>JAGTTD010000018.1:14076828-15368936 GCA_018398585.1 Simmondsia chinensis | reverse complement strand
GAATACGATTTTTATGTCATGGGAATGATAAGGAATGCAAAGAGTAAAGTGAAGAGGAATCATCTTAACGATGCATTGAAAGATTTTTGGGGGGAAAAAGAAGTTTACTAAGCAGAAATTGAAGCATGACAAGTCATTGATTAAGTCATGGTCTTCTAAGGATGATTCGATGCTACAAGTGGATCACTATGAAGTCCTTGCAAGTAACAAGAAGAGAGCTATGCAGAACTGAAGTATTTTGCTGAAAAATTCGATGCTACTGCTGTAATACCAATGGATACATCGTCAAATCTGTTAAGTGTTACTCCATGGCAAGCTGGTATGCAGAATTGAAGCATCTTCACTGCTGATCTATCACATTCTGTTAAGAAATCCATTGTTGCTGCTGTGGTACTACCTGGTGCAGAACAAGGTCGTCTTTTGAGTCGAGAAAAGTTGTATTCAAATACACATTCTTATGATGAGTTGCTTCCTGATCCGGGAGAAGATTCTAGAGTTTATATGAAGCCGAAAAGAGTCAATTTTCTGCTGAAGAGAAGTAATCAAGCTGCAAGAGTGCGTTTCAAGGTTCAACAAAGGAGAAGCATTGTGTTTATACAAGAAATTGAGTTGTTGGAGGTGTATAAATTCAGTAATGTGATGGAGCCGATTTCTGATCAGACCAAAATCAGTACAACAGGTGCTATAACTGATATGTTTGAAGTTGGAAGATCCTTTGAGGTTTTTGTGGAGTATGGCTTCTGTTTTGGTTCTGGCCTGACAGTGTTGGGTAACAAATTGGCAAGTATATTGAGTTTCAAACTAAGGCTAGGTGTTAATCAAGCTATGGACAAAGAACATGCTCCAATTGTACAACCAAATGTGAGGCCTCCTGAATTTAATGTGGAAGTGCAGTACTTGTGGATTGGAACAAATGCAGTAGCTAAACTTGAGCCATTCAACCAAGATCTCTCAAGTTGTTTTGCTGTAGAAGTAGACGCAGTTCAGGGAGGATTTGGTGGTGGTGTGAGCTTCTTGTTTGCAACTAAAGATAGTAAGCAAAGCCAAGTTAAGATGATGACGATAGCACTTGGAAATTGGAACAAACAACAACTGAAAAGTACTGATCAGATTCAGAACCTGAACATGTTTGGTGTGATTTGTTGTGGTGGTTCTGAATGGAAAAATTATATGCACAAGCTTCAATATTCTCTTAATGTTTGGAAGGAAATGGTCAGTGCAACATTAAGGATAATTCTTACTGAAGTTAGAGTGGAAATCAACAGGAGAGTTTGGAACAGATCAACTCTAGATTGGGAAGAATTTACAGCTAATCAAGAGTTCTGTTGGTGTCTTCACTTGTTACATTTGTTACTCATGCTTGTGATGGTTGACAAGAAAGCAAAGCTTGATCATTTGAGGCATGTTTGGTGGTTGGATGAGCATGGGATCCAAGGAAGTTTTGAGATCAGGCTGGAAGTTGTGAGCTGCAGAATACAATCTGTCAATGGGGTTGCTGTGGGCATTCAAGTGATGACCTTGTGTCCTTGGAATTCAAGTGTGACCCATGAGTGCTCAATTTGGTGGAGCAAAAGTTCAGAAATTCAAGCCAAAGTCACAAGTGCTCAATTAATCAAGTTAGGATAGCAAGAATGCAAGGAAGCTGTTGAAAATTCTTGGGAAATTCCAATCCTTTCACTGTCAGCAGTGGAAGAGTTGTCCCGATTGAGTGTGGTTGGTGCTATTAAGGCTTTGGGAAAATGTAATAACTTGTTCGCATTGATAAGCTTCCATATGGACAGAAATCGAGCTGAAATTTGTCACTTTGTGATGCTTCGGTTTAGCATTACTGCAATTCTGACTTCTGTAGCATATCAGGTGGAATTGGAAAGCAATCAAGAGTTTGTTGAGCATGGTCAGAGATGATTTAGTATGTGGATGTTTAAGCAATACAAATTTTGGATAAGATCTAAGATGAAAGAGTTGCAGCTGCATTCTTAAGGAATTACATTGTGTTTTGTTACCATGATCAAGAAATGGGGCTATTTGAGCTGCAATGGGAAATGCCTACAAGCAGATTTTGATGTTAGGTTCTCTTGGTTTGAGTTTGGAAGGCCTCCCGAGATGTTAAAGGACTTCATATGCAGTCTTATGGGTTTAATGACATTTACATTCTGTTTTGCAGCTTACTACAAGCAGAAATTCAGAAGTAATGAGACGTTTTGGGGTTCTCTGTAGCAAGATAGTGCTTTGAGCAGTATTAACTGCATCATGTTGTGCCATGGGCTAGTTGTTGAGGTTTGGCTGGTCTGGTTTGATCTGTGTAGACCACCAGAAGGGGTACAATCCATCCACACGAAGGCCTTGTGCAGAACGAGCATCGTATTAATATGTTCTGCTGCATTTCATAAGGAGTTGTTTCAGATCTCCTACTAGCTGCAGAAAATTCAGCAAGAAAATCAACACTTCAGTTATCTTTTCATAAGCAATAAGTGTCCTTCATTGTTTCAACTCTTTTCCATTCTTGAGGACAAGAATGTTTTCAAGGGGAAGGAAATGTTATGATCCAAGCTTAATGAAGTCTAGGGGGCTGCCGTAGCTGCTGCATTGGTCTGTTATGGCTGTGTTGCTGCTGTTAGCTGTGGTGTTGCTGCTTGTTGGAGGTTGTCTAGTTGATTGAGTTATATTAGCTAGCTGATATTGTAGCTAGATTAAGTCTTGATCTAATTAGTAGCTTAAGCTTTGGTTGAGTCATGTAATAAGTGAAGTCTAGAGTTGTTAGGCTATGGTGGTCAAGGCCGTTGGTTAGTTGAGTCAAGTGTGGCGGCTCACTTAAGAGTCGGTTAGTCTTTGTGTTGGCTAGATTCAATGTATTAGATCATATCATGTAAGTAGTATAAGTTGGCGGCTTAGCTTGTAATCTTGATAACCACTTTGATGAATGAATTTGATATCTTTTGATATCTCTCTCTACTTCTCATCTCCTTTCCCGTCTTATCTCATCTAAACTCTATATTCTTTTCTCATCTCATACTCTCACTATCCCAACCAAGGTTGTGTTTCAAGAGCAATTTTTGAAACCTTAACACTTTGTTTCACAGGAAGCTCGAATCAGGAGCACTGAGGTTTCCTCGAAAACCAAGTTAAGATTGCCAGAAGATCACTACAGATGGCACATCACAGATGAACACTCTACACGTGATTGTGAAGCATTCATGAGGTTTGTAAAGAAGCAATTGGAGGAAGGTACTGTCCTGCTCTCTGAGGAAGAAGAGTTAGTCGGGCAATTCTTACACATGACCATTGACAGAAAGTCTTCGCTTTTCAGAAACAAGCATCAAGGAAGCTCCTACGTGTTACTCATGACCTCTGTGGGGGTTATGGTCATAAGCTGCTATCTGAAATGAAGAAGCTGAACCTTTTCCCAATGAAGCAGCTGGCTCCTCTAATGAAGATATCATCATCAGGGCTTCCTTGAGGCTCTTTCTCCATCATGAGGATAGGGCACCTTAAGAGAAATCCAAGGTAAACCCTACTAGATGTGGATAACCTTCTAGTACCACAACAATTAGGATGTTAGCCTTGTAGTGTTAGGTTTAGCAATGTCTGGAGGATAAATCGCCTCAATCAATAAGCAACTGATCCTTCCAACCTTACTCAAACCCAAAGAAGAAGGCAGTTGCGTAAAAAGGTAGCTCAGCGGAGGACTTTGCTCGATACTTACTTGGCTAAGCTTTCTTAAGAAGAGGCCAGGGTCCAGAAGGGTAAGCAAACCGAGCATACGAATCTTGAGGATCCAATGGCTAAGCCTAATCCTAATACAGGAAAAGGACCAACTAGCATGAAACTCGAGAGATGGGCCAGTTCTTCATCATCTAAAGGATGAGAATCTTGATGGAGCCAGCTTGCCAAGGACCCCCTAGCGCTAAAATCTACTAAGGATGAGGAGGACTATTTCGCTCTCAGCGTTAAGTTTGTGGAACCTATGAACTGTGTCAATCCAACATGATCTGACATCAAGAATGACTTCCATGAAGAAGATATCCCCAACCTATAGAGGAGTCTCAAGCGCAAGAGGTTGATCTTAAGGACCAACCGCAAGAGCAGGGCATGTGAGTTAATGAAAGTCCTCAATGGCAAATCAAGATACATCCATGGTTAATAGCCCTAAGAAGAGAGAGACCAATGGATCTAGATTCAATTCAGAACGCTTCCTAAAAAAAAAGCCTTAAGTGGAGCTCGAGGCTGAAGCAGGGGCCACCAAAGGTACATTCAACTCTTTGTCTTTTAAGGTTAATGCTACAACAACCAAATTGCCCAATGACTCACTGACGCAATGAAGATGATGTTTGATGGGCCTAACCTTGCCAATAAACACATCAAGCCCCTATGCATCAAAGCCAAATTTGATGGCATTCTGGTGAATAGGGTTTCGATGAATAATGGCGCAGCTATCAACGTATTGCCTTCATACATTATAGGCGTCATTGGTAAGTCTCGAGAAGACTTAATTACTTCAAATGTGGCAATTTGTAGCTTTTCTGGAGCTACTACCAATTCTGATGGAGTTATCCCGCTGGACTTAACTGTTAGCAGCTTGAGCAGACAACTTTTGGTGGAAACTACCTCAATATATAATGCTTTTCTTGGTAAAGATTGGCTGCATGCAAATTATTGTATTCCATGTTCACTTCACCATTTGCTCATCATCTGGAACAATGACAAGTATGAGGTTGTTATGGCAGATAATAGACTATTCATGGCTTGCTCCAACTACCTGGAGGAAAGATTCTACGAAGATGGCGTGGGACGTCTAGACACTAAAAGGACCACTCCACAATCTTTCCAACAACAAGACACGATAGCCGTCCTTGATAGCCCACTAATTGAAGCTAAGGTTGGTCAAGTGGACCTCAAGTCTGAGGACTTGGACTTCTGAGGATGCATGAAAGAACAAAGGGGACTTCCATGGCACTTCAGAACCTCGATGCGGAGGCACCAAGACTTCCCAGTAATGGCCCAAGAGGCCATATCCTTAGTATTAGCAAGGTTCATGGTTAATGTTGTGGTAAATGTTGTGGTTAAAGCATTAATTAAATGACTATGGCATTCATATTGACCATGCTCTCATAATGTGTGATAACACTAGTGCCATATGCTTAACTAAAAATCTGGCTCAACTTTCTAGAACAAAGCATATTGAAGTTAGACATCATTTCATTCGTGATCATAAGCTTAAAGGGGATGTCATTGTAAAATTTGTCCCCACAAACAATCAATTAATGGACAATTTTACTAAATCTCTAGGTGAAGAAATCTTTTGTGATATTAGAACTAGAATTAGCATGTGCAATTTTGCTATTGAACTTTGATTGCTTGCATTAAACATTGAGTTTTAGTACGCAATATGAAAGAGCTTCAATGGACCAAGTATTCTTATCCAGCTCGTAAAGGTAGGAACTTGGACATTTTTTCAAAAGGTGGGGGGGGGGGGGGGGGGGGTATTTTCAATTAAAAATAATAATAATATAAAAAATAGAAAATAAAAACAGAACTGATGATCTGTTCTCTATGTGTCATCACACAGACTAATAGTGAGCTTCGTTGTTTTGCTATGTGTCGACACACAGAGGAATGTGTGCTTCTCAGGACTTACAATTTTTTTTTGTTTTTAACTTTTGCTTTCGCACTTTCTTCACTTCTTCACGACTTCTCTCATCTTGACTCATCCTTTCACAAATTCTAACCTCTCTTTTACAAACAACTCTCAAATTTCTTCATTTTCTATCAAATGTTTTTCAAATATTTACTACAAATTAAGTTTCTATCAACATTTTGACCTCAAAACCTTAGATTTTTGTCAAAAATTTCATCTTTTTTACAAAACCGAAACCAAAAAATGAACCAACCGAGATTTTCTCAAATTTTTTTTGTTTTTCTTCACCTTTTTTGTTTCTAAGTCAAAAATTATCTATTTTTACTAACATTTCATTCTATTTAACAAGTTTTAAGCAAATTTCGAAATTTCATCTTTTTTTACCAAACCAACCCCAACCACGAAGTCTCTCCCGATTGTTTTCAAATCTTAAGTCATGGGTAACACAAAAAGGTCGGAAACTACTTCTAAGAAATGGTTCGGAAATGATGAAGGTGCTTCTTCTTCTTGGGGCCCTAGTTCAGTAACTTCCTCCCACCCCTTCTTAAAAAAGGAAGTGTTATTTGGTAGATTAGTAGATTGGGCTTGGGTTAGGAGAAATGACTTTGGGGAATTATTTATTTTGTTTGAGGGAGTAGGTTGGATTGAAATTTATTGTATAAGGGAACCGATAAACCCAGAATTAGTTCGGGAATTTTACTACAATTTTAAAATTTCTAGAACTACTCCTCTAGAATTATCCTCAAAAGTTTTGGGCCAAGTAATTAAAATTAATGCATCTTATATAAATGAATTGCTTGGTTTTGTTTTTGATGAAGAGGATGATTTTATCTTTCCCTAAGAACTCCACCAATTTCCACTCCCTGAATCTTACCGCAACTCATTACTTGAACAAGTTTGGGGTGAAATACCCCTTTCTAAACCAAAGAAGCCTAACTAAAATGATTTTAGGAGTGGTTCTTAAACTAACAAATAATTGATTTGCATTAACATCATTCCAATATTAGGTGGCTTCAACTCAGTCTCAAACTTGCATTTATTCCCATTGTCTTGACTCTAAAATGGCCAAAAAATTAAATCTTGGGGATTTAGTCTTAAAATTCATGTTTCATATCTATTCTCGAAAGACTAATCCCGCTTATGTCATGCTTTTTACCCATGTTTTCCAACACACTTTAAATAGATCGTCTTTTTCAAACCCCATTCCTGATCAAGATGACTCTATTGAGACATCTTTAAAAAAGATGGGTTTCGAATTTAAACACAATGAATGGGTAAATAAACAAAAAGGAGTTAAGAGAATAGAAGAAATAGGTGAAGATACAGATGAGGAAGAGGAAAAGTTTGATGCAGGGGATGGGATTAAAGAGGGAGAATCTCAACAAGGACCTCCGAAAAGAAGGAGTGTAAGAGAACGATTTACTTCTTAGGAAGAACAAGTGTCTTTCTTATAAGAACAACATTCAACCTTACACTCAAATCTTGAAGAGTTCCAAAATGAAACATGATCCACACCATAAAAGATTGTAGACTTTTTATCGTGCGGACAATGACCCCAAACTCCTTAGATTTTTTTTTCTTTCAAAAATTTGAAGCTACATTTTTCATTTGTTGTACAACATTTTACTTGCATGAATGAAATGTTATGATTATATGAGAATGCATATCATTTTCATATGTTTATGTATGCTCTTATTGCTTTAATAGGGGGAGTTGCCACTTTCTCTAGCCCATATCTTGTGCTCTTTGTTGATGACAAAGGGGAAGAAAGATTGGTGTGATTCATGTTTAGTTGTTTCATGTTATAAAAATGATGCTAGGTGTAAGTTATTAAACATCTAACTCTTAAAAATTGGCCATAATATGAAGTCTGTTTGATTGAAAAATGTTAAAAATGATATTGATGTTAACCTATTGAATATATTTCTTACAATGTATCAACATAGGAGGAGGCAATTAAGTTTGAAGGACTTGATATGAAGTGAAAATTTGTATGATTTGAGTAGTAAATATTTTTATGGTGAATTCTATACTTCAACTTTCATTTTTTCAAGAGAAACACCAAATGTTTGTCATGATCAAGAAGGGGAAGATTGTTGGCCTTCAAGGCCATTTATATTGTAATTTTGATGATAACAATCATTTAGTGAGTTATTGTGTTTAAATTGTTCTAATCTTGTTTGTAAGTGACTCATAAGAAAGCTAAAAAAAATCAAGGCTAACCATATTGATACCAAACTTTCTAAGATGATGAATCAAGAGGAAGAGAGATCAAAGTTGAAGCTAAGATTCATCTGAAATGAAGAGAACAAGATCCGAGTCCAAGTGCTTTAAGTCATTTACTTTTTATTTTCTAGACTGGGATCAGGATATATTAATTGAGTCAATATCTCAATTTTGATATGTGACGCTGTAACAAAAATCTTTTTGAAATATTTTTAAAATTTGATTTCCAAATGTCTTTTGAAAAATACTTAAGTCAAGCCAATCAGGTTTGTCTATAAATATATTTTTCAAGATTGGCATTATAAAAAGCATGTTGAAATCTAACAAGATCAAATTTTAATAAGGTGATTTATTAGCTTGATTGAATCAATCAATCTTTCAAATGAATGAGCAAAACAATGGAAATTAATTCAAAAATTAAGCTAATACGGTATTCAATCAATCGATCAATTTTGCTTAACTAGTATGATAATAATCAATCAAACTAAATGGTCAAAACTGTTCAAATCCACCCAGGCATATTGAGTGTCGACACACGGAAAGGATATGTCGGCACACAAACATACAGTAGCCATCTAGAGTTGTTGTGTGTCGATTCACAACACATAAAAGGCTCCAAATAGCTACTTTTACTTGATTCCTCTTCTAATCTTTTTTATAACATTTTGAATGTCCACTAGGCTCTCATTTGCCTATAAATAGAGCTTGAATGCTTTGATTTAAATCAACAAATACTCTCTAAGCATTTTTTCATTTAAAATCTCTTACTCTCTCTTGTGCTTTAATGTTTTAATTTTGAATTTTGTTTAAAGGTTTTCTTGAGCATCACTTGTTCTACTTATTGTTGATCATTGAGCTTAATTGACATATCCTTAGCTTTGGCTAAGCTCGATCGACTATCAATTCACTCATGAAAGAGTGAAGAATTTTTAGAGCTGTAATTATTTCGTTACTTTATTTCAATTTCTTATTGTAAAGGTTGGATCCTAAGCCTACTGTTAGAAAGGGGTCGGTTGCAAAGGTTGGGTTTTGAGCCTACATACAAAAGGCCCGTTGTATAGGTTGGATTCTGAGCTTAGTCTTAAAAAGGATCATCAAGCTTAGTTGAAGGCTCGAGTGATTAAGAGTAGTCACTTGAGGAGTAGACTAGCTTCTGGGTTGGAAGAGAACCACTATAAAAATCTTTGTGTATCATTTTTCTTGCCTTTAATTTTTTGCATTTCATATTCGTTGTTTTATCTTTTAATTCTCAAAGTTTGAATTTTTTTTTAACCGTGAAAGAACCTAATTCACTCCCCTCTTAGGTTGCTCTTTAGGCCTTCAGTTTATGTCTCACAAAAGTTGGTAAAGGGAAAATCTTTTGCAGACCTTTTAGCTGACTACCCAAACATCCATTCTAGCTTAAATAATGAGCTGGAACAGCTTCAAGTGGTAGAAATGGTTCCTTGGAAACTTTTTTTTGATGGTCCGAGGGCTAATTTAAGCGCTGGGGTTGGAATCATGATCGAATACCATGATGTGATCATCACTAAATTAGCTGTCCCCTTGGTGGGTGAATGTTTCAACAACATGGAAGAGTATGAGGCATTAATAATTGGCCTTGAAACTCTCTTGGAAATGCAAGTTCTCAACGTTGTCATCGAAGGGGAGTAAAAGGGGAATTTCAATGCTTGAGTGATACCTCGAATAGCTACCTATTTGTAGCGCAAAAGCTGTTAAGTAAATTCGAATGTGTGCAGTTCGAACACATTCCCAGTAAACAAAATAAGGCTGCCAACGACTTGGCTTAGTTGGCATCTGGGTATAAATTTCCTACAACTTGGTGTGATGAAACCATGGTCATCAAGACTAATGCTCTGGATCATGACATGAAGTTCACTAAGTCTTCTACCCTCATAAGTGGAGACACGCCAAGTAGGCACTTGGAGTACTATGAGGTTAATCAAACTATCTAAGTCAATAAGAGGATTGGAGGAAGCCTTTGGTGGACTACTTCAAGAACCCTCAAGATTACATTAAAGACAGAAAGATGAAAATGAAAGCTCATAGATTCCATCTCGACAACTAGTCTGGCGAATTATACAAAAGAGACGCTAGTAGAATGCTTCTCAAGTGCTTTGACTTGGATGAAGTAATGTTGGAAACGGTAGGAGCCTACGAAGGTATCTGTGGATCTTATTTAGTTGGCAACAAAATGCATTGGCTCATCTTGCGTTGTGGCTACTACTGGCCATCAATGATAGATGATTGCATAAAGTATGCCAAGGGATGCAGAGCATGCCAAAGACATGGACATGTGCCAAGAGTCCCTACTGCAGATATGCATGCTATTATCAAATCATGGCCATTTAGGGGTTGGGCAGTGGACATCATAGGGGAAATTAACCCTCCTTTGAGTAAACAACACTCTTATATTCCGGTGGCCATTGACTACTTCACAAAGTGTGTGGAAGCTAAACCATATAGGAATTTCAATCAGCAAGACATGATTTAGTTCATCAAAGAACACATCCAATGTAGGTTTGGCATCCTAAAAACCATTACAATGGACCAGCTGGGGTGTTTTACGAGGTTGAGGTTAAAGAGTTTATCAAGAGTTTCAACATAGAAATTTTGAACTCAACACCTTATTATGCTCAAGCTAATGGCCAGGAAAAGTCAACCAACAAGATTCAGTGGCCGACGATGAAAAGATGATGGAGGATAATCCGAGAAAGTGGCATGAATTGCTACTAGATGCCTGTTAAGCTTCAATTTGAGAAATTGAAGTTAACTTGTGAAAAGGGAGTTTAGGTGAGAAGAGAAGTGAGGTTAGAAGAGAGTTAGTATAATACCCAGCCTAATTAAATTAGATTCGATAATATAATATATGTGAAACCCGGGATAATTGAACTGGGCTAGGTATTATAATAATACTAAAACCCACTACTATTCTGATGGGAATAAATAAATTAATGAACTAAAAGGATTAAATATCCAGGCTTGGTATTGAAATATAATTAAGTTATTGGGCTAATTATCATTAAGGTAGTCTCTAATAATACTAAAATAATTGATGTATATATGTAGTAGTAGTAGTAGTTGTTGTAATAATAATAATAATAATTGAAAAAGAAAAGGAAAAGAAAAAAGGAAAAGAAAAATAAATAAATAAATAAATAAAGATTTTCCCCCACCCCCACGTCTCTCTCTCTCTCTCTCTCCCTCCCGTACAGTTCTCTCTCTCTCTTCCCCACTGCCTCCCTCGCCTCACCATCTCAATCACCCTCACCGTGTCTCCCCTCGCCTCTACCGACGTCATGGTACCGCCTCCCACCTCATGGTACCGCCTACCGCCTGACCCACACGGTACACTCTCTCTCTCTCTCTCTCCCCCACGCCGTGCCGGCCACCCCCTCACGGTACTACCACCGGCCACCACACTACCGGCCGCTCACCTCACGGTACCGCTATCGTCACCCTCCCACCATGATACCGTCCCTACCGCCGCAGTACTACTCCGACCATCACGGTACAGCCTCCACCACCACGGTACCACGGTACCGCCTCCACCACCACGGTACCTCGGTACCTCCTCCCACCACCAGCACTGTCCGTCCTCCTAGGTTTTATAAATACCCCTCACCTAAACCCTCCAACCCACACCTCTCTCTCTGTCCTCTGGGTTTTCACTCTAACACCCCCACGACTCTCTCTCTCTCCTCTCCTCCAGCAGTCGTCACATCACCGGTACAACTCTGGTCGTCTCTCCGATGCCGCCACCTCACCGACACAACTTCGGCCGTCCCTCCGGTACCGCCACCTAGCCGGAACAGCTTCAGCCACCTTGCCGGTAATGCCATCTCATCAATTTCAAAGCTAATCAACCATAGGAACTGGGTTTTTGGATTAAAAGCTAGTAAAGGTAAGTATACCACTTCCCCTACTTGTTTGTAAAGTATGAAAATTGCTTTAGATGACTTGATTTGTGAGATTTATATGTTGAATGATTTATTGGTTTGATAAAATAGGATTGGGCACATGTGTTTATGTGATTGTGTGATTTATACTCTTATGAGTTGAATTATATTGGTTTATACGTTGATTTAACATGTGAATTTCGAAGGAATTGTACGAATATGTGAATTTCGAAGGAGTTTTTACAAATATGTGAATGTAGAAGGAATTTGTACATATAAGTGAATTTCGAAGGAGTTTTTACGAATATGTGAATTTCGAAGGAAATTATTGTGAACTTATGATGTGAATTTGAAAAGGTTTTATAGAGCTTATAGATAACTACGTTCACCCTCCGGGGTCTATCGAGTATGGACTACGAAATACGAAATACGAAATACAAAAGTCGATTACGACCCTGTCGCGGGAATAATACCGGCACATAGTCTCCGATTGTCTGTTAGTTCTTCTGAACTAACATATACTACGTTTTGATCCTAGCGGATCTGTTGACTTGGAACTGGTTCGAATACAAAATACGAACGCCGATTACGACCCTGTCGTGGGAATAATATCGGCCGCAGTTTTTGATGCGTCTGTAAGTTTACCAAAACCCTTTTGATTGGGTGTTTATCCGTTTTTAATAATTGTTGTTTTTACTTAACATGGTATCTTAACAATGTTTTGTGATATCTTAACATGATTTGTCAAAGATAATTGTTGTTTTTATTGGTTTTGATTAGGTGTTTATCCGTTTTTAATAATATGCCTGATCCGGGTAGGGAGTGTACTATACATACTGAACGTGTTGTTTGCTCACCCAATTCATTTATTTCTCTTTTTCCCAGATTAGTAACCCATGGCAAGTTCCTGAAGGAAGAAAAGATGGAGCAGCTTACTCCAGAATTAGTTATTTCGTATAGTTGAATAATATCTGAATTTCATTATAGCATATTAGTGACCGTCTAGGATGTTGTATTTCAGGCTTCCGCACTGCTTTGATGTATCTGGGGACTATGTTGTATATATACTATAAGAACAGTGTATAAATTTCGAGAAATTTTGATCGAAAGATTTTTGGGCTTCGTACTATGATGAGGGATTTCATTATAGTACGACCATGTAGCGCCCTTTTTACTTAAACCTATTCGGTATTAAAGTTGGGGGCGTTACAGTTAGAGAAGAGTTGAGAAGAGAGAGAAAAATATCTCAAGATCAAAGTAATTTTCATTGAATGAACACGACTTACAAGAATTGATCCTCTTATAGGAAAATCTAGATACAATGAGTCCAAACTATCACTAAGTAATCCTAAATCGCCAAAACTAGCAACATATCAGCTATAACTGACTTTGGCCCCAAAAGGGAACAACCAACATTTGAACTAGGCAACATCTCTAACACAATACAAGACTCCAACAACTTAGTATATGGATTATAAAACTCAAAACAGGAAAAATCATAACAATCCCCTCCACTTAAGGAGCTTCCTGACCTCAAGAAGAGAAATTTGGAAATTGACTCTTCAAGAATGCCAAATCTTCCTAAGTAACAAAATCTTGGTCCAAATTCTGCCACTGAACTAGCACTTCCTTAATCCTCTTGTTGCCTACCTTGATCTCCCTGGAACCACGAACAGCAGCTGGTTATAACACCAAGGACACATTGGATCCAACTTCTGGGGGTGACTTTTAGCTTTTACATCCTTTCTTTACCAGTTTCTTAGGCAAAGAAACATGAAAAATTGGGTGAATGTATGCATGAGGAGGTAGCTCAAGCCCAGAGGCCACTTTGCTAATCTTCCCCAGAATCTGATATGGTCCAAGGAATTGAGCACTTAGCTTGACATTGCTCCTGACAGCCACAATAGACTGTCTATAAGGTTGTAATTTGAGGTCAACCATATCACCAACTTCATAATTCTTGTCCACACGCTTCTTGTCTACATACATTTTCATCCTTGCTTGAGCTTGCTGCAGATGGTCCTTGAGCATATGCTGTATTTGCTTCCTTTGTTGCATCAAATTAGAGACTTCCAATGCATTTTGCAACAAAAAAGGAGCAGGTGGATCATAGCCATATAGAGCTTTGAAAGGAGTAGTGCCAAGAGAAGTATGAGCATGAGTATTGTACCAATACTCAGCTAGATATAACCACTTGTTCCACTCTTTAGGATGAGTGAAAACCATGCTCCTAAGATATTGTTCAATGCATTGATTGACCCTCTCCGCTTGCCCATTAGTCTGAGGATGGTACGAAGACCTAAAAGCCAAGGTAGTTCCCATAAGTTTGAACAATTCCCTCCAAAAATGACTTGTGAAAATTCTATCTCGATTAGATACATCGGATTGTGGCAATCCATGCAACTTATATATGTTATCTAAGAAGCATCTGGCTAATTTTTCAGCTATGACTGGTTGAATCAAAGCAATGAAATGGCTAAACTTTGTGAAACTATCAACAACAACCCATATCACTTCCTTGCCTTCAGACTTAGGCAAGCCTTCAATGAAATCCATACTTATATTCACCCAAGCTCCATCCGGAACACGGAGAGGCTTCAAAAGACCATGGTACCTGCAAAAGACCATGCTCCAATTCCAGTTCCACTGGCATCAGTTTCTAAGACAAAGTCCTTAGCAAAATTAGGAATAGCAAGAACATGAGCTTTACACATAGCTGCTTTCAGAGCTTCAATGGCTGCTTGAGCTCTATCACACCACACAAAAGCATCCTCCTTAAGCAGATCTATCAAGGGTCTTGCAGTCGATCCAAAATCAGCAATAAACTTTCTGTAATAGCCTGTTAAGCCCAAGAAACCTCGCAATTATTTCAAGGTGACTGGAATTGGCCAATCTTTCATGACTTGTATTTTTGAGGGATATGTGGAGATTCCCTTAGAAGATATGACATGTCCCAAGTAATCCAACTACTGCTGTATAAAAGCACACTTAGACAACTTGGCAAAGAACTTATGATTTCGCATAATAAGGAAGACTTCCCTCAAGTGTTGCAGATGATCTTCATAAGAGGCACTGTAAATGAGAATATCATAAAAAAAGATCAGCACAAATCTTCTCAGAAACGACTTGAAGATATCATTCATTGCTGCTTGAAATGTAACTGGTGCATTGGTTGAACCAAAGGGCATAACCACAAATTCATAGTGGCCATGATGAGTTTGAAATGCAGTCTTGTAGATGTCCTGCTCAAGCACTCTAATCTGATGATAAACCTGTCTCAAATCCAACTTAGAGAAGAAATATGCTCCATACAATTCATCAAGTAAATCATCAATAACAGGAATTGGAAATTTATCTTTGATTGTCAAAGAATTGAGTTACCTATAGTCGATGCACATCCTAGTAGAGCCATCTTTCTTCTTTACTAATATGACTGGTGAGGCAAAAGGGTTGTAACTTGGTCTAATGAAACAAGTCCTGAGCAATTCCTCTACTTGTCTCCCAATTTCTGATTTCTGAGCATGAGGACGCTTATATGGCCTCAATTTGAATGGTGCTACATCAAATTTCAAAGGAATGGCATGATCAAGACACGTCGGTGGAGGAAGAGACTTAGGCTGCTTAAAAATGTCCTCAAACTCCTCTGTCAATGCTTTAACTTCAAGCAGCTGTACAAAACACAATTCTGTTGGAACCATTGCAAATAGCTGACCAATCCACTTGTAAGCACTCCTCTTGAAACCTTCGTGTAAGCTCTTGCATTTAATCAGTTGCAATTGAGCTTGATCTTCAATGCCTTGCAAAGTAACCTTTGTCCCTTGAATCTCAAAAGAAACAGTTAGCTTGGCAAAGTCGAAAACGACAGGGCTGAATGATCTCATCCAATCCACTCCAAGCACTATATCACATCCTCCCAAGGGAAGGATTCTGAAATCATAGGTGAGTTGATTCTCTTGCATAGACCATTGGAAGTCTTGGCATTTGTTCTGTGAAAGGATAGAATTCCCATCAGCTAGGGTTACAGCCAAGGGATGGGTTTTAATCATTTCATTCCCAACCTTCTTCACAACCTTTGGATCAACAAAAATATGAGTACTTCCACTATCTATTAAGATAGTGATGTGCCTTTTTCCTACTTTTTCCTTTGATCCTTATCATCTTGTGAGCTCCATTACTAGTTAGAGCCTTCATAGGAATCTCAATCTCATCCTCAGCCAATTTATCCTGGGACTCGTGATTAGAATTGTCCTCATCAGGTTCACATTCATCACTGTCTGACTGTAATGCAGCATTATTCTTCACCTTCTCATTGTAATGCAGCATTAACCCCACGAGCAGACATCAAAAACTTGGAGCTTCACTAATGTCCTGGCTAATAAGGCTGATTGCACTTGTAACAAAGCCTTTGAGGCCTCTTCTCAATAGACCTATTGGCCTTCGTCCCAATTACATCACTATGATGAGATTTTGAACCATTTCCCTTGAACTTGCCTTCGTCACTTGAAGAATTGATAGTGGCCTCAATCAATTTGGCTTTTGCATAAGCCTTTGTTAAGGTCTTAGGACCAACAGCTTTCACCATGTTCTTAATCCGTGGCTTCAATCCACTGATAAAACTTGAGACATAATAAGACTCAGATGCTTGGGGATAAGCAGCTATCATACTGGCTCTTAAGTTCTCAAATCTTGTCATATATTCTATCACAGTTGTGGTTTGAAACACTTTATTGAAATTATCCACTACATCACTAGTGTCCTCATCACCATGTCTTTCACACAACTCCTCCACAAATTCAGCCCAAGAAAGATCTAGATTACTTTTTAACAAACTATAAAACCATACCTCATGGTCACCATGAAGATATACTGCTGCTAGTTCCATCTTTTCAAATTCTTTGATGTTGTAGAAATCGATGTATCTATCACATCTCCTCAACCATGACTGAGGTTGCTTGCCATCAAAGGGATCAATCTGCACCCTTGGTTGTTTGAATGTATTGCTTCTATTATCAGAAGAAGCATCATTAGTACCAGATCTTTGTCGCCTGTAGTGATCCATTGGCCTATACAGATGCAAAATGTTATCGGGTGAAGTTCTGGTATGAACAAAAGAATCCAGATGCCTCAAATTTTGATTTGAGTTCATGCTAGATGTTCAACATGCACTTGCTCAACAGGATGATCTTGTGATCTGACAGTTGCTTCAACTCCTTGTGGCCTGATCTCAATAGATTGTTGAAGATTCTGAGGTATGGCATTTGTTTGAATCATCGAAGGCACATCGCTTGGTTTGTTCAAGACTATTGCACTTGTGTTCGGCACTTGTGATTGTATCACTTCAGCCGGAGGAGATAGTTGACTAGCTGGTCGAACAACTCCAAAAATAGATGATTCACCTTGGTTATTTACTTGATTTTTAAGATCAGAGAGCTTGCTCTCAAATCCTTGGAGTTTTTGCTCAATCAAAGCTTCATACCTCTTCGCATTCTCAGCTTGATCTTGCTTCAAGTGATCAATTCTTTGTTGTTGCAACAGCAGCATAGGAAACATTTGGATCAACAAAAGCAACGGATTGACTAGCTCCTGTTGCTCCTCCTCCTCCTGCTCTTGATCGGGTAGTTACACCTCCTGTCATGTTCGAATTGTTCTTTTTAGATTTGGCTAGCTCAAATCAATCAATTGACAGCATGAACATGGCTCTGATACCAAATGTTAAGCTTCAATTTGAGAAATTGAAGTTAACTAGTGAAGAGAGAGTTTAGATGAGAAGAGAAGTGAGGTTAGATGAGAGTTAGAGAGGTAAGATGAGAGTTAGAGAAGAGTTGAGAAGAGAAAGAAAAATATCGCAAGATCAAAGTAATTTTCATTGAATGAGCAAGACTTACAAGAATTGATCCTCTTATAGGAGAATCTAGATACAATGATTCCAAACTATCAGTAACTAAATGTTATGAGTCGTTAGATTTTGATTGTAATTTTGGTTGTATTCTTGGGTATTGTCTTCACTGTTGAGATATCATGTATTCAAAAGTTAGTTGGGTTGGTTGGCACCATGGGAAGGTCGGTTGTTGGTCAAGATTAGTCAAACCTGGCAGCTATGCAGTTTTGGCGCCAAAATAGATGTTTGAGTCGGTTATGGTAGTTGGCTAGGCTCAATGTTTCTAATCTTGTATAAATAAGCTCTAAGCATGTAATCTCTTCATTCAATGAATAGAATTCAGAATTTCCTTTGAAATTTCTCTCTTTTTTCTCATCTCCTTCTCTATTTCTCATCCCTTTCACTTCTCTTCTCATCTCAACTCTTTCTTCTACAAGGTTAGCCTTTCAATTTTGAATTGGAAGCTAACAATTAGTATCAGAGGTGGTTCAAGTAATCAATTGATTGATTGAGGATAGCAAAATCAAGGAAAATCATGATCGAAGGTGTAAGAACTAGGTCTGGAGCTGGAGGTGCAAATGCACCTGGTGCGGGAATGAATTTTACTGCTGCGGTTGCAGGTCTTGATGCATTTCATGCTAAGGAAGCGGGTGCAAACATCACAACTGGACCTGAATATATCACTACTGATCATCTTCGGAACATAAATGACAATATTGAAAGAATGTTAAAGATGCAGCAGTTACTTTTGGAAAAAGATGCGAATAAGAAAGATCGGCTGCAACAAATTGAGGTGAAGCTTGTGCAATTGCAAGATCAGGTTAATAAGCAAGGAGAATCCAGTGTCAATGCAATCCTCAAGCCTGCTAGTCAGATCCTTCAATCTGTTGAAGTGGATCAGTAGCAAAGCAAGGCTGACAGAAATGTAGAAGTGTGCAAGACTCGAGGATTGCAACCTGATGTAGAACCTTCAATTCACATCAGATCAGCTGAGAATCAACCTTTACAACCTGAAATTGATGTAGATAATTAGGATCGTGCCTCAGGACAAGTACATTGCAGATTGAATGCCTTGAATGTAGATCACAACCTCAGGTAACAGAATTCTGTTTTGCATCACAGAGTTGCAGTTGATGAGTTCGAGCATCTTGATAGACCTCCTCATCGACATTTCCAACACAGATTAGTGAGTAATGACAATACATCTGGTGTCAGGAGTGGTACTTACAGGCAGCCAAGAGTGGAAATAGATCCTTTTGATGGTAGACAACTGGAATCATGGCTAAGAAGATGTGATTCGTACTTTCTGTATTATAACATACCTGAAGATGAAAAGCTCCAGTTAGCCACAGCACATTTACATGGTGATCATGAGGTATGGTACTATAGTTTATTGAAGAGCAAACCAAATCTTTCTTGGGGCCAATTCGTAGAAGAAATGTGTGAACGTTATGGAGAAGATGAGTCAACTAATGTTGTAGAAAGCTTTAACAAGTTGTCCCAACCCTCAACCGTAAGAGAGTATATGATCAAATTTGAGAACTTACGAGCTAATTTGCTGTCAGTTTTAGCCATTGCTCCGGATGATGCAGAATCCTATTATGTGTTACAAACCGAAATCCGAGGCTAGAATTTAAATGGATGAAATAAGGCGGGCAATTAGTTTTGGCGGCAAAATCAGTTGAAAGCTATTGATTGTGTGCTGAATCTGCTGTTGCTTGCTGTCCTGCTGCTGGCTGCTGGCTGCTGCTGCGTTGCTACATTGCTGCTATCGGCTGCTGGTGTGCTGCTGTGCCTGCTGCTGCATATTGATGTTGTTGTTAGTTAGCAATAATGTCTAGAATATTCTAGATAGTTCTTTAGTCGGTTAGCCATTAGGTCTTGATACAATGTTTTGCTTGCTTAAGATTGTCTATAAGTAGCTAAGGGTTGTAATGTTAAGATTATCTAATTCAAGAATTATCAAATACAAGTCTCAATTTGAGATAAATCTTCTCTCTCTCATCTAATTCTCTCTATTTCTCATCTCCTTTCCTTTCTTTCTCTCATCTAACTCTAAAACTCTTCTTTCTCATCTAAATTCTATATTCTTTCTCATCTCATGCTCTCAATCTATCCAAATTATATTAGTTTACATTCGAGGTTCAATCCCAAGCGTAACAATTGGTATCAGAGCCAGGTTCCGATCGAGTGCGTAATTAAAATAAAAAAAAAATGTCAGAAATCAAATTAGTGTTAATCAGATTATGCCGATTTCAAAAAATCAAATTAGTGCTGATCAAAGTGCAGATTCAAGTTCGATTCATATTTTTGTCAGCGAAGGCGATTTCTGACATCTGACAAGGGGGCGAATTCTGATAAGAGGCGATTTATGACAAGCGAAATCAGGTGATTGAAATCCGATATTGTTCTTGAAGATTGTTGTGTTTCGTGTGTATAAATCGTCACTACAGATAAAAATCGAACCTATTTCGGATTCTCAGTCCGAATTAATCAAGAAAACATCACTGTCAGTGTTCGATCGAAGTTAGGGTTTGTCGAATTCGTTGTGCGCGAAATTCTGCAAGCTAGGGTTTGGAGTCAGTGACGATTGTCGGACCAATAGCAAGTGGTCGTTCGTGCGTTCGAAGGAGTAAACTCCATTAAGCACTCGATCGTGCAGATTTACGATTCCGCGAACTGGTACTCTGCGAGTCAAGGTGATCAGCCAGCTTTTGCAACCGAACAAAGCAAGGTATGGCTGGTGGAGTAACAACACGATCAGGTGCTGGTGCTGGTAATCAGGTTACACATGCTGATCCTAATGTCTCCTATGCGGTGGTAGTTGGCTCGAATGTTGAAGTAGGACAAGGTGAGGTTACAATCAGTCAGTTAAGCTCGCAAATGAGCGATATGATCAAGAAAATGCAGCAGACTGAGGCTACAAACAGTCAATTAAGCTTGCAAATGAGTGATATGTTCATGAAGATGTAACAATCGCAAAGAGAATTGCTACAAGAAGTCGATCAAAAGTATGATGCAAGAATTGCTCAACATTCTCAACAGATGGAGGAAAGAATTGAAGATCAGATCAACCAACAAGCACAAGAGTTGGATGACCGTTTGAAGCATCAATGGCAAAGGTTGGAAGTGCAACAACAGACGACGGAAGCTAGACTTACAAACCAATTGCATCAACAATTAACAAATTTAGAAGAGAAGCTTAAAGAGTTGCACAACCAAGTTGAAAATCAGAATGTGGCTTCATGTTTTGCACCACTAATGACATCAAGCCGATTAAATGGGGCATATGTGGAGTTGGAACCTCAAAATGGTAAAGCTGCAGCTGAAGTGCAAGTCCAAGCCGAGTATAACAGGCCACAAAATCAATCTCAAACTGAGCATTTCAGGCCACAAAATCAGGTCCCCGAAGTTGATGGAGCTGCTGGTATGCATGAGCAACGATTAGATCAAGAACATATTCAATCTTTAGGCATAAATTCAGATCCAAAGGAGCATCCTCCAGACATTTCAGATCTGCATCCAGGACCGCAGTACCGAACAGAACCGAATGCAGGACACTTTGATCCGTTTTTTGAGCCAACACGCGCGAGACCTGTTTTTTGGAATTCCGGACACCTTGTTCAACCGTCCACATATGTTCTGCAGCAACAATATGGACAAAATGCCTTGGAAATGGTTCATGACCGAAGCAATGAAGTTACCTATGGAAATAGACACAATAGCTTCCGACAACCTCGAGTTCAACTTGAAAATTTTGATGGGAAGCAACCTCACTCATGGACACGAAGATGCGAGCGATATTTCCATTTCTATTCCATCCCCAATGATCAAAAGGTGGAATTGGCTACGGTTTATCTCCAAGGGGATCACGAAGTGTGGTTCTACAGCTTGTTAAAGAGCAATCCCGTTCTTACTTGGGACAAGTTTGTGTCGGAGATATGTGAGCGCTATGATGATGAAGAAGTGGGGGATGTCTTGGAAAGCTTCAACAAATTAACGCAAGTCACTACCGTGAAGGCCTATATGATGAAATTTGAAAATCTCCGAGCCAGTATGGTTACAATTGCACCTCGAGTCCCCGAGTCCTTCTATGTCTCGAGCTTCACCAGCGGGTTAAAGTCGAAAATCAAGAACTTGGTGAAGGCTCTTGAACCTGGTTCCTTGTCACAAGCCTTTGCGAAGGCAAAATTGATTGAGGCCTCTGACTTAACGATTCTCAATCGGCCCAAGCATCGGGAGACATTTCTTAATCGGCCCAAGCATCGAGAAGAGAACTTCCAGCACCCTCACAAGGGGCTAGACCACAAGAAATGGGATGAGCATAAAGACCCCCGAAACTTTGAGAAGGTGTCCCGAAACCGCTGTTTTAAATGCCATCAACCTTATGTACCCGGTCATAGGTGCGATCCTAAACTTCTCATGATGACAAGAGGAGTTGATGTTGAAGGGCAATTCGGAAGTGATGAAGATGACGCTGAAAACGACGGGTCCGATCAGGACCATGGCAGTAAGGATGAAGTGGATCCAATAGATCGGAGGAAGGAATTGCACGACCTCACTATGAAGTTGTACAAGTCCAAAAAACTTCAGTTTCGGAAGGGTAATGCTTCCAATGAGTGATTTTCGAGTATCGTTTTCTTTCATTCTTGAGGACAAGAATGTTTTCAAGGGAAAGGGAATGTCACAAATCGAAATCCGAGGCTAGAATTTAAATGGATGAAATAAGGCGGGCAATTAGTTTTGGCGGCAAAATCAGTTGAAAGCTGTTGATTGTGTGCTGAATCTGCTGCTGCTGCTTGCTGTCCTGCTGCTAGCTGCTGCTGCGTTGCTACATTGCTGCTATCGGCTGCTGGTGTGCTGATGTGCCTGCTGCTGCATATTGATGTTGTTGTTAGTTAGCAATAATGTCTAGAATGTTCTAGATAGTTCTTTAGTCGGTTAGCCATTAGGTCTTGATACAATGTTTTGCTTGCTTAAGATTGTCTATAAGTAGCTAAGGGTTGTAATGTTCAGATTATCTAATTCAAGAATTATCAAATACAAGTCTCAATTTGAGATAAATCTTATCTCTCTCATCTAATTCTCTCAATTTCTCATCTCTTTTCCCTTCTTTCTCTCATCTAACTCTAAAACTCTTCTTTCTCATCTAAATTCTATATTCTTTCTCATCTCATACTCTCAATCTATCCAAATTACATTAGTTTACGTTCGAGGTTCAACCCCGAGCGTAACATTATGTCTCATGTTTTGTGAGTGGATTGAAGCCAAGGATCAAGAACATGGTTAAGGCCATTGGTCCTAAGACATTGTCGAGTGCTTACAATAAGGTAAAATTGATTGAAGCTACTCAAGTTCAAACAAGTGACAAGAACAAGTTTCAAGGCAGTAAGTTCAGACCACAGCAAAAGAGCAATTCTGGTTCTGGTTTTAAGCGTGTTGTTGATAGGAGCTCAGTGAGGCTATGCTTTCGTTGTAATCAACCATATCAGCCTAACCATAGGTGCAGATCTCAGGCATTAATGTATGCAAGAGGTTCAAGAGCTGGTGTTGTTTCTGGTAGTGAGGATTCAGAGGCTGAAAATGACAGTGATGGTCTTCCTTCACATGATGAGATGACAGATGATGAAGTTGAGATATCAACGAAGGCATTGACCGGTAGTGGAGCTCATAATACCATCAAAATCAGAGACAAGGATGGAAAAAACTCTATCATTGTTCTTATTGATAGTGGGAGTACACATAGTTTTGTTGATCCAAAGTTGATTAAGAAAGTAAGGTATGAAGTGACAAAGACTCATCCATTGGCGGTGATGGTGGCTGATGGAAACTCCCTAACAACTCAAAACAAGTGCCTACCATTCCCATAGTCTATGCAAGATCATCAATTCACTTTTGATTTTAGAGTTCTTCCCTTGGGAGGTTGTGATGTGGTGCTAGGTGTGGATTGGATGAGAACCTTCAATCCGGTTGTGTTTGATTTTGATAAAATGACTGTGGCATTTGAGGTTCATGGCACCAAAGTATCTTTGCAAGGCATATTAGAGGAAGCTCAGCTCAAGTTGATTGATGCTAAATGTTTACAAGGTGGAATCAAGAAGAAAGCAATACAATGGCTCGGGCATTTGTTCATGATCTCCTCTGTTGAGCTGCAGCAAGACATCCAGCCATCCGTACAGGTCTTCGTGGAAGAGTTTGAGGACATTTTTGTGCAACCTAAGAGTCTCCCTCCTCAAAGGAGTGTGGACCATGCCATTCCTCTTCATGCAAATGCTGATCCGGTCAAGATTAGGCCATACCGATAAGCTCATGGCCAAAAGACAAATTGAGAGACAAGTTGAGGAATTACTTCACATGAGTTTCATTAGACCAAGTCATAGTCCTTTTGCTTCTCCTATGATCCTCGTGAAGAAGAAAGATGGCTCGGCTAGAATGTGCATTGATTATCAACAATTGAGTGCCTTGACAGTGAAGGATAAGTTTCCCATCCCCGTCATAGATGATTTGCTTGACGAGTTATATGGAGCATGTTTCTTTTGTAAGCTTGATTTGACACAGGGGTATCATCAAATCAGAGTTCTTGATCCGGATATATATAAGACTGCTTTTTAGACTCATCATGGGCATTTCGAGTTTGTTGTTATGCCCTTTGGCCTAACAAATGCTGCGGCCACTTTTCAAGCGGCAATGAATGATGTCTTCAAGCCTTTCTTGAGAAGATCAGTACTCATTTTCTTCGATGACATACTGATTTATAGCTCCACTTATGAAGATCACCTCACTCACCTTAGACAAGTCTTTGTGGTGATGCGACAACACAAGTTCTTTGCGAAGTTGTCTAAGTGTTCGTTTGCTCAGACAAAGCTTGAGTATTTGGGCCATATCATCTCCCAAGAAGGAGTTTCCATCGATCCTACTAAGATCCAAGCAATGCAAGATTGGCCAATTCCAATCACCTTGAAGCAATTGAGTGGTTTTTTGGGATTGACGGGGTATTATAGAAAATTCATTAAAGGATATGGTTCTATTGCCAAACCTTTAATATGACTCTTGAAGAAGGATGCATTCACATGGAATGAAAGGTCTCAGGCTGCATTTGAAGCTTTTAAGTCCGCAATGTGTGCTGCACCAGTATTGGCAATGCCAAACTTCACCAAGAGCTTTCTTTTGGAGACAGATGCAAGCGGTTCGGGAATTGGGGCTGTTCTTTCTCAACATGGAAGGCCTATTGCTTACTTGAGTCAAGCTCTTAGTCCCAAGCATCAAGCTATGTCGACTTATGAGAAAGAATATCTAGCAATCCTTTTAGCCATTGAAAAATGGAGGCACTACTTGGATGGTCACAAGTTCATCATTCGAACGGATCACCAAAGCCTCAAATATCTCCTTAAGCAAAAGATTGTGACGAGAATTCAAAAGAAGGGCCTCATGAAGATGCTTGGTCTTGATTATGACATTGAGTATAGAAAGGGGACAGAAAATGCTGCGGCCGATGCTTTGTCTAGGAAGTTTGAGGATACTGAAGTTGGGTACTGCAGAGCTACTACCGTGGTGATTCCTTCATGGATGGAAGAGATTTATAAGACATGTGGGAGTGATCCTTTTACCTAAGAATGTGTTGCTGCTGCCCTTGTGAATGATGCAGAAAAGAGTAAACGGGAGGCTGGCATTTCAGTGTAGAGGGGATTGATCAGAGTTCATGGAAAGCTATATGTGGGATCTGCTACTGGTTTGAGAAATCAGATTATACACGCCTCTCATGATGCAGCTTGGGGTGGTCATGCCGGTATAGAAGGCACTTATCAAAGGGTCATGGCTTTAGTTGGCCAAGCTTGAAAAAGGAAGTGAGTGATTATGTTAAAGCTTGTGAGGTTTGTCAACAAACCAAGTTGGGAGATCATCGTTACAAGGGCCTCCTTCAACCCCTTCCCATTTCGGATGGAGCATGGATCAACATTAGCATGGATTTCATTAAGCGGTTGCCAAGGTCGGAAGAGAAGGAAGTCATATGGGTGGTAGTGGATCGATTCACCAAATATAGCCATTTCATTGCTCTTGCTCGACCTGTTACTGCTGAAAAATTGGTAAGGATCTTCCTTGACAACATTTATAAATTACATGGATTGCCTCAATCCATTGTGCCAGATCGTGACAAGATTTTCACAACTACATTTTGGACGGAGTTGTTCAAATTGATGTGTACAACGTTGGCACTTAGTTCCTCTTATCATCCTCCAACGGATGGCCAAACCAAACGTGTCAACCAATGTGTGGAGCAATACCTTCAGAGCATGGTTTTCTTACGGCCTAGAGAGTGGAATCATTGGCTTTCTTTAGCGAAATATTGGTTCAATACTCACTTTCATGCATCCATTGGCACTTCACCTTTCCAAGCCTTGTATGGCTATCCTCCTCCTTCTCCAATGCTGCTGTAACAACTAGGATTTCCTGATTCAGTCGTAGGTGATTTAGTGCAGCAAAGAAAGTAGGTTGTGCAAGTGCTTCAAGATAATCTGCAACAAGCTCGAGCACAAAAGAAATTTTATGCAGACAAAAAGAGGGTAGACAAAAGCTGTGAAGTTGGAGACATGGTCTACCTTAAATTACAACTGTATAGACAGTGTTCTTTTGCTGTCCGGCGAAATGTCAAGCTAAGTGCCCGTTTCTTTGGTCCAAACAAAATCTTGGAGAAAATTGGCAATGTTGCATACAAGCTTGACTTACCTTCACATTCATATGTTCACCCAGTGTTCCATGTCTCTCTACTTAAAAAGCAAGTCAAAAAGAGGACTGAGGTTGCTCGGGAACCACCTAAAGCAGAGGCTAGCGGGTTGTTGCTGCTGCAACCAGTTGCTATCAAGGCCCGGAGAAGGCTGCAG
The DNA here is from genome assembly GCA_018398585.1 of Simmondsia chinensis. Classification (NCBI taxonomy): domain Eukaryota; kingdom Viridiplantae; phylum Streptophyta; class Magnoliopsida; order Caryophyllales; family Simmondsiaceae; genus Simmondsia; species Simmondsia chinensis. The sequence continues at coordinate 15,342,419 of JAGTTD010000018.1, read as the reverse complement.
GTGGAAAGTGGTGCTACGCAGGAAGTGTTGGTGAGTTGGAGCAACTTGAATAAGAGCTTTGTGACTTGGGAAAAATAATTTCTTGAAGAGCCAATTCCCAAATTTTACTCCTGGAGAACAAGAAGTTTCTCAAGAGGGAGGGAATGTTATGAATTTAGATTTTGATTGTAATTTTGGTTGTATTTTTAGGTATTGTCTTCATTGTTGAGATATCATGTATTCAAAAGTTAGTTGGGTTGGTTGGCGCCATGGGAAGTCGGTTGTTGGTCAAGATCAGTCAAACATGGCGGCTATGCAGTTTTGGCGCCAAAATAGATGTTTGAGTCGGTTGTGGTAGTTGGCTAGGTTCAATGTTTCTAATTTTGTATAAATAAGCTTTAAGCATGTAATCTCTTCATTCAATGAATAGAATTCAGAATTTCCTTTGGAATTTCTCTCTTTTTTCTCATCTCATTCTCTATTTCTCATCCCTTTCACTTCTCTTCTCATCTCAACTCTTTCTTCTACAAGGTTAGCATTTCAATTTCGAATTGGAAGCTAACACTAAGCCTAAACCGACATAACTAGCAACATATAAGCTTTAACCGACATTCATGCCAAAAGGGAACAACCAACATTTGAACTAGGAAACATCTCTAACACAATCCAAGACTCCAACAACTCAATACATGGATTACAAGACTAAAAACAGGAAAAAACCATAACAATGCCTTTTTTAGCTTACAGAACCTCTAAACGAGATGCAACTGGGACAACTCCTTTTCAATTGACGCATGGCCATGATGCAGTTCTCCAAATGGAGGTAATAGTTATGTCTTTGGGTTAGCTCATCAAGGAAAGTTTTCTGGACTTAAATAAGAGCAGTCCATGATGGATGAGCTTACTAAGACTAAGTAAGTCTTGATGCCCTTCATAAGTTGGAAACCAAAAAGAAGAGGGTTGATAAAGTCTTCAACAAAAAGGTCAAACCAGGTCTTTTGACTTAGGGATTGTTTAGAAAGTGGTTTTACCCATTGGCCAAAAGGATCAAGTCTTTGGGAAATGGTCTCGAAATATGGAAGGCCCATTCAGAGTCATAGAGGTATTTGGAGGAAACGCCTATTTGCTCCAAGACCTAGATGGAAGGACTCACCCAAGGGCCATTAATAACCTAGGGAAAAGAGAGTATGAGATGAGAAAGAAGTGAAATAGATGTGTAATAGAGAAAATAGAGAAGAGAAATAGAGAGAAGTAGAGTTGAGAGAGAGAAAAGATATCAATTATCATTCAATGCCATTTAAGAGTGATGAAACTCACCTACTTATACTAACTCTAAGCCTAAGTCGGTTACAAGAAATATCTACAAACACAATGTACCTAGACATGACTTAACCGCCAAACTCACATACCAGTCACCTAGACATTCTAACTACCACTTAACTAACACTTTCCCTCCTTATCTTACAAGCTACCAGCCAATGAGGTTAATGAGATGCTAATTAGACTTAAACTAAGGACTCATACTACTTTATTACAATGTTTGACTTATTAATACTCAATTCCATATGTCCCATCTTCTAGAATCATGACAATATTCCTCCTCCTTTAGAGATTCTTGTCCTCAAGAATCTTAATAGAGAAGTTGTAGCTTCAAGACTCTTTATTGGTTCCGCTGTACAACTTTAAGATGCTTATTGAATTGTATTTACACCCTCAAACTCAGATCAAGGCAGCAACAACTTGCATCTTACATTAATCCCAAATTTTCAATCTTCTAAGCTCAATTTCAGTGATGCCTTCGCTCCAGCAATAGGGGTCGAGAAGAGCTTGCAAATCTCCTTCTAATTGAGAGGTTTCACGAAGAAATCACTAACTTGCTTGATGCCAACATGAAGTCTCCTGACCTTGACATAGGGGCTCTTAAACTCTTGATGATTACCATAAGCTTGCATGCTACTACCAACCCTTTGTTGGGAAAAAGATATGAATTTTGTTGGAAAATAAACTCTGATGCTGACTATTGGGTTCACAGTTCTCAACTAAGGTCACAACAATAGGCACCTATTAGAGCACTTAGAGTAGGAGACTCTTCTCTCTATCTAAGCCCCAGATTGGAGAGTCACACTTTGTGACACCTCACGTGCGAGAGTTCCCAGGAATGGGTTTATCTCTATAAACCCTTTGCCCTAATACCGGTTGTTGGGAAGAAAATCAAAAATTCTTCCTAAAGTTTACGCAGCGGAACAGGTTTAGAATTCATAACTCTAAACCTAGGGTCGATTTAAAATTCTTAATTTTAAATCTATTGACTTAAATTCATAATTTAAATCAACAGATCTAAATTCTTAATATAGATCTACAAGCCTTTTACTCTAATACATTCATAGCAATACATAAACTTAAACAGGCATAATAATGAATACTGTAAATAAAAAGAAAAGCGAAACCGAATAAAGAAAGAAGAACCTACCTGGAATTGCTCCAATAAAAGAAAAACCAGAAAGACAATTATATTCTTCAAAATCGAGACCCCGAAACCTTCTACGCTACGACCTCCAACTGCTCGGAGGGTGGGCTCAAAAAAATATTAAACTGGGTCTCCGAAATAATTTCATAAACCCTAAAGAAATATTTTAACCTAAATGCCAAACCTCGAAATAAGCCTCTCTATTTATAGGAATATACTGGAGCAAACAAAACTAATTTTAATTGAAAAAGGATTCCCAGTTTAAAAAATAAACGCAGCGTTTAGTTTTAAAACCAACTCAAAACGCGTTGTTTCATCACCAGGTCAAATCGCACCTCCTTTTTTTTAATCAAACCGTGTGCCATGTGGCGGGCCATGATTGGTCAGGGCGCATGCACACGGATTGTGCCCAGGGCACCAAGAGTGCGACACATGTCGCGAGCGGATTGGTCCATCAGCGTTAACACGGATCGCGACCCTGTTTTAAACGTGATTTGATTTGATTTTTTGTTTTGCTTTGTTTCCCTCATTCAAAAATTTTGGACCTCGGGGACAATTTAAATCTAGCTCCAAATGGGTTAAATTAAACCATCTCATGATATTAATTTAATTACCATTTAATGAGACTTAATTCTACTAAACAAATCTCACTGCACTCCAGACTTAAATTATTTATTCGATATCTCCCTAATAGACTGTATTGCTGACAAAAACCCCTCCACTAGATGTCCATGACAAAGGATAAATATAACCACTACCATTATCCTTCTCACAGCTTCTCCATTAGTTACCGACTCGCCCTTCACTGAATAATTCATTATACTTGAACATATTCACAGCATAAATTCCAAATGTCAAACACTTAGAATACTTTGGCCAAAGTTTTCGAACTATTGAAATATTTGCGAATCAACTAAAGGGACATCTGTATCTCATAAGAGACTGTAGATTCCCTATTCAATACCTAATCCCTGTCACACTTCACGCCGCTACCTAGTGTACGTGGGATTTCAGTCTTTCGTTTAGACCTTACTTATAGTACACCAAAGTAACTAATGCTCCATGCACAAGTCCAGAATACCCTCAGGATTTAGAGTCGTCGTTCAAACAGTACAACGTGAATCACTCATCTCTGATAGTAGTCTAGAAATAAGTAACCCATATGGTCCAACTCAGTGTGTGAATCTTATTAAACACACTAACCTAACACTTTTGGATCTCCATCCACATGACAAAGACAAGTCATCTAAAGTGTCACTTTATTGTCTTAACATACAAGTGTTCCAAACTTGTCTTCGACTGCGAGTCTTTCGAACAACAATCCGTACCATTTGTTCCAAGTCTATATGTGGCTTAGTCTCATAATCCTCTTGGAACAAATATGCGAATTGTATTCTAAGGACTGCACCCATATCATGGATGTCTCCTAAAAGAAAATCACGTGCAGTATAAATGCTTACATGTACTAATTTAACTAGGAAAAGACCGGAACTTCAATTTTATTTATTAATTAAACGCTGCATCCAGAATAAATCTGGATTTTATGACACTATTCCTAACAATCTTCCACTTGTCCTAAATCCAATTTATGACAAAGTCCATACTTACCCCTTTTTAATATGACTGGTAGTCTTAAATTAGTATAGCCAATTGGAACCAGCTCGTCACTTTGAAAGATCAGCATAGGATCTCTAGTTCTTCTCAAGAACTAGAGAAATACTTCACTGCCACGTAGTCGATTAGACCCAGATTAGACTAACACTTGCATACTATCCCATAGCATGGTGGACATCAAGTCTCGTGCACAACATGGCATACCTGAGGATCCCACTGCCAAAGCATATGGAATATTCCTCAATTGCTCCTCCTCTTAAGGTGTCTTACAACACTACTCAAAAGAGAGAGAGACTCCATGCTATACCTTGACAACATCTTGTCAATATAAGTGGCTAGAGAAAGACCCAACTTCCTACTCTTACGACCTTGCAGAAGCTAAATCCTAAGAGTAAAGTTGCCTTCTCCTATGTCCTTCATATCGAGCTATCCTGACAACCAAACCTTTACAGCTAATGGCAGCCTTACATCATTCTCAATGAGTAGTATATCGTTGACATATAACGCTAAGAAAGTCACTACTTTCTCTTAATGTCAGTTGTACACGCATGGTTCGTTTAACCAATTGTTCAAAACAATAAGACTTGACTGCTTCATGGTGGCTAAAAGGATCAGATTCAATGCCACGGTCAACCACTAAGGCTCCTGCTATGAACTTGTCAGATGTCCTGACAATCCTCCCACCACACCTAAGCTCTCGTGTACCTGGAACATTCTCGTTCCTATTAGTAGGTGCATCTAATGCTTCCACTATGACTTAAGTAGTGTCTAGTTGTTATGAATTATTGCCATCTTCCTTTTAACGCTATTTTGTTTTCATTGTTGTAGTTTATTTGCAAAATTCTTCTGTAAGTGTTTTGCATAGTATTAAAAACCCTTTTGATCAAAAGAACTGTAGAAAAGACTGTCTTTGTTCCTTTTATCTGCAACACCGTCCTACTACGGTGTACCCAAAGCAGAAAGCTGAGATCTTATCTCATTTGCAGTTAGGAATCTAAAGACTCACCTGAAAAATATTCACCACTTCAATCTAATCGTAGTGATTTAACTTGTTGACCTAATTGCTTTTAAAATTCAGCTTTGTACTCTTTGAACTTTTCAAAAGAGTCCGACTAATGTCTAATTAGAAAAACATATACATATCTTGAGTAATCATCACTAAACGTGAATAAGTACTCAAACCCACCTCTTGCCTGAACATGTGTTAGTCCACATACATCTATGTGAACCAGCTCAAGCAAGCCAACAACCCTGTTGCCTTTACTCTTAAAGACAGAATTGGTCACCTTTCATTCTATGCAGAATTCGCAAACTAGTAATGACCTCTTATCCAAAATCTCTATTAGTCCATCTTTCACCAGTCTTTGGATCCTGTTCCAATAAGTGTGACCTAAACGTTGTTGCCATATGTAGGCAATATCCCATTCAAGTTGTTTTCTTTTAGAACATTGAACAAGTGAACTTTTGTTAGATTCAAACCATTATCATAGTTTTGATAAGGAAATAACATGAATAAATAATTTATTCATGTGCATTTGCAAATAAACAATTTATTTCTCATAATTAAATTTTTATTATCAAAATCAACTGAATAACAATTATTCATAAAACGAGATACAGAAATCAAATTCCTGTGTAGAGTAGCTACAAATAAATAATGTTTTAAAACAAAACTCTATTACTAAAGTCTAAGCTAACATCTCCTACACTAAAGACCACTATTATTGTACTATCCCTGAACATTAGGTACAACACCCATCGTGTAACCTTTAGCCTAGCCTGAACTCCTATAACATATTACAAATATGGTCAGTTGAACCTGAGTCTACCCACCAGGAAATTGGTGGACTCTCAACTGCGCATAACTCAACTAAGTGAGATCTCAACATACCTTCACCAGATGGCTTAGTAGCCTTTGTAGGAAAAGTAGATATGTACTTAGTGTAGTTTCTTTTCTAGTGGCCTAATTTTCTTGCAAAAGAAACACTTTTCTTTTACTGACTTTCTTATGGACTTGGTTGCTATAATAACAACCTTGCCCTTTCCTTTCTTTCTAGTAGGTCCCTTCTGAGTAATAACCAAGTCTAACTTATTTTTCAAGGCAAAGTAATTTGGTTCTGTGAGTACATTATGTATTCGAAATCGAGTAAAGTTTGTAAGCAGTATCAAAAATACTATAAATGCAAACAATCGTGTAACTACCTTATATGAGTCATGTATAATGCAGTGATATATATTCTTTCAATTTAGCATACACAATAAGTCAGATATCCACCAAACTGTACTATCATGCATACAATGATGACCCAAACACACCACTCCTTACTCCCCGGCAGCGGGGTCACACGAAGCTAGTTCAAGTGAGAACTGTTATCAATTATCTTGTTTTCTTGTAACTCTTACTAAACATGTTTAAATCACCACTTTACCTCAGCCTTTAACATGATACAACAGAGCTCATCGGGGAGGCTAATGCAACACGCTAGTCAAGTGTAAACCATTACCTAAACCTCCATACAAATACACGAAATACTCCACGGCAGCGTGGTCGCATCGCTTCTTCACACTTTGGTTCATCCTAAAGAAGTCTAACCCTGTAATCTGCAAACCGACATCCTCCGTAGGGAGGTCTATCGATCTACTATATTGCTAGACCGGCAATGGAGATTGTGAGGCTACAACAATTGGAAACTAGTTCCCACTTGATTTTTAGAACCAGTAATTTTTAATTAACTTTCATTTACAATCTGGATTATCTCATAATCCCCTTTAGAATTTCATTCTAAGATTAACCAAAATTAATTAATTAATTAATTTATATAAAATACTATCATTTTACAGTATAGATTATCTCATAATCTCTCATAAGAATCTCATTCTAAAACCAATCAATAAAATTAATTAATTAATTTTAATTAAAACAAGACCAACATCTAATTTAGATTATCACATAATCAACTTTTTAAAATCTAATTCCAAAATTAAATTAAAATAATTTTATTATTAACGATTTTGTGCTTGGACTATCCCATAGTCTATTTTTCAGAATCATATTCTAAAATCAAACAAGCTTAGACTATTGAATAGTCTTGTTTAGAATCTTATTCTAAAATTTAATTAACTAAATTTAACTTTTATTTTAAAAATAAAGTTAACTTAGACTATCTCATAGTCTATTTCAGAATCTTATTCTAAAATAATTTCAAATAACTTTCATTTAAAATACTTTGATTCACAACTTAGATTATCACATTATCTAATTTAGAATCATATTCTAAAAAGAAAATTAGTTAATAAAATAATTAACTTAATTAATATGTAAATCTGTACTGACATCGACACGTCCAAATAATAATAAAATAAAAAAACCTTTTTATACGTGATGACGTTAGCGTCGGGCTAACGCTGACGTTGTCAGAAAATTTTTTTTAATTCTTAAATTTAAAATATTTAATTTTAAATTAAATTGAATCTAATCTCATTAGATCAAATTTATTCGATTCTAGAAAAAATATGAATCGAATCTTATTAGTTCAATTTTATCCGATTTCATAACAATTTTATCCATTATTGTTAAAAATATTTGAATCTAATCTTATTAGATCAATCTTGTCCGATTTCGTAAATCATGACTGAGAACGTACAATCTCATTATACGAACAATACAATCGCAAATTTGTGGATTGTTCCGAATTAACAATTATTTCATTAACGATTTAAACAATTTAAATCATTACTATAAACAACCTAGTTAACTATTAAATCATTTGACCGATTTAAACAATTTAAATCGATACTTTAAATAACCTAGTTAACTATTAACTCTTTTAATCTATTTATACAATTTAAATTGATACTTTAAAAAAATCTAATTAACAATTAATTACTTTAATAATTCAGACAATTTAAATCACAAATACAAACAATCATATGAATTAATCATTAATTCTTTAATGATTTTAACAATTAAAATTGAACCGTCAAATTAAACTAACTTTCCTTCTTAATAAAATCTCTATTTTATTAAATCGGCAATCTATTTATTTCGATCTTATTATGCCTAGTCATGTATATTACGAATGTAATCAAATATTGGCTCTGATACCAATTGTTGGGAAAAAGATATGGAATTTGTTGGAAAATGAACTCTGATGCTGACTATTGGGTTCACAGTTCTCAACTGTGGTCACAATAACATGCACTTATTAGAGCACTTAGAGTAGGAGACTCTTCTCTCTACCTAAGCCCCCGGTCGGAGAGTCACGCTTCGTGACACCTCACGTGCGAGAGTTCTCAGGAATAGGTTTATCTCTATAAATCCTTTGCCCTAATACCGGTTGTTGGGATGAATTTCAAAAGTTCTCCCTAAAGTTTACGTAGCGGAATAGGTTTAGAATTCATAACTCTAAACCTAGGGTTGATTTAAAATTCTTAATTTTAAATCTACTGACTTAAATTCTTAATTTAAATCAACAGATCTAAATTCTTAATTTAGATCTACAAGCCTTTTACTCTAATACAGTCATAACAATACATAAACTTAAAGAGGCATAATAACGAATACTGTAAATAAATAAAAAAGCGAAAAAGAATAAAGAAAGAACATACTTGGAATTGCCCCAATAAAAGAAAAACCAGAAAGACAATTATATTCCTCAAAATCGAGACCCTGAGACCTTCTACGCAATGACCTCGAACTGCCCGGGTGGTGGGCTCAGAAAAATATTAAACTAGGTCTCCGAAACAATTTCAGAAACCCTAAAGAAATATTTTAACTTGAATGCCAAACCTCAGAATAAGCCCCTCTATTTATAGAAATATACCGGAGTGAACAAAACTAATTTTAATCGAAAAAGGATTCCCAATTTAAACAAAAAAAAAATGCAGCGTTTGGTTTTAAAACCAACTCAAAAAGCGTCATTTCATCACCAGGCCAAATCGCGCCTCCTTTTTTTCTTAATCAAACCGTGTGCCACGTGGCGGGCCATGATTGGTCCGCACGACATGCACACAGATTATGCCCAGGGCACCAAGAGAGCGACAAGTGTGGCGAGCGGATTGGTCCATGTTATGATTCTCATAGTAGGGGGCATTTGAAATAAAGTATAAATGTAATAAGGCGTGGAATCGAGCCTATTGAGTTTTAATAGCTAGTTGATATTGTAATTAGTAGCTTAAGCTTTGGTGAAGTCATGTAATAAGTGAGGTCTAGAGCTTAGGTGGTCAATGCCGGTCAATAGTGGTGGCTTAGTGGGTGGTTGGTGGTTATAGTATGAGTAGATGCAATGTAATAGATCATACCATGTAAGTAGTATAAATAGTAAGGCATAGGCTTGTAATCTCATAACATTGATGAATGAATTGATATCTTTGATATCCTCTCTACTTCTTCATCTCCTTTCCCTTCTTTCTCTCATCTAAACTCTATATTCTTTCTCATCTTATGCTCTCTTATCCTAGCTTACGTTTGTGAATTAACCACAAACGTAACAATTGGTATCAGAGCCTTGATTTGGCTTCCGAATCAAGCTCATATCCGGAAAGAAATTACAAAGTACGATTAATTGTATTGCAATTAATTAATAAAAACAGTTGTGTCACCATTTAATTCAGATTTTGTGATCAGAATTCAAATCTGAATTTGGAAGTGGATTTGGCGGTTATTGCACCAGTTTTCAGTAAGTGACTAAGAAGTGTTTCGGTTGGGAATTAAAGTGATCATTTTACATTGAAGGAAGTTCAATTGATAAGTATTGTTGAGTACATTCAACATCAAGCTGATTCAGATTGAATTTCAAAAGAATCGATCAACCAAATTGCTGCAGAAGTTGAGTGCTGAAGCAAGTTTCAGCTGCTGAAGTTGGCGTTAAGCTAACTCTTCTTAATCAGCCGCTTAGTTGATCTGTTGTGAAGAAGTCACAAGTGAGCTACTTGATCCACATTGCACTTGATCATCATCAAAAAGATTAGAAACAAGCTGAATTGAGGTTTAATCAGATTCTACAACTCAGAAATTGAAGTTGAGGCAACTGTTCTGAGCAGGAAGTTCAAACTCGAATCAAATCTGCTTTTCTTGCTTAATTGTGATGAAATTGTGTTGATAAGCTTAGAAGTGGTGAGAATTCGTCAGATTCTGCGTGGATTCTTATGAATTTTATGTATCGAGAACTCTGACAACATAGGCGAATTCTGACAGCAGAAAGGAGAAACGAAAAATTGTTGAAACCTGATTTCGTTCGTGAAGTTCGCTTTAGGTATTATGTTGAGGACTTGATTTTGAGTTAGAGTCGAGCCTAATTCAGAAGTATAAGTCGAATTACTCAACTAACATTGCGTTTAGGGTTTGCTCGAATTTCCTCTGTTCGAAGTTCGTCAGTAGGGTTGGAATCTGAGGCGATTCTTAAAACCGATCTTGAAATCCAGATAATTGTCGATCTTAACAATACTTGTTGCTGCGGTTAACTTGAAAATCATTCAGTGTGAAGTTTAAGGAGCGATTACGGATGGTTGTGATGCAACAATTCCGGATTGGTTGAAGACAATGTTTGATCAATTCCCGAAATCTAATGCTGAATGGATACATCAAATGAACCAGCAAAACAACGTGAAGATTGAACAACAAGCTCAGCCGATTATAATGGAGAGATCTGATCAGGTCATTTTTCAATCACGAGAATTGGTGGATAGGATTAACAAGTGTTGGGATCGGTGTAGGGAGGAACTTGAAGTGAAATTAGCTGAGATTCAAGAACACTGTCGAAGGCCAAACTCTTCCACAGTAGCTGAAGTGCACATTGTGGAGCCACTTAATGTAGTTGAAGAAGAATTAGATCAAGGTAATGCCGTAGTTGATGAACACGAGTTGGATGAACCTGAGGTTGAACGTGATGAGCTTTATGAAGACTCTTTGCTAGAGTTAGAGTATTTTGAAGAGGATGAGCCACAGTATGACTTGCTTCAGGAATGGGAATTTTCATGTCATGGGAATGATAAAGAGTGCAAAGAGTAAAGTGAAGAGGAATCATCTTAACGACGCATTGAAAGAATTTTAGGAAACAAAGAAGATTACAAAGAAGAAATTGAAGCATAAAGTTGTGTTGCAACCTATGAGGTTTGATGATCAACAAAAGTTAACTCAAGATGCTGCTTCTACTGATGTATATGCTGAAGCTATGTATGCTGGTGTACAAGGGTTAGTTGCTGCAGATTTTGTGATTCCAACCAAAATATATGATGCCACGGCTGACATTTAATTGCAAACATCTCCAAACCTATTAAATATTATCCCATGGCAAGCTTATATGCAGAATGGAGGCACTTTCTCTGTTGAGCAATGTCATTCTGTTAAAAAGACAGTTGCTGCTGCGGCAGTATCATCAAATGCAGAGCAGGGCGTGTCTAAGTTCACTTTTGGGCATGATGGAGTGTTAACTTGGGTCCAGAACAACATCATCTTAGAGGTTGAGCAACGTCTCTTGTGTTGGGTGAGAGATTACTAGTGTATAGTGGCTGAAATGTACTATCGGCATGCTGATCGGCAAGTTCGGCATGATCTATTCCTTCTTTTGAGTAGAATTGTGACTTATCCAAGTGACAAATCTTATGACGACTTGCCTCCTGATCCGGGAGAAGATTTTAGAATTAATCAAGCTGCTCGAGTACGTTTCAAGGTTCAACAAGGGCAAAGCAATGTGGTTGAACAAGCAATGGAGTTGTTAGTTGTGTATAAATGTGGTAATATACTGAAACATAAATCTGTGCTTGAAGATTGGGATAAACTGCAACAAATTGGTCCTGTTCTGGTGCAGAATTCGAGTGTGTTTTGGGTGATCTGTTGTGGCAGTTCAGAATGGAAAAATCATATGCATAAGCTCCAATATTTCCTTATTGTTTGGATGGAGAAGATCAATGCAAGGTTGAATAAAACTCCAGCTAAAATCAGAGTTGAAATCAGCGATATAGCCTTGGATGTCAAAGAAGTAGTTGGAGATCCAATTCCAGAAGCTATTATGCACTGTCGGCATGCCGATCGGCAAGATCGGGATGATTTATTTCCTTTTTCAAGGGGAGTTTTGATTTATCTAAGTGCAAATATGATTGTCAAACCTCCTCCTAAACCGGGTGAAGAAGTTCAAGGCTTTAACAACAAGAGAGAGCTTGGGTTGAGTAAAAAGAAGTTCAGGTATTGCAAATTCTGGATGGAAGCTGTGATTGGTGCCAAGCTGATGTGTTTTGATTTGGGTAGACCTCTGGATGAGCGCTCCTCTTCAGATGCAAGCAATGACAACAGGACCTTCTCGAAATACATCAAATCTACTTCAACAAGTGTGCTGGAAAATTTCAGTTTGGGCTGTGTAACGTTGCTAATGCTGAGTTGCTGCTGCGGTGCTGATTCTGTTGCTGAGTTGCTGCAGCTGGGTGTTCTGTTGCATTAGTTACCGTTGCTGCTGTTAGATTGATGATTTAAGGCTGTTATGTGTTGATTAGTTTTTAGAGTAATGCGTGGTGTATGAGCTCAGATACAAGACATCGTGGCAGTGATCAGATGCAGCTCATTTCTAGTTTTACTTCACATTATGCATCAACATGGAATTCTTCAGATGCAATTTTAGAAGTTCTTTTAGTTGCAATTCCAGCTTGAAGTTAATCACCACCAACTTCAATTTTTTACCTTTACATCAAGAAGGGATCTCAAGGTTCAGAAATGCAAACCACAGTTGCTAGTGTTCAAGTAAACCATCAACTTCTATTACTGATCTGCAGGATGCTGCTGCATTGCTGTTGCTGCAGCTCTACATCCAATTTTGCTTCATGTTTAGCTCGTGTTTCCTCTTTTGGCATTGGTTCTTCGAGCTTCAACTTCTTTCTTGATTCTTGGGGACAAGAATCTTTTAAAGGGGGGGAGTATTGTTATGATTCTCATAGTGGGGGGCATATGCAATAAAATATAAATTTAATAAGGCGTGGAATCGAGCCTATTGAGTTGTAATAGTTAGTTGATATTGTAATTAGTAGCTTAAGCTTTGGTGAAGTCATGTAATAAGTGAGGTCTAGAGCTTAGGTGGTCAATGCCGGTCAATAGTGGCGGCTTAGTGGGTGGTTGGTGGTTATAGTATGAGTAGATGCAATGTAATAGATCATATCATGTAAGTAGTATAAATAGTAAGGCTTAGGCTTGTAATCTCATAACTTTGATAAATGAATTGATATCTTTGATATCCTCTCTACTTCCTCATCTCCTTTCCCTTCTTTCTCTCATCTGAACTCTATATTCTTTCTCATCTTATACTCTCTTATCCTTGCTTACGTTTGTGAATTAACCACAAACGCAACAGTCTATCCGCGTTAACACGGATCACGACCCTGTTTTAAACGCGATTTGATTTTATTTTTTGTTTTGCTTTGTTTCCCACATGTAAAAATTAATCTTATGAATTTTAATTTTCAAAATTATTTTATTTTATAATTTTTAACTTTTACTCATCTCATGAATAATGTTTCGCAAAATTGATTTATCAATCTTATGGATAAATAATTCATCTCATGAATTCTTTAATATTTTTCCGATGGCAATAAAATACAGAGGCTTGCGCAAGGATCTCGGGGACAATTTAAATCTAGCTCCAAATGGGTTAAATTAAACCATCTCATTATATTAGTTTAATTACCATTTAATGAGACTTAATTCCACTAAATAAATCTCACTACACTCCAGACTTAAATTATTTATTCGATAGCTCCCTAATAGACCTTATTGATGACAACAACCCCTCCACTAGATGTCCATGACAAAGGATAAATATAACCACTACCATTATCCTTCTCACAGCTTCTCCATTAATTTTCGAATCGCCCTTCACTGAATAATTCATTTATACTTGAACATATTTACAGTATAAATTCCAAATGTCAAATACTTAGAATACTTTGGCCAAAGTTTCCAAACTATTCAAATATTTGCGAATCAACTAAGGGGACATCTGTATCTCATAAGAGACTGTAGATTCCCTATTGAATACCTAATCCCTGTAACACTTCATGGAACTACCCAGTGTACGTGGGATTTCAGTCATTCATTTAGGCCTTACTTATAGTACACCAAAGTAACTAACGCTCCATGGTCAAGTCCGGAATACCCTCAAGATTTAGAGTCGTTGTTCAAGCAGTACAACGTGAATCACTCATCTCTGATAGTAGTCTAGAAATAAGTAACCTACATGGTCCAACTCAGTGCGTCAATCTTATTAAACACACTAACCTAACACTTTTGGATCTCCATCCACATGACCAAGATAAGTCATCTAAAGTGTCACGTTATAGTCTTAACATACAAGTGGTCCAAACTTGCCTTCGACTACGAGTCTTTCAAACAAAAATTTATACCATTTGTTCCAAGTCTATTTGTGGCTTAGTCTCATAAATCACTTACAACAAACATGTAAATTGTAGTCTAAGGACTACACTCATCTCATGGATGTCTCCTAAAAGAAAATCACATGCAGTATAAATGCTCACATATATAAATTTAACTAGGAAACGATCGAAACTTCAACTTTATTTATTTATTAAAACGATATATCCATATCAAATATGAATTTCAGAACACTGTTCCTAACACCCTTCTCTTTAGAACCTCCCAAATTGCAGTACCAATGTTAGAATCAATAGTAAGTTGCTCAACTTCACAGGTTTTCCAAACATTTTCTATCCCAGCCTTTCGATTGTTACTGCTGGTAGAACAACAATTCTTAACTTCTTATTTCAAGCTTTGAGCCCATTTGTCAGCAGCAACCCTCGTTTGTTCCTTGCCAAACTCTTTGAATTGCTTTCTTGAACACAAAATAGCAATCTCTCTTAAGAAGCAGAAAACCTAGAGGTCTCCCCTTATAGACCAAGATTGGCTTCATTAATGCTCTTAATCTCTTGCTTACAACACATTTCTTGTGACTAGTCTAATTTCCACCTTGATCTCAATGTTAGACTGTAAGATCAGCTTCAAATGCAACATTCTGAAGCTTAGAACTTCTATTTCAACTTGCCCTTCATTCGCTGCAACATTCAGTGGTTCTTTAGTAGGCTTGAGTGTATGATCGTTATGAATTGTTGTTGTAAATGCAGAATTAAGGTTCTAAATTTCATCCCAATCAGGCTCATTCAAAGTCTCAAGGCCTTGTGCAATATTACTACTTGATTTGCATCCGCTACTTCCAAACTCCAATTGTTTCGAGCTCTACTAGTTGTATTTTGCTCCACTTTCCCTGGATCAATAGGTCTCAAACTTTCCTGATTTGTCACTCTATTAGTCACATAAGTGTTCTTTATTTGAGCTTCTAGATCGGTCACATTTGTATGCAAGTCTGGCTGCTGATTGGAATTACATTTCAGTATTGAATTGTTCCTTTGTTTCGATTCAACTTGCTGAAGTTGTAAAATTGCCACACTAGCTCAAGGAGATGTATTCTCCTTCAACTTATGTTGTTTTTCTTGTATTCTTATAGGTCCAATAACTCCCTTGAGTAACCTCAATTTTGATCTTCTCTTAAATCTTTTGCTAGAAACACAATTCTTGTTACTCAAATGCACCTTGAGCACAAGATTTTGCTAAGTTAATTGCTTCCATCTTAGTGATCTCCTATTCCTTACTTGATCATAGGCTTAAATTTCACTGCCACCACCTTTGGTGATAGAACACTACTTTGCTTAACAGGTTGATGCGATGCTTGCCTTGTGATCATTATCTTTTGAAGAGTTTGTAATATCTTTGGAAGATGTTGCTTTAAAATTTCGTGAGTCCGCTGCATCATCTCAGCATTTATATCATTAATATTCTGAAGCAATTCTGCTATAGCCTTCACATCCATTTCTCAATTTTACGCAGCTCAGCTGGATCATTGAGCTTTGGTACTAGATCACAAGGGAACAAGATTAGCGAATTCAGCTAAAAAGATCTCAAGAGTGTTGCTTAATTCGAGATTAATTTAGTTGGTTCAATATGTAATCAACTAAATTAAATCCAATTCTTGCTTGATCGATGATTCAAGATCACAAGAATCCGCTACAACACACAATAACAACAAGCTTTTGATCTGAAATATTGATCAAATGCAACCTGATCAACAGAAATTAATATTAATACAACATGATATGAAGAATCTTGACAATTTAGCACAATATCTTGATCAAATACAATCTGATCAAGAGCTTAATATCAAATAAGCTTGATCTAATGCTTATGCAATCAAATTGAACTCAATTCAATTTATTTGGAAGCAAAATCATAAGCTCTGATACCAATTGTTGTGATTCAAGATCCAACTTGAATCATAACCTAGGGAAAAGAGAGAGTATGAGATGAGAAAGAAGTGAAATAGATGAGTAATAGAGAAACTAGAGAATAGAAGTAGAGAGAGAGAAAAGATATCAATTATCATTCAATGCCCCTTACGAGTGATGAAACTCACCTACTTATACTAACTCTAAGCCTAAGTCAATTACAAGAAATATCTACAAACACAATGTACCTAGACATGACTTAACTGCCAAACTCACATACAAATCACCTAGACATTCTAACTACCACTTAACTAACACTTTCCCTACTTATCTTACAAGCTACCGGCCAATGAGGTTAATGAGATGCTAATTAGATTTAAACTAAGGACTCATACTACTTTATTACAATCTTTGACTTATTAATACTCAGTTCCATATGCCCCATCTTCTAGAATCATGACATCTAACAAAGAAGTCCTTAAGTATAGATTTCCAAAGCCATGGGCTCACCTTCAATATCAATGCTTAGAGAATCAACCCAATGATCCTTAAAAAAACATAAAATGGCAACAACTACCAATCTGACAGATGTATTAAACAAAATGCGCATTTCATTAGCTGTGAAAAGAGTACTTGGCTTACATATAAAATAAAAAAATTACAACTGAGTAACTTGTACTGCCAAAGTTTTTTACAAGGACTGGAATATCAAAAGAGTTGAGTCCTAATTCTCACTAAGGGTTCGTCTATTGAAAACAGTTGGTTGGTTGTGTCATTCAATAAATGATCAAGTAAAAGGGTTTCTTCTTGAAGGGCTTGGTTGTTCCCCTAAGCCTCCATGGAGGTCTCTTCAAGTCCTTCAACCACTGAACCACGGGAGGTACGTTGTTGTCTCAAAGAGAGCAGCTCTTCTTTAAGGTGGCTTGGCCTCTCCTCTTAAAGATGGAACTCGACTTCTAAACTTCTGATCCCTTGAGTTTGATGGTCTCGGACTCTTCTTGATGCTTGCAGCTCTTCAATTAGTAGCTACAGGCCACCTAGGCTAGTTGAATGCCTAAGGTTTTGAATGGCATCTTAGCAATGCCTTTTTTTCTAAAGAAGGGCTGGGATATCGTGGTTCACCTTCAAGAATACCTCTTTAAGGACGTCGATTTCCCTAGGAATAGAGGGAGCCACTTTCTCACCTTCTTTCAGGGAACTTACAAGGGAAATGGCCTCTTAAAAAGTGGCCCTCTTAGCCAGGATACAACTAGGAGACGTGTGAGTTCTCTCAGCGATTGGAGTTTGGAAGATTCTTGGTCTAGTTACTAGAAAAGCGAATCTACCACTGACCCCAAACCTCTCTAGATGAGAAGACATTTCCTCTATCCTAGAGAAAGGAATGGTTTCTGAGTGGAGCAACCTACAAAAGGATAACAACAAAAGAGTTAGGCAAAATTTTGACTTTGGAGAATAACCAACCAAGGTTTAAAGAAAAAGCACTTACCTTAGTGGTCTCAGTTGGAGGCAGAGAAGGAGCCTCTATTGGCATTGCCACCAAGGAAGCTTCTAATGGTACATCTGTCCTTAAAGTTTCAACAGGTGTCTCAACTATTGGGACTGGTGCTGGCTCTTCAGTCACTGATATATACCTTCCTCGAGAGAGACTTCTTAAAACCAAGGCTTACGTGTTAGAGCCAAATATGGATTGAAACATTAAAATTTGGAAAATTAGATCGGCCTTTACCTTCAATAGTCTCTTCAATAGAGATTGGGCCTCCTAAAAGTAGAAAGGGAGCTTGTACAAGGCCCTGGCTCAAGGTAGCTGGGAAGAGAGCATCTTAGGGGGGGGGGGGGGGGGGGTGGCGCGGGGGGTTGCAATTGGCTCCATGGCTGAGACAGCCATATCACCTTCATCTTTAATACTTGAGCTTAATAACCTAGTGTCCTAATGGGGCTCTGGTGCAGTTTCTCGCAAAGGAGAATGTGATATCTCCACGATGTACAGAGTTGGCTCTTCCTATGGCTATAAAAGGTCATGTTAGAATCCGCCTTGACAGAGACAGATGAGAGCACCAATGGAGAAAGGCTAATATGTCATGATATTGAAATATTGGATAAAGTAGTAATAATTGATTGGTAATAATCAAGTAGTATAAGTCTTTTGCATGGGTCAAATTAGCATTTCCTTAGTGCATTAACCGTGTTTGCAAGGTAGTTAAGTGTGGAGGGAATTGTAGTTAAGTTTGGTTTAGTAATTGTGGCGGTAAGGTAGTGTCTACGTGAAATGTATAATCTAGCCAACTTAAGCTTGGAATTAGTATAGATATGTGAGATTCATCATTGCAAAGATTCATTGAATAACAATAATCTTCATTCTCTTCTCTCAGCCCTAATTCTCTCTATGTCTCATCTCTATTCTCAATTCTTTCTCATCTTATACTCTCTCTATTAGGTTATGATCCAAGATTGATCTTGAATCATAACAATTGGTATCAGAGCTTGTGAAATTGCATTCAATTAAGTTGATTCCGATTCAATCGAGTTGAATTTATATTCAATTAGGTTGCATTCGCATTCCATCAAGCAGGATCAAAGGTAAGAATCAACCTATTCGATCTGGTGATGCTGCTGAGGTCTCACTGCAGCAGGAGTAAGTGACTTAAATGCAACAGCTTATGCAAAAGCCCATGCAAGATCTGAAGCTGACAATGCAGCAAGCGCAGCATTAGTACCTGCAATGGCAACTGTAGATTCAGCAACAAACCATGGAATTTAAGGGCAAATTGACTGATGATTTTATCTTGCAAGAGTTGGAGTCGATTTAATAAAGAATGTTGCACTAACAGATCAAATTAAAGTTGTGCCAGTACAGTCCGAAGTGCAAGTGGAATTGGAAGGCAGTACTGCTGAAGGTTCGAATCAGCCTTAACAAGTTCATCAATTGTAGCAGTTAATATAGCAGCTGAAGAAAGATGCAACAACAACTCAAACCTAAGTGGCGGTATTGCATTATGATGTTCAAGTTGGATTGGTAAATCAGCAAAACAACTTGAAGTTTCATGATATTGAGCAGCAAGTCCTTAAAGTTCATGATAAGAGTGATTAAGTAACAGGACAACCTATTTCTGATTTTTTATTGGGGCGATCGTAAGATGTAGCAGTAAGGACAAAGGCTAAAATGGAAGCTCGCTTCTAGAACGAGCAGGAGTATATCACAGTACCAAATCCAGCTCAATTGAGGCCTTGTGATCCGGGAAAAGCGGATGAATTCAATGAGTTGGTACAATTGGATTCTTTAAAAGATTATGCGATGCGATTTGAAGAACTGAAGGCAAGAATGATGTTTATGCAACATGGGACAAGTGGGGAGTATTGCGTGTCTCGTTTTATTGATGGCCTCAAACCTAAGCTCAAATACATAGTAAAGGCCCTTAATCCTCTCACTATGACTATGGTATATGCTAAGGCAAGGTTGTTTGAACCCATAGTTCCTTCTCAGTCAGAAGTAAAATGAGAAGGAAATGATCAAGTATCAAAGGAAAAGAGTAGTATTGCAAAATCAACTCCAATCCAGGGTAAGAAGTATAAATTCATTCTATTGAGTGAGAAGGTGTGGAACAACTAATGGCTACAGCTAGAAAGTCGAAGGTGCACATTAAAGTTTAGGACAATAAAGGATTACATTTGAAGCTTACATTACAGCCAAACGTGGTGTTCAAGTTGGCATTTCATCTTAGTCGCAAGAAGTGTTATGCAAGTAAGAGAATGGGAGTAAAGACAAGGCCAATTTGTATTACAAAGGAAGACCACCAAATTTCCTACTTCTTAAGTCAAATGTAAAGGTTCTTGAAAAGTTATGCATGATCAAGAGAATGAGTTTGAGGTAGCCTAAGGTGGTGATGACGGCAATTGATAGACGTGGGGCAAATTCTTGGATTAAAAAGACAATAAAGTTGGCAAAGGGAAGGAGGAAATCTAATAGTGATGATGCAAACTTAGCAAAGAATTAGGTTACTAATATTGTTATGCAATAAAAATCAGCAAAGAAGCAAGTTGTTATTACCACAGTAAAGTCAGATGTTGAAGTTCAGCTGAGAAATATGCAAGATCAGATCAACTTACTGGCTCAATTGAGTGGAGCTGGGATTTATTCATCTATGAATGCTAATGTCAGGCCTTCTTAACTAAGGGAAGGAATGCGTACTGCCCAAGGTCCAACAGTAGGACAACCGGAGGAGGTGATGATGAACATCTTTGTTGGAAAATAACTTCACTCTTGGAGTCAAAAGAGGGAAAGAATTAGAGCCAAATCTAGATCCAAATTGATTATAAAAGATAGGAAGGCCCAAAGGATGGAATATAAGATCAATCAAAGGAATTTCTTTGGACATAAATGTAACTCCAAGCTGATAATGATGATTTTTGGTGCTGATTTAGCAAGAAAGTCTATTCAAGAGTTAGGTGCTTATGTTAATCTAGCTATGAGTAAGGGACATTCTCCAAGGGTGCAACCTAATGTGTGACCTCCTAAAGTATTTTGGCTTATTTTCAAACAACCAAAGGAAGACCAAGTTAAAGCAGCAAGTTCTCTTTTGAAGCAATAACTTAATCTTATAGTTGATTGTGGAAGGTATTTGCGTTTATGTGATGTTCAAGATTACCAAAAGGGTGAGTTAGAGGAAGTGTGTATGAGGCATGCTGAGGTGGTAAGCAAGATCAAGGATCATGATGCTATTGTTAAGAAGGAACAATTAATAGAGGAACCACATTCTGCTCGAGAATTTGTGCAGATTGGCAATCTTCTGTCTAGTCTATCTTTGTTCAAAGATGTAAAGCATTATAGGTTGCACTAAGGATTTGTTTAGATGTTAAGCATTACAGGTTGCTCCAAGGATCTGTTCAGATGTATTCTGATTCCAAACGTGTGCTTACTTACAAGGATGCAGTAGTTACAAATGTGAGTAAGAAAGAGCTGCTTAAAAGGCTTGGAGACTAGATGAACGAGGTTAGTACACCTGCAGAGCTTTGTATGAGTGCAGTAAGTAGGAGGTTCAAGAAAGGTTTCAGGGAGTTAAGCAGGGAAACTTGAGAGATGAAAGAAATTTAGTCTAGTGTTCAATAATTACAGCTGTTAGGCTTTCTCAAATGGATAAAGCTTACAAATTCTATGCCAAGAGTCAAATTACTCAAGAGTACATGTTGAATGTGAGCACAAGGAAGTTTTTAATCGGTTTTGTTACATCTGAGGCTATCTAGATTGCTGACAGTAGGCATTTTGGAGGAATGATGTACTTGTTGTTTGCGTCTAAAGATAGTAAACAGAACCAAAGGCTTATGCAGAAGACAACATTAGTTGTTTCGGTTGTGTATGCACAGCAAAAAAGGGAAGCTGTTGTTGAAGATTGGTCTCTAGGCTTAAAACAAGAAGTGGAGCCCTATTATTCAGCTGGTCCTACCAAACGAAAGGCTTGGATGGAAAATGTTTGCTAATTTTATGGAGTTGAACCACCTACTATAGATTGGACTCCAAGATTTGGAACGGAAATGTTCTATTGTTCAGAGGTTTCTACAGTATCAATGTTTGGTTGGGTGATAATTGCAAGCTCTTATGTTTTGGATCAATTTGCTCTCCAATGTCTCATGAGGAGAATGGCTTGGATCATTGGCCGTGGTTATAAGAGTATTCTTGTTTCAATCAAGCACAAGAGGGTCTTCATAACAAAACCTCTCAAAATAGAGGAGATTTGCAAGTTCTTTATAGACACTCCCATAGAAATGAACATAGGACAGAAGCTTGAGCTAATGATTTCGAATACTAGATGATCTTCGAGCAGCTATCGGAGAATATTACTTGATTCAAGGTTCAAGTGGTTCATAGGGTAGATAGTCCAGCAACAATAAGTGTTCTTCAAGCAGCATTCTTCAAGTTGCAAGTTCAGCACCAGTAAGAGTCTTGAAGCTACAACTCTCTAATTAGGTTCTTGAGGCAAGAATCTTTAAAGCGGGGAGTATTTTCATGATCGTGAAATATTGGATAAAGTAGTAATAATTCCTTGGTAATAATCAAGAAGTATAAGTCTTTAACATGGGTCACATTAGCATTTCCTTAGCACATTGGCCGTGTTTGTGAGGTAGTTAAGTGTGGAAGGAATTGTAGTTAAGTTTGGAATAGTAATTGTGGCGGTAAGGTAGTGTCTAGGTGAAATGTGTAACCTATCTGGCTTAAGCTTGGAATTAGGATAAATAGGTGAGATTCACCATTGTAAAGATTCATTGAATAATAATAATCATGATTCTCTTCTCTCAACCCTAATTCTCTCTACTTCTCATCTCTATTTTCTCTATTTCTCAGCTTAATCTTACTTCTTCCTCATCGCATATTCTTTTCCATAGGTTATGATCCAAGATTGATCTTGAATACTTGAGCTTAATGACTCAGTGTCTTGATGGGTCTCGAGGGCAGTTTCTCGTGAAGGAGAATGTCATGTTCGACGCTATCTTGATAGAGACAGATGAGAGCACCAATGGAGAAAGGCTAATACCTCTGGTATAGGGAGTCAAGCTCTTCTTTTTCTCACTAATTGTGAGATAGGTATCTCTTCTTCTTTTTGTTCTTCTCTTTCTGCCGTAGTAGGGAGAGCTGAAAATTGACATCCTTTCTTCTTTTTCTTGAGCCTCCAACCTCGAAGGCTAGTGAAGAGGTGCCTAGATGGGACTCCTCTAGCAGCATTTGGGTAAAGCTTCTAGTCCTAGCACTCCTAGGGGCTACCTAGACAGTTGTTGTAAAAGAAAAGAACGACGATCAGTTTTTGATCCAAACCACTAAAAGATTGAAGCATGCTTCAGAAGTGGTTACGCACCAAGCGTGCCTTTTGTTAGTTTGACCTGATGCTGACTGGTTGTCTTCTTCCTGAGCTGGGACGTACAAGCTCAGACAAAGGCATAAAATATTGCTTGGCACCTCTGGCCTCTAAGAAAGACCATCGGCTTAGTACCAAGCCGAGAAACATGGCGTGGCACATGGAATGTACCTATAAGCCACAGGGTACCCATAAAGGGACCTAACTTCCTACTTTAGAGCATGAAGCTCTGGAAGCTGTGCAGGTTGAAGAGAAGTTCTCTTGGCCCACCAGAGGTTCTTAGCCCTTAGGATTGGGAAAGGCACATCTTGGACTATACCAAATTTCCTGGCAAACAACTTAGGCCTATATGTCTCTACACCAAGGTGAGTATAGTTATAAAAGTACAAATCTTAGGGGAATAAGGTTGCTTGCCAGTTTTAGGAGTTGATGTCCACTGAGACTCATTGTGAACGTCCAGTTTCCTGAACCATTTAGGGTTAAGATTCCTTCTCTTGAAGGGAGTCCATTAAGTCCCTCGCCTGTCTTAAGGTGATGTCAGTTGCTGTAGGCATTGGTCGAATGACTAGTCTAAAGATATCTGGACCTCACATTGAGCAAACTGCAAGCCAAAATAAGAAACCCCTTCACCTGTGAGAGCGTAAGGGCCTCTGGTACACAACTCAGGGAAATAGGCTTGGGCCCAAAGTTGGACTTGCCATAAAGGACCACTTACATGGACAGTGTAGTTTTTTGGCTATGATATCTCTAAGGCAATCATATACTTGGGCCAAAAGCAATGGTCCCAAGCATAAAGGGCCATTATTGAAAGCTAGGTTGATGGCCATGGTCCTTAGCAACTTAAGGACTGAGTTGGAACAATTTGAGAAGGAAAATTTGCTCAACTAGAACAAGTAAAAGAACACCTCCTCCTCTTTGGAACATTACCGAAAGTCATGGTCCTCTGTTATAAATTTTTTAACAAAAGACTCATAGCTTCTCGGTAGGTCTATGATAGAGAAGCAAGAGGTAGAAGATTCGGCTTCTGAATAAATGAAAGAATCGAGGGGCAATTCTTCTCCCCAGGAGAAAAGACCCGTTAGGGCTGCTATGTCGTCTAGAGTAATTCCTAGAATACCTTCAGGGAGGAAAACGTGTTATAACAGGTATTCGAGCAACAAGTCAATGTTGTTGCAATTAGAAAATCATACCTGAGGGCGATGATAGAAAGTCGAATGGC
Source organism: Simmondsia chinensis (assembly GCA_018398585.1). NCBI lineage: Eukaryota > Viridiplantae > Streptophyta > Magnoliopsida > Caryophyllales > Simmondsiaceae > Simmondsia > Simmondsia chinensis. The sequence continues at coordinate 15,318,025 of JAGTTD010000018.1, read as the reverse complement.
TTCATAGATGCACAGTTGTTTCCATTATAGGTCACCATCAGTCCTTCTACCCATTCAAGGTATCTCTTAGTCCCAAATGTCTATCCTTTGTAGGTTGCATTTTCCTTGCAAATGTGCCTTCCTTCCCAAGAATGACCTGAAGGGACTTCACTAAAAAGAGAAGACTCGTCAGTATCAGAAAACAATCCCTCAAGATTGGGGACATTGTGAGATGGGTTAAAGAATGGCCCTAGGACACAAAATGGAAGGTGTAATGAAGAATCATCCTCTGGCAACCAAGAAAGATCCTCTTTGATAACAATAAGATCAGTATGGCTCTAAATAACATTAGAGATTATCAAATGGTCAAATTGGAGAAAATGTGTGAGTTGCTCAATGGGTCTATCTGACTAAGGACTGGGAGCAAAAATAGTGAATGAAATTTGTGCCATTGTTTAATCAGAGGGAAGTGAAGGAAGAAAAACATATTGAGACAAGAATTTAGTGATTCAAGAACAGAGGCAAGAATTCGTAGAAGTGCATGATGGACAACAAAGAAGAGAGAACAGAGCAAGAAAGTGGGAATTTCAAGCCCTAACTGCCTTTTTTATAGACACGTGTGAAGGAAAAGCAAGCAAAATACAGTGTTCTCTTAAGCTCTGTAGTCATTGAGGGTCAAATTAGGCAAACTTTTACCTGTTGTAAGTCTAAATTTACCAAAGGCCAAAAGGGGGACATTTGTTTGCACTCTAATTTCGAGGGAGTTGGGATGATGCTGTTTCGGATAGAGTGCCACATGGCAAGAACGTGAAGGTCTTCTCAAGGTATGATGGCCCTTTAAGTGATAAGGTAATGGCGTCTTGAGCCCAACATCCTGAGAAGATAATTACCCTTGTTGAGGGGTTCAGCCACTCGAGGCTCGAGATTGTTGAGGGGGTGAAGTGAACTCTAGCTCGAGGGGCTATGAGGAATGCTACAAGATAGGTGGTTCCCGGGCTCGAGGCAGTTACTTGGGAATTAAGCTTAATCCAAGAAGACGTGGGGTTTCTAGAAGGGACTTTCTCTAAGAATTTTGATGTGGCACCAAGGATTTCCCATCCAATACTGGAGTCAAGGCACATTGATTGAAGACTTGCACGCACAGAAGAAAGCTTAGTGGCTAGATGTGGGTAGAGTTTCCAAGAAAAAAGGAGGAACCGTTATTTTTTGTTTTCTATAAATAAAGGACTCCACATCAATCCAAAGTAGTACGTACACTCATTGCAAAACTTCTCCAAGATTTCTTTTATACCACACTTGTGCTTTTTCCTTAAGAGTAGTGTAACTTAGCTATGCGTAGCGTAATGTAGATCTGTGTTGTACTTAGCTTCATAGTACTATAGTTCTCGAGCTTCAGGTATGACTTTCCGGTTTTAATCTGTTCCTGAATCGACAAGTTGAGATTTAAGGCTTTGACGGCCAAGGCTAGTCTCTTGATTATGTTGGTCTTAATACTATTGTAACTGCTTGATAGTTAGGTCAACCTAGGTTTACGCCAATGATTAAGGCTTTTACGATGTTGATTGACTCCATCCTGATCATCTCATACCTAAACTCATTTGAATTATTACAAGTCAAGTGTGTTAGGCTTCAAAACCTGATTGACTTAGGCTTGTAAGTGGACTGCAAAGCTCTTGGGTTTGTCTCCAACCCCAGTTCCTGACTTTCAAGTGTACAATGAAAGGTGTCTATGGGTCCTTCTCCGTCACTGTAACTGCCACTTGAGTTAGGTCCATATCCTTTTATTTTTCTATAATAAAATACGCAAAAAAATCCATAAAAATATTTAACAAAGTCTTCTTAATTGATGCGTAAGCAAAACTCACAGTATAACCGAAGTCAAATACACCAACATATCACAACTGTTTCTCCGAAAATGGTGAGTGGTTGATGTCAAAGACGTGCTGTTCATAATTAGGCTCACTCCCTAATCACGGTGGGTCCCTTTTGCACACTTGTTTAGTTTTCATATCTACAGTGACCACAGACACAAACTTGAAACAAAATAAAGCAAACAGGGTGATTGGTGCCAAAGAAGGTGCAAACGTTTCAATTCATAGGCTATAACTAAAGTAGCACAAGATTTAGTAGGGGGTCTCGACACTACCACAAAAGTTTTTCAGTCATTCATACAACATGCATGTGCTTTTTCTTTCTTTCTTTCTTTCTTTTTTTCCCCCTTTTCTTAGGAGTACAAGCACTTACAGCTACATTTACTTTTGTAAATACAAAAGGGTTCTCAGCAATGGCGATCGAGAGGGTAATTCCTTCTGCTATAGTTTCCATTTCTAAGGCTTTGATGGCCAAGTCTTGAGCTTGATTGCATTGTTCTTAGATTGGTGTCACAGCTTAGTAAGCCAAGGGAATTTAGGTTAGAGCCATTGTTTCAGGGCTTCGATGATCGAGTGATAGCATTAGTCCTAAATTGTGACCCAAAAACGAATCACTCCACTAAATCTTGTGAAATATGATCTGGGCTGAGTTATCTTCAATCAAGGATGTTGGGCATAGACTTGATTGACTCAGACTTTAAGACAGACTGCTTAGCTCTCAAGCTTATCTCCACCACAATTCTCGACTTTCAAGCGTTCAAAGTATGGTGTCCGTGTTTTGTTCCTCTCACCTCAACTACCACTTAAGTTGGGTCTATATCATTTATGGTCTCTACCAAAAAATACATAAAAATGTATATAAAAAGTCTTCTTAATCAAAGCTTTGGTTGAATCCATGTTAAAGTTGCAAACTGAAGTTAGATTCATTGAGTGTATCAATACTCGTAAAAAGTGATTTGTTGAGATCAATCACTTGCGGTTCAAACATGCCTTACACTTGAGTCATGATAAGTCATTAAGCAAGTTATTACCTTAAATTCACAATGACAACACACACAACAAAAGAAAGAAACTTAATACTTTTCAACCTTTACTTGTCTAGTAATTGATGACATTTTCTATAAAACAATACTAAACTATGGATCTCATCTCATTACTTCATAATAACTTTATTAACATAAAACCCAAAATGATCCAACTATATTGACTTGAAGCCTAAGATGCATTGAAATTGAAACACCCGACCCAATCTAAATTTGAACTGAAACCCAAAAGGACCCTACTTGAATGACTCGATCCCTAATTGATCTGACTCAATTTGAATTTGGGCCAATCTCACTCAAAGGTGGAAATATCCAAATTGATAGACCTAAAATATGCGATGAGTCAAAACCGAAATGATCCTGCCTAACTTTGGTCTGACTTGAATGGGACCAAATCGTGCTAATCCAAAACCCAATATAACCAACTTCATTGCCCTAAAACCTAGAAATTACTAAGACTTAAGATGACATAACACAACTTAGTTCAAGGTAAATTTTATCCACTCCAAGTAACATGTAATTGGAAACAACACAATAGGATTGACCTAAACTGAGATGACATGTGGTCCTAGATCACCCTACCTAACTTGAACCTAAAACATGCTAACTCATATCCCAGAATGAGCTAACCTGACTAATCCAAAATCAAATATTATTTGAGAACAATATGATTCCACACAACTCAAACCCTACCTGAGTTAACTTGGAACTCAATAATGACTCTAAATCAAAATGGTCCAATCCAACCAAAACCTGATCCTGAATGACCAAAAATCCCAATTGATCTAATTTGATTAACATTTGAGATGATTAGTGATCGAATAATGATTCCTACTTCTAATTCTTTGTTTATCCAAACAATGAAATTTTGATTCCATTAGAATTGGAATGGGAATTGCATTTCCACATTATAATTTCAATTCCATGTGCCTAATAGGAGAAAAATCGGCCACAGCACCACATCCCCCAAAGTGATTCCTAAGATCCTTCGAGATGGATAAAGGCGTTATAACACCGAATCCAGAGGCAGGCGAAGGCCATCGTCATTGGGTAATCACATCTGAAGGAGTAGGTACAAAGCATGATGACTTTGGAGATCCTTAAGGCCCTGCACTTACCCTCAAGGTGCTGAAACTATTGAATGTAGCTTGGTGTCAAGAAACTCTGGCATTTAAATAAAGCCACGTCTTTTACAAAGGCGACTTTCACTCCATTTCTTTCTTGAAGGAAAGGGTCAAACCAATGGTGACTTTGGCTTGTTGAAGACGAGATTTGATTGTTGAGGGACCTCCTTGATAGAGTTAAAGATGGGTCCCTTAATTAGGGTAGAAGAGTTCGAAGATGAATCCCTTTATTTAGAAACAAGGGTCGCCCCTCAATGGGGAATAGAATTATCTTCAATATTCATCTAGTCTACAGTATGTTATCATCGACCTAAACTAGGCCATTAAGTTGGTCCAAGACTGTTAGCATGGGCAATGGGGATGGAGCCACGATGAGCAATTTATGCCATCACTGTAAGAAATTAGGGGTTTTTTTTTTTTTTTCCAAAGGACTCTTAGAAAGAATGAAACAGAGTTCAAGAAGTGGAGGTGGTTACAGCAGAAGGTTTGGGTGCATGTAGGAGAAAGAATTCAAAAAAAAAAAAAAAAAAAAAAAAGAACGGTGAAAGATCTGCATTGAAATGGTTAAGTCATTTATAGAACCAAACAAAATGACTTTGTTCGTCATTACTGCTCCTCTTCGAGTTCCCTATAGCCATTGGCAGTCTAATCAACCTTTTATCTATTGTAAATTTGAAATGTTACTAACTGATGGTAAGGGGGCATTCATTTACCCGATAAATTTGAAGGTTCGGTAACAATGCCACATACAAGTCACATGGGAAAAATCATTGGCTCACCCCACAATCTAAGGAACTAGAAACGGTGTAGTTTAGATTAATGAGGCATGAGCTCATCACATGGGTAACTGATCCCTAAGAAGTAACCTTTTCAAGGTGTTCGCTGGTATATCAGCAAAACAGCAACAACTCGAGCTCGAGGTAGGTACCAAAAATACTATAGGAAAGGTAGCATTTTGACTTGAGATAGTTACAGGAAGCGTTGGAGCAAAACACGCCTGAAGGATTCCGGTGGAGAAGTAGGCACACATGGACAAAAGGCTTTTGACCTCAACACATGTTTTGCGAGCTAGGTTTCAGCCCAGACAAAGAATGAAAGTTTAAGGCCTAGAATGTGGGGTGTGATTGGGCCGAAACAAGCCGCAAAACTTTGAATTCATAGGATATAACTAAGAAAGCATGAGATTTAGCAAGGGATGCCAACACTAATACAAAAACATTTCAGTTGTTCATACAAAAGACTTGTGCCTTTTTCTTTTCTTCTTCTTCTTCCTTTATTTTTTTTTTTTAATCTTATCTTAGGACTAGATGCTTTTCAATGGTGATTGAGAAGGTAATTCCTTCTGTCATAGTTTCTAATTCTAAGGCTTTAATGCCCAAGTCTCAAACTTGATAGTGTTGGTCTTAGATTGATGTCACGGCTTAGTCAGCCAAGTGAATTTAGGTTTGAGCCATTGTTTTAGGCCATTGGTCCTAAATTCTGAACCAAAAACCACTCACTGCACTAAATCTTGTTAAGTTTGATCTTGATTGAGTTATCTTGAATCAAGAATGTCGGGTAGAAACCTAATTGACTAGACTCAAGATAGACTGCTTAGCTCTTGAGCTTGTCTCCATCCCAGCTCTCAACTTTTAAGCGTTCAAGGTAAGGTGTCTATGGGTTTTATTCCATCACTCCAACTGGAGCATACGGTTGGTCTATATCATTAATGTTCTTTACGAGGAAATATATAAAAAACGTATGTATAAATTTCTCCTTAATCAGAGCATTGGCTGAATCTACATTAAAGTAGCAAAATGAAGTCAGATTCACCGAAAGTTTTAACACTCGTAAAAAGTGATTTTTTGAGTTTAATTACTTGTGGTTCAAACTTGCCTTACCCTCGAGTCATGGTAAGTGATTGCGCAAGTTATTTCCTTAAATTCACGACAACTACACACATAACAAAAGAGAGAAACTTAGTACTTTTCAACCCTTGTCTAGTAATTGATCACATTCTGTATAAAACAGTACTAAACTATGGATCTCATTACTTTTTAAATAAGTAGTTATTTATTTTTTAGTATCTCAATTTTTTTTGATAATAATAAAAAATCTTCTAGCCTTTTTTATTAATTTTATTAGTACCTTAGATTTTTTATATATTAATAATTAAATATACTCTCCTACAAAACTTAATGAAAGAGAGATGAAAAAAAAAAAAAAAAAAAAAAAAAAAGAAAATGCCCGTAAACTTTTTGACAAAAACGATGTAATAGAGTAGAGCCTGGTACTCATTTTTGCGCCAAAATGGTTGCATCCAACTGATGGTGTAACCTCTAGGTGAATCTAATGCTAATAAAATGAGATTGCACATATAAACCCTAAATGGGAATGATACCACCTTACTAGAGATGGTATCTACTTATTAATTCATATGAAACCTAAGATAATAAAAAAGAGTAAATTAAATATTAGTATCTTGAGATTTTATATAATAATTTTTTTAGCATACAAACTTTATGAAATAATTTTTTTAGTCTAAAAAGTTAAATGTATCTAATAAAATAGTCCAAAGAACAATGTTAAAGAATGAGAGCAAGGCTTTATCTTGCACCCTTGCACACTGTTATACTTGGATTATTTTATTAAATACATAAGATTTTTTTGAATTAAAAATTTATTTAATAAGATTTATGGAGTAAAAAATTAATACACAAAATCTCAAAGTACTTATTTGTAATTTACTCTACAAAAATAAAGAAAAAAGATCAGAGCTTTTTTTTTATTTTATTATTATTATCAAAAAGATCAAGATACTTAAAACAAATAATCCTTACATTATCATGGTGACAATAACTATCGCCAAAGCAGGGATGAGCTGTGCAAACAATAAGAGCTGCAAAATTGCCTTAAAGACTACAATCTTACTCTAATAAAAACATTACTCGCGTTATGCATATTAAGTGAAATAGTTCATAAATGTTGCAAATATTGAATATTCTTTGGGTACAATTTTTATGGACAATATTAGACATTATCAAATGCGTAGAAAATTAAAAATTATGTAAGAACCCTTCATATATACCTATATATACATATAATAAATGTGAATATATGCATGGTCAACAAGTGTACTTTGCGTGGCCACTTGTGGCAATCCTCTAGCATTTAGCTTGTGACGCCCATTATAAGGGTGTCTCAGTTGGTGGCGTCTTCTATGCATGCTATCATTGCCTAGGAGTCAGGAGTTCAATTCTCACTGAGGATATACTCATGACTTACCTGCTCATGGGGGCTTGTGGGCTGTTCTCATAGGCCGGGGTTGGTTGGAGCACCCCAATCCCTCGTCACCAAAAAACAAGTTTAGCTTGTGACTCATCATCCCATATATGTATATATATATATATATATATATATATATATATATATATTTAAGATAGAGAGGGGAGTATGAAGTGTGAAGCAAATTGATAGACTTTATATAATTTAGATTTTTGAGTTTTAGAATAAAATACTTACTATTACTCTCTAATTATATTTGGGCTTGTACTTTATTCTCTTCTTTTGAGTGTTTAATTTCCTTAGTTTTATAATACATTATCAGCAGAGTCTCTAGCCAGCTCAGGATCATTGTACTTGTAGTAAGCTATGATTCCCTAATATTTGTCCTTTATAATGTCAAACCTTACTAACCTTGAGTTTATGGTTCTTGATATATTGGGTGAAAATTATTTGCCATGGACCTTTGATGCTGTGATTCACCTTGATGCGATGAATCTTGGAGAGACAATTAAAAGGAAAAATAGCGAATCCCTACAGGATCGTACCAAAGCAATGATATCTCCCAGGCATCATATCCATGAAGGATTGAAAGTCGAGTATCTTACTGCAAAGGACTCGTTCTTCCTTTGGTTGAATTTAAAGGAGAGGTTTGATCTGTTGAAATTGGTATCCTAGAAAACCCAATTAATTAGTTAGAAATATTAAATAAATAAAGTTGTTTTATTTCTTTATTATCTGATTATGTTTTACGAGTCGCATATGCATGTGATTGTTCGCTAAAACATTCTATGAAATAGTTGTAGTCCAAGATGACATGTCGTGTTTGGTTTAAGTGGTCAATGAGATTGAGCCACAGATAGAATTAAATCAAATAAGTGATATGTTGTGAAAAATATATGTTCGTAGTGGGCGATGAGTTTAGACAACTTGTCTGATAAGACTATAATATGATACTTTAGATGGCTTGTCTTGGTCATGTGGATAGGAATCCAAAAGTATTATGTTGGTGTTGTCTATATGATTGGAACATTGAGTAGGACCATCTAAATTTTTTGTTTCTTTAAATGCTATCAGAGACAATTAATTATGTAAGATAATAACTTTAAATCCAGGAAAGAGTTTGGACTCATGCATGTCTTGTTTGTTGCTTTGATGTAAGTGGGTTGACTTGAATCTTATGGCATGAAGTTAATTGGAAAATTTATTTTACATGGAATCTATAGTCTCTAACAAGATAAAAATATCCCCTTAGTTGATTTGCAAGCATGCGAATAAATTATAGAATTTTTGGCAGAAGTATTCCATATGTCTAACATTTGGAACTAAAACATATATTGTTTCTGCATTATTAAATCGTCCGAGAAAGGCGATTCGGGAACTATGGCGAGAGATGTGAGAAAAGTAACGATAGTAGTTAAAGTTACTTTTGCTCATGAATATTTAATAGTGGGGTTAATTGTTGTAATAAAAGTTATTTGGGAAATTCTTTAGTGAATATATTTAGTTTTGGATTGCAGTAAACTTACTTAGTGAAAGTTTTATTAAATGGTAATTAATTGTTATCATGATATAATAACCATACTTGACCCATTTGGAGCTAGAGTTAGATTGTCCATTTGGGGCACCGTTTGAAAATATTTTAAAAAAAAAAATTTATAGGATGAGTTATTATTTTATGAGATAAATAGATTTTTATGGTAAACAAATATTATTGTGATAAATATACAATACCATAAATATTGTATTTTAAACCAAAGAAAAAATAAAAAAGAGAAAATGCAAATGAGGTGACATCATATATATATATATATACGGGGGCATATTTTTTTATTTTTAATTCATACACGTTTATATATTATAAGTTTTAGGGTTTCGGACCCTGGCTTCTCCTAAGATGAAAATGCTAAAATTATTTAGGGGTTTTTTAAATTATTAATTAGTATAAGTTTTATGAAAAATTATTTTTGGAAAGATTGAAGGATAAATTTTGTTCCAAAATTTTTATTAAGTTGAATATTTTGGGAGCCCACACACCCAGTGCTAGAAAAGGCCATTCCAAAGAAGACTTTAAAGTGACAAGAAATCTTCTACTAATTTCTGATCTTCAAGTCGGAATCAAAATTCTACTTCAAGTATATTTAATTAAATAAATGATATTTAATTATTATTCCTTTAATTCATTTATTATGCATACCATATTTATATTTGTTTTATTTGATGTTTTTAATTTGTCATAATATGAAACTATTAAAGTAAGATCTAGATCTAAGCAAATAGTTTAATTAGGTTGGATAAATTGGTATTCTACTGGGCCTGTTTAGGAAAATATTTTCGAAATTTGTTCCCAACAATTGGTTTCAAAGCCAACTCTGAATATATTCATAATTGACACTAAAAATATTAGGTTTGATAAAACTAGAAGTATGTAGAATTACAAAAATATGAAATTGGAAATTTCATTAATGGAAAAAGACGATCCTAAAGATTGTTGTTAAAGAGTTTAATAATAATATTGAATAATCATTAAAGTTTTAAATTATTTAAAATTTTAGATGAGTTATAATTCTAAATCAGATCTAATGAGATTAGATATTGAAAAAGTTGAATGGTTTAGAATATTAATCTAATATAATTAAATTTTGAACCGAGGTATGAAATTCAATTGTTGAATATTTCATGATAATCCCCGACAAAGAATATCTAATAGAATTAGATGTTTGCTTTATAATTTAATGATATTGGGATTGGATTTAATTATATACATTTATTTAAATAACAATAAAATAAAAAATAAAATAAATTTCTTTTCAATTTTATTATTTAAATAATTAAATAAATAAATGGTTAATTAGGATGAGATCTTAATTAAGATTATGCAATAATCTTTTCTAAAATTGTTTAGAAAAATCTTTAATTAGTCCAGCCTTTATACCTTAAGCATCGCTATGCAAATTGTTTGATAACATGACATTTGTTAAATTTTAGTTCACATGTTCAATATTATTTAAATGAGTTAAATATTATGTACGATGTGAATAAAGTTACAAGCCCATATAACTTGGGGAAATATTTGATTTTATAGAGTGGGAGAATTTTTTCAAATAGGTCTAATATGATTAGATAATTCAATAGTTGAATTATTTGAAAAGAAAATTCACATAATATATCTAATGAGATTAGATTATGCAGGTTGGATAATTGAAGGAACCTAATATGATTAGGGTAATAGTTAAATAAAATTTAGAATATGGTTCTAATTATTGATTATGGGATAATCAAACTTAAAAGAAAGATCCGCCATTTAAAATTTCAATTGGGAGCGAGGTTTAGGAGTTGATTCCTCACGCTCTCTATTGGCAGTCTAATAGTATAGTAAATAGGTGCTACTCCCTGAGGAGGGCATTTGTTTGTGGAATACAGGGTTAAACTTCTTAAGGATGGATGGAGATACGGGAAAACAGATGTGACCGCTTATCCGTCGTGTATCTCGTTTACTTGTACTAACATCTAGGTAATGGCATACGCTTGACTAGAATAGTATGATAGTCTCCTAGGGAGAATAGTGACACCATCTTAAAGATCAAGGTAGAAACAGTGATTTAACTATTCTAGGAAACATATAAATTGAGAATTGTTCTCACTTTACCAATAACTCGTTACGCACCTCTCTCATGGAGTAACCGTAGAATGGTGAGCTCTTCATTGCACACACACAAAGAATGATTAGGAGGATTCCATACTTTGTTTGTTTGCTAAAATTATTAAAAGGTTCACAGGACTCAAAATATCAAGTGGGAGCGAGCTACTAAATGAATGCTGATGGCCCCCCGTTATCATTCTCGAAATATAGTAGGTGGGCGCGGATCCCCGAAGAGAGTGTTCATTTGCAAAATACAAGGTTAGTCCTCTTGTATGATAGACTGAAGTGCAGGCAAAACGGGTGCAACCAAGGTGACGTGGAGTACTTCATGGACTTGCATGGATGTCAAGGTAGCGGTGTACACTTGACTAGGGTCTACATTAGCCTCCTCGACGAGTTCTGCTCTATGATCTTAGAGGCTGAGGGAAAAATAGTGTATTAAATATATTTAGTAAAGAGTTTACAAGAAAAAATATTTATTGAGAAATGTTCTCACCCTTTTATATCTCAATTCGGCCTCGCCAACGGGAGATTTGGGTAGTTCGGTTTGGTTGCAACGGCATACATGTAAGTGTTGGATTATGAACTCTGATCTTTGATTGTTTTCCAAAAGTAAGAAAAGTAATCTTATATTTTGTATGATTAGCTTTACAATTTTTGATTTCAGACTGATTGTTATTTTATGCATTGCAATCAATACTAGTATGAATGTTACTTGTCTATCTTGTTATGCTCACTGAAATTTAATATGTCCTAATACTTGTAGGGCACTAGGAGATGCTCAGGTTTCTCTAGTTTTATGCTAGTTTATCTACTAAGTTGAACAAAACGTTAGGAACATCAAACTAGACTAAAGAGTTAGTCAGTTGAAATTTAAATGTCTAACGTTTTCTAGTATTAGATACTTGAAAATTCAACTGTAGTAGAGATGATCAGATATTTGAAAGAAGAGGTTGATTAAAAGACCAGTAACATGGGAACAACTAATTAGAAAGATGAAAGGGACATGATTGTATTAAGAGAGTTCAGTTCAAGAGCATGTCATATGATGATGGCTTATTTAATAAAACTGGAATTCGTAATGCAAATATTGATAGCCAATCTCAACAAGATTTGACTTGTCTATCAAGGTCTTTCAATCAGTTTAGACTGGATACATCAAGTAATAAAGATTAATCGTTGTCAAAATCGAAGAAAGTGTAGTTTCAGAGAAAAGGTGTCACAAGAACTAAGGGAAAAGTTCACTTACTGTAAACATTTATCTCGGGAATTTGGAACCTCTAGAGGGTAAGATAAAACATGAATCTAAATAGTTTTGTCTCTTTTATAAAAGCACCAAACATTAGTATTTAAAAAGGATTGCCCAGGTACTTAGCTACTGTTGTTGCCAAGACTGAAAAACCAACCTGACAAGATATTCGATATCCCGCCTCTTCTAGTTGTGACTAGTAAATAGTTCACCAATGTGCTTGTGAATGGTTTTAAGCAGGGGCACCAAGAGATAATAGTTTAAATTAAGGAATGTAGTTTTGACATTAAGTAACTATCTTATTGTACCGGCTATTTCAGAAATTTGATTTCTATTTGCTATTTGTTAAAAAATAGTTTTTTAATTATTTTTCTGAATAATAAACTTACAATTAAGTAATTAAAGTGTGTTTTACAAAGGGTACATTGGTAGATAGCTGACTTATCTTAATCAGAACCATGTTAATGGCAATTTATTTGTCTAATACGAGCTAAGCTGTGTAACTATACAAAAGAAAAATTTTCAGAAGCCCTCTAGCCTTTAAGTGGTACTTAATCTTAGGTCATCTTAATCTAGTATGATTCAAAAACTTGTTTGATATGTCTTATGCTATCATTGAGTACTAAAATGATAACCGATGTGTGATCATGTTCTAATTAATGGTGATCGAAAGAGTCTTTAACAGTAAAGACAGTAGAACCATTAAGCTGCTAGAACTTGTTTGTAAAACGTTTATGGATTGCTAAAAGTTCATGTGAGTGGAAGCGAAGAGTATTTCTTAAAACATTTATGAATGACTATTCAATAAGGTAATATATGGATATACCTATGAAGATTGAAGTCTAGAATCTTTTGAGAAGTTCAAAGAATTAAAAGACTAATGTTGGGATCAGTTAGGTAATTATATCAAGTCCTTTTGATTAGATTGAATTAGTGGTTTCAGGAGAGTTCTTATTTTTTCTTATTACAAAGAGTTGTAGAAAGCATCAATAACGTTTTATTGAATATGGTAAGATTCATGCGATGAGTTACATCTACATATCAAAAGATTTGCCATGTAAAAGGTTTTACAAAGTGTTCCAAAAGTACAACAAAAAGCTTTTGTTAGATAGACAGTATGAAATATTGTGTCTCTACAGCCTAATATAACTCATAGTGTAGATGATGTACTAGATATGTTTTCAACCAGGTTATTGTCACACAAAGTATATGACAGCTTTGGTGTAGGGGGAGGATGGTCAGAGTCACCTGACAGATTCATGTCTATAGTCTTTATGGTTAAGAATGTGATGCAGCTGCCCTATAGCTATTAGCGGCTTAGTCCACGGGAGATGGTGACACCAAGACAGGATGCTTGGTGGGATGGAATACACGAATTCATGGCTTGGTGGGTTGGCTTGGACGTGCAGCATGAGGTTGTTACTAACTAGAAAACTTTAGCTTTGATTAGATTAGAAGATAATTATTAGTTGCTTTAGATAATTATTAGTTTGTATTTACCCTTTTAGTTATTAGCCTTTTAGTTTAGATAAATTAGTTCCTCTATTTAAAAATGAGGAAGTCTAGGATTTAGTTATTTAATTTCATAGATTTTCATTATTTTTCTAGAGCTTCTCCTGCTCTCAGTTGTTCGAATTTGAGTTATTATTATCCCGTTTTGTTTTTTTATTGTTTTAGCAGTAGAAATTAAGGGAAGGCTGCTAAACCTTCCCATTTTCCTAAATTTCCATCTACGCGCTGCCTTAGTTGGTATAAGAGCTTAGAGCGGTTTCTGAGATGGCCCTGGGCCATAAAGGTATGCCGTCATCAGAGACATTTACGAGCGTGATGTTTGACAACAGAATAAGCGGAGATTTGAGAACTTAGAAGAGAAATTCCAGCGTATTGAGATGGGCTTGATTCAATAGGGGGCGAATCCCGATCGAGCACTTGGAGCTCAGCCACAAAACCCATCGGCAAGTGGTGGCAAGGAAGACAAAGACAAGCGCTTCCACAACCCGTTCTCGGTAATTTACATTCCAAATCGACAAGTGAGAAGAAATTGGCTGAATACTGGAGGCACCGATTATGTTGATGATCAAAGGTGGAAATCCAGGCTTTGGATCAAAATTCCCGAGTTTTATGGTGGAGGATGCCCCAAAGATTTCTGGGATTGGCAAGTTACAGTGGAGGAAGTGCTCGAGTTCATGAGGATTCCGGAGCACAGACTGATGCCATTGGTTGCTACTCAGTTATGGGGCAAGGCCACCGGTTGGTAGAAGGAGTTAAAGCATTCATGGGTTTGACGAGGGAAGGCGAAGATTAAGACGTGGGAGAAGATGAAGAAGCATATGCAGAGCGCCGTATACCCCACAATCACGCTAAGGTAATTTGTCTTCGGAGCTTGTGTTAGGGTTCTCGAAAAGTGGTGGAGCACACGGCGAAATTCTACTCTTTAGACAACAAGAATGGCTTCGCTGAATTGGAGGAGCAGTTGGCATACAGGTACATTGGTGGATTGAAGGAGTCGATACATGAGGTGTTGAACATATTCGACATCTTTTCTGTCTCAGAAGTAAGTCATAGAGCAATGAACGACGAGAAGTAACAGAGGTGTCATCAAATTGGCGATACTTGGATCGTTCAGGATGATGGGCATGACAAGGTATTATTACCAACCAATTCGGATGTGTAAGGGAAGTCGGTAGGGACCAACCTTGGTAAGCTGAATAACCAGGAGTTGGTGAGTAACTCAAGGACCCATTGTTTCAAGCGCAGAGAGATGAGACACTGTGCCACTGAGTGTCAGCAGAGGGATAGACTGGGCAAGAGGTTGTAAATTGAAGGTCTCCATGCTGAAGATGGCGTGGTAATTGAGGATGAGGCTCACAATGAGTTGGCGCCATATGGCAAAGAAGAAGATACGGGTGATGGGGGCTGCATACTTATGATGAGGCAATTTTGTTTCACACCTAAGGAGATAGAGGGAGACAACTAGCTACGGGATAGCATCTTCTAGATGACTTGCACTATTGGCGAGAGGGTATGTTGCCTAGTGATTGATTCGAGAAGCTCTGAGAATTGTTATCTTCGAAAAAGCTATTTAAAGGCTCGAGTTGGAGACTGAGGATCATCCGAACCCCTACAAGTTGTCTTGGATCAAGAAACAAAACCAGGTAACTATCTCTAAGCATTGTTTAGTTAACTTTTCGATTGGAACGAAATATCGGGATGGAGTGTGGTGTGGTGTTGCTGTCATGGATGTCTTTCCTTTGCTATTGGGAAGACCTTGGCAATTTGATAGAGGCATTATCCATAATGGATGATGGAGTGCCTATAGCTTTATGTTTGAGGGCACAAGGATAGTCTTGTTGCCTATGAAGGATAAAGCTCCACAACTACGCAAAACCGAGGATTTGAAGTCCCCGGTTAGAACCTTGCTCGCTAAGAAAGTTGGCGAGGACAAGAAGATGGTTTTACCAACAGGAGAGCAAAGCAAGATAGAATAAGGGGAAGAGCTAGAGGAGTTGCCAAGTACTGTGCTGCCCATGAGAGACAATCCGCATGGGATAGAACAAGTGTCGGAAGGTGCCTCACCGGATTAGCTTCATTCTTAAGTGAGTCTAGTGAAGCGTGAGGAACCCAGACATCAAATGTTCACAAGTCTCTTGATGTCGAAAAAGGATGAGACTTGGCGGGAGAATGTTGGCAACAAGATAACCAATTAGCTCACCGTAAATTATGGGATTTCCGAATAACTGGTAGATGGTTTAGCAGAGATGGCGAGAAGAATGTTGGTGTCCTTCTCCAACGTTTTATTACCAAGCACGTTAAAAGATGGGAGCAAAGAATATTGTGTCTACGGGAGAAGGCGCTACACTTGACTTCCAACCATCAGGATGGACAAGAGTAGATCCGAAGGTCATTGCTTAAAGCTCGCACCAAACATAAGAAGGTTCGAACAAGGATTTCTGGAATATGTTCTTCACATTGGCAAGACTGGTTCAAACGAACCCGTGGCGAATCCGTGGGTGAATTCTCTCGAATCTGGGGAGGATGATGCAGTCCACATCTTAGCAGGACATGCTATAGCTAGCATCTTGGCAAAGTGGGTCAACAATTCACACCCGGGCAAGCATGGCGAGATGGAGCTTGGTAGCTGACATGAGGGAACTCAACTTGGCAAGAATAGCCCAGAAAAACCCATTGGCGATTTCGAGGGCATGCAGCCGCCCTATAGCTATTAGCAGCTTAGTCCAAGCGGGATATTAACACTAGGATAGGAGGCTTGGCGGGACGGAATAGACGGATTCATGGCTTAGCGAGCTAGCTTGCACGTGCAGCATGAGGATTTTGTTACTAATTAAAAGACTTTAGCTTAGATTAGATTAGAAGATAATTATTAGTTGTTTTAAGTAACTAAGAGGTATTTTTGTATTAACCTTTTAGTAATTAGTCTTTTAGTTTAGATGAATTAGCTCCTTTATTTCAACAAGAAGAAGTCTAGGGTTTAGATATTCAATTTCTTAGATTTTCATTATTTTTCTGGAGTTTCTCCTAATCAAGGTTGTGAGAATTTGAGTTATTATTTTCTGCTTTTTTTCTTATTGTTTTACCAATAAAAATTAAGGGAGGTTGTTGAACCTTCTCGTTTCCTTAAATTTCTGTCTATGTGGTGCATCAGAATGATGGTAAATTTGATCCTTTAGACTACAATGAAACTGTTATGATTCTAGATTTTGGGGATTATGGAATTAACTACTAATAATCCATGGGTTGTAATAAGTAACATAAGTCATTAGTTAAGTCATGTATTGGCTTGTTCTAGTATGTTGTCGGCTAGTAATTGGTGCATGGTCAAGATGTTAGCTTGTAAGAGTCAAGTATGGCAGCTAAGAGGTGGTTAAGTTGGTTAGCATAGTGTCTAGGTTCAATATATCCACAAATCATGTAATTAGTATAAGTAGGTGACACTCTTGTAAGCTTGATATTATGTTGAATGATAATTGATTGGTTTCTCTCGCTCGTCTCTAATTCTATCTACTTCTCAACTAAATTATTCTAAATTCTCATCCCAATTCACTTCTTTCTCATCTCATATTCTACTATCTCTAGGTTATGATCAAGATTTATCTTGATTCATAACAATCGGTATCGGAGCCTTGATTTGCTTACAAATCAAGTTGTTTGATATCTAGTTTTGATAAATTCTTGATAATTGATCAGTGTTGCAATGATTTAAAGTTCAGGTCCACATCGTGTGGAACAAATTTCAATCAATTCTATTTAGATCAGAGCTGAACTAAACTTAGATAACAAGAATTCAAAACAGATTGCATCTGATCCCGTTCAATTGGTAGAATCTTTGATCTAGCTTGTGTGAATTGATCAATAACACGAGTGTAGTGCAAGTTGAGGATTCTGGTGTGAGCTGTAGATACGAATCTAGTTGCCTGCTGTAATTGAATTGATCGTGCTGAAGTTTGGTGAATAAGTTGCTGAATTGTTCAAGTTAACGTGATCAAGATTGACATTACACGAAAGTTAAGATTTCAGCACCGGAGGCCTTAATCAGGCCAGACTGTTATAGTGTAAGGATTATCGATTGCAATTGCTCAAGAATCCAGAGAAACGATTCTTGGTTGAAAGGCTTGCTAATTTGGTAATCAATTCAAGGAATCAAGTCTGAGCTACTGTTAAGTTACAATTACTTCAGTTGAATTCAGTTACTGCATTTATCAAGTTGCAGTATAATCAACTTGCTGAAGTTGATTGGATTAAGCTGAATTTTGTATTGTTAGCCCTAGTGCACATTGCAATGTATGCTCAATCTTTTCCCCAAGTCTCCAACGAAGATGCTACACTCTTAGTAACGGTTTTTAGTATTCTTCATTCCATCACCAAGAATGTCCTCCATCAATTCAGTTTCTATGGTTACCTTGAAGGTATTAAAGTGGTTTCTAGATCGGATTTTCAGGTTGAAGCGATGGTGACCTATACTTCACGAAGTTATGCTTAAAGGGCACTTAAACAAGCTCAGGGAGCATACGACGATGACCATTATTGGGTGTTAAATGTCCAATATCTCAATCCTTGCATGGCAATAGAACAGGAAGAGAAGGAAATGCAGCAACAAACATTGAATCCGCAGCAACTTGTCAAGAAACTCTCCCAACCGAGAAATGAGCAAGAATCTGAACAACAAGAGAATGAATGTGTTGATTTAGGCTTACAATTGGAAGTTGCAGCAGCAAGCTAGGCCACAGTACAAAATGAAGGAGTTCTTTTGCAAGATGATGAGCCATTGAATGATGGAGAAATTAAATCACAAGACCAGATACGCTCATATTCAGTTAAGGGAATGATGGAGTTAGAAGAGGAAGGAGCATTTCAACCGATGGGTGATGCATCATTGTACTTATTGGATCAAGAAGAATGGGTGCAACAGCAACATGATCTGAAAATGCAAGATAAGGTTGAGGCAACAGCAGAGGTGGATGTAACAGCAGTGCAAAGTGTTCTGAATCAGAAAATGCAAGATAAGGTTGAGGCAACAGCAGAGGTGGATGCAGCAGCAGTACAAAGTGTTCTTGATCCTTCGTGGCCGCAAGTATATGACTTAACAGTTAAAAATCAGGTCCAAATGAGACCATTTGATCCGGAGAAGGAGGAGTTTAGTGGTGCATTTGGGAGTAAACAAGAACAAATGAGTTGGAATTGTGCTAAGAATGATGAATCTGGTGACAATTGTGTTCAATTGAGCTGGAATCTAGCCAATATTGTACAGCCTACTGTTGGAATATAAAGGAATAAAAGATTAACTTCAAGTGAGGGTGTAATTGGAGCATTTCGACCACGAAGTGGTGTTTTATAGCCTAAAGTCCACAAGGTTGAATCACTTAATGTTGCTGAAATGAAACCACATGTGCAAATTGAGATCTTGAGCATGAGGAGGTTGAGAGTTAAAGTCACATCACAGCTTGAAAGCGAGATCATCTTGATCATTCATTTAAATCGTAAAAGGTGTTATTCAAGCATGAGAATGAGAGCAATGGAAAGACCAAATATGGTTTGTAAGGGACCCACGCCAGGTTTCTTACTTCTTGAAGAAAATGAAGAGACTCTTGGAAGGCTATACATGATCAAAAAGTTGAGTTTGAAACAGCCCAAGGCAGTGATGAGGTTTACTAATAGACTTGGAGCATCATCTTAGATCAAAAGGATGTTGAAGAAGGCAAGGAGAAGGAAGAATTCTATCGGCAATGTAACAAGTTCAGCACAAAATTAGGGTGAGGTTACTGCATTGCAAACAAATTCAGTTAAATTTCCGGTTGCTAATGCTACAAGAAAATTTTTTCAGCTGGAAAAATTACAAGATCGGGTTTAGTGGCAGTCTCTATTAAGGCCTTTTAATCTGGAAAGGAGGATTCACTCAAAGAAGATGAAAATCCATCAAGAAATCAGGGTGACTTCACTGCAGTCCATCCAAGAACAGCCCAGCTAATTTCTGTTGCTTATCCAATGCAAGCTGCTGATTCATTTCAGATAAGAATTTTGCATGATCAGACTAAAGTGCAGGGTCAATTTAGTGAAGCACATGTGTATTCATCTAAAAACACTAACAACCTGCCTCCTGATCTAAGGGAAATGGAGCATGAGATTAACAGAAATGAACCCAGCACAGAGTATTGGCCTGAAGTACTTGCTGAACCATGTCATTCTTGGAGCAGTAGGAGTGAAAGGACTCTGCTCAAAATAAGCTTCCAAGTGAAGAATAAGGAGAGGAAGGTCCAATGGATAGGAGTTATGAGCAAGCGAGGGAATTTTTTTGGACCCAGATGCAAGTCCAAGCTAATTGTGATGAGTTTTGGGACTGAAATTGCAGGGGACCAGGGACAAGGATTGGGAGCTTATGTTAATCGAATTGGAAGCAAGGGACGCCCTCCTAAAGTGCATGCTAATGTGAGGCCTCCTGAGTATAGTCGGGGTGAGGCTCAAGGTCACATGAAGGTTGGGAAAACTGCTCACTATGATAGTATGAACCCAAATGCTTTTTTGGAAGAGTTAAACGTAAGATTAGGAACACCTTTAGCTGGTAGAATTGAGCAGCTCAGCGAGGACAACATGTGCAGATTAGCATTTACTCTACATATCCTCAATGGTATTCAGAAGTTTATGGCCGGAATTACTCAAAGGGCCTTTGAGACTTTGACGACAGTAAAGTGTCAAACTCGAGTCATGAAAATGATTGTTCTCAATGATGTTTTCAGCAAAAGAATCAGAAATCCAATCGGTTGGAATTTGGAAAAGCTCCAAGGACTTGAAGTACCTACTCCTTGGAATCAGATTAGCTTGAGGAAACCTTTTAAATGGGAAGACATTTGCAAAATCTTTTTCAAATTTGTAGCTGATGCTTCTGCAGTGCTGAAGTTTGTACAGAACATGTGCTCGATGATGATTTTTCAAGCCCAGGGAAACTCCGAATACAGGCCGTCATCATAATGAGTATGGGAAACTGAGGGAATGAAGCAAGGTGCAAAGGTTTCGGTTTTGATCTGAATTGCATATGTAAATGCAAAGCTAATAAGCATCTTGAAGTTGTTCGATGGAGTTCATAAGAGCCTTGAAGCTATACTTCTCTCTATGGATTCTTGTGGGCAAGAATCTCCAAAGGGGGAGAGTATTATTGTGATTCTAGATGTTGGGGATTATGGAATTAACTACTTATAATCCATGGGTTGTAATAAGTAGCATAAGTCAATAGTTAAGTCATGTATTAGCTTGTGATAGTATGTTGTCGGCTAGTAATTGGTGCAAGGTCAAGATGTTAGCTTGTAAGAGTAAAGTATGGCGGCTAAGAGGTGGTTAAGGCGGTTAGAATAGTGTCTAGGCTCAATGTATCCACAAGTCATGTAATTAGTATAAGTAGGTGACTCTCTTGTAAGCTTGATATTATGTTGAATGATAATTGATTGATTTCCCTCTCTCATCTCTAATTCTCTCTACTTCTTGTTGCAGACTTTGCGCATGCATTAGCAAGTACACTAGTCATATCAAGTAATATAGAAATGAGTAGAGTATCGTTCCCACGACGATTGTTATTGAGTGAGTACCAAATTTAGTAGCTTTGATGCTATTTGAAAAATTGAAAAATTGAGATATTGATATGAAATAAAATAAACAAAAAAGAAATAAAATATGTTAATTAATTTTATAAAGTTTTTATGATATAATAATATCCAAGGCATATGATTTCACCTAGTTGCATCAATAAGCCTTTCTGTTCTCGTTATTCAAGTTGTTATTACTTGTTGATGGTTGAAATGTTAGGAACAGTGTCCTGAAATCCATATTTATTCTGGATATATTATTTTGATTACTAAATAAAATTGAAGTTCCAGTCATTTCCTAATTAAATTTGTGTATGTGATCATTTATACTGCATGTGATTTTCTTTTGAGAGACATCCATGAGATAGGGGTAGTCCTCAAACTACAATTTACATGTTTGTTCTAAGTGGTTTATGAGACTAAGCCACAGATAGACTTGGAACAAATGGTATGGATTGTTGTTTAAAAGACTCGTAGTCGAAGACAAGTTTGGACCACTTATATGTTAAGACTATAACATCTCACTTTAGATGACTTGTCTTGGTCATGTGGATGGAGATTCAAAAGTGTTAGGTTAGTGTGTTTAATAAGATTGACACACTGAGCTGGACCATGTGGGTTACTTATTTCTAGACAATTCTCGGAGATGAGTGATTCACGTTGTATTGTTTGAACGACGACTCTAAATTCTAAGGGCATTCTGGACTTGTGCATGGAGCGTTAGTTACTTTAGTGTACTATAAGTAAGGTCTAAATGAATGACTGAAATCCCGCGTACACTGGGTAGCAGCGTGAAGTGTGACAAGAATCAGGTATTCAATAGGGAATCTACAGTCTCTTATAAGATACAGATGTCCCCTTAGTTCATTCGCAAATATTTGAATAGTTCGAAAACTTTGGCCAAAGTATTCCAAGTGTTTGACATTTGGAATTTATACTGTGAATATGTTCAAAGATAAATGAATTATTCAGTGAAGGGCGAGTCGGTAACTAATGGATAAGCTGTGAGAAGGATAATAGTAGTGGTTATATTTATCCTTTATCTTGGACATCTAGTGAAGGGGTTGTTGTCATCATTACAGCCTATTAGGGAGCTATCGGATAAATAATTTAAGTCTGGAGTGCAGTGAGATTTATTTAGTGGAATTAAGTCTCATTAAGTGGTAATTAAATTATTTCATGAGATAATTAATTTAATCCATTTGGAGCTAGATTTAAGTTGTCCTTGAGGTCCCTGCTCAAGCCTCTGTATTTTACTGTCATTGAAAAAATATTAAAGAATCCATGAGATAAATTATTTATCTATAAGATAGGTAAAATTAATTTTGCCAAACATTATTCATGAGATGAATAAAAGTTGAAGATTATAAAATAAAATAATTTTGAAAATTAAAATTTATAAGATGAATTTTTACATGTGGGAAACAAAGCAAAAACAAAAAAAAAAAGAAAAAAAATTGCAAAATAACGCGCACAGCCCTTAATCTATGTGCTCACGGATCAACCAACCAGCACGCGTAGGGCCCATCCGCGTGAGCACAGGCGGGCCAATCGCAGCCCGCCATGTCTCACACTTAGTTTAAAATAACTGGCGCGATTTGGGTGATTTGACTAGGTTATTTAAAGTATCGATTTAAATTGTTTAAATCGGTCAAAAGATTTAATAGTTAACTAGGTTGTTTATAGTAACGATTTAAATTGCTTAATTCATTAATGAATTAATCGTTAATTCGGAACAACCCATAAATTTGCGATTATGTTGTTCTTATAATGAGATTGTACATTCTCAGCATAATTTACGAAATCGGACAAAATTGATCTAGTTAGATTAGATTCAAATATTTTTAATAATGGATAAAATTGATCTAATGATATTAGATTCAATTAATTTTTATAAAATTGGATAAAGTTGATCTGATGAGATTATATTTTATTATTTTATATAAAATCGGATAAAATTGATTTAATGACATTATATTCAATTTATTTTAAATTTAAATATTTTCATTTTAAAATTAAAAAAAATAAATAAATAAAAAATTTGATGAAGTCAGTGTCAGCCCGACGCTGACGTCATTACGTCAGAATTAAAAAAAAAGTAATTTTTTTTTATTTTTGAGACATGTAAGCATCAGTACTAATTTACATAATAATTATAAATTAATTATTTTATTAATTGATTTTCTTTTGGAGTGAGATTCTAAATTGGATTATGAGATAATCGAAGTTGTGAATCAGTGTTATGTTAATTAAAAGTTATTTGATATTATTTTAGAATAAGAATCTAAAATAAACTACGAAATAGTCTAAAGTTTGTTTATTTTTAGAATAAGATTCTGAAATGGACTATGGGAAAGTCTGAGCACAAAATCGCTATTGATTTTAAATAAAATTAATTTTAATTTAATTTTGAAATCATAATTTTAAGAGTAGATTATGTGATAATCTAAATTAAATGTTGGTATTATTTTAATTAAAATTAATTAATTAATTTTATGGATTGGATTTTAGAATGAGATTCTAATGTAAGATTATTATACAATCTATATTGTAAAACGACAGCATTTTAAATAAATTAGTTAATTAATTTTGGTTAATCTTAGAATGAGATTCTAAAGGGAATTATGAGATAATCAAGGTTGTAAATGCAAGTTAATTAAAAACCACTGGTTATAAAAATCAGGTGGGAGTGAGGTTTTAATTGTTGTAACCTCACGGTGTCCATTACCGGTCTAGCAGCTTAGTAGATTGATAGACCTCCCTGCGGAGGATGTCGGTTTGCAGATTACATGGTTAGACTTCTTTAGGATAAACCAAAGTGCAAAAAAGCGATGCAACCACACTGCCGTAGAGTATTTCGTGCATTTGTATGGAGGTTTAGGTAATGGTTTACACTTGACTAGCGTGATGCATTAGCCTCCCCGAGGAGCTCTGTTGTGTCATGTTAGAGGCTAAGGCAAAGTGGTGAGTTAATTATGTTTAGTAAGAGTTACAAGAAAACAGGTTAATTGAGAATAGTTCTCACCTAAACTAGCTTCGTGCGACCCCGCTGCCGGGGAGTCAGGAGTGGTGTGTTTGGGTCATCATTGTATGCTTGATAGTTCAGTTTGGTGGATATCTGACTTATTGTGTATGCTAAATTGAAATAATATATATCACTGCATTATACATGACTCTTGTTAGACAATTACACATATGTTTGAATTTACAATATTTTATATGGATAGGGCTGGCGAACTTTGCTTGATTTTTAAATACATAATGTACTCACTGAACCAAATTACTTTGCCTTGAAAAATACGTTAGACTTGGGTACTACTCACAAGGGGCCTACTAAAAAGAAAGGAAAGGGCAAGGTTGCTATTGTAGCAACCATGTCCATAAGGAAGACAGCGAAAGAAAAGTGTTTCTTTTGCAAGAAAACTAGCCCACTGAAAAAGAAACTACACTAAGTACAAAGCTACTCTTTCTACAAAGACTGCTAAGCCATCTTGTGAAGGTGTGTTGATATCTCACTTAGTTGAGTCATGTGCAGTTGAGAGTCTACCAGTTTCCTGGTGGGTGGACTCAGGTTCAACTGACCTCATCTATAATATGTTACAGGAGCTCAGGCTAGGCTAAAGGCTACACGATGGGTGTTGTACCTGATTGTCAGGGACTGTACAATAATAGTGGTCTTAAGTGTAGGAGATGTTAGGTTAGACTTTAGTAATAGAGTTTTATTTTAAAAGATTGTTTATTTGTAGCTACTCTGCACAAGAATTTGATTTCTGTATCTCGTTTTATGAATAATTGTTATTCAATTAATTTTGATAATGAAAATTTTAATATGAGAAATAAATTGTTTATTTGCACATGTACATGAATAAATTATTTATTCATGTTATTTTCTTATCAAAACTATGCTAATTGTTTAAATAAATCTAACAAAAGTTCTAAAAGAAAACACCCTGAATGCAATAATGCCTACACAAGGCACCAACGTTTAGGTCACATTAATTCGAACAGGATCCAAAGACTGGTAAAAGTTGGACTGATAGAGGCTTTGGACTTGAGGTCATTACCAGTCTGCAAATCCTGCATAGAAAGAAAGATGACCGAGTCTGTCTTTAAGAGCAAAGGCAACAAGGTTGGTGGCTTGCTTGAGCTGGTTCACATAGATGTATGTGTACCAATATGTGTTAAGCAAGAGGGGGGGTATGAATACCTATTCACGTTTAGTGATGATTAATCAAGATGTGTATATGTTTACCTAATTAGACATTAGTCGGACTTTTTTGAAAAGTTGAAAGAGTACAAAGCTGAAGTTGAAAAGCAGTTAGGTAAACAAGTTAAATTACATCGATTAGATCGAGGTGATGAATATTTTTTAGTTGAGTCTTTAGAGTTCCTAACTACAAATGAGATAGGATCTCAGCTTTCTGCTTTGGGTACACTGCAGTAGAATGGTGTTGCAGATAAAAGGAACAAAGACAGTCTTTTCTATAGTTCTTTTGATCCAAAAGGGTTTTTAATACTATGTAAAATACTTAAAGAAGCATTTTGCAAGTAAGCTACAATAACAAAAACAAAAACAAAATAGTATTAAAGGAAAATGATAATAGTTCTTAACAGCTAGACACAACATAAGATATAGTGAATGCATTGGATGCACCTACTAATAGGAACAACAATGTTCGAGGTACATAAGAGCTTAGGTGTGGTCGGAGGATTGTCAGGACACCTGACAGGTTCATAGCGGGAGCCTTAGTGGTTGACAGTGGCATTGAATCGAATCTTTTTAGCCACCATGAAGCAGTTAAATCTTATAGTTTTGAGCAATTGGTTAAACGAACCATGAGTGTACAATTGCTATTAAGAGAAAGTAGTGACTTTTTTAGTTTTATATGTCAATGATATACTACTCATTGAGAATGATGTAGGGGTGTCATTAGCTGTAAAGGTTTGGTTGTTAGGATAGCTCAATATGAAAGACATAGGAGAAGGCAACTCTACTATTAGGATTAAGCTTCTGCAAGGTCGTAAGAGTAGGATGTTGGATTGCTCTCCAGCCACTTATATTGACAAGACGTTGTCAAGGTATAGCATGGAGTCCCTCTCTCTTTTGAGTAGTGCTTTAGGACACCTCAATAGGAAGAGCAATGGAGGAATATTCCATATGCTTTGGCAGTGGGAGACTTAGGTATGCCATGTTGTGCACAAGACTTGATGTATGCTATGCTATGGTATAGTAAGCAGGTGTTAGTCTAAGCTAGGTCTAATGGACTTGGTGGTAGTGAAGTGTTTTCTCTAGTTCCTGAGAATAACTAGAGATCCTATGCTGATCTTTCAAAGCAACGAGCTGGTTCTAGTTGGCTGTACTGATTTAAGACTTCCAGTCAGATTAAAATGATAGACATTCGATGTCTAAGCATGTCTTGACCCTTGGAGTGGGGGCCATTAGTGAGAGGAATGTCAAGCAGTATTGTACTGCTGACTTCACAATAGAGTAATTGTGATCACTAAGGGTTAAGCTCAATAGACTTTTTGGTTCAAACTTAAAAGGGGTGAGTATGGACTTTGTCATAAATTGGATTAGGACAAGTGGGAGATTGTTAGGAACAGTGTCCTGAAATTCGAATTTATTCTGGATATATTAGTTTAATTAATAAATAAAATTGAAGTTCCAGTTGTTTCCTAGTTAAATTTGTGTCATTAGTATTGCATGTGATTTTCTTTCGGGATACATCCATGAGATTGGTGTAGTCCTCATACTACAATTTACATGTTTGTTCAAAGTAGTTTATGAGACTAAGCCATAGATAGACTTGGAACAAATGGTATGGATTGTTGTTTGAAAGACTCGTAGTCGAAGACAAGTTTGGACCACTTGTATGTTAAGATTATAACGTGACACTTTAGATGACTTGTCTTGGTCATGTGGATGGAGAACTATAAGTGTTAGGTTAGTGTGTTTAATAAGATTAACACACTGAGTTGGACCATGTGGGTTACTTATTTCTAGACTACTATCGGAGATGAGTGATTCATGTTGTACTGTTTGAATGGTGACTTTAAATCCTGTGGGTATTCTGGACTTGTGCATGGAGCATTAGTTACTTTGGTGTACTATAAGTAAGGTCTAAATGAATGACTTAAATCCCATGTACACTGGGTAGCAGCGTAAAGTGTGATAAGAATCAGGTATTCAATAGGTAATCTACAGTCTCTTATAAGATACAGATGTCCCCTTAGTTGATTCGCAAATATTTGAATATTTTGAAAACTTTGGACAAAGTATTCCGAGTGTTTGACATTTGAAATTTATACTGTGAATATGTTCAAGTATAAATGAATTATTCAGTGAAGGGCCAGTCGGTAACTAATGGAGAAGCTGTAAGAAGGATAATGGTAGTGGTTATATTTATCCTTTGTTATGGACATCTAGTAGAGGAGTTGTTGTCATCATTACAGCCTATTAGAGAGATATCGAATAAATAATTTAAGTCTAGAGAGCAATAAGATTTATTTAGTGGAATTAAGTCTCATTAAGAGGTAATTAAATTATTTTATGAGATGATTAATTTAACCCATTTGGAGCTAGATTTGAATTTTCCCTGAGGTCCCTGCACAAGCCTCTGTACTTTACTGACATTGGAAAAATATTAAAGATTTCATGAGATGAATTATTTAATCATAAGATAGGTAAAGTTAATTTTGCCAAACATTATTCATGAGATGAATAAAAGTTGAAAATTATAAAATAAAATAATTTTAAAAATTAAAATTCATTAGATAAATTTTTACATGTGGGAAACAAAGCAAAAACAAAAAAAAGAAAGAAAATTGGAAAATAACACGCACAGTCCTTAATCCGTGTGCTCACGGATCAACCAAACGGCGCGTGACATGGCCCATCCGCATGAGCACGGGCGGGCCAATCGCGGCCCACCATGTGTCACACTTGGTTTAAAATAACTGGCATGATTTGGGTCAGTGAAACGCTGCGTTTTGAGTTGTTTTTTTAATGAAACGACGCGTTTTAATTTAAACTGGACAGATCCCACATCGAAAAATTAGATTTTTTTTCGCTCCGCTATATTCCTATAAATAGAGGTGCTTATTCTGAGGTTTGGCATTCGAGTTGAAATATTTCTTTAGGGTTTCTGGAATTGTTTCGGAGACCCAATTGGAGAGAAAAATTTATGTTGAAATTTTTCTTTCCTCAGTTTAATATTTTTCGGAGCCCACGCTTCGGGCAGTTCGAGGTCATTGTGTAGAAGGTCTCAGGATCTCGATTTTGAAGAAAATTTTTGTCTTTCTGGTTTTTCTTTTATTGGAGCAATTTCAGGTATGTTCTTCTTTCCTTCTTCTTTTAGTTTCCACTTTCTATATATTTACAGTATTTGTTATTATACTTATTTAAGTTTATGTATTGTTATGAATGTATTAGAACAAAAGGCCTATAAATAAAAATTATGAATTTAGATCTGTTTACTTAAATTATGAATTTAAGTCAGTAGATTTAAAATTAGGAATTTTAAATCGACCCTAGGTTTAGAATTATGAATTCTAAACCTGTTCCGCTGCGTAAACTTTAGGGAGAATTTTTGAAATTCATCCCAACAACTGGTATTAGGGCAAAGGGTTTATAGAGATAAACCTATTCCCGGGAACTCTCGCACGTGAGGTTTTACAAAGCGTGACTCTCCAACCGGGGGCTTAGGTACAGAGAAGAGTCTCCTACTCTAAGTGCTCTAATAGGTGCCTATTGTTGTGACCATAGTTGAGAACTGTGAACCCAATAGTCGGCATCAGAGTTGATTTTCCAACAAAATTCATATCTTTTCCCAACGTGAAAACCCTAATTTACTAAATATTCTCTCTCGAGCAACATTTAGCATGCTCTTTTACATATTAACCCATCACTCTTGTGCATGAATTTAAATAACAAAAAAGTTTTTAAAGCTCTATAATTTTCTCTTAAAAACCGCACAAATCGCGTTAATCTCTCTCGAGCATTCGCTCAATTTGTGGTGCTTATCACCTTAGCACTCATAATAAATCTCCTCTCAGACTCATTATGAATCATTATAGGCCTTAAATGGTGATCAAGCATTTAAAACTCATAAAGAACAATGATAAAAACTTCAACAACGCAATGACAAAACAATGAATATGTTGAATTAGAAATAAGCGTATATTACAACTTAGGCTACATCGTAGCCTTGAAATAACAAAATTAGTTCATGATAAACTTAATATAAAGCTTAAATAACACAAAATTCATGAACTTAGAAAAGAAAAAGGATGGAAAGAACTAAAAATACAAAATTACAAACCAAACTTTCTTTCCTCCTTTTTCTTCTTCCTTCACCCGTTTTTCTTCTACTTTCTTTTACACTTTATATGTGTTTTTGTTTGAAGGAAGGATGATCAAACACATCCCAAACACCCCCTATTTATAGTGTTTGAGGGGTGAATAAAGAATGTAAAAATTAACTTCAAACTTCAACGTCATTTGCCAATTTTGCCACGCCTTCTTCAACTTGCATAACTAATTTATTTTATGTATTTTCTTCGCTTTTCACTTCCCAAACCTGCTATTTCAGATCAAGAGGATGGTGTTCATGCATAATACAATGAATTTGAGTTAAAAAAAATGGAAAAAAAAACAGCCGCCCATAGGAACTTGTGGAAAAAACTTGTTATTTTGTGGTAAAAACTGCATTTTAGGCGTAAAAAATGAGGTGCCTTGCTAATTTTTTGTATTTGTTTGATGTATCTTGCTTTTACTTGTTAATGTTAATGATAAGACCTAGCAAGATTTTAGCATAAAATAAGTGTTTTTGCAAGAAAGTAGCAATATAGTTCAAAACGAGCAAAATTGATAGAAGTTTAATGCAAAAATGGCTAAAATTATATTAAAATGAAATAAATAATTATATACTAAATTAGACTTATCAAAGTACCCCCAAACTTAAATCTTGCTCATCCACGAGCAAGGCTAAACATTAAGGCGCAGGATCTCATGCTTTTTAAGAATTTTATCACAAGTCAAAACAGGTATACTCCAAATTAGAGAAGAACAACTGAGGCTCAAAGTTCAGGGTTCTAAAGGCAAAATCATATTTCTCAAGGAAAAATCAGTCAATTACCTAGTGTTAAGGTTTCGAAGATTAGGTCTTGAGCCTTAACCTTGGTTGGGATAGAGAGAGTAAGAGATGAGAAAAGAATATAGAGTTTAGATGAGAAAGAAGGGAAAGGAGATGAGGAAATAGAAAGAGAAATCAAATGAGATCAATTCATTCATCAAAAGTTATGGATTACATGCTAATACCCCTTATTTATACTACTTACATGACATGAGCCTAATACATTGCATCTAGCCACTCAAGGACTAGCCAACTTAGGAACTATCTAGAAATATTTAGAACTAAGCTTAACTAACATTTAAACCACACACACAACACTTACTACCTAATGCTATTACATTTTTATTAACTAACAAACACACATGACAGCAGCAACGCAGCAACCGAACACACACAATATGCAGCAGCAGCACCTAACAGCAGAAACAACACAGCCGCAGCAACTTAACCGAACACAACTCGAATCCTTGAATCCTCGAATCATAACATTCCCTTCCCCTTGAAAATATTCTTGTCCTCAAGAATGAAAGAGAGTTGAGGCTTTGAAGATCACTTGTTGTCTGGCCCATTCATGCCCCAGCAAAGAACATGTGTATCACAATATCTGAAATGCAGCTAAAGGGAACTTGTTGCTGCAGTATAGCTTGGTGAACAACTCACAAATATCCTCCCAATAGCATAGCTTCATGATATAGACCCTATTGATCACAACTCCATTCAAAAAAGGAATTATATCACCCCGAATTTGCCAATCGGCATGCCGATAGTGCATATTTGCTACTGGAATTGGATCTTGAGGACTAACACCAGCTGTTTGAGGTTGAACTTGAGGATTAGCCGACACATTTAGGGGCAAATTCATCTTTTCCTTCATGAGATCATAAGACTTATTCAATAACACTTCATTTGGCTTGAGAAGTAAAAATTTAGGAGGCCTTCGATGATATTCCAAGATTGGCTTTTCCTCCATTCTCACTTTCTTGCTTGAATTGCATTTCTTGAGATGTAAATGAAGGATCAAGCTAACATCACTACCTTGCTGCATTGGAAGTTTAACACGCAACTTCCTCATATTAAGTACTTCAATGTGTACTACTAACTGCTTTGCTGTAATTTCCACTGATTCTAAACCTTGCTTAACATTTTCAGCATCCAAAATCTCACTACATGGTAAGGCATTAGTGTCCTGATCTAAACAATCTAGTGCAGCAGCATCCCTATCAACATCTGTAACTTGCTGATCATGTTGGCAAAACACACTACATTGAAGATCCTTAGAGTTTGGCTCCTCCAATTCTTCTACTGCAGCCTTCAAAACCACCTCTGAAACTTGTTCATTTGGATGTTCATGAGGTCTGACAGCAACATCCACCTCTGGAATTTGATTTTGAGGCATGCTTTCATTTGATTGAAGAGGGACTTTAGGACTAACATTTACATTAGCAATTTGAGATCCTTCTTCAACCAACGTCTCCTCACGCTTCAACTTCGGCTTTGTCAACTTCTTTTTACCCCCAAAACCTTTCAACGCTTCACTTAGATGATTTCTTTTTTATTTACTCTTTGCTTTCTTAATCATTCTTTTGACATGTGAATCATATTTTCATTCCGGATGCATGTCATATTGTGCCTCAACGTCATGAAGATACTCTAACTCTAGCAAAGAGTCTTCATAAGGATCATCTTGTTTAAACTCAGGTACTTCTAACTCGTGTTCATCAATTTCGGCATTGTCGTGGTCGAATTCATCTCCAACAGCAACAGGTTCCACTTTCCTTCTTTGCTCAACATTGAACTTTGGTTGTCTAACGCTATCCGCTAGCTCCGGAAACTCATTTGCATTAAGAACACTAGCATAATCACAACTGATGTGAGGATAAGCTAAACATTGCCGAATCATAATTCGCTGCATCCTTTCGTCCCGTACCTGTCCCCTTTTCTGCTCACGTTCTTGTCTTAATTTCTTAAAAAACTCATCCAATTTTGATTGAAAAGAGCTCATATCAACCATATTGATGATTACTTGTTTTCTTATGTCTTTGCTGCAGCTATTTCAGGATACCAGCTCAAATGCACTGATTTCAGTTATGGACAAATTTCAGCTTCTGCCGTAACTTAAATCAACCTCATTCCACTTGTACTGCTGAATCCATCCTCAAGACTTCAGTTTCTGTTCGCCTGAATTGAGAACATTATAATCTCAGTAATTCGAGATTAGAAATCTCAAACTTTCTCTCCAAAACCTCAGTAGCTGCCGGACCTTGCACGGAACTCCTGATCCAAAACCTAACTGAAATTTAGGATAACACAAGCACACTCTCGATCTAAACCAACAGATCAAGTCTAGATCAAATTGTCCTTAACAGATTTTTCTACGATCTGAACAATGCTGAACTGAACTTGATCAAGATGATCCGATTGCCGCAATAGAACTTCAATCGATTTAACTGAACTAAATTCAGCACATAATTTCAATTTTCTGATTTTTTGCTCTTTTTTTTAAAATTTTTATTTTATTGATTACGCACTCAATTGGAAGCCAAACGAGGCACTGATACCAATTGTTAAGGTTTCGAAGATCAGGTCTTGAGCCTTAACCTTGGTTGGGATAGAGAGAGTATGAGATGAGAAAAGAATATAGAGTTTAAATGAGAAAGAAGGGAAAGGAGATGAGGAGATAGAAAGAGAAATCAAATGAGATCAATTCATTCATCAAAAGTTATGGATTACATGCTAATACCCCTTATTTATACTACTTACATGACATGAGCCTAATACATTGCATCTAGCCACTCAAGGACTAACCAACTTAGGAACTATCTAGAAATATCTAGAACTAAGCTTAACTAACATTTAAACCACACACACAACACTTACTAACTAATGCTAAGACATTTTTATTAACTAACAAACACACATGACAGCAGCAACGCAGCAACCGAACACACACAATATGCAGCAGTAGCACCTAACAGCAGAAACAACACAGCTGCAGCAACTTAACCGAACACAACTCGAATCCTTGAATCCTCGAATCATAACACCTAGGTAATGGAATTCAAAAGCTAGCTAAGCAAATTAAGTTTATCCGTTCTTTCTAATCTTAATATATTCAAACCAAATAGAGGACAAAAATTATACCACTCATAATAAGACTTATCAAGTATGCCCAAAACTAATCATTTTTGCACCAATTTTTTTTTCTTTGGATGAATTTATTTACTCAAGTCAATATAAGCATATCTGCAGCGAGAATCAAGCTCCGACTCCTGGACGATGACCCATAAGTAAGAGAAGCCACCACTGAGATGCCTGTATTATGACCTCCAGAATATATCTTCAGTGAGAATCAAGCTCTGACTTTTGGGCAATGACCCATAAGTAAAAGAAGCCACCATTGAGATGCCCTCTTAACAGGTACCACATATCTTATTTATGTGGGATAGCAATGCTAGAGATGTTTTCCCCCTTTTTTTTTGGTGCTTGGTTCCTTGTTAGCTTTCTAAGTACCCCTTGTAGCGAGCATTCAATGCGGCAAATCCCGTTCCAGTTGGCCCAGGGTACCAGGTGTTGAAACACCCCTGCGGATCTACATGCTCGAGGTACCAAGGCATGAAACCATCACACCATAGGACATATCCAGACATTTTTACAAGATAGTGGTGCATAGTAATTCTCTCCCTTTATTATTTTTCTTTTATTTAGAGTTAGGTATAATTTTTCAAAATCTATTATGTAAATAATACTCTTTATGCAATCTATTCAAATTTGAGCGTCTTCTAATCAGAAGGAAAAGTAAAATAGCCGTGTTAACTAGTGAAGTCAAATACCGTGGTTTTATCAATATAGTGCCTTAGATTAGATCATGTTTTGCAATAAGAACACAAAAATAATTGATTATCAGGTTATTCAAATATAATTAAAGTAAACGAGCTAAAAAGAGTAGAAAAATTGCCTAAAAAGCATGATGATAAGCTCTTTGTTTTCTTTCCTTGTTTTTATATGAAATTTTTTTGAAAGATTAATGATAAAAACTGTAGGAAATAGACAATATTTTTGTTGGCCGACACTATTTACATCCCCATACAAAGGCTCCTAAATTTGGGAGGCATCAAAGCCGACTCTAAAACATAAAACTGGAAAACTTTTCGAAATAATTTTTGTTTCGAAACCTTAAAAATTGCTTTTCCACCCCCAAACTTAGAGTTTGACATTGTTCTTAATGTTCGAAGAACTACAAGGATTAAGTGAGGCGAGAGATACTTCCCAGGTTTGAGGATTACATGTTGATAGTGCATGTGGACATCGTGCTACCCCCACACTTGTTTCAAAATACCTGTTCAAACAAAATATACGCAAACACGAGTTTAATAAAAATAATGAAAGGGAAAAAAAATAGATAAGTAAGGATAGAAACACTTGGGTTGCCTCCTAAGAAGCGCTTTAGTTATAGTCGTTAGCTTGAATTTCTGAGTGGCTTATTCAACATTGTTGAGATGAATGGAAGTTTTCTCAGGCTCGAGCTCTCCATCAATGTAAGGTTTCAGTCTTTGTCCATTGACCTTAAAAGTACCCTTTTTCTCATCCTGAATCTCAACTGTGCCATATGGAAAAACACTGGTTATAATAAAGGGTCCTGACCATCGAGAGCCCAGCTTTCCTAGGAAAAGTCATAAGCGGGAGTCAAACAGTAGAACTTTTTGTCCCACTATGAACTCATTGTTCAGAATGTGCTTGTCATGCCATCTTTTGGTTCGGTCTTTGTAAATTCGATCATTTTCATAAGCCTCATTTCTGAACTCATCCATCTTGTTGATTTGTAGCAACCTCTTTTCACCTACAGCTGCTAAATTGAAGTTTAAGGTTTTCATGGCCCAGTACGCTTTGTGTTCCAATTCTACTGGTAAATGACATGCCTTGCCATAAACCAGTCGATATGGAGACATGCCAATAGGTGTTTTGAATGATGTTCTATATGCCCATAGTGCGACATCTCACTTTTTCGACCAATCCTTTCTAGAGGCACTAATTATTTTTTCAAGAATAACTTTCAATTCTCGGTTTGAAATTTCCACTTCTCCGCTTTTTTGAGGAAGGTATGGAGCACCCACATAGTGCGTAACTCCATACTTACTCAATAAAGCTTTAAGTTGGCGGTCACAAAAATGTTTTCCACCATCACTTGTAATTGCTCTAGGAGTTCCAAACCGGGAAAAGTTGTTTTTTCTGAAAAAGTTTACTACAACTCTATCATCATTGGTTGGAAAAGCAGCTGCTTCGACCCATTTTGACACATAATCTACAGCAACAAAAATAAATCTGTTAGAAAATGATGAGGGGAAAGGACCCATGAAATCAATCCCCCAAACGTCAAATAATTCAACACCCAAAATATTATTTAGGGGCATTTCATGTTTCTCGGAGATGTTACCTGTCCTTTGACATCTATCACATTTACTAACAAATTTAAAAGCATCTTTAAAGAGTGTGGGCCAATAAAACCCAGATTGTAAAACCTTAGCTGCAGTTTTTGTCCCACCATGATGGCCATCAGTTTTAAGAGAGTGACAATGGCGCAGAATGTTCTCCATTTCCTCCTCAGGTACACATCTTCTGATAATCTGGTATGCACAATGCTTATACAAGAATGGTTCTTCCCAGAAATAGTGCTTTAAGTCAGCGAAGAACTTCTTCCTTTGTTGATAAGTCATGTCCTTGGGCAGTTCATGTGCAACCAGATAGTTAACAATGTTAGCGTACCATGGACAATTAGGATTCTTGCTTACCACCATGAGATCTTCATCCGGGAATTTTTCGTTCATAGAGAGACCTTCGTCCTCTCATTTGAGACGTGACAGATGATCTTCCACAACATTTTCTGTTCCCTTTTTATCCTAGATTTCTAAATCAAATTATTGAAGCAAGAGCATCCATCTAATTAGTCTCGATTTTGCATCCTGTTTTGCAAAAAGGTATTTCAGAGCAGAATGGTCAATGTAAACAATTATCTTTGAATTGAGCAGGTAGGAACGAAATTTATCAAATGCAAATACTACAGCTAGTAACTCTTTCTCGGTAGTAGCATAGTTAACCTGTGCATCTGTCAAAGTTTTACTAGCATAGTAAGTTACATGAAAATTTTTGTTCCTTCTTTGTCCTAGCATAGGCCCTACAGCATAATCACTAGCGCCACACATAAGTTCGAAGTGTAATGTCCAGCCAGGTACTACAATTACTGGTGCTGTCACTTATTTCTTCTTCAAGGTTTCAAAGCCATGCATGCAGTCACTATCAATGTTAAAAGGGACATCTTCTATCAATAAATTGCAAAGAGGCTTAGCGATCTTAGAGAAGTCCTTAATGAACCTTCTGTAGAAACCTGCATGTCCTAAGAAACACCGAATGCCCTTGACATTGGTTGGGGGTGGTAATTGTTCTATCACTTTAGTTTTTGCTCTATCAACCTCAATTCCTCTTTTTGAAATCATATGCCCTAACACTATTCCTTCATGTGCCATAAAATGACATTTCTCCAAATTCAAGGCAAGATTAGTGTTAGTGCATTTTTGTAAAACTATAGAGAGGTTAGCTAAACAATCATCAAACGAGGTTCCAAAGACTGAAAAATCATCCATAAACTCCTCTATGAAATTTTCCACTATATCACTAAAAATTGCCATCATACATCTTTGAAAAGTCATATGCCCTAACACTATTCCTTCCTATACCATCATACATCTATCAACGTCAATTCCTCTTTTTGAAATCATATGCCCTAACAATATTCCTTCTAGTACAATAAAATGACATTTCTCCCAATTCAATACAAGATTAGTGTTAGTGCATCTTTGTAAAACTATAGAG
Source organism: Simmondsia chinensis (assembly GCA_018398585.1). Lineage (NCBI taxonomy): Eukaryota > Viridiplantae > Streptophyta > Magnoliopsida > Caryophyllales > Simmondsiaceae > Simmondsia > Simmondsia chinensis. The sequence goes on along the minus strand of JAGTTD010000018.1, from coordinate 15,280,768 downwards.
AGGTTAGCTAAACAATCATCAAACGAGGTTCCAAAAGCTGAAATGTCATCCATAGACTCCTCTATGAAATTTTCCACTATATCACTAAAAATTGCCATCATACATCTTTGAAAAGTCACAGGGGCATTGCATAACCCAAAAGACATTCTCCTATAGGCAAAGGTACCATAAGGGCAAGTGAAAGTGGTCTTTTCTTGAACTTTCTGGGGCTATGGCAATTTGATTGTACCCTTAATATACATCAAGAAAACAGTAATGCGAATGACCCGCCAATTTTTCTAACATTTGATCAATGAATGGTAAGGGAAAGTGGTCTTTTCGGGTGGCATCATTAATTTTTCGATAATCTATGCAAACCCTTCACCCAGTGACAGTCATAGTAGGGATGAGCTTATTGTTTTCATTTTCTACTACAGTTATCTCCCCCTTTTTTGGAACTACTTGCACTGGGCTAATCCATGGGCTATTAGATATGGGATAGATGATCTCGGCATCTAATAATTTGACAACTTCTTTTCTTACTACCTCTTTCATGGCAGGGTTTAATCGCCGCTGAGGTTGTACAGAGGGTTCGAAGTTATCTTCCATGAGGATTTTGTGCATGCATAAGGAAGGGCGAATTCCCTTGATATCCTTAAGGGTCCCTCCGATTGCTGTTCTATGCACCCTAAGAACCCTAAGCAACCTCTCCTGTTCAATATTACTCAATGAGGCATTAATAATAACAGGATAAGTGTTAGAATTATCAAGATAGGCATATTTGGGATGTGGTGGCAATGGCTTGAGCTCTAATTTCGGTGGTTCTTTTTCTTTCGTTCTTTGTTGAATTTCAACGGCTCGAATGTCGTCCACTTTTGTTCCGCGGTGCGAATCGAAAGGTTCGCAACTTTCCAGGTATTGGGCACATTCCCTTATTAACTTGTTTTGCGTGTCTATGGTCCATGACTTTGTTAGACACGCTTCAAGAAGTAACTTAGGGAATGCGTCCCTGAATGTCTCAGTGACCAACTCATATACAATATCAATATCAAAACAAGAATCCATGTCAGAGGGAAATTGAATGGCATTAAAGACGTTGAAGGTTACCTGTTCATCTTGTACACTTAGGATCAGCTTTCCTTGTTGGACGTCTATTAGGGTTCTTCCTGTAGCAAGGAAGGGTCGGCCTAGAATAAGAGGCATCTCACGATCCTCTTCCATATCAAGCACTATGAAGTCAGCCGGGAAGATGAATTTATCAACCTTCACAAGGACGTCTTCAATTACACCTCTAGGATACTTGATTGATCTGTCCTTAAGTTGGAGAGATACAGTGGTAGGCATCACTTCTCCTAACCCAAGCTTCCTAAAAACAGAGAGAGGCATTAAATTTATACTTGTACCTAAATCACATAAAACTTTATCAAAACTAATGGAGCTAATGGTGCAAGGTATCATGAAACTCCCTGGATCTTTTAGCTTGGGAGGCAACTTCTTTTGCAATATGGCACTGCATTCTTCAGTAAGCACTGCCGTTTTGAACTCTCCCAATTTCCTTTTGATCTACATGATTTCTTTCATAAATTTGGCATATTTGGGCATCTGTTCTAGCATGTCAGCAAAAGGGACATTAATGTGTAACTTTTTAAAAATTTCTAAAAATTTTGCAAATTATTCATCCGCCTTTGTCTTTCTCAAGTGTTGAGGGAATGGGACCTTTGGTTTGTAGGGTTGAGGTTCAACCCCTTTCGGTTCATTTTCTTCTTGGACTTTTGTCCCTTCCTCATTTTCTAATTCCTGATTTGTATTAGTGGACAGGTCAATTATGGGTTGAAATTTGCCCAATTTGGGTCTCAAGATTTCTAATGGTCGCTTCCTAATTGCGAATCAAGGTTTCTTGATTTCGAAGAGTTGCTTCAGTGTTTTGCATGAAACTTCTAGTATTTTGCATAAACTTACTAAACAATTCCTTGAGATCAGTCTTTCTTTCAGGGGGCTGAAAAGGTTGTTTTTGTATCCCTTGATTATTCCACAAAAAATTTGGATGGTTTCTCCACCCGAATTATATGTGTTGGAATAGGGATTATTTTTTTGAAAATTTGAAACAAAATTGGCTTGTTCATGGGTTGATGGGGCGAAAGGATTTCCTGTTTGGCATTCTATGCTAGGATGATTCCCTGCACAAAATTCACACGTGAGTACAAGAGAATTTATGGCATTCATGTTCTTGTTCATCAGTTTTTGAAGCATTGAAACCTAGGCAGTTAACTTTGTTATTTCATCCAACTCGTATATTCCTGCAGGTTTCTTTTGATAAGTTGCCCTTGCATAGTTATTGCTAGACATTACTTCAAGCAATTCATACGCTTCATCTGGGGTTTTGTGATTTAGGGATCCTCCCGCTGCCGCGTCTACCATCGTTTGAGTATTAGGTGCCAACCCATTGTAAAAAGTTTGGACTTGCATCCAAACTAGCAAACCACGATATGGGCACCTTCTCAAAAGTTCTTTGTAACGTTCCCACGCCTCATACAAGGATTCTGTATCGTATTGCACAAACAAGGTAATGTCATTCCTCATCTTAGCTGATTTGGCTGGTGGAAAATATTTAGCAAGAAATTTTTGGGCCAAATCATTGCAAGTGGTGATAGTTCTCATTGGTAGTGACATTAACCATGCTTTGGCTTTGTCTCTTAGTGAGAAAGGAAGCAGCCTTAAGCGAGTGGCATCATCACTGACGCCATTATGCTTAATGTATCGCATATCTCTAAGAAGTTAGCAATATGCAGGTTTGGGTTCTCACTAGGTAGACCGCCAAATTGGACAGTTTGTTGAATCATTAGTATATTAGCTGGTTTAATTTCGAAATTGTTTGCTTGTATTGGTGGACGTCGAATGCTGGAAGTGCAACCCAAAACAGTAGGTATAGCGTAATCTTTTAAGGTCCTTTCATCCTCATTTCCAACATTATTAGCCATTGTTTTAGTCCTTTTTATTTTCTTGATCAGTCGAAGAGTTTTTTCGATTTCAGGGTCAAAAGGAGTTATTTCTTTTTCATTTAAATTTTGCATACAAAGTAAAAATATACTAGAAAGTTAAAAGTAAGGATAACAATAAAAAAAAAAAAAAGAAAGTTACAAAAGTATAACACAAAAATTTTAACAAAATGAAAGTTTTAAAGAAAAAGAGAAGGGTAGTAATCCTAATGTTTTTGAAAACTTAAAATTATCAAATTAAACTTTTAAAAATCCTAAGAAAGTGAACTTAATAGCAAAACAAAGATTAAAAATAAAGACAAAATATAAGAAAAATAACAAAATAACACCAGACTAAAAAGAATTTATCTTTACAAATGAATCAAATAAAAATTTTCTTAAACTTAAATAAAATTTACAAATTATTAATAATTTCAAACTAGCACCAAAACTAGTTGGTATTGATATCACTCAAATAGAGACAATCCCCGGCAACGGTGCCAAAAACTTGATGCTTACTTTGCGTATGCGTTAGCAAGTGCACTAGTCATATCAAGTAATATAGAAATGAGTAGAGTATCATTCCCACGAGGATTATTATTGAGTGAGTACCAAAATTAGTAGCTTTGATACAATTTGAAAAACCAAAAAATTGAGATATTGATAAGAAATGAAATAAACTAAAAAGAAATAAATATGTTAACCGATTTTATAAAGTTTTTATGATTTAATAATATCCAAGGCATCCGATTTCACCTAGTTGCATCAATGCGCCTTTCTATTCTCGTTATTCAAGTTGTTCTTACGTGTTGATAGTTGAAAACCCTAATTTACTAAATATTATCTCTCGAGCAACATTTAGCATGCTCTTTTATATATTAACCCATCACTCTCATGCATGAATTTAAAAAAGAATGCAAAAATTAACTTCAAACTTCATCCTCATTTGCCAATCTTGCCACCCCTTCTCCAACTTTCATAAGTTGCTTTATTTTATGTATTTTCTTTGCTTTTCACTGCCCAAACCTGCTATTTCATGTCAAGAGGATGGTGTTCATGCATAATACAATGAATTTGAGTTAAAAAAATGAAAAAAAAAACAGCCGCCCAAAGCAAAAAAAAAACATACCCAGTGCCTCAAGGGGTCCTGCCTTTCGCAGGGTCTGGGGGGGTGGATGTACGCAACCTTCACCCTTCAGGATGCTAACCTGAAGAGAGGCTATTTCCCAGTGCCCCCAACCTGAGGGTGAGGACTTCCCAGGAGGTCACCCATCCTGGTACTACTCTCGCCCAAGCACGCTTAACTTCGGAGTTCTAATAGGATCCGGGGACGGCGTGCCGCCCAAAGCAACTTGTGGAAAAAACTTGTTATTTTATGTAAAAAACTGCATTTTAGGCCTAAAAAATGAGGTGCTTTGCTAATTTTTTGTATTTGTTTGATATATCTTGCCTTTACTTGTTAATGTTAATGATAAGACCTAGCAAGATTTTGCATAAAATAAGTGTTTTTGCAAGAAAGTAGCAATATAGTTTAGAACGAGAAAAATCAGGTAAAATTGATAGAAGTTTGATGCAAAAATGGTTAAAATTATATTAAAATGATATTAATAATTATATAATAAATTAGACTTATCACTTCTCATCTAAATTCTTCTAATTTCTCATCTCAATTCACTTCTTTCTCACCTCATATTCTACTATTCCTAGGTTATGATCAAGATATATCTTGATTCATAACAATTGGTATCAGAGCCTTGATTTGCTTACAAATCAAGTTGTTTGATATCTAGTTTTGATCAATTCTTGGTAATTGATCAGTGCTGCAGTGATTTAAAGTTGAGGTTCAGATCGTGTGGAACAGATTTCAATCAATTCTGTTCAGATCAAAGCTGAACTAAACTTAGATAGCAAGAATCAAGATCAGATTGCATCTGATCCTATTCAATCAGCTGAATCTTTGATCCAGCTTGTGTGACTTGATCAGTAACGCGACTACAGTGCAAGTTGAGGATTCTAGTGGGAGCTGTAGCTACGAATCTGGTTGCCTGCTGTAATTGAAATGATTGCGCTGAAGTTTGGTGAATCAGTTGTTGAATTGTTCAAGTTAATGTGATCAAGATTGACATTACACGGAAGTTAAGATTTCAGCACCAAGGGTGATTAATCAAGGCAGACTGTTATAGTGCAAGGATTATCGATTGCAATTGCTCAAGACTCCAGAGCAACGATTCTTTGTTGAAAGGCTGGCTGATTTGGTAATCAGTTCAAGGAATCAAATCTGAGCTGCAGTTAAGTTACAATTACTTCAGTTGAATTTGTTTACTGCATTTATCAAATTAAAGTACAATCAGCTTGCTGAAGTTGATTAGATTAAGCTGAATTTTGTGTTGTTAGCCATAGTACACATTGTAATGTATGCTCAATCTTTTTGCCAAGTCTCTGACGAAGATGCTACACTATTAGTAACGATTTTCAGTATTCTATGGTTACCTTGAAGGTATTAAAGCGGTTTCCAGATCCGACTTTCAGGTTGAAGCGAAGGTGACCTATACTTCACAAAGTTATGCTGAACGAGCACTTAAACAAGCTCAGGGAGCATATGACGATGACCATTATCGGGTGTTAAATGTCCAATATCTCAATCCTTGTACGGCAATGGAACAGGAAGAGAAGGAAATGCAGCAACAAATATTGAAACTGCAGCAACTTGTTGAGCAACATTCCTAACCGAGAATGAGCAAGAATCTGAATAACAAGAGAATGAATGTGCAAATTTAGGCTTATAATTGGAAGTTGCAGCTGCAAGCCAGGCCGCATTACAAAATGAAGGAGTTCTTTAGCAAGATGATGAGCCATTGAATGACGGAGAAATTGAACCACAAGACCAGATATGAGAATATTCAGTTAAGGGAATGATGGAGTTACAAGAGGAAGGTGCATTACAACAGATGGGTGATGCGTCATTGCACTTATTGGATCAAGAAGAATGGGTACAACAGCAACATCATCTGAAAATACAAGGTAAGGTTGAGGCAACAGTAGAGGTGGATGTAGCAGCGGTACAAAGTGTACTTGATCCTTCATGGCAACAAGTATATGACTTAACAGTTACAAATCAGGTGCAAATGACACCATTTGATCCGGGGTAGGAGGAGTTTAGTGGTGCATTTGGGAGTAAACAAGAACAAATGAGTTGGAATTGTGCTAAGAATGATGAATCTGGTGACAATTGTGTTCAATTGAGCTGGAATCTAGCCAATATTGTACAGCCTACTGTTGGAATATAAAGGAATAAAAGATTAACTTCAAGTGAGGGTGTAATTGGAGCATTTCGACCACGAAGTGGTGTTTTATAGCCTAAAGTCCACAAGGTTGAATCACTTAATGTTGCTGAAATGAAACCACATGTGCAAATTGAGATCTTGAGCATGAGGAGGTTGAGAGTTAAAGTCACATCATAGCTTGAAAGCGAGATCCTCTTGATCGTTCATTTAAATCGCAAAAGTTGTTATTCAAGCAAGAGAATGAGAACAATGGAAAGACCAAATGTGGTTTACAAGGGACCTGCACCAGATTTCTTACTTCTTGAAGAAAATGAAGAGACCTTTGAAAGGCTATACATGATCAAGAAGTTAAGTTTGAAACAGCCCAAGGCAGTGATGATGTCTATTGATAGACTTGGAGCATCATCTTGGATTAAAAGGATGTTGAAGAAAGCAAGGAGAAGGAAGTATTCTATCAACAAGGTTACAAGTTCAGCAAAAATTCAGGGTGAGGCTACTGCATTGCAAACAAATTCGTTGAAATTTCTGGTTGCTACTGCTGTAGAATAATCTGTTCAGTCGGAAAAATTGCAAGATCAGGTCCAATGGCAGTCTCTATTGAGGCCTTTTAATCCTGGACAGGAGGATTCACTCAAAGAGGATGTAAATTCATCAAGAAATCAGGGTGATTTCACTGCAGTCCATGCAAGAACAGCCCATCCAATTTCTGTTGCTAATCCAATACATGCTGCTGGTTCGTTTCAGATGAGAATTTTGCAAAATCATACCAAAGTGTAGGGTTAATTGAGTGAAGCACATGGGTATTCATCTAAAAACACTAACAACAGGCCTCCTGATCTAAGGGAAGTGGAGCATGAGATTAACAGAAATGAACCCAGCACAGAGTATTAGGCCGAAGTACTTGCTGAACCATGTCATTCTTGGGGCAGTAGGAGTGAAAGGACTCAGCTCAAAACAAACTTCCAAGTGAAGATTAAGGAGAGGAAGGTCCAATGGATAGGAGTTATGAGCAAGCAAGGGAATTTTTTTGGACCCAAATGCAAGTCCAAGCTAATTGTGATGAGTTTTGGGACTGAAATTGCAGGGGACCAAGGACAAGGATTGGGAGCTTTTGTTAGTCGAATGGGAAGAATGGGACATCCTCCTAAAGTGCATGCTAATGTGAGGCCTCCTGAGTATAGTTGGAGTGAGCCTCAAGGTCACATGAAGGTGGGGAAAATTGATCACCGTGATCGTATGAACCCAAATGCTTTTTTGGGAAGAGTTAAACTTGAGACTAGGAACACCTTTAGCTGGTAGAATTGAGCAGCTCAGCGAGGACAACATGTGCAGATCAACATTTATTCTAAATTTGCTCAAAGATATTTACAAGTTTATGGCCGGACTTACTCAAAGGGGCTTCGAGACTTTGACGCTAGTAAAGTGTCAAACTCAAGTCATGAAAATGATTATTCTCAGTGAAGTTTTCAGCGAAAGAATCAGAAATCCATCAGGTTGGAATTTAGAAAAGCTCCAAAGACTTGAAGTACCTTCTTCTTGGAATCAGATTAGCTTGAGGAAACCTCTTAAATGGGAAGACATTTGCAAATTTTTTTTCAAATCTAAAGTTGATGCTTCTGCAGTGCGGAAGTTTAGACTGAACATGAGCTCGATTATGATTTTTCAAGGGATAACGAGTGCAGGAAACTCAGGGAATGAAGCAAGGTCCAAAAGTTGCAGTTTGGATCTGAATTGCAGCTGTAAATGCTAAGCTAATAAGCATCTTGACATTGTTCGATGGAGTTCAAAAGAGCCTTGAAGCTATACTTCTCTCTACGGATTCTTGTGGGCAAGAATCTCCAAAGGGGAGAGTATTGTTATGATTCTAGATGTTAGGGAATATGGAATTAACTACTAATAATCCATGGGTTGTAATAAGTAGCATAAGTCATTTGTTAAGTCATGTATTGGCTTGTGTTAGTATGTTGTCGCCTAGTAATTGGTGCGAGGTCAAGATGTTAGCTTGTAAGAGTCAAGTATGGTGGCCAAGAGGTGGTTAAGTCAGTAAGCATAGTGTCTAGATTCAATGTATCCACAAATCATGTAATTAGTATAAGTAGGTGACTCTCTTGTAAGCTTGATATTATGTTGAATGATAATTGATTGATTTCTCTCTCTCATCTCTAATTCTCTCTACTTCTCATCTAAAATTTTCTAATTTCTCATCTCAATTCACTTCTTTCTCATCTCAATTCACTTCTTTCTCATCTCATATTCTACTATCCCTAGGTTATGATCAAGATTTATCTTGATTCATAATAGAAACTTTTAAGTATAAAATGCATACCAATTTATTAGGGTGATAAAAGTTAAAGTAATTGTATTTTAACTATGTCTAGGAACTTGTAGAGGTTTTGAAAGGCATTAAGTCCATTAGATTGGATCTAAATGGATCTACAAGAATATAAAGAGCTCATTGGATGAGACGATTAAGACCTTTAGGGCTAGATTGATGGCAGTGGGTTATACCCTAATGGAATGAATCGTCTCTAATTAAACCTTCTCGCTAGATGTTGTACTTAAGTTCATAAGCATACTTTCATCCATTGTATTTCATATTATGAGATACGGGATATGGAAGTCAAGACAATATTTTTTGAATGGTCATCTTGGAGAGTTATATATATGATACAACCAAACAAGTTTGTTGTTAAGAGTGAGGAGCATATAGTATGCAAACTAAAAAAGTCTATTTGTAGACTTAAATAAGTATCTTGTTCATTGAATAGTAGATTTGATGATGGGAAATCAAGTTCTAGGGATTGGAATCAATAGTTCGTAAACCATCAGTGTACAAGTAACATAACAACAAAGTAAAGAATTTCTAAGTGGTGTATATAGATAGCATTCTACACATTAAGAATGGTGTGGAATTGTTATAAGATGTTAAGGTTTAACTGTCCAGTCAGTTAAAAAGTGATAGACCTAAGATAAGCACACTATATTTTAAGGATCAAGCTTATACGAGATTCAAAAAAATGAATGTGAGTTTGTCATGGGTCGTTTGTTTTAAAAGGGGCTTTAGACGTTAGACATCTGAAATCCATACTTACCTTTTAGTGGGGGTCATTAGATGGTGAATAGTAAAGCAGTCTTCCTTTGCTTACTCCATTGGGGAAGTCATGTACTTGACAGCTCTGAATTTGTTGAGTAGACTAGTTGATTCTAAAGGTTCCTAGTAGATCAAAGATTGTAATCAAAGGAATGAGACAGTACAGATTGATATTAGTTAAAGTTTATAGTCAAAGAGTTGACAGATCAAGGGGATAGTTATGCAATGCAGGGCTAATTGGGTTTGAGATAAGTGGGAGATTGTTTGAATTGGTGTCCAAAAAACACAATTGTTAGTCTTAATTATTGAATAAATAAAATTATTTTATTTATTCATCATCTAATTATGTTTTACGAGTCAAACATGCGTGTGATTGTTTTCTAAAATGTTCCATTAGATGGACATAGTCTAAGATGACATATCGGGTCTAGTTTAAGTGGTCAATGGGATTGAGCCACAAATAGATTTAAATCAAATAAGTGATATGCTGTCAAAATATATGTTCGTAATCAGTGATGAGTTTGGACATCTTATTTGATAAGACTATAATATAATACTTTAGACGGATAGTCTTGGTCATGTGGATAGGGATCCAAAAGTATAATGTTAGTGTTGTCTATGTGATTGTAACACTGAGCATGACCACCTAAATTATTTGTTTCTTTAAATTCTATCATACATAATTAATTTTGTAAGGTGATAATTCAAAATGCAGGAAACAGTTTGAACTCGTGCATGATTTGTTCGTTGCTTTGCAGTGCTAAAAGAATTAATCAATGTGCGTTTACATGAATCTTACTTGCATTGGGTAATGGCATGAAGAATAGCAGGAATAGGTGTTTTAATTAGAATCTATAATCTGACGAAATAAAGATGTCCCCATTGGGAACATATTTCAAAAATATTCCATAAATCAGCTGCAGCGGAATACGAATTTAAAATTCTTAATTTTAAGTGTAAAGCCCCAATATAATAAAACATTTTAATTAAATTTAGATCTTACTCTAATAGGTTTATAATATGACAATCGAAAAAATTGAATAAAATAAGTATAAATATAGTTTATATAATGAACGAAATAAAGGAAAAATAAATTAAATATCATATATTTTAATTAGACATATGTAAAGCACGAATCCCAACACCGACTATGAACATCTAAAATTACAAGAGATATCTTAACACTGCAAGGTCTTCTTTGCAATCACTTCTTCTAGCACTAGAAGTGTGGGCTCCCAAAAAATATTTATTAGGAGAAATTTAAAATAAAAATTCCTCCTTTTTAATTTTTCAAAAAATCATATTTTCGAAAAAATTATTCCATTGTTAAACTTAAACCCATTTATAATAGGCCTTGGGCATAAAATTTTTCCAAATTGTTGATGTGCGATTCTAAAAGAAAAGAAACCTCAAAACGCATTTAAGTTAAACCAAAACAACCTCGTCAAGCCAAAGCAAAAAACACATTTAAAATTTGCTCAAGCCTGCTACATGTCGCGACAGTACTAGCCGAAGCAAAAGCACATGGATAGGACCCCTGGCCTCCACAAATAAATACCGTGATACATGTCATTAGGTGTTTGGCTGGCTCGGGTGTAGGCGGATTGCTACCACTTTAAAACGCAATTTTCTTCTTTTTTTGGTTCAAATTCTCACATGTATAAATAATTTGGTAAAATATTATTTGGAAAAATAAATTTATTCATCTTATGAATAAATAATTTATCTCATAAATTCATTTTAAATATTTTCAAATAGTGCTTAAGTTGAGGCTTAAGAACGAACATCAGGGATAATCTAACTCTAGCTCCAAAATGGGTCAAATCTTATTATCATCTCATGATAACAATTGATTTTTATTTTTTTTGGTAAGTCAGCGAAATATATAGATGAAAGAAAAGTAGTACAACTACAAGGGGCATATCCTAAGACATGGTCGAAGCCTACACAGATGAAACAACATCAAACATAGCTCAGACAAAGTCCATACAATAAGAAACCAAAGTAAGACTAAGGAACAAAGAAGAACTAATCCTCAAAGCCCCATTGCCGAAGCAAGGAGGCATCGTGGTAAGCTCCTCTGAATGAAGGAGCAACTAGTAAGTGGCTCCTGACCAAACCCACAATCTCCTCTCGCATGGTCGCAACTGATCTGGACTGAGAACGCTGAACCCGAAGGTTGCGCTCGTACCAGAGAGTACACACGGCTATGGAGAGGCAGAATCGAGCTATAATCTTGCATCTCTCCCCCCTTGAGGTGCTAAGCAGTCGAAGTGACGAGGTTGTCCCAAGGAAGGGAAGGCCAAGTAATAGATGTACTTGGTATGACGAAGCTCCAGACTGGGGCAGAAAAGGCACAGGCGAAGAAGAGGTGCTCATGAGTCTCATCGGCAGAGTCGTAAAGAACACAAACACTCTAAACTTCTTATGCTCCGAAGCACAGAAGTCGGTCCCGAGTCCAAAGCCGCTTCCAAGAAGTGAGCCATAGAAAGAAGGAGTGTCTCGGGATATGAATCTGAAACTACAGAAGGTGATGAATAGTTTCCTCCTCTCTCATGCTTCGCAACATCTCCCAAGCGGACTTGGTAGTGAATTTCCACGAAGGGTCACACGACCACCAGTTCAATCCACCACACCAGCCTGAGGATTGAAAACAATCGTGTCCCAGACGGGTTGGAGCTCCGAACAACCCTATGGAAATCTCCACTGATTAGCCTCAATAGTGGCTGAGATCCGAGAATCCCATAGAAGCCTAGAAGAGGTAAGCAGGCGAGCAGGGAAGCACTTACAGAGACGGTCGCATGGCAACCAATAATCAGTCCAAAGGGAAGTGTCAAGGCCATTGCCTATGACGTGATAGATAGCACTAGAGCAGAGGCGACGGACTGACAGAATTTGATGCCAGCACCATGAAGCCAAACTCGACACCTGAATAGTCCAGAAGCTCCTCCCTCGAAGCCGATTCAAATGAACCAAGCGTGGCTAGAGCGAGGAAGGGTCAAAAAGAAGAAGCCAGACGTGCTTCATGATTGAAGCCTGGCTCCACTCAGCGAGACGGCGTAGTCCTAGACCTCCCTCACGTCGAGGGTAACACAGATGCCTCCAAGCTACCTTTGCTCCCCTTGAGGTAAGCGAAGAGCTGTGTCAAGAAAATGTTGCTAAGGTCTACTTGATCTTTTTGATTATCATCTTCGGGAGCATGAAGACCGATGACTAGTAGACCTTAATAGCGAGAATGACAGACTAGATGAGCTGCAGATAGCTAGCGTATGACAGAGAACAAGAGGTCTAAAGCCGAATACGAGAGAGGATGCGATCCAGAAGCAGCTTGTAGTCTACAGACTGCAGCCGAGAAGTAATAAGTGGCACTCCTAGATACCGAACCGGGCACTGCCAAAGATGGAATCCAAGAACACCAAGAATATCCCTTTGAGTCACAAAATCAACTCCTGCCAGAAAAACAAAATTCTCTGCTGCGTTGGAGGAGAGCCCCTAGAAAATAGCAAAGAGATCCAAAGCCTCACGAACAACTGCTACACTGCCCAAATCACCTCGACAAAAGATTATCAGGTCATTAGCGAGGCATAAGTGTGTTAACCCAGTGCGGCGGCAGCATGGATGATAGCAAAACCGTGGGTCATCAATTGGGCAGCGAAGTAAACCTCAGAGATCCTCCATTGTAATAACAAACAGATAAGGAGAGAGTGGGTCACCCTGACGAATACCTCGATTGGAGAGGAAGAAACCCTGAAGTTCGCTATTGATGGTGATAGAAAAGCGGGCTGTAGAAAGGCACTCTCGGACCCAACCAACCATGATTGCTTGAATCCCCATGCTCCTCATACTGGCTAGAATAAAATGCCAACGGACCGTGTCAAAAGCCTTGCGGATATCAACCTTCAGCGCACAATGAGGCGAGACCTGAATGTGATAATTATGCATCAACTCCTATGTCAATAGGATGTTATTAGAAATCCGAAGGACCGAGACAAAAGTGGTCTGAGCATCATCGATTAGCTCGAGAAGTGCACCCTTTAACCTGTTTGCATTGATCTTAGTGATGTACTTATAGATCACAATGCAATAGGAGATATGGCAGAAATCACCAAAAGTGGAAGGAGTCTCCACTTTTGGCGCTAGACAGATCCTGGTGGTGTTCAGGGAGCCCAACATGCACCCTAAAACAAAAAAAAGACTCCACGGCCCTGATAATTGCTCCACCAACCACCTCCCAAGCCCTTTTAGAAAAGAGGGAAGTCTAACCATCAGGCCCAGGGCACTATCGTCACCAATAGAAAAGAGAGCATTACGAATCTCGATAGCAGAGATTGGGGAAGTTAGTGGGTGAGCCTGATCCTTAGAAATGCATGCCTCAAAGAGGTCTGAAATATCCCTAGTCAATGGACCATTAGGCTTAGTCAACAGCTCCTAGAAGGAGGTAACCCCGGTACGAGAGATCAACTGCGAATCATACGTCTTGACACCATCCGGACCAACAGTCGAAGAAATCCGGTTCCGGACTTGCTGATGGAGAACAGACAGATGGAAGAACCAAGTGCTCTGATCTCCAAGTGAAAGCCACTAAATACGCGACTTCTGACGATAGAACGCATCCTCATCCTGACACAAAGGTGAATACTTACGGAATAGTCGACGCTCCTCTAGTCGAAAGGCAGGACTCTCAGTGTCCTCAGCTAATGCCCTCTGGCCCACGGGCCCACACATCCCAGGCCATCTCGATTCTGGCCGAAATGTGGCTAAAGTGATGAGAGTTGAGGGCCCTCAATTCACTCTTCAACAACTTCAACTTCTGAGTGAGCTAATACATCGGAGTACCCTCAGCACAAGTGTCCAATACTCATTTAATGATGGGGAGGAAGTCCTTGTGATTGGCCCAAAAGTTGAAGAACTTGAACGGAAGTCTCCTGGCACGACGTTCCCCAAGCCCTCATACAACAATGGCATTATGATCCGAAACAAGCTGTTGAGCAAGAATCTCAACAGAGGCAACAGGAAAGCCTCGAAGGCAACCCCCACTGATAAGGCACCAATCAAGCCACTTAAGGATCAATCTGTCATCCTCAACATCGTTGGACCATGCAAAATTAATTCCAGAAGAAGGAATAGGAGTAAGCTCAACCTTGGTTGCACACTCTTGAAAATCGTCCATGTGACCTGGCCAACCCGCCTGGCCGTTGCATCTATCAGTTGGACTAAGGATGGCATTGAAATCCCCGAGACGAATCCAAGTCTTACCCAAAAGGGAAGAGCTAACACTCCGACGGTAGCCCCATAATACCCAACGAGGACCAGGCTCATTAAAGCGTAAATAAACGCGGCGAGAAAGCTCGCAGCTCCAGAAAGATAAGAAACATGGGAAGTAAGAAATTGATCACTGCCCTGTACCAGATCAACGCTATAAACGCCTGGGTCCTAAGCAACAATAATGCAACACTGAGATGGACAAACCCCACTATAGAGAAATCTCCACCCATCAGCACAACGAGAAATCGTAATCGCTACATCAGATGGTTTGGATTTGGTTTCAACAAAACCAATAACAGATAACCGTTGGAGGATATCCAATCGTGCACAGCATGGGAAGAATCGAGGTTGTTGAGACCCTTAATGTTCTAACATCTGACCACCATGATGAAAGAATCTTTAGTGCAAGGTGACCCCCGCATCTGGAGGCTGCACGGATACGCGGCCTAACATAAGGAACCAACACATGAGCCTCGGCACATTAGGAAGTGGAAGCATCCAATAAACTCTCAAACCAATTCGACAATTCAAGGCTTAGCACACTAGTCGATCAATTCAAAGTACAGTAAAAAGGGGTGGTAACCCCGAGAATGTCATCCTAAGCCTCCTCCAACTCAGGAGGGATATTATAAGAATCTGAAACCCGAGTGCCACGAAAAAGAGAGGAAAGAGGTACAAAATGAGCCAAGGTCCTCAAGGAAAGTAAAGCCGAGCTCGAAGCAGAAAGGACAATACGTGCATTTTGAGAAATAGCCTCCACCCTACCATGCGCAACATCCTCCACCCTAGTCCCAACATCCTTCGTCTCCCCTAGCCCTGGCCCCGACACCATGCATGCCCCGACATCGTTAGAGGTAAGCCCCTCAAAATTGGGTCACCTTTCCTCTGGAGTTAGAGCTGGGCATCCCTCTAGCGGTAATAATAGGTGGCTCACAAGAGGAAAGCCCCTCCAAAATGGGCCCATTCCCTCTGAGAGTAACAAAAGACGGGTCACTAAAGGAAAGCCCTTCCAAAGCAGGCCCATTTCCCCTAGTAGTAGCAATAGGTAAGTTATGAGAGGAAAGCCCCTTTAAAACAAGCCCATTTCCCCTAATACAAGGCACGTGCAGCTCAAATCCAGCAGGACAAAAAACGGCCCACCTCCCACAGCCAAGAAAAATTAACATTGGAGCCGGTATTAGGCCCAAAAAATCGAGGCCCAGCTAAAGACCCACACTGGGTGGGGGGGCAGTACACATCCCTGAAGTGGTCCGAGGCAGAGGCAGCCTAGATGTGAGGCGTGGCCTAGCAACAGCCCTTGGCCGATTAGCAAGCCCATCCCCATTTCCACCTCCCCTTGGCCCATCTTGCCCATTTTCAAGCCCATCCCCATTTTCAAGCCCAACCCCAACCCCAACCACTTTCCCCTCTTCCTCCATACGCGGCCTAGTTAATGTGGTCGAGGTTTGTGGCCCCTCACCATCACCTACAGCTGCTCCCCCTTTCCGGCAATGGTTTCATCGGTGGCAATGTTTTTCGACCACCACCAAATGTTTAACCTCAGCAGCCATGGTATTTAGGGTGTGACACATGTGCCAAAAAATGTGACATTTTCGACATACTTTTGGCATCCCCTCAAATTTGTCCTTGACTGGAATAAGCCGATCATTGTATTCAACCGTCAACCATGTTGGGGGGTCAACCCAAGCATTAAATTGGTTGCAAACACGAGCATAGCTCACCATAGAGCACTCAAGGGTCTGTTGATCCATGAAAAGAGGTCAACCTACCCCACTAGCAATTTAGCTCAAAGAATTCTCCAACCATAAGGAGGCCGGGAGGCCATGTAATTGCACCCAAATAGGATCTGAGGTAAGTCATGGGAACGAGAAAAATCGGGCCGCCAACGCTCGAGAGAGAGATAATGCCCATTAAGAGTCCAAGGCCACCGTGGAGGACAAAGTCCGACTCAACGATCTACTTGAATCAGAAGTAATAAACCTCTTTATCGGCGATGACACACTCAAGACTTTTCGATCCCCAAAGAAATTTGGCAAGGGCTATACATCGAGAGTAAGCAACGCGATCGCCAATAATCCGCCCCACCAGGCAACGCCCCAATTTCTCGAGACCCGGGCTACATCTTCATCCCTTATGGTCGTGAAGACTTCATCGTTAACAAGTGACGGCAGGATAAACCAAAGCGATCCCCTCGGAGGCGCTGTAGCAGCAACATTGGCCCAAGAACTAGGACCCAAACCATCTAAACCAGAGTCATCCGAATTTCATGGACTCAAAACGCAGGGTGGAGACACAGGCACGTCAACCATGGTGCATACAAATCAAGAAAGTCCCAACTTAACAAAAAACAAACATGCTAACAAACAAAGGAATCTTGTGTAATAAACTTGTAACAATCAAGTAACAACTTCATCCCCTGCCCATCACCACCTCACACCACCCAACTTCCACCATTATCACCACCCAAAAGCCACCACCACCACCACCAAAGTTAAGAGGAACAAGCAATAATGGGAGAAAAAACAAAACACCAAGCTCAAGCGAAATTGAAGATGAACAAAACAAACACCCAGATCAGACATGGGGAAGCAGTAACTACGGGCGTGCTTGGGTTTCGCAGCAAAAACAGGGGCTAACGCATCCGAAGCAACACAGATTACCAAGAATCAACATAAACCATCATGGTAACAACAAGGAAGCAAGAAAAGGTATAGAGGAGGAGATTCATAGCCAAAAATGCTCCACAAGAAGAGAAAACTAGATAATATTTCAAGAGAGAGAAGAACCAGAGGAGAGAGAATACAGCCGCCGCGATAATCACCAGGCCAACAATCAAGAAAACCACAATAAGCGAAGCCTCCAAGGATCTGAAAGATGAAATCCAGAGACAATGGGTCTGGAAGAAGAGTCCTACACCACCATTAACATCAACCTCGATCACCCTCGCTCACATGTGTATCGCCCTCAAACAAGTGATTGGATTGGTGCCCTGATCATCCCACAGGATAGACGACATCGCAAGGAGTCCGAAGCTGGGTTCAGAGTTTCCGTACGAGCTCTCACGCTCCCACACGTGCCTGAAAACCCCTCTGAGTAGCAAGGCCATTCCCCTCATACGCTGCCCTTGGCTTCCACGCACCACTACCGGAAATCACGAGATGAGATCATCTCTCTCTAGATTCTCTCCCGCGGAAGCATAACAATTGATTGCCATTTAGTAAAACTTAATTCCACTAAATAAGTTTTATTGCACTATAGAACTAAATATATTCACTCAAGATTTTCCAAATAACATTTTTTTTATGACAATTAACCCCTCTATTAGATATTTGTAAGCAAATGTAACTTTAACTACTATCTTTAATTTTCTCGCATCTTTCACCGTAGTTCCCGACTCGCCTTCTCAAATAATTCAGTACTACAACAATCTTATTAATTTCGAATGTCAAACATATCGAATACTTTAGCCAATGATTCTAGAATCTGTTCATATATTTGCAAATCATCTAAGGGGACATCTTTATCTCATTAGAGACTATAGTTTTGTCATGATTCGAGAAGATAGGGCACATGGAATTGAGTAATAATAAGTGCATATTGTAATCAAGTTTGTAAAAGAGTAGTTTAAGTAATTAGAATGGCCTAATAAATTCATTAGCTGTTAATCATTAGGTGAAAGAGAGGGATTCGGTTAGTATTGGAGGGAAGGTTAGTTGGTAGTTGTTGAAGTGTCTAGGTGAAGTGTTTTGCTAGATATTTTCATTGCAACTAAGAGGAGTATAAGTAGCTTATCTTGCTTTGTCATTAGGCATTGATGAATGATAATGATTTCTATATTCTTCTATCAACCCTAATTCTCTGTACTTCTCATCTACATTCTCTAATTCATATTCGAATGTCTAATTCTCTTCTCATCTCTACACTAATTTGTCACATATCTTATGTTATGATCCAAGATTAATCTTGAATCATAACAATTGGTATCAGAGCCTTTATTTGATTCCAAATCAAGTTGTTTGATGTCTAGTTCTGGATCAAATTATAGTAAATCAACAGATCGTGCTAAGTGTTCAGATTTGTTGAGCTAGCTGCAGTTACATTGGATCTCCTTCTTGCTGTGTTTCTATAAACTTGATCATAAGTCAGGTTCTGCTATTCCGGTTGAACTTGATTAAAGATTTTGGTTCATAAGTTACTGTAATTGTGTTATGTAGCTGAATTCTTGTGATCTTGTGCTGTTAAGTCATCGATCAAGATTGAATTGCACTAGAATTTAGCTTATTCCATGGCTTAAGTACATTGAAGTCCTGGACAGTGGTGCTGTTCTTGATTTGATCTAACTCGAATTTACATGCGTGCAATTCTATTGAGTCTGATTGGGCTGAAGTGTTGAGCTAAAGATCATATTGAATTGATCAGATTTTTTTGATTTATCTGCAGTAACCTTGAATTAGCCTCGGTTCTGTGTTCCTTTGAACTATATCATGTTGAATTGTTGAGTTAATTGGCTGCAGTGCACACACCTTCAATGAACCTACTAGGTTCACATTAATTAAACACCAGTACTTTAATTTAGTTGGAGTTATACTCAATTTAGCTGGAATTACAATGCAAGCAAGGCTGTGTGATTAGCAAAATTGAGCTGAAGTTGCACTCGATCTCTGGATTGCTATTCAAGCTAGTGTTTGACCTACAGTTCTCAGCTTTAGTTGAGCAGTGGTACTGATTCTTTGCTGCGAGTGTGCTAAAGTCCTGAAGTAAGGATCTTAACTTTTAACTGAGTAGGGTTTTAAAGCTTTGGCCGAAATTGTTGGCATATAAAGAAGGATGAAACGGATTCAAGTTTTGTTGCAGAATCATTTCAAGAGATTAAATATATAAACAAGATTGGCCTCATCTAAAGAAATGTCTCCAACGATACTACACTTTTGGTAAAAATTTTGAGTGTCCCTTATCCTATCACCGAAGATATCATTTACCAAGTTTTTTTTAACCCTATTGTCATATTGAACGAATTGAAGTCACTTCAATATCAACCCTAGAGGTTAAAGCACAAGTGATCTTTTCTTCAAGAAAATAAGCTAATTCAGCATTGATTCAGCTACATGGAAGAAATATCTATGACAATTGTTGTCAGTAAGATATTTTACTTAGTGATGCGTTTGAGAGTAAACAAGAACAATTGTCGGTTAGATATTTAACTTAGTGATGCGTTTGTGAGTAAACAAGAACAATTGAGTGGGAATTGTCTTAAGATTGATCAAATAGACTGCTCGATTCCGAGAAGCATGGAAATTTTCAAGCAACATTGCCATAAGATTGAGCATATTCTTTAAAGGATGTTAGACTTAACACAAGTAATGCCACAACTAGGACAGGATGAGCTTAAAACTAAGCAAGATCAGCACAAGGTTGTGAATGAGCCATTAAGGATGCAAGACCAACCTCATAAGGAGAAGGATTGTGTGCCAATTGAGGATGTAATGGAACAAGCTATTGTTGGAATGTCAAGTAGTAAAAAATCAACTTAAAATGCGAATGTACTTGGAGCAACTCGACTACGAAATGATGCATTACTGTCTGAATTTAATGCCTTATAGCCTCAAGTGTAAGATGTTAAACCACCTAAATTTTCTCTAATAGCACCTCATATGCAAATTGAGATTTTGAGCATCAGAAACTTAAGGCTTAAGCTCACAATGTAGCCAAAAATTGAGATTAAAGTGGCAGTTCGCCTTAACCATAAGAAGTGTTATTCAAGCAAGAGATTTTGAGCATTGATCAAGTAAATCTTGGTCTACAATGGAAGACCTCAAAATTTTCTACTTCTCAAGGAAAATAAGATGTTTCTTGACAAGTATAACATGCTCAAGGATTTGGAATTGGGGCAGCCTAAGATAGTGTTGTGGTCAATTGATCGACTTAGAGTAACTTCTTGGATCAAAAGTATGTTGAAGAAGGCAAGGAGAATGAAGAATTCCATCAGCAATAATACAAGTTCAGCATAAAATCAAGGTGAAGCTTCCACAGTGCAACCGAATTTAGTGAAACATCAAGTGTTACGGCTGCAGATCAGTCTATTCAGCTGGAAAAATTGCAAGATCAAATCTAGATGCAGGCATAATTGAGTGGGGCTAGTGTTTATTCATCTAAGAACACTAACAATAGGCCACCTAACCTAAGGGAAAAGGAGTAATTTGTTAAGAGCAGTAGGTATGAAGTTAGCAGTGTAGATGTTTTGGTAGATAAGTTAGTTGGCTTAAAAGCGAGAAGAAAGGAGAGGAAGGCTCAATGGATGGAACGTAATAGCAATCAAGAGTTCATGTTTGGACTTTAAGGTCATTCCATGCTGGTTTTGATGGGTTCTATCACTAAGTTAGCAAGGAAGTTTGGACAAGAGTTATATGTTTGTGTTAGTCAAGCTAAGAGTAAGGAGCATCTTCCAAGGATACAAGCTCATGTAAGACCTCTTGAATTTTTATGGTATTTCCTCCACTAGCCAGAAGGGGAATTGGAAGGAGAAAATGTTCTTGTTGGCACGCTATACATGAGATTAAGAGCAGATTATGATGTTACCATTGGGCTGTAGAACAAGGATAACATGACCAAATCTAAAATTGATCTTGATATGTTCTAGGCTTACCTAAGAGTTGAGGAAAATCAGATGTTCTTAGACCATGCTGCAGGAGTAAATATAAGACTGAATGATTCATTGAAATGCAGGAAGCAATAGCAGGTTCAGAAAAGAATTGAAGGTTATGTGCAGGATTTGGAATTCATGTGTTGCAAGCTGAATAATTTTGATCATTGGGCCTCTGTAGGAGCTCAAAACATGAATGAATTCCATTCGAGTCTAGCTATAGCACTTGAGGATTTGTCTTGGTTGGACAAAGTTCACAAAATTTGGGCCAAAGGTTCAATAACTCCAGAGTATGTGCTGATTTGATGCGCAAGAAAGCATTCCATTGATTTTGTTTCATCTGAAATTGTTTGGCAGTTTGATAATGAGGGGTCTGATGGTGATGTTTGCTTCATGTTTGCAACTAAAGTTAGTAAACTAAGCCAAGTATTGATGCAGAAGATGGCAATTGAGGCCTTGGTTGAGTATGGGAATGAAAGAAGGATAGTTGTTGCTGTGAAATGGAGGCAAGGTCTGAACCTGAACATTGTGGACTGTTATTTTGTCATAGCCGCAGCAAGTTGGGAAGACATGAAGAGAAAGATGGAGAATGGTATGTAAAATTGTGAAAATCAGCAAGGCCTCAAGAGCATTCAAGTCATGTTCAACAGCAATGAGCATTTCATTGTGAGACCCCTCAAATGGGAGGAGATTTGTGAGCTTTTTCACATCATGTTGCAGAAAAACGAAAGCAAGAGTGCAGTAGGAGTTTGATTAGAAATGGGTTTGGAGCAAGCTACAAGAGTTGGATGGAGATCTAAGTTGTTGCGGCATACATAATAGTTCAAAAGCAGCCTCAAGTCTCTAAGTTAGCATCAATTGTGAAGCTTCAATGTTGGAAACAGTAGGCATTTAACATCTTGAGACAGATCAACATCAAGAGTTCTTCAAGACTACAACTTCTCTACTAAGATTCTTGAGGACAAAAATTTTTAAAGGGGGAAGTGTCGTCATGATTCGAGAAGATGGGGCACATGGAATTGAGTATTAATAAGTGAAGATTGTAATCAAGGTTGTAAAAGAGTAGTTTAAGTCATTAGAATAGCCTAATAAGTTCATTCGTCGTTAATCATTAAGTAAAAGAGAGGGATTCGGATAGTAGTGGAGGGGAAGGTTAGTTGGTGGTTGTTGAAGTGTTTAGGTGAAGTGTTTTGCTAGATATTTTCAGTGCAAATAAGAGAAGTATAAGTAGCTTGTCTTGCTTCGTAATTAGGCATTGATGAATGACAATGATTTCTATCTTCTTCTCGCAACCCTAATTCTGTCTACTTCTCATCTATATTCTCTAATTCTCATCTTGAATCTCTAATTCTCTTCTCATCTTTACTCTAAATCTTCACCTATCGTATGTTATGATCCAAGATTAATCATGAATCATAACAAGATTCCTCGTAAAACACCTATTCCTGCTACACTTCATGCCATTACCCAATGCACGTAAGATTCAAGTTAATGCACTTTGACTAATCCTTTTGGCACATCAAAGCAATGAACAGTCCATACACGAGTTCGAACTGTTTCCTAGATTTAGAGTTATCATTTTACCGAATTTATTATTTCTAATAGCAGGTCCTGCTCAACGTTCCAATCTTATTGATAACACCAATATAATATTCTTGGATCTCTATCCATATGATCAAGACAAGTCATCAAAAGCATCATATTACAATCTTATCAGATAAGTTGTCAAAACTTATAACCGACTATGAACATACTTTGTCAACATATCACTAGTTGATCAAAGTCTATCAATGGTTTAATCGCATTGACCACTTAAACCAAACATAACATGTCATCTTGAACTACGTTCATCTCATGGAACGTTTTAGAAAATAATCACACGCATGTTAGACTCGTAGAACATAATTAGACAATAAATAAATAAAACAAATTCAATTCTTTAATATTTAAAACTAACTAATTGGACTTTCCAGGACACCAATTCCAACAGTCCCCTTAGTGGATTCACAAGCATACGAACATATTGTAGAATCTTTTGGCCAAAGTATTCCACATGTTTGACATTTAGAATTAATACAAAAATTGTTTGTGTATTATTGAATTATTTGAGAAGGGCAAGTTGGGAACTATGGCAAGAGATGAGAAAATTAACGATAGTAGTTAAAGTTACTTTGCTCACAGATATCTAGCAGAGGGGTTAGTTTTCATAATAAAAGTTATTTGAGAAATTTTTAAGTGAATATATTGAATTCTGTAGTGCACTAAAATTTATTCAATAGAATTCAGTTTTATTAAATGGTAATCAATTATTATCATGTGATGATAATCAGATTTGACCTATTTGAAGCTAGAGTTATGTTGTCCTTGAGGTGCCTTTGCAAGCCTCAACTTAAGCACTATTTGAAAATATTTAAAAAATAAATTCATGGGATGAATTACTTGTTTATGAAATAAATAAATTTTTATGTTAAATAAATATTAGTGAGATGAACATATAATCCGATACATATCATATTTTAAATTAAGAAAAAAAAAAAAAAAGAGAAAATGAAAATAAAGTGACATCACTCCACTTTCATTCTCTAATATATATATATATATGCGTTTTGCCTAGGGTGTTTTTGTCGTTTTTTAAATTCATACACGTATTATATCGTATAAGTTTTAGGGTTTTGGAGCATGGTTTCTCCTACGACGAAAATCCTAAAATTAATTTAGTACTTTTTAGATTATTTTTTAGCCTAATTTTTCTAAAAGAGTATTTTTTTGAAAGACTGAAGGAAAAAAAAATTTCCAAAATTTTTTCTTAAATTAAATATTTTGGGAGCCCACACTGCTACTGCTAGGAGAGGTAATTGAAAACAAGATTTTGAGGTGTCAAGAAATCTTTTACCAATTTCAGATCTTCAAATCAGAATCGGGATTCGTGCTTCAGGTATGTGTAATTGACTGTATGATATTTAGTTTGTTTTCCTTTATCTCGTTTATCATATTATGAACCTATTAGAGTA
The DNA here is from genome assembly GCA_018398585.1 of Simmondsia chinensis. Taxonomy (NCBI): domain Eukaryota; kingdom Viridiplantae; phylum Streptophyta; class Magnoliopsida; order Caryophyllales; family Simmondsiaceae; genus Simmondsia; species Simmondsia chinensis. The sequence continues at coordinate 15,256,523 of JAGTTD010000018.1, read as the reverse complement.
AGATCTATATCTAATCAAATAGTTTAATTAGATCGAAGCTTTAAATTTAAAATAAAGAATTTTCAATTGGTATGCCGTTGGGCCCGTTTAGGAAAATATTTTTGAAATATGTTCCCAACATGATCATCATAAGTCTTTGATCCTCCCCAAAGCTCGCTTTGAATGAATTCACCTGTGGTTGTAAGATTTTAAACTATAGGTGAGTATATTCTACAGTATTTAGTATTACATCCAGACTTAAATTACACGCGGAAAATATTACTGACAAGGATATGTTAGAAAAAATATTTTCTACTTTTAATGCAACGAATATGCTCCTGCAGTAGAAATATCGAGATCAAGGTTGTAAAAAATCTTCGAAGCTAATATCATGTCTCCTTATTGTTGAACAAAACAAAAATAATGAATTATTAATGAAAAATCATGGGTTACGACCAATTGGGTCGGAACTATTTCCTCAAATGAATGCTACATCACATCACAATCATAGTCGTGGTTGTGGTTACGGTTGTGGAAGTGGTCATGGTCGTGGACAGGTAATAGTCATAGGCATAATGATTCACACCGTGATATCCATAGTGGATCGAAGTTTAAGAAATCTAGCAACAATGAAAATAGATAAAAAAAGGAAAAAACCCATCAACAAAATTCGTTGAAAGATATGGAGACGTATTGGAATCACTGTGGTATGAAAAGTCAATGAGTACGTACTACGGCCAAACATTTAGTGAACCTTTGTCAAGCATCATTGAAGGAGAGGAAAACACACATAAACAAATTTGCGGAAGATCAGTATCCACTCAATGTGACGCATCTTGATGTTTCTGATTTTTTTGAGGATGCTAGTAGGAGGATTGATCATTTGATAGGCGATGAAAATGTTAAACTGAATTGAAGTTTTTATTTTTCATTGTTGCCTTTTGTACTAAACTATGTTTGCTCTTGATGGAATAACATCTTTTTGTCATGTGTAATTCGGTACAATATCATGTATGTGATATTTTGTTAAACCTCTAGATAAACTTGAAGCTTAACCTTGTGAAGAAGAGATTAGATGAGAAGAGAAGTGAAGGAGATGAGAAGTATAGAGAGAATTGGATGAGAGAGAGAGAAATATCTCAAAGAGGTTAGGTTGGATTTTCATTGAATGAATTAATTATTACAGTTCATCAACTACTTATAAGAAAACTTATACATTGAACCAAGACAAGCAAACAACTGCCTTAACCGACCTTGGCTCCAAAATATCTAATCAAACCAAATTATCTACTTAAGCCATTTAACATATTACACGGCATTACATTGATTCTGAAACTACAACTTGATTACATTCTCATTTCAAGCTAACAATCCCTCATCCTTGAGAACATTCTTGTCCTCAAGAATAATAGCGTAGAAATTGGCTCTTCAAGAAGGAAAGTTCTTCCTATGTAGTGAAAGATTCGTCCAAGTTGCTCCAGGTGACTTTAAATTCATTCACCTCTCTGTCATCCACCTTCTTTACTCATTGCTCCAGAATTCCAGCAGGTTATAGCAGCATGGAACCATGGGAACCCAATTTAGGAGGATGTGTTGAAGATCTTTGCCCCTTTTTGACTTGTCTTTTGAGGAGTGAAATATGAAAAACATGATGTATGTAAGAATTTGTAGGTCACTCAAGCTTATAGGCTACCTTGCCAACCCTTTCCAAGACCTTATAAGGTCCAAAGAACCTCGCAGACAACTTGACATTCCTCCTTACTGTTGTCGTAGATTGCCTATAAGGTTGAAATTTCAAATAAACCATGTCACCCACGTCAAATTGCTTGTCCACACATTTCCTATCAGCATATAGTTTCATCCCAGCCCGAGCTTGTTGCAAATTATCTTTCAAAAGTTGCATCAGCTGCCTTTTGTGTTTCAGCAAGTCAGAAACCTCACTGGAAGATGATACAAGACCTTGTAACAATAATGGGGATGGTGGATCATAACCGTAAATGGTGTAGTACAACTTGAAGCGTGAACATGAGTATTGTACCAAAAATCTGCCAATGACAACCATCTTCCCCACACCTTAGGATGACAAAATACCATACTCCTCAGATATTGTTCAATGCACTGATTAACTCTCTCTGTTTGACCATCACTTTGAGGATGGTACGAAGAACTGAGAGCCAGGTGTTGTTCCTAACAAGCTAAACAACTCCCTCCAAAAGTTTCTTGTGAAAAGCTTATCACGATCAGACACAATGGACTTAGGAAGCCCATGTAGCTTATAGATGTTATCAAGGAAAACTTGAGCCAATTTCTCAGCTATTATTGGTCTTGCCATTGCAATGAAGTGACTGTACTTTGTAAATCAATCAACCACCACCCAAATGACCTCTTTTCTCTCTGATTTTGGCAACCCTTTAATGAAATCCTTGCTTATATCTTGCCACACATCATCACGAGTTGGGAGAGGTTGAAGAAGTCCTTGATACCTATGATCACCAACCTTGGTTTGTTGATAGACTTCACAAGCTTGTACAAATTCCATCACAGCTTTCTTCATGCTAGGCCACTTGAAAGAAGCTTTAAGCGTTTGGTAGGTCCCTTTTATTCCTGAATGACCACCCCAAGCTGAATCATGACACGCTCTAATTATTTGAAGCCTCAAATCTGTGGTAGATCCCACGTACAATTTGCCTCTGATTCTGATGATTCCTTTCACCACTGAAATCTTTGTATCAGAAGTCTGATTCTTGGTCACGCCAATATTGAATGCAGTTATATGTTCTTGTGCAAACGAATCACCCTCATAAGACTTTTACACTTCTTCAACCCAGGCTCGAACTGCTATTGAAATTGAACCACAATGACCCTGTTCACAACCATCTAACCTGTATGATAAGGCATCTGCAGCTGCATTTTCCTTGCCTTTCTTATATTCAATCACATAATCCAGGCCCAACATCTTAAGCAGCCCTTTCTTTTGAATTCTAGTAACAATTCTCTACTCTAGCAAGTACTTGAGGCTTTGATGATCTATTTTGATGGCAAATCTATGCCCATCCAGATAATGCCACAACTTCTCAACTGCTAGGAGGATTGCAAGATACACCTTCTCGTATGTGGACAGTGCTTTATGTTTTCGACTTAAGGCTTAGCTAAGATAGGCTATTGGCCTCCCCTTTTGAGAAAGTACTGCTCCAACTCCAACACCACAAGCATCAGTCTCCAACACAAATACCTCAGCAAAATCTGGCATTGCAAGAACTGGTGCTTGACTCATGGCAAACTTTAGGGATTCAAATGTTTCTTGTGCTTTATCTGACCAATGGAAGGCATCTTTCGTAAGCAGGTCAGTTAGAGGCTTAGCAATTGATCCATATCAAACCCAAGAAACCCCTTAACTGCTTCAATGTCATAGGCACAGGCCAATCTTCCATAGCTTGTACCTTGGATGGGTCAGTGGAAACTCCTTTGCTTGAGATGACATGTCCCAAATACTGTAGCTGAGACTGCACAAAGGGACATTTAGACAACTTAGCATACAACTTGTTTCTGTGCATAACCATGAACACCATTATCAAATGTTTCAGTCCTAATAGGAAGTACTGTAGATCAGAATGTCATCGAAAAATACCAGAACAAATCTCCTTAAAAACTGCTTGAACACATCATTCATTAATCCCTGAAAGGTGGCTGGAGCATTGGTTAAACTAAAGGGCATAACCATAAACTCCAAGTGTCCATGATGAGTCCTGAAAGCAGTTTTACACACATCATGCTCCAACACCCTTATCTAATTATAGTCTTGCCACATATCGAACTTGGGCAAGACTTGTGCCCCAGTCAATTCATCCAACAGATCATCTATTATAGGAATAGGGAACTTGTCCTTCACCATCATGGCATTGAGCTATCTATAATCTATGCACATTCTAGCGGAGCCATCCTTCTTATTGACCAAGATGACAGGGGAAGCAAAGGGACTATGGCTTGGTCTGATAAAACTTGTTTTAAGCAATTCATCAATCTGCTTTTCAATCTCTGTCTTTTGAGCATGGGGATACTTGTAAGTTCTCCACCTTACTGGCTCAGAGTTGGCTTTAAGGGGAATTTCATGATCCAGATTCCTCTTAGGGGGTAGCTCTTTTGGCTAATCAAATAAGTCTTCAAACTCCTCAATCAATTCCTTGACTTCAGGCTGATGAAGATGATTCAATTCAGTAGGCGAAATTGCAAACAATTGCCCAACCCACTGAATAGCATACTTCTGAATTCCCTTCTTCAAGTTCTTGCCCCTTATGAGCTATAATTGAGCTTGATCTGCCATTCCCTACAATGTGATCTTGGACCCTCACCTTTCAAAGGAAACTGTAAGCTTGGCAAACTTAAATAGCACTGGGCCATAAGTCCTCATCCAATCTACTTCCAATACCATATCACAGCCACCCAAGGACAGGATTCTGAAATCATATTCGAATTTGTGATCTTGCATTAACCAGTGGTATCCCCGGCATTTGTTCTGAGTTAGTACAAAATTACCATCAGCGACTGTCACTATTAGAGGATGAGTTTTAAGCACATCATGCCCAACTTTCTTCACAACTTTTGGATCCATGAAGCTATGGGTGCTCTCACTATCAATTAAGATGATTATAGATCTTTTTCCTGCCTTCCCTTTGATCCTAATTGTATTATATGATCCACTGCCAGTTAATGCCTTAACTGAAATGCCAAAATCAGCATCCACCATCTCCTCCTGAGATTCCTGATCTGAGCCTTCTTCTTCAGCTTCAGATTCTTCACTTCCAGTTTGTTATGTAGCATGTTTACCCCTTACTGACATGAGGAATTTGGGATTTGTGCCCAAATTGATAAGGCGGATTGCACTTGTAACATAGTCTTTGAGTAGCTTTCTCTCTTGCTCAAGGATGTGAGGGCTTATTTGACCCCTTATGTTGCTTAGTACTACTTCCCTTGTACCTTGATCCATCGTTAGAAGCAAGAACAGTTCCTTTAAATAGCTTAGCCTTGGCATAAGCCTTGAATAATGTAGTAGGATCAACTGCCTTCACAAGATTCTTAACTATGGGCTTTAAGCCACTTATAAAACTTGAGACATAATATGATTCAGTGGCTTGAGTATATTCAGTTATCATACAAGCTCTAAGGTTCTCAAACCTTGTCATATGCTCTTTCACAGATGTTTCTTGTATCACCTTGTTGAATCTATCAACAATGTCACTAGAATCTTCATCTCCATACTGCTCACAAAGTTCTTTAACGAAATCAATCCAAGAGAGAGTAGGATTGCTCTTTAATAAACTATAAGGCCATACCTCGTGATCACCAAGAAGATAAACAACAGCAATCTGTACCTTCTACTTCATCAATGTGACAAAAGTGTAAATGACGATCACATCTCCTCAGCCATGAATGACGTTGCTTTCCATTAAAAGGATCAATCTGACTCTTGGCTATTTGTAGCCACTGCTTCTGTTATTGGATGAGGTTGCTCTTCATTACTGCCTCAGCGCTGCTGATTCCATTGATCAGGAGGTCGATCAAATTGCTTCTCATTCGAACGAGCGGTTCTATGAATATTTGCTTGATTAGAGGGACGAGCACCTTGTCCTGCATTCAAACTTATAGGTCGTGATTGAGCTCGATCAAATGATCGATCTGTCTGGCAGTTACTTCTACTTCTTAAATTCAATCGTGAGTTCTAACATCAGCTATCTGAGTTCGATCTTGATGCCTGATAGCCTTATTAGGTACTTGAGGATTCACCTCCTCTGTAGGCCTCAACTGGTGACTTGTATGCAACAAACTAGAAGGTATTAATAGTTCCGGAGCAGCAGGCACAATTTGTCTCTTGAATTGCTCTAGTAGTTCAACAAATTTCTCATCAATCTGTTGCATTTGCTGACAAAATCGACTGTTAAACCTTTCCTCAAACTCCCGTGATTGTTGATTAACTCTATCAGAAATATTTTCTTCAATTTGCTGAGCTCGATGATCAAACTGATCCTTGAGCTGTCGATTAAACTGAAGTAATAATTCACTTTACGACTGCCTTAAGTCTTCACTTTGTGACTGTTGAAACTGAACAATAAACTCCTTCATCTGAAAGCTCAATTGTGCATTCGTGACAAAATCCTGGTCCGTTGCAGCACTAGTACTAACAACATCAGCATATGAATGATTAGCTGCTGCTCTAACAGCTCCTGACCTTATTGTAACTCCTGGTACTGATTGACTTGCCATTATTTTTCAATTTTTGAATCAATTCAGTATTTTATGTTTGCAATTAGGATATTTGATATCAAATCACGATTGATTTAGAAGCCAAACGAGGCTCTGATATCAATTGTTAAACCTCTAGATAAACTTGAAGCTTGACCTTGTGGAGAAGAGATTACATGAGAAGAGAAGTGAAGGGGATGAGAAGTATAGAGAGAATTAGATGAGGGAGAGAAATATCTCAAAGAGATTAGGTTGGATTTTCATTAAATGAATGAATTATTACACTTGATCAACTACTTATAAGCAAACTAATACATTGAACCAAGACAAGCTAGCGACCGCCTTAACCGATGTTGGCAGCAAAAATATCTAATCAAACCAAAATATCCACTTAAGCCATTTAACATATTACACGCCATTACATTGATTCAGAAACTACAACTTGATTACATTCTTATTTCAAGCCAATCATAACATATTTCATCTTGATATGTTTAAATATGATCGTAGATCTTTTTTATAGAATTAAGCACGATTAAATATATTTATAAAGTAGAATTCAAAGTATTATTATATTATGCTTACTTTAAAATACTTTATTTATTATATTTTTGCTATGATATTAATAGATAACGTGATTATAGTTCCACTAATATAAATATATTTCATATTGGAAGAATGTTCAAAGATAATGGCGGAGATTTATGTCTGGTAAATAGTCCAACACCACATACTATCATCAAAAGCAGAATATACTTTTGTTACAATTAGCTGAAGCAAACATTAATACAATATCAGGTGTTTAAAATTTAATTGAGGGCTCCGGAAGAGCACATGTTATGTTCCCTGGAGGAACAAAACTAGGCATAAGAAATGTTTTGTTTGGTAGTAGATTACAAAGAAATTTGATCATTTTTCAATATTTTTGTCACAATAGTTATCATATTTAGACTGCAAATGAGAGTGACAAAGAATATGTAAGGACGAAAAAACATAGTGAAAAAATTGTCAGCGTTTTTTTTTTTTTTTGGTTATATTATACTTATATAAACTCAATTAAATGTAATGCAGTGGTTAACCAGAAATTAACTTATTACAATACTTTCGCTTTATAGCATGAGCATCTGGGCTATCCAGGTGTAATGATGATGAGAAAATCACTTAAAGTTCTCATGGAAATTCATTAAAGAACCAGAAGATTCTTTCACCTAATAAAATTTCATATACTACTTGTGCTTAAGATAAAATAATTATGGGCCATCTATTGTATTTTGGTCCCATGAATCAGAGGCAGATGCAAGCTTTGAGCACTGGGGTCACATGCCCCCTATCAGTGGAGGACTTATGTTGGTAGTATAGGGTTGCAGAAGCGTGAATACATAAAGTAGTGCGTGCTTACGGTGCATAAGTGGGTTGGTGGTTTGGTATATTCTTGTGATTTGCTTTCTAATAGTTCATGTGTTCGATCCTTCATATCCCCTCTTTTATTGGTTTTTTCTCAACTTTCTTTGGGCTCCTATTCCCCTTTCAAAAAAAATTTATTTTACATTGAACAAATTTATTAACTTATAAAATAATAATCATTTAATATTATTTTTTATATGTTAGTATAATTTTTAATTTAATGTTTTATTATAATTTTATTTCAGTACTTTTGTATTTAATTTTAGTCAATTATCTCCACTTGTTTATTTTGTGTAATCAATTAATTTTTGGTTTTTATATTCCTTAGTTTTGATTAATTTTGTAAATATATGCAATTTAGTAGCTTATTATGATTTATTTAATATGTTTAGAGCATGATTTATAAATTATTAGTTGCCCCCAGTGATAGAAATTTTTGGATCCACCAATGCATGAAACTCGAATATCCACTATGTGATGTAACTTAGATTCTTAAGTTCATTAGAAATAATAGAATGGAGCGTTATGACTTAAATAAAGATGAAATTCTCCGAGAATTTCTATAAAGGAAATTAGGATGTTGTTTGCTGGCTTTAACCACTCGCCTTGTTTAGGCTCGTGAAGGGAAATCTGAGTGATAATATTCTAATTTGGGAATAGAAATAGTAAATGGTTTTAGGTTGTTTGTAATCGATTTTAAATTGAGAATTTGCTTAATATGGATAATGATGGTTCGGAAAATATATTTTCTTATTTTGGGTAATAAAATAATATTTGGTTTGTTATAATACCCCATTGGGTATTGCTACCCGGATTCTAGTGCCCACCCAACTGTTTGCGTCCGCTAGGATCGGGCCACGTGTCCCTTTAGTTTGCCGTTGGATCAATTGTACATGTTGCTTTATAAACCCTTCCTTTAGGGTTTTTCACTTCAGCAATGTACAAGTGTTGATGCGTCTCATATTTACGCATCGTTTAATTGCTATTTTTGTTATTTGACACCTGTTTACTTATAACTTTCTACTAACTTTGAGAATTTCAATGTTTATAGGTTTGAAGATTAAAATCTTGAAAATTGTCAAATTTGGGGTAAATAAGACAAATTCGGCACGTAAACTAGTAAATCAAGTCAATTAAGATTCGGCACAAGAACGTATAAGTCCAGAACCCGAGCCCGACCCACACCAACAGCATCATGACCATAAGCCCATTCCTTCTACGCGTCTTTAACTTCGGCCCATCATCAACAAACTCTCTGCCCAGCTCCAATTTCGGCCTGCCGCTGACCCGCACACCCATCCCCATCTACACACACTGGCCCGTCTTCCCTAAGCCCAGCAGCCCTAGTTCAGGCCCATCTTCACTGTTCAGACCACCAGGGCCACCTCGTCAACACCAAGACCGATATCATCAACCTTAAGTCTAGGCCACGACATCAACAACCCACCAGTCCCTGGCCCACCTGCGTCCTGTTTGCATTAGCCCAACATCAATCCATAGCCTAGTCCTCAACTCACGCCCACGCTCACCTCGAAATAGGGTTTGATTTTGCAGCGGGAGGTTTTGGATTTAAGGGCTGTTGCTCTATTTTTGATAGGTCTTTGTTCACTGTTTTTGATTCACCGCCACCAGCACCATTTCTCTCTCACTCTCAATCACATTTAATTTTATTTTTCTTTTTTTGTCAAATTGAAACGAGAGCAAAATTAGCATGGAGACCGACATAAGTTTAGTCATCTCCTCCTTCACTTGTTCGTCCTCGATGGAGAGCTAACTTGCTTTCTGGGGTTAGATAAAGTCTTAGCCTTTTTTGCTTTTGTAGTACTTTTAATTTAAGGATAATTTATTTGTTACATGAATTGCTTGATCGTGAGAAATACTTTGAAGTCTTATGCTTTAATTGTTTATTCAATTGAGATAATTATTGAGTTTGTGATACAGTAATTTTAATAAAAATAGAGTTGAAGGGAGAAGAGAAATAAAATTTGAGGGAGAAGAGACAGAATTAGAGGGAGAAAAGAATAATTTGGGTTTTCCCTCACTAATATGCCCCCTCGTTACATTATTAACTCCCTATTTGTAAAGAGGAGGAAAATACTAATTAATATTGTAACTACGTCATAAAAGGGAAAATGACCTAGACTATTTCTAAAATAAGACTGCCTATTAATATATTAGTTAATCACATGTCTTACACATGATTAACTTATTTACAATGTATCAATACATTTCCCTTATAAAGATCCTTATCCTTAAGGATCAAGGTATTGATATCTAAATTAATAACCCTCCAGGGTCAAATACTATAAGTATAAATTTTATACATTGATCCTTTAGGACAAGGATCTTTATAAGAGGAAGGTATTGATACAGGATAAATAAGTTAATCACGTGTTAAACATGTGATTAACTAGTATTTTAGAAGGTAGCCTTATATTAACTATAATATAGGTAATTTTTCCTTTTATTATGCAATTACGGCAATATTACCTCCCCTTATTATAAATAGAGGCAATTAGGTTGTAAGGGTACACTGCTACTTGCCTACTTATTTTTATCTCTGCCTCTATATCTATCCCTATCTCATTCCTTTTCTATTTCCCTTCTATCTCTATCTCTATCCTCTATCTCTATCCTTATATTTATCTTCATCGTATATGTTAATCTGTGCCCTATGTGGCATGCTTTGAGTCAGCTGCTTTGCTTGTCGTGTGTTTTGCTCTACTCATGCATTTAATGCTTCTTTTGTTTGCCAGGTCTTTGGCTCACTGCTGCGGACCAGCTTTTCAGGTTGGGGGTTCTCGAAAACAGTCTCCCTTCAGGGTAGCCCCCTAGAGGGGGAAGGCTGCGTACATCTACCCCCCCCCCCCCCCCCCCCCCCCCCCCCCCCCCCCCCACCCTGCTTATGCGGGAGCCTTTAGAGGCACTGGGATTGTTGTTGTTGTGGTAATTAGGTTGCAAGGGGTCATAATTGAAATGTTAATCAAATCTTTGTCTCTCCCTTACTATTCTCTCTATATCTCCCCCAATTTCTAGATTAATATACTTTTAACTATAACATTGGTATCAGAGCCTCAATCCTCTAATTGTGGGTGTTGAAATTGGTCTGAAATACTAAATCAAGATCAATCTTGATTCATGAACAAGGTGCATGTTATGATTCTTTTAGATTTTTGGTTGTAATTGGTCTAGATTTGTGTATGATGTTTTTGAATTGATTTAGTGTTGTATTCAAATGGTAGTTGGCAGGCTATTTGGTGCCAAGATTCGGTTAGTGGTCAAGGATAGTCAAATGTGGCAGCTAGTTAAGTTTTTGGTGCCAGATTTGGTTAGTTACGGTTATAGCTTTGGGTCTTGGTTCAATGTATTAGATCAAGTATAAATAAGCTCAAATCATGTAAATTCCTGATTCAATCAATACAAATCAGATTTTCCTTTGGAAATCCTCTCTCTATTTCTCATCCCCTTCACTTCTCTTCTCATCTTAACTCTTCTTCTACAAGGTTAATTTTCAATTCTTGGATTGGAAGCTAATAATTGGTATCAGAGCTGGTTCAAGCAATCAATTGGTTGATTAGAGCTGGCAAAACAAAAGAAAAACAATCAAAATATGGCTGATGGAGCCAATGCAGCTGCAGTTGTTAGTCCCGTTCTTTCTTACGCTGCTGTTGCTGGTGCCGATGCTACAATCGGACCTCAGCACTTAACTATTGATCACATTTAGGTCATATGTGACCGCATTAGCAATTCACAAAAGCAAATGATAAGCCAAACGATGGACCAAAAGTTTGATCAAAGGTTGATCAATTTCAGCAGTTACTGCTGAAAAATGACCTGAAAAACGAAGATCGTTTGCAGCAAATTGAGGCAAAACTTATGAATTTGCAGGATTAGATTAATAAGCAAGGAGAATCATCGGTTAATGCAATTCTTAAGCCTGCTAGCCAGATTATTCCACTTGCTGAAGTGGTTCAACCGCAAGTGAACAATAGCAGAGCTGAGAGTTTATCAAGGAATCGAGATAAGTCTCCAATGATTCAACGAGAGGATGGACCTTCAATTCAAATCAGATCAGTGGATGATCGACCTCCAGAGGTTGAGATTACTACAGAGAATCATGATCAAACCTCAGAACAAGCTCATTCTAGATTGAATGGCCAGAATTCATATCTGAATTCAAGGCTTCCTGATTCTGTTATTCACCACAGAAATTCACTTGATGACTTCTAACATCAAGATAGGCCACCTGACCAGCACTTTTAGCATAGATCAGTAAGTAATGATACTTCATATGGTGGCAAGAGCAGTTCTCACAGGCAGCCGAGGGTCCAAATCGAGCCTTTTGATGGCAAGCAGCCGGAGTCATGGTTGAGAAGGTGTGATCGATACTTTCAATATTATAACATAAGTGAAGCTGAAAAAGTTGAGCTAGCAGCAGTGCACTTACATGGAGAGCATGAGGTGTGGTATTATAGTGTGTTGAAAAGCAAGCCTTATCTTTCTTGGGGCCAATTCGTGGAAGAATTGTGTGAACGATATGGAGAAGAGGAGATAAGTGATGTAGTTAACAGTTTTAATAAGGTGTATCAAACCTCTACCGTGAAAGAATACATGATCAGGTTTGAGAACCTTCGAGCTAACCTGTTGTCCATGATATCCATCACTCTACAGGATTCAAAGGCATACTATGTCTCTTGTTTCATTAGTGGTTTGAAGCCTAGGATCAAAAACATGGTGAAGGCCATTGGTCCTAAGACTTTGTCTAATGCTTATAACAAGGCTAAGTTGATTGAAACCACGCTTGCAACTTCAAGTGATAAGAGTAAGCTTAATGGCCGTAGCTTCAGATCTCATCACAAGGATGCATCAAGCTCCAAATATGGGCGTGCTGTTGACAAGAGATCAGTGAGATTGTGTTTCAGATGTAACCAGCCTTATCAGCCCAGACATAGATGCAATTCCAAAGCCTTAATGTATGCAAGAGGAACACGAGTAAGAGGTGATTCAGACAGTGAGAATTCAGAAGTAGATGATGACAGTTCTGAGCATTCTTCACAAGATGAGTTGATGGAGGACGAAGTCAAGATTTCTATGAAGGCCTTGACTGGGAATGGAGCTCACAATACCATTCGTATCAAAGGAAAGGCTGGTAAAACTTCCATTATTATTCTTATTGATAGTGGGAGCACGCATAGCTTTGTTGATCCAAAATTGATAAAGAAAGTGAAGCACAAAGTGACTAAGACCCATCTTTTGGCGGTTATGGTGGCTGATGGCAACTCCATAACTACTCAAAATAAGTGCCAAGCTTTCCGATGGTCTATGCAAGATCATCAATTCACTTTTGATTTTAGCGTTCTACCCTTGGGAGGTTGTGATATGGTGCTCGGGGTAGATTGGATGAGATCATTCAATCCGGTGGTGTTTGATTTTGATAAAATGACAGAAGCATTTGAAGTTCATGGCAGTAAGGTATCACTGCAAGGTATTTCTGATCAAGCTCAGCTTCGGTTGATTAATGGCAAGCGTTTACAAGGTGGATTCAAGAAGAATGCAATCCAATAGCTTAGGCAATTGTTTGTTATCTCACTTGTTGCATTTCAACCAGTAATTCAGCCTGAGCTTCACGCTTTGATTGAAGAGTTTGAAGATGCTTTTGAGCAGTCAAAGAGCCTTCCTCCTCAAAGGAGTGTAGATCATGCCATACCACTTTGAGCAAATTCTGATCCAGTGAATATCAGACCTTACCGATATGCTCATACTCAAAAATCAGAAATTGAGAAGCAAGTTGATGAGTTGCTTCAAATGAGCTTCATTAGACCAAGCCATAGTCCTTTTGCCTCACCTGCGATTCTTGTGAAGAAGAAGGATGGAACAGTTAGGATGTGCATTGATTATCGCCAATTGAATTCCTTGACAGTGAAAGATAAGTTTCCTATTCCTATTATAGATGATTTGCTTGATGAGTTATATGGAGCGCAATTCTTCTCTAAGCATGATTTTAGACAGGGATATCATCAAATCAGAGTGCTCGAGCCGGATATATATAAGACTGCTTTTCAGACTCACAATGGGCATTTCGAGTTTGTTGTTATGCCATTTGGCTTAACAAATGCTCCGGCCTCCTTTCAAGCGGCTATGAGTGACATCTTCCAGCCTTTTTTGAGGAGATCAGTGCTAGTCTTCTTCGATGACATATTGATAGATAGTTCTTCTTATGAGGATCATCTCACACAACTTAGAGAAGTGTTTGTTGTAATGCAGCAACACAAGTTCTTTGCCAAATTGCCTATATGCTCATTTGCTCAGACCAAGCTTGAGTATTTGGGCCATGTAATCTCTTAAGAAGGATTTTCCACCGATCCTACCAAGGTCCAAGCAATGCAAGATTGGCCAATTCTAATAACTTTGAAGCAATTGAGGGGATTCTTGGGATTAACCCGTTATTATAGGAAGTTCATTAAAGGTTATGGATCTATTGCAAAGCCTTTAACTGAGCTCTTAAAAAAGGATGCCTTCTTGTGGTCAGAAAGGGCTCAAGCAGCTTTTGAGGCTCTCAAGTCAGCCATGTGTGCAGCACTGGTATTGGCCATGCCTAATTTTGCTGAAGCCTTTATATTGGAGACAGATGCGAGTGGATCTGGTGTGGGAAATGTTCTCTCTCAACAAGGAAGGCCTATTGCTTATTTGAGTCAAGTTCTTAGTCCCAAGCATCAAGCCATGTCAAGTTATGAAAAGGAATACTTGGCAATTCTTCTAGCTGTTGAGAAATGGAGGCATTACTTGGATGGTCATAGATTCATTATTCGAACTGATCATCAAAGCCTTAAGCACCTCCTTGAGCAAAATATTGTGACTAGAATTCAAAAGAAGGGGTTAATGAAGATGCTTGGCCTTGATTATGCTATTGAATACAGAAGAGGTAAAAAGAATGCAGCTGCTGACGCTTTGTCCAGGAAATTTGAAGATGCAGAACAAGGCTCGAGCGGTGCAATGTCCATTGTTTTACCTTCATGGATAAATGAAGTTTATAAGACTTATGAGGGTGATTCATTTGCTCAAGAGTGTGTGACTGCAAGCCTCGTGAAAAATTCAGAAAAGAATGACAGAGATGCTGATTTATTAGTGCAGAAATGCTTAATCAGATTGCAGAACAAGCTTTACATTGGTACTTCAACAGATTTGAGGGATCCAATCATCAGGGCCTCTCATGATTCTGCTTGGGGAGGTCATGCTAGTGTAGAAGGTACTTATCAAAGAGTTAAAGCCTATTTCAGCTGACCAAGCATGAAGAAGACAGTGAAAGAGTATGTTAAAGCATGTGAGGTCTATCAGCAAACCAAATTGGGGGATCATAGATACAAAGGACTTCTTCAGCCTCTTCCCATTCCGGATGGAGCTTGGGTCAATATTAGCATGGATTTCATA
The DNA here is from genome assembly GCA_018398585.1 of Simmondsia chinensis. Taxonomy (NCBI): domain Eukaryota; kingdom Viridiplantae; phylum Streptophyta; class Magnoliopsida; order Caryophyllales; family Simmondsiaceae; genus Simmondsia; species Simmondsia chinensis. Next base: position 15,241,475 of record JAGTTD010000018.1, on the reverse strand, counting down.
GAGGGTTTGCCTAAGTCTGATAGCAGACAAGTCATATGGGTTGTAGTGGATCGTTTCACCAAATATAGCCATTTAATTGCTCTCACACGACCTGTTACTGCAAAGAAACTAGCAAAGATCTTCCTTGACAACATATATAAGTTACATGGATTGCCACAATCCATTGTTTCTATTCGGGACAAGATCTTCACAAGCAATTTTTGGAGGGAGTTGTTCAAATTGTTGGGTACTACATTGGCACTTAGCTCATCTTATCATCCCCAAACAGATGGGCAAACTGAGCTTGTTAACCAATGTATTGACCAGTACCTTCGGAGCATGGTTTTCTCATAGCCTAAGGAGTGGAACCGTTGGCTTTGTTTAGCTGAATATTGGTTCAACACTCATGTACTTGCATCTATTGGCACTACTCCTTTTCAAGCACTATATGGATACGTTCCTCCTACTCCATTTATGCTGCAGCAGCCTAAGTCATCAGAACCTGCAACAACTAATTACATTCAGCAGAGGAAGCAAATGATGCAAATTCTCAAGGATAATCTTCTCCAAGCTCAAGCAAGGATGAAATTCTATGTCGATAAAAAGAGGGTAGACAAAAATTATGAAGTTGGAGACATGGTCTACTTCAAATTACAACCTTATAGACAGTCTTCTTTGGCTGTCAGGAAGAATGTCAAGCTAAGTGCTCGTTTCTTTGGTTCATACAAGATTTTGGAGAAGATTGGCAAAGTTGCATACAAACTTGACCTACCTCCTCATTCATACATTCACCCGGTGTTCCATGTATCTTTGCTTAAAAAGCAGGTGAAGAATGGAGCTAAGAGTGCACAGGAACCACCAGAAGTTGGAGCAAATGGGGCCTGGCTGTTGCAGCCTGTTGCTGTTAAGGGGCAAAGCATGATGAAGGTTGCAGATGGAGCTGTGCAAGAAGCTTTGGTGTAGTGGCGTAATCTGGACAAGAATGTTGCAACTTGGGAGAACCTCACGTTCTTGAAGAGCCAATTTCCTAGCTTTTCTCCTTGAGGACAAGGAGCTTCTCAAGGGGGAGGAAATGTTATGATTCCTTGAGTTTTTTTGTTGTAATTGGTCTTGATTTGTGTATGATGTTTTTGAATTGATTTAGTGTTGTATTCAAAAAGTAGTTGGCAGGCTACTTGGCGCCAAGAGTCGGTTAGTGGTCAGGGATAGTCAAATGTGGTAGCTAGTTAAGTTTTTGGCGCCAGATTTGGTTTGTTTCGGTTATAGCTTTGGGTCTTGGTTCAATGTATTAGATCAAGTATAAATTAGCTCAAATCATGTAAATTCCTGATTCAATCAATACAAATCAGATTTTCCTTTGGAAATTCTCTCTCTATTTCTCATCTCCTTCTCTATTTCTTATCCCCTTCACTTCTCTTCTCATCTTAACTCTTCTTCTACAAGGTTAACTTTCAATTCTTGGATTGGAAGCTAACAGCGCACTGTACTTGGACGCCATCTTCAACCGACATAATAGCCACCAGCCGCCTATATTGACCAGTCGAGCACATGAGCCTTGACCATCCATATGACTAAGAGCTTCCTAACAGCAACAAGCAACCCCAAGAATACTAATATCTGACTTATTTCAATTATACTACTAAGTGTATCCTATATCTAATATAATTGGGTCATGACAAATAATTGGTTAATGATGGATTTGAAACCCTAGGTTCCAATTCCATACTCTTTTCCCCTGTAGAAGTAGATTACCATAGTTTAATTGCCATTTTCTAGATTAACCAACTCAAAAATCTCTCAAATTTTCTTCAAATCAATTTAGGTCATAGAATAAATTCACATGTTCTTAGTCCTTGTATTTCGACACCCTCTCACCTTTAACTTCAATTTAGATGTGTTCAGTGATAGAGTTTAATATTAAATTTTGATAGACATAGAAGAACGCATCGGTGAGGTAGAGAGCAAAATCAAAGAAACTATAGAGCCTCTTTTGGGTATGGTGAAAATGCAAAAGACAGAGAAAATGTGGTAGAGAGACAAAGCTAGTAAGAAATAGAGAGCTAAAGAAGGAGAAGAAGACGATGGCAAACCTATGGAGCTCAATGTGCTCATTATAAAGGCAGAGACTTGGTGATATAGTCCCTAATGATGATTTTCTTCAAGAATCTTGCTAGGGTTTGGATATCTAGACTGTTTTTAGCTCTCCTAGGCCTTTCTCTTGTTCTTTCTTGGTATCTTGCTTTAAATCTCTATAGTGTTTTTCGAATTTATAATGATGCTTGACATTGATTGTAAACTAAATTGCTAATAGTGGATTGACTTCTCTAAAAATGGAGGCTCGTGGACTACAACCTCATTTTGAGGTGCTGAACCACATTTATCGCATGTTCTTCATTTTCGGTATTTTTGGGTTTAATTACCGCCTTGTTTCGACTGTGGGTTTTCGATTGCTCAGTGCTTGGACAACATTCGATTTTCAAGGTAAGTTCAGGTTGGATTTTAGGGTCCAAATTCATAACACCTTCCCCAACTAAAATGGGAATTGAATCTGCTATATTTTTAGAAAGAATACAAGAAGCCATATGTGGGAGTATCATTCTATCATGGAGACAATTTTGATATTTTACAGTGTTAATAGATGCCTCAACACGTTAGTCACATGTTTGCATATTATCTACTCGTAATTTGGCGTTCGAAAGAGCCCTTGTACAAATATTCCAAATACGAGCTCAATTTTCGGATTATGTGATCAAGAGGACGCGTCTTGATAATGCAAGAAAATTACATCCCAGGCATTTATTGACTATTATGTCGATTGGGGTTACGGTTGAGCACCTTGTGGTCCATCAACATACACAAAATAGCCTTGCAGAATCTCTGGTTCAATGTTTGCAACTAATTGTTAGACCATTGCTCATGACAACAAAATTGTTTAGTTCTGTGTGGGGGCACGTTATATTACCTGTTGCAAAACTAATTCATACTAGGACAACCACTTATCATAAATACTCCGCACTATAACTTGTCACGGGGCAAGAGCCATATATATCCCATCTACGAATTTTCGAATTGGGCTGTGCATGTTCCAAATGCTCCACTCCTCGGCACAAAGATGGGTTCACAAAAGAGGTTTGAAATTTATGTTAAGTTTGAATCTTCATCAATTCAAAAATATCTCAATCCATTAGCTGGAGACATTTTTATGGCACGGTTTACAGTTTGTAAGTTTGACGAAATGGTGCCTTTAGAACCAGGGGAAAAAAAAAGTAAAATTGGAAAAATAAGATATTTTATAGAAAGCATCATCGGTATCACCTTTTGATCCACATAAGAATCAAAGTGAACTAGAGGTTCAGAAAATTATTCACTTACAAAAGATTGCAAACCAATTTCCATATGCATTTCATTGATATAAAGAGAGTGACCAGGTCATATGTTCCATCTATTAATATCCTGCTTGACTTGATATTCCAAATGCATAATCCTGTAAAACATTAGCAAATGCCTCTAGTACTTGTCAAAAACATGGTAGACCTTGTTGGGAAATATTTTAACAGTAATTCCTTGAAATTAGCTAGAGCAGCGCAGTGAAAACAATTTTAAAAATCGTAATTCCAAATCCTAGGGCCTCTAAATTAATATGCATAACAACATAGAATATCTAAACATAATAAACAAGAAACTAAAAGCATTAATAGAACTACAAAAATTAGAGAAAAGTTTAAAAGAATAGAATCAGGAATACTGAGAATGTAGACCGCAATTGTTGCCCGGGAGGAATCACTGTGACTACGAGATCTTTTCTACAATGACCTCTTGACATCTGCAGTGTGGGTCCAAAAAAATATTTACTTTAGGAAAAATTTTAACGAGAAATTCTTCTTTTAAAATTTTTCAAAAATAAATTTTTAGAAAATTTTGGAATGCTAAACTGAGTTCATAAGACACCTATTTATAAAATGGTGATGTGTAGAATATTTCTTAATTCCTCGATTTGGGATGCATTCAAAAAATTTCGAAAAAACACCCTTTTAATAACATCAAAACGACGTCGCTTTGCGTAAATAACCCTTATAATTGAACTGGTCATAAGTTGCCACATGGTGGCTCCTTATTGATCCACACCTTTAATCCATTTGGCTGCCACTGAAGCACTCGAATCACCATTTCGCCAGTCACGGCGCTACATGTGTCATGCTGTGGTTGGCTCTCCCTTTAATGTGAGGACTCGGACCTAGTTTATCCACGCGCCTTTTTTATGTTTATTCCCACATTGATAAAATCATCTCATGAATATTATTTGATAAAATAAATTAATTCATCTTATAAATAAATAATTTATTTAATAAATTTTGTTTACCAAAATAAATTTATTAATCTCATGAATTCATTTTAAATATTTTTCAACCGATGTGCTTTTAGAGACTTGTAGAGGGACCTTAGGAATAATTTATTTCTAGCTCAAAATGGATCAAATCTAATTATCAATTCTTGATAACTTTGACTACCATTTAGTCATATTTAATTCGACCAAATAAATATTATTGCACTCTATAATTTAATATAATTATTAAATAATTACCAAATGACTTTTATAATAACAATTGACTGCTCTATTAGATATCTATTAAAAAAATAACTCTAACATCTACCATTATCTTTCTCATAGCTTTTTCTTTAGTTTTCAACTTGCCCTTTTAGAATAATTCATTAACACAAAAAAAATATTTACTGTATTAATTCCAAATGTTAAACACCCAGATCACTTTGGCCAAAGTGTTTTCGAATTTATTCAAACTCTTGCGAATCAACTAAGAGCATATATGTTTCTTGTAAGAGATTATATTCCATGTTGAACATCTGTTCCTACCACACTTTATATTGTTACCCAATGTACGAAAGACTTCGGTCAGAATTAGATACCTAACTTTTGAGTACATCAAAATAACTAGCATTCCATACACATGCTCAGAATGTTGTCATAAGTTAGAGCTATCATTTCAGCAGTACAAGATGAACTACTTATTTCTGATAGTAATATAGATACAAGTAATTCATGTGATCCATTTCAGTGTATCAATCAAATCATAAACCTCACTTTTGGATCCCTATGCATATGACCAAGACAAGTCATCTAAAATATCATATTATTGTTTTACCAAACAAGTTGTCCGAACTTATCATCAACTAAGAACATACTTTGATAACATAGTACTATATTTGATTTAAGTCTATCAGTGGTTTAATCTCATTGACCACTCAAATCAAACTTGATACATAATCTTGGACTACATCCATCTCATGGGATGCTTTAGAAAAACAATCATATGTATATTTGATTGGTATAACATAATCATACATTAAATAAAAAATAATTTTATTTAATTAATATTTAAAAATAATTAATTGGGTTTTCAAGACACTAATTCCAACGGACCTATTAGTTCCAAATATAAGAATCCAAGAAACAAAAGGGAACAAAATAAACAAGTTAGTTCCTTAATAACAAGACTCTTGAAGAGGAAACATATGAAGGGATAAAAATGTAAATACAAAAAAAAAAAAAAAAACACAAAGGACGAAATGGCTCCTCGAGAATATCAGGTACCTTAAACTAGTGAAAGTAATAAAAATATCAAGAATCAGAAAATCTTGATAAACTCTAGTACTAGTGGCATACGATGAAACCAAAATAAAACGATTATTGATCAAGTGCTGACATATAGTGAGGCCATTGATTTAACCACAAAAGGTGAAGATCTTAACCTAAATTTGTTCAAGAATGTCAAAAAATAAATGATTGGCCAAAATGGAAAGATGCAATTTAGGTAGAATTAGATTCACTTACAAAACATACAATTTTTGGTTATGTAGTCCAAATGCCTGAAAACAAAAAATCCGTAGGCTATAAGTGGGTAATTGTACAGAAAAGAAATGAAAAGAATGAGGTTGTAAGATATAAAGCATGATTTGTATCTTGAGATTTCTCACAATGACCAGGAATGGCTTATGAAGAGACATACTCACATGTAACGTGTGCTATTATACTTAGATTATTAATAAGTTTGGCAGTCTATTAAAAACTCTACATGCATCTTATGCATGTGGTAACATTTTATCTATATAGATCACTTGATAACGGGATTTATATAAAAGTCCCTCATGGACTAAAAATGCTAGACTTATGTACCGCAAAACCATAGGGTCTATGTTCAATCAAATTACAAAGATCTTTGTATGGATTGAAACAATAGGGTGAAATATGGTATAATCGTCATAGAAAATACCTTCTGAGAGAGGGATATGTCAACAATCTCATTAGCCCATATGTTTTTATTAAATAAAAAATTGAATTTGTTATTATTGCAGTCAACTTTGATTATTTGAACATCATAGAAATCCCTGAAAAGGAGTTTAAGAAGAAAGATCTCAGAAAGACAAAATTTTGCCATGAATTGTAGATAGAGCACTTATCTGATGAAAGTTTAGTCCATCAATCTGCTTAAACAGAGAAAGTGCTCAAATGTTTTAATATGGATAAGGCACATCCGTTAAGTACCCCAATGGTTACTTGATCCCCTGATATAAACAAAGACCCCTTTTGCCCTTAAGAGGATAACGAAAAAATTCTTGGTCATGAAGTGCCATATCTAAGTACAATAGGTGCACTATTAATATCTTGCCAACTACACGAGACCAGATATAGCCTTTTTGGTTAACTTATTAGCAAGATATAGCTTAACACCTACGGGATGACATTTGAATGAAACTATAATATATTTTGGTATCTCCGTAGTACAATTAATATATGTGATTATTTTATTTGAAACATTCAAATCCATGTTTGACTGGATATGCAGATGTTGGGTATCTGTCGGACTCGCATAAAGGTCGTTCATAAGCAGGATATGGTAATACTGCTATATCTTGGTGATTTACAACACAATAATAGAAGCGACTTTTTTAAATCATGCTAAAATACTTGGACTTTATGAGACAAGTAGGAAATGTTTATGGTGGAGATCATTGATTCAGCATATTTAAGAGAAATGCAGTTTTCCAATAATCAGGGAGAGTCCAACAATATAGTATGAAGACAATGTCACATGTATTGCTCAAATCAAAGGAGGATATATTAAAGGTGATGTAACTAAATATATTTTTCCAAAGTTTTTTTTTGCATAGGAGCTTCGGAAGAAAGCTGAAATAGATGTTCATCAAGTTCGCTCAAATGAGAAACTAGCAGATTTATTACGAAGGCGTTACATCAAAAACTTTTGAGAAACTAGTTTACAAGATTGTCATGTGTCAACTCAAAAACTCCTCTTATTAACATGTTCACATAAGGGGAAATTAAATACACACTGTACTCTTTTACCCTTCGCTTAGTTTCTTTCCACTGCATTTTTTATGTCAAGGTTTTTAATAAGGCAATTTAAAATGCATATATAAATCGGATACTATACTCTTTTTAAGAGTTTTTATCCTGCAATGTTTTTAAGATGAATATTCAAAGAAGGAATATTGTAAATATTGGGTATTTGTGGGATATAATTTTTATGGGCAATATTGGATATTATCAAAGGGGGAATATTGTATGTATACATGCATGGCCAACAAGTGTACTCTACATGGCAACTTATAGCAATCGTCTAAGTTTAGCTCATGACTCATCATACCATATACGTACTATATATATATATGTATATATATATATATATATATATTTAAGATAGATATAGTATGAAGTGTGAAGCAAATTAAGAGATCTTGTATTATTTAGATTTATGAGTTTTAGAATAAAATGTCTTCTTATTGTATTACCAAATGCTAGTACTGATGGCCGGAGGCTTTGTACAAACCTGTATGATTTTTAAACACTGTTGTTGTATGTCGGCTTCTCCATGTTCATATTATATGTCACCTGTGTTTCATTACATACTCGTTACTTATAATATGGATATGCCTATTATGTGGCTATAATGATATGTGGCGTGGTGTTTACTCTTAGACCTTGAAGACTATATGCCTTTGCTTTCATAATTTTCATGCTCTTTATGCTTTTCGTGCTTTCCAAGTTTCTCAAGTTGGGGGTCCTTGGAAATAGCATCTCGTCAAGGTATCACCTTAAAGGGGTAAGGCTGCATACATCACACCCCTCCTAGGCGTTGCTTATGCAGGAGCCTTTGAGGCACTCAGTATGTTGTTGTTGTTGTAGAATAAATGTCTTCTATTACTCTCTAATTATATTTGAATTTTTATTTTTATTCTCATTCTCAATTCTAGAATAAAATGTCTTCTAGTACTCTCCAATTATATTTAAATTTGATATATAACGATATACACATAATTATTGATAAGTCTAATTTAGTATATAATTATTTATATCATTTTTATTCATTACCATTATAAATCAAACTTTTATCATTTTTGCTCGTTTTGAATCATATTGCTATTTTCTTGCAAAAACACTCATTTTTTTCAAAAATCTTGCCAGGTTTTATAATCAACAACAAGAAGTAAAAGTAAGATACATCAATTAAAAGTAAAAAATTAGCAAAACCACCAAACACACACGGTTTGAGCAAGAACAAACATATATCACCACAAAGTTCATTTGGGCGGCAAGTTTAATCAATTTTTTTTTCGTAAATATATTGTATAACACACAAATAAAACCAACATGATCTTAATTTTTGCAGTTTTGGGTGATGGAGATTAGGAACAAATAAAAAAATGAAGAACTTTGCAACCTCAACAAAGCAGCCGCAACACTTAGCAAATGAGGAGCAAGTTTGTATAATTTTTGTTCATTTTTTTCCCCACCTCAAATCTTATAAATAGGGGAGGTTTTTGAAAGTTTAAGGCATCTTTCATCCAAGAAAAATCACAAAGAAATTTAGAAGAAGTAGGAGAAAACCGGGGGTAAGGAGAGAAAGAGAGGTTGGAAGAAAGTTTGGTTTGTAATTTTGTATTTTCAAGTTCTTTCTATCCTATTCTTCATTAACTTCATGAATTTTGTGTTATTTATGTTTTATATTAAGTTTATCATGAACTAATTTTGTTATTCCAAGGCTACTATATAGCCTAAGTGGTAATATACGCTTATTTCTAATTCAACGCATTTAATATTTTGTTATTGCGTTGTTGAAGTGTTTATCATTATTCCTTATGAGTTTTAAAAGCTTGATCACTATTTAAGGCCTATAATGATTCATAATAAGTTTGAGAGGATATTTATGATGATTTCTAAGGTGATAAGTACCACAAATTGAGTGAATGCTCGAGAGAGATTAACGCGATTTGTGTGGTTTTCAAGTTAAAATCATAGAGCTTCAAAAACTCTTTTCTTATTTAAATTCATGCACGAGAGTGATGGGCTAATCTGTAAAAGAGCATGCTAAATGTTGCTCAAGAGAGAATATTTAGCAAATAAGGGTTTTTCAACCATTAGCATGCAATAACCACTTGAATAACGAGAATAGAAGTGCGTGTTAATGCAACTGGGTGAAATTAGATGCCTTGGATGTTACTAAATCATAAAAATCAGTAAGCTTACTGGAAACAAAAAAAATCAGTTAACACATTTTGTTTCTTTTTATTTTATTTTTTTTCATAACTAAATCTTAATTTTTTGATCTTTCAAATAGTGTTAAAGCTACTAACTTCAGTATTTGCTTAATAAAAATCCTCGTGGGAACGATACTCGACTTATCACTTTATTACTTGATACGACTAGTGCACTTGCTAAGGCATACGCAAAGTAAGCATCAAGTTTTTTGCGTCGTTGCTGGGGATTGTCTCTATTTGAGTGATATCGATACCAACTAGTTTTAGTGTAAATTTGAAATTGTTAATAATTTGTAAATTTTATTTAAGTTTAAGAAATTTTTCATTTAATTCATTTGTAAAGATAGATTCTTTGAAAAAAAAATCGTATAGAACATACCGCCCTCCTAAAATTGTGTTTTTTTTTTTTTTTTTTGTTATTTTGTTGTGTTTCTTATATTTTGTCTTTATTTTCATCTTTATTTTTCTCGAAAGTTCATTTTGTTAAGGTTTTAAAAGTTATATTTGTCATTTTAAAGTTTTTCAAAACCTTTAGTAGTACCTATTTTCCCCTTAAAATTTAGCTTTGTTAAATTTTGTGTTATACTTTTGTAGCTTTTAAAGATTTCTCTTTACTGTTATCCTTGCCTTTAACTTTATAGTGGTTTATTTTTTCTTTGTGTGCAAAATTCAATTGAAAAAAAAATAACTCCTTTTGACTATGAAATCGAAAGAACTCTTCGACTAATCAGGAAAACAAAAAGGACTGAAACCATGGCTAATAACACCGAAAATGATCACGAAAGGACTCTAAAAGATTATGCTATACCTACTGTTGGATGGTGCACTTCTAGCATTCGACGTCCATCAATACAAGCAAACAATTTCGAAATTAAACCCGCTACTGCACAAATGATTCAACAAACTGTCTAATTTGGTGGTCTACCTAGTGAAGACTCAAACCTATGTATCGCTAACTTCTTGGAGATATGCGATACATTTAAGCATAATGGTGTCAGCGATGATGCCATTCACATAAGGCTATTTCCGTTCTCACTGAGAGATAAAGCCAAAGCATGTTTAATGTCATTACTACCAGGAACTATCACCACTTGGGATGATTTGGCTCAAAAATTTCTTGCTAAATATTTTCCATCAGCCAAATCAGCTAAGATGAGGAATGATATTACCTCGTTTGTACAATACAATACAAAATCTTTGTATGAGGCGTGGGAATGAACAAAGAACTTTTGAGAAGGTGCCCACATCATGGTTTGCTAGTTTGGATGCAAGTCCAAACTTTTTACAATGGGTTGGCACCTAATACTCAAACGATGGTAGACGCGACTGCGGGAGGATCCCTAAATCACAAAACCCCAGATGAAGCTTATGAATTGCTAGGAGTAAAGTCTAGAAATAACCATGCGAAGGAAACTGAACAAAAGAAACATGTGGGAATGTACGAGCTGGATGCAATAATAAAGTTAACTACCCAGTTTTCAATGCTTCAAAAACATATAGGTAACATAACTGTGAATGCCATTAATTCTCTTGTGCTAAGGTATGAATTTTGTGCCGGGAATCATCCTGGCATAGAGTGCCAAACAGTGAATCCTTTCGCCTCATCAAGCCACGAACAAGCAAAATTTGTTTCAAACTTTCAAAAACAAAATAATCCCTATTCAAACAATTATAATCCTGGGTGGAGAAACCACCCAAATTTTTTGTGGAATAATCAAGGGATTCAAAAACAACCTTTTCAACCATCGCCAGAAACAAAAACTAATCTCGAAGAATTGTTCAGCAAGTTTATGCAAGACACTAGAATTTTTATGCAAAACACTAAAACAAATCTTCGAAATCAAGAAACCTTGATTCAAAATCATGAAGCGACAATTAGAAACCTTGAGACCCAAATCGGACAAATTTCAAGCCACCTTTCTGAAAGGTCACAAGGTTCCTTACCTAGTAATATTGTCACTAACCCAAGAGAGCAAGTAAAGGCTATAGAATTACGAAGTGGGAAAACTCTGAAAGAACCAACTTAGGTAGACAAAACCATGCTAAATGAACAACCCATAATTGACCTGTCCACAGATACTGATCAAGAATTGGAAAATAAGGAAGGGATAAAAATCCAAAATAAAAATGAACCAAAAAGGGCTGAACCTCAACCCTACAAACCAAAGGTCCCATTCTCTCAATGGCTAAGAAAGACAAAAGCGGATGAACAGTTAGCTAAATTTTTGAAAATTTTCAAAAAGTTACACATTAATAATATCCCTTTTGCGGACAAGTTAGAACAAATACCCAAATATGCAAAATTCATAAAAGAAATCTTGTCTAACAAAAGGAAGTTGGGAGAGTTTGAAACAGTAACACTTACTGAAGAACGTAGTGCCATACTGCAAAAGAAGCTGCCTCTCAAGCTAAAGGATCCAGGGAGTTTCAGGATAACTTGCACCATTGGCTCCATTAGTTTTGATAAAGTTTTATATGATTTAGGTGTAAGTATAAATTTAATGCATCTCCCTGTTTTTAGGAAGCTTGGGTTAGGAGAAGTGAAGCCTACCACTGTATCTCTCCAAACTAATGACAGATCAATCAATTATCTTAGAGGCGTAATTGAAGACGTTCTTGTGAAGGTTGATAAATTCATCGTCCCGGCTAACTTCATAGTGCTTGATATGGAAGAGGATTGTGAGATACCTCTTATTTTAAGCTGACCTTTCCTTGCTACAGGAAGAGCCCTGATAGACGTGCAACAAGGAAAACCTATCCTTAGGGTGCAAGATGAACAGGTAACCTTCAACGTCTTTAATGCCATTCAATTTCCTTCTAACATGGATTCTTGTTCTGAGGTTGATACAGTAGATGAGTTGGTCACTGAGACATTCAGGGCACATTCCCTAAGTTGCCCCTTGAAGCATGTTTAACAAAGTTTGGTACCATGGACACGGAGAACAAATTGATAAGGGAATGTGCCCAATACCAGGAAAGCTGTGAACTTTTCGATTCGCATCATGAAACAAGAGTGGAAAGCTTCCAAGCAATTGAAACTCAGCCAGGAATGGAAGAAGACGAACCTCCAAGTCTTGAGCTCAAGCCATTGCCACCACATCTCAAATATGCCTATCTCGGTAATTCTAACACTTATCCTGTTATTATTAATGCCTCATTGAGTAACGCTGAATAGGAAAGTCAGCTTAGAGTTCTAAGCGAGTATAAATTAGCAATAGAATAGACCCTTTCTTATATCAAGGGAATTAGCCCTTTCATATGCATGCACAAGATTCTCATGAAGGATAGCTTCAAACCTACCGTGCAACCTCAACGGTGGTTAAACCTTGCCATGAAAGAGGTGGTAAGAAAAAAGTTGTCAAGTTATTAGATGCAGGGATCATTTATCCTATATCTGATAGTCCCTAGGTCAGCCCAGTTCAAGTAGTTCCAAAGAAAGGGGGAATAACCGTAGCAGAAAATGAGAACAATAAGTTCATCCCTACTAGGACCGTTATGTTCAGTATCAAGATGGATATTGATCTTAACCAAGGAGAGAGAGTAGAGATGAGAGAAAGAAGGGAAGGAGATGAGAGACAAGAGAGGAAATATCTAAGATATTTTGAGTTATTTTTACTGAATGAATGATTCTTACAACTCAACTAACCTCTTATAGCTAATACAAGACCAAAACATCAACCGGACATGCGCCCACAACTTCAACTAACTTTCCCGCCATAATGCAATTTCAAAACTACCTTTCCCGCCACATTACAATTTCAATTATTACATATTCTGGGACATGACAATTCCCTCCCCTGCAACTCATTCTTTTCTCAAGAATGGAATGAAGGAAATTGGGACTCAATGAAGCTGCAGTTCTCCCATGTAGCCTGTGCAGGACCCAAATTGGTCCAATGGATCAAAACCTGTTTAATATCAACTCCTTGCTGCTGCACCACGAGACTGCCAAGGATTACCTCAGGTTCCAAGGTCAGCTGCCCATCATTTCCAGCTTATAAGCTCGCTACTGCCCCCTGATCAGTACATGCTGCTCCTTTTGACTTGTCTGTTATCTGTTTCTTCAACAAGGAGACATGGAAAACAGGATGAAACAAGCAGTCCGGAGGAAGCTCCAATCTGTATGCTACCTTACCAATTCATTCAAGAACCTTGTAAGGACCATAAAATCGAGCTGACAACTTAATGTTCTTGCATATTGCCACTGAACTCTGCCTGTAAGGCTGCAATTTAAGATAAACCAAGTCTCCCACATTGAAACTTCTATCAATCCTCTTCTTATCAGCATAAAATTTCATCCTAGCTTGGGCCAACTGCAAATTGTCCCTGAGCTGTTGAGCTAGCTGAATTCTTTGCTGAAGTAAATCATTAACTCCTTGCACATGAGACACCACTCCTTGATTGAGCAAGGGAGAAGTACGATCATACCCATAGAGGGCCTTAAAGGGAGTAGTCCCCAAGGAACTATGAAAGAGAGTTTTTTACCAATACTCAGCAAGGGAGATCCATTTATGCCACTATTTGGGATGTAAGAATGTCGTTCCACGCAAATACTGTTCTACACACTGGTTTACCCTCTCAGTTTGCCCATCAGACTGTGGGTGATAGGACGAACTCAGAGCTAATATAGTGCCAAGCAATAGAAACAACTCACACCAAAAGTTAATGGTAAACAATTTGTCCCTATCTGAAACTGTTGTTTGAGGAAGCCCATGGAGTTTGTATATGTGATCTAAGAACAATCGAGCAAGTTTCTCAGCAATAATTGGGTGATGAAGAGCAATGAAGTGACCATATCGAGTAAAACGATTAATGACCACCCAAATGATTTCCCTGCCTTCAGATTTGGATAGCCCTTCAATAAAATCCATGCTAATGTGAGTCCAAGACCCCTCAGGAACTGGTAGAGGTTGTAATAACCCCTTATAAGGCATGTGCTCAACCTTAATCTGTAGACAAGTATCACATTGTTGCACAAAATCCTGCACATGCTTCTTCAGCCCTACCCACTGAAAGTATTGCTTGACTCTCTGATAGGTACCATCCATTCCAGAATGTCCACCCCATGGAGAGTCGTGGGAAGTTGCAATAGTTTGTTTCCTCAATTCACTACTACCACCCACATAGATCTTGCCATTGATCCTGATTATTCCCTTGCTAACAGACACACTGCCATCAGAACTTGCAAGCAACGGTTGGATGCAGTGAGGAACAATGTGTGATTGGGAAAATTCATCAAACTCATAAGACTTAATTACTTTAGTCATCCACAGGGGTATTACTTGAGTAACTGCAGCACACATAGCCTTCTCAAAGCCTTCTGTTTCCCCTTCTTTAGCAAGTCTAGAAAGTGCATCAGCCATGATGTTCTCAGCCCCTTTTCTGTACTCAATGGTATACTCCAACCCTAACATCTTCATCAACCCTTTCCTTTGAACTCTTATGGAAATACTTTGCTCTAACAGATACTTGAGGCTCTAGTGGTCAGTTTGGATCACAAACTGATGGCCCTCCAAGTAATGTCGCCATTTTTGAACAGCTGGAAGTATTGCCATGTACTCCTTCTCATAGATAGAAAGATTTTGGTTCTTGGGTCCCAAAGCTTGGCTTAGATAAGCCAAGGGTCTCCCACCTTGTGAAAACACAGCCCCAATGCCCCAGCTGCTAGCATCTGTTTCAAGTGTGAAAGTTTGGCTGAAGTTCGGCAAAGCTAAGACTGGGGCATGAGTCATAGCCTGCTTTAGTGATTCAAAAGTCTCCCTAGCTGATTCATTCCAATGGAAGCTGTCCTTCTTCAACAAATCTGTTAAAGGCATGGCAAGTAAGCCATAACCAACAATGAACTTGCGGTAATAACCTGTTAAGCCCGAGAATCCCTTCAACTCTTTAAGTGATTTGTGCTCTGACCAAATCTCCATAGCTTGAACCCTACTGGTATCAGTAGCAACCCCTCTAGCAGAAATAATATGACCCAGATATTCAACCTGAGTCTTAGAAAAAGCACATTTGGAGAGCTTAGCAAAAAGCTTGTGATCTCTCATAGTCTGGAAAACTAGCCTCAAGTGTTCAAAGTGCTGCTATAATGTGGGGTTGTAAACCATATGTCATCAAAGAAAACGAGAACAAACCTCCTCAAATAAGTCTTGAACACATGATTCATCAAGGCTTGCAAAGTTGCCGGTGCATTGGACAATCCAAAGGCATTACTACAAATTCATAATGCCCTTGATGATTCCTAAAGACTGTCTTGTGAATTTCCCTTTCCTGCACTCTTATCTGATAATACCCCTATCGAAGATCTAACTTGGAGAAGTAGCATGCTTCATAGAGTTCATCAAGTAGGTCATCTATGATAGGGATTGGAAACTTGTCCTTGACTGTAAGGGAGTTCAATTGTCGATCGTGAATGCACATTCTTGATGTTCCATCCTTCTTTTTCACCAAAATCACTGGGGATGCAAAAGGACTATGGCTATGTCTTATGAACTTGGTCCTTAGCAATTCATCAACCTGCCTGCCGATCTCATCATTCTGAGAATGGGGGTATTTGTAAGGCCGGAGATTAACTGGATTAGACCCATCTTTGAGTGGAATTGAGTGATCAAGTGCCCTTCTTGGAGGTAATTCCTCAGGTTGCTCAAAAAAATCCCGGTATTGATCTAACAAATCATTCAAAGGAGCCCTGGCCTCTTCCTGATCATGCTCTGTAGCAGAAGCAATTTAGTAGATTTGTCCTACCCAATGGAAATAACTCTTCTTTAGGACCTCCTGCAACTGTTTGCCCCTCATAAACTGAAGCTGGCCTTGCTTAACTATACCTTGCAACTTGATCTTGAGACCATCTTTCTCAAAGGATACTGCCAATTGCGAGAAATCAAAGAGTATTGGACTAAAAGACTTCATCCGATCCACCCCTAAATCCATGTCACAGCCTCCAAGTCCCAAGAGTCAAAAATCATAGACAAATTTATGGCCTTGCATTTTCCAGCTGAAATTCTTACATTTAGTGTATGTTAGGAGTGAATTTCCATCAGCCACTGTAACTTCCAGAGGGTTTGTCTTGATGATCTCTTATCCCATAGCTCGCACAATCTTAGGATCAATAAAACTGTGTGTACTTCCACTGTCAATGAGTATCAACAATGTCTGCTACTGTTATGAATCGTTAGAATTTAATTGTAATTTCTGTTATTAGTGGTTGGGTATTGTTCCAAGTGTTGAGTTGTATACTTTTTAATAGTAGTTAGGTCGGTTCTAGGTGCCAAAAGAAGTTAGTGGTCAACGCAGGTCAAATTTGGAGGTGGGCTGCAGATTTTGGCGGGAAAGGCTGTTTTTTGGGGTTTAGTCGGTTAGTTTTGATGCAATGTATCCAAAGGTCTATAAATAGGACCTTAAGCATGTAATTCAAGTATTGAATGAAATATAAACAGATTTTCTTTTGGAATTATCTCTCTTTTCTCATCCCTTTCTCTATTTCTCATCCCCTTTCCCTTCTCTTCTCACCTTAACTCTTTCTTCTACTAGGTTAGACTTTCAATTCTTAATTGGAAGCTACCAGTTACCCAGCAACTCCCCTGATTCGAATGGTGATGTGAGAACCATTTCCAGTTAGAGCCTTCATGGAGATCTCAACAGAATTGTCAACATCAGCGTCTATACCTTCTTCCTCCAAGTGAGGTTCCTGAAGAACCTCTTCATCTGGCTCATCATCCTCATTCTCTTCTCCAGTGACTGTCATTAAGTACTTTGGATCACACTAGTGACCAAAGAAGTAATTTTGATTGCATTTGTAGTATAACCTTAGAGGCTTCTTATCATCAAAACTGCCATTCTTACTGCTAGGATGTGTAGCTCGTGTGGATGAAGAACCAAGAAAGTTCCCCTTCACCTTAAGAGTATCCACATTTAACGACATAGAATTCTCCACCTTCCTAGCTTTGTTGTATGCTTGAGTCAAGTTTTCAGGTTCAAAATCTTTCACCAAGCTCTTGATGCGTGGTTTGAGTCCACTCACAAAACTGGACACAGAAAAGGTTTTAGGAGCATCAGGATAAACGGAGAGCATTCTAGCTCTCAATCCTTCAAAATGTGCCATATAGTCCTTAACAGAAGCAGATTGCACCAGCATGTTGAAGTTATCAACGACCTCACTCACATCTTCATCACCACATCTTGAGCATAATTCATTCGAGAATGTAGTCCAAGTGAGGTTAGGCTAAGTGCGTAACAATCCATAGTACCATGTCTCCATCTCACCACGCAAGTAAACTGCTGCAAGCTCTACCTTCTCGTGCTGATCAAAGCTATAGAACTTGAAGTATCTTTCGCATTTTCTCAACCATGATTGAGGCACAGTACCATCAAATGGTTCCAAATCAACCCGAGGCTATCTGTAAGCATAATTGCTTACATTAGAGGCACTGTCACTCGAATCAGTAGCTGGAGGATTGGGATCTGGTGATCTAATTGGCTGTCGGAATTGTTGCTAGCTAGCTGGAAGGAGAATTCCACCACCAGGCTGCTGAGATTCACTTCTCCTTTCCCAATCGGAGAGATGATGAGAGAATTGTTATTATTGATTCTTAATTTTCTGATCCAACCTCTGAGCTTGATTGTCTAACTTTTGATCCAGCTTATGCTCCATATCCTACTAGAAATTCTGTAGCATGTTCTGCATCATCTACAGCACTTGATCCATCCGCATTCCTTAGACATTGCCTCCATCAGCTCCAGCAACAGCAACATAAGTAGGGGCTCCACCAGCTGCACTACTAGGTGCAACATTAGGCACGGTATTAGTTGCATTGTTAGCTGCATTGGAACGAGTAGCAGGAGCCATATCCGATTTTCTTTTCCTAGCCAGACTTGAATCAAACTTAATTCAGCTCAATTCAGCTTGAAGGTGAATCAATAGTGCTCAATCAATCGAATTGGAGTGAAAAACAACCAGATCAAATGCCTTGCTCGAGGCTCTGATACCAATTGTTAAGTATCAAGGTGGATCTTGATCTTAACCTAGGAGGGAGAGTTGAGATGAGAGAAAGAAGGGAAGGTGATGAGAGAATAGAGAGGAAATATCTAAGGTATTTTGAGTTTTTTTTATTGAATGAATGATTCTTACAACTCAACTAACCTCTTATAGCTAATACAAGACCAAAACATCAACCGAACATGTGCCTACAACTTCAACTAACTTTCCCGACACAATACAATTTCAAAACTACCTTTCCCGCCACATTACAATTTCAATTATTACATATTCCAGGATATGACATGTTATAGGATAGAGGTTGTGTACAGATTATCGAAAACTGAATGATGTGACCCGAAATGGCCACTTTCCCTTACCATTCATTGATCAAATGTTAGAAAAATACCACTTTCACTTGTCCATATGGTACCTTTGCCGATACAAGAATGCCTTTTGGGTTATGCAATGCTCTTGCCACATTTCAAAGGTGTATGATGGCAGTCTTTAGTGATATGGTGAAATTTTTCATAGAAGTGTTTATGGATGATTTTTCAGTCTTTGGGGCCTCATTTGATGACTGTTAACTAACCTCTCCATGGTTTTACAAAGATGCACTAACAAAAATCTTGTTTTGAATTGGGAGAAATGTCATTTTATGGTACAAGAAGAATTATGTTAGGGCATATGATTTCAAAAAGAGGAATTGAGGTTGATAGAGCAAAAACTGAAGTGATAGGATGATTACCACCCCCTACCAATGTTAAAGGCATTCGGAGTTTCTTAGGACATGCAGGTTTCTACAAAAGGTTTATTAAGAACTTCTCTAAGATTGCTAAGCCTCTTTGCAATTTATTGATGAAAGATATCCCTTTTAACTTTGATAGTGACTGCATGAATGCCTTTGAAACCTTGAAGAAGAAACTAGTGTCAGCACCAATAATTGTAGACCCCGATTGGACCTTACACTTTGAACTTATATGCGACGCTAGTGACTATACTGTAGGGGCTGTGATCGGGCAAAGAAGGAACAAAAAGTTTCACGTAATTTACAATGCTAGTAAAACTTTGACCGACACACAGATTAACTATGGCACTGCCGAAAAAGAATTACTAGCTGTTGTTTTTGCATTTTACAAATTTTGTTCCTACTTGCTTAATTCAAAGGTAATTGTTTACACTGATCATTCTGCTATGAAATACCTTTTTGCAACGTAGGATGCAAAACCAAGACTGATTAGATGGATTCTATTGCTTCAGGAATTTGATTTAGAAATCCGGGACAAAAAGGGAATAGAAAATATTGTGGTAGATCATCTGTCACGTCTTGAACTAGTGGACGAAGGTCCCTCTATCAATGAAAAATTCCCGAATGAAAGTATTATGATGGTAAGAAAGAATCTTAATTGTCCATGGTACATTGACATTGTTAACTATCTGATTGCACAGGAACTACCCAAGGACATGAGTTATCAACAAAATAAAAAGTCCTTCGCTGACTTCAAGCATTGTTTTTGGGAAGAACCATTCTTGTATGGGCATTGTGCAGACCAGATTATTAGAAGATGTGTACCTGAGGAGGAAATGGAGAACATCCTACACCACTGTCACTCTCTTGAAACTGGCGGCCACCATGGAGGAACAAAGACTGCATCTAAGGTTTTACAATCTGGGTTTTACTATGCTACACTTTTTAAAGATGCTTTTAAATTTGTTAGTAAATGTGATAGGTGTCAAACAGGTAACATCTCCAAGAAACCTGAAATGTCCCTAAACAACATTTTGGTTGTTGAATTATTTGATGTTTGGGGGATTGATTTTATGGGTCCTTTCCCTTCATTATTTTCTAACAGATTTATTTTGGTTGCTGTAGATTATGTATCAAAGTGGATTGAAGTAGCTTCTTTTCCGACCAATGATGCTAGAGTTGTTGTAAAATTTGTTAGAAAGAACATCTTTTCTAGGTTCAAAACTCCTAATGCAATTATAAATGATGGCGGAAAACATTTTCGTGACTGCCAACTTAAGGCTAAGTATGGAGTCACACACTATTTGGGTGCTCCATACCATCCTCAAACAAGTGGACGAGTGGAAATTTCAAACCGAGAATTGAAAGCTATTCTTGAAATAAGAGTTAGTGCCTCCAGAAAGGATTGGTCGAAAAAGTTAGATGACGAACTTCAGGCACATATAACAGCATTCAAAACACCTATTGGAATGTCCCCATATCAACTGGTTTATGGCAAGGCATGTCATTTACCGGTAGAATTGGAACACAAAGCATACTGGGCCATAAAAACCTTAAACTTCAATTTAGAAGCTGCAAGTGAAAAGAGTGTTAGGAACAGTGTCCTGAAATCCAGATTTATTATGGATATATTATTTTAATTAATAAGTAAAATTGAGGTTCCAGTCGTTTCCTAGTTAAATTTGTGTATGTGAGAATTTATACTGCATGTGATTTTCTTTTAGGAGACATCAATGAGATGAGTCTAGTCCTCAGACTACAATTTACATGTTTGTTCTAAGTGGTTTATGAGACTAAGCCACATATAGACTTGGAACATAAGGTATGGATTGTTGTTTGAAAGACGCGTAGCCGAAGAAAAGTTTGGACCATTTGTATGTTTAGACTATAATGTGACACTTTAGATGACATGTCTTAGTCTTGTGGATGGGGATCCAAAAGTGTTAGGTTAGTGTGTTTACTAAAATTGACACACTGAGTTGGACCATGTGGCTTACTTATTTCTAGACTATTATCGGAGATGAGTGATTCACGTTGTACTGTTTGAACGATGACTCTAAATCTTGAGGGTATTCTAGACTTGTGCATGGAGCGTTAGTTACTTTGGTGTACTATAAGTAAGGTCTAAACGAATGACTAAAATCTCACGTACACTGGGTAGCGCCGTGAAGTGTGACAAGGATCAGGTATTCAATAGGGAATCTACAGTCTCTTATGAGATACAGATGTCCCCTTAGTTGATTTGCAAATATTTGAATAGTTTGAAAACTTTGGCTAAATTATTCCAAGTGTTTGACATTTGGAATTTATACGGTAAATATATTCAAGTATAAATGAATTATTCAGTGAAGGGCAAGTCGGTAACTAATGGGGAAGCTGTGAGAAGGATAATGGTAGTGGTTATATTTATCCTTTGTCATGGACATCTAATGGAGGGGCTGTTGTCATCAATACAGTCTATTAGAGAGATATCGAATAAATAATTTAAGTCTGGAGTGCAGTATGATTTATTTAGTGGAATTAAGTCTCATTAAATTGTAATTAAATTAATATCATGAGATGATTTAATTTAAGCCATTTGGAGCTAGATTTAAATTGTCCATGAGATCCCTGCGCAAGCCTCTGTATTTTAATGCCATGGGAAAAATATTAAAGAATTCATGAGATGAATTATTTATCCATAAGATGGGTAAATTAATTTTGCCAAACATTATTCATGAGATGAATAAAATTTGAAAATTATAAAATAAAATAATTTTGAAAATTAAAGTTCATAAGATGAATTTTTACATATGGGAAACAAAGCAAAAACAAAAAAAAAATACAAAAATTCAAAAAAATAGCAGGCGATCCGCACCTTCGCCGATTGACCAATCAGCGTGTGGCACAGCTCGATGGTAATTCACGTGCACACGGGTGGGCCAATCACGGCCCGCCACATGGTACCCGGAGTATCCACACGCGAATTTTGGCTAGGGTTCAAAACGACGGGTTTTTGCTTGTTTTATTATCAAATGATGCGTTTTGTTAGTTATACACAAATCCCACATTGAATTTTCGTTTTTTTTTTTTTTTGCTCCGGTATATTCCTATAAATAGAGGAGCTTATTCCAAGGTTTGGCATTTAAGTTGAAATATTTCTTTAGGGTTTTTGAAATTTTTTCAGAGACCTAATTGCAGAGAAAAATTTCCGTTGAAAATTTTCTTTCCTTAGTTTAATATTTTTCGGAGCCCACCCTCCTGGCAGTTCGAGGTCATTGCGTAGAAGGTCTTGGGGTCTCGATTTTGAAGAATATTATTTTCTTTTTGGCTTTTGTTTTATTGGAGCAATTCCACGTATGTCTTTTCTTTCCTCCTCTTTTAGTTTTCGCTTTTCTATTTACTTACAGTATTCATTATTATGCCTGTTTAAGTTTATATATTGTTATGAATGTATTAGAGTAAAGGGCCTGTAGATCTAAATTAAGAATTAAGATCTGATGATTTAAATTATGTATTTAAGTCAGTACATTTAAAATTAGAAATTTTATATCAACCCTAGGTTTAGAGCTATGATTTCTAAACCTATTCCGCTGCATAAACTTTAGGGAGAATTTTTGAAATTCATCCCAACAACCGGTATTAGGGAAAAGGGTTTATAAAGATAAACCTATTCCCGGGAACTCTCGCACGTGAGGTGTCACGAAGCATGACTCTCCGACCGGGGGCTTAGGTAGAGAGAATAGTCTCCTACTCTAAGTGCTCTAATAGGTGCCTATTATTGTGACCATAGTTGAGAACTTTGAACCCAATAGTTGGCATCAGAGTTTATTTTTTTGAACAAAATATTTATGTTTTTCCCAACAAAGAGATTGCTACAACTCAATGAGATGGATGAGTTCAGGAATGAAGCTTACGAAAATACTCGAATTTACAAAGACCGAACCAAAAGATGGCATGACAAGCACATCGTGAACAAAGAATTCGTAGTGGGACAAAAAGTTTTACTGTTTAACTCCCGATTACGACTCTTCCCAGGGAAGCTGCACTCTAGATGGTTAGGATCCTTCATTGTGACCCATGTTTTCCCATACGGAACAGTTGAGATTCAAGATGAGAAAAGGGATACTTTCAAAGTCGGTTGGCAAAGACTGAAACCCTATATTGATGGAGTGCTCGAGCCGCAGAAAACTTCCGTTCATCTCAACAAAGTGGAATGATCCACTCAGAAAGTCGAGTTAATGACTATAACTAGAGCGCTTCTTGTGAGGCAGCCCAAGTGTTTCTATCCTTACTTATCTAATTTTTCCTTTCAATATTTTTATTTGTCTCATGTTTATGCATATTTTGTTTAAACAAGTATTTTACAGCGAGTTTGGGGATAGAAAGATGCCAATATGCACCATCAAAAGGCAATCCTCAAACTTGGGTCTCTCACCTACTTAATCTTTTTTGGTTCTTTTAACATTAAGAACAATGTTAACCCTAAGTTTGGGGAGGTGAGAAAAACAATCCTTAAAATTTTGAACAAAATTTTTTTTAAAAAAGTTTTCCTGTTTTATGTTTTAAGAGTCAACTTTAGTGCCTCCCAGAGTTCGGAGCCTTTGTATGGGATGTAAATAGTGTCAGCCAACAAAAAGATTGTCTATTTTCTACAATTTTAGTCATTATTCTTTTAAAAATTTCATTAAAAAAAAGTAAGTAGTTATCATCATGTTTTTTAGGCAATTTCTCTACTCCTTTTAGCTCATTTACATTAATTAGATTTGAATAACCTGATAATCAATTGTTTTTATGTTCTAACTGCGAAACACGATCAAATCTAAGGCACTATCTTGATAAAACCACAGTATTTGACGTCACTAGTTAGAATGGCTGTTTTACTTTTCTTTCTGGTTAAAAGATGCTCAAATTTAAATGGATTGCATTAAGATTATCATTTACATAATAGACTTCGAAAAGTTACGCCTAAATCTAAAGAAAAATATGAAAAAAAAAAAAGTGGAAAGCATCTTTAGCACCACTATCCCACATAAACAATTTTAAGATATGTGCTACCCGTTAAGAGGGCATCTCAGTGGTGGCTTCTCTTACTTATGGGTCATCGCCAAGGAGTCGAAGCTTGAATCTCACTAAAGATATACTTGGGAAGTCATAGTGAAGGCATCTTAGTGGTGGCTTCTCTTATTTGTGAGACATCGCTCAGGTGTCGGAGCTTGATTCCACCTGAAGATGTACTCACACAACAATATTAGGGGTGTCTTAGTGGTGGCTTCTCTTACTTATGGGTCATCGCCACGAGTCAGAGCTTGATTCTCGCTGCAAATATACTCATGAGCCGAAACTGACTTGAGTAAATAAATTTCTCCAAAGAAAAAAAAATGGCACAAAAATAATTAGTTTTGGGCATACTTGATAAGTCTTGTTATGAGAGGTATGATTTTTGTCCTCCATTCGGTTTGAATATCTTAAAATTAGAAAAAATGGATAAACTTAATTTGCTTAGCTAACTCTTTAATTCGATTGCCTAGGTAATTGACGGATTTTTCATTCGAAAGATGGTTTTGCCTTTAGAACTTTGAACTTTGAGCCTCAGTTATTCTTCTCTAATTTAGAGTGCACCTGCTTTGACTTATGGAAAAATTCTTAAAAAGCACGAGATCCTGTGCTTCAAGATTTAGCCTTGCTCAAGGGTGAGCAAGATTTAAGTTTGGGACATTTTGATAAGTCTAAGCGAGTATATAATTTTTTATATCATTTTTATTTTTACATCAAACTTTTATCGTTTTTGCTCGATTTTCTTGTTTTGAATCATATTGCTATTTTCTTGTAAAAACTTCATTTTATGTTAAATCTTGCTTGGTTTTATCATTAAAAAAAACCAATTAAAGGCAAGATACATCAATTAAAAGAAAAAAAATAGCAAAACCACCCAAAACACACGGTTTTAGCAAGAACAAACATATATCACCACAAAGTTCATTTGGGCAGCAACTTTAATCAATATTTTTTCTCAAATGCACAAATAAAGTCAACATGATCTTAATTTTTGTAGTTTTGAGCGATGGAGATCAGGAACAAATAAAAAAAATTAAGAACTTTGCAACCTGAACAAAGCAGCCGCAACACTTAGCAAATGAGGAGCAAGTTTGTATAATTTTTGTTCATTTTTTTTCCCACCTCAAATCCTATAAATAGGGGAGGTTTGTGAAAGTTTAAGGCATCCTTCATCCAAGAAAAATCACAAAGAAAGTTAGAAGAAGTAGGAGAAAACCGGGTGTAAGGAGAGAAAGAGAGGATGGAAGAAAGTTTTGTTCGTAATTTTGTATTTTTAAGTTCTTTCTATCCTATTCTTCATTAAATTCATGAATTTTGTGTTATTTATGTTTTATATTAAGTTTATCATGAACTAACTTTATTATTCCAAGGCTACGATGTAGCCTAAGTTGTAATATACGCTTATTTCTAATTTAATGCATTTAATGTTTTGTTATTACGTTGTTGAAGTGTTTATCATTATTCTTCATGAGTTTTAATTGCTTGATCACCATTTAAGGCCTATAATTATTCATAATGAGTCCGAGAGAAGATTTATGATGATTGCTAAGGTGATAAGCACCACAAATTGAGCGAATGCTCGAGAGAGATTAACACAATTTGTGTGATTTTTAAGTGAAAATCATAAAGCTTTAAAAACTCTTTTCTTATTTAAATTCATGCACGAGAGTAATGGGCTAATATGTAAAAGAGCATGCTAAATATTACTCGAGAGAGAATATTTAGTAAATTAGGATTTTTCAACCATCAATACGTAATAACAACTTAAATAACGAGAATAGAAAGGCGTATTGATGCGATTGGGTGAAATCAGATGCCTTGGATGTTATTAAATCATCAAAACATCATAAAAATCAATAACCTTACTTAAAAAAAAAAAAAAAAAAAATCCAGTTAACATATTTTGCTTCTTTTTATTTCATTTTATTTCATAACAAAATCTTAGTCTTTCGATCTTTCAAATAGATTTAAAAGTACTAACTTCAGTACTCGCTCAATAACAATCCTCGTTGGAACGACACTCTACTTATCACTTTATTTATTGATACGATCAGTGCCCTTGTTAACGCATACGCAAAGTAAGCATCAATTATCCAACGAAAAAATAAATAGAAGATACAAAGACCAACTTGCAATCCTCCTTCAGTCATTGCTCTTTTGTCAAACTCTCTCTTTCTCCCTCCTCCCCCCCATCCAGAACTACCAGTACTGGCGCTGGCGCCGCAGCTTTATCTCCATGCACAAAAGCTCAATGGACTCCAACCCAGCACCGCAGCTGCTGATCTATCACCTCCCACAAGACGCACTCCATGTAATCTTCTCCTCTCTCTCTCCGCCAACTGGTACTCTGCCGTGCCGTCTCCAAGTTCTTTCTTAAAACCCTAGCCTCCCCTCCTTTCCTTCTCCTTCATCCCCCCTTTTGCCTCTCTCTCCTCTTCTTCTTCTTATCTTCGCACCTTTGAACCCTCCTCTGATCAATGGCCCAGATTTCCCCACTCCTTTCTTCCCTGTCATTCTTTCTCTCCTATTGCTTCCTCACTAGGGCTTGTCTACTTTTGGGGTGAGACCCCTTCTTGTAGAAGTCTTCTTGTTTGTAACCCTTTGACTCAGTATTATTGGGTCCTTCCTGAACGTGGGTCCGCTTGGTCTAAACATGGGTCAGTCTTAGCTGGGTCCGGTAAGAAGGTTCTGGTGTTGTCGGAGCTTGCTATGCTGCATTTCAATGGTGGGTATGGGTCTAATTGTAGGAATTGGATGAAGTTTTCATCGAATTTGAGTTCAAAACCAAGGAGCCCCATTTTGATTTAGGACTCGTTATTTGCATTGTGTGATGTGGGGTATCCTTGGAGGAGTCAGTGGAAGTTCTACGCTTGTAGATTCTCTAAAAATGGGAAGTCTTTAGGGTGGGTTAGGCTAGAGAAGTGTGAATGGGGGGATGTTTTTGATGTCTTGAAGTGGCCGCGTTTGGTTAGAGGGCTAGGGAGCAAGATTTTGATGTTGGGGGGGGGGGGGGGGGGGGGGGGGGTTTGAAATCATCGTTCTTGTTGAATGCCACTTGTTCAACAATTTTGATGCTCAAGCTGGATTTGGATAGTTCTAAATGGGATGAAGCAGGGTGGATGCCAGCTGATATGTGCAAGTGTTTCCATGATTCAGGCAAGTTTAAGGTGTTTAGAGGTGGGGATAGGGTTTGTTTCTCAGCCAAGAGTGTTGGGAAGTTGGCATTGTGGAATTGCTCTGTGGAGGGAGCTACTGAAGGGGTGAGGAGATGGATTGATGGGGCACCAAATTTTTGAGGTGGGTTGTGCCGTGGGTTTGTGTTTTCGATGCTCAGCTTGATGTAATGCACTGATGTGTTTTTCTATTGCTAATTGAAGGATGGTATGTTGATTGTTTTTCTTGGCTGGCAGTTTATCATGTGATTTTGATCTTTAGAGTTACGTGATTGTTTGTTGATTTTACATCTTCTAATTTTCTATCAATTATTGATTGATATGTTCCTTCAATCGTACGCTGCATAGTTACTATTTTTGTTTCTTTTTTGTACGTAAGTATTATGATAATGCAGCCTCTATCATAAGATTGATGCATGAATTGTTCTAGAGGGAGCTAATGTCGGAAATCCGAGAAAGGAGAGAGAATAAATTGAGTTTGTGGAAAGAAAGGGGACGGTTGTATTATGATTAGGCATAAAAAGCAAAAGCATAACCGACGAGCTCTAACATTTAAAAACGAGGATGAAATTGCCCAGGGAATATAGAGGGACACTTTTTTGCTCATGGAAGGCTTAATCTACTATGTTGGGACAATCTAGTGGTCTTGCATCCAGGTGCGCCTATACACAGGTGCCGCTACGTAGTCTCGTGGTCTTGACTCCTTGTATGGTGTTGCTTCGGCAATGCGAGCGTTCCCCAATGTTCCTAAGTCAACTAAAGGTGTGGGAATGTTCTACTCGTGTGCACTGAGCATGGGAACACTCTAGGCCTCTTAATTTAGGCGCTGTTCAACCCATACGGGGTTATAGTTGCCCATGGTGATTTTTGTGGGCTGCCGCCGTGTGCCATGTTGCTCATTTGCGCATTGCCATGTGTCTTGCTACCTCGTGCACCTCCATGTCCTACCCCTCCTCTACATGTGGAATGCAAGCTATCATCAATGCTCGGATTTTGCACGCTTGTTTCTACATCTTCATGCCTACCTCCTTGATCAGGCTTGCGCTATCCACTCCCTCCATAAAAAATTATTTGTCCAAAAATCAGCTATGAACTCCTATATAGCCTCATCCGTGGTTCATCCTTCCATTTATTCAAGACTGTCAAATATCTCATTTCTCACCATATTGGGCTTCTGATCCAGCATCTACTTCGGCACTAAGTCAATTGGCTCTAGATCCCATGCTGAGGGCACGGTGGCCTTTGTGCTCGTGTCACCAACATATTTCTTCAGTAGGGGGACTTGGAATGTAAGATGAACAAAGACATGGGGGAAAAACAAATTATAAGCTACCTTACTGATCCAATGGACAACCTTGTAGGGATTATAATACATGGGCGCAAGTTTCTAAGTTGTGCATGCTTGAACCATGTGCTGATCATAGGGGTGCAACTTAAGGGGCACCTAGTCTCATACCTTAAACCTCCTCTCGTTCCTTTCATTGTCTGCTAATTGCTTCAATTTGATTTGCATGTGCACGAAATTATACAGCAGATACACTAGCAGACATTGCCCACAGTTGGCTTCTAAGGTTTGCTGTCTGGTGTAGTTGAGCTAATTGTATCATTCTCTTGGGTACCCATGGCATATACATTTGTGGTACCCCTCTAGGTATCAGTTTAAGGTGTCTAATTCTGTCTGTGTGGATGGTACATTGTGGAGAGGTTAAGTTGGGTGCCTTAGAGATGGAAGACCTCCCGCAGCGGTTACTAGCGAACACCAAGTCCTTGTTTGATGTAATGCTCTTTGAAAACCCGTGTAGACGGTATGCTTCCCACATGTATACCTCGGCCACCTTGAGCACGGTGTAAGTGCAGAGTAAGGAAGTCGATGCCTTCGACAAGCAGGCCGCTGTAACCAAACTCACATTTTTGCGCTAACATTGAGGAAGCCTTTCAATGAAATGCATTGCTTTGCTGCTCCACAGCCTATGTGTTATTGATAGGGAATGCAACAACCTGGGGTATGTAAGATGTGATACTTGCATCTTCGGCATGTCACATACTTACCTATATATTATTGTACGTGCTTGAACATGCCTTTTCAATGGAAAAACTGGCCAATTCTTTTGCATTGTCATGTCCAGGTGCCGTCCCCTTGGAGATGAATGGCGGAGTTCTAATTGTGCACCAAGATCTTCCGTTTCCAGTGCCTTCGCAATTGGCCCAAATGTATCAAGGGTGAGAGTTGCGGTCCTGATTTAGCTCTTCGATAACTTCTGCAAATCCTTCTTATCCTTCCAAGCTCATTCTAGGTCAAATTTAAGGAAACAGAGGACAATGTTAGTTGGAGTTGACTCAGCTCTAGTGCTGCACAACTTTGTATCCACAACTTGGTCATTCTTACCCTTCTTATAGGGAATATTGTAATCTTATCCCAACAACAAAGTGAAGGTAATAATCAACGGTCACCCTAATGCCGACTGGGCAAAATATGTTGAATGGGCAACACGCATGTGTTTTCTGTATTTAGAAACGATGCCGACTGAAAAATCACCTTTTTTGTAAGTGAAAAAGATAAAAATCAACCTTCACCGTCATGCCATGCTCAATCCTTGTGGTACCAGCTGTAGTGCCCTCTATTCAAAATGGCGGGCATAGAGGTGAGACATACACTTGTGCGCTACTAGAATTCCATGAGATGCCTAGATAGTCTGTATCTCTTCCTGAAGAGATTTTCTGTTGCTTATAATTTGAAGTGCCGGATGTTTATCTTGTTTGCCATGTGAATCTAAGCATTTTTGGTCCGAGCTCGATTTAGTGGTTGAGCTGGTTTTCTGCACTAGTGCATGATTTTATGATAAGCTCCCCTTATTGATTACTTACATGAAATTTCGCTTATATTTGCATTGAAGGGCACCGCATGTTTACATGCAGATGTTTGATATGCTGTAGTGTGATACGAAGAAGTGGACTTCGTGGAATTCATGTTCTTGAAACACGTTAGTTCCTTGATCAATATGATTCTTTTAAACAATGATGCAAGTGTTTTAGAATCCGAGTCCAAGCGTTATAAATAGCATTAAATGAGTGCTATAGGTGGGACGAAAATTGACAAGCTGTGTCCTTGTGCAAAGAGTTCAAGCTGAGAAACAGGGAAAATAGCGGTTTAGGTTACCTGTAGTGCCAATGTATAATAGCATCTGAACATGTTCTTCCTCTAGTCACAAGTGGTAACAGGGTAGAATCATTGTTTGTGACTAACAAACATAGTAGTGATTCTAATTTGAGAGAGGAACTCAAGAATGCCTGATTTGAGGTCTATGGAAATATAGTTTATGATTGATGCAGCGCGGAAGTGGGAAGTTAGGGGAACGGGCTGGTAACAACGGGCTTCCCTTGATTTTATTCCTGAAATAAAAAAAAAGGAAAATAGTCTCGATTCTCACAAACCGAGAAAAAAGGAAAGAAAGTATAAGTATTTTGTGGGAATTAATGAATGAAATAAAACCCTAGTTCTTCTCTCCTTATATAGAGGAGGGCTCTAAATCCTAGTTTGAATCTAAATTCTAGTTTTAAAATTCAAACAAGATGTGCTAATTTAAATAACAAAAGAAACAAGGGGGAAAATCTAAAAATACAAAATTAAACTAAGTCAAACTCTATCTAGAACTTTATCTCGTCAATTTGAAGCCACCTGTGCTCGCCAATCCATCCTGTGCTTGCCAATGGATCTTGCTGTGGCTAGGCTGCATCATCCTCCCCGGGTTGGAGAGAATTCGCCCTCAAATTCGTTACGGTGCCGGTGTCATTGTTGTCTCCAAAGTAAGGCGTGAGGTGCTTGACATTGAAGATATATGACGTCCTCATTCCTGGCGGGAGCTTGAGCCGGTAGGCATTTGTCATTGATCCTTGCTACTACCTCTAGTGGACCAATCTTACGTGCCGCCAACTTGTTGCATTCCCATGCGGGGAATCGCTCTCGTGTCAATATCGCCCAGACTAGGTCGCCAACTTGGAACTGAACCATCTGTCGCCCCTTGTCTCTAGCAGTCTTGTACTTGGCGTTGGCTTCGAGAAGGCAAGCTCGCATCCACTCATGTATGTCCTAGAGTGACTGGATGAAGTCCTCGGCCTTACTGTGTGGTCGTGTGAGATCTGGTACTGGGGCCAAGTTTATGGGGGAGCAAGGAACGAAGCCGTAGACAATCATGAAATGTGCAAAGCCCGTGCTCCTATTAACGGAACTGTTGTACACAAACTCAACTTGGTGAAGCTTAGCTTCCCATCCTTTGGCATGATCAGCAACGAGGCAACGTAAGAGGTTCCCTAAGGAACGATTGGTGACTTCCGTTTGCCCATCCGTTTGAGGATGGTGGATAATGCTGAAGGCGAGTGAAGTATTCGCCATCTCCCCAAGGGTTCGCCAAAAGCGGTTCACGAACCTAACATCCTGATCAGAGACAATGATCGAGGGGAACCTGTTGAGTTTGTACAGCTCTTAGAAGTCAAGACCCGCCGCATGTATTGTGTCAGCCGCCTTCTTCCATCCAATGAAGTGCGCCATCTTCAAAAAACGGTCTACAACCCCAAAGACAGAATCTAAACCCCCCATGGTTCTTGGTAGTCCCAAGACGAAGTCCATACTTATGTCCGCCCAAGGTTGGCTTGGCATCGGCAGTGGTAAGTAAAGCCCTGCATTCGTTGCTCCTCCCTTGGACACTTGACAAATTTGACAATGCCTGATATATCGTTCAACCTCCTTGCGTATTGATGGACTTGGCTGTTATGAGTTGCATCGTCTTGTCTCTCCCTACATGCCCTGCGTTGTGCTTTTCCTCAATTATCTTGAGCCGCCAACTAGAATCCAATATGCAAAGTTGGTTTCCCTTGAAAAGAAACCCGTCATGGATTGAGAAGTCAGGTACGGACCCTAGCTGTAGATCTCGCCAAATCTGCCCCAACGAGGGGTCATCATGGTATAATGCCACCATCTGATCAAAACCCGTGATCTCCATATGGCTATCTGTCATTGAGGCTTCTTCTACTCAAGGCATCAACCACTTTGTTCATCACGCCTAATTTGTGCTTGATGGTGAAGTGAAAGAGCTGAATGAAGCTAGCCCACTTGGCGTGATGATCTGAGAGTTTTTTTCCTTGGCTGTTAATGTATTTGAGAGCCACATTGTCTAAGTATAGGACGAACTCCCGGTTGGAAAGGTATGGCTTCCAATGTCTCAGTGCCCTCACCAATGCGTAGAACTCAAAGTCGTAGGTTGAGTAGTTTAACCAGATCCCAACAAGTTTCTCCCTAAAAAAGGCGACTGGCCTCCCTTCTTGGCTGAGGATAGCGCTAATGCCTATCTTAGAGGCATCCGTATGTAGCTCAAATGTCTTTTGGAAGTCAGGAACTGCTAGGACGGGTGCAGAAGTCAACCTCCTCTTTATCTCTTTGAAGGCGTCAACTGCCTTCGAATCCCACACAAACGCTCCTTGCTTCAAGCACTCAGTGATTGGCCCCATGATGGTGCTGAAATTTGGGACAAAGCGCCTATAGAAGGACGCC
The DNA here is from genome assembly GCA_018398585.1 of Simmondsia chinensis. Classification (NCBI taxonomy): domain Eukaryota; kingdom Viridiplantae; phylum Streptophyta; class Magnoliopsida; order Caryophyllales; family Simmondsiaceae; genus Simmondsia; species Simmondsia chinensis. The sequence continues at coordinate 15,208,455 of JAGTTD010000018.1, read as the reverse complement.
AACCCATGGAAACTCCGTACTTCACCAATGCTTCGCGGTTGCGGCTAATCACGAATAGCGTTAACTTTGTTCTCGTCAGCCACAATGCCATCCTTGGTTATAACAAACCCAAGGAAGGTCACCGTGTCTCTCATAAACTCACACTTCCTTAGTTCTGCGAATAGGCATTGCATCCTAAGGGAGCGAAGTACTTCCTCTAGGTGCCTCAAGTGTTCAACGGGGTCTTGGCTATCGATTAGAATATCATCAAAATACATAACAATGAATTCTCTGACGAAAGGATGCAAGACCTGATTCATGAATCTCATAAACGTGCTTGGCGCATTGGACAATCCAAAAGGCATGACTAGCCTTTGGTAAAGCCCCTGTCTTATCTTGAATGCAGTCTTCCATTCATCACCTGGCGAGGTCTGTATCTGATGATATGCACTCTTGAGGTCTAGCTTCGTGAGTACTTCTGAACTTCATAGTTGGTCCAGTAGGTCATCAAGTCTTGGGATGGGAAAACGGTAGCGCACCATTATCTTGTTGATGGCTCTACTATCAATGCAAATATGCCAATTCCCATCTTTCTTTGACGTTAGCAAGGTTGGGACAGCGCATGGACTTAAGCTCTCTCTAATGAACCCCTTGGTGAGAAATTCTTCCACTTGGTGCCTTAGTTCTTCGTGTTAGGCTTGGCTCATGTGATAATGGGGACTGTTCGGAAGGGAGGCTCCAGGCACCAAGTCAATGCGGTGCTGGACATCCCTTATAATGTAGAGGGCAGTTCTTCGGGGAATACATCAGCCTAATCTTTCAATAGGATCGAGACCTTAGGCGGTATCTTCTTGACCTTAGCCGTGCATTCTTTCCCAATCAACACGAAGACGGGTGTTAAGCCGTTAAGGCCTATGGTGTTTCTTCCTTTTTTGGTATCAAGATGATCTTGGTCCCTTCGTTGATGAAACTATATGTGTTCTTCCCCCCTTCATGGACGACACTGCTATCTTATTGCCCCGGTCATCCCAATAGCAAGTGACAAGCGTCCATCGTAACAACATCACACCATACCTTCTCCGTGTATGCATCTCCTATTGAAAAGTTAACCAAGCATCGTTTGGAGACGATTACTTGATTCCCTTTCTTGAGCCACGATAACTTGTAAGGATTAGGATGGGCTTCTATCGGTAATCCTAATTTGGTCACGGCTTTTTCATATATCACGTTTTCACAACTCCCCAATTCAATGACCATACGACAAACCCTGCCGCCAGTGGTACAAGTGGTTTGGAAGATGTTGTTGTGAGGCCAACCATCACCCTGTTCTTCTCTTGGCACGAAGCGCAAGCGCCTGACCACCAATATGTGACCTTCATCCCCCGTCACGGGCTTCTCACTCGGTGTCGTGCCAACTCATCTTGGAGTTCTTCTTCAAAGGCCTCGCCGTCTTCTTCTCGGAGTTCCTCTATGTATAAGCCCTTGCTGGGCCTATCTCTCTTATAGCAATCAGAGGCTCAATATCCGTTCTCCCCGCACTTGGAGCAGCGAATCCTTAAAGTGTTGGCCAAGTCTTGAGCATTGGGCCTGGTTGTGTTAGCGTTTGGCGGTCGGTTCTAAGTGGCTTGTTTTGGTGGTAACCGCGGATACTCTCTAATGCCAGCCTGTGCGCCCCAATTTCCACCAACTTGGCGGCGTCTCTGTTGACGTTCAACGTTCAAGGCCCTTTTGCTAGCCTACGTTACGGTAAATATGTCAAACATGTTTAGGACTTCTTGGCTGGACTCTCTCAACCCACCTATGTATCGGTCCGCCAATTTTTCTCTGTTTTCCCCCAAGTCATTTCTGGGGACAAGTGAATAGAATTCAGCCGTGTACTCCTCCACGGATCTTGAACCATGACGCAAACTTTGGAGGCGTTGGTACATGATTCTAGCATGATTGTGGGGCAACAAGGCTCCTCGCATATGCTTCTTCATCTTGTCCTATGATTCGATCTTGGCTTTAACTTGGCGAAACCGGATTTGCTTAAGTTGTTGCCACCATATGGCAGCTCGCCCTCTCAGGCGTGTAGCAACCAAGGGTGCTTGCTTCTTTTCTGGAACTTCTCGAAACTCGAGAACCTTTTCTACTGCGGCAAGCCAATCCCAAAAATCTTCGGCATTTCCTTCACCATTGAATTCCGAGATTTCGATCGGAAGACTGGCTTCCCACCTCATATCATCAGGAGTGTAGGTGTTACCGGTATTGGGCTGACGATGCCTCGGCCTAAGATTCGGTATCTCTTCCTCCGGGAATAGATTCTAGAAGCTCTCATATGTATCCTCCTTAGTTGCACTTAGTGTTAACGGGTGTTAGGGCTAGGTTCCCTGATTTGCATCCTAGTTTGCCCAAAGTTGAATTAAGCAACGTTCGATTTGCCTAAGTTTTCCTCGACACTGTCTAATCTCCTTTGATGTTGCGCTTGTCAATCTCGTTTAATTATTTCTTCGATGGAGGCGTAACTCTGATGCCTTGGGGCCATCTTAGAAACGTTCTGAACTTTGATACCAACTGATGCAGCCCAAAAGTTGAAAATTAAGGGAACGGGAAGATAAAGACGGGCTTCCCTTAATTTTATTACTGAAATAAAAAAAAGCGAGAAAAAGTCTCGATTCTCATAACCCAAGAAAAGAGGAAACAAAGTATAAGTATTTTGTGGGAATTATTAAATGAAATAAAACCCTAGTTCTCCTCTCCTTATATAGAGGAGGACTCTAAATCCTAGTTAGAATCTAAATCCTATTTTTAAAATTCAAACAAGATGTGCCAATTTAAATAACAAAATAAACAAGAAGGAAAATCTAAAAATTCAAAATTAAACTAAGTCAAACTCTGTCTAGAACTTTATCTCGTCAATTTGGAGCCACCCATCCTCGCCAATCCATCCCGTGCTTGCCAATGGATCCCATTGTGGCCTAGGCTTCATCAATGATTGAATTTGTATTTGTCATTAGATTGGCACTTCTATTTAAACCAAAGAATTTCTCTTTGGGGTAATAACTTTTGAGGCTTACTGGTCTAACTTTGGTTGATTTCCAAAGTGAGCTTTATTTTGTTTGATTTGGAGTTTGCTTTGTGTCTCTCTCTCTTTGGGGCATCTTGTCATTAATACTGGGTATTTTTCCATCTTACTATAATTTTATTTCTTATAGAAAGAATAAGAAGAATAAATTTTCTCCTTTTTGTTTATTTAATTTGGAAAAGTTTTTGGAGCTAACATTTTACGCTAATCATGGTTGAGTTTGTTTTATTGATTTTGTGCCAAGAAGATGCCAATAAAATTGTAAAAACAACGAATAAACAATGTTTGGTCTATGTTGTGCATATGCAGTTATTGTTTGGTCTCCAGTAGTGCAAAGGTAATGTTTGTCCATGTAAGTTGTGCTCAGTGATTGCTATGTGAGGTGTTGAGCATTTGAAGACAATTTTTAATTAGTTTAGGGGAACGGGCACGAAACACATTAAATTGAACAAAATAGTGAAATACTCTCCCCTCTATCTAACTCTTTCTCTATCTAGCCCTAAACGCGTGAATGCCTGGGGGGTGATCCTTCGTCTTCCCCTCCCCCCGCCCCCCCCCCCCCCCCCCCCACACTGTTGTCCATTGCGGCCAACCATGGCCACCCTCCCCCACTTTCGTCCCCCTCCATCTCCGTCCACCTCCATCTCCGTCGACCACCATTCTGCGCCTCGAGCCATCTCCATCTTCGACCGACCGCCTCAGTCCACATCCATCTCCGTAACCCACCTCTGGCGACCTCCTTTTCCAGGCCCCACCACAGTTCCGGTCTCTAAGGCGAGAGGCTCTTCGTCTTCCTCCCACCTCCACCATCTCCACGGTCGTCTAGTGTTCACCGTTTGTTGCTCCAGTTCTCCCGCTCACCAGCTTCACCGCTCCGCAGCCGAGTTGTTCCAGTTCTCTCTGCCTTTGAGTTGTCCCGAAGCAGCACACCGACGCGCCGGTCCTTTCCCCTCCTGTTAAATGTTCTTTCTTCTTTTTTCTTTTTTGTTTTCGCTTGAATAAATGGGTTCCCCTCAATGAACCCATTTGTCCCAGACAAGACAAACCCTCCTATGACAGCACCACTCTTGTGCCGATGCCCGCTTTCCCCGCAGATCCGGTCTAGCTAGGTTCGAATTTTGTTTCATTGATGTGAACCACTTGTCCCACCAATGGTTGACGCTCCCAGACAATGTAATTCCCTAAGAGGCCTTCAAGCGAGCCGTCGTATCTCACCCGCATTTGTGGTTTCTCTTTCCCCTTTCTTGTGTTGTGGGCTCTGTACCCCTCCTGTCTGCTCCTACCTGGTACCTTGCTCGCTCCTCGGGAAGGGGGAGATTTTTCCTTCCTGTCCTCCACCCTCTCTAAGGTCATCGTTTCGTCTCCTATGTGGTGTTTCTGGGTGTGTATTTGATTCGGCTCCTTTCATTGCCCTGCTTGTTCTGGTCTCCTCCTGTGTTTGTGTTTTTTCCCGGCGTTGTTGTTTTAGTGCCTGCTGTTTTTCTCTGTTTGTTCTGGTCCTTTTTTTGTACCCACTACCATTTACGGTGTGGCTAAAGGCTTGCCTAGTTGAGTTTCCCGTATGTAGTACAGCTTTGCCGATAATTATCGGAAAAAAAAATGAGCACGAAACATTAGTTTTATGTAGGTTAAGATTCGGGTTGTTTGTAAGTTTGTCAATTGTATCAGTGCAAAAGATAGTTCAAACATGGAGATGAGCGGGGATGTTTTAGTAAGATGCAAATCTAAAATATTTGTAAATTTTAGTCCTCGGACACAGTCTCCCTCTAAAGTAGCACCCTGAACGGGTAAGGCTGCACATACCATCCCCTCCCTCGGCCCTACATATGCGGGAACCCTTAAGGCACTCAACCTGTTGTAGTTGTAGTCCTAGGATATTACCTAATTTTTGAGAATTTATCAACTTTTTGTAGTTGTAGTCCTAGGATATTAGCTAATTTTTGAGAATTTATCTTTCTAATTTCTTCGATTTAAACTAGATTTTTTTTCCCGCAAATTTATCTTGTCCTTTGGTTAATTACTATTTTCTTTTTCTCTTGGCAATCCAGTTCTTAAGGGTTCTTTCACCAGATAATTCCAATCCTAATCAAACTCTATCTAAAATAACTAACTTCACACGCTTCCCTTTAACCGTGTCTTCCAGTGGTGGCGTAAGGATATGGTGAAGCCAAGTAATGGTGGCACCAAGTCTTGATATTCTTCCCTTTTACTGCCGTTGAGCCCCGTTTCTTTTTCACTCCAGCCACGTGCTCGCCAAGCTTGTCTTTCTTTGGCCGATCGTTCACACGCGGAGATGGCAGCTGCATCATCCTCTCCCCATTGGAGAGAATTCATCCTCGAATTTGCCTCCAGTTCTTCTCGGCTACTTCAGTCACGCCAAGTCTCCGATCTTCATTGGTCAAGCACATGGTTCTAGTAAATTGTCAAGTATGAGGTAGCTCTAGGAAAGATCTAACTAAGGTCCTTGTGTTCTTCTTCCTCAGCCAAGCTATGCGCCATATTCGGATGCTCGGTAGCTTTGCCTTGCTTCGACAACCCAACCCCACTTCTGAGCCTGTACTCGTGTCCTCTTCCCCCACTGACTTGCCAACGCCAACCATGCCTAAACCACGGTGCCGCCAAACAATACGCCAAAGGAGACGGGGCTGCATCATCCTCTCCCAGTTGGAGAGAATTCGCCCTCGAATTGGCCACAGAACCGTTGGTATCCTTCTTGCCATTGTTAGGGTACTCGCCAAAGATGAAGGATACTCACAGTGTACGTTGATTTTGGTGGTGAATCTGTTCTCAATATACTCCCGCCAAGGTTCGCTCCGTTTAGGTGACATAGATGGCATGAAATCAACCCGGTGATGGAGCAGAACCGGTAACTTCGCTATTGGTACTTGACACTTCCATTGCGGGCTTATCCTTACCTTTGTCACAGCTCCCGGCAGCTCTCTCACTCTTGTCACCTGTTTTGTCTCACTGTTGTCACAGCCCCGCCAAGTCCCATCCTTGGTTGGCGTTAATACAGCCGACTCACATTTCGATCTCGCCCAGATGTAGATCCTCACAAGTAACATCCACATTAGGTGCCTGATGTACGCTTCCCCCACATTAGTCTCTACGCCCGGTATGGGTTCCCAATTTAGCCGGTTCTGTTCTTCCATTGTTGGCGGTACTTAAGATGCCAACGCCTCTGAATAATCTTTCGTCGATTGGCTCCCTACCTCATCTGATTTCTCTTCCTTGTCAAAGATGGGCTCATCATACATGGGCTCATCAAATATGGGTGGAGAAGATAGGTCTAGTTGTGGTGCCCCATCAAAGATAGGTTCTCCATGGGTAACATCTATTGGTGGTGATGCCAACATGACCTTGCCAACTATGTCGGTGCTCACATCCTTTTATCCTGGCTCCGGTACTTTGTTCCTTGACACACATGGCACCTCGACCTTCTTGGGCATCAAGATGATCTTCATCCCCTCAAAGACGAAGCTATATGCGTTCTTTCTTCTGTCATGGACGACGCTTCTATCATATTGCCACTTACGACCCCATAGCAAGTGACAAGCGTCCATCATAACAACATCACACCAAACCACTTCCCGATATGTGTTCCCAATTGAGAAATTGACCAAGTAACGTCTTGATATAGTTACTTGATCGTCTTTCTTGGGCCAAGACACCTTGTAAGGGCTCGGATGTTCCTCCGTCTTCAGCCCTAGCTTCTGAATAGCTTCTTCAAAGATGGCATTCTAACAATTTCCCGAGTCAATGACAGCACGATATACCCGACCGCAAATGGTACAAGTGATCCGAAAGATGTCATGGCGCCTCCAATCATCTCCTTTTGCTTCTTCAGGCGTGAAGCTAGCTTGCCTGACTAATAGCAAGCAACCTTCATCACCCACTAATTCCTCCTCGCCAAGTGAAAGTAGTGCAACTTGAGTTTCTTCCAACACAATGATGCCAACTTCCTCAAACTTCGAATTTTCATCACGGAGGTCGGTGCCCACCTTTCGTTTTTCAATGTTGGCGGTACCAATACAAAGCTCATGCTACCTCGACTTAGGGTCCGGTAGATCAACAACCGATGCCGGATTCTTGATCTTCTCCTTCCCATTCTTGTTTTCACCCTGTGTTAATGGGCGTTGGGGTCGGGTTCCAGGCTTTAAGTCAAGATTTTCCCCCTTTTGAAACAAGCAACAGTCAATTTGCCTAAGTCTCTCCTCGAACTCGTCTAATCTCCGTTGGTTTTGCATAATTCGATCTCGATCAGAAACTTCCTCGATAGTAGTGTACCTTTGACGACTTGATGCCATCTTGGAAACGTTCTAAGCTCTGGTACTAACTGATGCAGTGCAGCATCAGAAGATTAGGGGGGACGGGAAGGAAACGACGGCCTTCCCTTTAATTTTATTAATGTCTAATAAAATTATAGGGGAAAGATGAATGAGAGAAAGATAAATTCGACTCTCATTCTCACTCTTGAGAATAAAATGAATAAATAACTCATGGAATTGATTCTAAAATTGGCTCCCTAAACCTTAACTATGCCTCTCCTTATATAGAGGAGGGCTCTAACTCTAATTCAAATTTTAAATCTAACCAACGGTCGAGATCGTAATCCGCATGATATAAATCAACAGTTAAGATCGCAATCCATGTGCTCTATTTAAGACAAACAAATAAATAAAGATTTAAATCTGAATTTAAACTAATTGTAATCCTAATCAAACTCTATCTAAAATAACTAACTTCACACGCGTCCCTTGAACCGTGTCTTCCAGTGGTTGCGTCAGGATATGGTGACGCCAAGTAATGGTGGGTCCAAGTCTTGATATTCTTCCCTGTTACTGTCGTTAAGCCCGGTTTCTTGTTCACTGGTGCACTACACAAATTTGAATAAAGATTAATAGAATGATAGATTGAAAGATAGAGATAGAAGAAGAGAAGAGAGAAGAGAAGAGAGAAGAAAGAGATTCGGGAAGAAGAATTGTATTAGATTTCACATAAAAACCTAGCAAATACCTCCTCACACATATATAAATGGCGGCTAGAAACTAATTAAAGGAAATACAATTTAATAACTGAAAACAGCAAAAGAAATGGAATTTAACAGAAAATAGGTAAAAGCTGCTAAACACGTGCCACACATGTGACCGCTGGCCGCTGAAGCTCGTGTGAGGCACGAGCGCTTTCCAACTGCCTCACGTGCTACTCACGTGACCCAGACAGAACCCGCCAAAAACCCGCCAACAAACTTATGAATTTTTAAGTTGCAATTTTGAAGTGCAACAAAGCTCCCCCCTAAAAATTCACCCTTGTCCTCAAGGGTGAAAGCTAGGAAACTTCAATTTGAGGTCATAAAGATATTCCCATGTTGCTTCTTCTCGAGGTAGATTCTTCCATTGCACTAAGACCTTTGTGGCTGCCCGATTATTGCGTTTAACCAACATCCTCTCAAGAATCTTCTCTGGAACTCTTCTTGGTACTTCTTCTAGAGAATCAGGAAGGGGAATAAACTCATCCGGAAGAGGACCTCTATGTTGTTTCAGCAGAGATACATGAAAAACGTTGTGTATTTGTGAAGTTGCAGGAAGGGCAAGTTTATAAGCCACCTTACCTATACTCTCAAGCACTTGGAAGGGACCAAAGTACTTAGGAGATAGTTTGTGGTTACTTCGATGAGCCACGGTCACTTGCCTATAAGGGTGTAGCTTCAAGTACACCCAATCTCCCACCCTGAAACTTCATTCCGATCTCTTTCTATTAGCCAACTGCTTCATTCGATTCTGTGCTCGTTTCAGCTGGAATTTCAGAAGCTGAATCATTTTTCCTTTATGCTATAGACTTCGATCTACAACTTCTACTTGAGTTTCTCCTGGAAAGTAGGGAATATGAATAGGAGGAGGCTGATTATAAACAATTTCATAAGGGGTTTTTCTAGTAGATGTATGCCAAGTAGTGTTGTACCACCACTCTACTAAGGGAAGCCATCTACTCCATTGGAAAGGGTGAGAACAGCACATACATCTCAAATATGTCTCCAATCCCTGGTTGACAACCTCAGTTTGCCCATCAGATTGAGGATGATAGGCTGTGGACAAATGCAGATCAACTCCTTGTATGGAAAACAGACCTTGCCAAAATTCACTTTGGAACACAGGGTCCCTGTCACTTACAATGGTGCTTGGCATCCCATGGAGTTTGTACACTTGATCCATGAATGCCTGAGCAACACCCAAAGCAGTGTAAGGGTGGGATAAGGCTATAAAATGAGCTGCCTTGTTGAACCTATCCACCACCACAAGAATGACATCCTTGTCAAAGGATTTCGGTTACCCCTCTATAAAATCCATTGACAAATCAGTCCACACTAGCTCCGGGATTGGCAGAGGTTTCAAGAGTCCAAGCAGTGCTGCATAATCACTCTTACAGGCTTGACATACGGGGCATTGTTGAACATACTCCCTCACAGACCTACTCATTCCTTTCCAGTAAAAAAGGGACTTGAGTCTTTGCAGTGTAGCATCCATTGCTGAATGACCTGCCGCTGAATTATGAAGCCATTGTAAGATTTTGGATCTGAGTTCTGCATCTTGCCCTACAACCAGTTTTCCTTTCCTTCTAAGTTGACCCTCTATCCAGCTATACTTGGGATGATCATCAGGCTATTTGTTAATTCTCTGAATGAGCTCTTGTATGTGGGGGTCCATCTGCCACGACAGTTGAATCAAAGGGAAGAGGTTGTTGTCCACTGTACTGAGAAGCATGCAGACAATTTTGGTGACTGGAAATTCTTGACAGGGCATCGGCTACAACATTATCCTTGCCCTTCTTATACTCATTTACATATGTCCATCCCATCAGCTTTGATAGCCACAACTGTTGAAAATACGTGTGGATCTTCTGCTCTAACAGATGTTTTAAGCTCTTCTGATTAGTTTTTATCACAAAAGTGTTGTTTAACAGATACTGTTGCCATTTCTGCACAGTAGTGACCAACGCAAAGAGCTCTTTCTCATAAGCAGACAAGTTCTGATGTTTGGGGCTCAATGCCTTACTGAGATAGGCTAATGGATGACCTGCTTGCACCAGCACCGCTCCTATAACAGTATTACATGCGTCTGTCTCTATAATAAAAGGCTTGGAATGATCAGGCAATGCCAAAACACGGGCTGAGATCATGGCTGTCTTTAATTGCTCAAAAGCCTTATGGCTATCTTCACTCCATCCCCAGTTATCCTTCTTCAAGAGCTCGGTAAGAGGTCTGGCCATCACACCATATCCCTTGATAAATCGTCTATAATAACCTGTCAAACCCAAAAACCCCCTTAGCTGCTTGAGATTGGCTGGAACTGGCCAATTCTTGACAACTTCGATCTTCTTAGGATCTGTGGAGACACCTCCATGAGCAATCACATGCCCCATGCATTCCACCTGAGAAGCTGCAAAGGAACATTTACTTTCTTTGGCAAATAACTGGTGCTGCTGAAGTACCTTGAACACCACTTGTAGATGCTCCACATGCTTTTCAAGATCAGTGCTATAAACTAGTATATCATCAAAAAATACTAGTACGAATTTCCTCAAGTAAGGTTCAAACACCGAGTTCATCAGGTATTGAAAAGTTGAGGGGGCATTAGTCAACCCAAAGGGCATAACTAAGAATTCATAGCGACCAACATGAGTCTTGAAGGCTGTTTTGTGGACATCCCCATGAAACATCCTAATTTGATGATACCATGAACGCAAATCGATCTTGGTAAAATATTCGCCCAAGGTAGCTAACCGTTTACAGTAAATGACATGGTTAACTCTCTAAAGTTGCAATGAATATCTCCCAAGGTAGCTAACCATTCAATTCCCAATACCATATCACAACCACCTAAGGGTATTAGAAGGAAATCAGAAACATAAGTCTGCCCTTGCATCTTCCAGGACAATTTCTTACATTGCTTCATACAACTAAGATTACTCCCATCTGCTACAGCCATAGATATGAAGTTCACTGCTTCTGTTGCACACCTAAGCTTGTCAGCCAGTTTAACGTCCAGAAAATTGTGAGTTGAGCCTGAGTCAATGAGGATGTGGACAGGCTTCCTCTTCAATACCCCTGTGACTCGTAAAGTCTGATAGTTACTAGCCCCGGATAGAGCATGAAGAGATATGTGTGCAGTTGTCTCCACCGATTCACCCTCCTCAGCTTCAACTTCATCTGTTTCTACTTCCTCTGGTTCCTCATTGTCAATTTCAATTACGAACAATTGTGGCCCCTTAGACTTGCATTTATGCCCTTGCTTACATTTCTCATCATAGAAATAACACAGCCCTCTCGCTCTTTTTTCTTGCAGTTCTGCCTTAGACAACACCCTATGAGGTTTGTTGATAGGGGAATTCAGCTGCACAGATTGAGGACTGGGCTTGGGATTGCTATTTACTCTGCCCAATGGTTGAGGAAATCTTGGTATGTTAGGTGTTGGCAGTAGAGGAGCTCTAGAAGCCTTTAACTGCTTGGCTAAGGCTTCAACCTTAGCTTCAGCTAACATAGCTAAGCAAGTTGCGTGTTGCAAGGTAATAGGGTGCCTTGATCGAACATCCAACTCGATGTCCTTCCTTAAACCTGCAAGGAAACAGCTCACTAACTGGCTCTTAGACAAGTCTGCCCTCACAGCTATAGTATCAAACTTAGCAAGGTAATCTGGCACCGTATTTTCTTGCCTAAGGTTCATCAAATCAGCCACCGGGTCCTCAAAAACATTTCCAAACCTTATCTTCATCGATGCTGAGTAATCAGCCCAACTCACCAAAGTAATGTCACCCCTATTTCTCATGAACTGCTGATGCCATTGGAGGGCCAGCCCCCTTAGGTGAATCGAAGCTAATCTAACCCGATCATGTAGCGGTGTATTATCGATCACAAAGAATTGTTCACATGAATAAATCCATCCATTCACATCCTCACCATAGAATAAAGGAAATTCAATCTTACCTAACCTAGTTAAGTAAGCATTGTTACCCCCATTCACAGCTGCTGGAGCTGTTGGAACCTCTGAAGCTGAACGATTCGCCACTGGGGAGTTAGATCCTCCTTCTGCTGTTACTCCTCGATCAACCGATAATCCCATATGCTGAGACATCTGCCTCATCAGCTCATTCATCGTCTGCATTGTATTTTTCATCTCACGCACCTCCCCAGATAGAAATTCGACCTTATCATTGGTAGACTGCATCTAACCAGCAAAAGACTCCTCAACCCTCCTAATTTCAGTCACCGATCTAGTGCTATCAGCCATTATTAAGATTCAATTACCCACAGTCAGAGGAACGGGGCTCTGATACTAATGGTGCACTACACAAATTTGAATAAAGATTGATAGAATCATAGATTGAAAGATAGAGATAGAAGAAGAGAAGAGAGAAGAGAAGAGAGAAGAAAGAGATTAGGGAAGAAGAATTGTATTAGATTTCACATAAAAACCTAGCAAATACCTCCTCACACATATATAAATGGCGGCCAGAAACTAATTAAAGGAAATACAATTTAATAAATGAAAACAGCAAAAGAAATGGAATTTAACAGAAAATAGGTAAAAGCTGCTAAACACGTGCCACACATGTGACCGCTGCCTGCTGGAGCTCGTGCGAGGCACGAGCGCTTTCCAACTGCCTCACGTGCTGCTCACGTGACCCAGACAGAACCCGCCAAAAACCCGCCAACAAACTTATGAATTTTTAAGTTGCGATTTTGAAGTGCAACATTCACTCCAGCCACGAGCTCGCCAAGTTTGTCTTTCTTTGGCCGATCCTTCACACGCGGAGATGGCGGTTGCATCAATTATTTATTATAATCCCTTTAGAATTTAAAAAGAACTACTAGTTTGAGAATCTAAAAATTATTGCTCAATAAAAACGTTATCTAAAAGAATCTAAAGACTTACACGACTATAACCTAATGGAATATTGGACTGTTATACGGTATAGTTTTGTATAACTTAATGACTTATACAAATATTTATCCTTTAGAAGAAATAAAAATAGGCGAAAGGAAATTAATCAAGAAATATTGAGAAATTAGTGGAAGCAATTGAACTTCTTGCTTAAATAAATAGACTATGTAGATATTAATTTTGTGTACTGTCTAAAAATTCATTGTGGGCACTTGCCCTAGGGGAAGACCCACTACGGTCATCTCAGCTGTGCGGTGACCATTATTTATTTATGTTTTTTAATGTGAGACAGAGAGGGGGGGTTTTTTAAAAAATTACTTTTTGGCCATTATTTTTGTAATTGAAATTAATTATATAAAATAATTTGAATATATGAATCTGTTTATTTGACTGTTTATAATAATAACAATAATGGTCACCACACATCTACAGTTACCGTAGGGGATCTTGCTCTATTGCTAAAGTAGTGCATCTACTAGTGATCGAAGCTGCCTGAAAAATAAGAAAAAGAACATCGGAGTGGTGGCATCTTTATGGCTTGTTCAAGTGATGTAATCCATAAAATTTGAGTATTGATATTTATTTTATTGTAAACACAATTTTGAAAGAAAATACTATATGCGTGCATAATTTAAGAAACCATTAGTTACCAAAAATTATTAAATCATAGAACTATGATGTTAGGTGAAACATTAAATAATTAATGATATTCTAACCATGTATTACCTAATAGAACTTAGTAATTTTAAGGATTATAGGAGGGCACAATTTGTAACTTTTTTGAAAAGGTAAGGAAAGGCCTTTTGGTGCCCGCGGGGGGGGGGAGGGGGGGATATATTCGTGTTCATATGAAGAAGTGTTCCTAATGTCTCAAGGGAGAGAATAAGTCCAACTCTGTTACAATTGAGGGTTAGAGACCACTCACAAACCAACTGCAAAACGGATCCTAACTTAGCAAATCTATTTGCAGCCATCATAGCTTCCATAAAAAGGGGGTAGCGGATGTGGTAGTGTAGAGTAGTGCGGCGAGTGACTAGTACTTTAAGATTTCTAGGCAATCATAACCCCAGGTTGTGCACTTATCTGTTACTTAGTTGCTTCCATATTTATTCGCCTATTATTGGCCATGTACTATTTGCTTTACTATGTGCCTTGTAGTTGCCTTCTGTGGGATATACTGTATACTGCTAGTTTAACGCAGTGTCCTAAGCTGATGCTTTGTGGCTTCCTTAGTCTCCAGGTTACAATGTTCTCATGATGACTCGATATTCAGGATGGGGATCCTCGGAAACAGCCTCTCTTCCACCCGGAAGGGGGAAGGCTACGTACATCCACCCTCCCAGACCCTGCTTTGTTCGGGAGCCCCTGTGGCACTGGGATTATTGTTGTTGTTGTTGTTATAGCTTCCATAAAAAGGAATGGGGGTCCTTGAAAACAACCTCCCTTCTGGGCAGCTCCCGGAAGGGGGAAGGCTGCGTACATCCATCCCCCCAGACCCTGCGTATGCGGGAGCCCTTTGAGGCACTGGGTTGATGTTGTTGTTGTTGTTTAGCTTCCATAAAAATAGTCACACCTTTTGATCATAGTGATAATAATGCAATGGATCTTCTAGGGTCTATTAAGGTTCACATTGATGGTCTTGATGACTAGCTCATTTTCTCCTTCATGATGGATCATCCCAAAACCTAATCCCATAGCTTGAAGCAAGTAGTCTTTTTGTTGTCATTGCATCTGTCAATATCACTAGAGCATCACCCTTAAATCTTGATTCTACAACTATGAACTCACCTCTACCATATCTATTAAGGAATCCACAGCTCCCAGGCCTCCTTTTAATCCGTCAAAGTTAACTTTAAATAAAATAAACAAAATACTTACACCTCTAAATCCATCTAAAACTTTAGACACTTGAACTTGCTTTGCTCGCAGCAGTGTTATGGAGTTCCATATCTACTTTCCCTCTATTCGTCCATTCAATTGAATCCCACTTAGTTGTCAAAGTAGTTTTAAGGGAAGTTTCCTTTCTACCTCTAAAAACCTATTAGTTCCTAGATTTTCAAATTCACCAGAGGATATAGACCACTTTACCAAGGCGACTACCTTCTATTCTAAGCATTCTATTGACAAACGTGTTCTGAATGTTGTATCTCACTCGCTTTTTCCCATTTGCCTATCTCTAGACCTCCTTCGGTTCCTTACAAACATGATTATTTTAAATTTTTAGCGTCAATGTTACATTGTAGGTATTAATTGCCAACATTAATACTTCCGTTCAAAGTAAATTTTAACTTATGAATCCATGTAAATCTCCACAATTCCCTATACTTCCGTTCAAGACCATGAGCTAGCTAGGTGGCTGATTTAACCATTAAATCACAAGAGAATGATAGACCCCAGCAAAATGTATCTTGACCATTATTTTTGAAACTGGGATCCCTATTTATTTTCATTTAGATGTTCAGAGGGACTTTTTTAGGAAGTCTGTCTCTACTTCATTCTTCATTTAAGTTCCACATTAAGTCCTTGTGATTCTTTAGAACCAAGAGATCTAGAGGTTTTGAGTGGCGCCATCTATTATATCAAATGGAACAAACTCTCCATTTCTACTCTTGCATCGCAAACCTATTTACAATAGTTTTGTGCTTGCAAGAGTACACTTTAGTGGACCTAGGGATGGATTCCTTTTAGGGGCGAAGGAAAGGAAATCACCTTTTAGAAAGTACTTAGATGCCGCTGATCTAACCAAATGTTGTGCGGTTGAGTCAGGAACTTCCATCTTGACTTACACGTGAAGGATTTATTAAAACCTACACCTTATACAAACCCAAATATTGGTCAACAAATTCTATCCAAAACTGAGTTTTAGTTTCCTAGTGTCTTCACCATGGTTCGACCCAACTCCCTGTATATATTCTCAGGTATTTGAAAACACTACATTGTGTGGGTTGGGACTGATTCTAGCGCTAATAGGATGGCAATAGAACACCCTTCCGTAGATAATATGTTCATTTTCCAAGTGTACAATTTTTCTATGGAATGATTGGTAATTTCACTAAATGAAGAGAAAGTTAAGCAACCGTGAATAGGGGAAAGCTTAGATATTTGCCTATCCCTTCAATTATTGAGATTCAAAAGTTGTTGTATAATCTACTTCTAGTGTTATTATCAACATTTCTTTCGAAAATTATTTATGATTTGCTAAAATTAACCATCTGCCCCAATTTCTTGTCGAAGAAGCCTATAATATTTTTGACATAGCAACATGGTTCCGCCCTTGCTTCACACAATAACCTGCTGTCATCGGCAAACAACAAATGAAGTATGATTAGGACACAACGAGCAATTTTGATTTCTAACCCACTCTTCTTGCTTTTCGTGATTACTTGGATGTGCCTAACAAAGAGATCAACACACAATATGCATAAACAAGTAGAAAGACAAGGAATCCCATCTTCCCAACCTTTCAAGGGGTGGAACAGACCAACAAGGCCATCATGCAAAAACACATAGTAGGAAACAACACCACCACATTGCATTAAAACCTAGCTACTGAATAAGTCTCCTCAGAAAGTGCCATTCTATCCTATCATAAGCCTTTTTTCATACCAAATTTAAGAGCAACTAGGCCATACTTGTATGTCTTCTTGTTGAAGACATTCAAAACCTTATGAACTGAAAGGATAATATCATGCGAAAAACTCGACAGGAAGGATGCACCCCAGAGAGGGGGTGGATAATCTTACCCAGTATCGGCCAAAGTGTATTGGCTAGAACTTTAGCGTTAACTTTGTGTATCGCGTTATATAAACTAATAGGCCAATACTAATTTATAGTGATAGAAGCCTTAATCTTTACGACAAGCACGATAAAAGCATGGTTGTTTTCTTTCCGAAATTTACCAGAGTGAGAAAAGGCATTAGTTGCCTTGGTAATGTTAGGACCCATCACTTCCCAAAAAGACTAAAAGAAGCAATACAAAATCCATTGGGACTAGGATTTTTGAGGGGTTTTATCTAGAATACACCTGTTTTAACATCTCTAAGAGAATCTTCTCTAGTTAGCCAAATATTATCCTCCAAACTGTCAGGAGCTTAAACTCGGAAGAGTTCACATCGATGGAGCAATTGTTACTCCAGCAATTTGAACAGAGTCCAAATTTAGTGGAAAATCTACAATACCATAAAATCAATTCTCCATTTTTGGCAAACCATGAAGATTTTTCAGGTGTCATGTGTTATGATCCAAGCTAGATGTGGCTAGGAGGTTCGGTTGCTACTAAGAGGTTGCTGCGATGGTACTGATTGAATGTTAATTAGTTAGCTTAAAGATTGATGTAATAAGCTTAGTCTGCTGCATGTTGTTGCTGCATTTCAGTACTTTAGTTCTTTCGCTGCATTTTTAAGCTTCGATTGTAATAACTGCAGTAGCTTGCTGCAGTGTTATTGGCATTTGCGCCAAATAAGCTTAGTGGTTGTTAGTTAGATATTTTAGTACGTTTTAGGTATTTTCTTTAGTGATTCGGTAAGTAGTTATGTCTAGGTTCATGTTCTAGTTTGCCTATAAGTAGTATGATCAATTGTAATACTGATCCTACAATCATAATATCAAACATTCTCAATTTGAGATGAACATTCTCTCTCTCACCTAACTCTCTCTACTTTCTCATCCATATTTCTCTACTTCTCATCTTAATTCACTTCTCTTCTCATCTTAACTCTCATCTATCTCAATTTGCTTAGCTTATGCTAGGTGATTCAATCGCAAGCATAACAATTGGTATCAGAGTCAGGTTTGGCTTCCATTCGAGCTCTTACTCAAGAAAAGTTCAAAATCAGATTGTTGTTGCTGCGTAAGAGACTTTATATACTTTGCATTTGATTTAGTTGAATCAATTTCAACAAAATTGAGTTTGTATTTTGTCAAGCTTTGGTGTTAGTTGCAATTGATCAACAAAAAAAATAGTTCTAGTGTTGAATTTGGTTCGGGTTTAACCGATTGAAGTTTCAAAGGTTGCTACCGGATCATTGTGATCAAGTACAGTTCAGCGTTGTTAGGATCAGGTATTGTTTGATTGTTAACTGCTGAATTAGCAAGAATCTGAAGTGAAGTTGGCGATTGTTGCAACTATTGTGTTGAGTGCCTGAAGTTGAACAAGAAACAACTTCGCATTGAGCTAGGATTAACAGATCTAAGTCTGAACCATGAGGTTTTTGATTAATTGTTGAAGAATGTCTGGTTCATCTCGAGTAAGCTTTAAGGTTTGATTGAGTTAAGCAAGTTAACTGGTGCTTCGTGAGATCTGGTGCTTCAAGTTAAGAATCCAGATCAAAAAGTGTTGATGTTCCTGAAATTAATTTCATCTAAGATTGTTAGCAATTGATAGTGTTCGGTTGGCCAATCGATTGAGCAATTCTGGCCAGAAGAAGGAAGAAAACTGTTGAAATGGTTGAAGGTGTAACCACACGAGCCCATGTTGCCTCTTATGCAGAAGTGGCTGCAAGAAATACTCCATCGATAGCTACAGCAGCTGGGTAAGTACAACAAGTGAGGTACACTTTGTTACGAATGATCAACTGTTGTTGCAAATGGAACTAATGTTCAATCGAATTCAGTAGCAGAGGCAAAAGGATAAGGATGTAATGCTTCAACAAATGAGGCAGGTTCTTAGAGAAAATGATCAAAGTAAGGTAGGCCTAGTGTCTCAACAGCTGCAAGGGTTTGAGGAAAAGATAAATGAACATGTGAATTAACAAGTACATGAGATTGTGAAAAGGATTTTAGACCGAATGAATCAACAGTCACAAAGCATGGAGGAAAAGTTCAATGAATTGCGCAACCAATTTAATAGGCAAACCGTATCAATTGCCCCTGAACCTCTCATTCCTGTTAGCTAGATTCTGATAAATCAGCAGAGGAGGCTTCCTGACGAGGTGAATTCGCAAATGCCAAATGCTGCTGCATCACAAGATGGGCCTCAAATGGCTAATGTGTCTGTTAGGCCTCAAGTTCATCTCCAACCTGTGATGTTAGACCTCAAAATCGCACTTCAGAAGCTGATTTAACTGCCAGTCCACATGAGCATCCACTGGAGCAGGTGCAAATTCGATCTACTAGTAAGGATCTTGAACAGAATGGCCTTCCTCAGGATCATTCAGTGCAATTCAGATTGAACACAATGGATGCCGTATAGTTTGATTGTCCACCTGATCAAATACATACTCAATCTGCTTGCTTGTTTGGGGAACATCTGGTTCGGCCTCGAGATCGGGTTCAGCTACATTTACATGGACAAACTTCTTCAGAAAATGGTCCTTTACGAAGTAATGAAGTTAATTCTGGTAGTAGAGGTAATGACTTTAGACAACCAAGAGTTCAAATTGAAAATTTTGATGGAAAGCAGCCACATTCTTGGCTAAGAAGATGTGAACGTTACTTCCACTTTTATTCCATTCCCGATGAGCAAAAGGTGGAATTGGTTGCAGTATCTTCTGGGAGATCATGAAGTTTGGCTTTATAGTCTATTGAAGAATAATTCCATGTTAACTTGGGCTGAATTTATGGTTGAACTTTGTGAACGCTACAGTGATGAAGATTATAGTGACATTGTTGATAACTTCAACGAAGTGATTCAAGTTACAACAGTGAAGGAGTATAAGACAAAGTTTGAAAACCTTAGAGCAAGCACGATAACTGTCTATCCTCAAGCCACTGAGTCATTTTACGTCTCAAGCTTCATCAGTGGATTAAAGTCTAAAATCAAGAATCTGGTGAAGGCAATTGGTCCCACTTCTTTATCCAAAGCTTATGCAAAGGCCAAGTTGTTTGAGGCCATGGTTCTAACATCCAATGATGGGCCAAAGCACAAAGGAGAAAGTTCCCAACAACATCAAAAGGGGGTAGATGAACCCAAAGTGAACCGCACCTTTGAGAAGAATACTTTTGAGAAGAGGCCTCAAAGGCTCCGTTTTAAGTGCCATCAGCCTTATGGATTTGGCCATTAATGTTATCTTAAATTCCTCATGACAGTTAGAGGAGTTAACATTGAAGGGCAGTCTGATAGTGATGAGGCCGATATTGAAGAGGAGGGTTCTGATCAAGAACTTTTTTATTGAGGATGAAGTGGAGATTTCCTTGAAGGCTTTGACAGGGCAAGGAATTCATAACACAATCAGGATCAAAGGAAAAACAGGCATGAGATCTTTTGTCATCTTGATTGACAGTGGAAGCACTCACAGTTTTATTGATCCTTAAATAGTGAAGAAAGTGGACACGAGGTGATCAAGACTCATCCCTTAGCGGTGACCGAGGCTGGTTGAAACTCTATCTTTACTCAGAACAAATGCCGAGCTTTTCAATGGTCTATGTAGGAGCATCAGTTCACATACAATTTCAGAGTCCTTCCCTTGGGTGGATGTGATATGGTGCTTGGAGTTGATTGGATGCGTTCTTTCAACCCAGTGTCCTTTGATTATGCTAAGCAAACCGTGTCCTTTGAAAGTCAGGGATCTAGAGTTACAATACAAGGCATGAACGATCTCTAATTTGCATTCTTGAGGACAAGAACGTTCTCAAGGGGAAGGGAATGTTATGATCCAAGCTAGATGTGGATAGGGGGTTCGGCTGCTGCTGAGAGGTTGCTGTGATGGTACTAATTGAATGTTAATTAGTTAGCTTAAAGATTGATGTAATAAGCTTAGTCTGCTGCGTGTTGTTGCTGCATTTCAGTACTTTAGTTCTTTCCCTGCATTCTTCAGCTTCGGTTGTAATAACTGCAGTAGCTTGCTGCAGTGCTGTTGGCATTGGTGCCAAATAAGCTTAGTGGTTGTTAGTTAGACATTTTAGTATGTTTCAGATTTTTTTTTTTAGTGAGTCGGTTAGTATTTATGTCTAGGTTCATGTTCTAGTTTGCCTATACGTAGTATGATCAATTGTAATACTGATCATTCAATCATAATATCAAGCATTCTCAATTTGCGATGAACATTCTCTCTTTCACCTAACTCTCTCTACTTTTTCATCTATATTTCTCTACTTCTCATCTTAATTCACTTCTCTTCTCATCTTAACTCTTATCTATTTCAATTTACTTAGCTTATGCTTGGTGATTCAATCGCAAGCATAACATCACATTTTTAAAGGACAAAGTTAGGGAACTAATTGAGTTGCTAACATGTGGTGTAAAGTTTTAGAAGTTCGGGAAGGTCTTGTATTGTTCCACATTATTTTATATATAAATATATTAATTCATTCTTAAATGGACGACAAATATTATTTTCGTCCTAAAAATATAAAGAATAACCTTTGCTAGATTACCAATGTTCCCAACAAATAAAAAGATATCATACTTTAAATTTTCAACAAAAGGAATTATTATTATTATTATATACCCAAAGCTTACAGGGAAGTAGGGGATACAAATACAATATAAATATATATATATATATTTGACCACGCTCTGTCTTCTACAATAATGGAAATTTTGTCCATTACTGAAATACAACAAACTAGAGTTATTAAATGCAAGAAAATGATTGAACTGTTTTACTCAAATTTCTTATTTAGAAAACGTTTTTCTCGTCCAATCACACCCAACACAGCCGGCACATCATGATTTGTGACTTTCTTCTCACTTGTTCTTTATTTCAACAGCAAACATTGGGCTTTTACCTGCACAGTACAAAAATAATTCTGTTTTATTTCCCCCATTTTATCACAATATATTTGATATCTAATGAAAATAATAAAGATATTTAATTTGTAAACTCGTTTATGTATAAATAAGTTTTGGTTATTGTGAAAGGAGAAATTGTTGTTGTTAAAGCACATACATGCCTTGTAATAAATAATAGTCATAAAATTTCATAAATTTACTCTAACGTTAATATTTTGCTCCGACAATTCCATTAAACTAGTTTTTTTATGGGTGTCTAAGACATGGATTGAGTACAATTGTTTTTCATATTTACACTATTCTTTTTTGAATGATAAATGGAAGGTTTATATTTCGTGTGTAATAATAATTATATATACAAAAATAAACAATCTTTTTACTTCGAAAGTGCATAGTAAATGATGCGTTATGTCATAGTTCAATGTGTAAATCATATTTTATTGTCACATATACAAAAAAGAAAAGGAAATAGTATGTAGAAAGTTGACCCTTAATTTTAATTTTCTTTTCCACATGAAAGGTGCAAATTAACTGTATCTCTAATGCAAATTTAGTCCAAAAGAAAAGTTGGTTGGTGACGTTCAATTACCTTAAGAAAATGTTGAAATTAAAGAGAAAGGTGGCTAATAATGGTAAGGAGGAGGGGGTGACGTGTAGACATAGTGTGGTGGAGGTGAGTAGTGGACTGGCTTTGGGTGGGGGTGGGGGTGGGGGTGAGGGGGTGACTTGTAGACCGGAGTGTGTGGTGGGTAAATGTGAACTGGCGGGGACTTGTAAATAGGGGTAGGTGGTGAGTGGTAGATTGGTGGAGACTTGTAGACTGGGGTGGGAGGTGCATGGTAAACTGGAGGGGACTTGTAGATTGGTTTTGAGGGTGTGTGGTACACTGGAGGGGACTTGTAGACTGGTTTGGGTGATGGGTGGTAGATTGGAGGTGATTTATAGACTGGGGTAGGCGGTGAGTGGTAGACTGGTGGAGACTTGTAGACTGGGGTGGGAGGTGCATGGTAAACTGGAGGGGACTTGTAGACTGGTTTTGGGGGTGTGTGGTACACTGGAGGGGACTTGTAGACTGGTTTGGGTGATGGGTGGTAGATTGGAGGTGATTTATAGACTGGGGTAGGGGGTGAGTGGTAGACTGGGGGAGACTTGTACACTGGAGTGGGTGGTGCGCGATAAACCGGAGGGGACTTGTAAACTGGTTTTGGGGGTGCGTGGTAAATTGGAGGGGACTTGTAGACCGGTTTTGGGGGTGCGTGGTAAATTGGAGGGGACTTGTAGGCTGGTTTGGGTGATGGATGGTAGACTGGAGGTGATTTGTAGACTGGAGTGGGCGGTTTATGGTAAACTGGTGGTGACTTATAGACCGGGGTTGGTGGTGGCTGGTACACCGGTGGTGATTTGTAGACCGGGGATGGTGGTGCGTGGTAAACCGGTGGTGACTTGTAGACCGGGGTTGGTGGTGGGTGGTATACTGGTGGTGATTTGTAAACCGGAGTGGAAGGTGCATGGTAAATTGGTGGAGACTTGTAAACCGGGGTAGGAGGTGCATGGTAAACTGGTGGAGACTTATAAACCGGGGTAGGAGGTGCGTGGTAAACCGGTGGAGACTTATAAATCGGGGTAGAAGGTGCATGGTAAACCGGTGGGGACTTGTAAATTGGGCTGGGTGGCGGAGAGTAGTATTTAGGCGGTTTTTCATGGTGTGGTGGCTTCTCGTGGTGTACGGGCGGTGGTGATGGAGTGGCGTAGTGGTAGGGTGGTGGTGGAGGTGAGGCATACTTGTAGTCAGCTGAGGCTAATGAGAACAAACTTAAGGACACAAATGCCACTAGTAGAGTGGCCATTCCTCCTAAGTTTCCCATTTTTCTCTCTATGCAAAATGGCTTTGTGTTTTGGGTGATGCCTTAGTCAGGTACATCCACCCCTTTATATAGCTTCAAAATTTACCCTTTAAACTCTTAATCGAGGTAAATTGAAAAAATGTTATTATTTAGAAAGCCCAGTACGAAAATGAAAAATGTGATTGATATACAGTGAAATAATATCTTATAATTTGCTAAAAAAATATAATATCTTATAAGAGACAGTCAAATGTAGATCTAGTGCATTAATAATATCAAGAAATCATTTTTTTTTTTTTCTCTCTCTCGTTCAAGTGTATGTGATTTAGATATTTAATATTTGTGTAAATAAATATGCGAAAAATAGTCGGATTCTAGAAAGCTCTATTAATAAAAAAAAATGCGTATAATACGAATATAGTACACACATCCTTAGTTTTCGGTTTAAAAATGGCGTCTACATATAATTGTCAATAATTGATTGAAACGCCCATTTTCTTAACATCATCCTATAATGCACATATTATAGGATATATTTGTAGTTTTTATATTTAAAAAAATTAATAATCAATTGAAATAATCAATACCTACACCTAAATTAAGTATTCGTATTATATATTTTGTTAAGGATAAATTACAAAAAACTCCCCTGTTTTTTACTTCAAAAGTAGAAAACCTCCCTTTCAAATAAAAACACTCAGAAAATCCTTTCACTTTTAAAAATTTATCACTTAACCCCTATTCAACTTATTTTTGACCATTTTCCCCTTCAAAAGTAAGGGAGTTAAATATTTAATTTTATTTTTAGAAGAAAGTTTTATATTATTAAGCAAAAACTAGAAAGTTTATGTTTTTAGCAAATTAAGGAGATTTTTTATATTTATAAAAAATAATTCTTTTAAGTAATTATAGTAATGATATTTTAAGTTTGGAAGAAAACAAATATTTTAAAATTTTTATAAGAAAATATTATGAGATAAAATATAATATTTTTTATTAATATTATAATGTCACTATTATAATTAATTAAAATAATAATTTTTATGAATATAGAAAACACCCCCTTTTTTAAAATATAAAAAAAATTCTTATTTTTTCTTCAAAATATAAAAGCTCTATCTAAAAATAAAATTAAATACTTAACTATTTTATTTTGAGGGAGAAATTGGTAAAAAAAAATAGTTGTTTGGGGGACAAAATGATAAATTTAGAAAAATAAAGGGATTTAGTCAGTGATTTTATTTGTGAGTGGGTTTTCTGTTTTTGAATCAAAAGTTACCCATTTGTTAAATTTGTCACAAAGCTCTCAAATTATTGATTATACGCTATTATTTGTTATGTATTGTGCTTCTCCTATTGATATTGTGGCTAATATTATCATATATTTGTATAAGTTAATCAACTGTTGATTGAAATTTTCATATATAAAGCCGAGTAACAGACATACATACTTGATCCCATTTAGTTCCCATAGCGTGTTTTTCTAATAGGATGAAAAAGTGATATTATATTATTTAGTTTCTAAACATTAATGCTTTTAATATTAAATTAGTTAAATTTTTATTTTAGTAATATTATTATCTAGGAAAAATTGTTATTACCCAAACAACATCGTTATTTTCAAAATAATTTTGTGGCCACCGTTTTCGGTAAGTTATTTATTACTCTGACAATAATAATTTTTACTTTATAAATAATAATTTTTTTTAGTATTATATGGCATTGTATTTGTATATTTAGCAACTCTTGCATGATTTTGACTTTGGACAGTCGGATCTGTTTGCCATTATAGCTACTTGATTATTATAATAACAGGATGCAAGCTCAGCAAAGAAATAAAGTATTTTGGGAGACTTTCTGTTTGGATTATGATATTTTGCAACGCGGCAAATAGGTTTTGTCATTTAGGCCACATCTTAAATCGAGTTTATGTATTTAATTTGACAAGACATTTGGTTAAAACAAATGTGTTGCAAGTGTTGTAAATACACTGACAAAAAAAAAAAAAAAATTGTAAATATTGAATATTTTTTGGATACAATGTATATTGTCAATATTGAATATTATCAAATGTTTTAAAAAATTAAAAATCATTTAAATGACCTTTATGTATACACATTTATGTAACATGTGCCAGAACGTAGCACATGCATCCACATGTGCCATATTCTTATCACTCTTTTTACCACGCTGCTTTTTCTTTGGGGTGTATAAATTTGAGTCGTTGATCTTAGTGAAGAAGTAAAGAAAAAGAATTGAGAAGAACGTGAGATATATTTGAACAGAAGAAAAACTTTTCCTGGTTCCTGAGTTATGGAATAAAATACTTGCTATTTTCTCTAATTATATTTGATTTGTATTTTTATTCTCATTCTTTTGAGTATAAGATATCCATAGTATTATAACACGTTATCAGCACGAGTTTCTAGCCAACTAAGAATTATCATATACTTGTGATAAGCTTTTATTTCCTAATCTTTGGGATTTTTAATGGCTAATCTTAATAAGGTTGAGTTTACTGCGTTTGATATTACAGGCAAAAATTATTTGCCTTGAACCCTTTGTGCAGAGATTCACCTTGATGCTATGAATTTCGGAGATACAATTAAAGGGGAAATAGCACATCCCTGCAGGCAGCGGCGGATTCAGGATTTTGGCGTAGGGGGCGCTTGAATAAAAAATAATAAATTGCATAATAAAAATTTTTAAAAAATTCACAATTGATATTTTTTAATAGTTTCACATCTCAAAAAAAATAAAAAATAAAAACGCATCCAATCAAACTAGGAAAGTACTATAAAAAATTTAAAAATAATAGAAAATAGTATCTCTATATCTTAAATTACTGTAAAAGAAGCATATTATTAAGGCAAAGTTAACACAAAAAGATATATCATTGTAACAAAATTTATTATTACCAATATAAACTAAAACACCACTAAGCATTTACAAACAGCCCCTTCGAGTTTTTATGTTTTAGAATCGTTCTATAATTGTTTCAACACTAATGTCTTCAAAACTTGAGAAAGGATTTGAACTAGGAGACAAGTAAATGTTTTCTGTTGTGTACCTAGGGTTTAGGTCAAATTTCTAATAAAATGGATTTAGAAGTTCAATACCTAACTAACTTTTAAATACTATTTTTTGGCGGAAAAAGCTATTAAATAGCCGTTGGTGGGTTGTTGTTGGTTCGGCTATCTATTTTTCAGATTTTAACTGATTTTTGGCAATATTTTTCCCATTTTTCCCCTTCTTTCCTTATCTGTTATGTCTATATAAGGATTGTATTAAATAACTTTTAATGAATAATAAGATTTTACCCCCTCAATCTCTCTCTCTCCCCCTCAATCTCTCTCTTTCTCCCTTACTTCTTCTTCAATTCTACATCTCCTTTAATCTCTTTTTCTCTCTCTTTCTCTTTCTCTCAATTCAATTTAAGAAATATTAGTTTATGACCTATAACTTAATTGGGTTATAACATTTTCTAATGAAAAAAAATTAATATCACTTACTAAAATTTATAAAATCAGAATTTTAGTAAGAGAAATATGGATAAAAATTTAAAAGTATTGTATATTATATAAATAGGATAAAAAATTAACAAAACTTACATTGATTGATGTCTAGTGGTGGCAGGTAGTGGTGCGGCGTTGCTGGTGGCGACGGCCAGGAAGGGCAGGGCGGCGGGAGTGGGTTGGGGTAGGGGGCAGGTGGGGTCGGGTGGGGGAACAGAGGGGACAAGGGGATTAGGGTTAAATTTTTAATTTATTATTAAATTTAATCTTTTTTTTATTTTATAAAAAATGGGACAAAAAACAAAAAAAGGGATGCTTGTACTAGGATTTAATCCCAAGTCCTCTCACTTAACATTTACGCTCTCAAACCACCAAACCAAAGGTCAATTTCTGACTCTTGCTTATTACTAGTAGAATTTATTTTAAAACTCTCACACCAAGGTAGCTCCGCCGCTGCCTGCAGGATCGTTCCAAAATAATGATATTTCTTAGGCATCATATCCATGAGGGATTGAAAGCCGAGTATTTTACTGTATAGGACGCGTTTGTACTTTGATTGAATTTAAAAGAGAGGTTTGATCATAAAAAATATGTGACCCTTCCTAACGCTCGCTATGAATGGATTCGCTTGCAGTTGTAGAATTTTTAAACTATTAGCGAGTATAACTTTGTAGTATTTAATATTACCTCCCGACTGAAATTATACGAAGAAAATATTACTAAAGAGGATATGTTACAGAAAATATTCGCTACTTTTGATGTCTCGAATATGCTCCTGTAGCAGCAATACCCAGAGCAAAATTTTAAAAAATACTTGGAGTTAATCTCATGTCTTCTTGTTGCTGAGCAAAACAATGAACTGTTAATAAAAAAATCATCAGTCATGACTAACTGGGTCAGCGCCATTCCCTGAAGTGAATTCTACATCCCAAGACAATAATAGATGTAATCGTGGCCATAGTCGTTGTCGTGGATGTAGTGGTGGCCATGGACGACGTTTTAGCCGTGGTCATAATAACTGACACTACGGTAATCAAAATGGACTAAAGTTTTAAAAGTCCGACAAAAATGAAGAGAAATATAAAAGAGAGAAAACCCATCAACAAAATTCATCAAAAGACTTGGAGACAAATTGCTATTGTTGTGGTATGAAAGGTCACTGGTCGCATACCTCTCGCACAGTCGAGCATCTGGTGAACCTTTATCAATCATTGCTCAAAGAGAGGCAAAAATGCAGAAACAACTTTATTGAAGATTACTCTCCACTTAATGTGACGCATCTTGATGTTTCTAATTTCTTTAAGGATGCTAGTGGAAGAATTGATTATTTGATAGGTAATGGAAATGTTAAACTAGACTGAGGTTTTAGTTCTTCAGTTATATCCCTTGTACTAAAGTTCATTTTACTTTTAATGGAATAATATTGTTTTGGTGTGTGTAATTTAGTACAATATTATATTCCTGATATTTCATCATAATGGATTGTTTCTAATAAAATCAGGCTTGATAAACTATATTTATTAAGTAAAATTTAAAAGTATTATTATATTATAGTCATTTTGAAACTTTATTCATTACACTTTTGTAATTTATTAATGTGTAACATAAATATAGTTCCTCTAATACATATGTATTTTATATTAAAAGAAACATGAATTTGGTCAAAGTTGGAGATTTATATCCAGCTGACAGTGTAACGACACACATTATCCTCAAAAGCAGAATATATTTTTCTCAGCTACAATTAGCCAAAGCGAATATTAATTCAATATCGGGTGTTTCAAATTTAGTTGAAAGCTCCAAAAGAGCACATGTTATGTTTCTTGGAGGAACAAAACTAAAAATAAGCAATGTTCTGTTTTCTAGTAGATCACAGAGAAACTTGATCAGTTTTCAAGATATTCGTCATAATGGTTATCACATTGAGATAACAAATGAGGATAATAAAGTATATCTTTCCATTACATCACTTACCTAAGGAAAAAAGATCATAGTGAAAAAATTGTCAGCACTTTCTTCTGGGTTATATTATACTTACATAAGCTCAATTGAATCAAATAAAGTGGTTAATCAGAAATTAACTGATTGGAAAATGTTCACCTTATGGCATGACCGCCTGAGCCATCCATGTATAATGATGATGAGAACAATCATTGAAAGTTCTCATGGGCATTCATTAAAGAACTAGAAAATTCTTTCACCTGATGAAATTTAATGTGCGGCTTGTGCTCAAAGTAAAATGATTACTAAGCCATCCCCAACTAAAATTGGGGTTGAATGTCCTACATTTTTGGAAAGAATATAAGGAGACATATGTGGGCTTATTATTCCATCGTGTGGACCATTTCAATAGTTTATGGTGTTAATAGACATAGCAACACGTTGGTCACATGTCTACCTATTATCTACTCGCAATGTGGCATTTGCGTGACTTATTGCACAAATAATCCGATTAAGGGCTCAATTTTTGGATTACACAATCAAAAAGATTCATCTTGATAATGCAGGAGAATTTACGTCCCAAGCTTTTATTGACTATTGTATGTTAAATTGGGATTACAGTTGAGCATCCTGTGACTCACCAGCATACACAGAATGGTCTTACAGAATCTCTGATCAAATTTTTGCAACTAATTGCTAGACCATTGCTCATGAAAATGAAATTGCCTAGTTCTGCATAGGGGCATGCTATATCACATGCTGCAGTATTGATTCGTCCTAGGCCAACTACTTATAACAAATACTCCCCTTTGCAGCTTGTCTCTGTTCAAGAGCCAAATATATCCCATCTATGAATTTTTGGTTGCGTTGTGTATATTCCAATCGCTTCACCCCAACACACGAAGATGGGTCCACAAAGCAGACTTAGAATTTATGTTGGGTTTGAATCTCCACCAATTATAAATATCTTGAACAATTGACAGGAAATATTTTTACAACACCATTTGCATATTGTAAGTTTGACGAAACAATATCTCCAGAACTAGGGGAAGAAAAATTAAAGCTAGAAAAGCAAGAAATTATGTGGAATGCATCACCAATGTCACATTATGATCAGCATACAAATCAATGTGAATTAGAAGTTCAGAAAATTATCCTTTTACAAAATATTGCAAACCAGTTACTATACGCATTCGTTGATATAAAAAGAGTGACCAATTTCCATGTTCCAGCTATGACTGCTCCTGTTTGAATTGATATTCCAAATGAGCAGTCTTCTAAGACATGGGCAAGTATGTTTACTATACGCCAGGAGCGTGGTAGACCTGTTGGTTCTAAAGAGACGAATCCAAGGAAGAAAACGATGGAAAATAAACATGTTGGCTTCTTTATTAAACCTCATGAAGAGGTACAAATGCAAATTCAAAAAAAAAAAAAAAAAAAGATACGGAGAATGAAATGGCCTCTCGAGGATATCAAGTACTTGAGAATTTTGAAAATGATGAAAATATCGAGAATGAGGCAGTCTCAATAAACTATGCTATTACTGGTATACGATTGAACCGAAATAAAATGATTATTCATCAAGTGTTTGCATGTACTGTAGCCACATATTTGAGCACGGAATGTGAAGATCTTGAACTTAAATCTGTTTAAAAATGTCAAAGAAGAAATGATTGGCCAAAATGGAAAGGAGCAACTAAGGCAAAATTAAATTCCCTTGCAAAACGTGCAGTTTTTGGACCTGTAATCCAGACGCTGGAAAACACGAAACCCATAGGCTACAAGTGGGTATTTGTACAAGAAAGAAATGAGAAGAATGAAGTGGTCAGATATAAAGCACGGCTTGCAGCTGAAGGTTTCTCACATAGACAAATAGATTATGAAGAGACATATTCACCAGCAATGGATGCAATTAAGTTTAGATTTTTAATGAGCTAGGTAGTCTTTGAAAGACTCCTCATGCATCTTGTGGATGTGGTAACAGCTTATCTATATGGATCATTTGACAATAATATTTGTCTAAAAATCCTTGAAAAACTACAGATACCAGTCGCATATAGCTCAAAACCTTGAGGCAGTGTTTAATTAAATTATAAAGATCATTTTATGGACTAAAACAATTAGAGCGAATGTGGTACAATCGTGTTAGTACATACCTTCTGAGAGAGGGATATGTTAACAATCTAGTTGGCCTATGTGTTTTTATTACGAAATCAAATTTTGGATTTGCTATCATTGCAGCCTATGTTGATGATTTAAATATTATAGGAACTCTTGAAGCAATTGAACAAGTTGTTGCATATCTGAATAAGGAGTTTGAAATGAAGGATCTCAGAAAGACGAAGTATTGTCTTGGCCTGCAAATGGAGCACTTAACTGATGGAATTTTGGTCCATCAATTTACTTATACAGAGAAAGTGCTAAAACTTTTTAATATGGACAAGGCACATCCATTAGTACATTGTTTGATCCCTTAATGTAAATAAGGACCTTTTTCTCCTTTGAGAGAATAACAAAGAAATTCTTGGCCCTGAAATGCCATATCTAAGTGCAATAGGTGCACTGATATATCTTGCTAACTACACGATACTAGATATAGCCTTTTTGGTTAACTTATTAGCAAGATATAGCCCAACTCCCACTCGAAGACATCGGAATGATATGATATGGGATTATTCTATTTAAGACAATCATATCTAAGATTGGTTGGATATGTAGATGCTGGATATTTCTCTGATCCATATAAAGGTCATTAGTAAACGGGATATTTATTTACCTCTGCTATATCTTGGCGATCCACAAAAATAAATAACAACAGCAACTTCTTCAAATCATATTGAAATACTTGCACTTCATGAGGCAAGTAGACAATATTTGTGGTTGAGATCTCTTATTCAATGTGTTCAAGAGGAATATGGTCTTCCAACAATCAGGGGAAGTCTGACAATACCGTATGAAGATAATGCTGCATGTATTGCTCAAATCAAAGGTGGATACATTAAAGGCAATATAGGTAAACATATCTCACCAAAGTTTTTCTTTACACATGAGCATCAAAAGACAGATAAAATAAATGTTCATCAAGTTCGGTTAAGTATGAACCTTGCAGATTTATTCATGAAAGCGTTGCGAACGACGACTTTTGGAACTAGTCACTAGATTGGTGTGCGTCGACTCAAAAATGTCCCTTACTAATATGTTCACATGAGGGGGAGTCAAATATGCACTGTACTCTTTTTCCCTTCGTTATGGTTTTTTCCCACTAGGTTTTTCTTGTCAAGGTTTTTAATGAGGCAGTCGTATATAACTCGGACACTATAAACTTTCATGAGTGTTATGTGCCGTAATATTTCAAAGGAGAATATCCAAAGGGGTACTGCTGTAAATATTGAATACTGTTCAGGTACAATTGTTATTTGAATATTGAATATTATCAAATGTCTTAAAAAATTAGAAATTATGTAAAATATCTTTATGTATAGACATATATGTAACATGTGGCACAAAGTGACACATGCATCCACACGTGCCATATTCTTATCACTGCTTTTGCCAGTTTTCTCTTTGGGTGTATAAATTTGAGTTTTTGATCACAATGAATCTCAATGAAGAAAGGATGAAAAGCAATTGAGAAGAACGTGAGATATATTTGAAAAGAAGAACACTTTTCCTGGTTCTGAGTTCTGGAATAAAATACTGGCTATTTTCTCTAATTATATTTGAGTTTGTATTTTTATTCTCATCCAGTTGAGTATAATATGTCCTTAGTTTTATAGCATTAAGAAAATATTAAGTAATTATTTGTAGGGCTGATAAATATTTTATCATATTTATGTTGGAGTTTTGGTGTGTGGATCAATATTTCAATTTTACCAAATTTTTTTAATCTATTGTTGACTATGCACACACCATCGACACACCAAAAACTAAGGATCATCACTTAGTTTTAAGCAATAGTTGGTAGCACTGACATATTCATTCACCACTATATGGAGGATCCTCAAAGACTGATTTCCAATTCCATCCCCAGAGCATGGCCAAGATGATCACTGGCCGATTCATTGGTCAACACTCATGTCACTCAAACATCCAATGCACATTCTGTTAAGGTTGGATGCTGATGATATCCCAAAAACAACAATTCATGACTGGAGTTGGTGCCCAATGATGGTGACTCTTGGGCTGCTGAGAGTTATGAATGTAGAGGCCTATAAGTAGGGCCTTTTGTGCCATGGTTTAGGTAAGGGGTTGAAAGCAAGGGATAAAATGTAGTCCAAACAGTATGAGGTAGAGTGTGAGTGAGATACTCTGTTGTAATAACTCTGATCCTATAGTGAAATTATGTTGCCTCCCCCCTCCGTGGATCTAGGCTTCGGCTAAACCATGCACATTCCATGTCTCAAAATTTTCCCTCGTTCCCTTTATTATATTTGCTATTTTAGTTTATTATTCGGGCATTCATGGGTGGTCCTCATAACTAATATCGTAGAGGGTATTAGTTGTTATGAAATTCCTAACACATCTATTAAAAAAAAAAAAATAATTTCCTAACACATTCTCATCTTCTAGCTCCTCAGATTGCACCCTGGTCTAGATTCCTACCTCATTGTCCCCACAATCTTCTTGTTAGGAAGTTCCCCTAGTTGCAGAACATAGGTAAAGTCGGCAAAGGGTTGCTCGACTTCACCCATGTTGCGAACCCTGTGTAAGTTTTCTTTTTTTTTTTTTTTTTTTTTCCTTTTTTGCCTTCTTTTGATATTTTAGAGATTTTTTTCTACCGTACATTTAAGGATTTTTCTCCTCTTAATTATAAAAAAATTAGCTTATTTAATGAGAAATCCTTGGAGTCCTAGTTTCCTATGACTTCAAGATTAGTAGGATAAAGGATCATCTTGGATTTGTAAGAATGGATAAAGTTGAAATCAAGCTCCATATATAAATTAGAAGTTTTTAACTAACAAACTTTGGATTTTTCCATGTAAAATTGTTCCTTGCTAATGAGAAGCCTAAAAATTATTTACTAATTGAGATCCTCAATCCCACAAAGAGAATGCCTATGAATCGTTTTGCACTGTATCCTTTTGCTCTAATTCAAAGTTCAAATTAACGTTTGCCTGCACATGGACCAGTGTACATATTATCTTATTTGTACTGTCATAAGTTAATAAGATGTTCAAATGATTGTTTAAGGTTTATTTTAAATATTTCTACTCCTTGATGTTTTATTGACAATTTATTCCTTAGGTTGTATATTCGAAGTGATGTTAGGTTAGAGGGAAGTTAGTTTTCTTCTAAAATAGTAATTTTCATCATAAGCATAGTTAGTTAAATACGGTACGGAAATAAAAAAAAATTTAATACGTACATATATTATTTGGCTTTTCACACTAAAGTTTGGTTAAAATCTAGTGAAAAATGCATTAACTCATATAAATCATATACAAACATGTCGTGTTTAAAACTGTTACATTTATCACATAGATCCCTTGACATTTGAATATGTCCAATGAGAAGGTTTCAAATGTTCATCATGTAGTTACTCTATGTTGTAATTTGAAGAATATCTGTACAAATCTGACCTATTTTATACAAAAAATACAAATGTAGTACATGCATATGATAATATACCTAAATCCTGTTAATGTTTTCAAAAAAGCATTCAACAAATTGTGATAAAAACTAGATGATAAAATTTTAAAACCTTAAGGTACTCTGTATATTTTGAAACCTTATTTTGAAATTGAAGAGAAGGAGATGTAGGGTGCATTTACCAGGCACTAATGCACCGGATCCTATTATAACTCCAAAGTTAAGTGTGCTTGGACGAGAGTAGTACCAGGATGGGTGACCTCCGAGGAAGTCCCCATATTGCCAACCCTATAAGGTTGGAGGGTCCTCAAAAATAGTCTCTCGAAAGGGTTATACACTGAAGGGGTAAGGCTACATACATCCACCCCTCCCCCCCACCCGACCCCACTTAAGCGGGAGTCCTTGAGGTACTGGATCTGTTGTTGTTGTTGTTATTGCTGTAAGAGAAAGAGAAGTGAATTTTTTTATAAATATGTGTTAATGAATTTTTTGTTTCAAAATTTCACTATCATTTTTAAGTGTAAACGAGTTTGTGGAAAGTATTTTTCATAAAATACATATATATAATACGTTCAATATTAAAACTTGCGAATTTTTATGTAATTTTGGAAAAAATACATAAGTACGACTATATATAATATTAATACATATACGCGTGTAATATGCAAATTTACTAATTATGATCATAAGAACTTAAACTAAAAGGAACTTTTTCTTTAAATTCTTTTGTCTAGGTCAAAATATGTATTTGGGTCATAATTAGATTTAAGGTAAAAAATTAAAGCTTTACCCAAGTGTTTAAAATTAAGAAAATGAAATATAAAATAGACACTTACAATGTTAGAGTTGTCAAGTATAAAGTGGAAACCAATTAAATACTAGTCAATAGTTCTAGAAGGATTAGGATTGAAATAATAGTAATCTTATATATGCTTTTTATTGTCGATAATTAGCGATAGAAATCGCAATACATAATAAATCACTCGAATAAGTGAAGCCTAAGAGAGCGCGAAACAACTCGGGAAATTGAAACACAAAACAGTGAACAATTGGGAAAATAGGAAAGAAAAACAAAAACAATAAACAAACAAAAAATGAACAAAAACTAGCACTACATTGCAATATCACTACTAGGACAGGCTTGGAATAGGGGAAGACGTCGAACTGTGACAAAGTTGGACAAAAATTTATAGGGGATTGTTTCAAATAAAGCGCTGCTCCAACCTTGCAAAAAGCTCAATCATATCCACTTCATCACCATCATATATGCCAAACCAAGCCTTTTCTCGTATTGCCACCTATGCTTTGTATCAGAAAGCTCACCAACATCCTTGGCATTGA
Organism: Simmondsia chinensis; assembly: GCA_018398585.1. Classification (NCBI taxonomy): domain Eukaryota; kingdom Viridiplantae; phylum Streptophyta; class Magnoliopsida; order Caryophyllales; family Simmondsiaceae; genus Simmondsia; species Simmondsia chinensis. The sequence goes on along the minus strand of JAGTTD010000018.1, from coordinate 15,172,570 downwards.
AATCCTGCCTTACCCACTTCCCCACTTTATGTTTCCCGGAGGATTTGGTCAGTTTCTTCGCACTGCTCCCTGGAGACATACCTTTTACGAATTCCTGCCAATCTTGCTTCGCTTGCTGTTTCACCTAACGCTTTGGAGTTGTTCAGCTCTTCTTCGACAAGAAAAATCTTGTAGCCTGATGTCCCATCACCCTCGTTTTTCTCTGCTTCCCTATTTCACTAGACTCAGTGACCTGTGGCATCGCTACCGGAGGTGGTTCAAAACCTGGCAGGTACTTGGGTCCAGAAGACTTAGAATCAACATCACTACCGACAACCTGGGCTTGATCAACAAGAATAGATATGGGGCCTTGGGTCCCAGCTGTCATTTCAGCCAACGTTGTTCCACAGTAAGGCAAGAGGAGATTGAGAAGCCAGAACTGGAATGTCAACCTGGCCCCTATCATGCTTCACACACCTCACGATACTTGTGGCCAAACTTGAACGTGGACCCAAAGATACATGACAACCACCCAAGCCAACCAATGGGAACTCGTGCGTTGATGAACGAACTAGAGGGCGTGATTCCTAATTTGGAGCACGCTCCGATGACAATATTATAATGAGAAGGAGATGCCAACTCCCTGGAAACCCTGGCAGAGGAAGTGAGGGAAATTACCTCTAGGGAGCAATTATCAATTTAGAATTACCCTCGTTGACAAAAACTATGCGAGTTCCCCCATTGAACTAAACTAGGACCATTTGATGAATTAGTCAAGGGCAGCATGTTTCAATAAGTATCCGAGCAACATCAACACACCTCATCACTGACGTTATGGAGTTAGTTTGGATAAATACCAGATATATTGGCAGAATAAATGAAACATTCCTTCGACCAACAGTGAATTGGTAGTCCATGGATTTCACTCCATACTCTTCTACGCAATGAACCCAGAATCTTACCTGAGTATCTAACTATAGACTTGAACTTATGAAGAAGCACCTATTTCTGAGGCTCGAGATATGGCTCTAAGGTTTGGGCCGAGTTAAACGTCAATATGAAAGTGCTAGAGCTTAACCCTATAGGGACCAAGTCCAACATGTTATTCTTTATGATAAATGTGAGGATACTATCAATAGTATCCTCCTTGAAGGATTGCGCGATAATTGACTCCTTAAGCCAGTCCTCCACACGCTTGTTTGAATTTTCCACGACCATCTTGCCACTAGACTGATCCACGGCATCCTCATTCCGAGATCCAGAAGGAGCATCATCCCTAACATAGTTGACATCAAAATAATCGGAACCATGGAGAGAACCTAACTGAGGCCGGGCCCGGTGAGATGAAGGAAAAGGCTTATGCTAGTCTTCACATAGTTAACACTGATCACGAAACTCGCAATTTGTCCTTCATTCATGTTTGCAATTTCCTTGGCAATTTCACTTCTAATACGGAACCTAACAAAGCCATAGGGAAGCCTTGACCTTACTCTTTGATTCTAAGGGAAAAAAAGTGTCATAAATCGGCCCAAAATTGTGGAACACAGCTCTGAGCCATGAATTTGTCGTTCTCTCAGGTAGGCCATCAACGAATATGGATATCGTCGCATCCAAGATCAACATCACAACTCCTTGTCAGCCCTAAATTAAACCCAAATTAGGGTTTCTTCTTTGTCTGGCCTTTACCAAAACTGCCGGAAAGGGGAAGGTAAGGGACGAAGGCGGCAGCAACGACGAGGTGAGTAGCGGGAGATCAGTCACTGTCGAAACATAAGTGGGTTTTAGGGTTTCGCGTTGGCTTGTGGTAAAAGAACCTAGGTAGTGACCGTTGGCTTTTGAGAGGGGTGGATAGAGAGGGAGAAATGGGACGCGGTGGCTGATGCTGGAGTGGTGTTGTTGTGGTGGGTGGCATTGGAGGTGGGCGACAGTGGTGATGGTGGGTGGGTGAGTGGGTGGGTTAGATTTTTGATGGGTGGAAGGAGAGAAATGGGGGGTGGGGCAGTGGTTGGGGAGTGGAGTAATGAAGGTGTGGTGGTGGTGGAGGTGGACAATGGTCGGAGATGGAGGTGGTGGGATTGGGGCGTAGGATGTTTACTGTTGGAGGTTGTCAGGAGGAGGTGGCGGGGTATATTCTTTTTGGAGGTTAATATGCCCCTCAATCTGAATGGATCAAAATTGAGGAAAGAATATCCATTGTCCCTAAGATATGAAAAATGAGAAGAAGATTTCCTCTTCATGTAGATGTTGATCAATTTCTCCTCCGTGGGAATATATTAAGTTCGAATGTGATCTTGCACTTGTTTCTCCTAAAGTTCGTGAAAATCAAAGTATGCAAGTTTCATCCGATTAAGGGAGATCATATTAGTCAAGAGATACGTAACTAAGATGTTATCACACTAAAGGTCAACATGTGACGAGTCCAGTAGGCTAGGGCCCCATACTCCAATTTTGTGGTGAACTTCCACATCTTGAGCTGCTTTTTAGTCTTCTATGGGATTAATGTTTGCTACAAAAATACTGAGTAGCTAGAAGTTGAGTGCCTAATATAAGCACAATCCCCTCAAACTGCATCAACATGTGTGGAATACAAACATCGCTATGGGATCAATATAAAAGACCATGATCAATTGTTCCCTTCACATAGTAAAATATCCAATGGACCACCTATTACTATGGACAGTGCATGAACTTAGTCATAAGGTTTACAACAAACGAGATATTTGGTTTAGTGAAGGTGAGATACTTTAGAGCACCTACTGCACTTTTGTATAGGATTATGTTAGCTTGAAATAGAGAGGCATTCCAACAGGTTAAGCATAAGGCATGTCAAACCCAGTGAGGAGGTTTATGACATACTTATGTAGGACAGATAGAGAGAGGTGAGACTATGACAAGCCTCGCTCCTAACAAAGTCAAAGAGCCAACTAGATTTTTCATGGAAAACCATATACAATGAGCTTTATAATGGGTGGAAGTAAGACTAGGTTTAGAACTAGTGACAATGATGCCAACAACATAGAAGAGCAGAAGTATCATACCATGGATCATGTGGGGCACAAAAAGTGAGGGATTATCACGGGAGTGCTCAGCACCAAAATGTAATAGTGCAGGACTGAAGTGTCAAAACAAAGCTCTGGGAACCTATTCAAAACCATAAATAGACTTACACAAGCAACCCATATGACGCAAGAAGGCAGGGTGAGGCGGGGTTGTTTCATGTAAATCTCATTGTTGAAGAAGCTATGAAAGAACACATCAATAAACTTGTATTATGATCCTAAAATTAGGATTCTACTTAGGATCAGGTTCGACCGATGATGGTGGGATCGTAGAATCGCAAGATTCTAAGACATAGATCAAGAGTTCAATAAACATGACTTCGCCTAATGCTAATTGGTTTTTTGATGTAACCCCACTTGTGCTTCTATATAAATCTCATGTGTGCCAACTTTATGGGTTGGGCCTAAAGGCCTGCTGAAGGTTTAACATGGTATCAGAGCGAGTGGATGATCCCGGGCCCTTGTTTGTTGGCACTGTGACTTCAAAAAGGGGGTGCATTTGAATTCTGTCACACCAGGGGCCACTCTAATTGTTGAATCCAACTGGATTGCAGAAGGTGAGTGGTGCATTTGGAGTACACTCACATGTGAGAGTGAGTGTTAAGAACTCCATATATGAGTCAAAGATGAATCCTCACATAGGAGTGCAGGAAAAAAGCAGACCAACACATAAGGTTATTGGGTTACTTCACCTAATGGCAATTGGTTTTATGATGGAACTCCACTTGGGCTTATATGTAGATCTCATGTGTGCCAACTTTAGAGGTTGGGCTTAAAGTCCAGAAAATTTAATAGGAAGGATCATAGGGACTGAGATCCCAGATTTTGTTTTGAAGTAGAGTAATGAGCTTATTAGCCACTGCTTCTTCACTTTGGGTCTTTAGCTGCTTGTGAATAATACATGGGCTAAGGAATCAAAGCAATGTGAGAAAGAGCGCAAGGGCACCAAGGTTTGTGGATGATTTATTTAGAGTGTGATCATAGGGTGAATGTTTTGAGCACAAAGACAGATGTACAATAGGGAATTGAGGTAGACATGCCCATGCATGAACCCAAACTCGGTTATAATCGAGATTACATGTTGGTAAAAGAGGCCAACAACCCACCACTTACCTCTTGAGGGGATATGAGGAACTCGAAGAGCACATGATAAGATAATGGGACACAAGACTGTAAGGAAAATGACACAATCAAGGTGGGAGGTGTGTCAGGGCAAGGGGTGGAGAGGAATGACCAATCAAGGATAAGCATGGTGCCCACGTTGGCCAACTACTGGGTAAGGGGTCTTGTAGGGCCCAAGCTAGCTATGGAACGAGTTGTGATGAGTTTCAAGAGCCACTAGGGGCCAACCACAATAAGAGTCGACCCATTAACAACGTTAAGTGTTTATAGCCTATTTTGTATGTGCAGGTGTTGTGACAAGAGATGAAGAATACTAGACTAAGATTCTAAAAATAGACAATGGGATAGTCTAAGCACAAAATCGCTATTGATTTTAAATAAATTATTTTTAATTTAATTTTGAAATTGGTTTTTGAAAAGTAGATTATGTGATAATCTAAATTGAATGTTGGTATTATTTTAATTAAAATTAATTAATTAATTTTATTGATTGGTTTTAGAATGAGATTCTAATGCGAGATTATAAGATAATCCATGCTTGAAAACGATAGTGTTTTTGAATCAATTAATTAATTAATTTTGGTTAATTTTAGAATGAGATTCTAAAGGGGATTATGTGATAATCCAGGTTGTAAATGCCAGACAATTAAAAACAACTGGTTATAAAAATCAAGTGGGAGCGAGGTTTCAATTGTTGTAACCTCACGGTCTCCATTACTGGTGTAGCAGTACAGTAGACCGATAGACCTCCCTGCGGAGGATGTTGGTTTGTAAATCACAGGGTTAGACTTCTTTAGAATAAACCAAAGTGCAAAGAAGAGATGCGACCACGCTGCCTTGGAGTATTTCATGTATTTGTATGGAGGTTTAGGTAATGGTTTACACTTGACTAGCGTGATGCATTAGCCCCCCTGAGGAGCTCTGTTGTGTCATGTTAGAGACTAAGGTAATGTGGTGAGTTAATCAAGTTTAGTAAGAGTTGCAAGAAAACGGATTAATTGAGAGTAGTTCTCACCTAAACTAGCTTCGTGCGAGCCCGATACAGGGGAGTAAGGAGTGGTGTGTTTGGGTCATCATTGTATGCATGATAGTACAGTTTGGCGGATATCTGACTTATTGTGTATGCTAAATTGAAAGAATATTTATCACTGCATTATACATGACTCATATAAGGTAGTTACACGATTGTTTGCATTTATAGTGTTTTTGAAATGGCTACAACTGGTGCACTTCACTCAATTCTGAAAGATAATGCTTTAACTGGACCGAATTACTTTACCTGAAAAATGAACCTGGACATAGTATTAGTACATGAGGGTCATAAGTTTGTTCTCACTAAAGCTCGACCTACGATGCCCGCTAATAATTCTGCAGTTGCTATTAAAGAGCGTTATGAATGCTGGAATAAGGCTAATGAGTTAGCCAGATGCTACATTTTGGCCTCTGTGACCAATGTACTTAGGCATCAAATGCTTGAGATGGAAACAACAGCTGAGATGATCAAATATTTAAAGTAAATGTTTGGTAGTCAAGATAGGGCAGCTAAGTAAGAGCTGATGAGGAAGCTTTTGAACATGAGGATGTCAGAAGGGTCCCTAGTTGAGGAGCACGTCATGAAAATGATGGCGTGCTTCTCTGAGTTGGAGATTCTGGGTGGTAAGATTGATAGTCAGTCTCAGCAGCACATCATCCTCAGCTCTTTGTCCGGCTCTTTCACTCGGTTTAGGTTGAACTACACAATGAATAATAAGGATTATTCATTACCTAAGCTGATGAAAGAGCTACAGGTAGCAGAGGGCGTTATGCGAGCCAAGGGGAGTGTCCACTTAACTCAGGTATTGAGGACTAGTGGGAGCAAGCAGAATAAGGGACCGACTGGAAAGATAGGCAAAGGCAAAGTTGCTAGTGTAGCAACTAATCCTAACAAATGGCCAGCAAAAGGAAAGTGTTAATTTTTCGGAAAGATGGGCCACTGGAAGAGAAACTATGTAAAGTACATGGCTACTCTTCCTGCAAAGACTGCTAAGCCATTTGGTGAAGGTATGTTGATATCTCACTGATTTGAGTCTTGTGCAGTTGTGAGTTCACTAGATTCCTAGCGTGTGGACTCTGGTTTAACTAATCAAGTCTGTAATATGTTACAGGGGCTCAGGTCAACCAGGAGGCTACATGATGGGAGCTGTACCTGATAGCTGAAGGCGGTACAAGGGTGGCAGTCTTAGTAGTAGGAAGCGGTAGCTTAGATTTTAGCATTAGAATTTTGTTTTTGCTTATTAAAAAATTCTCATTGATTTGTACCTGCATTGGACAGGAATTTGATTTATGTGGTTTGTAGAATAGTTGTTATTCAGTTTGAATATGGTTGTGAACCTTTATTACAAGAAATAAAATTTTTATTTACTAAGGAACATGTGTTTATGATTTATTCATGTTGTTTTTCCTTGCATACGTGAACAATGCGAAATACTTAGAGAAGAATTTTGCAAATAAACTACGAAAGGGAAAACAAAATAGCGTTAAAAGGAAGGTGACAATAATTCTGAACAGCTAGACACTACTTAAATCATAGTGGAAGCATTAGATGCACTTACTAATAGGAACGAGAATGTTCCAAGTACATGAGAGCTTAGGTGTGGTGGGAAGATTGTCAGGACACCTGACAGGTTCATAGCGGGAGCCTTAGTGGTTGATCGTGGCATTGAATCTAATCCTTGAAGCCACAATGAAGCAATTATGTCTTATAGTTTTAAGCAATCGGTTGCTCAAACCATGGGTGTACAAATGATGTTAAGAGAAAGTAGTGACTTTCTTAGTTTTATATGTCAACGATAAACTACTCATTGAGAATGATGTGGGGGTGTCATTAGCTGTAAAGACTTGGTTGTCATGATAGCTCAACATGAAAGACTTAGGAGAATCCAGCTCGACTCTTAGGATTAAGCTTCAGTAAGGTCATAAGAGTAGAATGTTGGATTTCTCTCCAGCCACTTATATTGACAAGACATTGTCAAGGTATAGCATGGAGTCCCTCTTTTTTTTTTTTTTGAGAAGTGTTCTAGGACACCTCAAGAGGAGGAGCAATTGAGGAATATTCCATATGCTTTGGTAGTGGGAGCCTCAGGTATGCCATGTTGTACAGGAGGCTTGATGTCTACTTTGCTATGGTAGAGTAAGCAGGTGTTAGTTTAAACATGGGTCCAATGGACTAGGTGGCAGTGAAGTGTGTTTTCTAGTTCTTTGGAAAGAACTGGAGATCCTATGCTGATCTTTCAAAGTGATAAGCAGGTTCCAGTTGGCTATACTGATTTAAAACTTCCAGTCAGATTAAAATGATAGACGTTCGACGTCTAAGCATGTCTTTACCCTTGGAGTGGGAGCCATTAGTGAGAGGAATTTCAAACGGTATTGTATTGCTGACTTCGGAATAGAGTAATTGTGCTCACTAAGGATTAGGCTCAGTAAATTTTTGGTTCAAACTCAAAAGGGGTGAGTATGGACTTTGTCATAAATTAGATTTAGGACAAGTGGGAGATGGTTAGGAACAGTGTCCTGAAATTCAGATTTATTCTGGATATATTATTTTTAATTAATAAATAATAATGAAGTTCCAATCGTTTCCTAGTTAACTTTGTGTATATTAGCATTTATACTGCATGTGATTTTCTTTTGGGAGACATCCATGAGATGGGTGTAGTCCTCAGACTGCAATTTACATGTTTGTTCTAAGTGGTTTATGAGATTAAGCCATAGATAGACTTGGAACAATTGGTATAGATTGTTGTTTGAAAGACTCATAGTCGAAGACAAGTTTGGACCATTTGTATGTTAAGACTATAACGTGACACTTTAGATGACTTGTCTTGGTCATGTGGATGAAGATCCAAAAGTGTTAGGTTAGTGTGTTTAATAAGATTGACACACTGAGTTGGACCATGTGGGTTACTTATTTCTAGACTACTATCAGAAATGAGTGATTCACGTTGTACTGTTTGAACGACGACTGCAAATCCTGAGGGTATTCTGAACTTGTGCATGGAGCGTTAGTTACTTTGGTGTACTATAAGTAAGGTCTAAACGAATGACTGAAATCCCACGTACACTGGGTAGCGGCGTGAAGTGTGACAAGGATCAGGTATTTAATAGGGAATCTACGGTCTCTTATGAGATACAGATGTCCCCTTAGTTGATTCGCAAATATTTGAGTAGTTTGGAAACTTTGGCCAAAGTATTCTAAGTTTTTTACATTTGGAATTTATATTGTGAATATGTTCAAGCATAAATGAATAATTCAGTGAAGGGCGAGTCGGTAAATAATGGAGAAGCTGTAAGAAGGATAATGGTAGTGGTTATACTTATCCTTTGCCTGGACATCTAGTGGGATTAAGTCTTATTAAATAGTAATTAAATTATTTTATGAGATGATTAATTTAACCCATTTGGAGCTAGATTTAAATTGTCCCTGAGGTCCCTATGCAGGCCTCTGTATTTTATTGCCATCGAAAAAATATTAAAGAATTCATGAGATGAATTATTTATCCATAAGATGGGTAAATTACTTTTTCCAAACATTGTTCATGAGATGATGAAAACATAAAAATTAAAAAATAAAATAATTTTGAAAAATTAAAATTCATATGAAGAATTTTTACATGTGAAAAATAAGGCAAAAAAAAAGGGACGAAACTGTACAGGGTTGCGATCCGCAACTACGCGGATAGACCAACCAGCGGGCGACACGCGTCACGCGCGGGTGGTCCTTAAGTTGAGGATCCGCACCTTCGTGCGCGGACCAATCAGAGGGTGCCACGTGGCACGCTCTGGTTCGCCCAAGTGGGATCCGTGCCTTCGGGCGCTGGGGAATGAGACACTGACACGTGTCACTCTCAATACCCAAAGGAGCAATTTTGCCTAGGTTCAAAATGACGCATTTTGACTTTGTTTTGTAATTAAGCGCAGTGTTTTAATTTAAACTGGGCGGTTCCCACATCGAAAAAGTAGATTTTTTTCGCTCCGGTATATTCTTATAAATAGAGCGGCTTATTCTGAGGTTTGGCATCGAAGTTGAAATATTTCTTTAGGGTTTCTGAAACTTTTTTGGAGACTCAATTGGAGAGAACGTTTTCCATTGAAATTTTTCATTCCTCAGTTTAATATTTTTCGGAGCCCACCCTCCCGGCAGTTCGAGGTCATTGCGTAGAAGGTCTCGGGGTCTCGATTTTGAAGAATATTATTGTCTTTCTGTTTTTTCTTTTATTGGAGCAATTCCAGTTATGTTCTTTTTTCTTTATTCTTTTTCGCCTTTCGATTTATTTATAGTATTCATTATTATGCCTGTACAAGTTTATGTAATGTTATGAATGTATTAGAGTAATAGGCCTATAGATCTAAATTTAGAATTTAGATCTGTTGATTTAAATTATGAATTTAAGTCAGTAGATTTAAAATTAGGAAATTTAAATCAACCCTCGGTTTAGAGTTATGAATTCTGAACCCATTCTGCTGCGTAAACTTTAGGGAGAATTTTTGAAATCATCCCAACAATCGGTATTAGGGCAAAGGGTTTATAGAGATAAACCTATTCCCGGGAACTCTCGCACATGAGGTGTCACGAAGCGTGACTCTCCGACCGGGGGCTTAGGTAGAGAGAAGAGTCTCCTACTCTAAGTGCTCTAATAGGTGCCTATTGTTGTGATCATAGTTGAGAACTGTAAACCCAATAGTCGGCATCAGAGTCTATTTTCAAACAAAAATTTTATGTTTTTCCTAACACAGGTTGCTTTGCCTCATTGTATTGCTATTTCCAATTTACTTTGGGGCTCGATGGGGCTTGAATGCATTATTCCTAGTAAGGAGGGTCACTGTTTTTGATTCAAGTCCTTCGATGATTTAGCAAAGGTGCTTCGCGGTGGTCCTTAGTACTTCAAGGGCCTTCATCTCTCTCTAGTGATTTGCTGCCCTGGTAATTTCATTCCTCGTGTAGACCTCACCCGGCTTCAGATTTGGGTTCGATTTCATGGTGTGGAGGCCCCCCTTTGGACTGAAAAAGCTCTTAGCTCTGCTGCTAGTAGGGTGGGGAAACCCCTCTACATGGATGAGCCGACTCTTAATGGGACCTTGACCAACTGTGCTTGTATTTGTGTTGAAATTGGTGCTCAAAATCCTCTTCTCAATAGCTTGGTAGTTGATATTGACGGCCTTCGTCTTCCAGTTTCTGTTAAGTATGAAGGTATGCCTCAAATTTGTCACAAATCCTCGATTTTTGGTCACTTATGTCCTGACCTGAATGTCATTTCTCCTATTACTCCTACTGTTGAAGCACCGGCTCCTATTGTCAACGGGAAGAATTGCCAGTGAAATTGCTGGAAAAATGGGGCTGTTAGTGGTGGGTTTGCAATTGCAGGTGGTGGTGGAGATAGGGGTGAGGGCCCGCCTCTTGAGCTTACTGCTATTGGGCAGAAACCTGGCATGGTTGTTGGAGGAGAGGTTGTCAGTGTTGGGTAAGAATTTGAGCCCAATAAGTCTAAGCACGGGGCTTAAAGGCCCATTTCAAATGGGAACTTGTTGGGGGCTTCGATTAGGCGTTATACCTCTGGCAGGCCCACCATTGCTGGTGGGCCTACTACACCTGATGGACCGTTGAGCTCAGCCCACCTTCCTGCCCAATGCCAAGATGGCATTGGGCCATGTGCGAGTGGCCTAGGAGCTAGGGCGAGCCACTCTTATTTATGAGCCCAGGACCGAGGCTAATTTTGTCCTGAGCCGATGGGCGACTTCCAGCTCTTCATCGCGTTGTTGATCTTCATCCACTTGCCGGTTGGTGCCAGATATGATCCCCCGAGCTAAAACCTAAGGGGATGGACGTTTTGCGTCTAGATCTCATCCTAAGAACCATTGTGGCCTCTCTAATTTTTGAGTCTCGGCTATTTAATGGAGGAGTTGAGGACTTGAGCTACCCTACTATCTACTCTGAGATTGTTGAGTCTCAGGATACCTAGGTTGGGACTATTGAGCCAAGACTTTGTACCTTGAACAAGGAAGCTAGTGTGCCAAGTGTTGCTATGCTGAATTGGTTTGCCCACATCTCTAACCAGAATAGTGTGGCATCTTTGTTTACACCCTAATTTTGCATGCGCTGGGACGATGTCGTATTGAGCAAAGTGCCACGTGCTTAACACATGAGGCTTGCCTCGAGGGGAATCAAGTTTTTGGGAGCTGAACTATTGGCGCCTCGAGCCCAGTATCCTCAAGAGATGATCACCCTGACAACGGTATCAACCACTCGAGGACTCAAGATGGTTAAAGGGTAAAAGGAGCTCGAGTTCAAGGGACTGCCAAGAAAGCCGCAAGACAGGTGGTTTCCAAGCTCAAGGTGGTTACTTGGAGCGCAATGTTAGATACTTGGGCACGAAGCTTAATCCAAGGGGATGTGAGGTTTCTAGAAGGGATTCCGCTAAGATTATGGACGTGGCCCTAAGGATTTCCCTCCAATACTGAATTTAGGACACCTTCATTGGAGGTTTGTGTGCCGAAGAAGAAGCTTAGTAGATAGATGTCGGTGAAGTTGCTGCGAAAATAGGAGCAGCTGCTATTTTTTGTTTTTTTATAAATGAAGGACTCTGCGTCAGGCCAAAGTAGTACACACACTCAATACAAAACTTCTTCAAGATTTCTTTAAACCACATTTGTACTTTTTCTTAGCAGTAGCGTAACTTAGCATAGCTTAGATTAACGTACAACTTGTTACACTTGCTTCATCAGTAATACAGTTTCTCGGGTTTTAGGTACGAACTCTAGTTTTAATATGTTCCCAAATTTTGACAAGTTAAGAATTTAGGCTTTAGTTTAAGGCTTTGATGACCGAGGCTTGACCTTAATTGTGTTGGTCTTAACACTACGGTCCTTGCTTAATAAGTTAGGTGAACTTATGTTCATGCCATTGTTTAAGGCTTTGACCGCCAAGACTTGACGTTGATTACATTAGTCCTAACTCAATGACCTGAATATAGTCTGCTCCACCTTAATCTTGTCAGACCTTAACTCATTCGAGTTATTGTAAGTCAAGGGTGTTAGGCATAGAAACCTGATTGACTCAGGTTCATAAATGGACTGCTAAGCTCTTAGGTTTGTCTCCACCCAAGTTCTCGACTTTTAGTATACAAGGAAAGGTGTTTGTGGGCCTTGCTCGGTCACTTTTATCCCACGTGAGTTAGGTCCATATCCTTTTATTTTCTATCCACACGTATATATAAAAAATCCACAAAAATATTTAACAAAAGTCTTCTTCATTGAAGTACAAGAAGAACTCACGATATAATTGAAGTCATATACAACAACATATCACAACCTTTTTTTTGAAAATGGCGAGTGGTTTAGGTCAAAGATGAACAATTCGTAATTAGGCTCACTCTCTTGTCACGGTGAGTCCATATTGCACGTTTTTTTCTTTGTCATTTTACGGAGAGCGCAATGTACTTATTTGCAAACAAAATAAAGCAAACGCGCCTTTTTATGACCACAGTGGGAGGCTTGAAAGGAAACTTCTTCGTCTTTGGCCTATTGTGGATTACAAGAACTTTGTTTCAGACCATTCAACGATTAAAACCAGGAGGTCCTATGCTCTCGAGCATGAGGAGCTAGAGGCTTAGCCTGATTGGATCCCCACTTGAACATCCTCTTAAACTGAGCCCTATAACACGAAAAAATAAACTGAGTCATGGCCACAGCAGTTAGAGCCATGGTGAAGATGACATCACAGAGATTGAATGAATAGATATAGATGGCTATTTTTGTAGGAGTTTCATGGTCGTGCTTAAACGTTGTTTAGAAATTGTAGACCAAAAAATTCAACAAACATTGAGAAAAGCCATCGAGATACAATGTGCTGAAGCAGAGCGCAATCTAGCAGCACAACATGAAAGCTCTGCCACCGTGAGAGCCATAAAACCTCGATGCATGATAGGCTTCATAGAGAGACTGGCAGAGTCTTAGTAGAATTGAACTCAACTTTGTCTTCTACCGCTACCTTTATTGTTAAGGACGTGACAAGATAAACAATAGTTTAGTTCCGGCCTGTCTTATTTAGATAGGCTGAGGCTCATAATGGCTTGGTTCAAGCCGTTAGAGAGGATATAGGGCAACTTATGCATAGACCTCCTCCATCAATACCAACTGGATATCCTCGTGAAGCTCCCTTTAGCTCATGATTACTAGTGACTCAAGTTGACCATACTGTCCCTGAGAGATTGGAAAACCTAGTTATGGCTAACCCGAGTGTCACACACTTGGAGTCCAATCGTAGGAACAATGTGGCCCTTAAGGTTGTTGGCACTTTGAATCAGAGTTTTTCTCTGGCCTCGAGGGATCTCAACCCCAATGTGTGAGTGTTACTTGTCCCTAAGACAGGGGCGAAACTGGTCATACCCTCCTCATGTAGTAGAGGTCACCTAATTGCCCAATCAAGGCCTTGAAGTAGAAGTCAGGGGCAGGCACCCACTGCTGGGAACCAGCCTCTCCTTCCAAGGCCTCTCCACACCTATCACACTAAGGGGCAAGTTAACCACCCACTTTCTTAATACCATGACTTGGGGACTAATCAAGCAAGGGTAAACCAATAGGCTACTAATATTGGTGTGCTCCTAGGCATCGTATAACCCAGGTCCTGCCGGAACATACTTCGTGGCCAACCAAGCGCATCGCCAAGTTGATCGGGGGGTTACCCTAGGTTCGGGCAACAGAATCCGTTCTCACACCTGATTGTGATGGGTGCTCAGGGGCATCTTGCAGATCCCCCTTGAGATACTCACCCACTTACGGGGCAATGGCAGGTATATAATCATGTGCTTAATCTACCCCTCCAGGATCAATTGGTTGCCCTCATCGAGCAGATTTATGGGCCAGGCCTTAGAAGGGTCATGGACCCTTGTACAGTAAACCTTACCTTGACTTTATAGACAGGGACTACCCTTTTCTTTGAGGATATAAAATCCCCAAGTTTATCCTCTTCCCAGGGGAAGGGACAGTGTTTACCGTCGAGCACTTGGCAAGATTTAATTGCATGTGTAGGGAAGTGGTTGACAATTAGTATCTAAAGCTTAGATTGTTCCTTAGCTCCTTAACTGAGACTAATTTTCAATGGTATATTAGCCTGCCACCTAATTCCATCTATTGATGGGATGGCATGGCAAGGCAATTTTTGGCCCAGTTTCCAAGAATGGAATCAGGAACTTCCATGTCTGACTTGGCTCGAGTGAGACAAAAGCTAGGCCAATATGTGAAAGATTACATTAATCGATTGAAGAGTGCCAGGTTAAGGTGCACCGTAGCCCTTCCTAAAGTTGAATACAGCAAGCTAGCCTTAAGTAGCTTGGATATTGAATTTAGAAAGAAATTTGAAGGATCTAACTTCACAATGCTCCTACAGCTAGAAAAATGTGCTACTTGATGCAAGGCTATCTTGAAAGAAGAAGGCCCGAAGAAATATAGCCTATATGGGATTTATGTGCACGATCTAATCTTCAGAAACATGGTTTAAGATGCCATAGAAGGAAGGGAATTAATCTTCCCAGGAGAAGGACATATGGGTGTTGACGAAGACCCCTTCCCTAGCCCTGTCTAGGTCAATTTAATTGAGGTGGCAAAGCCTTATGATTCCCATAACAGCCAAACTAATGGTAGCTGGTTATGCAGGATGGATATGGACAAAGATAGGTAGGTCATGGCCAATGCTTTTGTTTCACATACTGCTAGAATCTAACACTTAGGTTTACCAGGGCCACATTGAGATTGCCAGAGGATTACTGCAAGTGGCACATCAAGGCCGAACATTCAACACACAGTTTTGTTACGTTCAGCAGGTCCGCAAAAAAAACAATTAGAAGAAGGCATTATTCTTCTTTCTAAGGAAGAAGAGTTAGCCATGGGTATCCTCATTAATGACCACTAGCAGGCAGTCTTTGCTTCTAAGAAACAAGCATCGAGGAAACTCTTGCACGTCACATGTGACCTCTACGGAAATTGTGGTCACAAGTTAGTGTCAGAAATTAAGAAGTTGAAACCTTCACCCAAAGAAGAAACCAACACTCTCGACAAAAAACACCTAGTAAGACCTCCTCGTGGTCTTACTTCAAAAACCTAGATCATCACGAGAACTAGGCATCCAAAGAAAAACCCGAATTACCACCTACTAGATGTGGACACCAGTCTGGCACTATGGCATTCTAGACACCAACTTTATGGGGTCCGATTTGGCAATGTTTGGAGGAGAAATCACCTTTGACAAGGAGAGGTTAGTCCCTCTAACGTTACTAGAATTCAAAGGAGAAGGCAACAACAAAAGAAGGCAGCTTGGCAGAGGACTTTTGCTCGATCCTTGCTTAACTAGGCTCTCTCAAGAGGAAGATGGAGTCTGCAAAAGTAAGCAAACTGAGCAGATAGATCTCGAGGATCCAACAACTGAGTCCTGGCCTTTTATTGCTACAGGTAAAGGGCATATACACAAGAAGCTTGAGAGATGGGCTAGCCTCTTATTTTTTGAAGGGTAAGAGCCTTGGTGGGATTAGCTTGCCAAGAATTCCGTAGTTCAAGGAGCAGTCGAGAACGAGAAGGAGTACTCCCCTTTCAGCATCAACTTAGTGAAACCTCTAGGCCATGTGAACCCAACATTGTCTGATATAGAGAACGATTTTCATGAGGAGGTCTTCCCCAACCAATGGAAGGGCCTTAAACCCTGAGGGTTGATCCAGAGAATTAGCCTCTAGAGCAGGATACGCCAACATATAGCACCCTCAACAACAAGCTCAGAACACATCCATGGTTGACTGCCAAAAAAGGGAACAGACCAGGGGATCCAGATACAATTTGGGACGCTCCCAGAAAAAGTTGATGTCAAAACCGCACTGCTCTTTCCTCAGTAGTTCATGGCAACTGACACTCAAGAAGGCCTCGAGGGAGACATTATACCATCAGATGAAGATCCTCAAATGGAGCTTGAGGGTATCTCTTTTTCTTCTTCTGCTGTAGTAGGGAGAGTTGGAAGAACAACATCCTTCCTCCTCTTTCTCAAGCCACCAACCTCAAGGACTGGTGAAGAGGTTCTTAGAGGGGACTCCTCTAACAGCATCTGAGTAAAGCTTCTTATCCCAACACTTGGAGTTTCTTGGACAACTGCTGAAAAAATAAGGAACCGAGTTCTGTCTTTGTTCAAGCGACTAAAATAAAACTAAAGTATACTTCAGGAGTGGCTATTTACCTAATCGTGCCTTCTGCGGGGTTGGCTTGATGCTGATGGGCTGGCTTCTTCTTGAGTTGGGACTTGCAAGTTCTGACAAAGGCATAAAATACTGCTTGCCACCTCTGGCCTCTAAGGAGGACCAATAGGCTTGAACCCAAGCTGCAAAACATGGTGTGGCGCTCGGGGTGTACCTACAAACAATAAGATGCCCATAAAGGGATTTCACCTCTTGCTTTAGCTCATGGAGCTCCCTATGTCACACAGGCTAGATGGAGAAACTCTTAGCACACCAAAGGTTCTTGGTCCTTAGACTGGGAAATGGACGCCTTGGACCACACCAAATTTCTTGGCAAACAATCCAAGCCTATATGTTTCCATACCAGGATAAGTCTTATGATAAAAGAACAAATCTTGGGAGCATAAGATTGCTTGCTAGATTTGGGAATTGATGTCCATAGAGACATCATAATAAAGGTCTAGTTTCCTAAACTAGAGTCGGCTGAGATTCATCTCCATAAAAGAAGTCCATTGAGTCCCCTTCCTACCTCGAGAAGACGTTAGTCTCTCAAGGCATTGGTTAAAAGATCATTCTAAGGGTAGCTAGACGACGAGCGAAGTACTCCTAGAAGAAAGAAACCCCCTCACTTGTGGGAGCATAGGGGGCCCCTAGGGCAAAGCTCAGGAAAATAGGCTTGGGCCCAAAGCTAGACCGGCCACAGGTGTCCACCTATTTGGACAACATAATTCTTAGATATGATGTCCCTAAGGCATCCATATACATAGGCCAAGAATAATGACCCTAAGGCCAATGGACTAGTGCTAGAGAGTAACTTTATAGCCATGGTCCTTCGAAACTTCAAGACTGAGTTGGAGGAGTTAGTAAAGAAAAACTTGTTTAATCAAAACACGTAAAAGCATGCCTCTTCCTCTCTTGCACCATGCCCAAAGTCATGAGCCCCTGTTGCAACCATCTTAACGAAGGGCTCGTAGCTGTTGGGAAAATCGATTATGGAGAAGGAAGAGGCAAAAGCTTCAGCCTCATTAGAAATAAAAGAATCAAGAAGCAAATCCTTTCCTCGTAGCGAAATATCTGTTAAGTCTGCTATATCCTTCAAGTTGATGCTAGGAAATCCCTCAAGGAGGACAAAAGATTTGTAATAGGTGTTCTAATAGCAAGTGGGCGTCATCATGGTAGGGTAATCATACTTGAGAGTGATGGTGGAGAGCTTGATGGCTTCGTAAATACGAAGATTCGTCCATTTCTCTCACCATTAAATTGTCCACCCACTCAGTGTATTACTTTGTCAAGAAATTCTATCCTTTAAAGGGCACCGTTTCCTTTAAGATGTGACTTCCTCCCCGTGAAGAACTTGCAGAAACTGTGCCAAGCAGAGGAGATTCGTTAGTATCTGGACAAAGTCTTTAAAGACTTGGAACATCTCGGGATGGGTCAAAGATGGGCCCTAGGGCATAAGAAGGGAAGGAGGATAAAGGATCAATCTCTAATAACCATGAAAGTTCCTCATCAATGGTGTTAAGATCGATTGGGCTCTGAAGCACATCAAAACCAATCAAAATGTATGATTGAAGCAGACGCATTAATTGCTAGATTAGGCTATCAACCCGAGCAATAGGGGTAGAAACAACAAATGAGATTTTAGCCATTGTCAAATCATAGGAAGCGAAGGATGAAAAGCAGATTGAATCTAGATTCAGAGATTCAAAGAATAAAAGGGGAATTTGCAAGAGCGCTTCAAAGAGAATAGAGCAGAAATTGAAAATTTCAAGCCCTAACTATCATACTTATGGAAACACGAGAAAGAACGTCAAGTGATGCACAGTGTTCTCATGGGCTCCTTGTAGCCGTTGAGGGTCAAATCAAGTAGATTTTTAATCCATTGTAAATTTGAGTTTAACAACAGCTAAGGGGGGCATTTTTTTACACCCTAAATTTGAAAAGGTAGGATGACACCATTCTAAGCAAAGTGCCATGCGCTTTACACGTGAGGGTTCCCCCGAGAGGAATCAAACCTCTAGGTGCTGAAGTAGTGGCATCTTGAACCCAGTATCCTGAAGTGGTGATCACCCTGACAAGGGTATCAATCACTCCAGGAGCCGAGATGGTTGAATGGTAAAAAGAGTTTGAGTTCAAGGGACTGCTAAGGCTACAAGACAAGTGGTTTCTAGGCTCGAGACGGTTACTTGGAGCGCACTCTCAGATACTCTAGCATTAAGATTAATCCAAGAGGATGTGAGGTTTCTAGAAGGGACTTCTGCCAAGATTATAAACATTGGCACCAAGAATTTCCCTCTAATACTGAATTTAGGACAAGTTTATTGAAGATTTTCAAGCTAAAAGAAGAAGCTTAGTGGCTAGATGGGGTGAAGTTGCCGCATAAATTGGAGCAGCCGTTATTTTTCATTTTTTATAAATAAAAGACTTTGCTTCAGTTCAAAATAGTGCACACACTTAGTACAAAACTTCTTCAAGCTTTCTTTACAGTACACTTGTACTTTTTCTTAAGAGTTGCGTTACTTAACATAGCTTATATTATAGAACTTGTTGTACCTGCTTCATTAATAAAATAGTTTTGTGGCATTGTTTAGGACTTTGGCGGCCAAGGCATGACCTTGATCAAGTAAGTCCTAACTCAGTGACCTAAAAAAGAATTTCCTCAACCTTAATCTTATGAGACCTTAACTCATTCGAGTTATTATGAGTCAAGGGTGCCAGGGTTAAAAATCTGATTGACTTGGACTTGTATGTGAACTGCAGAACTCTTGGGTTTGTCTTCATCCCATTTCCTTACTTTTAAGTTTACAAGGAAAGGTCTATGTGGGCCCTACTCTGTCACTATAACTGCCATTTGAGTTAGGTTCATATCCTTTTATTTTCTATCAACAAATATATATGAAAAATCAAAACAAAAATATTTAACAAAAAGCTTATTAATTGAAGCATAAACATAACTCAATGTATAACCGAAGTTAGATATATCGACATATTACTACCTTTTCTTTGAAAACGGTGAGTGGTTGAGGTCAAAGACGCGTGGTTCGTAATTAGGCTCACTCCCTAATCGCGATGAGTCCCTTTTGCACGTTTCTTTTGTTTATTATTTTACGACGACCACACCACACTTAACTACAAATAAAATAAAGCAAACGGTCTTCATCTTCTTGTTTTGTCGCTCGCCTTCAGGCCAGAGCCCAACATTCTCTTGTGGGACTGTTGAGGTCGTGCATCAGGTTTCAACCTAGGGGGTCTTTGCTCCAAGTATAGTGCCTCCTCCTCTTTGCCAACAACCTATTGGACATGGATGTGATGTTTGCTCGTTCCCCGGTTTCCATTTCTTTTTCATTTCTTCTATATATTTTTAGGAGTGGTGTTAGACTCTGTATTGCGTTGCCTTTCTTTCCTGTTGTATTGACTTTTTCTTGGCTTTTACATTGTTTTCTTGCACTAGGGTTGTATATAAGTCGAGCCGAGACTGTGCCTGATGCTTGTCGAGCTCGAAAAGTTCAAGCTTGAACTCAGCTCATCAAAAGCTCAGGCTTGGCTCGACTCAGCTCGATCTAAGCTCGACAAGCTTCAAATTAAACTTGCAATATTCCGGCTCATTAAGCTTCATATAGGCTCGTTTAAGTTTGGCTCTGCTCAATTACACTCCAATTTAGCTTCATTGTGTAAATTTACAAGAAAATATATTATGCTAAAAAAGGCTCGCTTCGGCTCGTTTAGGCTCGCAAGCCTACGAGCTCGAGCTTCACTAGGCTCGGGCTTGGCTCGATAAGCTAAACGAACTAGTTTGGCTCGGCTCAAGCTCGTAGCTAGCCGAGATTTTTAAGCATTATGAGGGGCCGGCTCGCGAGGGCTCGTGAGTTGGCTCTTGTCATTCACATCCCTACCTTGCACTTCGTATTGTAGGCTTTGGCCATATCTTGGGGTATGCCCATTCTCCACTTGTATCTTTTCTCTTATGGTAATAATAAAAATCTCGCCGACTTACCAAAAAATATTTTTGCTCATGGGTATCTAATAGAGGGGTTGGTCATAATAATAATAATAGAAGTTATTTTAGAATTCTTGAGTGAATATATTTAATTCTACTGTGCAACAACATTTATTTAGTGGAATTAAGTGTTGTTAAATGGTAATAAAGGTTATCAAATGTTGATAATTAGATTTGACCCATTTGGAGCTTGAATTAAATTGCCCCTAAGGTCCCGTCACAAGCCTCAAATCTTAAGCACCATTTGGAAATATTTAAAGTGAATTGATAAGATGAATAAATTATTTGGTAAACAAAAATTATGAGATGAATAAATCTATTTTTGCTAAATAAAATTAATAAAATGAATTTATACATGTGGGAAACAACTATTGATCTGCGTCCCCTGGAATGGGCCAACCAGCGCACAACAAGCCCAACGTTGTGATCCGCATGCTTGCCCGTAGATGAATGGGGAAGCACCACATGGCTCATTATGATGTGTCTAGCGCTACCTGTACTGTTCGGCTACCCAGTGACCGGCTATATATATATGGAGTTGAACCCAGTGTTCTTTCTCTCCCATGAGAAAAATAGAGAAACCCTAACAAATTGTTTTGAGAATTTTTTGAATTAAAGTTAATTATAATTTCTTTGAGAATTTGTTTATCGAAAGGACATAAAGGAAAAAAATTGTTCTAAAATTTTCCTAAATTAAATATTTTGGGAGCCCATGCTTCTGGTGCTGTGGAGGTCATTCCGAATAAGACCTTGAGGTGTGAAGAAGTTTTTCTAATTTTAGATCTTCAAATTTGAACTGGGATTCACTCTCCATGTTTGTTTTCATTAAATATTTGATATTTAATGTGCTTTTCCTTTATATTGTTTATTCTAGATACCATGTTTATACTTGTTTTATTTGATATTTTTCATTAGTCATGTTGTACAACAATTACAGTAAGATCTAGATTTAATTAAATTGCTTAATTAGATTAGGTCCTTTAGATTTAAAATTAAGAATTTTAAATTCGTTTTTTGCTGCACTCGCTCTAGCCAATTTAAGGAAATATTTATGAAATATTCCCAACAATACCTACTAAGAGCCTTCTTCACATATTCAACTTGTGACAACTTACAATTTCCTTTGGCTTTGTCTCTGATAATTCTCATTTAAAGGATTTGTTTTGCAGCGCCCAAATCCTTTATTGGAAAATGTTCTAACAAAACTACTTCTTCAAACTTTTAATCTCCTCAACACTTGACCCTACAATGAGCATATCATCCACATACAACAAAAGGATGACATAAATTTCTCAAACTGCTTGATGTAGCTATTTGCTCTTCCTATTCGTTAAGTATGTGAATGTGGTTGCCGTAAATGCAAGTCAAACAAACATCCAAAAAAGGGACTCACTGCGACTAGGGACCAAGCCCGAATTTCGGACCGCTCATGTATGACCTCAACCACTCCTCTTTTCGAAGATAAGGGATGGTGTTTTCGGTTAATCTAATTTCGGTTTGCAATTAATACGTGGATTCTACTTATGCTCCAATTAAGGAGATTTTTATATTTTTTTTGGATATACGTATGTACACACACACACACACATATTTGACAGAAAATTAAAAGGACATGGAGCTAACTCAAGCGCAGTCATAGTGACAGAGCAAGGCCC
The DNA here is from genome assembly GCA_018398585.1 of Simmondsia chinensis. Taxonomy (NCBI): domain Eukaryota; kingdom Viridiplantae; phylum Streptophyta; class Magnoliopsida; order Caryophyllales; family Simmondsiaceae; genus Simmondsia; species Simmondsia chinensis. Next base: position 15,150,513 of record JAGTTD010000018.1, on the reverse strand, counting down.
ACAAACATCTTTTCTTATGCACTTAAAAGTTCAGAATTAGAATGGAGACAAACTCAAAAGCTCAGCAGTCCACTTACAAGCTTGAGTCAATAAGATTTTTAGGCCTGGCACCCTTGATTTGTAATAACTCGAACTAGTTAGAGTCTTACAAAATTAAGTATGGGTAAACTGTACCTGAGTTTTTGGATGAGAACCAATGCAAATAAGGTCAATTCTTAGCCGTCAAAGCCCTTAAAACAATAACGCAAACCTAAGTTCATCTTACATATTAAGCAGTGACACTAGTGTTAAGAGCAATGCGGTCAATGTCAAGCCTTGGCAATCAAAGCCTTAAACCAATGCCTCAATTCTCAATTCATTGATTATGGGAACAGATTATAAAAGAGATTTCATACTTGAAACCTGAAGAATTGTATTACTAGGAAGAAAGAAAGTACAACAAAGATATATGTGACGCTTCGCTAAGCTCTGCAAGGCTAAGTTATGCTACTCCCATGTAAAAAGCACAAGTGTGTTCTAAAGAAACTTGAAAACTTTTGTACAGGTGGTGTTGCACACTTTACAACTACAATAATGTCTTTTATTTATATAAAATATAAATAACTGCTGCGTCCTAATTCCCTAGAATTTTCATTCCACATTTTCCTCAAAGCTCCTTTGGCGCGCTAAATGAGCAATGAATGTGCCCTGAATTGGTGTGCTTGAGCATCTTTTTGGAAGCCCCATGTCTGCATTTCTTGCTGGAGTTCCTTCTCGGTGCCCATATTCTGTTAGATAAGTTTGAGGCTCATGTATCTAGAATTATGCTCCATGTAATTGCCTCAAGCTTCAGAACAAACTATCTTACAGCCTTCTGAGAAGTCCCTTGAGCTCGAGCCTCTTTTACCCCTTCATAGAGTTTAAACTCCTTAAGCAGCTAGGCTTGAGACATAGTTATCTTAACATCCAAAGGCCTTATATCCCTCAAGGATGGCCTCACGTGATAAGTGCATGACGCTTTGCTCCAAAATGGCATTGTCTCAACTCCCTCACATTTTGGGTATAAACAGTAGCAACAGTGATCTGCATGGCATCTCGAGTACCCAGCACTACCCTTAGAGCTATCAAACTTCTTATACCACTGTCTTGGAGCTTGATTTAGACCATACAAGCTTCTCTTTAGCTTGCAAATGAGATTTTCCTTTCCCTGTACTTCAAATCCCTATAGATGATGCATATAGATGTCTTCCTCCAAATCACCATGAAGGAATCTTGTCTTTACATCCATCTGTTTAAGATGCAAGTTCTATGCAGCCACCAATCATAGTACTAGTTTGATTGTTGTAAGCTTTACTACTGGGGGGAAGATCTTAGTGTAGTCAATGCCTTTCTTTTGCTGATAACCTTTGACAACAATTCTTGCCTTGTACCTTTTGCTGCCATCACTCTCTTTTTTTATTCAGTACACCCACTTATTGTGTGAAACTCCCTTTCCAATGTGGCTGTTCAATTAGCTCCCAAGTCTAATTCCCCAATAGGGAATCCATCTCATCTTTCATAGCTAACTTCCACTAGCTTGAATTCACATTTCCAGACTTTCTTTGCGGTTCACCACCATCAGCCAACAAAATCTAATTTAAGGTAAGTGAATAACGATATGAGGATTTGATTTGCTTAGAAGATTTTGTTAGCTTCCCAAAATTAATTTGGAAATCTAACCTTGTAGAAGAGAGTTTGAGATGAGAAAAGAAGGGAAGGGGATGAGAAAATAGAGAAAGGAGATGAGAAATAGACAATTCCCTTAGGAATAAGATTTCATTTAATTGGATGCTCAAAATACACATTAAACTCTCAATTTATACAAGGAATTAGGTCAGAAATATACCAGCTGAAAATCCCATTTGTTCCTTGCTTGTAACCGCCATCTAGCGCCAAATCTCAGCAACTAACTCCAGCATAGCTTGCGTGTGCATTGTAGATATTTTGCGGTTATTTGCTTACAATTATCTTAACCGGTGCTATTTTAAGTGTTTACATCATATAGACTTTAATACAAGTAATACTAAGAAATAACAAAAATGCATTACAAGTAAAATTTATTAATTCGTAACATTCCCTCCCTCTTGAGTATCTTCTTGTCCTCAAGAAGCAAAGCTCAGAAATAGGCTCTTCAAGAAGTTGTAGTCCTTCCATGTTGTAAACTGCTCGTTTAAACTGCTCCAAGTGACTTGGACTTGGTGGATTTTCCGATTGTGCAGCTGCAGTACTTGTTCAACTCGGACAGAGTTTGATTGCTGTAGTAAGACGCCATTTGCTTCAGCTATGGGCGGCTTTTGCGTCGTATCGGCATCTCTCTTAACCTGTTTTTAAGAAGGGACACATGAAACACGGGGTGAATGTAAGAATGTGAGGGTAAGTCGAGCTTGTAAGCCACATTGCCAATTTTCTCCAGAATTTTGTAAGGACCGAAGTAGCGAGCACACAACTTGACGTTGCGTCGAACATCCACAGTTGATTGTCTATAGGGTTGCAGTTTGAGGTAGACCATGTCCTTGACGTCATAGTTCTTGTCTACCCTCCTCTTATCCGCATAATGCTTCATACGGGCCCGAGCTTGTTGGAGATTGTCCTTAAGCGATTGCATGATCTATCTTCTCTGTTGCACAAGCTGTGTTGCTGCTGAATAAGTGAGTTTGGGCTGTCGGATTAGCATAGGAGAAGGTGGAGAGAATCCATACAATGCTCGGAAGGGTGTAGTGCCAATGGTTGTGTGGAAATGTGTGTTGAACCAAAATTCGGCTAAGGAAAGCCAACGGTTCCACTCCTTGGGCTTCGAGAGGACCATGCTCTGGAGATATTGCTCCACACATTGGTTGACTCTTTCGGTTTGCCCATCCGTTTGAGGATGGTAGGAAGAACTAAGAGCCAACGTGGTTCCCATCAGCTTGAACAATTCCCTCCAAAAGTTTCTTGTGAATATTTTGTCCCGGTCCGACACGATGGATTTGGGTAATCCATGTAGCTTGTAGATGTTGTCAAGGAAGAGCTTTTCCAACTTCTCCGCAGTAACGGGTCGAGTAAGAGCAAGAAAATGACTATATTTGGTGAAGCGATCCACCACGACCCATATGACCTCCTTGCCTTCGGATTTCGGTAGCCCCTCAATGAAATCCATACTAATGTGAACCCAAGCACCGTCCGGAATGGGAAGAGGTTGAAGAAGTCCTTTTTATCGCGGATCTCCTAATTTTGTTTGTTGGCAAACTTCACAAGACTTCACATAGTCGCTTACATCCTTTTTCATGCTCGGCCACGTGAAATAAGTTTTCATTCGTTGATAGGTGCCTTCCACACCCTCGTGACCTCCCCAAGCAGCGTCGTGTGAGGCTCGGATGACCTGTTTTCTCAAGTCGGTAGCAACACCAATATACAGTTTGCCCTGAACACGCAGTAGACCATTCTGCACTGTCGGTTCGCTGTGATCTGCAGCAATTTTGCGTCGGTCTGGAGCGCTGCAGCAGCCACCTTTTCACGAGCAAACGGATCCCCCTCGTAGGACTTGTGTAGCTCTTCGACCCAAGAAGGAACTACCACCGAAATGGCTGAGCATGTGCCTGAAACAGTGTCCTCAAAATGCCTGGACAGTGCATCTGCAGCTGCGTTTTCTTTGCCACTTCTATACTCGTTATCGTAATCAAGGCCTAACATTTTCATTAAGCCTTTCTTTTGAATTCTTGACATGATCTTCTATTCAAGGAGATATTTGAGGCTTTGGTGATCCGTCCGAATGGTGAATTTATGACCCTCCAAATAATGCCTCCATTTCTCCACGGCTAAGAGAATTACGAGCTACTCCTTTTCGTAAGTCGACATCGCCTGATGTTTGGGGCTTAGAGCTTGGCTTAGATATGTGATGGGCCTTCCTCTTTGAGAGAGAGCAGCCCCAATACCAGTACCACTTGCATCGATCTCTAAAACGAAGCCTTCGGTGAAATTCGGTATTGTCAAAACCGGTGCTGCACACATAGCGGCTTTGAGAGCTTCAAAAGCGGCCTGAGAACTCTCATTCCACCAAAAATCATCTTTCTTCAAGAGCTCCATTAAAGGTTTGGCAATGGAACCATAACCTTTAATGAATTTTCGATAATATCCGGTCAATCCCAAGAATCCACTCAATTGCTTCAAGGTGATCGGGGTTGGCCATTCTTGCATTGCTCGGATCTTGTTAGGATCAGTAGCTACGCCCTCTAATGAGATGATATGACCCAGATATTCAAGCTTCTTTTGAGCAAACGAGCACTTGGACAATTTTGCAAAAAACTGGTGTTGTCGCATCAAGATGAATACTTGTCGAAGGTGTGCGGGGTGAGCTTCATATGTGGGACTGTAGATTAGTATGTCGTCAAAGAATACCGGCACCAACTTCCTTAAATAAGGCTTGAAGAAGTCATTCATAGCCGCTTGGAAAGTGGCTGGAGCATTTGTTAGACCGAAAGGCATAACAACAAACTCGAAATGGCCATGATGAGTTTGAAAAGCGGTCTTGTAAATATCTGATTCGAGAACTCGGATCTGATGATATTTTTACCTTAAGTCCAGCTTGGAAAAGAAGCAAGCCCAATGAAGCTCATCAAGCAAATCATCTATGACCGGTATCGGAAATTTGTCTTTCACGGTTAGTGTATTCAAACGGCGGTAATCGATGCACATACGGACTGTCCCATCCTTTTTCTTTACAAGGATTACGGGTGAAGCAAAAGGACTTCAGCTTGGTCTAATGAAGCTCAACCGAAGAAACTCCTCCACTTGCCTCTCTATCTCGGCTTTTTGGCCATGGGGATACCGATATGGCCTAATTTCGAATGGGTCAGCATTTCCTCGTAAAGGTATGGCGTGGTCCACACTCCTTTGAGGAGGGAGACGCTTAGGCTCTTCAAAGATGTCCCCGAACTCATCAATTAAGGTCTGAACACCAGGAGGATGAATCGGTTGCTGCATAACTGAGCTCACCATGAATAAGTGCCCGATCCACTGTATCGCCTTCTTTTTAATTCCACCTTGCACATCCTTTGCCTCAATTAATTTGAGCTGAGCTTCCTTGGATATGCCTTGCAAAGACGCCTTGGTGCCATGAACTTCAAAAGCCACGATCATTTTATCGAAATCAAAGACAACCGGGTTGAAGGTCCTCATCCAATCTATTCCGAGCACCATGTCGCAACCACCCAAGGGAATCACTCGGAAATCGAAGGTGAAATGATGGCCTTGCATAGACCAAGGGAAGGCTGTGCACTTGTTTTGTGTTGTCAAGGAGTTCCCATCAGCTACCATGACTGCCAAAGGATGAGTTTTCATCACTTCGTGTTTGACCTTCTTAATCAACTTCGGGTCAATGAAACTGTGAGTGCTTCCACTATCAATGAGGATAATAATGGAGTTTTTTCCAGCCCGTCCCTTGATTTTGATTGTGTTATGAGCCGGTTAGAGCCTTCATGGAGATCTCGACCTCGTCATCACTTGAGTTTCCTTGTAAATTGCATTCGGTCTCTTCTAATTCAGCATCTGACTCGGTACTGTCAGCTTCATTTTCAGTAGGGACTCGGCTCCCTTTTGCATACATAAGTGCTTGTGCTTTGCACCTATGCTCGGGTTGATACGATTGGTTGCATCGAAAACAAAGTCTGGCTGAAAATCTGTCACTGTTTTTATTGCCGAGACTCTTGTTCTGCTGCACAGGTCTCGGTTTGCTGCTGGTATGATACTTTTCTTTGTCATATGAAGGGACTTGAGTTGCTTCAATCAATTTTACTTTGTTGTAAGCGCTTGACAAAGTCTTAGGACCAATGGCTTTCACCATGTTTTTGATTCTAGGCTTAAGGCCACTCACAAAGCAAGAAACGTAGTATGATTTGGTATCCTCGGGAGCAATGGCCAGAACTGACATCAAATTTGCTCTCAAATTCTCAAATCTAAGCATGTATTCTCTCACACTTGATGTTTGGACCAACTTGTTGAAGTTATCCACAACATCCGTTGATTCTCCTTCACCATACCGTTCACACATCTCTTCTACGAAAAGGCCCCAAGAAAGATGTGGTTTGCTTTTCAACAAACTATAGTACCAAACCTCATGATCACCATGAAGATGGACTGCGGCTAGCTGGAGCTTCTCCTCCTCAGGTATATTATAATATAAAAAGTATAGATCACATCTCTTAAGCCAAGATTCCGGTTGCTTTCCATCAAAAGGGTCGATTTCTACCCTAGGCTGCTTGTAAGAGCCACTCCTACCCACAGTTGTGTTGTCATTGGTCACGGTTCTATGCTGATATGGTTGATCAGGTGGTCTATCAATATTATCGAACACATTGTTTGCGACATTTTGGTGCATAACAGAATAATATGGCCTGCTGTTCTATTCTGAATTTTCAGCATTGGTTCGGTAATTAGCAGGTCTGGATACCTAATCGTGATTTTCTATATTAATTTCAGGTCGAATAGGTTCATTTGCAGCTGATCTTATGTTAATGGATGGTCCTACACCAGGTTGTAACATAGGAGATTTACCTCGGGTGTGCATTCCTTCTTGAGGTCTGTCCATGCTGTTTTGCTGCAGTTCTATACTCGGTTGCTTCTGATCGACCTCAACTGTTTGATGAATTTAACTTGCGGGTTTGAGGATGGCCTTAACACTTGATTCACCATGTTTGTTAACTTGTTCTTGCAAGTGTTCAAGTTTCTCCTCAATGTATTGCAATTGGTCTTGCACCTTGACATCATTAGCATCTTTGTCCATCAACAATGCCAAAATCTGATCCATCGTCTGATTAAACCCTTGCTACATCGCCTGAAGATCTTCCTTAGTTGCATTTTGAGGTCCAGCCATGGGGTTTCCAGTGACAGCAGCAACGAAATCCAGAGTGGACCCAGTTTCGTTTGCTCCTCCAGCTCCTGACCTTATCCGAACTCCATCCGCCATTTTTGCTTCGAATTTTTTTTTTTAACAGCTTAATCAATGTTGATGATTGATAAAACCAGCTCTGATACCAATTGTTAGCTTCCCAAAATTAATTTGGAAATCTAACCTTATAGAAGAGAGTTTGAGATGAGAAAAGAAGGGAAGGGGATGAGAAAATAGAGAAAGGAGATGAGAAATATAGAATTCCCTTAGGAATAAGATTTCATTTAATTGGATGCTCAAAATACACATTAAACTCTCAATTTATGCAAGGAATTAGGTCAGAAATATACCAGCTGAAAATCCCATTTGTTCCTTGCTTGTAACCGTGATGGGTAACTGTTGGAGTAATGGGTTCTAGATCTTCTGTGAGAGTAATGGGAATGCGTGCACTTGATTAGTCTTATTCATCACTTCATATATCACAAGGTTTTGTACTCTATACAATATTCCTAAGAAAAAGATCCAAATTAACAACCTCATGTTTCAAAGAGACTACGCTAGCATTTTCTATAGCACTTGATCTGTCCTTTTACATAACTTTCTTGTTTAAGATCACATTTCTACATTTGATTATATTTCGATCTTGACCATCATAAAACTAGTATCCAAACTATTCATCTCCATAGCTAATGAAAAAATATCTCTTAGACTTAGCATCAAGCTTGCTGCAATCACTAGAGTCAATGTGAACATAAGAAAGACAACTAAAGACTTTGAGACGAGAGAATTTCACCTCCTTTTGACTCCAGACCTCTTTTGGCATTTTATGCTCCAATGCAACTGAAGGCCAATGGTTGATCAAGTACAATGCCTCGTTAACTGCATCTGCCTAAAATGTTTGTGGTAATCCACCATGTAGCCTCATACTTCTAGCTCACTCATTATTTGTTGTGTTCATGCATTCAACCACTTCATTATGTTGTTGTGTCTTGGGATACTCTTCTCCATTCTGATTCCATGAGCGGTGCAATACTTTCTAAATCCTCTATCAAAGTACTAACCTCTATTATGGAATCTCAGACATTTTCGGCTTCAAGCATGTCTCATTCCCAACCATGGCTTTCCAACTTTTGAAAACATCAAATACGTCAGATTTATTTCTCAAAAAATAAACCCATACCTTCTGCTATGGTAATCAATGAAAGAGACATAGTAGTGGGAACTCTAAGATATGCTACTAGAGAAGGCCCCCATACATCACCGTATATGAGCTCTATCTTGCTTGACCTCAAAGTTCCACCACTTGTCAAGAAACTGACCCTTTTTTAACTTTCTCATAATGCAACTCTCGCACATCTCTAAAACTGCTGATCTTAGCATTAGCAACTTCCATTTTGACAAAGGCACCTTCATACCTTTCCGAGTCATGTGATCAAGCTTATAATGCCATAGATTTGCCCCTATGTCTACTTCAGCAACAATAATAATGTTGCTTGTCCCACTATCATTTAGAGTGTACCTAACATTTTACCACGAGCTAACACCATAGCCCCCTTTGTTACTTTCCAAGTTGAACCCAAAAAGACCACTGAATGCCCACCATCATCAAGCTGACCCATGGAGATCAAGGTCTTCCTTAGTTATGGAACATGTTCGACAAGGAACCATTCAACAACTTGGCTGTCACATCTCTTTGCCCCACAATATTCAAAGCCTCTCCATGTGCTAAATACACCTTTCCAAAATTACCTACTGCATAATTGTCCATAATTTCACGGTGTGAAGTAGTATGGAATGAGGCACCTTAATCTAAGATCAAATCATCGTAAACCTCTTATGCAACAGCATTAGTCGAACTACTTTTAGCCTTTTTGGGATGGTTACAATCCCTTCACAAATGACCAGTCTTACCACAATTCCAACGAGTAGCCCCATATCGAGACTTATCTCCCCTATTTTCGGATTTTGACCTACCCCTATTCGAATTTATATTGTCCCCTCTACCCCGATTATCAACATTTAGGGCATAACTCGAACCTAGGATTTCTCCAAAAACTATTCTATGCATCTCCTTGGCCACAATTAGATCACGAACATCATCGTATATTTATTTTGTTTTTCCCGCAGAATTAATAACAGCCATTCTCATAGCCGTCCAACTATTAGGTAATGAGGCTAGCAATATCAACACTCGAATCTCATCATCAAAATCAATCTCCATCGAACTTAATTGATTAATAGTTGTATTAAAATCATTCAAGTGTTGAGTAACCGAAGTACAATCTGCCATCTTTAGATTTAAAAGCTTCTTCATCAGATACCCCTTGTTATTCACTGAGTTTCTCATACATCCCAGATAGGGCTTCCATCAGTTCCATTGTAGTCTTTTCATTTAGAACATTATGTGCAATTGATATCGGCAAGGTCAACCAGATCGGACCCAAAACTTTTCGATATAGAAGTTTCCAATCTGCATCTAATATATCTGTTGGCCTCTCTCGTCAATGGAAGATGCAGATTCTTCTCGTACTGATAATCCTTTATTTGCAGCCATTGAACCAGGCTCTAATACAAGTTGTTGGGAAGGCAACAATTAAACACAACAAAAATTAAATGAGAAAATAAATAAATAAAAACACAGAGACTTACATGATTTGGCCAAAATTTCGTACGTCCACTGAGGTGCAGGGAGATTTTTATTACTTTGGACTAGTTACATAGAGTTGTTTTCAATTCATTCCACTCTCTCCAACCCTAGAACCGGGTTCATATAGGCACACAATAAAAATGCTAGATTTTCAGTTGAAGTCCAACGTGAGCCAGAACCTCGACCTCGGCCCAAATCAAGGCCTGATCCTCTACTCCAGTGGACTTGGCCTATCACATTATAAAACCAGACTCCACATTAGAAGCCCAACAACAATAATATTTCATAATTATTTATAAAATTTTTAAGTTCTTTTGAAGTTTAGTTGACTTAATTAATGATTAAATCTTAAATAAAAAGCATTAAGTTAAAGCATAATTAAATTACTTTATTTAGGGCTAAGTTGTTTAATATGAAGGATACTTTTTTATTTTTGAATGGAAAATGATCATTAAGATAACATGATGTTTGGCCTTTTATCACCTATGTACCTTGACGTTTCAATATATACACTAAGCTACTTTGAGAGTTGAATATTTTATCACTTAGGTGCCCTATGTTGGAATTTGATAAATTTTTATGAGAATCAGACCAATTTTATGTAAAAGATTCTAATTTAGTGCATGATTATAATAATATAAATAAGCATATCAGTATTTTCAACAAAACTATGCAACAAATTAGGATACAAGTTCGCAGCGTTTTAATATAAACTACCTATGTATTACTGAAGTTATTTTGGTGAAAGATCATCAAATTCTATTGAATATACTTACATAATGTCGGAATCATGTTTTTTTTTTTTTTTAAGCATTTTTCAACAAAAATCAATTGAATTTCAGCAAAATGATACTTGATTGATAAAATTTTTAAAACTTAAAGGTACTTAAGTGATAAGATTTTCAAATACAAAGTTGCCTCGGTTTATAATTCTGGCCCGGTACTTACTCGCCCGGTGGCCGAACATAGGCGATTTAGCATGGGCGACCCAGAATGGGCGAATGACATACATGTGTCACCTAAGCTACACTTGAATATTTAAGACCCATTCAGGCGGACCAATACACTCGATCTAAAGGTACTTACTCGCCCGGTGCTTATAGCCCCCGATGTTACGAGTATAATAAGTAGGTAATTAATATATAAAAAATGCAGTAATGATAAACCAGATTTAAATTGGAATATCATATCCGAATATAGAAAATGTGTCAACCTGACTTGGCGATGCCATGTTTGCAAATATGACACATGGCAAGAGGGGGAGGTGCTAGGAGCCACCTCCCCCATGTCTCCTTCTATATAAGAAGAAAAGAGTAAGAATAAAGGGGGAGGCAGGAAAGGCCCCCCCATCTTCGGTTCCCTTACAATCTCATCTTCGGGGCAATAATCATTCGAGCCTCCTACTTCTCTCAGGCTAAGGATCCTAATCTACTATGTCTGTTTATTATCTTCTTTTATTATTATTTCATTAGATCAGTACTGACTTAACCATCAGAGGGGTCCCCCATTGGTTACTCTACGTGCACCTCTAGCCATTTGTTTGATCTTGCAACAAATATCAAGCCAGGCTTGTAATTAGAGCTTGAGCAGCTCATCCTAATAAACCTTGCGTCATATGGAACTCCAAAATGATGTATAAGCACACTAACAAAATTGATCGTAAACATTTTGGCGCCGTCTGTGGAAAGAATCATAAGCTCCCGCCTAACTTGATGTTTTTTTTTTTTTTTTTAACACTCAAGCATTTTAAGTATCAAGTAATTTATGTTTCAGCATTTTCTTTGCATTTCTTGGCATTCTTCATGATAAGAATGAGCCTACCCTAGCAAAATTGATAAAAGAGGCTTGCTTGAATAAAGTCAAGTATTTTTACATCCTATATACCTCTTTTTTATCTTTCTTCAATCAAAAGTTTGAAAAATTGTCATAGGCGCCTAGACCTATTCAAGAGCTTTGTTTCGATATATAATTTGATCCGTAGCTCTTCACGGATTGAAAGTTATTCCCGTTTTAAGTTGTAGGGTAAGTTATATAACCTGCCTGCGCATGGCACGCCCACACCAATTTTCATGTACTTTCTTTGATAAAAGTTCAAAAAAGTATAATAGACACCTAGAACTCTTAAAGATGTTTGTTTTGATATATAATTCGATCCCAACTCTTCACAGATTGAAAGTTATGCCTGTTTTTAATTGTATGGTAAGTTATATGACCTACCGGTGCGTGGCATTCCTACATCACTTTTCATACACATTCCTTGATAAAAAGTTCAAAAAATTGCCATAGGTACATGGAAATCTTAAATAGCTTCATTTTGGTATCTAATTTAATCCATAATTATTCACAGATTGAAAGCAGCACCCCATTTTGAGTTGCAAGGTAAGTTGCATAACCTGCCTGTGCGTGACATGCCCACATCACTTTGCATATACTTTATTCGATCAAACTTCAAAAACGTGCCATAGGTAGCTGGAACACTTCAAGAGCTTCATTTTGGTATGTAATTTGATCCATAATGCTTCATGGATTGAAAGTTACGCCAGTTTTAAGTTGTAAGGTAACTTGTATAACTTGATTCCGGGTGGCGCTCCCATATCACTTTTCATATACTTTCTTTGGTCAAACATTCAAAAGATTTTCACAGATACTTAGAATTTTTCAAGAGCTTCATTTTTGTATGTAACCTAATCCATAATTCTTCACGAATTGAAAGTTACGCCCGTTTTAACTTGCACGGTAAGTTATACAACCCACTTGCTCATTGCATGCCCACTTAACTTTTCATATACTTTCTTTGATTAAAAGTTCAAAACATTGACATAAGTGCCTAGAACTCTTCAATATCTTCGTTTTGATATATAATTCAATCCCTAACTCTTCATAGATTGAAAGTTATGCCCATCTTAAATTATACCGTAAATTACCGAACCAAAATGTGTTGTGCCTATCCATTTCATCTTTTTTATGCACTCTTTGATCCAAACTAGAAGAAACCATTCTAATTATATAGAAATCTCCGAGAACTTTATTTTGATAGGTGATTTGGCTTGGAACTCCTCAAAGATTAAGAGTTATACTTGTTTTAAGTCTCAGGGTCAAACTATATAAGTCACACGTCATTATAATGTCGGAGAAATTCTCACCACGTCTTTATCTTTTCTTTAAAATATGAGAAACTATTATTTTTGCATAAGCTCTTTAAGAGCTTTCTTTTGATATTTGACTTTCTCTATAACTCCTCATGGATAAAAAGTTATGTCCATTTAATGTTACATGATACTTTATATATGTAAAGAAAAAAAAGAGTGTTGACCACCATGTAAGGCTTTGACCGTCATCATCACCAATAGCACGTCTACACCACACCATTGTTCACACCTCCACTATCACCCCTAGCCACTTGGCTTGCCCCAAACCTAGCTCACCTAAAACCATGGCACGCCTTAAACCGTGGCTTGCCCACACCTGGCTTGTCCAGATTGCTGCTCACCCAGACCTGGCTTATCCAGACCGTGGCTTCCCCTAACCCCGGCTCGCCCTGACCTGTGGCCCGCTGTGTTGTGTCATTCACCTTGCTCCAATGTCACCATGCTCTGCTCTCCTCTGTGCAACCTCAGACACCCCTCTCCACCACCTGACTTTTCTTCGACCACCACATCCATGAGACTTCAAGCACGCACAACCACTAATCACCAGCCATGACTTCTCACATTCCACTACTTCAACCACCACCACATGCCACCAACAGCCAACCACCACCAGTTGTTCTCTCTCTCTCTCTCTCTCTCTCATTAAACCCGACCTAGGTCAATTTTCATTACAATCCCAATTTAATTCAACCATAAATGGATTAATTTTCATTACAATCTCATTTTCATTCTGTTGGAACGTATTTCAAAAATATTCACAAAATTAACATACTGAAATGATTTAAAATTTCTAATTTTAAACCTATAAGCCTCTACTCTAAAATGTTCAATAATAACACGAAAATACTATCATAATAAATACTACTAATAAATAGAAAAGCGAAATAAAAGAAAAAGAGAAAAAAAGGGAAAAAGAAAAAAACCCAAATGTAGACCGCAGTGTTGCTCCTAGAAATCACCAAGACTGCAAGACCATCTATGCAATCTCCTCTGAAGACCCGGAGTGTGGGTTCCGAAAAATATTGAACTGAGAGAAACTTTCAAAGGAAAATTTTTCTCTTTTAATTTTTTAAACGTTAATACTCTCAGAAAATTGTTAATTTTTTATGAAACTAGACCTTAATTCCAATACCCCTATTTATAATGGGCTATTGGATGAAAAAAAAAAAACTTAAACAACCATTGCGGGAAGCTAAAACTAAAGCAAAGCGACGTCATTTAACCCGAAAAAGTCAACTCCGCTCATCCAGCCCAGATCGTGCCACGTGGCACGTCCTGATTCACCTGCGCCTGATAGCACGGATGCTTGCCTAGGATGGCCCGTCCGATGCAAAGTGGGTTGCGCCTCTACGTTGTCATGCTGGGATCGACAAAGCACCTGGTGTGCGAATTTCCAGTGTGCTTTTTTTCCCACACACACGCACTCACGCACGCACGCGCACGCGCACACGCACACGCACACGCACACGCACATGCACACGCACACCCACACGCACACACACACACTCACTCACTCACACACACACACACACACACACACTCACACACACACACATATATATATATATATATATATTCATCTTATGAATTTTATTTTGGCAAAATAATTTTATTCATCGAATGAATATTGTTTAGTATAATTAAATTTACTTATCTCATGAATTCTTTTAACATTTTTCTGATGGTGTAAATTTAGAGGATTTGCGTAGCGGCCTCAAGGAGAATTTAGTTCTAGCTCCAAAATGGTAAAAACTAATTACAATATTTGATTACCATTTAGCGGGACTTAAATTCACCAAATGAGTCATATTGCACTCTTGAGTTATATTTATTTATTCGATAATTTTCAAATAGACTATTTTGATAACAACAACCCCTCTTTTATATATCCATTAGAAAAAATAATTATAACCACTATTATTAATTTTCTCCCGACTTTTCCATTAGTTCTTGACTTGCCCTTCTTCAAATAATTCATTTATACATGAACAAATTTATAATACAAATGTCAAATGTCAACCACTTGCGAATCAACTAAGGGGATATTTGTATATCGTAAGAGACTATAGATTTCATATTAAATACATGATCCCCGCTACACTTCATGCCGTTATACAATGTACGTAAGACGTCGGTCACATATAGAGACCTAACATTTAGTATACCAAGACAACTAACACTCTATGCACATGTCCAGCATACCCTCAGGATTTAGAATCATCATTCAAACTGTATATTATGAATCACTCATTTCTGATAGTAGTCTAGATACAAGTAATTCACTTGGTCTAATTCAGTGTATCAATCGAATGAAGAGCACCAGTCATAAAATACTGCACAACATGATATGGGAATTAGCTTTTGTCGCATTAACGTAGGAGTGTAAGCGAGACAAGCCGCCCGAGAACCCTCTTGTTCGTACTTGAGCGTGGTATGGCTTACTGAGCTCAAGTTCACGTCAAGCTTAAGTTCGCGTCAACTTCTTATCGATCTTTTCCAATCCTTGTTCGGGCTTGATTCAATAAGATCGATACTCGGCTTTGCTTGGCTGATTAGGCTTATCAAGTTGAGTCGTGCAGTGTCGAGCTCATTAGCGAGCTCAATCGAGCACTGAGCTTAACTTGTTATTGAGTTGAACTCGCTACTAACTTTTTTCAAGTTACTATCAAGCCATTATTGAACCACTTTCGAATCAATATCAACTAGTAACGAGCACTTAATGAGCTTTTAATGAGCCCTTAACGAGCTCTTATCAAACAGTTCGTGAATGTTAACAAACTGAGTGTCCCCTATTCGAACTCAACTCGTTAAGCTTATAAAGCCTTCTCCAACTCCGCTCGATTAGCTATCGTCCCCTTATAATGAGCACGAACAATCCCTAATCGGTTTTAAACACAAGTAGTTCATGCAGTGTTCAGTTCGTTTGCACCCTTATCTTTGCGGATAGTTTGATATCGCTTCCAAAAAAGGAACCTCGCCTAAAGTACCCCTATAGCCTGCCTTATCATATTCTGCAAAGATGAGTATCTATTATTAAACAACTCGTATATTCCTCTTATTTGTCCTCTACTTTGAAAATCATTTATCACTTTCAAATTCGGAATCTAGCCTTAAGTATTCTAAAATCATTTACGTAAGAGGAGGAGATGTGGATATATGAAAAAACATTACAAAATAAATGAGTAGTGTGAAAATGTGAAAGGATGTTAGGAAAAAAAAATGAAAAATTAAGATCCCTAATTTGCAAAAATTTTGGAAAACAGAAATTAATTTTTAAATTTGTGAAGGAATAAAAAAAATTAAAAAACTATTTTCTAACTTCTCTAATTAAAAAACTAAACTATTGAATATGTTTTCCGATTTTTTAAAAAACTGAAAAAATGACTCTTATCAAACTGGCCCATAGTTCTCCCAACATTTCAGAACTTGCTGATCTGGCAATAGTACTGATAACAATGTAAAATGCCTTTTTTTTATACAAAAAGTTTATTTCAATATCAAATATATTTCAATATGCTTCAAATATATTCCAATATATTTGATCTTTTATTTTTAATTATGTTTTTGACTTCAAAATATGATTATAAAGGAAAAAATAGGGACAAAATAATACATTTTAAAATACAAATAGAAAAATAAAACATACACAAGAATATATTATTATAAAAGTGCTATGAGAGCTGTGTGCAGGTTTTGCCCCAAAAAAAAAATTATGTGTGCCGATATCTATCCAAAATTTACGAAATTAAACTAATTCAAAGTAATGCCGACTTAACTAATAATATTTTTTAGAAAAATTATTAGTTAGGCACCCTAATGTTTAAGCATTTATTGTTTAAGCACCACGATATTTTAATATATACAATAAAATATCCGGAGTTTTAAATATATTTTTACGTCAATGCTCTTAAGTTTAAAAATTTTATCAATTAGTTACTCTTTTGTCAAAAATAGATAGATTTTCTTTGAAAATGCTAAAATTGAACATAATTTTAATATTGTACAAGTATCTTCATTTGAATTTGATAAGTTTTTACCGAAAAATATGAACATGACATATAATTATGGTATTATTAGGTGGTCTATAATAATATTTGGTGAATATTTTATTACAATTTATTAAAGTTTCGATGAAAGTAATGAAACTAGCTTATATATATTATCATATTTATATATTATACAATATTTTTATATAAAATTGATCAAATTCTTACAAATATTTGTCAAATTTTATCATAGAGTACCTAAGTAATAAAATATTAAAATCTCAGATATTTTATTACATATATTAAATTATTATAGTACATAAATAATAAATATTTAAACCTTAAAATATTTAAATAATAATTTTTTTATTTTTTTGAAATATACATGACAACATGCATCGTGCTAACACTTGCACATATATTACGTGTAAGTTTTCTGAACATTAAATGAGTGATGGCGATTCCGGAGGAAGGGGGGTCTACACTAGTGGACGAGACAAGGTATATATATATTTTTATATTTTTTTTATCACAGTTGTTTCCATGAAAATCGTACGGCCGGAGGAAGGTGCTGACCCGGCCACCATCATCTGCCTCTCTTATACTTATTACCAAATTTCTCCATTTTATGCATTTAATTCTGTATTTATTGCTTTTTTGTGACATTCAAACTTTATTGCTTAATGATTTAATGTTTGCGTATACAACACAGAATTTATAGTATCTGGCAAAAAGCACTAATGAGTCAAGTAATATCTAATTTAATATATTAAATTGTTTGAACATTAGTACTTTTTGTCCCAACAATATTATTGTTCATATAATATTGACTTGTTCTTAATATTTTTGACCTATGTAAAAAAATATGGTAAATATTAAAAATTTTATTACCAACAGTTTCTTTGATGGAAGCCAGCAACTTTGTTTAAATTCGACTTTAGTTTATATATATACATCAATGTGCACATTGAAAAATCATCAAATTGTCATAAACATCAATTTGATTTTACTTAATTGTAGCTATAAATTGCAAAAATTAAGTGTCAAGTCAATAAGCATATTAGTGTGGTTTTCGATATATGTTAAAATCGTGTACTTATAACCGTACGAGCAAGTCATAGATATCATGGGCATAGGGGTCTTTCATGCACATAAAATCGGTATTAAGTTAGACTTACTAATATTGAGCAGGTAAAATCAAGTTTTGGTTGGACTAGTTGAACAATTAACTAAATTAACAAAAGAAAGCAGTAAATTAAAGTTGCCAAATCCATCGAGATAGTTGTGAGAATGAAATCGGATTAGCATATCTTGGATTTAGTATTATATTTAAACATGACAATGACTTTGCAAATTTAGGCTAAAAGCTCTTAATCCAGATGAATATCTTATTAGGGTTCAAAGAGTAATGAACTATTCTAAAAACCTTACTTGTTAGCTACTCTAGATGTTGCATAGATTATCTCAAATGTATTACTTAATTCTTTTGTCACACCTAATTCAATATCATTTAAAAGATTGTGCTCATAGTTGGATCCAACCTCAACTTTGAACGCTTATGAAAAACCTGTTACACTTCAGTCTAGGTTAAAGGCAAGAAACAATATGCAAGTAATTGGCGATTCAAATCATAGGTCAAAGCATATAAGAGAAAAACAAATATAGTAATTAAAACTCCACACATAGGTATAGAAAAAGTACAACCTAAGTCATTATCGTAATAGAAATATAAATCTCGTATCGAACAAATAATTGTCCTTCGTCCTGTACTAATGGTTTGCTCCGACAGTTTTAGAAATCAAAAAATAAAAAAGTAAGAGAAGAGAAAACTCATGAATGAAGACTCTATTAATGATGTACACGACTTTTGCAACGATTCCCTCAGTACTCTGATCATTTGTGCTTCAGCCACCATGAAAACGTGGTCTCTCGAGGCAACTATAGGTAGGAGAAGAGTAAAAAATAAAGCAAAAGTTACAAAAAGTTAGGAGGGTTCCCCCTTTTTATAGGGACGACATGCCCCAGCAGCCTCCCGTGCGGGGCATCCAATCGATTGGATGCCTCGGATTACCAATAGCCATGTAACATAAAACTCACCAATAGCCATGCCTCGGATTCCAAATTTTGACCTGGTTTTTCGTCTTGTCACACGTAGTCGAGTCTCTCCGCGTGGCCTCCAAATTCACTTGTTTTCACTCATTCTTCATCGCTTTTCGCGTCGCTTCTCTTCCAGCATGTTCCTGTTAGGATCATGATATGAAAATATGGGTCGAAGCCGTCTTGCAACTAAAACAAAGTTTGAGAGAAACATAAAATTAACGCATGATATTTACGTAGAAAACCCTGAAACGCATCAAGGAAAAAACCACGAGCAAGGATAGAAGGATTTTATTATTAAGGAGATGTTTCAACATCTCTCTAAATACAAAGAAAGTACAACAATAGCTTTCTCTCAAAATAGGATAATACGCTCAAAGGAGAAGAATAATACAGGACAAACTAATTTTCTATTTTATAAAATCACGAATGAAAAATGTATATGTGATTTTTGGACATTTTTTAAACTAAGAAAAGAAGCTCAATTTATAAGAAAAATGGTTCTCGTATTCCCTCCTGTAATTTCTCCTTGAATCACGTTGCATCCATTGATTTTTTTTTAATGATCCACTTTCTTTTCCTCCTTTCTTGAATTATTTACATATTCTCCTTCTCTCTCTTTCTCTCTCCTCCTCTGCATATTTTTTTTTTTTTGGCAAAAGCCACATAATGTAACTTTACTTCCACAACCTCCCACTTAAAGTTACTTTTGGTGATCTTTCAGTCCTTTCAATACTTGCCAGTTTCATGCCGCTTATGTTTTCAATGGGCCATAAGAGGATCTACTGCATATAAACCTGTCAACGTCGACTGGCTTTGTCATGACATCTGCTAGGTTATCTCTGGTGTGAATTGTCGGCATATCCACACTCCCTTCTTCTACTAGTTCTCGAACAAAATGATATTGAACTCCTATATGCTCTGTTCTGGAATGAAAGGCTAGATTTATGGCAATGTGCAAGGAATTCTGACTTTCACAGTAGACTTGAATATTCTCTTGTTTATGCCGAAATTCTTCCAAATTCCTTCCTTGCACGCTTGTATAGCTACCATATACTCAGCTTCTCTCATAGATAAGGCCACAACAGTCTGTAACAAGGACACCTGGCTCACTGCTCCTCCTACAAGTGTAAACACATAGCCTATAGTAGATTTAGGCTTATCAGAATCGCCTGCACAATCTGAATCAACATATCCTTTAACAATAAATTCTGATCTTCCACAACATAATTCAGCATCTGAGGTTCCTTTGATATATCGTAGGATCCTCTTAACAGCATTCCAATGCTCTCTACAAGGATTTGCCATGAACCTACTGACCATGCCAACTACTTGAGCAATATCTGATCTCATACAAATTATGGCATACATAAGGTTTCCCACTGTTGATGCATAAGGTACTCGAGACATTTCCATCCTCTCCACTCCACTGCTAGGGTACATACTTGAGGACATTTTACAATTGATAGGAGGCATGATAGAGATTGGCTTACAATCTTGCATGTTGAAGCGCTGCAAGATTTTCTCGAGGTAGTTCTTTTGCGAAAACCAAATCTTCCTATCTTTTCTGTCTCGGTGAATTTGCACCCCTAAAATCTTGTTTGCTTGTCCCAAGTCCTTCATATTGAACTCCCTAGCCAACTGTGCCATCAATTCCTGGACTTGATCTTTGTTGGGGCCTATTACCAGCGTATTATCCACATGCAACAGCAAAATTACGAAGTCATTATCACCAAACCTTCTGTAATACGTACAGTGATCTGCATTCAGTCTGTTCTATTGAGGCTAATTATGAAGGAATCAAATCTCTTGTACCAACATCTTGATGCCTGCTTTAGACTGTAAAGAGATTTGTTAACCTGCAAACTAAGTTTTCTTTTCCTTTCTCTTCAAAACATTCTGGTTAGAGCATATATATTTCTTCTTCAAGTTCACCATGAAGAAAAGCAGTTTTTTCATCTAACTGTTCTAGATGCAAATGAAATGCAACACACATAGCTAATACTATTCTAATAGACGTAAGTCTAACCACTAGAGAAAATGTCTCATTGAAATCAATACCTTCTTTCTGAGTGTATCCTTTGACCACCAGTCTTGCGCGGTAACCCGCCACTTGGCCGTTGCTATTTCCTTTGATCTTATAGACCCACTTGTTACCGATAGCTTTTTGTCCATGTGGAAGTGGAACGAATTCCCAGGTTCTACTTTTGTGCAAAGCTGCAATTTCTTCCTATATTGCTTCCACCCACAGAAAAACATCAGGACTATTTAAACTGTCTTAAAAAGTTGATGGCTCTCCATCTTTTGTTGGAGGATAATATGCGTCATTGCTTGCCATAACAAAATCTGAGTGCCATGAAGGGCTTCTTGTTTGACGTGATGATCGTCGAACGTCTTTATCAATGGCCACATTTGGTTCTTTTTCTTCGCGCTCTTGTATTACTTCAGAAGAATCTTCCTTTTTTGACTTATCTTCTATTTGTATTATAGTAGTCTCTTTTGATGTACTGTCATTTTTTTTTCTCATTTTGCAGTCCACTTTTTGCAAATATTAGGTCCTTGCTATTTAATAATCATGTGGGCAGTGGGATCCCAAAGACAATACCCTTTAACACCATCAACATAACCCAAGAAGATACATTTTCTTGACTTCGGTTCCCACTTTGTTCTTTCTTGGGAATTATACATCACATATGCCGAACATCCAAACACACGTAGAGAAGAATAATCTGTTGGCTTACCAGTCCACATCTCCATTGGCGTCTTCAAACCAATTTTTGTTGACGGTGGTCGATTTATCACATAGCTAGAAGTTTTGGCTACTTCTACTCAAAATGACTTGGCTAGACCTGTTGTCCTCAAAATCGCTCTTGTTCTTTCCAAGAGAGCTCTGTTCAGCTGCTCTGCTGCGCCATTTTGCTGAGGTGTATGTGCAATGGTAAATTGTCTTTGAATACTCTCTTGCTTGCAAAATGTGAGAAAATTACCATCTGTATATTCTCCTCCATTATTTGGCCTTAAACACTTGATCTTTTTCCAGATTCAAGTTCCACTCACACGTTGAAGTCTTTAAATGTTGGAAACACATCTAACTTTTTCTTGATTGGATACAACCACAATCTCCTAGAGTAGTCATCAATGAATGATACAAAGTACTTTGCTTCTCCTTGGGATATAATCGATGACTCCCACACGTCAGAATGAATCAAGTCTAGAATGTGTGTACTTCTAACAGTAAATCTTCCAAACTTCAGTCTGTCTAGAATGTGTGTACTTCTAATAGTAGATCTTCCAAACTTCAGTCTATGTTGTTTACTTGTAACACAGTGTTCGCAGAAAGGTAAGCTTACCGATTTGAGCTTTGGAAGAAGATTACATTATGAGAGAATCTTCGAACCTCATTCCAACATGTGACCCAATTTCTATTGCCACATTATCGTTGATTCTTCTTGGTTGGCAAATGCAACAAATGCGTCTGCCACCTCCAACGTATCTCCCAAGAGCATGTATAGATTTGTTGCGACCTTTTCTGCTTTCATTACCACTAGTGCTCCTTTTATGAGGCATATGATAGAGTGCAAAGAGAGGTAAAATGGAGGGTGTTGGGTAGGAGAGGCATCCCAATGCCTTATATTCGGGCCATTAGGGACATGTATGAGGAGGCACATACTAATGTGCGCACAGGGGAAGGGGAGACAGACGCTTTTTCTATTGCAGTTGGGGTGCACCAGGGTTCTTCCTTGAGTCCCTTTCTGTTCATTCTAGTGATGGATGAGCTCACTAGACACATTCAAGGAAAGGTATCTTGGTGTATGCTTTTTGCATATGACATAGTTTTGGTAGGGGACTCCCGAGCGGACATAAATGAGAAGTTGGAATTGTGGAGAAGTGCTTTAGATTCAAAGGGTTTACGGATTAGCAGATCTAAGACCAAGTACTTGGAATTCAAATTCTGTCATTCCACCACGACTAGTACAGAGGATGTCAAGATAGAATCGGAGACCGTACCGAGTAAGGAGAGTTTCAGAAACCTGAGATCCATGATACACCAGAATGGTGAGGTGGATGAGGATTTCAACAACAGGATTAAAGTAGGCTGGCAGAAGTGGAGGATGGCATCCGGGGTGCTTTGTGATAGAAAGTTCCCGCTAAAGCTAAAGGGAAAATACTATAGGACGGTACTAAGACCGGCTATGTTATATGGGGCAGAGTGTCACCCAATGAAACAAAATCAAACACAAAGGATGAAGGTGGTAAATATGAGGATGTTGCGCTGGATGTGTGGCCACACAAGGAAGGATAGGATCAGGAATGGTGTAATAAGAGGTAAATTGTGCGTAGCCTCGATCGAGGATAAATTGAGGGAGCACTGTCTGAGATGGTTTGAACATGTTAGCAGGAGATCGACCACAGGTCTAGTCAGGTGGTGTGAACAGCTACACACTACGCTAGGCAGAAGAGTGAGGGGCAGGCCAAAGAGGAGTTGGTTGGAGACGATCCGACACGACCTAACCCACCTAAACCTAAGAGAGGAGATGGCCTTAGATAGAGCATGATGAAGGGCTAGTATAAGGATAGCGGATGTCGCAGCATAGAATTGTGTGGTGAGTGAATGGTAGTTTAAGATTTCTAGGCAGTCATAACCCCAGGTAGTGCGCTTATCTGCTGTTTAGTTATTTTTCGATTACTCGGATTTTATTGGCCATGTACTATTGGCTTTATTATGTGTCTGTGGTTGTCTCTTGGAGGGTATATTTATAGTGCTAGTCTTATGAGGAGTCCAAAGCTGATGCTTGTGGCTTCTATGATTTGTAGGATACCATGTTCGCATGACGACTCGATCTTTATTTTAGGGGTCCGCAGAAACAGCCACTCTTCTACCCGGAAGGTGAAAGGTTGCTTACATCCACCGCCCCCCAAGGCCCTGCTCGTACGGGAGCCTCTATAGTGCTGGGAGTGTTGTTGTTGTTGTTGTTGTAGTGCTCCTTTTATGACCTTCATGATCCCATTTTCAAAGTAAATCTTGCAACCATGGTCATCTAATTGCCCAATAGACAATAGATTTTTCTTCAAGCTCTTCACTTGTCATACCCCTTGAAATGTGCAAATCGTACCATCATACATTTTCAACTTGATAGTACCAATACCAGCAAATTCTAAGGCATATGTTCATTACCCATGAACACGGATCCTCTAGGCATAGGTTCATATGTGTAAAACCAATTTCTATGAGAGGTCATATTCCATGTTGCTCCTAAATCCATTATTCAAACATTAGTGAATTTCTTTCAGCCTTTAGAACTACTTGCTACTTCGTTACATAGGATTTCTCCATCATCAGAGGTACTAGCAACACATCCCTGAGAAGTTGTTGCTTCATGAGTTTCCTCTCCATGCTTCTTATTATACCAACAATCCTTTTTGACATGCCCTCTCTTGCCACAGTCGTAACATTTGAAAATTTTCTTGCTTCTTGACTTTGATCTACCATTGTTGTGACTCCCACTAGAGCCACGTTCCGTTGATCTTCCTCTCGTCATCAATAGAGCCTCTACTTACTTTGAGCTTTCCGATTTATCTTCCATGTTCTTGCACCTAGATTCGTCTTCCGGAATAGTGACTGTAACATCATCGAAGATTAGATCTACAACTACATTATTTGTGATGTCGATGATGAGTTGATCATATGAATGGGGTAGACTTTATAGTAGAAGCTCTGCATGTTCATTTGCTGTTATTGTGCAACCCAATGTTGAAAGTTGGGAAAATAGCGTATTCAAATTGTTAATGCAATCCATCACTGAAGTGGATTCACTCATTCGAAGAGTGTAGAGTCTTCTCTTTAAAAAGATCTTATTGTGAAGTGACTTGACCTTGTACAATTTGGTCAATAAATCCCAAATTTCATTTTCTGATTGCTTCTTTGCAATGCTCGACAATACTGAATCTGTCAATGCTAGATGCAAGTTAACAACAGCATGGTCATCCATCTCCTTCCATTTGGCATCAGTTATCTCTACTGGTTTGTCTCTGATTGTTGCTAAGCAACTTTCGTTCCTCAAAATTTCCTTCACCTTCAATTTTCATAATGAGAAATATCTTCCGTTAAACTTCTAAATTTTGAACTTCTCTACCATTGTGTTAACTATAATTGCTTCTTTACCCGAACTGGAATTTATTATTCACATGAATAGTCTAGTATATGTGAATAGTAACCCAACGAACCTAATGCTCTGATACCACTATTAGGATTGTGTTATGAAAATATGGGTCGAAGACGTCTTGCAACTAAAACAAAGTTTGAGAAAAACAAGAAATTGACACAAGATATTTACGTGGCAAACCCTAAAACGAATCAAGGGAAAAACCACGGGTAAGGATAGAAGGATTTCATTATTAAGGATATGTTACAACCTCTCTCTAAATACAAGAAAAGTACAACAACTCTCTCAAAATAGGATAACACACTCAAAGGAGAAGAACAAATACATGAGAAACTAGCTTTCTATTTTATACAAATCTGTGATGAAAAACGTATATGTGATTTTTGGATTTTTTTGAAACTCAGAAGGGAAGCTCAATTTATAAGAAAAAAAGGTTCTCATATTCCCTCTTGTAATTTCTCTTTGAATCACATTATATCCATTATTTTTTTTGGTGATCCACTATCTTTTCCTCTTTTTTTGAATTATTGACATATTCTCGTTCTCTCTCTTTCTCTCTCCTCATTTACTTATTTTTGACAAAAGCCACCTAATGTGACTTGACCTCAACAGTTCCAAACCTATTAAGACAAATTGCATCAAAGTACGTATGTAATCGCCTAAAATATCGTAGTAATAAGGAATAAAATATATAACAATACAATATATCAAATACTTGTATTGCTGAAATATGTTTCAATTCAACAATTTCTCACTATAATTTGTGAAATTTTAATAAATGATATCTATACTATTTGTATGCAAAAAGCAACCTTGTAAAAGAAAGGGAGAGAAATCAAATCAAGTAGTAGTACACAAGTCATATGTTCTCCAACTTTGATTGGGCATGCTTGTTCATCCTACTTATCCATTCATGTCTCTTACCATTGGCGAAGCCCACCAATTAGGACTGCGGACCCATCTGCCCCAGTGATTTAAAAAATTTTTACAGAGTTATATTAAATATTCTTGGAATTGGAGCCCGGTTGGATGTTTTAATTTTGTTCAACTTGTATAAACTCTCCAATTCCATATAAGAAATATAGAGTGGGAAAATCTACTTTGTATACCGCATTCTCCTTTGATGCGGTAAATTCTAGTGGGCCTAGACTGTGCTTGTTAGGCCACACATGTTCGAGCATGCCTCGCCACACTTGGACTAGCACGCCGACTTTTTCTAACCGAACTTTAATTTTTACTGCCACTGTATTTTTAGGCATTGCAAAACAAAGTCGAAAACGAGGTTAATTCTCTTCTCAGCTAAGCTGAGGTTGTAGGCTCGAGCTCGAGACATCAACCTTTGGCCATTACAGTAGTTTCCCTTTTAGCTGTCATATTGGGTTTGAGCTTGAGGCTGCAATCTCGAGCTTCGAAAACATTTATTGACTAATTCAACTACCCACTCCTTCCATATTCCCGCCGTCCTTGATTGTGGCGGATCTTGTGAACCTTCCTTAACTGCCCATTCCTAACATGTTAAGGCCGGATTTTCCGGCCACCGTACTTTTTGGTCACGATTCCTCCTTCAATGGAAAGTTCTTCACCTATGAATACAACCCGTTGGTAGGTTGATTGACACATTGAAATACATCCTCTCCACTTTCATACTTTTCCTTTCAAAATTAATTCTCTTCTTTCCATAACTGAGCTAATTGAAGAATGCTTCAGTCCGTCTCCTTGAAGTACAATACTAAGGTGGACGCCGTGTTATCTCTAGTGTTTGGAGTGCCAATGGTCTAGTTGTACATGTGCGGTGGCACAAATTACTTAGGGTAGTGGAGTTTCCACGGCCAGACAATTCTTCATGTTTAATCTCTGCTTTGCACTCTACATAGTCTTTTGTTCATTTTGCCGTTTGTTTCGCAATACTCCATCTATTTTTGCTCTAGCGATTACTATTTTCTATATATATATAAAATAAATTTTATGTAATTTATTATTTTAATAATGCGAAAATATCATTAAATTATAACGAGTATAATAAATGGCATATATTCCATTAGTTAATAATATATTTTTTGATGTAAAATAAAAAATTGTATAAATCTAATATTGTTAATGCAGATTATTAATAAGCAAGCACAAAGAAAGGAAAGAGCCTTAGCACACCGGACATGTTAGAGTTGGAGTGCAGTGTTTAAACTGTTGATCTCTTAAATTTATAGCTGAACTCATGATCTCTTCAGGTTGGGGATTCTCGGAAACAGCCTCCTTTCCTCTCGGAAGGGGTAAGGCTGAGTACATCCACCCATCCCAGACCCTGCTTACTGCGGTAGTCGCGAGGCACTGGGACTGTTGTTGTTGTTGTTTGAGATATTAAAAATTTTTATATGGTAGCTAGATATTTTAACATATTAAATAAACCACTATAATGCTTACAAAATTCTAACAATCAAGGTCCCTAAAGTTTAAATACGTTGTCAATCACATACTCTTTGAAAAATTTAGTGGATTTTTCATAAAAATTGTTGACATGGAACACATTATATAAATGTTACAATTTTTTTGTTTTAAAATGTTGATACAATATTATATATATTTTGCTAAAATATTGATACTTTCGTCATAATTTGGGATGTTCATGGGTTTGGGTAAACCTAAGACCCACCCAACTCACTTAACTTGGGTTGGGTTGGTGTTATGATCCAAGGTATAGGGGATATAGGAGAGTAATTAGTAATAAGTCATGTATGAACTTGTATTAGTATAAGTGTTGGTAGTTAGTTAGTTGGTCAAGATGTTAGTTGGTATAGTCAAATATGGCGGCTAGCTATATGTAATGTCGGTTAGCTCATGTCTGGGTGCAAGTAATCGCCATTGTTCTCCCTTTACTATAAGTAGATTGATCTAGATTGTAATCTCATTATGTTGAATGATATTGATTCTTATTCTTTCTCTCAACCCTAATTCTCTCTACTTCTCATCTCTTTCTTCAAATTCTCTTCTCATCTTATCTCTCTTTCTCTATTAATCATAGGTTATGATTTAAGGATTACCTTGAATCATAACAGTTGGGTTGGGTCTATAAATTTGTTAGTTCTTGTTGGGCAGAATTAGGTTTACCCATGGGTTTTATGGGTCAACCCATAAACCCATTATACCCAACCCGATATTTATACAATCTTACTGAAAGCAAGGCTATTTACATCGGAGTCCTTTTACTTTGCCCTTTGTATCAATTTAGTCCACGTACTTTAATTATGTTAATTTAGTTTGTGCACAAACATGGCGCTAATTTGATCTTTGAGTAAAATATATGTTAATTTGGGGACGAAATTTTCAATAGTGCGGTCACAAATTGGTTTTAACTGCGTCAACGAGTGCATGTGTAACGAGTTATTTGCATCTAACATGATTTTGCCTTCTAATTTTATGTCATTAACTTAATGTCAATTTGATTAACGGACTAAATTAATACAATAAAAATTATATATAAACTAAATTGACATAACTAAAAATAAGAGAAACTATCACTTAGGTATCCTTAGGTTTGATCATTTATCATCTAGGTACTTGGACGTTTCAAAATATACAACGGGGTACCTTGAGGTTTAAAACTTTTATCTGTTAGGTATCCTAAAATTATAAAATTTTATCAATCAGGTACCCTTCTTCCAAAATTTGATAGGTTTTTGTTAAAAATGTTAAAATAAAACATGATTCCGATAGTGTACATGTATATTCATAAGAATTTTTTTATAAAAAATGATGATATCACACATGATTCTAACAATATATTGATATTTTACATCCAAAGTCATTGAAGTTTTTATTATAATTCATTGAAATTTTGCTAAAAATATTAATATGACTTACATATGTTATTATGATTGTACACTATATTAGTATTTTCAGTATAAAAGTGATGTGACTTTCATAAAAATTTATCAAATTCCAATATAGGGTAATTAGGTGATGAAATACTGCTCATTTATAAATTGAATGTCAAGGTATCTAAGTGACAAATGATCAAATCTCAGGGTAGCTAAGTGATAATTTCCCTAAAAATAAAAAAGGGACTTAATTAACACAATGCACAAAGTAAATGGACCTTTTAGTGTAGATATTACAAAAAAATTTTAGGTTAATTAAAACAATCCAAGAAATATGAAATTTTATGTGTGTACATATGCAGTTTGTCCAACAGGTTTCATGTTATGTCTAGAAAATCCGAAGCGTCATGTCGGATTAATACGTTAAGTCTAAAATTTGCACTAACTGAGTTTAGTTGACTATTTTATTCAACATGCATTGCTGAATTCACTGTCAACTTTAGTTGTCTAGTTGATTCCGTTGTCGCCCTTCTTTATTTTGGATTGCCATGGGTTACCCATGATCTATCGGAACTGGAACCAGAATCATATTTTAAGAACTTTTTCTATGGGTGTGGGTGGGTCTTAGACCCAAAACTATTGGGTGTTAATGGGTTGACCCCAAACCCAACCCAACCCACCCATTGAACACCCCTAGTCAAAATTCAATAAATTGTTTCCATAATCCACCAAATCTACTACGAAACATAGACATATGTCATGGATCGCTTATTTTCTTAAGTACTTTACTTTATTTTTGTATTTTATGTACCACATGTACTTTCCCTTTAATTTATTAAGAGTAATCTAGAATAGTGTAGAACAATCCAGAAGGATCTAGAAGCATTTTGAAAAGCCTTGGAGCCCAAGCAAACCGTGTCCCTTGGCTTGGTGCATTAAGTGCATGGGTGGCTAGGGGAGGTGGTTAGGACAATGCATTAAATTGTACTTCTAGAAGCTTCTTACATGGAGAACATTCATCCATGTATTAGACACTCTAATTATAAATGAAGAAGGATGGGCATTTGCTCAATCATCCACAAAAATACTCTTTCTCATCTCTCTTGCTCAAACCATGATACTTGGGCATATTTCTTTCCTTTCCAATACTTAAATGCTTTCATTGTCTTGACTTTGTAATCAGGTCACTTTGGGGTTTAGGGGCCAGACTTAACGAGGTACTTTCGTAGTGAAGTTGAGTGGCATCGCTGACTGTGACTAGGTTCAAGTGTCATCCCGTGACAACGTTGTATTAGAGCGAGTTCTTGTATGACTGGGATCGATACAATGGAAGAAGGAAATGTGAGTACATCACAAGTTGTGGTGGAGGAGTCACAAAGGGGGAGACCCGAGACCCGTGCCAAAAAGTCCAACAAAACTAAGGACTTGTCCCTGCCGCGTGATGCCCTTACTAGTTTGGACACACGGGTTGCAAGATTAGAGTTGGCCATGGGGAAGGTCCATGACCAGTTCGATACACTCAATACGTTAGAGGAGAATGTTGCGGGAGTGGAGGACAAGATCCTTGAGGCTGTCAACCTTGTCAAGGCCGCAGTTGAGGACCAGCTTGACAAGCTGACTGACCCGGTGTCCTGGCTCAGGGGAGAGCTTTCTATAGTAAAGGTCGACACGGTGCAGTGCATAACTACACTTGCTGGAGGAGTTGGCTTAGGTGGCACAGGAGGTGTGTCACGTGTTAAAGTTCCGGACCCACCTAGGTTCGGAGGGAAGCGCAATGCCAAGGAGGTTGATAACTTCCTATGGAGCCTTGAATGATATTTTGAGGCGCTACGAACTGATGACGAGCGTTCTAAAATCACCATGACTACCATGTACCGAGAAGGGGATGCGGCCCTTTGGTGGAGGAGATGCCATGGAGACATAACCAAGGGGGTTTGTACCATGGACACTTGGGAGGAGTTCGTCAAAGATTTTAAGAGGAAATTCTTTCCCAAGAATGCCGAAGATCAAGCTATGAAGAGGCTTCGTGGATTGAAGCACATCGAGTCCATACAAGACTATGCTTCGGAGTTCCAATCCCTTATGCTTGAAGTTCCGGATTTTCCCAAGACTATTCGACTTTCCTACTTCATGGATGGCCTACAATCATGGGCCAAAGTGGAGTTTAAAAAGAGGGGGGTCCATGATCTTGCGGGTGCCATTACAGAGGCGGAGAACTTGATTGAGTACAAGAAAGACTTCACCAAAAAGAAGGACCCGAAGTGGAATAAAGGGAAAGGTGGGGAAGAAAAATCCCACAAATCCTTTGCACATAAAGACAAGGCCAAGAAATGGGGGGACAAGCAGGACAAGCCTAAGAACCAGGACTATTTTCTATGCGGAGGACCTTGTTACATTAGGGAGTGCCCTCGGCTTCAGGCCTTGAATGCGTTGGTGGCAACCCAAGAGCAGGAAGCAGAAGGTGCTGGCATGGGAGCCATGCACATCCTTGGAACCATGTCAAAAGGGGTGCGCATAGCTTTGGGTGCCAGAACGCATGTCTAGGAGATCGGGCACAGTAGTGCACATGACAACGCACCAAGTGCGCAGAGGGGCCGAGGCGCTGGGATAAGCGGAGGCCCAGACAGGTGCACAGGTGCGCGCAAAAGCTCAAGTGAGTGCCCAAGCTAGGCCAACTAAGGCCAGAAAGCCCTTAGGGTCAGAAGGGTGCCCAAGGAGGTGGGCAAGGCAGCGCGAGTGGTTCGCACCCAAAACAGGGACTTATGTTTGTCAATGCCGTGTTGAACGGAGTTGGGACAAAGGAACTGGTGGACACCAGGGCCACACATAACTTTATTTCAGAAAAAAGAGGCAGAGAGGCTCAAGGTGACCTTTATTGAGGAGATGGGATGGATGAAGACCGTTAATGCTTCATCCAAACCGATACTTGGGGTGGCACGCGCAGTGCCTGTCTAGTTGGGGGACTGGCGCGGCACCTTAAAGCTGACAGTGGTGACCATGGACGACTTTAAGGTGGTGCTTGGGATGGACTTTCTTGACACAGTGAAGCCCTTGTCTTTCCCAAGAGACAATGTGTCATAGCCCGAAGGTGATGATTCAAATGTTTTAGCACGAAAGTTAGCTGTGTTGGTTGTAGCCGTTAGTTTGGTCCATTTTGGCGGCTGAACTGAGTTGGTTGTTATGTTAATGATTGTCTAGATTCATTGTTTGAGCTTATGTCTTATAAAGAATATAAATAATGATGTACTTGCAAGATTCATATTCATTCAATAAAATTACACATGTCTTTGAGATTTCTCTATCTTCTCATCTCCTTTTACTTCTTTTCTCATCTAACTTCTATCTCACCTAGGTTATAGGCAAGATTAAACTTGGACTATAACATTTGGTATCAGAGCCTTGCATTCTTGATTGATTGAATTCAAATTGAGTTCAATTCGATCAAATTGCAAGAGTTTTAGTCTTGATCGTGCTGAATTCCATGTTTGAAGCTGAAATCTGGCTAGACACAGGCAATCTTATCATATGGCTGGTGGAGCTACAACTCGTGCCAATGCTGCTCAAAATGCAACTGCTAATGTAGTTGGAAATCCTGCTACATATGCTGCAGCAGTTACTGGTGCTGATAGTGAAGTCAATCAGAATGATCACTTCAATCAGATGATGGCTATGATGAGGAACATGATGAATATTACGCGTCAGGACATGGAGCAGCGGTTTACGAATCAGTCTCAACAATTTTCTCAGCAATTATCGCAATAGCTATCTAATTTCCACCAAAACATTGAGAGACAGCAGCCTCCTAGTACAGGCATACTCCAGCCAGCTAGCCAGCAAGTTAGGCCTCCATATCTAAGGCCAGCACATAGTAATAGTAGTGAAGGCACTTCTAGCTCGAGGAGCAGCAATTTCAGACAACCTCGGGCAGATTTCGAGCCTTTTGATGGTACACTGCCTCAATCTTGGGTGAGAAAATGTGAAAGATACTTCCGTTTTTACAATATTGAAGAGCATGAGAAGGTTGAACTAGCCATAGTTTACTTGCATGGTGAGTTGGAGGTTTGGTATTACAATTTGATGAGGTGTAAGCCTGCAATATCGTGGACTGAATTTGCAAACGAATTGTGTGGTCATTATGGTGGTGAAGATGTGAGTGAGGTGGCGGATAATTTCAATAAAGTAACTCAGGTTTCATCAGTGAAGGACTATATGATGCGCTTTGAAGGACTGAGATATCAGTATGTATCCAGATGCTCCTGAGGCGTATTATGTCTCCAGTTTTGTGAGTGGGCTCAAGCCTAAGATCAAGCATATGGTGAAGGCTTTCAAACCAGAAACATTGTCTCAAAGCTTATTCCAAGGCTAGGAAGGTGGAGAGTACCGTGATGAATTCTACTAATACTTCCAAGGGAAAGGATGTTGGGACTGTCAATTCCTCATCAAGGCCTTTTCAAACTTCTAATAGAGGGAGAGCTAATGAAGAGAGGAAGCCTCTGAAGCTCTGCTACAAGTGCAATCAGAGATATTTCTTTGGGCACAAGTGTGATCCCAAGTTCCTTATGGTAGCTTCTGGTGTTGAGGCAGCTGAGAAGGAGGAAACAAGTGTTGATATTGAGGCTATGGAAGGATAGGAAGGAGAGTCTGAAGAGGAAAATGGTGTAGAGATTTCAATGAAGGCTTTAACTGGCAATGGTGCTCACAGTACCATCAGGATCGTAGGAAGAGTGGGACAAAAGGAATTGTTGATACTCATTGATAGTGGTGGTAAACATAGTTTCGTGGATCCTCAAGTGGTTAAAGCTGTGGGACAGGAGCTGATTAAGACCAATCCTTTGTCTGTCACCATAGCTAATAGCAATTCCATCTTTACTCATACAAAGTGTAAGGGGTTCAGCTAGAAGATGTAAGGGCATAAGTTTGAATATGACTTTAGAGTGTTGAGATTGGGCGGCTGTGACATGTTATTGGGGGTTGATTGGATGAGAACTTTCAGCCCAATTCTCTTTGATTTTGCTCAGTTGGCTATGTCTTTTAAAATGAATGGAGAACAGATCTAATTGAAGGGCATTGTGGAGCAGGGACAACTTCAGTTGATGGAAGGTCAAGGCCTAAAAATGTTGCTCAGTAAAGGGACATGTCAGTGGGTGGGACAACTTTACTTCATCACATCTATTGCTCAGGTACCTCAGGATGACTTCTATTCTGTTTTGGACTCTCTATTGCAAGAGTACAGTGTCATATTTGAGTAGCCTGTAGTGTTACCCCCTAGAAGGAGTTTTGATTATGCTATTCCTTTGAAAGAAGGATCCAATCCGGTAAACTTGCGGCCTTAGAAGTATCCACACTCTCAGAAGAATGAGATAGAAAAACAGCTGGAGGAGCTACTTCAAACCAAGTTCATAAGACACAGTCATAGCCCATTTGCCTCTCCTGTGATCTTGGTGAAGAAGAAGGACGGATCCTCAGGAACGTGTATTGATTACCGGCAACTCAATGCAATGGTAGTTAAAGACAAGTTCCCCATACCTATCTGTGATGATCTTTTGGACGAGCTTCATGGTTCTTGGTATTACTCCAAGTTGGACTTGAGGAAAGGGTACCATTAGATTCAAGTTCAAGAGTAGGACATCCCTCAGATAGCTTTTAGAACTCACCATGGTCACTATAGTTTGTCATGATGCCCTTTGGTCTATCCAATGCTCCTGCTACATTCCAAGCTTAGATGAAGGCAGTATTCAAGCCTTACTTGAGGAAGTTTGTGCTAGTATTCCTTGACGATATCTTGGTTTATAGCCATACACTGCAGGAGCATTTGACTCATTTGGGGAAGGTATTTCAAGTCATGAGGCAGCACAAACTGTTTGCCAAGTTAACCATGTGTACTTTTGCCAAGAATTAAGTGGAGTATTTGGGTCATATTGTTACTAGCAAGGGAGTTGCAACTAATCCAAACAAGATCAAGGCCATGGAAGATTGGCCTGAGCCCAAATCAGTTAAACAATTGAGAGCATTCTTGGTTTTAATTGGTTATTATTGAAGGTTTATTGCTGGATATGGATTGATAGCTCAACCCTTGACAAATTTTCTGAAGAAGGACTCCTTTCATTGGAGTGATTCAACTAAGGAAGCTTTCAATCAGCTCAAGAAGTCCATGGTTTCAGCCCCAGTCTTAGTGATGTCCAATTTTGATCTCCCTTTTGTATTGGAGCCTAATGCAAGCAGTAGTGGAATTGGAGCAATTCTTTCACAAAATGGAAGGCCGTTGGCCTATCTCAACCAAGCTTTGGGTCCCAAGAACCAGAGGCTATCAATTTATGAAAAGGAATACATGGCATTTCTTCTAGCAGTGCAAAAGTGGAGGCATTACTTGGAAGGACACCATTTTATGATTAAAACTGATCATCAAAGCCTTAAGTATCTGCTTGAGCAACGAATCTCTACCAGAGTGCAGAGGAAGGGGCTCATGAAGATGCTTGGATTGGATTACTCTATTCAATACAGAAAAGGGGCAGAAAATCTAGTGGTAGATGCTTTATCCAGGAGGTAAGAGGAGGATCTAGGGGAAGCTACCTATGCTGCAGTGACCTTAGTGGTTCCCTTGTGGATGAATGAAGTTATTAAGCCCTATAAGAATGATGAGTACGCTCAGAAGTACGTTATTCCCAGTTGTATTCAGCCTAAGAATGCAGAGAAGGATGAAGAGGTGACTGTTAAGCAAGGCACTGTGCGAGTTGAAGGAAAGATTTACATTGGCACTAGCATAGGCCTTAGAATGCAAATCTTGGAAGCTTCTCATGATTGTCCTTGGGGAGGACATTCAGGCAGGGATGGTACTTTCTCTAGGGTCAAACAATACTTTTATTGGCCTGGTATTAAGAGGGAAGTGCAAGAATATGTCCAGCATTGTGAGGTTTTCCAGCAGATCAAGGTAGAACACTTACCTTACAAGGGAGTGTTATAACCTTTAGCTATGCCAGAAGGGGTTTGGACCCATATCAGCATGGATTTCATTGAATGATTGCCAAAATCCAAGAGTAAGGAGATAATTTGGGTGATTGTGGATCGATTCACCAAGTTTGGGCATTTCATTGCCCTCTCCCATCCCATTTCAGCAGAGAAGTTAGCAAGGCTCTTCTTGGATTATGTTTATAAGTTGCATGGACTTCCTCAGTCGATTGTTTCTGATCGGGATAGGTTGTTTACTAGTAACTTCTGGAGTGAATTGTTCTCATTACTGGGAACCAACTTGTCCTTGAGCTCCTCTTATC
This sequence comes from Simmondsia chinensis, assembly GCA_018398585.1. Lineage (NCBI taxonomy): Eukaryota > Viridiplantae > Streptophyta > Magnoliopsida > Caryophyllales > Simmondsiaceae > Simmondsia > Simmondsia chinensis. Next base: position 15,114,510 of record JAGTTD010000018.1, on the reverse strand, counting down.
ATCCTTAATCTGATGGGCAAACTGAAAGGGTAAATCAGTTTATAGAGCAGTATTTGAGGGGAATGACGTTTTTGCATCCTAGGGGTTGGCATATGTGGTTGACACTTGCAGAGTATTTGTACAATACTCACTCTCATGCTTCCTTGGGTACTTGTCCTTTTAAAGCCCTATATAAGTATGGTCCTCCATCACCTATGGTTTTTCAAGGTCTAACTTCACATGTGGATTCTGTCAATGAACTTCTGCTTCATAGAAAGCCACTAGTTAAGCAGCTTAAAGATAATCTCTAGGTTGCACAAGCTCGAATGAAGTATTATGCTGACAAGGGGAGAGTTGATAGAAGTTTTGCAGTTGGAGATTTGGTGTGCTTGAAGTTGCCACCCAACAGGCAGAATTCAGTTGCAATGCGTACAAATGTTAAGTTGTGCACCGGTATTTTGGACCTTACATGGTCTTGTAAAAGATTGGTAGAGTGGCTTTTGAGCTTGAGCTTCCTCCGGATAGTTTAATGCATCCTGTGTTCCATATATCTCTACTCAAGAAACATGTGGGCAAAGGGGCAGTTTGTGCAGCAGAGCCATGTCAGCTTCAGCTCAGGGTCTGGTCCTACAGGAACCAGTAGCTGTCCTGGGTAGAAGGTTGTGCAGCAGCAAGGTATGAATGTGGATAAAGTCCGGATTCAGTGGGCTAATTTGGGAAAGGAGAATGCAACTTGGGACAATTGGTGGTTCTTGAAGTCTCAATTCCCTTGCTTTCATTCTTAAGACAAGAATGAGTTCAAGGGGAGGGTAATGTCATAGTCCGAAGGTGATGATTCAAATGTTTTAGCGGGAAAGTTAGTTGTGTTGGTTGTAGCGGTTAGTTTGGTCCATTTTGGCGGCTGAACTGAGTCGGTTGTTATGTTAGTGATTGTCTAGATTCATTGGTTGAGCTTATGTCTTGTAGAGAGTATAAATAATAATGTACTTGTAAGATTCATATTCATTCAATGAAATTAGACATCTCTTTGAGATTTCTCTGTTTTCTCATCTCCTTTCACTTCTCTTTTCATCTAACTTCTATCTCACCTAGGTTATAGCAAAGATTATACTTGGACTGTAACACAATGTCATGGAGATTACTCAAGATGGGGAGGTTTATGCTGTGCCCTTGCTAATAGAGAAAGTTGAGGCCAAGTTGCTCTCGGCCGTGCAATTTAAGAAAGGAGTCGGGAAAAAGCATGAGACTTTCATTGCCACTTTAGCGGAGAATGAGGGTCCCGTTCCTATGGAGGTGCCCAATGAAGTGTGTGGGGTTTTGGAGGAGTTTCATGATGTTATGCCACCGAAGTTTCCCAAACAATTTCCTCCAAGGAGGGAAGTTGATCATTGCATCGTGTTGGAGCCAGGCGCTAGGCCACTCGCCATTGGTCCCTACCACATGGCCCCACCCGAACTTAAGGAGCTACGGAGACAGCTCAAAGATCTATTGGATGCCAGGTTCGTAAGGCTTCAAAGGCCCCATTTGGTGCTCCTGTTTTGTTTTAAAAGAAGCACGATGTGACCTTGAGAATGTGCATTGACTGCCGGGCCTTAAACAAGGTCACCGTGAAGAACCGGTATCCGATTCCGTTGGTTGCTAATTTATTTGACCGTTTGGGGAAGGCACGCTACTTTTCTAAACTGGATCTCAGGTCGGGGTATTGGCAAGTGAGGATTGCTGAAGGGACGAGCCGAAGACAATGTGTGTCACTCAGTATGGGTCTTATGAGTTCCTTGTCATGTCGTTTGTGTTAACGAACGCACCTGCTACGTTTTGCTCGCTTATGAACGAGATCTTCAAGGCTTTTCTAGACAAGTTCAAGGTGGTATACCTCGATGATATAGTGGTGTACAGTGAGACATTGGAGGAGCACTTGGAGCATTTGAAGAAGATCTTTCAGACTTTGAAAGACAACAAACTCTGTGTGAAGAAAGAAAAATGCTAGTTTTCTAAAGAAGAGATGTTCTTTCTTGGTCACTGAATAGGCCGTGGGAAAATCAGCATGGATCCTTCAAAAATTCATGCCATTGAAGATTGGGAAGCACCGAAAGGGGTAAGTGAACTAAGGCCGTTTTTGGGCCAAGACAATTACTATCGGAGGTTCATCCAAGGGTACTCAGCCAAGGCCACCCCCTTGACGAACCTGTTGCGGAAAAGATCGAATGGCATTGGGACAAGACATGTCAAAATGCGTTTGAGGGGCTAAAGCGGGTTGTCACCGAGGAGCCGGTTCTATGTCTGCCTGATTTTGGGCTCCCGTTTGAGGTACATACCGATGCATCTGACTTTGCCATTAGAGGGGTACTGATGCAAGTGGGGCACCCTGCTGCCTTTGAGTCCTGAAAACTCAATGACACGAAGTGCCGCTACACTACCCATGACAAGGAGATGACTGCCATCATCCATTGCCTTAGGGTGTGGCATCACTACTTGCTTGGAGGGAGGTTCGCGATTAAAATGGACAACATTGCTACAAGCTATTTTTAGAATTAGAAGAAGCTAAGTCCCAAGTAGGCACGTTGGCAAGAGTTTTTGGCTGAATTTGACTACGGCCTTGGGTACGAACCGGGAAAGATGAACGTTGTGGCTGACGCGCTGAGCCGCAAGTCCACACTCGCAGTGATTAGCAGTGCCTGGGGCAATGTCCTGGACCGGATTCGAGAGGGCATGACACGGGACACATTGGCCCAGACCTTGCAGAAAGTTGCTGCAAAAGGTAAGACACGAAAATTCAGGACAGCAAATGGGCTGTTATACATGGTGGGCAACCGGGATTATGTTCCTAGGTGGGAGAGTCTAAGATGTGACTTGATGAAAGAGTGCCATGACACGCAGTGGGCCAGGCATCCGGGAATAGAAAGGACCGTAGCACTTGTGGAGGAAATGTACTATTGGCCTTTTATGCGGGACAATGTGGAGGACTTTATGAAACTTGTCTTGTGTGCCAACAAGACAAGGTGGAACTTAGGCCACCAGCAGGGCTCCTAGGACCGTTGCCAATTCCAGACTGACGTTGGGCGAGCATTTGTATGGACTTTATTTCCGCCCTACCGAAGTCCAAACGATGCGGATCTGTTATGGTGATAGTGGATTGGCTTTCTAAATACGGGACCTTTGTTGCTGTACCTAAAGATTGCACCGCAACTGAGGCAGCACGTTTGTTCTTCAAACATGTTGTCAAGTATTGGGGGATACCAAGGAGCATAGTGAGCGATAGAGATCCGAGGTTCACTAGGAAGTTTTAGGCCGAATTATTCTGGCTTATGGGCTCGAATCGTCACTATTCTACTAGTTTCCACCCACAAACGGATGGGCAGACCGAGAGGGTGAGCGCCTTGCTGGAATTATATCTAAGGCACTATGTGGGTGCTAATCAAAGAGATTGGACACGGCTGCTGGATGTTGCTCAATTCTCATACAATCTACAGCGGAGCGAGTCCACGGGCCACAGTCCATTCGAGCTAGTGACGAGGCAGCAACCCTGAACACCCTAAGCCGTTGCTTCTGGGTACACGGGGTAGCAGCCCCGCTGCCTACCAAACCGCAAAAGGGTGGAGTGAATGACTTGACATTGCTAAAGCACACTTGGACAAGGTGCAGCGGAAAATGAAGAAATGGGCTGATAAAGAGAGGGGCCCCTAGAGTTTCAAGGTGGGGACTTAGTGATGATCAAGCTATTATGACAACAATTCAAGGCTCTAAGCAAAGTGCACAAGGGCCTAATTCAGAGATATGAAGGATCCTTTCCCGTCCTTGCCAAGGTTGGGAAGGTTTCATACCGGGTGGAGCTGCCGCCTAGATTAAAAATTCATCCTGTTTTTCATGTGAGCTGTTTGAAGCCTTATCATCAAGATGAGGAAGACCCTAGCCGGAAGTGGTCAAACCAGGCCCCTACCGCAATAGTTACCGCGTTTGACAACGAGATAGATGAGATAATTACTGAAAGAACCGTGGAGCATAGAGGTGTACCGAGAGTCACGGAGTACCTAGTGCGATGGCAAGGACAAACGGACGCTGAGGCAACATGGGAGAAAGAGGATGATCTATGGAAATTCAAAGACGCAATTAAGACAATCAAGACCACTTAACATTGACGGGGACGTCAATGACTTGAGTGGGGGAAAGTGTCACGGATCGCTTATTTTTTTGAGTACTTTACTTTATTTTTGTATTTTATGTACCTCATGTACTTTCCCTTTAATGTACTAAGAGTAATCTAGAATAGTGTAGAACAATTTAGAAGGATCTCGAAGCATTTTGAATGGCCTTGGGGCCCAAGCAAACCATGTCCCTTGGCTTGGTGCATTTAAGTGCACGGGTGGCTAGTGGAGGAGGCTAGGACAATGCATTAAATTGTACTTCTAGAAGCTTCTTACCTGGAGAACAGTCACCCATGAATTAGACACTTTAATTATAAATAAAGAAGGATGGGCATTTGCTCAATCATCTACAAAAATACTCTTTTTCATCTCTCTTGCTCAAACCGTGATACTTGGGCATATTTCTTTTCTTTCCAATACTTAAACGCTTTTGTTGTCTCGACTTTGTAATCGGGTCACTTTGGGGTTTCGGGGCCGGACTTAACGAGGCACTTTCGGAGTGAAGTTGAGTGGCATCGCGGGCCGTGACTAGGTTCAAGTGTCATCCCGTGACACATAGCTCACATTTTATTGTCATAGCTATATATTATGTCAACACGTTAAAGTTGAAATTGATCAAAATTGGACAAAAAATTCACGAAGTTTGGACGTACATACCTAAAGGATAAAATTATAAAAACTCAGGATAACTCATTAATATATATTAATATATCATTATACATATACATATATATATATATATATATATATATATATATATATATATATATATATATATATATATATATATATATATATATATATATATGATAAATGCTTAAATTTGTGAGTGTCAAAATAATAAATTTTCATATTATAAATCTAAAAGCAGCAGAAAAGGACAAACAGAAAAAAGAAAAAGGCAAAAGGAAAAGTAGGATAATTATTGTGATGTCTCATGTGCAAAGGCGTGTAAGGGGGAATAAACCGAGAAGGTTCTTCAATCACCGGCGACTCTTAATCAACATGGAGCACCAATCCAGTGCATTTATTTTTAATACATACATTATATATTTTATCATATTTAAAAAGTAGATTATATGAATTGATTTTTTTTCAAAAACTAAGGAATATAAAATCTAAGTGGGATTTTCTGTTGTTTGTTTAAAAGAAAACTTAATTCCGTATTGTGATGTCTTAATATATCTAAAAATATATATATATTTTTCATCAATCATTTTACATTTTATTACAGGACAATATAATTATACATATACACTGTGTTAAAATCTAGTAAATTTTTATTAAAACTTGGCTAATTTCTGTTAAAAAACTGATGTGATATAAACTACGAGTCTATGACTATATTACCAAAAGACTGTCCACATTCTGACAAAAGTTTCTTATATATTATTAAAAAATGTGTCATTCTAATATTTTTGGACAAAAAAAATTATCACATTATTATAGAAGACACATATAGATTGTTGAGCTCATGTTCCATGTCAACAATTTTCATTTAAAAGCTATTAAATTTTGGCAAAATATACCTGTAGCAACATATCCAGTGCCCTAAGGGCTCCCGTCTAAGCAGGGTTTGAGGGGAGCTAATGTACGCAGCTTTTCACCTTCAGGGTTTAACTCTCAAGAGATGTTGTTTTTAAGTGCCCCCAACCTGAGGGTGATGACTTCCCTAGAGGTCACCCATCCTGGTACTGCCCTCGTCCAAGCACAAAATTTTTAAACTCCAGGGTACATAATTGTACATTATTAAAATTTTATGGTATCATGTAATAAATGCTAAAATATTAGGGCACTATGATTATTTCCCTATATAATATTATATAGCAATTTAACTTGATTAATTGTTCTATTGCAACGATAACAAAGTAACATGTAAGCTTCATTTAGTTATTCGGTCCAATTCTAGTCCGATGTTGTGACGTTAAACGTTTATTGTTCAGTCAGGTTTATTTCGATTTGATCTAGATTCGCATGATAAGTACCTCAAAATTCTTTGCGCCACTTAGAATTATGATTTCCCTCTTTTAAAAGGTAAGTCATTTTCCCCCCAATGGGCGGAAAACCTTTTCCGCTCGAAAACCTTTTCCGTCAATAAATGCACGACAAACAACGAAAAATGGAAAGCCATTTTCTTGAATTTATTTTTCCATCAAGACAAACGGAGCCTTAATATAATAATATTACTGATGCAATGTTTGAAAATAAAAGCACCGGATCTTGCCATCAACATGTGCAAGTTCATTTTAGGGATGTTAAAAATATATGCTCCTTCAATTTCACCTAATAACCGAGATCCATTCAAAATGATATTCCAACTAGTATTAAAAAAGCTATTATATGAAATGGGAAAACCATACTAAATTAATTATTTTTTTAATTTAATATTTTTTAACGAGCGCAGTAGATATGCAACTGGGTAAAGATTTTACTTCCAACTGTGTTGTGAAAAAAGGAGGTCGGTTGATTGTGAACATCGGTAGGGAACATTATAGTATTTGGATCCACATTTGTTATAGTTATGGATTATGACTCATATTTTGTTTCTATATCCAGCTTTATGTCTATATTATCTAGTTAGGGTGTCACGGATCCGCACAGAGGCTTGTCATGACATTTTCAAAGGTCAGGCAACTTGCGTGTCTTGGGGCCCGGCAAGGACAAGGACATGGAGGGGATCAATTCAAACAAAAGGGCATGCTTGGTATTATGGAAATGTATTAGAATAAGCTAGAAAGATCTAGAATTGTAACTATTTTTCCCGCCTATTTTTCCCGCCTTTTAGAGTGACGGTTATTTCCCTCCCTTTATTTGAATGGATTGTAATTAGCCTATTAATAGGATTGATCATAAATGTAAGAAATTATCGAAACAAATATCAATGAAATTCTTTCTCTTTACCCGTCCAAATTCTCTCTAAATTCTCATCCAAGTTCTTCTCTTTCTCATCTCTATTTCTCAATTAACTTAACCTCTGAATTCATAGATCATGATTGATCCTTGAGCTCAAGCCACGAATTCAAGAACGTGACAAGGTGGTATCAGAGCCTTCTTTCGATCACAAAGCTGGCCATCACTCGTAGTACACGATCCGCTGCAATTATTTCATCATCTGAGGAGACCTCTGATTCTTATGTTCAATAAAGAATCGAATCCATGGAGACACGGTTGGAAAGATTGGAGATGATCTCAGAGAATCAAGTCAAGATCAGCAATGATCTGAAGTCTTTGGTGGATTCTCAGGCTCGAATCATCGAGGATCTAAGATCCACATTGGAAATGCTGAACGCCACCATGAGGAGGCTCGCAATCAGCTAAGAGAAATGACCGGAGATAGTGGTGCCAGTTGTAGCAACCAACACAAACATTGGTGGATCCGAAAATTACGTTCACTTGGGAGGAAATGGCGTAATTCCACCACCGGCACCTCTACCGGAGCTCAGAAACGACCGAGTCCAATCACGAACTAATGAAGAAGGAGAAAATAGTGGTTTCAATGGTAGCAACCGATCCTGGTATTCGCATCACAGCCAAACTTGATCCACCATGATTTGATGGTTCCAATCCCCGGGGCTGGACTAGGAAGCTTCTCAAATACTTCCGTTGGTATCAAGTACCACAGGAGGAATGGGTGGAATTTGCTTCCAATCACCTACCGGAGCTCGGTGATGCGTGGTACCAAGCTCTTGAGCTCAAACATCCGGTGATCACTTGGCAGTTTTTTATGGATGAGCTTTGCAAAAGGTTCGGTGATCGTTCTCTCCACGACATTATGGAGGAATTCCGCAAAATTGTTCAAACTAGTACGGTGGAAGATTATATCATTCGTATTGAAGAACTTAAGAGCTGGATGTTGATTTATCATCCAACTCTAACAGAGGCATACTTCGTTTTTAGCTTCGTCAGGGTACTCAAGCTCGTGCTTCGAGCCTCTGTCAAAGCCACACGTCCTAGTGACTTAAGTTTGGCATTCGAGCAATCCAAGCTCCAAGGCATTACTATCGCTTGAGATCCGTGGTATAAGGGGGTCTGGACCTGCTGTCACCAGATCGGGTTTCAGTGCCAAGCCAGCTGCCAGTGCACGTACCGGATCGTCCGTGTCCTTCCAATGCTTAGCGCACTCTCACGGTTCCGTGTCCAGAACCGGAGGGGCCAAATCTGGCCCTGCTGCCTTCTCAGGATCAAGCTCACCATGGCGCGAACCTAGCCAATGTTACAAATGCAAGGAACGCTATTTCCCTGGGCACGTTTACAAGTCCAAGCAACTCCAAAGTATGAAGGGGCTGGAGGAAGTAGAGGAAGATTCGGAGGAAGAGATTCTTGATGAGGAGGAAGCTCAGGAAGAGGAGATCGAAGTTATGGAGATCTCCCTTAATGCATTGTATGAACGCATTACTCATAACACGATGCGTTCAAGGGGGTCAATCAAGAAATGAGCCGTCACAGTTCTCATTGACTGTGGGAGCACCAATAGCTTCCTTGATGCAACAATGGTTCGGGAGTTGAGATTTGAGACCGTACCTACCCTAGTGATGACTGTCACCGTAGCCAATAGTGAAAGCCCGATGGGTTACAAGAAGTGCACGGGTGTTCGGTGGAAGGTACAAGGTACCACTTTCATTGGTGACTTACGTGTGCTCGAGCTTCGGGGACGCAACATGGTTTTGGGAGTAGATTGGTTACAATGTTACGGGCCAGTGACCATTGACTTCACAAACCTACAGTTCTCTTGTTTCAAGGTGGGCAATGCCATACAATTGCAAGGGACAGCTGAACAAGCTTCATTGCAATCTATTTCTGAGGGTGCCATCACTTGATTCTTGAAGAAACAAGCAAGTTGTGTCCTAGACCATCTCTTTATGGCCACGGGAGTAGAGGAAACCGAAGCACATATCCACCCGGATATAGCACACTTGTTACGCCACTATGAGGATGCGTTTGACATCCCTAAGGCATTACCTCCGCCGCGCACTCATGATCATAGCATCCCAACATTGCTTGAGGCTAAACCGGTCAACATCAGGCCATACCGGTACCCTCACAATCAGAAGGATGAGATAGAAAAGCAAGTAGAGGAAATGTTAAAGACCTCGATTATTCAGCCTAGCCGGAGTCCTTTTCCTCTCCGGTCCTCTTAGTCAAGAAGAAAGATGGAACCTATCAATTTTGTTTAGATTACCGTCAACTCAACCGGATCACGATCAAGGACAACTTTCCTATTCCCGTTATTGATGATCTTTTGGACGAGCTCCAAGGCACAACAGGTTTCTCCAACATAGACCTTCGGGGCGGATATCACCAGATTCGGGTACAGAATGAAGATAGCCACAAAACCACATTTCGAACGCACCAAGGGCATCACAAATTTCGTGTCAAGCCCTTTGGGCTAACGAATGCCCCTACCACATTCCAGGCCTTTATGAACGAGGTCTTAGCCCCGTTGCTGTGAAAGTTTGTTTGGGTGTTTTTCGATGATATCCTGATATACAGCCCGGAGATGCAAGCGCACGTGAAGCACTTAACTGCGGTCGTAGACACACTTCATGCACACAAGCTGTACGGAAAACACAGTAATGTGCATTAGGACAGAGGCATGTTAAGTACTTGGGACATATAATCATACAAGGAGTGGTTACCGATGCTGGAAAGATCGAGGCTATGAGAGATTGGCCCGTGCCAACCAGTGTAAAAGGCCTCTGTGGTTTCCTCGGCCTTACGGGGTATTACCAAAAGGTCATCAAGGGCTACAAAACTATGAGTAAGCCCTTGACTAGCCTCCCCAAGAAGGAGGCCTTCCATTGGAACAGCGCAGCCAAGTGTGCATTCGAATCATTGAAAGCAGCCATGATGGCATCGCCCGTCTTGGCCTGCCAATTTTCAGCGAACCCTTTGTCTTGGGGCACTTGGGATTGGGGCCGTATTGACTCAGAATGGTAGGCCCTTGGCTTATCTCAGTCAGGAACTCAGCCCACGCCACCTTGGATTGTCTGTGTACGAAAAGGAGCTCATGGTCGTGATCATGCTATCCAAAAATGGAGGTACTACATGTTGGACAACCATTTCCTCATCAAAACTGATCACTCTAGCCTGCGCCATCTCTTAGACCAATGCATCAGCATTAAGCTATAGCAGAAAGGAGTCTCCAAGCTAATGGGCCTCAGCTATAGTATTCAGTATCGCAAAGGGGCCGAGAACCGTGCCGCAAATGCCTTGTCAAGGTGCAGCGAACATTAGGACCTTGCAATGTTGTCTCAGCTGACCACAGTCACTCCTCTCTGGGTACGCGAGCTCAATGGCAGCTATGATGGTGATGCCCAAGCCTCCCAGCTCCTCGCACAGCTTGCCCTTGATCCAAAAGGGAGACCTCCGTCCTCCCTTGAGCAAGGAATCATCCTGTACAAGGGACGCATTTATGTGGGTGAAGACGTAGCTGTGAGGACCAAGGTTTTGCACGCCCTTCATGACTCCCTGTTTGGAGGGCACTCTAGGGTGACTGGTACCATAATGCGAGTAAAAAGCATGTTCTATTGGCCACGGCTGAAAGAGAGTGTTCAAGAGTGGGTGCACAGCTGCGACGTATGTCAGCGTACCAAATGAGAGAATGTGCATTACCCTGGAATGCTTCAGCCTCTGTCGGTTCCAGAGCAAGCCTTGGCAAGCATCAACCTAGATTTCATTGATGGCCTTCCATGGTCCCAAGGGAAAGATGTGATCCTAGTCGTAGTAGACCAATTCACCAAGTATGCTCACTTTGTGACCTTGGCACATCCCTTCACGGCAGCACAAGTGGCCCAACTCTTCTTGGACCACATATACCGCTTACATGGTGTACCAAAAGACATAGTGTCTGATAGAGATTCCTCATTTCTAAGCTTGTTCTGGAAGGAGCTCATGAATCTCGTTGGAGTGGACTTACATATGAGTAGCTCTTACCACCCTCAGTCAGATGGGTAGATGAACAGAGTGAATCAATGCCTTGAGAATTACCTTCATGCCATGGCTCTTCTCAAACCAAAGCTGTGGGCACAATGGATGCCCTTAGCCGAGTTTTGGTACGATACAAATTATCACTCCTCATTAAAGACTTCTCCTTTCCGGGCTCTGTACGGTTATGAGCCACGCCTCCTAGCTTGGGACATGCCATGCCATTCCACATCCCCTGATGTGGAGGACTTCATTGCAGAATAGAGCACTATGATCAACCTCCCCAAGCAGAACGTGAAAGCAGCCCAACATCAATACAAACAAATGGCAGACTTAAAGAGGACCGAACGTACATTTGAAGTTGGGGACCTAGTGTACCTTTAACTCCAGCCATATCGTCAGACTTCCCTTGCCATGAGGAAAAACTTGAAGCTGGCAACACACTATTACGGGCCTTATCCAGTCTTGGCCAAAGTTGGAATGGTAGCTTACAAGCTTGCTCTACCAGTAAGGACCCAGATCCATCCTGTTCTTCATGTGTCTAGGCTTAAAAAGAAGATTGGGCAACGGGGACAAATCAATAACGAACTTCCACATTGTGACCCAGAAGGAGACCTTGAGGTGACACCACAAGAGGTGCTCCAATAGCGCACCGTGACAAGGGATAAGAAAAAGATTGCCCAAGCATTGAGGGTACATACCCATGTCCCTCTACTTATTCCATTAATCCTGATGGTGCCCCACAGTAACCCTGAACATCTAACCTGGATATGTATGGAACAAAGCCTTCAATCATCTATTGCTGCCACTTTATCTCACCCTATCCTTAATGATGTAATTTGCCAACCCACCTCTAAAGCTATGTGGGATGCCCTGGCTAAATGTTTTATAGACCATTCAATGGCTAAGGAGTTCGACTTAAGGTCGCAATTAACCCTACTTTCGAAAGACCACAAAACTAGGGAGGCGTATCTATCTGAGCTTAAATACACTGCGGATGACTTGGCTGCCATTGAATCTGTTGTCTCTAATCGAGAAATTGTTCATCATGCCCTATTAGGTCTCCCCCTTGAGTATGCTGCAATTAGTACCTTTGTTTGCTCGTCATCGAGGTTTATCGGTTTTGAGCAATTGAAAACCAATCCTACTAGTGAAGACACCGCCCTTAACTGATACAGTACATGCACTACTACTGATTCTAGCCATGCCCTAGTTGCTATAGGTACAGGTCACCAGAGCAACAACCAAGGTCGAGGAGGTTGTGGTCGAGGTGGACGTGGACGACAAAACAATCACCATGGTGGACGAGGCGGTAGATATGGAAATGAAGGACAATACCAGTAATCTCAACCAGGGAATCCTAGCCCTAGAGGTTCAAGCCTACCTCAGTATGGAGCTGCCCTATATCACTCTACACCTTGGGCTCGGTTTGTAGGTAATTCCCCTATTCACTCAAGGTGATATACTTGGTCCAGGACCACAATTTTGCTAGATTTGCAGCTAGACCGAACATGTTGCTCTTGCTTGTCCTCATCATTTCAACCACAATTCCTTCCCTGATCCATCTTAGTCATTCTCCGTCATGTCTATAAATGAATCTCAAAACTACAACCAACACCCTGACTTAGGAGCCTCTAAACATATGATGCCTAATCTAGGTATTCTTCGTCATCTTCTTCACAAAAGTGTGCTTGTTGGTGATGGTGCTTTGTTGCCTGTTACACAAATGGGTTTCTCATCCATACATACAACATCTTGACCCTTAGTTTTAAATGATGTTATGCTAGTTCCTAAACTCACATATAATCTCTTATCTATCAAAAAGTTGTGTCAAGATTACAATTGTACGGTTGAATTTAACTCCAATTTTTTGTGTGTTAAGGACACCATTCTTACGAGTGCACAGTAATGGTCCTCTCTATAATTTCTCACCACCAGTCTCAGGCTTCGTAGCGCGCGCTTGCTCAAGGGGAACTATGGCATTACCGGCTAGGTCACTTAGTTCTATTTTAGGCGTTTTATGTAAATGCAAACTTATTTGTAGTTCTAAATTTTCGGACATTTGTGAATCTTGCTGTTTTAGGAAAGTCCACATGTCTACTGTTTGAGCGAGTTCTACATAGTATTGCTACTCCTTTACAACTTATACATTCTGACGTGTGGCAATCTCCTTTTTTTCTACTTCTGGATTTAAATATTATGTAATCTTTATTGACGACTTCACTCGCTTTATTAGCTATATCCAATACTGCAAAAATATGATGTTTTTTAAAATTTTCATCAACATTAAGACCCTTTTTGAAAATCAATTTAACACAAAAATAAAAAATTTTCAAAGTGATGATGGAGGTGAATACGATCATCAACATATGAATTATCTTTCCAAATCTTATGGTATTCACTTTCGCCTATCATGTCCTGATAACCCACAACAAAATAGGGTGGCGGAACGCAAGTAATGAATTTATGTGAAATGGCACCGATGCTACTAATTCAATCCAAACTTCCTTTTAAATTTTGGGATGATGCATTTTGTACTGCTTGCTACAAAATAAATCAATTTCCAACACCTGTTTTATCAAATTCTTCTCTTTTTGGAAAACGTTTCAAAAGCAAACCCGATTACAATCGTTTTCACGTCTTTGGGTGTGCACGTTATCCTAACCCCACACCTCGTGCCCCTCATAAATTAGCCCTACGGTCTATCCTTTATGTTTTTCTTGGTTATGCAGCTTGTTACAAAGGGTTTCAATGTCTTGACCATAAAACTGTATATATGTGAGTTGTCATGTCCACTTTGTTGAGTATCATTTTACGTATCTTGACCTTGTGTTGTCAAACACGGTTGTGTCCTCAAACAATGTCACAATGTTCCTTCCAATTCCCCTTCCTCTTAGGCCTGCTCCACAAAGAATAGACCAACTTCCCCTAAGTTAACCTGCTCCTATGGCATCGGTCCCGAGTAACCATGTTAGTCCACCTACCCTACAACCTTTCCCACCTACCCAAACTACTTTCGGCCTCACTAGTCCCTTGCCCGAGTGCCATGATGCAAACATACCTAACTACCCCTCTAAGCCTAATCCCTTCACTCAGCATTTTGATTCAGATCAGGACCTCCCCTCCCCTATTCCTGATCTCACCAATGCCTCGGCTGACATCATTAGTAGCAACCCTGTCCCAACAATTGCTAACCTCACTTCATTGTCATCTACCAATGTCGACCCTATGCAAACGAGGTTTAAAGATGGAATACGAAAGCCAAAATATCCTCTTTCGCTATCTTCTATCACTATAATTCAGGAACCCACATGCGATTCACTGGCTGTAAAGAAACCTTAGTGGCAATAAGGTATGGCTGAGGAATTTAATGCGTTGATTCAAAATCACACTTGGGATTTAGGTCCTTATGACTCGAGTAAAAATCTTGTAGAAAATATTTGGAAACACCGAGTGAAGTATAAAGCGGATGTTTCTATTGAGCAGTACTGACTATAAGGAGACCTTTAATCCTGTTATCAAACCTCCCACCATTCACTTTATTCTTTCACTTGTAATCACAAATGCATGGCCTATACAACAACTTGATGTCAAAAATGCATTTCTACATGGACTTTAACCTAAAGAAGTATACATGCGTCAATCACAGGGATTCATTCATCCCAAGTACCCTAATCATGTTTGTCGCTTGGTTAAGGCGTTATACGGCCTTAAACACGCTCCCCCAGCTTGATTCCAGCTGTTTAGATGTTTCTTACTTAGTCTTGGGTTTATTTGTAGCACAGCTGACCCATCTTTATTCATATGTTGCACTTCTCGTGATCTCATTTTTGTTTTACTTTATCTGGATGACATAATTTTAACTGGGACTAAAATCTCTTCCATTGACAGTTTTATCAATATCCTTTCTACTCAATTTGCAATGAAGGACCTCAGTGCTTTTCACTATGTTAGCTTTCAATTAGGAATTGAAAGTCTAACCCAGTAGAAGAAAGAATTAAGGTGAGAAGAGAAGTGAAAGGGGATGAGAAATAGAGAAAGAGATGAGAAAAGAGAGTTAATTCCAAAAGGAAATCAGTTTGCATTTGATTGAATGATGAGATTACAAGCTTAAGATCTTATTTAGAGACCTAGGAATACATTGCATCAAGACTACCGAACTAAACCTCCAAAAACCGACTTTCCGCCAATTTCTACAACAGCCATCGAATTTGATCCGAGCATTGACCAACTAACCACTTGGCGCCTAAAATCGAAGAATACCTTTTAAAAAGTATAAAAATCAACAATAAGACCCTGACGGACCAAAACAAACAAAAATTACAATTAAGTTCTAACGATTTATAACACACTACTTCCTCGGTATTGAGGTTAAACGCAGCCCCACGGTCCTATTCCTATCTCAACACAAATAAACCATCGACCTACTCACCAAACTCAATATGCATGACGCCAAACCTGTTAAAACACCACTACTTGCTCATATCCACCTATCTCCGAGTGAAGGGGATCTCCTTGTAGACCCCACCAAGTATAGGAGTGCTGTTGGGGCACTTCAATATCTGACAATGACTCGTCCTGATATATGTTGTGCTGTTAACCTTATTTTTCAGTTCATGCATGCTCCTAGATCTAGTCATTGGCAGGTTGTGAAGCGGATCCTATGTTACCTCAAAAGCACTCCCGATCGTGGTTTGTCCGCTCTTCCTAGTTCATGGAGCACCATAGCACTTTTTGCTGATGCAGATTAAGGTGGTTGTCCAGAAACTCGTCGTTCCACTACAAGTTAGGCTCTATTTCTGGGTTCCAATCTTATCTTATTGCATGCCAAGATACAACACACTGTTGCCAAGTCCATTACAGAGTCTGAATATCATGCTGTCACTCAAGCTGTAGCTAAGAGTGATTGGGTTCGGTACATAATGCAAAACCTTGGCCTTCTCCACTTTGGTCTTGTTATGATATTCTGTGATAATGTCTCTGCCTCTTGCTTAGCCGGAAATCTTGTGTCTAATGATAGAAGCAAGCATGTAGATGTGGATTTCCACTATTTATGGGAGAAAGTTCTCAAAGGCGATCTCCAGGTTCGTTACACACCGACTGCTCGTTAGATTGCTGATATCTTCACCAAGGGTCTTTCCTTTGACAGGTTCCATTACCATAAAAGCAGTCTTCACTTGGGCCCATCCCGTTCAGATTAAGGGGGCATATTAGAGTATTTAGATCCACATCTGCTATAGTTATTGATTATGACTCATATTCTGCTTCTATATCCAGATTTATATCCGTATTATCTAGTTAGGGTTACTTTAGGCTTTTTCTTTACTATTACACTCTCTATGTATAGTCATATTGTAATGCATAATTACAGGGAAAACCAATATGCGTTTGTTTGTTTTAGGTCAATATGTGAGCACATCTATACACTATAAACAATAATAAAATATATGAAATATTTCGTTTTGTTATGGAAAGGGATATTAACATTAGGAGTCCATTCTTGGAAAATGATTAGCTTTCCAATGTGTCTATAAAGTTCTATAAGCAAAAGCGATAAGTCGATGCCATTGCTTAGCTTTACACATTTCCTTCTCCATATACATGACATCACTGATATCTTTGCTAAGCTTAATGTAAATTTTAATCGCATGGCCATGACTTTCATAACCCCATCGCTAGCTGTTGTTGCCTCAGTAATTAAGACTGAGGAGGAGCCAAGATTTCTGGCGCACATTGCTATAACATTGTACAAAAAATGATTTTTGATTATTTATATTATTCTTGAACAGGTGAAACTTGAAGACATAAAAAATAGCTTGAGAAATGCTTACAACAAATGTATTGGAGTTGCCTCCTAATGCTCTTACTAAAACTAGTGAGGGTAGCTCCATTAAGGATAGGCAAATTGTAAAAATATAAAAAATTTAAGACACTTGCAATGGAAAAGATTCCTTTTTGTATTGGATAATCAAACTAATACAAGAGTTATCCTATTTATATATGTATATACCTAGATGAAGGGACATGCTCATCATCTCCCTAAGACAAAAGTTACAAGTATTAAAATCACTAGTAATGGGGCCACTGATGACCAGTTGAGGAAGAGGAAGAGAATGGGGAGAACACTTGAATGCTACCTACCATCTAATTACAATACAAGACTCTAGAATAAGAGTTTATAAAGAATATGCTGAAGGAATAAATATGTATACAAAACAAATACGTAGAATAACAAAGGAAAATACTAAATTCTACACTCCCCCTCAAGTTGGAGCATGCAAGTTCACGATGCCCAACTTGCCAAGGAAAGTAGAATGATGCGTAGATCCCAACACCTTAGTAAAGACATCAGCTATTTGGTCTCAAGTACGAACAAAACGCGTAGCTATCTCCTTGGACAATAATTTTTCTCGGACAAAATGACAATCTATCTCAATTTGTTTCGTCCTCTCATGGAACACATGATTAGAAGCAATATGAAGAGCAGTCTGGTTATCACAAAATAGTAAAGCACGTTCGTTAGTAGGAACCATAAGATCATTCAATAACCGACGTAACCACACTACTTCAGTTATTGTTGTCGCCATGGATCGATATTCTGCTTCGGCGAAAGATTGAGAAACAACAGTCTGTTTCTTGGATTTCCATGAAATAGGCGCACCACCTAAAAAGATAACGAGTCCCGTGGTTAACCGTCTAGTTGTAGGACAACCAGCCCAATCTGCATCACAATAAGCACGAAGCCTTAGGTCACAATCAGAAGGAAGAAAAATGCCTTGACCCGGGGTCCCTTTGAGATACCAGAGAACCCTCATGACGGCACCAAGATGAGGAGCACGAGGATTATGCATAAACTGGCTTAACACACGAATAGCATAACAAATGTCAGGACGAGTGATCGTTAAATATAACAAGCAACCAATGAGTTGCCTATACCGACCTCCATCTTCTACGGGCTCGTCTAACCCATCTGCTAAATCGTGATTTTGCACTATGGGCATAGAAACAGGTTTAGCCCCCAAAAGTCCTGCTTAACTAACAATATCAAGCGCATATTTTCGTTGGCTTAGCATAACCCCCTTTTTTGTGATTGTGCTACCTCAATGCCTAGAAAATACTTTACGGGCCCTAAATCTTTTATTCCAAAAGTCTGATTCAAAACATTTTGGACTTCCGTAATATGATTCAAATCATTTCCCTTCACAAGAACATCATTAACATAAATGAGCACCGCTGTATAAGTCGTCCCATGCATAAAAGTGAACAAGGAATAATCAGCCCTGGATTGTTGAAAACCAATTTTAATAAGGTTGAGGTGAATTTCTGAATCTAGTTTCGAGAGGCCTGTTTAAGCACATAAAGTGATTTGTGAAGGCGACAAACCTTCCCTTCATGTTTACGGTAAAAAAATAGTGGTAGTTTCATGTAGACTTCTTCATCTAAGTCTCCATGAAGAAAAGCATTATTAACATCTAATTGTTGGATAATCCAACTTTGGGCCGTGACAACGGCCAATACACGACGAATAGTCACGAGTTTAGCAAGGGGCCAAAATATCAGGATTGTCTATACCTTCAACCTTAGTATACCCCTTAGCAACAAGACGACCTTTATATCTCTCAATCGACCCATCGGACTTGTACTTGACCTTATAGACCCACTTCAAGTCTATAGATTTCTTCTCGGCAGACAATGATTCAAGAGTCCATGTGTTGTTTTGCTCAAGCGCCTTGATCTCTTTCTCCACATCATCCCTCCATTGATCATATTGTACGGCCTGATTAAAATTTTTGGGCTCGTCACATGAGGTGATGGCATTTAAAAGAGTCGAGCAAGCGTTAGAAAATCATAAGTTAGATACAAAATTAGTGATTGGATATAAAATACCAGACTTAGCTGTTGGAGTGGAAGTGAGAGAATGGGCTATAGAAGGCGGTCCCTCAGTTATGTAATCTTGATACTTGACCAGCATCGAACGAACTCTAGTACTTCTTCTCAAAAGTGCTTCCTCAACAAGGGGAACACTCCCCTCTCGGTCTCTGGTGCAGGACCTTTAGCCTGGACCTCACCCGGTCCACTGTGGGCCAGGTTTCGATCAGTTGGACAGGCCACCCGAGGGTCGGTCGGTTGCTACTGCTGAACTGGTTCAGCAGGGGCCGATTCAACAGTGTCTAGAACGAAAAGATCATTCCCTAAGACCCTACCATGTTTCTTATGTGTCTATCCTGATGCATCAATTTTTAAATAAGGCATAGAGTCTTCATAAAATTGAACATCCCCATAGACAATGATTTTATTTTCATCCAAGCTATAGATTTTATACCCCTTTTGGCCATATGGGTATCCTACAAAAATCCTCGGTGAAGCCCGTTTATCTAGTTTGCCATTAGTCCGATTTTTAACACGGTAATAACACAAACACCCAAAAACCTTCAAATGAACATACAAGGGTACCCTTCCCATTTGTATTTCAGGATGGGGGTCCTCGAAAACAGTCTCCTTTCCACTCGAAAGGGGTATGGCTGCGTACATATACCCCTCCTAGACCCTGCTTTAGCGGGAGCCATGAGGCACTGGGATTGTTGTTGTTGTTTTTGTACGGACTCTCATTACCAAGTAATGAAGTAGGCATCAAATTAATCAAATAAGCAGCCGTTAAAACACACTCGCCCTAAAACTTCTTAGGAAGACTGGCCTGAAAACGTAGTGCTCGCCCCACCTCTAATAAATGCTTGTGTTTGCATTCAACAACTCCATTTTTGTTGTGGGGTCCTGGTCAATGAAGTTTGGAATTGTATTCCATGTTTTGCATTGATGTCCAACAATGGCCCATACCTTAACTCTTAACCATTGTCACTTCTTACCTTCTTGACCTGCAAACCAAATTAAGTGGCCACCGTATGACAAAAATTCATGAGAATCCCATGAGCTTGTGATTTCTCTCTCATAAGATACACCCGAGTACACCGACTGTGGTTGTCAACAATAATAACAAAATAACAAGCACCACTTAAAGACAAAGTTCTATAAGGCCCCCAAATGTCACAATGGATTAATTAAAAACATATCTGAGTTTCAGAAATGGATGAACGATAAGGAGAACGTGCTTGTTTCGCACGATGACTAGAATCACAAATAACATTCGTCCTCTTAACATTCAAATGCGGAAAAACAAAAGTTTACTAAAAGCAACATGACCCAACCGTTGATGCAACAAAGCCGCCTCTTTATTATCCTGAACCACATGAGCCGCGGGAGCAATTGGCTGTGCCTCTGACAGATATAGCCCATTTCTCATTCTACCAACTCCAATCAACCGCCTTGAGTCCTGAAAATAACATAAATCAGGATAAAATGTTATCGCACAATTTTCATAATAGGTTAGTTTGCTCACAGACAATAAATTGCAACAAAAACCCGACATGTACAACACTTCATGGAGAATAAAATTATCAAAAAATCGAACTTTCCCAATATAGGAAACTGACAGGCTTGTTCCGTTAGGTAATTTAACGGGTCCAACACCTTTATTTGGCACAATATCAAACATCAAAGAGAGCGACGAAACCATGTGATCGGAAGCACCGGTATTAATAATCCAGCGTTGATTTGAAATAAAAACTTGACCTATTAGATTTACACTAGGTGAGGCTAAGGTCAGATCAAGTAGCAAAAGCAATTGCTGGTATTGGCTTGCCGACAGTGAGCTGCTGCTGTAACAGCGGGCCCCGCTGTCTCGGCCCCCTTAGATCCTAGTTTTTTTTTCAGCTCTGAGGGTAACCTATTAATCAAAACATCTCTGCTTGGTGTCCCTGCTTCTTACAGTGAGAAAGTAAAGCGGTTAGAACATCGGGGATTATTCCCCAAAGAAGCAGCAGCCGCCCCCTTTACCGCCAGAGCAGTGGCTTTGAGTGTCATATGCACACCTGCAGCCACGCTCTGCTGCTTCTCTTCCTGACATAAAATTCAATACGCACTTCCCACGGCGGTCAAAGGCTTAGTGCTGGTGAGTTGTGAGCGAACTGTAGATAAAGATGGGTCTAGACCCATCAATAAATCCAATAATTTTTCCATATCCCAAATTTGCAAAAAGGACTTAGCATGTCTGCAAATACATGGTGGGATCTCAGCTAAAGTATACAACTCTTCCCAAAATGATCTTGATTTGGTAAAATAGGTTGACATGGGCAAATTTTCTTGCTTTAGATGAGATTTCTCGCGTTTCAATTCATAAATGCGAGGGACATTACCCTGCGAGAATCTCTCTTC
This sequence comes from Simmondsia chinensis, assembly GCA_018398585.1. Classification (NCBI taxonomy): domain Eukaryota; kingdom Viridiplantae; phylum Streptophyta; class Magnoliopsida; order Caryophyllales; family Simmondsiaceae; genus Simmondsia; species Simmondsia chinensis. The sequence continues at coordinate 15,093,196 of JAGTTD010000018.1, read as the reverse complement.
CAAGTCCAACCAAAAATCCCGAGCTGTTTCCAAATAGGTAATTCTTTCATTTATCTTTTTTGACACTGATTTCGAAAGCCAAGTTCACACCATAGAGTCACACGCACTCCAATGTTCAAAGTCCGGCAAATCCTCGTCCGGTTTTTCAATGCTTCCATCTAGAAATCCAATCTTACCCTTTGCTTTGAAAACTTTATAAATGGACCTTCTCCAAGATTGGTAGTTAGGTCCGTTCAAGGTGTTTTGCACAAAAACCAACCCCGGGTGATCTGAAGGGTGGAGATAAAATGGTGAATTAGCATCCAAAACTCCCCCTGTAGTGAGAACAGGGGCCTTGGCTTGGTTAAGAGTTGCGTAAATAATAACATTCTCATTCTCATTGGTAATGCCGACCATTAAAAAAAAAAAAAAAAGTAAAAACACCATAGATCATAAACAAGCAAGAGTGAGGGAGAAAAAAGTCTCAAGAAAGAGGTTCAGTTTTGGCAGTGGAGTGCGGAAGCTCCTCACGGTATTGACAAAAAAAAAATCACAAAACCGAAACCTGCTCTGATACCATGTAAAAATATGAAAAATATAAAACACTTGCAATGGAAAAGATTCCTTTTTGAATTGGATAATTAAACTAATACAAGAGCTATCCTATTTACCTAGATGAAGAGACATGCCTCATCATATCCCTAAGGCAAAAGTTAAGTATTAAAATCTCTAGTAATGGGGCCATTGATGGCCGATTGAGGAAGAGGAGAAGGGGGAGAACACTTAAATGCTACCTGCCATCTAATTACAATAGAAGACTCTAGAATAAGAATTTACAAAGAATATGTTAAAGGAATAAATACATATACAAAAATTACGTACAATACAAAGGAAAATACTAAATTCTACATAAATCTAGCCATGTGGATATCGAGGACTTGAATTTGGGTTGAGCAGCGTCCCCCCCCCCCCCCCAAAAAGTAAAAAAAAAAAGGGGGCAATGCCATTTTTGCCTTTCAAAGCACTACCACAGGAGGTTGATTATTTTCAATGTGCAAGTAGCTCATAAGTTTTGACTTCATCTTAAAATTTACAAAGAATCCGGACATTACCCCCATATCTTATGATTAGGAATCAAGCATTATGATTAGTCAGGAGACATTCAATGAAATTGTGACTGACATATTCATTAAATCTGATAGTGGGAAATCAATTGGAATTGCCATGTTTTAGCATTGTCAAGCCTCCTCGGTTAGAAGGTCTCTATTGAGGACTTTCCACAAGAAAATCAACATATTTTTTGGCAATTTTCAAAATTCATATGTACGAGTCTAGTTGTTTTGACCCTAGTCAGGAATAGGAATCTCTGCTATATATCAAGGCAAAGGTGTAAGAAGTTAGATGAATTTTTTTTTTTTTTTTTTAATCAACAACGTAGATGAGTTGAATGCTTGAATATTACATTCATTTTTATTGATATGTTTACTCACCTAGTGATTCATTTTAGGTGTCTTGGGCATCCTTTGTGACGAAAGAAATTTTTTAAAAGTATCATAGTGACACAAGCGATTGGAAAGGAAAAGACGGCTTTGCCATTGCCCACCTCCCATTTGATGCCTTTCATAAGCATTACGCAATGGCTTAGATTCCAAGTTTTTATTTATGTGAAAATAACAACTCTTAAGTAAAACTATTTAAGAACAACTTGAAGACAAGAGACGAGAATGGAAAAAATTGAGATAATATTCACAATACTTGTAAACCCTATGTATAATATGAAATAAGAATGCAAAAGGCCTAAGAAATAAACATGCTTATTACTAGTTGTAAAAAACAAAGTACATCATAAAATACAAGGTGTTAATTTAATAATTCCAATCCCATGAAAATGTGGCTTGAGATTCCTAGTTCTTGAAATTATCGCTGTTGATATACATGACTTATTGTGGTGTAGAAGTGTGCCACAATGATGACTTCAACAAAATGATAATAGGAAGTTAAAGCAATTAAAGAGCAAATATTAACACTAGAATTTAGTGTGGCTTGGCAATTTGCCTACATCCATGAGAGGGAGATCACAATTTCCACTAAAAAAGTAACAAGTGGAATACAAGAGTGACACTCTCTTTCAGTCTCAACTTCACTTCCCAACTATTCCAATTACACCCTTGTTGGTTTTACTCACAAATTGGGTATAAAACCAAACACTCAAGCACTTTAGTATCTCTCAAAGAAACAAATTTAACGAAAAGACTAGGAAGCCAAATGCTTCTACTACTTGATGCTACTATTTTGTAAGATTATTTTGAAAAATGAGAACAAAGCTTATTTATGGGCTAAGATTTCAACTCTAGCCACAACTTTGCTTCCTCTCATTTTTCACCACAGATTTACTTCCTCTTATTCTCACCGCATGTAAATTTGTAGTTTCCTAGTCAATGCCAAATAATGAAGGATTAAAATGGCTTAAACGAAGCAACATATTCAACAATCTCTACATTGGCTTCAGATTATTCCATCTCCAAGGCTACTCCTTCTGATACCCTCAATGCACCCCCTTTTCTTTGGGTAGGGGTGCGCATCACTTTTTAGTATGTGGAGATTTGCAATAAGTTCGAGCATAGCTCGAACTTCTCTGTTGGAACTGACTTGGTCATCATATCAGTTGCATTAACATTTGTGTGGCCCTTCGACAAACCAATTTCTTCAGAGTTGATCCACTCTCTAATTTTGTGATAACAAACAACTATATGTTTTGGCCTTATATGTTTTGGCCTTGCATGAAATACTTAATTCTTGGCCAAAAATATAGCACTTTGACTATCATGCAGCAGTTGAACAACATCTTAATTAAAACAAGGCTCTTTGACCAGACCTTTCAACCACAGAGCTTCCTTTCCTGCTTTAGTAGCTGTCTTGTACTCTACCTCCATAGTAGACAAAGCTGTAGTAGACTATAAGACAGACTTCCATGAGGCCAGTCCTCTATGAAAAATGACAGCATAGCTGGTAATGGATCTTTTATTATGAAGATCTCCAGTATTATCGGAATCGACATATCCGACTATCTCGCTTGAAGTTGTCTTTTGATGATATAGTAATCCACAATCGATCATGCCAGCAAGATATCTTAAGATCCGCTTTACTACTTTCCAATGCTCCTTTCCTGGATTCGCCATTTATCAGCTGACTACACTGACTTCATGTGAAATACCTGGTTGCGAACACACCATAGCATACACGAGGCATCCTATAGCATTAGCATAGGGAACTTGAGTCATGTATTCCTTCTCATCTTCTGTTGTTGGGCGAAGATTAGAAGATAGTTGAAAATGTGCTGCCAACAGGTTATTTATAGGTTTAGAGTTTTATCATACTTAACCTCTCCAAAACTTTCTTCACGTAACTTCATTGGGTAAGCCACAACTTGCTAGTTTTCGTATCTCTGTAAATTTTCATTCCAAGAATCTTCTTAGTAGCTCCATGATCCTTCATATCAAATTCGCTGCTCAAAATGTTCTTGACCTAAGTAATGTGAGATTTATTCTTTGTAGCAATAAACATATCATCAACATAAAGAGTTAAATAAATTACAGAACCATAATATAGTTTCCTGGAGTAGACACAACAATTGAACTCACAGCTGGTGAATCCAGAAGATACGAAGAATGCATCAAACCGCTTGTGACACTGTCCAGGTGATTGATTGCTTTAAGCCATACAATGAATTTTTCATTCTAGACACTAGCCTTTTCTTTTCCTGGTTCTTTGAATCCTTCTGGTTGCTGCATGTAAAGATGTTCCTCTAGTCCTCCATGTAATGCAAGAAAGTCGTTTTCACGTCTAGTTGCTCCAACTCCATACTATACATTGCCAATTGACTGTATCACGCGTATCGATATGTTTGACTATAGGGGAGAAAATGTCATTGTAGTCTAGACCTTCTTTCTGGGAGTATCCTTTGGCAACTAGTCGAGCTTTAAACTTCACACCTTCATTTACTGTGACTACTTCTTTCTTTTGATAAACTCATTTGCAGCTTGCCACCAATTCTCAAGTTTGATTCTTCTTGAGTGACTCCATCTCTTCTATCATGGTTGCTAACTATTTGTCAGAATTTACTAACTGGATAGCTTCTTCAAAACTAGATGGGGTTTCATCATCAGTGAATAAAGCAAAAGGGACCATGTCTTCATATCTCTTAGGTTCTCTCTCTCTACCTTTGGCAATAGAGTGAGGCTCTTCTTGATGCTCTTCATCATGGGTTTGAGTTTGACTGTTTGTTCGTGTGTGTTGTTCTTTAAACTCTACCTGAATGGCAAGTCTCTCAACTTCATCTTTTGTAAAAGCCTGCTTAATATCTTCTTTCTTCAACACGCTGGTTTCATCAAAGATAACATCCCTGCTGATGACTTTCTCCTTTGATTCTGCATCCCGTAACATGTATCCTTTTACACCTTTAACATCGTTGAGGAAGACACACTTCTTTAAGTTTGCATCTAAATTTCTTCTCTTGTCACCTAGTACATGCATGTAGGCCAAACATCCAAAAATGCACAAATTTGAGTAGTTGACTAGCCTTCCTGTCCAAACCTCCTCAAGGATTTTAAAATTTATTGCCGAGCATGGAACCCGATTTATCAAGTAGACAATGCAGCTTACTACCTCTACCCAGAAACTCTTTGGCAATCCTGCATTAAGCCTCATACATCGGGCTCTTTCTAACAACATTTTATTCATTCTTTCGGCAACTCCGTTTTGTTGCGGAGTCTTTTCTACTGTAAAGTGTCTAGTAATACTTCATTTCTACAAAATTCCAGAAAAGTGCTTTCTTTGTACCTGGTCCCGTTGTCACTTCAGATGCACTTCAACTTTCTTCCTGTCTAGTGTTAAACTTTGGTCTTCCAGTGTATGAAAACGTTAAACACCTCGGATTTGTGCTTCATGAAGTACACCCATACTTTTCTAGAATAATCATAGATGAAAATGAAAAAATAAATGGAACCCCTGTGGGATGCAATTGGAGATGGTCTCCACACATCAGTATAAACATAGTCAATATATAGCACCTTTACTAATGTGGGACGAGGTGCTAAAACTAACCCTTTTCTGCTTTCCCATGACGCAAAATTTTCTAAAGTCGAATATGCGTCCTTTCACTCTGTGTAATAGTCTTCTCTTGTGCAACTCATTTAGCCGACGCTCACTGAGATGGCCTAAGTGCTTGTGCCATAATTCAGTATTGTCATTACTGGATTCATCAGTGGTAGGAGCTCCCCCTAAACAGAATCTTCAAGTAACTTGTATAGGTTCCCGACTTTCTCTCCCTTCATCACAACGAGAGCTCCTTTTTGGACTTTTAGCAATCTACCTCTAGCCGAGAAAGCATAGACCAAAGAGTCTAATGTTCCCAAGGAGATCAAAATTTTCTTCAGTTTAGGGCCATGTCGGACGTTACCTAGTGTTATGACAATTCCAACATACATCTTGATGTTCACTCTATAGATTCTAATAACTTTACATCTAACATCATTACACATTAGAGCGTGACCGACATCGCAAGGCTAGTACGAGGCTGAACCACTCCTTGTAAGGACACATATGGTATGTGCACCAGAAGTCAAGTATCCAAGAGTTTAATAGAGATTCACCATTTGCTGACACCAACAACAGTTCAGCAACTTCATCTTCATTTGCTTTGTTGTTGACAACATTTGGTTCTGTTGGCTTTTGGTTCTTCTTTTCTTCCAAGTGTCTTTACATTTCGTGGCAGAATCATTTGATATGTCCCTTCTTGTGGCAATAGTGACACTTCACATCTTTTCTGTGACGTGACTTGGAACAATCATTCTAGCCATTTTGTCCACGAGATCTACTTCTGCCATGCCTTGAATTTGCCTTGTTATCATCTTTCACAAAAAGGCTTTCAGCCTGAAAAGAACTGCTTGGTTGCTTGATCTTATCAGTCTCCAGAAGAGCTATCCACCGTCAAAGTTTGCTTCCCAACTAGTGACGTTCGTCATGAAATTCTCATACGATAGTCTCGTACGATTTTGGCAGAGATGCCAACAGGATAATGGCTTGATCTTCTTCTAACATTTTGATCTACTTAGTAGTTGAGTGATGCATTTGTTTAACTTGTTGATATGGCTTGTAATGTATGAGCGTTCCTGCATCTTTAACTCGAACAATTCTTTCTTTAAGTACAATCTATTTGTTAAAGACTTTACATGTAGAGGTTCTCCAATTTCTTCCGTAGCTTTGCAAGAGAAGTTTCGTTCAACACCATGTACTTGATTTCTTGAGCAAGACTGAGTCGTATCATGCTCACGGCATTTCTTGCAATTCATCCCAATCATCATTTTTCATGCTTTCAGGTTTCATGTCAAGTAGAGCTTTATAAATCCCCTGTTGCACCAACACATTTTTGATAGTACTTTGCCAAATGCGAAAGTTGGTCTTGCCAAAAAAGAGCATTATCTCGAACTTTGTGCTCGCCATAGCTCTGATACCAATTGTGGTGCAGAAGCGTGCTACAATGATAACTTCAACAAAGATGATATTAGGAAGTTCAAGAAATCAAATAGAAAATAGCAACACAAGAATTTATTGTGGTTTGGCAATTTACCTACATCCTCTAGAGGGAGATCACAATTTCTACTCACAAAGTAACATGTGGAATACAAGAGTAACACTCTCTTTCACTCTCGACCTCACTTTGCAACTATCCTAATTACACCCTTATTTGTTTTACTCACTAATTGGGTATAAAATCAAACACTTAAGCACCTTTCTTATTTCTCAAAGCAACAAATTTAGAGAAAAGAGTAGGAAGCCAAATACTTCTACCACTTGATGCTACTACTTCCTGGGATTATTTTAAACAACGATAACAAAGCTTATTTATAGGCTAAGATAACAAATCCTAACCACAAGTTTCCTCTCAATTCTAGCTGCAACTTTTCTTGCTCTCATTTTTCACAATAGATTTACTTCCTCTTATTCTCACCACATATAAATTTGTAGTTGCCTAGTCAACGCCAAATAATGAAGGGTTAAAATGGCTTAGTTTAAGCCACGTATTCAACAGTCTCCACATTGGCTTCAAATTTTCTCCATAAAATTCCTACTTGTATAAAACGCTCACTTCCATAAAACACCTGCTTGTACATAACGCCAAATATATATAAAATGCCACCTTATGTAATGTCCAGTATACATAACGCCCTATACAAGAAAAAAATCTACTTGATAAAACACCAACTACATTCAAAACACCTACTTTATGAAACGCCATGTACATGCAAAACGCCTACTCTACCTAAAATGCCTATCTCACATACCACTCAATACTATGCAGCAAGTAATTAAAGGATAGAGTCAAACACACTTATCATCTAAAAAGATCATGGCCATTCCTCTCTGGAAAAGCCGGCCCTTCACCCCATAACTCGCTAATAGACACCTTCTCTCCAGAGCAATAATCGTTCAAGTCTTCTATTTGTCTTAAGGAAATATAAAGTGAGGTGTGTCACTAGTGCTTGAGTTTAGCTTATCCTTATGAACCCCACCTCAAATATGATGAATAGGCACACTACCTGAATTCATTACAAACAACTTAGACAACTATGACCCACATACAATCCTCCTTAGTTGAAAGTTCCATGACAGCTTGAACACATGAGCTTGGACTAACAACTTCCATCTCTATAAGCCTAAGACCACTTACAACTTCCATCTCTGTAAGCCTAAGACCACTTACTCCTACTAGCATTCCTTTTACTCCCAGCAGGGTTGAAAATAAGGTAATCATCTATGACCATCATCCAAGGTGATGCAAGCGTAAAGTGGGATTTGTGGAACGGGAAGGATTCAATAGCCTTCCCTTTTTATTTTATTAATCACTAATAAAAATCAAGAGAAAAATATGCTTAATTTTCACAATCCCAGAAAAGAGGCTCTAAAATAGGAAAAATAAAATCTGAAAATTTGCATGACAAAACCCTAGATTTTCTCTAATATATATAAAGGAGCTATTTGAATAAGAATAGAATTCTAAAAGATAATTCAAAATTTGGACCTGAAAAATGCAGCTAAATCCTAATCAAACTAACTCCTATCTGTGTCCTTCTGCGTCCCACATATCTAATCTCACCAACATGTACTTGCCAACTCGTACCCGCCATGTCACCCGCCAAGCTATGTATGGGCTGGATCATGCTCCCTAGGTTGGTTTGAATTCGCCTGAGGATTCATAAGGTAGTTGTCGCCAATGTAGGGAATAAGGTGCTTGATATTGAACACATCAGAAGTCTTCATACCTTTTGGAAGCTGCAAACGATAAGCATTGTCGTTGATCTTCCCAAGTACAGGCAATGGTTGCGTGTCGTTAGCTTGTTATATTCCCATGCCGCGAAGCATTCCCGTGTCAAGATCAGCCAAACTTTGTCGCCTACCTAGAATTGAACTGCTCGGCGTCTTCTGCCACTTACCGTTTTGTACTTGGCAGTGGCCTCCAGTAATCAAGCTCTGATTTGCTCATGGATGTCCTTAAGGGAAGAGATGAAGTCCTCCACCTTCTCGTGAGGATGTGTCAAATTCAAAATGGGCACCAAATCAATCAGAGAACATCGAACAAAGCCATAAACGACCTTGAATGGTGCGAACCTTGTACTTCCATTGACGGATTTATTATAGGAGAACTCAGCCTAGTGCAGCTTCATCTCCCATCCCTTGGCGGTATCAGTAATGAGGCATCAGATAGGGTTGCCCATTGATCGATTAGTGACTTCGGTTTGTCCAACCGTTTTAGGATGATGGACGATGCTCAAGGTGAGAGATGTGTTCGTCATCCTCCATAGCATCTTCCAAAAGTAGTTCACAAACCTGACATCCCTATTAGAGATGATGCTAGCTGGTGACCAGTGCCACTTGTAAACCTCCCGGAAGTATAGACCCGCCACATGTATGGCGTCAGTAGCCTTGCATCTGATGAAGTGAGCCATCTTAGAGTAGTGATCGACAACGACGAACATTGAACTAATGTCGCCTGCTGTTCTCGGGAAGCCTAGCACAAAGTCCATGCTGACATCAATCCATGGCTGACTCAGAACCAGTAGTGGCAAATAAAGATCAGCATTGGTTGCCCTGCCCTTTGACACCTGACAGACTAGGAAACGTTGGACATATCTCTCAACCTCCTTGTGTATGATAGGCGAGAAGTAGTTTCCAGTAATGAGCTGTAGTGTCATATCTTACCCCACATGCCCCGCATTATGCTTCTCCTCAATGATCTTGAGCCGCCAGCTTGAGTTTGGAATGAAAAGTTAATTCCCTATGACTAGGAACCGGTCATGAATGGAGTAATCGAGGACAGACCCCGACTGTGGGTCCTGCCATATCTTGCCAAATGTGGGATTGTCATGCTACGGACTCGCCAGCTGATCGAATCCAGCCATGGTAACCCTGTGCTGAGAAAAAAGGAGACTCTGCCAACTCAGGCATCCACCACCTTGTTTAGTACGCTTGACTATTGCGTGATGGCGAAGTGGAAGAGAGGTATGTAGCTAGCCCACTTGGCGTGTCGGTCCAAGAGTTTGTCCTGGCTATTGATGTACTCGAGGCCCACATTATCCGAATATAAGATGAACTCCCAATTCTCTAAGTATGACTTCCAATGCCTCAATGATCTAACCAATAGATCGTAAGTTGAGTAGTTCAACCTACTCCCATCAAGCTTCTCACTCAAGCATGCATTAGGCCTCCCGTCCTGGCTAAGCAAAGTGCCCATGCTAGTCTTGGAGGCATCCGTGTCCAATTCAAACGTCCTTTTGAAATTTAAAAGGGCTAACACCGGTGTCGTGCTGAATTTCTTCTTTACCTTATCAAAGGCGATAATTGCTTGAGGTGTCCAAAAGAAGGAACCCTTCATTAGGCAGTCACTGATAGGAGCCATGATGGAACTAAAGTTTGGAACAAAACGCCTGTAGAATGACGCCAACCAATGGAAGCTTCAAACTTCGCCAATTGTTCTTGGCTGAGGCCAATCATGTATGGCTGCTATCTTCCCCTCATCAGTTGATACACTATCCTTGGATACAATGAATAGAAGGAAGGTCAACTCGTCCCTCATTAACTCGCGCTTCTGTAATGGATAAAACAAACTATGTGCTCTCAAAGTACCTAGCACTTCCTCAAGATACCAGATATGCTCAGCTGGATCTTGGCTTTAAATTAAGATGTCATCAAAATAAACAAAAACAAATTCTCAATGAAAGGACACAGAACTTGATTCATAAACCTCATGAATGTGCTTGGTGCATTGGATAATCTGAATGGCATCACCAGCCACTCGTAAAGCCCCTCCCTTGTTTTGAAGGCGGTTTCCCACTCATCTCGTACGATATGCGAATTTGGTGGCACCTACTCTTCAAACCAAGCTTTGTAAACACCTTTAAGCTCTGTAATTGATTAAGCAAGTCAACGAACCTCGAAATAGGGAATTAGTAGCTTATAGTTATCTTGTTGATTGCCCTACTATCAATGCAGATTTGCCAACTTACATCCTTCTTTGGCGTCAATAGAGCTGGTACTGCACAAGGACTCAAGATCTCCCAGATAAAGCCTTTGGCGAGTAGCTCCTTCACTTGGCGTCTCAACTCCTCATGCTCTGATGGACTCATCTGGTAATGAGGCTTGTTTGGTAATAAAGCACCCAGCACCAAATCAGTGCGGTGCGGGATGTCCCTTAATGGCGGCAATGCATCCGGCAGCTCCTCTCGGAATACGTCAGGGTATTCCTTCAACAAAGGCAATAACCTCACTCAGTATCTCTCCTGGACTCGTCTTGCTTTCCTTCCCAATTAACACAAACACGATATTGATGTCGTCAACCTCCCTGGCAAACATGGCTTGTCCTTGTATGTTTTGGTGTTGAGCTTCTAAAGTCACGGTGCCTCCTCCTTCTTAGGTAACAAGATGATCTTGGTTCCCTCAAAGATGAAACTATAGGTATTCTTCCTCCCATCGTGAACATCACTCCTATTGTATTGCCATGGGCACCCCGGCAATAGATGGCAAGTGTCCATGGTGACAACGTCACACCAAACCCCGTCCTTGTACTTCGCCCCAATCGAAATGTTAACCAAGCAACATTTAGAAACATATACTTGATTTCCCTTCTTTAGCCACGACAATTTGTGCGAACTAGGATGAGCCTCCATCTTCAACCCTAATTTGGCAATTGCCTCTTAGGATATGACGTTCTCATGACTCCCCAAATCAATGACCATACGGCACACCGTACCGCCAATGGTGCATGTGGTTTGGAAGATGTTGTACCTTAGCCAACCATCCCCTGTTCCTTTCTTGGTGCAAAGCAAGTATGCCTAAACACTAGTAGTTTCCCTTCATCCCCTACTACAGCATCTTGTCCCAGTGGCGCAAACTCATCTTGGACCTCTTCCTCAACAGTCTAGCCATCTTCTGCGTGGAGCTCCTCGATGTGAAGACCTTTTCTAGGCCTATCACACTTTTAGCACTTAGCAGCACGGTGGCTCACCTCTCCACATTTGAAGGAACAAGTCTTGAGTTGCCGGCTTACCAATATTAGCGACTGGTCTACCATTTGTGTTCTAAGTTAGCGGTGCTCTCACTTGGTCTTTGCTGCCCACTTGTACTCCCCGAGCTCTGCCAACTCGGAGATGCCTTTGCTGACGTTCTATGTTCGCGGCTCTCTTGCTTGCTTTAGAGACGGAAAAGATGTCGAATATGGTCAACACCTCCGGTATGGACTCTTTCAACCCGCCAAGATAATGACCCGCTGTTATGATTTTTCTATTTCGAGTCTTGTAATCAATGTATTGAGTTTTAGAGTCTTGTAATGCATTTGTTGTTGCCTAGTTCAAATGTTGTTTATTTAGCTTTTGGTGCCAAAGTCGGCTGTAGCTGGTAATTTGCTTGTTTTTGCAGTTTAAGCTTAGATTTAGATATTTTTGAGTCAATGTATCAAGATTCTCCTATAAGAGGATCAATCCTTGTAAGTCTTAATCATTCAATAAGAAATTTACTTCACTCTTGAGATATTTTTCTCTCTCTTCTCTAACTTTTATCTAACCTCACTTCTCTTCTCACCTAAACTCTCTCTCTCTCTCTCTCTCTCTCTCTCTCTCTCTCTCTCTCTTCAGAAGTTAACTTCAATTTCGCAAATTGAAGCTTAACATTTGGTATTAGAGCTAGGTTCATGCTGTCAATTGATTGATCTGAGCTGGCGAAATCTAAAAAGAACAAGTCTAACATGTCTGGAGGTGTCACTACTCGATCGGGAGTAGGAGGAGCAGGAGCTGGACAATCCGTTGCTTTTGTTGATCCAAATGTTTCCTATGCTGCTGTTGCAAGTGCAAATGCAACAAGAGAAGTTCGATTTGTGACAAATTATCAATTGAAGTCACAATTGGATGATATGTTCAATCGGTTTTAGGTTCTGCAACAACAAGGAATTGATAGCTTGAAGCAAGATCAAGCAGCGAATATGAAGAAGTATGATGACTTGATTGAGCAGAAACTCCAAGGTTTTGAGAGCAAGCTTTCTGATCTGCAGAATCAAGTAAATAAGCATGGTGAATCTTTTATTTTTGGAGCTCTTCGACCTGCTACTCAATTATCGCCTCCTGCTGAAGTGATGCAATCATAAGTGCGAAACACAAATGCAGCAGTCTTTAACAGACCAATCGATGCTCCTTCGATGAATCATATGAATGTTAGACCTTATGATCTTCAACAGTCTGTGGAGATAAGGCCACAAGGAGTTGAAGCAACTGTCAGATCACAAGATCAGCTTGTTGAACAAGTGCAATCTCGTACATCTGGCATGAACTCCAATCAGAATGTGAGGCACCTAGACTCTGTTTTTCATATCAGAACTTCACCTGATAATGTTGTGCATTTGGATAGGCCACCTAATCACTTTCGGCAGCAAAGATATGGTACTAATGATGCATCTTCAAAGAATAGAAGCAATACATTCAGACAGCCAAGGGTGCAGATTGATCCCTTTGATGGCAAGCAACCTCAGTCATGGTTGAGGAGATGTAATAGATACTTCCTTTTCTACAACATCCGAGAATTTGAAAAGGTGTAGTTGGCAGCAATATATCTTCATGGTGATCATGAGGTATGGTTTTACAGTTTGTTAAAGAGCAATTCGGATCTTTCTTGGGCTGAATTTGTGGAGGAGTTGTGTGAAAGATATGGTGATGAGGATACTAGTGATGTAGTGGATAATTTCAATAAAGTCTTTCAAACCACAACTGTGAGAGAATATATGACAAGATTTGAGAACTTAAGAGCTAGTATGATAGCTGCCTATCCCCAAACTTATGAGTCTTATTATGTCTCAAGCTTTATAAGTGGATTGAAGCCACGAATTAAGAACATGGTGAAGGCTATTGGTCTTAAGACCTTAACAAAGGCTTGTGCAAAAGCTAAATTGATTGAGGCCACTGTGATTTCTTCAAGTGACAAAGGCAAGTTCAAGGGGAATGGTTCAAAACCTCGTCATAGAGATGCAATTGGATCCAAGGCCAGTAGATCTGTTGAGAAGAGACCTCAAAGGCTTTGTCACAAGTGCAATTAGCCTTATCAGCCAGGATATAAGTGCAACTCCAAGTTTTTGATGTCTGCTCGTGGAGTTAATGCTGCATTAAATTCAGATAGTGACGATTGTGAGCTTGAGGATTTCTGATCATGACTCCCAGGATGAATTCCTTGAGGTTGAAATTGAGATTTCTATGAAGGAACTTACAGGTAATGGAGCTCACAAGATGATAAGGATAAACGGAAGGCAGGAAAAAGGCACATCAATGTCTTAATAGATAGTGGAAGTACTCATAGTTTCGTGGATCCAAAGGTTGCGAAGAAGGTTGGGCATGAAGTGATTAAAACCCATCCCTTGACTGTAACCATAGCAGATGGGAACTTAATCCTCACACAGAACAAATGTCAAGACTTCCAGTGGTCTATGCAAGAGCAATAATTCACCTGTGACTTCAGGATCCTTCCCTTGCTAGGATGTGATATCGTGCTTGGTGTGGATTAGAAGAGATCATTCAGCCCTGTGGTTTTTTATTTTGCTAAGCTTACTGTTTCATTTGAGATTCAAGGAACAACGGTTACTTTGCAGGGCATGGAAGATCAAGCTCAATTGCAACTGATAAAAGGCAAGAGCTTACAAGTGTATTGGTCATCTATTTGCAATTGCTCTAACTGAATTGTGTTCAGTGCAGCAGCCTGAAGTTAAAGCCTTGATAGAAGAATTTGAGGAAATCTTTGAGTAGCCTAAGTCTCTTCCTCCACAGAGGTGCCTTGACCATGCCATTCCTCTGAAATCTGGTGCAACACCATTCAAATTGAGGCCATTTAAGTGTCCACATGCCCAGAAATCAGAAATTGAGAGGCAAGTAGAGGAATTGCTCAAGACTTGTTTCATCAGACCAAGCCACAGCCCTTTTTCCTCACCAGTCATATTAGTAAAGAAGAAAGATGGATCTGCCAGGATGTGCATCGACTATAGGCAACTCAACTCTTTGACAGTCAAAGATAAGTTTCCAATTTCTATTATTGATGATTTACTCGATGAATTGCATGGAGCATGTTTCTTCTCTAAGTTGAATTTGAGATAGGGTTATCATCAGATTAGAATGCTTGAGCAAGACATTTACAAGACTGCATTTCAAACTCATCATGGCCACTATGAATTTGTGGTTATGCCCTTTGGTTTTACCAATGCACCGGCTACATTTCTAGCAGCAATGAATGATATCATTAAGCCGTTTTTCAGGAGATTTGTGCTGGTCTTTTTCGATGATATACTCATTTACAGTGCCTCTTTTAAAGATCATCTACAGCACTTGAGGGAAGTCTTCCCTGTTATGTGAAATCATAAGTTCTTTGCCAAGCTATCCAAGTGTGCTTTTGTGCAGCAGCAGTTGGACTACTTGGGACATGTCATATCCTCTAAGGGAGTCTCAATAGATCCCTTAAAGATACAAGCCATGAAAGATTGGCCAATTCCAGTCACTTTAAAGCAATTGCGAGGATTCTTGGGTTTAACTTGCTATTACAGGAAGTTTATTACTAATTTTGGATTGATTGCAAGACCCTTGACAGATCTGCTGAACAAGGATGCTTTTGGGTGGAGTGATAGAGCGCAAACAGCCTTTGAAACCTTGAAAGCAGCTATGTGTGAAGCTCCTGCTCTTGCTATTCCCAATTTTGTTGAGGATTTTGTCTTAGAAATTGATGCCAGTGGAACTGGAATTGGAGCAGTGCTGTCACAGAAAGGAAGGCCTATTGCCTTTCTAAGTGAATCTCTTAGTTCCAAACATCAAGCTATGTCCACATATGAGAAGGAGTACTTGGCAATTTTGTTAGCAGTTGATAAGTGGAGGCATTATCTTGATGGTCACAGATTCATAATCAGGATTGATCATCAAAGTTTGAAACAATTGCTAGAGCAAAAGATTATGACAAGAATACAGAAGAAGGGGCAAATGAAGATGTTGGGCCTTGACTATGCAATTGATATAGAAGAGGTAAAGAAAATCTAGCTGCTGATGCTTTGTCAAGAAGATTAGAAGATGGTGAGCAGGCCTATTGTGGAGCCATCTCAGTTGTCCTTCCCTTTTTGGTTAGCAGAAGTTTTCAAGTCTTATGAAGGTGATGCTTTTGCCCAAGAGTGCATCACTGTGTATAGCATCAGTCAAGACAATAAGAGCACTTCTGATGTAGATATTTCATTCGATTGAAGGGCAGGTTGTACAATGGTTCTTCAACAGATTTGAGGGTTCAGATCATAAGTGCTTCTCATGACACAACTTGGGGTGAACATTCAGATGTAGAAGGCGCATATCAGAGAATTAGAGCATACTTTAGTTGGCCTGGTTTGAAGAAAGCCGTAATTGAGTTTGTGAGCTCTTACGATGTATGTCAACAAACTAAGTTGAGTGATCACGGGTACCATGGTCTTTTGAAGCCTCTCCCTGTTCCAAATGGAGCTTGGGTGAACATAAGTATGGATTTTATTAAAGGCTTGCCTAAGTCTGAAGGCAAGGAAGTGATATGGGTTGTTGCTGATCGTTTTACAAAGTTCAGTCATTTTATTGCTTTGATCTGGCTAGTCACAGCTTCGAAACTAGCTAGATACTTCTTGGACAACGTATATAAGTTACATGGATTGCCACAATCCATTGTGTCTGATCGAGATAGAATCTTCACAAGTCAGTTTGGGAGGGAATTGTTCAAGCTTATGGGAACTACCTTTGCTCTTAGCTCTTCGTAGCATCCTAAAGCTGATGGAAAAATGGAGAGGGTCAATCAATGCATTGAACAATATCTTAGGAGTATGGCTTTCACTCATCCTAAAGAGTGGAACAAATGGTTATCTCTAGCTGAGTATTGGTACAATACTCATGCTTCTCTTGGCACTACTCCTTTCAAAGCTCTTTATGGATATGATCCTCCTACTCCTTTCTCATTGCAAAATATGACTTTATATGTATTGGAAGTCTCTAATCTGATGCAACAGAGGAAGCAAATACAGCATATGCTCAAAGATCCTCTGCTGCAAGCTCAGGCAAGGATGAAACAATATGTTGACAAGAAGCCTGTGGACAAGAATTATGAAGTGGGTGACATGGTTTACCTCAAATTACAACCTTATAGACAGTCTACCATAGCTGTCAGGAGCAATGTCAAGCTAAGTGCTCGATTCTTTGGTCCATACCAAATTCTTGAGAAGAATGGTAAAGTTGCTTATAGGCTTGAGCATACACTCATCCAGTTTTTCATCTTTCATTGCTAAAGAAACAGGTGAAGAAGGGATGCAAGAGCTCAAAGTCTGCCCCAGAAGTTGGATCAATTGGTGCTTTGGTGCTGCGGCCTGTTGCTGCCCGTGGTTCCAGGGAGATTTGGGCAAGCAGTAAGAGGATAAAGGAAATGCTAGTTCAGTGGCAGAATTTGGACCAAGATTTTGTTACTTGAGAGGATTTGGCATTCTTGAATAGTCAATTTCCAAATTTCTCTTCTTGAGGACAAGAAGCTTATTAAGTTGAGGGGATTGTTATGAATTTTCTATTTCGAGTCTTATAATCCATGTATTGGGTTTTGGAGTCCTGTAATGCATTTGTTGTTGCCTAGTTCAAATGTTGGTTATGTCGCTTTTGGCCCCAAAGTTAGTTGTAGCTGGTAATTTGCTTGTTTGGGAAGTTTAAGCTTAGATTTAGATATTTTTGAGTCAATGTATCAAGATTCTTCTATAAGAGGATCAATCCTTGTAAGTCTTGATCATTCAATAAGAAATTTACTTCACTCTTGAGATATTTTTTTCTCTCTTCTCATCTCTTCTCTATCTCTCATCTAACCTCACTTCTCTTCTCACCTAAACTCTCTCTCTCTCTTCACAAGTTAACTTCAATTTCACAAATTGAAAATTAACATCCGCCAATTGCTCCTTGGTTTCCGCATAGTCATTCTTGGCGATTAATGAGTAGAACTCTGCTGTGTACTCCTCCATAGATCTAGAGCCCAAGCGCAAAGCTTGCAGATGTTGATACATCACTTTGGCATGATTGTGAGGCAGAAATGCGCCTCTCATATGCTTCTTCATCTTCTCCAACAATTCTATCTTGGACTTCCCTAGGCGAAGTGGTGCTTGCTTTAATTTCTGCCACCAGGCGGCTGCCCTACCCCAAAGTCGAGGATCGACTAATGGCGCATTTTTCTTCTCCAAAACCGCCTTGAGCTCAAGGACTTCCTCCTACATTAAACTCCAGTATTTCAATCTGGAGACCAAATTCCCACCTCCGATTGTCAAAGTCATGGCTATTGCCAGTATTAGGCCGATATCACCTTGGCGTAGGATCCAGCAGCTCATCATCCGAGAATGGATTTTGGAAGCTCTCATCCATCTCCTCTTCTTCACCCGGTGTCGGCGGGTGTTGGGGCTGGGTTCCCAGCGCCTGCTCGGGATTTGCCCTCAGTTGAATCATTCAACACTCAATTGACCGAAATTTCTCCTCGAACTCCTCAAACCTCCTCTCGCTCCAGCGTTGAATGTCTCGCTCACTAACGTCGCTGGCAGCGGCGTATCTCTGTCACCCACGAGCCATCCTAGAAGTCATTCTGAGTTCTGATACCAACTAGTTTAGTGCGTAAAGTGGGATTTGTGGGAATGGGAAGGATTCAACAGCTTTCCCTTTTTATTTTATTAATCACTGATAGAAATCAAGAGGAAAATATGCTTGATTTGCACAACTCGAGAAAAGAGGCTCTAAAATCGGGAAAATAAAATCTGAAAAATGGAATTATAATACTCTAGGTTTCCTCTAGTATATATAGAGAAGCTACTTGAATAAGAATAGAATTCTAAAAGATAATTCAAAGTTTAAATCTGAAAAAATAAAGCTAAATCCTAATCATAGTCTTACTTCTATCGGTGTCCTGCAGCATCCCGCGTATCCTATCCCGCCAACATGTAGCCGCCAACTTATATCCGCCATTTCACCCGCCAAGCTAAGTATGGGCTGCATCACCAGGGAAGACTAGCACAAAAACGGCAATTATAATCCTTACCCTTGTTTCGAATGAATTGATGCATATTATATTGTTATACAAAAATATAAATTTATAAAATAAAAAGATAAAGAGATAGTGGATCTTGTTGCCAACGTCCACTAGACGACACCATTAGTTATAGACGAGTATGATACAATACAAACACATTGCATTAGCTATTGAATTTAAGTTAAGGACATGTTCATGATTAATTAAGTGAAGTAATAAATAAATATGTTACCCTAAAAAATTGTTCATGTATCTCCGCTACGGTTAAGGAAATGTTAGTCACTATATGTTTAGGTCCTAGCTTTACCGTCACGATTCATTGAGATTTAGCCTTTTGTCATTTTGACTAGTCAAATACGAAAAAAAGGGAAAAACAAAAATGGTTAGGTCCTAAAATTAAGAGTCCAGCCCTTGACAGTACTTTATCCTATGGACTCGTTAAGCAAACTTACATCACGGATACACAGTTCACCCATGCTTATATGGTTGCAATAGAGGGTGATTGTGTCCCTTTGAGATTTTGTATAAATGTTCACACATAATACGATTAACATTCTCAACCTCGCCGATGACACCGTTATGGTCTCATAAATGGTCTTATGCAGTCCAACTCTAAATTCTTTCTTGCCAACAATTAGCCTAGTGATGCCGATCGATTGCAAATGAAGCAACCATATATATTACAATGAAGAACCTCATGCAACCGAGGACATCACAAGAGAGAACAGAGAAAAGAAGTTCCAATATGAGTGATAAGCTTGAAAAAAGAAAAACGAAATTCAATCTCAATCCTTAAATGAAGCCAACTAGAATTGGTTGAGGTGATGATCATGGATTAATCTCTTTGTTATATTTAGGACTCATAGCACAATAAAACCCTAACTTGAGATTGAAGAACAAAAACACTATTAATTGAACATTGGAGCAATTTTGCAGTGAAGCACTCAAAGGGGGCAATGCACATTGAGGCATTTAGATACACAAAGCGAAGAAACCCTAAGTAACCTTAATGATGCAAATACCCTCAATGATTTATAACAGGCTAATAAGCTAATTACCTAATAGAATACAATTACTTTACAATAGTAAAGAAATAATTTAGTAAATCCTAACACACCCCCCTGAAGTTGGAGTGTGTATATTGCACACTCCGAACTGGGACAGTGCGAGAAAAAATTTGGAAGATGGTAGTGTTTGGTGAGCATATCTGCCAACTGCAATTTAGACTTCATAGGCAACACTTCTATAATTTTGGCTTCCACCTTTTCACGCACAAATGAGCAATCAATAACAAAGTGTTTGCTTTTCACATGAAGTCCTGGATTATAAGCCAAGGAAGTTGAGGACTGTGTCTAAGTCTTTAAATTTTGAGTCATCTTGTATTTGGGTTAATCACGTAGGGTTATTTTATGTTATCAATGAAGTTAATATCGAATTGTAATTCTTTAACCCCACCCTAAGGAATTGAAAATTATTATTTTTAGTTAAAGATCGATTTGATGAAATTGAGTAGTAAAATTATAATTCTAATTTAAATCGGTAAACTAAATAACCGAATTAGAATTTTGAACTCTAACTCTAATCTCGGCCCTAATTTTGAGGTACAATTTTAGTCTAAACATTTGTCGAAAAGACTAATAAGTGTCTTTTTCAAAGAGGCAGTGACAATGGATCGGCCATGCCACGATGTCTGCATACAATTGGAACAGAGCAGCTGTAAATCAGACTTTTCTTTGCAATGAATAGTGTCGGTGAATCACACAAAGTTAAATAATAATGTTCTCAAAGACTTTGACTTGAATATGATATTTCCCTGATGGCTGGCAAACACGCCAAAATAGACGTGCAGACGTGACCGTTTACGAATCATTAAATAATTAAATTAATAAAAAATAAATATTATATTATAAAAATATAATATTAGATAATTAATTGAGACAATTATTAAGCTTGTGTCCTATGCTTTGCTGTTTTATGTTTCCAATCTATACAACTTATCTTAATGTTTAAAAATTTTACCATAAGGATAAATTAAGATTTAAAAATTCTATTAATTAAAACCCTTTTATCAATTGTGCAAAAATACGTAATCTCAAGTACTTAATTCGAATCAAATACTACGACCAAACAAGAAGTAATACAGGTAAAAGACAATAAAACAAAAACGCAACGATTTATGTGGAAACCCCTCTTCAATGGAGAGGGGAAAAAACCACAAGTAAAGATGGAGACTTTTATTGATTTGAGAATAGAAGAATTACAACTTACTTCTCTCTCTCTCTCTCTCTCTCTCTCTCTCTCTCGGATGACAACGACGTTCACTTTAATTGGATACCCTTCACGTGAACCCGAGAGTCATATATATAGCCCTGTGAAAAATAGACTCCCGATCAATCGGGGGGTCCTGATCGATCGATGGACCCTCTAGACGCGGGATTCATCTGCGTACTTTTCCCGATCGATCGGCTTCTTCCCCCGATTGATAGGCGTGTTCCCTGCTTGCCTCCTCATAAATCTAATAATTTGAGGCATATACCTAACAAACCTCCACCTTGACTCAAATTTAACTCCGAAATAAAATACCTCCACCTTCTCCACTAACACCCCACAATTGGGGTTAACAAACAGAAATTAAGAGCCCAACCAAGTTCGAGCAATGCTCAAATTTACTGCCGGGAAGAACTTCAGTGAACATGTCTGCTGGATTATCTTCAGTAACAATCTTCTTCAAGTCAACCTTGCGCTCATCTATCAGATCTCAAATAAAATGATGCTAGACATTAATGTGCTTCGTATGGTCATGATGCGTCATCTGAGCTCTAGCTAGGTGAATTGCAGATTAGCTATCACAATAGACCCCAATTGTGCCCTGATCGACACTGAGTTCACTAGTCAAACTCTCAACCAAACATCTTCCTTGAATCCTTCAGTCACTACCATATACTCGGCCTCTGTAGTTGATTGTGCGGTAACTGACTGTAGACATACTCTCCAACTGATAGCACTAGCACCCAACTAGAACACATAACCAGAAGTAGACTTCCTCTTAGCGAGGTCTCCATCGTAGTCTGATTCAACATACCCAACTAAGCAGCATTTACTCCTCCCAAACTCAAAACAAACATCAGAAGTGCCACGTAAGTACCTGATAATCCATTTAAATGCTCTTTTCCTGGATTCGCCATGTATCTACTCACTTTGCTAATGGCATAAGCAATATCTGGACGAGTACATACCATAAAATACATAATGCTACCAACTGTACTAGAGTAAGGGACCTGTGACATGTACCTGTCATTCTCCTTTGTCTCAGGTGAATCCAATGCTGAAAGCCTGAAATGAGATACCAGCGAAGTGCAAACCAGCTTAGCATCCTTCATATGAAATCGATCCAGAATCTTCTCAATATACTTCTCCTGAGATAAGTATAACTTTCCTGCTTTTCGGTCCTTGCTGAATTCCATACCGAGTATCTTCTTGCCCGCTCCCAAATCCTTCATCTCGAACTCACTTTTCAACATTGTTTTCAAGCTATTAACATCAGTCATGTCCTCAGTTGCAATCAACATACCTTTTCTTTTGTTAAGTCAGTGCATATATATATATCAAAAAAGCGCACCGATGCATGTCCAGACATGAGTACGAGGGGCATACCCCAAGCTGGCCGAAGCTTACAAAGGCAAACAAAAAGAAAGCAAAACATGCAAAAGCAACAAAGAGAAAATACAAAGGAACATCAAAGAAACTCCTAAGTACAAACATCTAAAAAAGAAGACAAGGAAAAACAATGAGTACATCAATACATCAAAGTAAATCCGAAGCGAGCGAGACAATAAAAATCAGGATTTCTTCTTGCCCTTAGATTTCTTGTTGCTAACTTGAGGCTTTTTCTTTGAAGCCGCTTTAGTCATCCGACATTCAATTTGAGGTTGAACCGCTGAATTCTCTTAAGGCTCAACAGTAGTACCAATGACCATAGTGTCAGAAGACGTGTCCCAGTCACTAGAACTCATAGCGCAGTTACTTGGAATACTTGCTTGACTCAAGTCCTCCTCACTGGTAGACGAATCAGAAGCAACACGGAACTTCGAGAGGCCCAAACGGTCCTCAACTCAATTCGAACAACCAAGCTGGGAAGAAGAAACTGGGGCCCTAACGGGCCCGGTAGAGGAACCCAAAGGCCCACGACCTTCGGGAAGCCTAGCGCTAGAGGTGCGCTGGGCTGGGGGGTGGGAGGAGCCCACCCCCGGTTTTGGGCCTTGAGGCCCAGAACGCATAGGATTCCCCCCAGCAGCATGGGGGGGCGTGACAGGCCCAGTCCGGGCACTCGAATTCAGCCTAGTAGGTGACGGAAGTATGGGCCAAGTAGAAGAAGGTAGGCCCGCAACCCGTGGCCCATCCCGATCATCCATCTCAGCCCGCTGCCCATTACCGACAAGCCTATCTCGTGACCCATTGACCTCAGCCTGCCCAACAGCAACCACAGGCCAAATTGGTGGCCCATTTGAAACCCCACCCTCACCTTCTTGCATCCCAACCCCCGGCTCAACACGAGCCCTCAATAGGGCATCCTGTGCCTGCCTTAGGGTTTGCTCCATGCCACCTCCCATGGCGGTGTCCTCTTGAGTCACCTCCTGGCCCGTGGGTGCTCAACCGCCACCTTCTTGCGGCGGCGGTTCTTCTTTTTCCTGCGATTTTTCCTGGCCCTCCCAGCCAGCTTGTCAGTGGGGGCCGGTTCTTTAGAGTCTTGGGATGAATGACCAAAAACATGGCACGTTGTACAATGTTTAGGGAGACACTCATATGTAACCTCAATAGGGAACAACTCATTCGCTCCATAGTCAACGAGCAACTGCATGATCGGTGTCACCTTAGCGTCAAGTTGCACACAAACCCTAACATAACTCATCGTTGTTGCCTCATAAGTAGGCTTGTCCATGTATAGGGGAGTACCAACACCACTAGCAATGGCGCTAAGTGCGTCAGGTGTCCACATAGACACATGCAAGCCATGGAGTCTAACCCAAATAGGCAAACTCAGAAAGTCATATGGGGGAAGTTTCCTGCTCCAACATTCAAGGTAGAGAGTGTAACCCTTGAGATGCCAAGGGCCACCCTGAAGGACCTTCTTCGATGCCTCAATAGTGTTGAAATGGAAATAAAACAAGTTGTCATGGATAAGAACACATTCAAGGCCTTTTGAACCCCATAGTAGTTTTGCTATAGCTACACCACAGGAATACCAAACCGTACCTCCGACGGTATAGCCCACAAGGGTGCAATCAACATACCTTCAACCTATAACAGAGGATAAATGTATGAACCTAAGTCTGTCTTCCTAAAGTATACGCAACTGTCATATTTACTCCTGAAGAATCCATTACTAGTCATAAACTAATCAAACCTTTTGTACCATTGCCTAGGTGACTGCCTCAAACTATATAGAGATCATTTCAACAAACAAACATGGTCCTCCTTACCCTCAATAATGAAGCCTTCAGGCTGATGCATGTAAATACTCTCCTCTAGCTCACCATGCAAAAATGTAGTTTTTACATCTAACTGCTCAAACTCTAAATCATGCATAGCTACTAAAGCAAGTATCGCTCGTATGGACCTATGTCTAACAACAAGTGAGAAAATATCATGAAAATCAACACCATGTACCTGATTGTAGCCTTTGGCTACTAACCGAGCCTTGTACCTTGCATTTTCTACTCCAGGAATGCCTTCTTTTCATTTGAAGGCCCATTTGCATCTTATAACTCTCTTTCCTGTTTGAGGCTTGAGTAGCTGCCAATTATGGTTCTTCTGTAATGACTCCATTTCTTCATGCATGGCCATTAGCCATTCAGATCCAGATACAGCCCTTGAATATGTAGATGGTTCAGAATCTTCCACTGTCTCGGCTTTAGTAAGGGCATAGGCTATCATCTCCTCATACCTATATCTTTGTGGCGGCCTAATCTATCTTTTCTGCCTTCCATCAACAATACTATACTGTCCGAACTGCTGACCTATTTTTGTTTCATCATTCTCATTAGAAACCCTTACTGGAGGTGCCTGTATACTCTCAATCTATACTACATGCTGCTGGTCTGAACTATCTGATTGCATCTGACTCTAATTAGGCTTCTGCATCTGACCCAAATCACGAACTAAGGAGGACTTATATGGCGAATGTAGTAGGGCAGACTCATCAAATGTAACATCCCTACTAGTCAGAAATTTATGAGATTTTGGATCCCATAAACTAAATCTCTTCACACCTGACGTATAACCAAGAAAGATGCACTTCTTAGCTCTAGGCTCCAGCTTCCCATCATTCACATTAGCATAAGCAGGACAACCAAAAATTCTTGAATGAGAGTAATCAGTAGGGGATCCAAACCATACCTCTTCTGGAGTCTTTAACTAAACCGATGAATGAGGTGATTAGTTCACTAAGTAACATGCCATGTTAACTGCCTCTGCCCACCATTCTCTCCCTAAACCTGCATTGGATAACCTACATCGATCCTTCTCCAGTAACATCCTATTCAGTCTTTCTACCACTCCGTTCTGTTGAGGTCGACCTGTACAAGTCCAGTGTCTGACAATGCCTTGGTTCTCACAAAATTTGAGGAAATCACCCTCAACAAATTCAAGACAATTATCAGTCCTCAACCTCTCTATCTGCTTCCCTGTCTATTTTTCAAGCAGCGTCTTCCACTTCTTGAAGACTTCATAAACTTCGTTTTTCTTCTTAAGAAAATAGTCCCAAAACTTTTCTTGAATAATCATCAGTGAATTTTATAAGATACCTGGAACCTCCTTTGGAAGCAACTCTAGACGGTCCCCAGAAATCTGAATGAACATAATCTTGTGTTCCTTTAGTCTGATGCACTGCTTGCTTGAAGTTGACTTTCTTCCACTTTCCATAGATGAAATGCTCATAGAACTGCATCAGCCCTATAGACTGATCACACAATAAACCCCTCTTGCTCAGCTCTGTCAGACCCTTATCACCCATATGATCCAATCTCATGTGTCACATCTTAGTAATATCTGATTCTGACATAGATGTAGAAACAGCCACTGACCCTCTTACAGTAGAACCTACAAGCTCATACAAGGTTCCTATCCTTCTGCCTTTCATCACAATCAAAGCACCCTTACTGACCCTCATAGCTCTACCTTCAGCTGTGTACTTGTACCTATTTAACTCAAGGGTGCCTAAAGAAATAAGGTTCTTTTTGAAATCTGGGATGTGTCACACATCGCTAAGTGCCCTGATAGTACCATCGAACATCTTAACTCTGATTGTTCCTATACTCATAACCTTACAAGTGGCATCATTGCCCATCAATACTATTCCACCCTAAATTGACTTGTATGTGATGAACCAGTCTCTATTAGGACAAACGTGATAAGAACAACCTAAATCCATGATCCACTTATCCTTAGATCTGGCCTGGGATTCGGTTACTAAAAGAACATTAGCATTACCCTCATCTTCAACTATACTAGCCTCAACAGACTTATCACTTCTATTATGGTCATGCCTGTTATCTTCTTTCTGCTTATTCTTAAGCTTATAACAGTTTTTCCTTATGTGTCCTTTCTTATGACAAAAGTTACATGACAAGTTCTTATGTCTAGACTTAGACCTTAACTTCTTTCCACCATTAGGCCCTCTATTCTCAATTCTACCTCTCACAAACAAACCATTACCAGAGTCATTCACAGAGTCAGACAATTATTTATCTACTCGTTCTTTACTCACTAGGTTCCTCTTAACTTCGTCAATTGTGATAGTTGACCTATGTTATGTTTGTGATCGAATCTCAAATGTAAGCTAAGAATAAGAGAGTATGGGATGAGAAAGAAGTGAAAGGAGATGAGAAGATAGAGAGAGAATAAGATGAGAAGAGAAGTTGATCTCAAAGAGATTGGTAATTTTTATTGAATGCCTTCAAAATACACTTAATCAACCTATTTATAGAAACTAGATACAAGTCAGCCTCCAAACTGGACTAACCGCAACTAACAGCCAAAACAGACTTTGGCGCCAAAAACAGAATTTAAATGCTTAGAAGCTTATTACATTCAAACAAGTGAGAAACATAACAATCCCCTCCCCTTAAAACATTCTTGTCCTCAAGAATGAAAAGAAGGAAATTGACTCAACAAAAAACACTTGTCTTCCCTTGTGATAAAAGCTGCATCCAAATTGCACCAGCTAACACATAGTTTCTGGTCTCCGGTGTCTCCTGCTGCTGCTTGTATCAACTCCATTATTGCAGCAGGCTGTAAGATCAACGAGCCATTGGAACCGACTTTCGGAGGACTTGGAGAAGACCTATGTCCATCCTTAACCTGTTTTTTAAGAAGTGAAACATGAAAAACGGGGTGAATATAAGAGTCGGGTGGAAGCTCCAACTTTTAGGCCACCTTGCCAATTCTTTACAACACCTTGTAAAGCTCAAAAAATCTCGCACAAAGCTTGACATTTTTCTTCACTGCTGCTGTAGATTGCCTATATGGGTGCAATTTTAGATATACCATATCTCCCACATCAAAATTTTTGTCAATTCTTTTCCGATCCGCATACCACTTCATCCGGGCTTGTGATTCACTGAGATTACGCTTCAGCTGCTGCATAATATGTTTCCTCTGGTGCACTAGCTCATTTACTTCAGCCACATTTACCCCAACTCCTTGCAACATCAAGGGAGTTGGAGGATCATACCCATACATTGCCTTGAAGGAGTCGTGCCAATTGAAGCATGGAAATGAGTATTATACCAAAACTCCGCCAACGAGAGCCATCTTCCCCACTCCTTGGGATGACTAAACACCATGCTTCTAAGGTATTGCTCAATGCATTGGTTGACCCTCTCCGTCTGACCGTCAGATTGAGGGTGGTAGGAAGAACTAAGTGCCAAGGTCGTCCCCAAAAGGCCAACAACTCCTTCCAAAACCGACTTGGAAAGAGCTTGTCCCTATCAGAAATTATAGATTAGGGCAACCCATGGAGCTTGTAGATGTTATCTAGAAACACACGAGCTAACTTCTCAGTAGTCACAGGTCGAGCCAAAGCAATGAAGTCCCCGGACTTGGTGAATCTATCAACTACTACCCAGATCAACTCTTTCCCTTCTGACTTAGGCAATCCTTCAATAAAATCCATGCTTACGTGTTGCCAAATACCCTCTGGAATAGGTAAGGGTTGGAGAAGTCCTTGGTATCTATGATCACCAAGTTTAGTTTGTTGGCAAACCTCACAACTTTGCACAAAGTTTTGCACTTCTTTCTTCATTCCCGGCCAACTAAAATGAACCTTCAACCTCTGGTATGTGCCCTCCATGCCTGAATGTCCACCCCATGAAGAATCATGAGCAGCACTGATAACTTGCTGCCTAAGATCAGTCGAGATGCCAATATACAGTTTTCCCTGAATTCTGATAATGCCTCGGTTCACAGATATTTATGCACCAGTAGCCGGATTGCACGCTTTACCTACAATGGCAGCAGCTGTACATTCTTGCGCAAATGAATCATTCTCATAGGACTGATGTAACTCTTCCATCCAAGCAAGAGAAATCACGATAGCTCCAAGAGAGCCCTGTTCAAGGTCCTCAAATCTGCGAGACAATGCATCTGCAGCTAAGTTCTCCTTCCCTTTCTTGTATTCAATGTCCCAATCAAGCCCCAACATCTTCATCAGCCCCTTTCTTTGTATCCTTGTGACAATCTTATGTTCTAACAAGTGCTTAATACTTTTTGTGATCAGTCTTAGTGAGGAAATGATGCCCATCCAAGTAATGTCTCCACCTGTCAACCGCAAGCAAGATTGCAAGGTACTCCTTCTCATATATGGAAAGAGCTTGATGCTTTGTACTCAAAGCTTGGCTGAGGTATGCTATAGGTCTTCCACCTTGAGATAACACTGCCCCAATTCCACTTCCACTGGCATCAGTCTCTAAAACAAAGCTTGAAGAGTAATCGGGCATTGCCAAAACTGGTGCTCTGCACATTTCAGATTTGAGTGCATCAAAATCCTTTTGAGCTTCATTCGACCACTTGAAGGAGTCTTTCTTCAACAGATCTGTTAATGGCTTGGCTAAGGCTCCATAGTTCGCCACAAATTCGCGGTAATAGCTGGTCAATCCCAGAAATCCTCTTAATTGTTTCAAAGTAACCGGAGCTGGCCATTCCTTCATGGCTTGTACTTTTGATGGATCGGTGGCAACTCCTTCACAAGAGATCACATGGCCAAGATATTCCAAGTGAGTTTGAGCAAAGGAACACTTGGTCAACTTAGCATACAACCTATGCTTTCTCATGACCGAAAACACCTCCCTCAAATGCTTCAAATGCTCCTCAAACGATGCACTATAAATCAGGATGTCATCAAAGAAAACCAACACAAATTTCCTAAGAAATTGTTTGAAGACATCGT
This sequence comes from Simmondsia chinensis, assembly GCA_018398585.1. Taxonomy (NCBI): domain Eukaryota; kingdom Viridiplantae; phylum Streptophyta; class Magnoliopsida; order Caryophyllales; family Simmondsiaceae; genus Simmondsia; species Simmondsia chinensis. The sequence goes on along the minus strand of JAGTTD010000018.1, from coordinate 15,064,155 downwards.
TCATAAGAGCCTGAAATGTTGCTGGTGCGTTTATCAAACCAAATGGCATGGCCACAAACTCAAATTGTCCATGATGTGTCCATAAAGCAGTCTTGTAGACATCATTCTCTCCCACTCGAATTTGATGACATCCTTGCCGTAAATCCAACTTGGAAAAGACTTGAGCTCCATACAACTCATCTAACAAATCATCTATAACTGGTATAGGAAACTTGTCCTTAACAATCATAGAGTTGAGTTGCCTATAATCAATACACATGCGAGCCGTGCCATCTTTCTTCTTGACAAGAATAATCGGAGAGGCAAAGGGGCTATGACTAGCCTGTATGAAATTGGTCTTAAGCAATTCCTCCACTTGCTTCTCAATTTCTGTCCTTTGAGCATGAGGATATCTGTAAGGCCTAAGCTTCACCGGTTCTGCACCCTTGTCGAGAGGAATTACATGATATAAACTCCTCTTAGGAGGTAAGGACTTAGGATCCTCAAACTCTATGATCAAAGCTTGCACTTCTGGCTCGGTAATGTCCATCATTTCAGTGGAAGAAATAGCAAACAGCTGGCCAACCCACTGATAAGCACAACTTTGAATGCCTTTCTTCAACCTACTTTCCTTTGTTACTTGTAATTGAGCTTGTTCTGTTATGCCATACAATGTCACCTTAGAGCCTTGTGCATCAAAGGAAACCGTGAGGTTTGCATAATCAAACAATACCGGACTATAAGTTTTGATCCAATCGAACCCAAGCACCATGTCACACCCTCCCAAAGGAAGGATTCTAAAATCATAGCTGAACTTACGGTCTTGCATCATCCAAGAGAAACCATGGCATTTGTTCTGAGTAGTAATTGACTTCCCATCAGCAACTTTGATCACTTCATGGCCTACTTTCTTGACCACTTTATGATCTACAAAGCTGTGAGTACTCCCACTATCAATGAGAATGATAATAGACCTCTTTCCAGCTTTTCCTTTAATCTAAATCATGCTATGAGCTCCATGACCTGTCAAAGCCTTAACCGAAATCTCCACTACAGCATCTTCTAAGCTCACCTCACTTTCTTGATCTGAATCAGTACCCTCCTCTGCAATTTCCACGCCATCAGAGAGTTCACCAGTATTAGTTCCTTCAATAGCCATGAGGAACTTGGGGTTACACTTGTGGCCAAATTGGTAAGGCTGATTACAACGATAATACAATTTCTGCTGCGTTCTGTCATCAATTCCGTTGGTTTTGTTTCTGCTCGAGCCTTACTGAAATTTGGAACTACTCCCACGAGATCTGGAAGCATCCCTTACTACTATGCCCGTGGATTCATAAAGCTTAGCTTTAGCAAAAGCCATAGACAAATCAATAGGATCAACGGCTTTAACCAGGTTTTTCAACTTAGGTTTCAAACCACTTATAAAAGCTGATACATAATAAGACTCGGAGGCCTCAATTTCAGTCACAATGCAGCCCGGAGATTCTCAAATCTGGTCATGTAGTCCTTCACAGTCGTCTCTTGCTTCACTTTATTGAATTTATCAACAATATCACTACCATTTCATCACAATACCGAGCACACAAAACCTTGGCAAACTCATTCCATGAAATGGAAGGTTTACTTCTTATCAAGCTATAGAACCACACCTCATGATCACCAAGCAAATACACAGCCGCAATTTGTACCTTCTCCGATTCATCAATGTGATAGAAGTGGAAATAACGCTCGCACCTCCTTAGCCAAGAGTGAGGTTGTTTACCATCAAATGCATTGATCTGCACCCGAGGTTGTCTATGGCTATTATTTCTGCTATTGGATGACTCTTCATTACTTCCTGATCGTTGCTGCTGCCAAGAATCAGGTGGCCTATCCAATTGATCTGCATTTACTTCTCGAGGTCTGAAAGTGTGCTCAATTTCTTGAGCTCGGCCCTCGTTTACCCCATTCCAGTTTGAAGGTCGAGATTGTACACGCTCACTGCGCCCTTGCCTGTCAGTAACATCAGCTTCTTGTGCTCTAACCGGAGCTCCAGCTTCACCCTCACGATTTAATGTCTCAGCTCTCATTGAGGGATTAGCTTGTAGCATATTTGCTGATATTAATGGATCCGGTACAATAGAAGGATTTGGCCTCCTAAATTGCTCACGAATTTCAGCTAATTTTGCTTCCAACTGCTGCATTTCCCGATCAAACCTCAAGGTAATCCTTTCCTCCAATTATTATGCTTGTCGTGTGAACAGATCAAAGACCTTAAGTTCAACCTGCTGAGATCGTTGATCAAGCTTCACATCCAGTTGCTGATGCATCTGCTGAATTGCATCAGCATTAGCTTCCTTAATTTGAACAAGCAAGTGAGCACACATCGCCCTCAATTGACTGTCCAATTGCGCATTTGTGACAACATCCTGACCTGCAGCATCATTACCTCCAACCACATCAGCATATGAAGATCTGGCAGCTGCCTTGGCTACTGCCGATCTGGTGGTAACTCCGTTGCTCAATGCCGCCTCCGTTAAATCCATGGCTACTTGATATCAAATCCATTTGAATTGGAAGCCAAACGAAGCTCTGATACCAATTGTTGCGTTTGTGATCAAATCTCAAACGTAAGCTAAGAATAAGAGAGTATGGGATGAGAAAGAAGTGAAAGGAGATGAGAAGATAGAGAGAGAATAAGATGAGAAGAGAAGTTGATCTAAAAGAGATTGGTAATTTTTATTGAATGCCTTCAAAATACACTTGATCAACCTATTTATAGAAACTAGATACAAGTCAGCCTCCAAACTGGACTAACCGCAACTAACGGCCAAAACAGACTTTGGTGCCAAAAACAGAATTTAAATGCTTACAAGCTTATTACATTCAAACAAGTGAGAAACATAACAACCTACCATCATATATTATGCTTTCTACAAAGCCTTTATATTAATTAAAGAGTGAACACAATAACAACATGGCTTGATCTTCATCTTTGGGGGCATCATCTACTTCTTTCAACTCTTGAATTATAGATGTACCTTCCGACGTACGAAATCTAAATAATTGGCGCTTGACTGCAAGTTTATGGGAGATCGATGTGAAGCAGAACATCTCCTGCAACTTCTCCCACAAATCCTTAGCGGTTTTCACCTCTAAGAGTTATGTCATAACATCATCTGTAAGACACATCTAAATAGCTGTAAGTGCCTTCTCATCTAACTCCTCGCATTGTGCTTCGGATAAACTCTCTGATTTCTTCTCTTCTCCATCCAGTGCTTTCTTCAAGCCATTTTGTTTCAAGAGGCCTTTGACACGGACTTGCCACAAACCGAAACTCCCTTGGCCACCAAACTTTCTCTACTTCAGATTTAATCGTTGACGCCATAGTACTAAAACCAACAACAAGGGCTCTGATACCAATTTGTGCGGAAATACGGAATCCCAAGTACTTAATTCGAATCAAATACTACAACCAAACGAGAAGTAATACCGATAAAAGAGAACAAAACAAGAACACAACGATTTACATGGAAACCCATCTTCAATCGAGAGGGGAGAAAGCCACGGGCGGAGATGGAGACTTTTATTGATTTGAGAATAGAAGAATTACGATTTACTTCTCTCTCTCAAGGATGACGACAGCGGTCACTTTAATTCGATACCCTTCACGTGCATCCTAGGGTCATATATATAGCCCCTTGAAAATTAGACTCCCGATCGATCGGTGGACCCTCTGGAAGCCGAATTCATCTGCGTACTTTTCTTGATCGATCAACGTGCTCCCTACTTGCCTCCTCATAAATCTAATAATTTGAGGCATGTTCCTAACATCAGTTGTGGTGACCGCATGAGTTGGGGTTTAATGGATAACTTGGGTCCTAATTAGCAAAAAAAACGCTTTATTGGAATTCAGAAAGTTTTTACTCAATAATGCTGTTGTATAACATAATTCCAATTACGTGTGTGTGCATATATATGTATATAATATTGAATTTCTTTGACCCGAAAGTGGTTATGTCATAAATAATTTCAACAAATACACATATATCTTCAATTTATATTCATGAAAATTTTGTCGTAATCTGACAAATTTTATCGAAAACACTAACATGACTCATATATGATATCATAACAATAGCCATGTACCATGTATGCATTTTTTTTGTGAAAATATGTTATATTCTCTCTCTCTCTCTCTCTCCTTTGCAAACAAACGTTCACTTGCCCCCTCCCGGCTGCCTGCTGTCACGTCGGCGATCTCGCCGACAACCGCACCCAACCACAATGCCGACGACGCCTCTTCACCACAACACCCAACCGTCGGCCTCCGAGTCCCCGCATCCCTCCGCCTCCCTACTCCCTTCTTCCTCCCTCCTCCTCCACTCTCCCTCCTCCCCTGCCTTCCAAGCCCGGCCCACCACCACCAGTCCCCACCAGGTCCCCACTAAAGCACCCCACCTGCCCGGTCCCCACTAGGTCCCACCACAACACACCACCCTCCCCCCACTCCACCCCACTCCACCCCGCCCCACCCAACCGGTACTCACACCTGCCCAACCCCACCCCACCCGAACACCATCTGCCACCCACGCACCACCATCAACCCTCTCCCCCTCCCCTCCCCTCCCCCCCACACACCGGCACCACTACCACCGCTACCCACACCCCACCCCAACCCCAACCCCATCGCACCCCACCCCAGCCTCACCCGACCACCACCACCACACCATACCTCACCCGACTCACCACCATCACCAGCCCCTAACCACCACCACCACCACCGCCCACGATACCCTAACCTACTGCACCCCCCACCACCACCACTCCAAAGCCAGCAGCTCGCAACCAACAACTAAGAGCGGGCCCAGGTAAGTATTAGCCAGGTTAGATTATCAACTACGCACCAATCCCAGGTTTGATCTATCCTTTATTACAGCGGGGTAGTGTTTCAATTTACCATTGTTGGGTACTTCTCATTTGGTTCTTTATCATTTCATTACTTTGAATAGTGTAATCTTATTGACTGTGGTGGCACTTTCATGCGTATATGCTTTAATAAGCTTCCTGTCTATGTGATCACTTACCTGTGATAGTCACAGCTAGTTGATGAACGTTACCTGTTATAAAACTCAGAGACTGAGGCCATCTTCAAAGGGGTTGGGGAGGGGGAGGGCAAGACAAAAGGGGACGGGGAACTTAAGACTTGGGACACTGAATGTCGGGACACTAATGAAGAAGAGTTTCGAGGTGGCCCAAATGATGATGAGGAGAAAGATGAACATCCTTTGCCTGCAAGAGACTAAATGGGTTGGCACGAAAGCCAGGGATGTGCTGGGGTACAAGCTCTGGTATGTAGGCAAGGTCAGAGGCAGGAATGGAGTTGGTATCATCGTGGATAGCAGCTTCATAGACAAAGTAGTCGGAGTGTTAAGGGCGGGTGATAGGATCATAAGTATCAAGATGGTCCTAGATGGAGATGTATTGAACGTAATCAGTGCCTACGCACCTCAAACTGGACTAACAGAGTATGAGAAGGCAACATTCTGGGAGGACTTGAACACAATGATGCAAGGCATACCCCAAACCGAACAAGTGATGATTGGCAGGGATTTTAATGGGCATGTTGGCGCGACGAAGGATGGTTACACTTCTTACCACGAAGGATTCGGTTTTAGAACCAGGAATGCAGAGGACAAAGCCCTATTAGACTTCGTGGTCACGTACGACCTAACGGTGGCCAACACCTTCTTTAGAAAGCGTGAGAAACACATCATCACGTACCAAAGTGGTGGGACAAGAACACAGATTGAGTACATACTATTAAGGAAAAGGGTACAAAGAGACTGTAGGGATTCCAAGGCTACCCCAGGAGAAGACCTCTCTACACAACATAGGGTGTTGTGGGCGGATATAAAGGCCAAGAAGAGGGCCAAAAGAACCTACAAGCTCGCGCAGACGCATACCGATTGGAGGGATTTGAAGGGGGAGAAGTATAAGGTATATAAGAAAAGAGCGAAGGCCGAGCACGGCTGGGACTTCGAGGGAGACACAAACTAGATGTGGAACCAACTAGCACAAAAGATTAGAGGACTGGCACGAGAAGTTCTCAGCACGTCAAAGGGAAGGATACCAAGCAACAGAGAGTCCTGGTGGTGGTGCGAGGAGGTCCAAGAGAAGATTAAAGTGAAACGAGTTTGTTTCAAAGAGTGGGATCATGGTAGAGATGAGGTTAAGCGACATCGATATCTGCAAGTCAAGAGAAGCACAGAGAGCAGTTAGAGAAGCACAATCAAGAGCTTATGAGGATTTCTACAAAAAACTGGAAGCCAAGGAGGGAGCGAGGAACTTATATAAAATTGCCAAAGCTAGAGAAAGGAAGACTAGGGACTTGGATAGAGTATAATGCATAAGAGGGGAAGAAGGATAGGTACTCGTGGATAGGCAACTAATTAAGGCTAGGTGGAAAACATACTTCCACGATCTGTTCAATGAACAAGGAGGGACAGAGGTATCCTTAGGTGATCTTCAAACATCTGATGTGCATCAGAACCACTAATATTGCAGGTAAATTGGCCCCGAGGAAGTCAAGCAAGCCCTGAAATACATGGGAAGGGGTAAAGCAGTTGGCTGACTAAACTATTTAACCAAATCCTTCTAGAGGAGAAGATGCCTGAGGAATGGAGGAAGAGCACATTGATTCTGATCTATAAGAACAAAGGCGACATTCAGAGTTGCGCCAACTATCGGGGTATCAAACTAATGTGCCACACTCTGAATTTGTGGGAGCGGTTCATAGAGAGAAGGTTAAGGCAACAGACAGAGGTTTCCGAGAACCAATTTGGATTTATGCCTGGGAGATCAATAATAGAAGTCATCCACATCCTAAGGCGGACAATAGAGCACTAAGGGGAGAGACAAAGGACCTTTACATGGTTTTCATTGATTTAGAGAAGGCATATGATAGAATTCCAAGGGAGGTCCTTTGGAGAGTTTTGGATAGGAAAGGCATCCCCGTGCCATACATTTAAGCCGTTAGAGACATGTATGAGGAGGCACAGACTATGGAGGACGGGGAGACAGACGCTTTCCCGATAACAGTAGGGGTACACCAAGGGTCTTCTTTGAGCCCCTATCTATTCATTATGGTTATGGACGAGCTCACTAGGCACATCCAGAGATGTGTACCTTGGTGCATGCTTTTTGCAGATGGCATAGTGTTGGTGGGGGAGTCGCGGGAAGAGGTAAATGACAAGCTGGAACTGTGGAGAGGGGTACTAGAGTCGAAGGGTTTACGACTAAGCAGAGCCAAGACCGAGTACATGGAATTCAAGTTCGATCCCTCCACCACGTCTAGTCGAGAAGACGTCAAGATTGGATTTAAGGCCATATCAAAAAAGGAGAGCTTCAGATACTTGGGGTCCATGATACAGCACAACGGCGAAGTTGACGAGGATGTCAACAACCAGATTAAAGCAGGATGGCATAAATGAAGGATGGCCTCCGCGGTACTTTGTGATAGAAAGTTCCCCTTGAAGCTAAAGGGAAGTTACTATAAAACGGTAGTGAGGACAGCCATGACGTATGGGGAGGAGTGCAGGGTAATGAAACAACAGCATACACAGAAGATGAAGGTGGCGGAGATGCGAATGCGACGGTGGATGTGCGGACACACAAGGAAGGATAGGATCAGAAACGACGTCATAAGAGGCGAATTGGGCGCAGCCCCCATTGAAGATATATTGTGGGAGCAACGTTTGTGGTGGTTCGGTCATGTTAGAAGGAGACCAGTCAATGCTCCAATTAGGAGATACGAATAGCCCCATACTACACTACGTAGGAGAGGAAGATGCAGGCCAAAGAAGAGACGGTTGGAGACGATCCGAAAAGACCTCACCCACCTAAACCTTGGGGAAGAGATGGCCTTGGATAGGGCCCAATGGATAGCTAGCATAGGGGTGATAGATGAACCAGTTGGAGTAGGATAGTCTAGCTTATTAGTGCTAGGCCTTGTCATCCTCTTGGCTGCATACTGGCTCTACTTACCTACTTGTCATTTGATTTCTACTTGATAAGACTTGCTTTGTATTTGTTTGTTTTGCTCGCCGTGTGTTTTGCCTTACTCATGCTTTATTGCTCTCCTGCTGCCAGGCCACCATGCTTTATGCTACAGTACAGCTTCTCAGGTTAGGGGTCCTCAAAAACAACCTCCCTTCAGGGTAGCCCCCGGAAGGGGGAAGGCTGCATACATCTACCCCTCAGGACCCTGCTTTTGCGGGAGCCCTTGGAGGCACTGGGCTTCTTCTTCTTATTCTTCTTCTTCTTCTTCTTCTTGTTGTATATTTATACATATTAAAATGTGATATTTACAACAATTATGTACTTAGTTGATGAACTCCCCATATTTGTAACTCATTTATGGGTATCTACTAGGTGAGTCTTATTATAGTGTTTCATCATTTTGGTCCAGTGTTTCGAGTCATCTAGCCACCATGTCGGCTATTGTCCATTGCTTTTATCCTTTTGTCTTACAAGGTTTTTTGCTTCTATTTTTGGTATGGTATTTTTGTAAGTCTTGATTGTGCTGTGGGCTGCCTCGGGTGGTTTACTCTCTCTTGTCTTTGTCAAGTTTGTGTTGCTAGTGTAACTCCTTTTTTCCCTCTATTGGTTCTCTTTATTGAATTTCCTCTTGACTTTTTTAGCAAAAGGGCACAATTTTAAATAAATTTTAGGAAAATAGCATGGTTGGAAAAATATTCAGCAAAATGACACACTTTACTTTTCACAACCAGTTGCACACCATTTCGGATGGGTTACAACAACTTGATGTATGTTGAACGACATTGGAGTCGTCGTCCAGCGCGTTGGACGACCCATGACCAGCCCCCTGCCACCTGGGAATTGCGCTGCCCCCCTGCCACCTGGGAAACTCGCTACCACCCGTGACAACCTCCCCTCCACCTGTGAAACCCTCCCCTACCACCTGTGACCTGCTTCCTCTTCAACCTTTCCCCATCTCTACACATTATCCCCACTTCTTCTTCTTCAACCTTTCCCCTCAATCTCTACATATACCATCTCCCGTTTTTATAATTTTTACAACACTCATTTACTTATGCATCTTTCAATCTATTCTTTTTTCATCTAAGGCTTTCACTCTTCCTTTTATTTTCAGTACTATGTAAGTTATTGTTATCATAAATTTTTAGTTTTAGTTTTGTTCGTATATCCTGATGTCATGTTGCTTTGTAGAGAATTATTATTTTTATGATTTTATTAGATTAGTTTTATAAATATTGTAATTTAATATGTGGAAAAGTATATTATTAAATCTGTTCGTTAATATATACTGAATAATATATTATTAGAAAAATTATTGTGCAATATGTTTATATGATATATTTCAATATATTCGTGATTTTGAATAATTTTACATGTTTAATATATCTTTTAAACATATTATAATTACTGATTCCTCGTACGTTACACGGTCGGATATTTACATTTTAAATAAATTTTTTTTCTTGTGCTATTGTTTTTTGAATAAAGTTAGTATACACGTAATCATATATATTTTTATGTTATTTTGAAAACACCTAAACTATGCAACCATAAATTATCGAAAAATAACATGATAGTTTTTTATTTGAAGGGTTTAATATTATTTTGATAATTTTAACCATGTATTTATCTTTAGAAAAAAGTATATCCTTATATTATTGTGTATGTACATTAAATTTAGTTTAAAGTGAAATACGAATTTTGAAGAAACTAAAAGATAAATTCATAGATTTGATAGATATATAAATATATTAGAGCAAAAACTAACATAAGTAAATTTATTGTAGAATAATTTTTAATAATATTGTTAAATAATTTTTTGTAGAATAATTTTTTGATAAATAATATTGTTAAATAGTTTATTGTAGAATAATTTTTAATTTAATTAATTAGTACAACGTTAGTTATAGGTTGTAATTTTTTAATGTGAAATATATTTGTTAAATAATTTATTACGCAATTACATTAATATTATACGGAATAAGTGCAATTCAATTTCTATATATGTAATATACAAATTTTTAAGAACTATTAATTTACCCAATAATGAATAAATTGTTAGAAAATTATTATGTTATATATTTGTATATACATTTTGATAATTTTAACCACGTATTTGTCTTTAAAAAAAGTATAACCTTATATTATTGGTTATGTACATTAAACTTAGTTTAATGTGAAATACGGATTTTGAAGATGTTAAAAGATAAATTCATAGATTTGAAAGATATATGAATATATTGGAGAAAAAACTAACAGAAGTTAATGTGGTTAAAATGAAAATATAATATTGTTATATAATTTATGTAGTTAATTAAATAGTACATCGTTAGGTAATAGGTTGTAAATTTTTATTATGAAATATATTTGTTATTATGCAATTACATTAATATTATGTGTAATAAGTGTAGTTCAAATTCTATATATGTAATATATAAATTTCAAGGAATGCTATTAATTCAACCAATAATGAATAAATTGTTAGAAAATTATTACGTTATATATTTGTATGATATATTTTGATAATTTTAATCATGTATTTGTGTTTAAAAAAAGTATACAACAATAACAACAACAACCTAGTGCCTCAAAAAGGGCTTCCGCATAAGCAGGATTTGGGGGGTAAATGTACGCAGCCTTCCCCCAATCGGGGGCTACCCTGGAGAGAGGCTGTTTCCAAGGATCCGAACCTGAAAAGCTTGTCAGCAATAATGAAGCCTGGCAACCTAGCAGCAAGAGAGAAAATAAGCATATAAACAGGGCAAAGCTAGGCAAATAAAGGCAGAGAAATAGCTGATGGCAAATAAGCCAATAAACAAATAGTCGATCAGGAGCTTAGATCACACATAAGTGCGCCGAATCTGGACTACGTTAAAGGCCTAGAAACACTAGAGATATCACAAAAAGCTGGACTACCCTACAATACCTCGCTGCATCTGTTACTCCTACGCTAGCCCTCCATTGGGCCCTATCTAAGGCCATCTCCTCCTAGAGGTTTAGGTGGGTGAGGTCTTGTCTGATTGTCTCCAACCATCTCTTCTTTGGTCTGCCTCTCCCACTCCTGCCTAACGTTGTATGTGGCTATTCACATCTTCTAACCGGAGCAGTGCTTGGTCTCCTCCTAACATGTCCAAACCATCGCAAACGTTGCTCCCTAAATTTATCTTCAATGGAGGACATGCCCAATTCACCTCTTATGACGTCGTTTCTGATCTTATCTTTCCTTGTTTGTCCGCAGATCCACCGTAGCATCCTCTTCTCCGCTACCTTCATCTTCTATGTATGGTGTTGTTTCATTGCCCTACACTTCGCCCTATAGGACATGGCTGGCCTCACTACAGTCTTATAGTATCTTCCCTTTAGCTTTGAGGGAAACTTTCTATCGCAAAGTACCGCTAAGGCCGTTCTCCATTTATGCCGTCCTACTTTAATCCAGTTGTTGACATCCTCGTCAACGTCACCATTGTGTTGTATCATGGACCCCAAGTATCTAAAACTCTCCTTTCTCGGTATAGGGTCCGATCCAATCATGACGTCTTCTCGGCTAGGCGTGGTGGTGGGATCAAACCTAAGCTCCATGTACTCAATCTTGGATCTACTGAGTCGTAAGCCGTTCAATTCTAATGCCATTCTCCATAGTTCTAGCTTCTAATTGACATCCTCCCGCGATTCCCCCCACCAACACTATGTAATCTGCAAAAAGCATGCACCAAGGTACACCTCCTTGGATGTTCCTCGTTAGCTCATCCATTACCAGAATGAACAAATAGGGGCTCAAGGCAGATCCTTGGTGCACCCTGATTATTATTGGGAACGCATCTGTCTCTCCTTCCACTGTGCGTACCCTAGTTTGTGCATCTTCATACATGCCTCTAATGGCCCGGATATATGGCATGGGGATGCCTTTCCTATCCAAAACCCTCCATAACACCTCCCTTGGCATCAAGATGATCCTGATCTTAACCTGGGAGAGAGAATTAAGATGAGAGAAAGAAGGGAAGGGGATGAGGAATTAGAGAGAAAATATCTAAAGATATTTCAAGTTTTTTTTTATGAATGAATGAATCTTACAACTCCAACTATCCACTTATGGCTATTACAAGATTAAGAGACTAACAATGAATCTAGACCAACAACTCCAACTAACCGACTCAACAACCGGGCACCAATTAAAACTTCAACAACCTTTCCCGCCAAAATTACAAAATTCAATTACTCTCTAGGACATGACAATACCCTCCCCTCAAACTCATTCTTGTCTCAAGAATGGAATGAAGGAAATTAGGACTTAATGAAACAGCAATCCTCCCATGTTGCCTGTGCAGGACCCAGATTGGTCCATTGGATCAAAATCTGCTTAATATTGGCTCCCTGCTGCTGCACCACTCTTCTACCCCGGATTACTTCAGGTTCTAATGTTGGTTGCCCGTTAGTTCCAGCCTGTAAGCTGGCTGCTACCCCCCTAATCTGTACCTGCTGCTCCTTTGGCTTTGTCTGATATCTGCTTCTTTAGTAAAGAAACGTGAAAGACAGGATGGACTAAACAATAGGGTGGAAGCTCTAATCTATAAGCTACCTTACCAATTCTTTCAATAACCTTGCAAGGACCATAAAATCGAGCTGACAACTTAATGTTCTTGCGTATTGCAATAGAACTCTGTCGGTAAGGCAGCAATTTAAGATAAACCAAGTCTCCAACATTGAAGCTTCGATCAACCCTCTTCCTATCAGCATAGAATTTAATTCTGGCTTGGGCTAACTGCAAATTATCCCTGAGCTGCCGGGCTAGCTGAACTCTTTGATGAAGTAGATCATTAACTCCCTGTACATGAGAAATCACTCCTTGATTGGGCAAGGGAGGATGAGGATCATACCCATAGAGGGCCTTGAAAGGAGTAGCTCCCAGGGAAATATGAAAGTGAGTGTTGTACCAATACTCAGCAAGGAATATCCATTTATGTCACTGCTTGGGATGTGTGAATGTCATTCCACGCAAGTACTGCTCCACACACTGGTTTACCCTCTCAGTTTGTCCATCTGACTGAGGGTGATACGATGAACTCAGAGCTAATGTAGTTCCAAGCAACAAGAACAACTCATGCCAAAAATTAATTGTAAACAATCTGTCCCTGTCTGAAACTATCATTTGGGGAAGTCCATGCAGCTTGTAGATGTGATCCAAAAATAGTCTAGCAAGCTTCACAGTAGTAATGGGGTGATGTAGTGCAATGAAATGCCCATATCGAGTAAAACGATCAATTACTACCCAAATGATTTCTCTGCCTTCAGATTTGGGTAGCCCCTCGATAAATTCCATACTAATGTGAGTCCAAGAACACTTAGGAACTGGTAAAGGCAGTAATAACCCCTTACAAGGAGTGTGTTCAACCTAATTTGTTGACAGGTATCACATTGTTGTACAAAATCTTGTCCTTGCTTCTTTAGCCCGGGCCGCTGAAAGTATTGCTTGATCCTCTGATATGTCCCCTCCATTCCAGAATGTCCACCCCATGGAGAATCATGAGATGATGTAATAATTTGTTTCCTCAATTCACTACTGTTACCTACATAGATCTTGCCATTAATTCTGATTATTCCCTTACTTACAGTCATGCTAGTATCAGGACTGGAAGACAGAGCCTGGATGTAGTGAGGAACAATGTGTGATTGGACAAAATCATCAAGCTCATAAGACTTAATCACTTCAGCCATCCACAGGGGTACTACTTGAGTAGCTGCAGCACACATAGCCTCTTCTATGTCTTCTGATCTCTCTTCTTCTGCACGTCTAGAAAGGGCATCAGCCACATTGTTTTCAGCCCTTTTATGTACTCAATAGTATATTCCAACCCCAACATCTTCATCAGCCCTTTTCTTTGCACTCTTGTGGAAATCCGTTGCTCTATCAGATACTTGAGGCTCTGCTGGTCAGTTTTGATCACAAACTGATGGCCCGCCAAGTAATGAAGCCATTTTTTAACAGCTAGAAGTATTGCCATGTACTCCTTCTCATAAATGGAGAGCTTTTGATTCTTGGGTCCCAAAGCCTAGCTTAAATAAGCCAAGGTTCTACCACCTTGTGCAAGCACTACCCCAATACCCAAGTTGCTCGCATATGTTTCAAGTGTGAAGTGTTGGCTGAAATCCGGCATTGCTAAGACTGGAGCCTGAGTCATAGCCTGATTTAGTGATTCAAAAGCCTCTCTAGCTGATTCATTCCAATGGAAGCTGTCTTTCTTCAACATATATGTCAAAGGCTTAGCAAGTACGCCATAACTAACAATGAATTTGCGATAATACCCTATTAAACCTAGGAATCCTCTTAATTCCTTGAGGGATTTGGGCTCAAACCAACTCTGCATATCTTGAACTTTACTGGCATCAGTTGCAACCCCCTCAGCTGATATAATGTGACCCAGGTACTCAACTTGAGTCTTAGAAAAAGCACATTTCGAGAGCTTAGCAAACAGCTTGTGTTCTCTCATAGTCTGAAAAACTAGCCTCAAGTGCTCAAGGTGTTGCTGCAATGTAGTGCTGTAAACCAGTATATCGTCAAAAAAACAAGGACAAACCTCCTCAAATAGATCATAAACACTTGGTTCATCAAGGCTTGTAAAGTTGCCGGTGCATTTGACAATCCAAAAGGCATTACTACAAATTCATAATGCCCTTAATGAGTCCTAAACGCTGTCTTATGGATGTCCTGTTCTTGCACTCTTATCTGATAATACCCTTGTCGAAGGTCTAACTTGGAGAAGTAACATGAGCCATAAAGTTCATCAAGCAAGTCATCGATGATAGGAATTGGGAACTTGTCCTTGATTGTAAGAGAGTTCAATTGGCGATAGTCAATACACATTCTTGATGTTCCATCTTTGTTTTTCACCAAGAACACCAGAGATGCAAAAGGACAATGGCTATGCCTTATGAACTTGGTCCTTAGCAACTCATCCACCTGCCTGTCTAGCTCATCTTTATGAGAATGTGGATATTTGTAGGGGAGTAATTAACTGGATTAGACCCTTCTTTAAGAGGAATTGAGTGACCAATTGCCCTTCTTGGAGGCAGCTCCTTAGGCTATTCAAACAAGTCCTTGTACTGCTCCAGCAAAGCAGCCACAGAGGCCCTATAACTTCCTGATCAGATACTACAGCAGAGGAGATTGAGTAGAGTTGTCCATGGTAATCACTCTTCTTTAGGATATTTTGCAGGCTTTTGCCCTTTATAAACTGAAGCTGGCCCTGCTCGACTATGCCTTGCAGCTTGATTTTAAATCCATCTTTCTCGAAGGACACAGCCAGTTGAGAGAAATCAAAGAGTATTGGACTAAAAGACTTCATCCAATCAACCCCCAAAACCATGTCACTGCCTCCAAGCCTCAAGAGTTGAAAATCATAGACAAATTTATGTCCTTGCATCTTCCAACTGAAGTTCTTACATTTAGTGTGTGTTAGAAGTGAATTTCCATCTGCCACTGTAACTGCTAGAGGGTTTGTTTTGATGATCTCTTGCCCCATAACTCGCACCACTTTAGGGTCAATTAAACTATGTGTACTCCTGCTGTCAATGAATATCAACAATGATTGCTGTCCTGAGACTCCCTTGATTCGAATGGGGTTGTGAGAACCATTGCCTGTTAGAGCTTTCATGGAGATTTCCACAGAATTGTCATGTTCAGTGTCTATATTCTCCTCTTCCTCTTGTGGTTCCAGATGAACAACCTCTTCTGCATCATCATCAATGTCGTCCCCAGTGACTGTCATTAAGTACTTGGGGTCACATTTGTGACCAAAGAAGTACTTTTGATTGCATTTGTAGCATAACTTATGTTCCTCTTATCATCAAAGCTACCATTCTTACTGCTTGGCTGGGTAGATCGAGTGGATGAGGAACCAGGGAAGTTACCTTTCACCTTAGGAGTCTCAACATTTGACAACACAGAACTCTCCACCTTCCTAGCCTTGGTATATGCTTGAGTCAAGTTATCAGGTTCAAAAGCTTTCACCAAGCTCTTGATGCGTGGTTTGAGTCCACTCACAAAGCTAGATACATAGAATGCTTCTGGTGCATCAGGATAAACTGAGAGCATTCTAGCTCGCAAGCCTTCAAAACGAGTTATATAATCCTTGATAGAAGCAGTTTGGACAAGCTTATTGAAGTTATCTACAACTTCACTCACATCTTCATCACCATACCTTGAACACAGCTCATTCAAGAATGTAGTCCAAGTAAGGTTAGGCTAGTGCGCAGCAAACCATAGTACCAAGTCTCCATTTCACCACGCAAATAAACTGCTGCAAGCACAACCTTCTCGTGATCATCAATATTATAAAACTTGAAGTATCTTGAGCATTTGCTCAGCCATGATTGAGGCAAAGTACCATCAAATGTTTCCAAATCAACCCTAGGCTGCCTGAATGCATAATTTCTTGCATTAGAAGCATTGTCACTTGAATCAGCAGCTGGAGGAGTGTGATCTGGTGGTCTAGTTTGCTGCAGGAATGGCTGTTGACTAGCTAGAAGAAGAATTCATCCTTTCGGTGGCTGGGACTCACTTTACCTCTGCCAATCAGAAAGATGTTGAGAAAATTGCTGTGATTGATTCGCAAATTTCAGATCTAATTTTTGAGCTTGATTGTCTAACTTCTGGTCCAATTTTTTCTCCATATCTTGCTGGAAAGTTCTGAACATATTTTGCATCATTTGCAGGACTTGATCCATCTGGACTCCTTGAACACTGCCTCCATCAGCTCCAACTACAGCTGCATAAGTAGGAGCTCTTCCAGCTGCACTACTTGCTACAACATTGGGCACGATATTAGTTGCATTGTTAGCTGCATTGGAGCGAGCAGTAGAAGCCATATTATACCTTCTTTTCCTAGCCAGGATTGAACAGATCACAATTCAGCAAGTTGTCGAACCAAAACTGCTCAATCAATCGAATTGAAGTGAATGTAATCCGATCAAATGTGTAGCTCAAGGCTCTGATACCAATTGTTAAGCATCAAGATGATCTTGATCTTAACCTAGGAGAGAGAATTAAGATGAGAGAACGAAGGGAAGGGGATGAGAAATTAGAGAGAAAATATCTAAAGATATTTCAAGTTTTTTTTATGAATGAATGAATCTTACAACTCCAACTATCCACTTATAGCTATTACAAGATTAAGAGACTAACAATGAATCTAGACCAACAACTCAAACTAACCGACTCAACAACCGAACACCAATTAAAACTTCAACAACCTTTTCCGCCAAAATTACAAAATTCAATTACATTCCGGGACCTGACACTAAGTCCTCCCAGAATGTTGCCTTCTCGCGCTCTGTTTGTCTAATTTGTGGTGGTAGGCACTGATGACATTCAATACCTCCCCAACTAGTACCATATCGATGCTTATGATCCTATCCTCAGTCCTGGTCACTCCAACTACTTTATCCTTGAGGCCACTGTCCACAATGATGCCAGCTCCATTCCTGCCTCTGGCCTTGCCCGCATACCATAGCTTGTAACCCAACACATCCCTGGCTTTCATGCCGACCCATTTCGTCTCTTGCAAACAAAAGATGTTAATATTCCTCCTGATCAACATTTGGGCCACCTCGAAACTCTTCTTTGTTAGCGTTCCGACATTTAGTGACCCAAGTCTCAATTTTCCCTTCCCCTTTTGCTTCGCCCTCCCCCTCCCCAACCCCTTTGAAGATGGCCTCATTCTCTGAGCTCCATAACTAGTAACGTTCATCCACTAGCTGTGACATCTACAAGAAACTTACTACAATCAATAACAACAGCACACCATAGTTCAACGGCAAAGAGCAAATCAGAACAAATCAAGTTAAGATACACCTAACAATCGTGACATAACAAATCAATTTAAGATACACCTAACAATCATGACATAAACTAAAAATAAAATTAAAATTAAAGATACAAATAAAGATATAAACTAAAATAAGAATAAAACTAAAAGATTAAAACTAATAATAGCAAGAGGGAATTCGAACCTTGGGCCGACCGGTTTACACTTACCGGGGCCGGTCGGCATTAGTGGTCTGGGGCTGGTGGGAGTGTTGGGGTGGTGTTGAGCAGTGGGGGCCATGAAAGGGATGGGGTGAGGCAGTACGGGGAGGAGGGTACAGGTGGTAGTGGGCTCGAGTGGTGGGAGGGGGAGTGGTGCAAGGCTGGTGGATTTCCGATGATGGGAGGTGGAAGGGTGGTCAGGGGTGGTAAGGTGGTGGTGGGGTAGTGGTCCGAGGTGGTGTGGTGGAGGTTGGTTGGGTCGGGAGTAGATTGTGGTGGGTGAGTGTGTAGAGAAGGGGCTCCTGGGCGACGGTGGCAGAGGAGGTGGTGGTTGTGGCTAGTGGGTGTTTAAGTGGCTGGGTCGGGGGGAGGGGGGGGGGGGTGAGATGGAGTCAGTGTCGCTTGGTCATGGCTGCGACGCTGGGCTGACGATGCGGCGTTGCCGTCATGTTGCCGTCCCCCTTGGCGGAGGTGTGGCCGAGTTGGCGAGCGAGCCGACATGAGATGACAGCTATTTGACGAGGGGCAAATCCCCATTGGAGGGTCAGCAAGGAGAGCAGAAAAAGAGGAGTGAGAGAGAGAGAGACAGGATCAGCTGTGTGTTTAAGAAAAGTATATCCTTATATTATTGGTTATGTACATTAAACTTAGCTTAAAGTGAAATACGGATTTTGAAGATATTAAAAGATAAATTCATGGATTTGATAGATATATGAATATACTGTAGCAAAAACTAACAGAAGTTGATGTTGTTAAGATGAATGTATAATATTGTTAAATAATTTATGTAGTTAATATTTTGGGTAATTAAATTACTGATTTCGTTAATTTTATTTTTGGTTAATCAACCTAGAAATTATGGCATGCAACATACTCACAGTATTGTGTCATTATGATGGAAATATGGTGCAAATTGTTGATGGCGTTGATTACACAGGTGGAAGACAGTTTGTACTCACGACATGGTCTGGAATGTCTCTTCCGGAGTTGAAGGGAATGATGCATGAACATACTGGGTGGGATAGTAACAGAATTGATATTATGATTACATGGAGAATTTTGTTATCCCAAAATCCTGTGCGATATACATCTGTTGAGATCACTTCTCCAGTGGCTTTGAGGTCCATGTTTGAACTGGATTTAGGAAGTAGGATGACATTCGTACAACTATACTTAAATGTTGTTGATGTTGCAGGCAGCTCTCAACAACAAGTATCACATTTTCAATTTGAAGCTGCTGGCCTGTCCATAAGTCCCATTGTGGATGTTTCATTGGTACAAGGGATGGTTGCAAACGAGGATAGAAGTATATTTGATGGGGCGTATGTCAACAATCATTCTGAGGCATCAAATGACTATGCAGATGTTGGTATTGACAATTGTGAGAACGAACTAGACAATGTGGATGGGCCTACAAGATTCCAAGCCCCTATTCCCGAGTTCAAAGATGTTTCCTAGGAAGACCAGGTAGTCTATTCTGAATGGGAAGAAGGTAGAAGACATAGGTCAATAGGGTCTAGTTTGGAGGAGGGACTATTATTTCAAATGAAGGAGGACTTAGTCAGTGCAGTGAATTTATGACACATTAAGAACAAGCTGCAATATGTGGTGCACAGGTCGAAGCCTCAATACATTGCCCTAAGGTGCATACAAACACCACAATGTGAGTGGTATTTGTACAGGGTACGGAAACAGAGGGTAGGCCAATTTGAGATATTAGTTTTAAAGGGGCCCCATACATGTTCCACCATTATATTGGCAAAAGATCACCGTCAACTGACCTCAAATTTTGTTGCGGATATGGTGTTCCCCATTATGTCTGCTAATCTGAAGATCAACATTGCTTCAATTCAAGCAGCAGTGAAACAGTAGCATGGGTACAACATTTCGCATTTCAATGCGTGAAAAGCTAAGCAACAAGTGCTCGAGCGGTTGTTTGGCTCACATAAGGAAGCATTTCTGATGCTCCCTAAGTCGCTTACTGCGTTGCAACAGTCAAACCCCGGCACTATTTTCGAATTGCAATTTAAAATCAAAGAAGCCAAGGAAGGACTGTTTCGCGAAGCTTTTTGGGCATTCGGGCCATTCATAGAGAGTTTTAAGTGTTGCCGTCCATTGATCAGTGTGGATGTTACCAATTTGTATAGGAAATACATTAGGAAGTTGCTGGTTTTCATCACATTTGACGCTAACAACAGTATGTATTCATTGTGTTTTGCTTTGGTGGATGAGAAGAATACATGGAGTTGGACTTGGTTTCTGTTATGTCTATGAACCTATGTGACTGGCGATCGCTCCCCAATGTGTATACTATCGGATTGACATGCTAGAATCAAGCGTGGAATGTCAATTATTTGGCCAGAGCCTGAAGGCCAGCATCAATACAGCACTCGCCACCTAGTGAGTAACTTCAACCACGGATTCAAAAATCCTACACTGAAGAAGAGGTTGAGTGCGATGGTGAGGGAACCTTCTAGAAGGAAGTTCGATGCTCTGTATGATCATTTGATCCATGTCAATGATGAGGTCAGACAATGGATACAAAGAAAGCCAAAAGTACGTTGGGCGCTTTCGCCCGATGGTGGTTATTGTTATGGTAACATGACCACTAATATATTGGAAGTGTTCTATAGTGTTTTGAAAGATGGATGAGCACTCCCGATAACCGTCCTGGTGGAGCTAACATTTCTTCGATGCAACAAATACTTTGTTAGCCATAGGGATCTTGCCGGGGAGTATTTTTCATGAGGTTTGCTATGGCCACCCACTGTTCACGTTGAAGTCTAGCATGCCGCCCTAAAATCAATGATTCATATGGTGACGCTGTTCGATCGAAACACCATAGAGTTCCAGGCAGCAACTTCTAGCTGTCAGAGAAAAGCAGGCATTAGAGGGGTGATTAGCAACACTGTAACACTGACTGAATGGAGTTGCACTTGTGGTGCATTATGAATCATTAGGTTTTGATTGTAATTTTGGTTGTATTCTTGGGTATTGTCTTCGTTGTTGAGATATCATGTATTCAAAAGTTAGTTGGGTTGGTTAGCAACATGGGAAGGTCGGTTGTTGGTCAAGATTAGTTAAACCGGGAGGCCGTGCAGTTTTAGCGCCAAAATAGATGTTTGAGTCAGTTATGGTAGTTGGCTAGGCTCAATGTTTCTAATTTTGTATAAATAAGCTCTAAGCATGTAATCTCCTCATTCAATGAACAGAATTTAGAATTTCCTTTGGAATTTCTCTCTTTTTTTCTCATCTCCTTCTCTATTTCTCATCCCTTTCACTTCTCTTCTCATCTCAACTCTGTCTTCTACAAGGTTAGCCTTTCAATTTCGAAATTGGAAGCTAACAATTGGTATCAGAGCTGGTTCAAGCAATCAATTGATTGATTGAGGCTAGCAAATCAAGGAAAATCATGATCGAAGGTGTAAGAACTAGGTCTGGAGCTGGAGGTGCAAATGCACCTGGTGCGGGAATGAATTTTGCTACTGCGATTGCAGGTCTTAATGCATCTCATGCTAAGGAAGCGGGTGCAAATGTTACAACTGGACCTAAATATATCACTATTGATCATCTTCAGAACATAAATGACAATATTGAAAGGATGTTAAAGATGCAGCAGTTACTTTTGGAAAAAGATGCGAATAAGGAAGATCGGTTGCAACAGATTGAGGTGAAGCTTGTGCAATTGCAAGATCATGTTAACAAGTAAGGAGAATCCAGTGTCAATGCAATCCTAAAGCCTGCTAGTTAGATCCTTCAATCTGTTGAAGTGGATCAGCAGCAAAGCAAGGCTGACAAAAATGAAGAAGTGTGCAAGACTCGAGGAAAGTCTCCGATATTGCAACTTGATGTAGGACCTTCAATTCACATCAGATCAGCTGAGAATCAACCTTTACAACCTAAAATTGATGTAGATAATCAGGATCGTGCCTCAGGACAAGTACATTGCAGATCGAATGCCTTGAATGCAGATCACAACCTCAGGAAACAGAATTCTATTTTGCATCACAGAGTTGCAGTTGATGAGTTCGAGCATCTTGATAGACCTCCTGATCGACATTTCCAACATAGATCAGTGAGTAATGACAATACATCTGGTGGTAGGAGTGGTACTCACAGGCAGCCAAGAGTGGAAATAGATCCTTTTGATGGTAGATAACCGGAATCATGGCTAAGAAGATGTGATCGGTATTTTCTATATTATAACATACCTGAAGATGAAAAGCTCCAGTTAGCCGCAGTACATTTACATGGTGATCATGAGGTATGGTACTATAGTTTATTGAAGAGCAAACCAAATCTTTCTTGGGGCCGATTCGTAGAAGAAATGTGTGAACGTTATGGAGAAGATGAGTCAACTGATGTTGTAGATAGCTTTAACAAGTTGTCCCAAACCTCAACCGTAAAAGAGTATATGATCAGATTTGAGAACTTATGAGCTAATTTGCTGTCAGTTTTAGCCATTGCTCCGCATGATGCAGAATCCTATTATGCCTCATGTTTTGTGAGTGGATTGAAGCCAAGGATCAAGAATATGGTTAAGGCCATTGGTCATAAGACATTGTCGAGTGCTTACAATAAGGCAAAATTGATTGAAGCTACTCAAGTTCAAACAAGTGATAAGAACAATTTTCAAGGCAGCAAGTTCAGACCGCAGCAAAAGAGTAATTCCGGTTCTGGTTTTAAGCATGCTATTGACAGGAGCTTAGTGAGGCTATGCTTTCATTGCAATCAACCATATCAGCCTGGATATAGGTGCAGATCTCATGCATTAATGTATGCAAGAGGTTCCCGAGCTGGTGTTGTTTCTGGCAGTGAGGATTCAGAGGCTGAAAATGACAGTGATGGGTTTCCTTCACATGATGAGATGACAGATGATGAAGTTGAGATATCAATGAAGGCATTGACCTGTAGTGGAGCTCATAATACCACCAAAATCAGAGGCAAGGCTAGAAAAAAAAAAAAAAAATCTATCATTGTTCTAATTGATAGTGGGAGTACACATAGTTTTGTTGATCCAAAGTTGATTAAGAAAGTAAGGTATGAAGTGTCAAAGACTCATCCATTGGCGGTGATGGTAGCTGATGGAAACTCCCTAACAACTCAAAACAAGTGACTATGCAAGATTATCAATTCACCTTTGATTTTAGAGTTCTTCCCTTGGGAGGTCGTGATATGGTGCTAGGTGTGGATTGGATGAGAACCTTCAATCCGGTTGTGTTTAATTTTGATAAAATGACCGTGGCATTTGAGGTTCATGGTGCCAAAGTATCTTTTCAAGGCATATTAGAGGAAGCTCAGCTCAAGTTGATTGATGGTAAACGTTTATAAGGTGGAATCAAGAAGAAAGCAATACAATGGCTAGGGCATTTGTCCATGATCTCCTCAGTTGAGCTGCAGCAAGACATCCAGCCATCTGTACAGGTCTTGGTGGAAGAGTTTGAGGACATTTTTGAGCAACCTAAGATTCTCCCTCCTCAAAGGAGTGTGGACCATGCCATTCCTCTTCGTGCAAATGCTGATCCGGTCAAGATTAGGCCACACCGATATGCTCATGGCCAAAAGATAGAAATTGAGAGATAAGTTGAGGAATTACTTCACATGAGTTTCATTAGTCCAAGTCATAGTCCTTTTGTGTCTCCTGTGATCCTCGTGAAGAAGAAAGATGGCTCGGCTAGAATGTGCATTGATTATCGACAATTGAATGCCTTGACAGTGAAGGATAAGTTTCCCATCCCCATCATAGATGATTTGCTTGACGATTCATATGCAGCATGTTTCTTTTCTAAGCTTGATTTGAGACAGGGGTATCATCAAATCGGAGTTCTTGAGCCGGATATATATAAGACTACTTTTCAGACTCATCATGGGCATTTTGAGTTTGTTGTTATGCCCTTCGGCCTAACAAATGCTCCGGCCACTTTTCAAGCGGCAATGAATGATGTCTTCAAGCTTTTCTTGAGAAGATCAGTACTCATTTTCTTCGATGACGTACTGATTTATAGCTCCACTTGTGAAGATCACCTCACTCACCTTAGACAAATCTTTGTGGTGATGCGACAACACAAGTTCTTTGCCAAGTTGTCTAAGTGTTTCTTTTCTCAGACAAAGCTTGAGTATTTGGGCCATATCATCTCCCAAGAAGGAGTTTCCACTGACCCTACTGAGATCCAAGCAATGCAAGATTGGCCAATTCCAATCACCTTGAAGCAATTGAGAGGTTTTTTGGGATTGACCTGGTATTATAGAAAATTCATTAAAGGATATGGTTCTATTGCAAACCTTTAACAAAACTCTTGAAGAAGGATGAATTCACATGGAATGAAAGGTCTTAGGCTGCATTTGAAGCTGTTAAGTCCGCAATGTGTGCTGCACCGTTATTGGCAATGCCAAACTTCACCGAGAACCATGTTTTGGAGGCAGATGCAAGCGGCTCGGGAATTGGGGCTGTTCTTTCTCAACATGGAAGGCCTATTGCTTACTTAAGTCAAGCTCTTTGTCCCAAGCATCAAGCTATGTCGACTTATGAGAAAGAATATCTAGCAATCCGTTAAGCCATTGAAAAATGGAGGCACTACTTGGATGGTCACAAGTTCATCATTCGAATAGATCACCAAAGCCTCAAGTATCTCCTTGAGCAAAAGATTGTGATGGGAATTCAAAAGAAGGGCCTCATGAAGATGCTTGGTTTTGATTATGACATTGAGTATAGAAAGGGGAAAGAAAATGCTGCAGCCGATGCTTTGTCTAGGAAATTTGAGGATACTGAAGTTGGGTACTGCAGAGCTACTACCGTGGTGATTCCTTCATGGATGGAAGAGATTTATAAGACATATGAGAGTGATCCTTTTGCCCAAGAATGTGTTGCTGCTGCCCTTGTGAATGATGCAGAAAAGAGTACATAGGAGGCTGGCATTTCAGTGCAGAAGGGACTGATCAGAGTTCATGGAAAGTTATATGTGGGATCTGCTACTGGTTTGAGAAATCAGATTATACTCGCCTCTCATGATGCAGCTTGGGGTGGTCATGCCGGTATAGAAGGCACTTATCAAAGGGTCAAGGCTTATTTTAGTTGGCCAAGCTTGAAAAAGGAAGTGAGTGATTATGTTAAAGCTTGTGAGGTTTGTCAAAAAACCAAGTTGGGAGATCATCGTTACAAGGGTCTCCTTCAACCCCTTCCCACTCCGGATGGAGCATGGATCAACAATAGCATGGACTCATTGAGGGGTTGCCAAGGTCGGAAGGCAAGGAAGTCATATGGGTGGTAGTGGATCGATTCACCAAATATAGCCATTTCATTGCTCTTGCTCGACCTGTTCCTGCTGAAAAATTGGCAAGGATCTTCCTTGACAACATTTATAAATTACATGGATTGCCTCAATCCATTGTGTCAGATCGTGACAAGATTTTCACAAGTACATTTTGGAGGGAGTTGTTCAAATTGATGGGTACAACGTTGGCACTTAGTTCCTCTTATCATCCTCAAATGGATGGCCAAACTGAACGTGCCAACCAATGTGTGGAGCAATTTTTTTGGAGCATGGTTTGCTTACGGCCTAGAGAGTGGAATCATTGGCTTTCTTTAGCGGAATATTGGTTCAATACTCACTTTCATGCATCCATTGGCACTTTACCTTTCCAAGCCTTGTATGGCTATCCTCCTCCTTCTCCAATGCTGCTACAACAACCGAGAGTTCCTGATTCAGCCGTAGGTGATTTAGTGCAGCAAAGAAAGCAGGTTGTGCAAGTGCTTAAAGATAATCTACAACAAGCTTGGGCACGAATGAAATTTTATGTAGACAAAAAGAGGGTAGACAAAAGCTATGAAGTTTGAGACATGGTCTACCTTAAATTACAACTGTATAGGCAGTCTTCTTTGGCTGTCGGGCGAAATGTCAAGCTAAGTGCCCGTTTCTTTGGTCCATACAAAATCTTGGAGAAAATTGGCAATGTTGCATACAAGCTTGACTTACCTTCACATTCATACGTTCACCTGGTGTTCCATGTCTCTCTACTTAAAAAGCAGGTCAAAAAGGGGACTGAGGTTGCTTGGGAACCACCTGAAGCAGAGGCTAACGGGTTGCTGCTGCTGCAACCAGTTGCTGTCAAGACCCAGAGAAGGCTACAGGTAGGAAGTGGTGCTGCGCAGGATGTGTTGGTGAGTTGGAGCAACTTGAACGAGAGCTTTGTGACTTGGGAAAATTGCAATTTCTTGAAGAGCCAATTCCCAAATTTGACTCCTTGAGGACAAGAAGTTTCTTAAGAGTGAGGGAATGTTATGAATAGTTAGGTTTTGATTGTAATTTTGGTTGTATTCTTGGGTATTGTCTTCATTGTTGAGATATCATGTATTCAAAAGTTAGTTGGGTTGGTTGGCGCCATGGGAAGGTCGGTTGTTGGTCAAGATCAGTCAAACCTGGCGGCTGTGCATTTTTGGAGCCAAAATAGATGTTTGAGTCGGTTATGGTAGTTGGCTAGGTTCAATGTTTCTAATTTTGTATAAATAAGCTCTAAGCATGTAATCTCTTCATTCAATGAATAGAATTCAGAATTTCCTTTGGAATTTCTCTCTTTTTTTCTTGTCTCCTTCTCTATTTCTCATCCCTTTCACTTCTCTTCTCATCTCAACTCTTTCTTCTACAAGATTAGCCTTTAAATTTCGAATTGGAAGCTAACAAGCATGCCGCCCTAAAATCAAGGATTCATATGGTGACGCTGTTCGATCGAAACATCATAGAGTTCCAAACAACAACTTCTAGCTGTCAGATGAAAGCAGGTGTTAAGAGGGGTGATTGGCAACACTGTAACACTAACTGAATGGAGCTGCACTTGTGGTGCATGGCAACTATTCATCGTCCATGTTCACATGTCATGGCGTGTTGTATGGCATGTAAGATTGATTTCGGAAAGTATGTTGATCCGCTGTATAGCCTTGCCATGTACGAAAGCGCTTACGCTCCATTGTTTCAGCCTCTTTCTGATCCTTCTTTATGGCCGGAGCACACTAGGACTGCGGTGGTTGCAGATCCCATTAGGTGGATAATGGGTAGAGGACGGTCGAGATCAGCACGTATACATAATGAAATGGACGTCAGGGAGGACACGTCCAAGAATAAATGTATCATATGTGGTCAAAGAGGCCATAATAAAAAAAAAAAAAACATGTGCGAATAGACAGCGATAGTTTTGTAATTAGGTTCATAGAAGTATACTTTCATTTTTTTAAGCAACATGTAGTAATATGTACTATTATCAATTGTAATTAGATGTAATGAATGTAATGTTACTATTGTGTTGTGATCGATTGAATGTTATATTGTTTTTAATTCTATTTTTAGCTCATGTATATAGGGAACTATTTTTAATTTTGTTAGAGATATGACAAGAGGACAAGCAGGACATGCTTCCAGTAATTGATATGGTGAGCAGAATCCGGGTCCAGATGATAGCTCAGTATTGAATCTTTAGGCCGACCATCGATCGGAGGACATTTTGCATGGAAGGGTATGTTAATAATCAATGGTTAGCTGTAAAAAATAATGTTTTAATTGTTCGAATGGTTGAGTGACATGCTTGAGGTTCTGTGTTACAGGCCGAAGAGGAGATTAGGGGGAGGATACACCGTCCCATAGCCCCTCACAAATTAGTACGACCTTATATCGTAGAGGCAGGCCTAATTGTAGTGACCCAAAAAGGTCATGTCCAAACTGATAACGTCTTGATTACTGCCTTGGAGGAGAGGTGGAGGTGAGAAACTCATACATTCCATCTACGTGTTGGTGAGATGAAGCCAAAACTACATGATGTTGCCATCTTACTAGGTCTAGGTATAAATGGCCCGGCCGTCATTGGTACCTCTAGCTACGATTGGGGAATCCTCTGCCACATTTACAGGCGTGTCAGCATGATCAGAACCACATGGTTGAATCAATAGGTAGAACAAGGACCCCTAATTAACGCTGATGAGCAAGTGCTGTTGCAGCACACAGATTGTACATCCTCCATTTGATCAACTCCGTGTTGTTTAGCAGCAACACTGGTAGTTGGGTATCGCTCGTCTACCTACCATTACTTGAAACAATGGAGGGCTGTAGTTAGAATAGCTGGGGGTCAGTAGTACTTCCCAACCTGTACAGACAACTATGCCGATGCTACATGCACGGCTGCAGGCAACTAGGCGGATGTGTTTTATTAGTACAAGTACGGATCGCAATTCATGTTTAATTCTCTAATGTGTATCATGATCCCAACTTTAACAATTTATCATGTGCAATTGCGGTCATGGGAGCACTTACATATCGGTCGACCACTTATCTCCGCCCCCCATCGCAATCAAGGTGCAGCTAATGATCCGTCGGATGACTAGAGCGCCTTCAAAGAAGCAAGCCCAAGTTAACAACAAGAAATCGAAGGGCAAGAAGAAATCCGGATTGTCTTTGGCTCGCTTGGTTAGGTTCTACTTTGATGCATTGATGTTCTCAATGTATTTCCTTTGTTTTCTTTGAGATTGTACTTAGGAGTTTCTTTTGATGCTCCTTTGTATTTCCTTTGTTTACTTTGCTTGTTTTTGCTTCCTTTTCGTTGGATTGAATTGTAGGCTTCGGCCGTGTCTTGGGGTATGCCCCTCATACTCATATATGGACGTACATCAGTGTGGTTTTTTGATATATATTCACCGACTTATCAAAAAAAATAATTATCCATCGCCGCCATTGGGGGCTCAGTAAGATAAAATAGTTCGCCACTGTGTTGCTTTAATGTACATGTAGTCTAATGTATGTATCTTAATATAATTCACTATATATTTCATAAACTGGAGTGCCAGCTTGACATTCCGCCAGTCTCCAAGGTGCAGTCACTCCTTTTTCTGGGACCAACTCAATGTCCAAGAACCTTATCAGATATATACATGAAAAAATACATATATATTTGTTGTTTAATATTTACTGTAATGACCAGGTCATTTTATATGTTCTCAGGTTAATTGGAAGTCGTACCAGCAATCCAAGTTGGACGCCTTGCCTGAGATTTATGTCGAGGGTCGTCACATCTGGCGATATGAAGGACCTTTGATATTCTTCGACATTGTAGAATTACATTAAGTTGACAGAGTGTTGCGTCAGTTTTGATTGACGCACAGACGAAGCATATCCCAGATCCTGTTGACACTCTCGACACGTTGCATAGTACATCTCGTCATGACAGGCACGACGAGAACTGGATTGTCTATCATGAGAATTGGCTCGAGCAGTGGACCTTACGGGAGCATCGTATAGCTGACATGCGTGATCCCCCGACATTGCCTTGAGAGTACATGGAATGGTATTTATCTATCACTAGACATGTCATCGCACGGCGTAAAGTTCTGCCCCACACTCGGCTTCTTTATGAACCAAGTGCTAACCGTATTCAACGATTAGTAAGTACTCTGAAAATATTTGTCCTATTACTTATTATACATTACATTTTATTAACATGTAAAACTATTATGTGCTATGTCGAAATTATTAGACAGCATAGTAGAAGGTGTGCTCAAGCGCTATGTAATAGTGCTCCCGACACTGTATCGCCTCTCTCCACATATCTGCTTACTATTTGTAGTAGCGCAATGGATGTTGTCCGTCAGGAACCTGATTTTAGACGTATTCTGCGAGACGAAAGTGTTGATTATCGTACTTTACGTGCTGCGCAAGGAAGTAGACGTGAGCGTCCACGACATAGTTTCTCGATTCACACGGTGTCCACACCCTCAAGATATCGTGGTGAACCTAGTCGTAGATCCACGTCAATTTTGATCCTTAAGATGTGCAATACTTAAAATTTAACCCAAGAATATTTTAAAGTTTGAAAAATTTTAGCAATCTATTACTCTTTTAGCAAAGTTTAATAGATTTTTATTACAACTACAAAAGTGAAACACCTAAACTATGTCAATATAAGTATCTTTGCTAGAATATGATTATTTTGTTGCCAAAAAGAGTTCATGTAGGTTTCAATAATATGCAGGTAACATACATCAAAATAAAGTAAATATTTATTTTAATTTACTGAATTTTTGCTCTAGTGGGGATTCCTGGGTGGCACGGGGCAACGCCATTCTCGAGTGGCAGGGGGCTGGTCACGGGTTGTCCAACGCGTTGGACGACGTTTGGGATGTCGTGCGAAATGTCATGCAACGTTGCACGACATCCCAAATGTCGTAACGACAACTCCGATGTCGTGCAACGTACATCAAGTTCTTGTAACCCATCCGAAATAACGTGCAACGAGTTATAAACAGTAAAGTATGTCATTTTACTAAATATTTTTCCATCCATGCAATTTTTCGAAATTTTTTTTTAAATTGTGCCCTTTTTCAAAAAGTCTTTCCTCTTGTACTCTTCTATATTTTATAGAGATTTTATTTATTATACAAAAAAAATTATCTATGAGTCTACTGTATGTTGTTGACCTATACCTATAGGTTCCATGTTTTATGGGCCGTTTAGCTGCCCAATGAGACGCATAAGTAAAATAACATATAGCCAATACATTTTGAGATTAATTTTGATGTTACTTTATTTTATGTTATCATGTTCATTCCGGAGTCCGCGTTAAAGATAATCATTCATAAACTGTTCATAATTTATTTTATTTTTGTCCTACATCATAGAGCCCTGCAGCGTCGCGGCAATCAATGATTTGATCATGTTCTGTTTGGTTAATTTTTGTAAAGTAGTAATTTGAAGCAAGTTTAGTGATTAAACAAAATGAGTAGAGGGCAATTTGTTAATAATTTATTATGTTAGATCTATTTTTGACTGAAATTATCACAAAAATATAAAATTGTAAAGCTTTAGAAAAATATAATGAAAGGTAAAACAATGTCACGCCTTGAAATTATATTATTCTAGGTTATGAACTCATTGCGCAGTTAATTATACAAATACCTCTTTAATTATATATTACCAAGTACATTTAACGCCCTCGACATATTTGTATAATAGCTAATAACAAGATTATAAATTTTAAAAGGGGAAGAAAAGTTAGGGAGTTTTAAATTTGAAACATAGCCAAAAGAAGGCGTGGATTTTATAACTACAAAGTCAAATCAAGAAAGCTCCATCACTCAACATTTCTTTTCTATGAAAGATCCTTGAAATTTATCATTAGATATAGTTGGCCCTGTTAATCATGTTTCAAACAATGATACTCTTAAGTTTGTGGCTAAATGCAATAGATCTCTATATTTAATTGAGGGTTATTTTAATTTTAGTACTCCAAATTTTTGGATAATTAAAAAAAAATCCGAACCTATTAAAATTATTAAAAAAGACTCCAAATTTTTTTCCGGGAATGATCTAATGCTACGGCACACAACACTAATAATTGTGGGCAGGGGCTAAGGAGAGAGAAAGAGGGATTAATTTTTTTAATTTTAAAATTTAATTATTTTTAAATTATAAAATTATTAAAATTTATATAAAATAATTTTAATATATAAATTTATATTTTACTTATTTATTAATTAAATATCTCTGAAATTCTTTTTATCATTTAATGTTTTAAATAAAATTTAATGGGTATGTAAATAATAAAATGGCATTTTATCATCTAATATGTAAATTTATAATTTGATTATTTATTAATTAAATATCTATTAATCTATTAAATTTTTATTAAAAATATCAAATTTCACAAATATTTAAATAATAAATAGTTAAAATATAAATTTAAAATTTATAAATTAAAATTAAAAAATATTAAATAAATTTTAATAATTTTATAAATTTAAATTAAAAAATTTAACTCCCCCGTCTTTCTCTCTCCCCTGACCCCCCGCCCCCTTCCCACCCCTGTCCGCTATTACCAGTGCTGTGGGTTACCCGTAGCATTGGATTCTTTCTATTAATAAAAGGAGCTTTCTCTAACAACCTGACTTCATTTTTTATTGTCGCTACTTACATGGCAAGATTATTTTAAATTGTGCTACAATATAATAACCATATTACCCCCCCAAAACAAAATTATATCCCCCTGCTATTTTTTTTTTCTTCTTCTTCTCTATTCTACCATTGATATTGACTTTAATTTTTTCTTTAATACTCAACTGTTTTACCTTTGTTATTTTCAATTCAAATGTATATGTCTATCTTCCTTCCTCTTTCTTCTACTTCTTCTTCATTCCACCATAGAGGACTAGCTTGAGCTTTTTTTCAAATATTTTTTTCACTGTTGTTTTAAAGTTTAATTTATTGTTATAGGTCTAAAATATTTTTTTTCAAATGTCGTTTTTTCATTCTTTTTTGTTTAATTTCACTTTATATTCAGTCTGTTTTGTAAAGTGCAATTTAACTGTCTGACATTTCAAATTCATTTTTAATTTTATAGTGTTATGATTAATTATTATTTATTTAATTTTAGCATATCATCTTGAATTTTTTTA
This sequence comes from Simmondsia chinensis, assembly GCA_018398585.1. Classification (NCBI taxonomy): domain Eukaryota; kingdom Viridiplantae; phylum Streptophyta; class Magnoliopsida; order Caryophyllales; family Simmondsiaceae; genus Simmondsia; species Simmondsia chinensis. Next base: position 15,031,687 of record JAGTTD010000018.1, on the reverse strand, counting down.
TTTATAATAATATTTTTATTTAAATGAACAATTTCTCAGCTTTTTTTTTTTTTAAATGCACCAATTAAACCCTGCGCTTTGGCAAGTGTGAAGATGAGAAAAAAAAAATGACGTCGATTTGCTTATGGGTAATTCCATCTTTCTATTTTTCCGGGACTTCAGGTCATCAGAGAGGGTCCTTTTTATAAATACGATAAAAACTTATGATCCTTTTTAATAATTTCAAAAGGTTATAATCCTTTTTTTAATTTTCAAAAAGATTGAGGTACTAAAATATAAATAATCCTTTAATTTATCCCCTGAGCTATTTAACTTAACACAATTCGTCCCTACCTTCAAATTTTATGGCTTGACTTGCGTGATTTGTCTCTCTTGTTCCTACAATTTCTCGTTCTCACGCGTTATGTAAAGAATCATCTCCTTGAGATCTATTATAATTTGTTACACTGGTTCAAGCAATGCGATGTGCAGTTAAACAAGTGTGGCCCAAGTTGATTACATGAGCCAAAATCATTTTCTACACAAATTGATTATGAGTGTGATTTATGTGAGGCTCACTATAGGTTCCAAGGACTGGTTGACTTTTGTTGAGCTAAAGAAAAAGCAAAGTTATATCGTCTGAGCCATGATATGAACTATTTTGTGGACATGGCCAACTTAGCCTTTTCTCTTCAAAATATTTACAAGAAATTAAGATAAAGAGCAAAATAACTCTTAAACAAAAGAGTAGAACCTAAAGCATAAAGACAAGTGAAACTTAAAAGGGCAAAATATTGACCAAACAATTCACACAAATGAAGCCTTGTCGGAGGCTTACCAAAACAAACACGAAGAAAGAGAAAATCAACAAAGAAAAAAAGGAAAAGAAAACTGAAGGATCATTTAAAAGAAACAAATCAGAATCAAGAGGAAAGCTTTGAAGTGACAACAAAATTGCGTACCAGTAAAAAAAAAAAAATGGATCATGCAATCATGATCGCCAAAAAAAAAAAAAAAAAAAATTAAAAAAAAGGCCCACATACACACTGTCATTAACAAAACTGTGAGAGTTAAGTAATATAACATGTCCAACAGGGTGCTGAGGTATTATATATATAAGGAAAGTACAGTTACAAGAAAACCCTTAGACTAATAATAATATAATCAACTCTATTATCCTAATACGCCCCCTTAATCTGCACCGGGGGGGGGGGGGGGGGGGGGGGAGACCAACGTGCAGATTGGCTTTATGGTAGCAGAAGCAAGCAGTAGCCAACCCTTTCGTAAAAATATCTGCAACCTACTTGGTAGTGGGAGTAAATCGAACCTCGATGTCACCCTTGACAACCTTTTCATGCACATAGTGAAAATCGACATCAATATGTTTGCTACGATCATTAGAAATAGGATTTGCAGCAAGATAAGTGGTAGACATGTTATCACAGTAGATAAGAATCGGGCCAGTGTGTCGCAGACCCAAGTCATGCATCAAGCATCAGATCCAGTCACACTGTACTACGACCTTGGCAACGGCACGATACTCAGACTCAGTGTTAGACTTTACAGCTGTGGGCTGCTTCTTAGCACACCAGGAGATGAGATTAGGACCAAGGAAGAGAGCGAAACCTGTGGTAGAGCGTCGTGTACCAGGACAACCACCCCAATCAGTATCAGCATAAGCGGTGATTGATGTATAAGACCCAGGAATGATGGTGAGACCGTGATCAGGAGTGAGCTTGAGGTATTGCAGGATGCGCTTCACCATTTGCCAATGAGACATCATGGGAGCACGCATGAACTGGGACACACGCTTAACAGCAAAGCATATGTCAGGACGGGTCATGGTTAAGTACTGGAGTGCACCCACTGCACCGCGGAACTCGGTGAGATCGGCTAGGAGGTCCCCGTTGGTCAAAGAAGGTTGTGCTCGAGCTGGTATCGGTGTCTGTATAGGTTTGGCCTCAAGCATATCATGCTTGCTAAGAAGGTTCAGGGTATGTTTGCACTGAGAGAGGAAAAGGCCATGGCGGGATCGTTTAGCCTCAATATCGAAGAAATAGTGAAGCGGATCGAGGTCTTTCATAGCGAATTGAGTGGATAGGGATGCAGTTAGTTGACTAAGAAGCGCAAGGCTAGAGCCTGTGAGGATGATATCATCAACATAGAGCAGAAGGCACACAATGCTGGTAGGGGAGCGTTGAATAAATAGGGAAGGATCTGCCTTACTACAGTAGAACCCAAGACTGAAGAGGAATGTGCTAAATCTGTGAAACCAGGCCCGGCGATCCTATTTTAAGCCTTACAGGGCTTTGCATAGTGCCATACATGCGTAGGGAATGTAGGGTGAATGAACCCAGGTGGCTAGCGCATGTATACTTCCTCACTTAAAAAACCATGTAAAAACTCGTTTTTCACATCTAGTTGGCGAATGCGCCAGGATTTTGAAACAGCAAGGCCCAGTATGAACCTAATAGTCGTGGGTTTTACAACAGGGCTAGACGTTTCAGTGTAATTAATACCTTCACGTTGATGAAAGCCCTGGGCAACAAGGCGAGCCTTGAAGCGATCGACTGAACCATCAGGTTTATACTTGACCTTGTTTTTCCAAGTGCTCCCAACAACATTGTGAGAAGGGAAGGGAGGTACGAGATCCCAAGTTTGATTTTGAATAAGAGCATTAAATTCCTCAGCTATGGCTTCCTGCCACTGAGGGTTTTTCACTACCTGAGAAAAAGAAGTGGGTTCTTGAATCACAACAACTGAGCTGAAGGATAGGACATGCTTAGACTTGTGAATACCGTCCTTAAGACGAGTACGCATGGGTTGACCACACTGGACAGAGGAGAAATCCTCTGGGATAGCAGGCGTGGCAGAGCTCGAGACCGAACAAGGGAGAGGCTGAGAGGTAGGGGTGGGACTGGCAAAGGGCACGGGTGAAGAGCCACCCGAGGCACCCCCTGAAGCAGACTGGCCTACACCGCAAGGGTGAGGCGAAGGAGACCCGCGAGCACCTGCATCGTCATCGACCAAAGCAGGAACAGGGGCGGGTGCAACCAGATGGACCAAGGGCATGATGCCTATAGACACTGTAACGGGGAGAAGGAGAAGGGGAAGGGGAATCTCAACAAGACCACTGGACGACAGCGCCGTGCAACTAGACACTAACGTGTGATAGGGGAAAACATTTTCAACAAAATGCGCATGACGACTGATATGAACACAACCAGTAGTGGGGTCCAATCAGCGGTAACCTTGTTGGGAAAATCATAAAAATTTTGGTGAAAAATAAACTCTGATGCCGACTATTGGGTTCACAGTTCTCAACTATGGTCACAACAATAGGCACCTAGTAGAGCACTTAGAGTAGGAGACACTTCTCTTTACCTAAGCCCCCGATCGGAGAGTCACGCTTCTTGACACCTCAAGTGCGAGAGCTCCCGGGAATAGGTTTATCTCTATAAACCCTTTGCCCTAATACCGGTTGTTGGGATAAATTTTAAAAATTCTCTCTAAAGATTACGCAGCGGAACAGGTTTAGAATTCATAACTCTAAACCTAGAGTTCACTTAAAAAATTCCTAATTTTAAATCTACCGACTTAAATTAATAATTTAAATCATGAGATCTAAATTCTTAATTTAGATCTATAGGCCTTTTACTCTAATACATTCATAACAATACATAAACTTAAACAGGCATAATAACGAATACTATAAATAAATAGAAAAGCGAAACTAAAAGAAGAAAAAAAGAAGAACATACCTGGAATTGCTCCTATAATAAAGAAAACTAGAAAGATAATAATATTCTTCAAAACCGAGACCCTGAGACCTTCTACGCAATGACCTCGAACTGCCCGGAGGGTGGGCTCCAAAAAATATTAAACGGGGTCTCCGAAATAATTTCAAAAACCCTATAGAAATATTTTGACTTCAATGCCAAACCTCGGAATAAGCCCCTCTATTTATAGAAATATATCGGAGCAAAAAAAAAATCTAATTATAATCAAAAAAAGGATTTGCAGTTTAAGTAAAAACGCAGCGTATCATTATAAAAAAAAATCAAAATATGTCGTTTCGTACCCAGGCTGAATCGCACCTCTTTGGTATAGAGAGTGACACGTGGCAGCATCTCATTGGCCAGCGCCCAAACCCACGGATCGCGCCTGGGTGAACCAGATCGTGCCACGTGGCACCCTCTGATTGGTCCATCCGTGTAGACACGGATCGCGGGACCTGTGCATTTCATTTTTCATGATTTTTTTGTTTTTTTGTTTTTTGTTTTTGCTTTGTTTCCCACATATAAAAATTCATCTTATGAAATTTAATTTTCCAAAATTATTTTATTTATAATTTTTAACTTTTATTCATCTCATGAATAATGTTTGGCAAAATTAATTTACCCATCTTATGGATAAATAATTCATCTCATGAATTTTTTAATATTTTTCTAATGGCAATAAATACAAAGGCTTGTGTAGGGACCTCGGGGACAATTTAAATCTAGCTCCAAACGGGTTAAATTAAATCATCTCTTGATATTAATTTAATTACCATTTAATGAGACTTAATTCTACAAAATAAATCTCACTGCACTCCAGACTTAAATTATTTATTCGATATCTCCCTAATATTCTGTATTGATGACAACAACCCCTCCACCAGATGTCCATGACAAAGGATAAATATAACTACTGCCACTATCCTTCTCACAGCTTCTCAATTATTTATCGACTCGCCCTTCACTGAATAATTCATTTATACTTGAACATATTCACAGTATAAATTCCAAATGTCAAACACTTGGAATACTTTGGCTGAAGTTTCCGAACCATTCAAATATTTGCGAATCAACTACGGGGACATCTGTATCTCATAAGAGACTGTAGATTCCCTATTGAATACCTGATCCTTGTCACACTGCACACCGCTACCCAGTGTACGTGGGATTTCAGTCATTCGTTTTAAACCTTACTTATAGGACATCAAAGTAACTAACGCTCCATGCACAAGTCCAAAATACCCTCAGGATTTATAGTCATCGTTCAAACAGTACAATACGAATCACTCATCTCCGATAGTAGTCTAGAAATAAGTAGCCCACATGGTCAAACTCAGTATGTCAAACACACTAACCTAACATTTTTGGATCTCCATCCACATGACCAAGACAAGCTATCTAAAGTGTCACGTTATAGCCTTAACATACAAGTGGTCCAGACTTGTCTTCGACTACTAGTCTTTCAAACAACAATCCATGTCATTTGTTCCAAGTCTATCTGTGGCTTAGTCTCATAACCACTGAGAACAAACATGTAAATTGTAGTCTGAGGACTACACCCATCTCATAGATGCCTCTGGAAAGAAAATCACATGTAGTATAAATGCTCACATACACGAATTTAACTAGCAAACGACTGGGACTTCAATTTTATTTATTAATTAAAATAATATATCCAGAATAAATCTATATTTTAGGACACTGTTCCTAAAAATCTCCCACTTGTCCTAAATTCAATTTATGACAAAGTCCATACTCACCCCTTTTAAGTTTGAGCCAAAAATCTACTGAGCCTAACCCTTAGTGAGCACAATTACTCTATTGTGAAGTCAACAATACAATACTGCTTCACATTCCCTCACTAATGGCTCCCACTCCAAGAGTAAAGACATGCTTAGACGTCGAACATCTATTATATTAATCTGACTGGAAGTCTTAAATCAATATAACCAACTGGAACCAACTCGTCACCTTGAAAGATCAGCATAGGAAATCTAGTTCTTCTTAAGGACTAGAGAAAACACTTTACTGCCACCTAGTCCATTGGACCCATATTAGACCAACACCTGCATACTATCCCATAGCAAGGCAGACGTCAAGTCTCGTGCACAACATGGCATACCTGAGGCTCCCACTACCAAAGCATTTAGAATATTCCTCAATTACTCCTCCTATTGAGGTGTCCTAGAACACTACTCAAAAGAGATAGGGACTCCATGCTATACCTTGACAACATCTTGTCAATATAAGTGGCTAAAGAAAGGACCCAACATCCTACTCTTACGACCTTGCAGAAGCTTAATCCTAAGAGTAGAGCTGGCTTCTCCTATATCTTTCATATTGAGCTATCATGACAACCAAGTCTTTATAGCTAATGACACCCCTACATTATTCTCAATGAGTAGTATATCGTTGACATGCAATACTAAGAAATTCACTACTTTCTCTTAATGTCATTTGTACACGCATGATTTGTTTAACCAATTGCTCAAAAACTATAAGACTTAATAGCTTTATGGTGGCTAAAAAGACTAGATTTAGTGCCACGATCAACCACTAAGGCTCCCGCTATGAACCTGTCAGGTGTCCTGACAATCCTCCCACCACACCTAAGCGCTCGTGTACCTGGAACATTCTCATTCTTATCAGTCGGTGCATCTAATGCATCCACTGTGTCTTAAGTTGTGCCTAGTTGCTCAGAATTATTGTCATTTTCTGTTAATACTAATTTGTTTTTGTTTTTATAGCTTACTTGCAAAATCCTTCTCTAAGTATTTCGCATTGTTCACATATGTAAGGAAAAACATGTATAAATCATAAACACACGTTCCTTAGTAAATAAAAATTTTATTTCTTGTAGTAAAGGTTCAGAACCATATTAAAAAAAAATGAATAACAATTATTCTTCAAACCGCATAAGTCAAATTCCTGTCCAATGCAGGTATGAATAAACAAAACCATTTAAAACAAAAACTCTAACACTAAAGACTAAGCTAACACTTCCAATTGCTAAGACTGCCACTCTTATACCGCCTTCAACTGTCAGGTACAGCTCCCATCATGTAGCCTCCTGGTTGGCTTGAGCCCCTGTAACATATTACAGACTTGGTTAGTTGAACCTGAGTCCACACACCAGGAATCTGGTGAACTCACAACTACACAAGACTCAAATCAGTGAGATATCAACATACCTTCACTAGATGGTTTAGCAGTCTTTGCAGGAAGAGTAGCCAAGTACTTTACGCAGTTTCTCTTCCAGTGGCCCTTTTTTTGGGGAAAGTGACACTTTCCCTTTACTGGCCTTTTGTTAGGATTAGTTGCTACACTAGCAACCTTGCCCTTACCTTTCTTTCCAGTCGGTCCCTTATTCTGCTTGCTCCCATTATTCGTCGATACCTGAGTCAAGTGGACACTCCCCTTGGCTCGCATAACACCCTCTGCTACCTGTAGCTCTTTCATCAGCTCAGGTAATGAATAATCCTTATTATTCATTGTGTAGTTCAAACTGAATTGAGTAAAAGAGCCGGACAGAGAGCTAAGGATGATGTCCTGTTGAGACTGACTATCAATCTTAGCACCCAGAATCTCCAACTCAGACAAGCACGCCATCATTTTCATGACGTGCTCCTGAACTGGGGACCCTTCTGACATCCTCTTGTTCAAGAGCTTCCTCATCAGCTCTTGTCCAATTGCCCTATCTTGACCACCAAATATTTCCTTTAAATGTTTGATCATTTGAGCTATTGTTTCCATCTCAAGCATCTGATGCTTGAGTACATTGGTCACAGAGGCCAAAATGTAGCATTTGGCTAACTCATTAGCCTTATTCCAGCGTTCATAACGCTATTTAACAGCAACTGCAGAATTATTAGCGGGCACCGTAGGTCGAGCTTCAGTGAGAACAAACTTATGACCCTCATGTATTAATACTATGTCCAGGTTCATTTTTCAGGTGAAGTAATTCGGTCCAGTTAAAGCATTATTTTTCAGAATTGAGTGAAGTGCACCAGTCGCAGCCATTTCAAAAATATCGTAAATGCAAACAATCGTGTGTCTACCTTATATGAGTCATGTATAATGCAGTGATATATTTTTCTTTCAATTTAGCATACACAATAAGTCAGATGTCCACCAAACTGTACTATCATGCATACAATGATGTCCCAAACACACCACTTCTTACTCCCCGGCAGCAGGGTCGCACGAAGCTAGTTCAGGTGAGAACTATTCTCAATTAATCTGTTTTTCTTGTAACTCTTACTAAACATGATTAACTCACCACTTTACTTTAGTGTCTAACATGACACAATAGAGCTCCTCGGGGAGGTTAATGCATCACGCTAGTCAAGTATAAACCATTACCTAAACCTCCATACAAATACACGAAATACTCCACGGCAGCGTGGTCGCATGGTTTATTTGCACTTTGGTTTATCCTAAAGAAGTCTAACCCTATAATCTGCAAACCGACATCCTCCGCAGGGAGGTGCATCGATGTACTATACTGCTAGACCGGTAATAGAGACCGTGAGGTTACAACAATTGAAAACTCGCTACCACTTGATTTTTATAACTAGTGATTTTTAATTAACTTGCATTTACAACCTGGATTATCTCATAATCCCCTTTAGAATCTCATTCTAAAATTAACCATAATTAATTAATTAATTTATTCAAAATATTATTGTTTTACAGTATAGATTATCTCATAATCTTACATTTCAAAATCCAATTTCAAAATTAAATTAAAAATAATTTTATTTAAAAATAATAGTGATTTTGTGCTTAGACTATCCTATAGTCTATTTACCGAATCTCATTCTAAAATCAAACAAGCTTAGACTACCAATAGTCTAGCTTAGAATCTTATTCTAAAATTTAATCGACAAAATTTAACTTTTATTTTAAAAATAAAGTTAACTTAAACTATCTTATAGTCTACTTTAAAATCTTATTCTAAAATAACTTCAAATAAAATTTATTTAAAATACTCTGATTTACAACTTAAATTATCTCATAATTTAATTTAGAATCTCATTCTAAAATAAAATTTACTAATAAAATAATTAATTAATAATTGTTATACAAATCAGTAAAAAAATTATTTATTTTTTAATTACCTAACTCTGACAACAGCGTCAGAAAATATTTTTATTTATTTAATTTAAAAATTAAAATATTTAATTTTAAAATAAATTGAATTTAATCTCATTAAATTAATTTTATCTGATTTCGTATAAATAATTAAATCTATTTGCATTAGATCAACTTTATCCAAATTTATAAAAATATTTGAATCTAATCCTATTAGATCAATTTTGTCCGATTTTGTAAATGATGATTGAGAACGTATAATCTCGTTATACGAACAACACAGCCGTAAATTTATGGGTTGTTCTGAATTAATGATTACTTCATTAATGATTCAAACAATTTAAATCGTCACTATAAACAATGCAGTTAACTATTAACTCTTTTAACCAATTTAAACAATTTAAATCGGTACTTTAAAACAATCTAATTAACAATTAATTACTTTAATGTTACAAATAATTTAAATCACAAATACAAACAATAATATGAAATAATCACTAATTTATCATCAATTTAAACAATTTAAATTGATACGTCAAATTAAACTAACTTTCTTTTTTAATAAAATCTCTATTTTATTAAATCGCAAATCTATTTATTTTGATCTTATTATACCTAGTCATGTATATCATGAATGTAATCAGAGACTGGCTCTGATACCAATTGTTGGGAAAATCATAAAAATTTTGGTGAAAAATAAACTCTCATGCCGACTATTGAGTTCACAGTTCTCAACTATGGTCACAACAGTAGACACCTATTAGAGCACTTAGAGCAGGAGACTCTTCTCTTTACCTAAGCCTCCGGTCGGAGAGTCACACTTTCGTGACACCTCAAGTGCGAGAGTGCCCGAGAATAGGTTTACCTCTATAAACCCTTTGCCCTAATACAGTTTGTTAGGATGAATTTCAAAAATTCTCCCTAAGGATTACGCAGCGGAACAAGTTTAGAATTCATAACTCTAAACCTAGGGTTGATTTAAAATTCCTAATTTCAAATCTACTGACTTAAATTCATAATTTAAATCATCAGATCTAAATTCTTAATTTAGACCTACAGGCCTTTTACTCTAATACATTCATAACAATACATAAACTTAAACAGGCATAATAATGAATACTATAAATAAATAGAAAAGTGAAACTAAAAGAAGAAGGAAAGAAGTACATACCTGAAATTGCTCCAATAATAAAGAAAACTAGAAAGATAATAATATTCTTCAAAACCGAGATCCCGAGACCTTCTACGCAATGATCTCGAACTGCCCGGAGGGTGGGCTTCGAAAAATAATAAACTGGGTCTCCAAAACAATTTCAGAAGCCCTAAAGAAATATTTTGACTTCAATGCCAAACCTCGAAATAAGCCCCTCTATTTATAGAAATATATAGGAGCAAAAAAAAAAAGGATTCGCAGTTTAAGTCAAAACTCAGCGTATCATTACAAAAAACAATCAAACGCGTCATTTCATACCCAGGCTGAATCGCGCCTCTTTGGTATTGAGAGTGACACGTGGCAGCGTCTCATTAGCCAGCGCCCAAAAGCACGGATAGCGCCTGGGCGAACCAGATCGTGCCACGTGGCACCCTCTGATTGGTCCATCCGTATAGACACGGATCGTGGGACCTGTGCAGTTCTTTATTCGTAATTTTTTTTTTGTTTTTGCTTTGTTTCCTACATATAAAAATTCATCTAATGAAATTTAATTTTCTAAAATTATTTTTTTTATGATTTTTAACTTTTATTCATCTCTTAAATAATGTTTGGCAAAATTAATTTACCCATCTTATGGATAAATAATTCATCTCATGAATTCTTTAATATTTTTCTAATAGCAATAAATACAGAGGCTTGCGTAGGGACCTCGGGGACAATTTAACTGTAGCTCCAAACGGGTTAAATTAAATCATCTCATTATAATTATTTTAATTACCATTTAATAAGACTCAATTCCACAAAATAAATCTCACTACACTCCAGACTTAAATTATTTATTCGATATCTCCCTAATATAGTGTATTGATGACAACAACCCCTCCACTAGATGTCCATGAAAAAGGATAAATATAACTACTACCATTATCTTTCTCACAGCTTCTCCATTAGTTACCGACTCGCCCTTCACTGAATAATTCATTTATACTTGAACATATTCACAGTATAAATTCCAAATGTCAAACACTTGGAATACTTTGGCCAAAGTTTCCGAACCATTCAAATATTTGCGAATCAATTAAGGGGACATCTGTATCTCATAAGAGACTGTAGATTTTCTATTGAATACCTGATCCTTGTCACACTTCACGCCGCTACCCAGTGTACATGGGGATTTCAGTCATTCGTTTTAGACCTTACTTATAGTACACCAAAGTAACTAACGCTCCATGCATAAGTCCAGAATACCCTTAGGATTTAGAGTCATCGTTCAAACTGTACAATTCAAATCACTCATCTCCGATATTAGTCTAGAAATAAGTAACCCACATGGTCCAACTCAGTGTGTCAAACACACTAACCTAATATTTTTGGATCTCCATCCACATGACCAAGACAAGCCATCTAAAGTGTCACGTTATAGTCTTAACATACAAGTGGTCCAGACTTGTCTTCGACTACGAGTCTTTCAAACAACAATCCATATCATTTGTTCCAAGTCTACCTGTGACTTAGTCTCATAAACCACTTAGAACAAACATGTAAATTGTAGTCTGAGGACTGCACCCATCTCATGGACGCCTCTCGAAAAAAATCTCATGCAGTATAAATGCTCACATACACGAATTTAACTAGAAAACGACTGAGACTTCAAATTTATTTATTAATTAAAATAATATATCAAGAATAAATCTGAATTTTAGAACATTGTTCCAAACAAACCTTTGTACAGGCCGGCATATCCGAGGAAAGCCCAGGGGAGAGAACGCAGGGCTAATTTATGAGCAGTACGGGATGTGATGTTGGGAAAATAGGCACGCCCAAAGACCCGAAAAAGGTTATAATCAGGGGCCCGATGAAAAAGCTTTTCAAAGGAGACAGATTACGTAGTAGAGGCGTCGGTAGCTGATTGATAATACAACAGGCTGTGCATGCGTCTTGTTCCCAAAATTCATAAGGAAGTTGGGCTTGGAGTGGAAGGGTCCGTACCATTTCAATTAAATGTTGATGCTTATGCTCCGCCACTCTATTTTGCTGTGGAGTATCAGGACATGAAAGACGAAAGTGAATACCATGAGTGCGACAAAGGGCCGCCATTTTCCTGTTGTCAAACTCACGACCTCCATCACTTTGAAAATACTTAATTATAGTGGAAAACTGATTTTCAACAAAAGCCTTAAAGCTGAAGAAGATGGAGTACTCTTCGTCTTTCCGTTGCATCGGATAAAGCCAAGAGAAGCGAGAATAGTCATTAATAAAAATCACACAATAATGTGAGGCTGAAGTTGATTGAACCGGAGATTACCAAACATCAGAATGAATTAACTGTAAAGGAGAAGTTGTTGTATGTAACACACGAGCAAACGGTAAACGACGAGACTTACCTAGGCAACAAGCCTAACAATGAGAAATAGAGGTAGAACTAGAACGTAGTAAACAACGTGAACGTAAAACATCAAAAACTGAGTGACCTAAATGTTCTAGGCGCCGATGCCACAGATCTGGAGGTGCGGTTTGTGCAATAAACCCTGTGAAATGCGGAGAAAAGCCATATAGAGGATCGCTATTGAGCATCTTGAGTCGGGGCATCCCTGTAACCTTGTCCTTAACACAAAAGGAGGAAGAGTCAAACACAACACAGCAGTTGTTGTCACGACACAATTGTTTAACAGATAAAAGATTATAAGTGAGACCAGGCACTAGAAGAATGTTAGATATTTTAAATCATGCTTGGGAGCTCGTAGTTTAGAGGAGCCAGTATGAGTAACAGGTAGCAATGATCCATTACCAACTTAAATATACTTAAAACCAGTGTACGGCAAAATATTTTGTAAAATACCTCGGTGGGAGGTCATATGATTAGACGCTCCTGAGTCAGAGTATCACGCAGGATCAACATAATTTGCAGCCGATAAGGTAGAAAGGGAGTGGGAGAGGTCGGTTTGAACAAAGCAGCGGGGACAAGGAGAAGCAATATGGCCAACCTGATGACAAATCTGACAAACAACGGGACTAGCACCGAGCATTCCTGCTTGGGGTGGATGAGGAGCATAGCCGATATTGTTGAGCCAAGGCTGAGGTGGAGTGGGTGCGGCTCCAGAACTGACCGTGCCTATCCCGGGGGTTGGCGGTTGACCGTATGACCCTCCACGGCCCCCTTGACCTCCTTGGCAATTGAAGTTACGCCCACGACCCTTACGCCCACGACCACCACGATCCCGATCGTGACCCGATGAGTCAGAGGGCGCACTGGACGCTGCAAGGGCATGCGCATGATCGAAGGAAGACCGTGATTGAATCCGGGAGATGGCAGCTTCTTCACCCAATAGTGCAGTCTTAAGGCGCTCAAAGGGAAGATCCCGAGAGGACTGACGAGTGAATCTACTGAAGGCCGCATATTCCGGTGGAAGACCAAAGAGGGCATAGTGCATTAATTCACGATTCGAGACAAGAGAATCTATGGCAGCAAGGTTATCGGTATGGTCTCAAGCTCGATTAGGTAGGCAGTCATAGTTTTGTTATCTTTGCGAAGAGTGACAGGTTGGGAGCGGAGGTCAAATTCTTTGGCAAGTGAGTGGTCACGGAATCTCTTGGCTAGGGCATCCCACATGTACTTGGAGGTTGGGTGATGGATAACATCATTGAGGACTGGGCGAGTGAGAGAGGCTGAGAGACAGGCCCTAATACCCTGATCAATACAAACCCAGGTTTGATGGTCAGGATTAGAGATGAAGGCACCAGTCGGGATTTGAATTTAACAATGAGGGCAAGGTAACGAGCCATCAAGAAAGCCCATTAAGTGATGGGCACGAAGGAGCATGGAGACTTGTTCATGCCAGGCGTGATAATCAATTGGGGTTGGGGTATCAAGTTTAACAGTAACCAGGCATGTGAAAGACGATATGGGAAGGGGACCCGAGGGGCGGACCGGTTGGTGATACCCAGAGAGGGGCACGGCTAGGGAACCAGGAGGGGTAGGAGATAGGCCAGGGATTGAGAATGCATGATCAATGCCTGGAGGCATAGAAGATGGCCCAGAAAGTTAAATTTGAGAGCTGTAATTGGGGAAGGACATACCATGGGTGTACCCGATAAAGGAAGCAGAGGTGGCGACGGGAGGAAGAGAACCGAGAGTTGGTGGTATGGGTGGTCGACCGATGATGGGTGTACTGGGGACGAGCCCATGGTTGTAGGCGAGGTCGGTGAGGAGGAGGAGGCTTGGTTGCTAGCCATAGATTCACCAATCAAAAAGGAATACACGGACTATGTCTCTTGAGATCGTGCCAGAGAGGGAAGAGCGGCCGAACGTGGGGAAGAGGAGCAATAGTAGCACCGGGTGTGGGGGAGGGCGGCGGAGGCACTGGTTGTTGGGGTGAGGGTTAGGGTTTCAACCCCACCCTTTTTTTGTGTTTTCCTTTTTTTTTTTGAGAGAAGAAGGTATAAAGGGTAAGGCTATGATACCATGTGAGAGTTAAGTTATGATAACATATCCAACAGGATGCTGAGGTATCATATATATAGAGAAACCAAGTAAAATACAATTACAAAAAGGCCTTTAGGCTAATAATAATAAAAAGAACTCTATTATCCTAATAAAAATTCTTCAACTCCAATTAAAAGCATCCTTATCTAAATATTTATAATTCTTAATGCTCAAACAGCAAAACAGAAAAATATTTCAACACTTCAATTTCAACCAAAGAAGTTTAGCCAATGCTATATTGGCGGGTTGCGTCAGCATGTTGAGTTGGGCCGCAAGGTGATCTTTACCATTGGCCAACTCTAGTCATTTCGCTTTACCATCGGCCCTATTATTGCTCCCCGACATTATCTTTTTGTCATAAACCATGTACCTAAGATGAATTTGTTTATTTAAGTAGACCAAATGCTTAAATTAAGCATACAACAAGCGAGTCATTTAAATTATAAAGTTCTGAGTTTTCTTCTTAAATAGATTGTGTTAGGTGCGAGTTGGGTTTTCAATCCAAAAGATTGTTTTTCTTCATTGGCAAGTTTAAAAGGTACAAATTGCGGAGCCTGAGTGGTAAAAGTAAAGTGTCTAATGCCCAACCCTTGAAAGGCAAAAGCCTAGCTCTAAAATGTGACCGCTGGAGGTTGGTAAGCTCAGCTGCAATGTTCTCGGATTTTGTTTCTATCGAAATAAGTTGCTCTTGAAGTGATGATCGCCCGACTTATTGTGCTTCTTAGCTGCCTCTTTAAGGTGGTTACCAAGGATGCTGCAAAAATGCAGGCCTTCAACTTGAGACAATTACCTAAAATGCCAAAGGAAATGCTAGCCTCAAGGATAGTTATATAGAAATTTGGAGAGGTTAAGGAGATGACCTGTCGACTTCAATGCTCGTTTTTAATGTAAAAACTCCCTGGCACACTAAGGAGGTACAGGGCCCATTACATTTTAAGTGTTTGCATGATTTCAGGGAGCAGCAATTAGATCCTTAGTCTATAAATAAGGGGACTTGAAGCTTAGCAAATGGTCCAATATCAATACAAAACTCTAAAGTTTTTCTACAGCACACTTGCACTATATTTTCCTTTTCTTTTCCTTAAGAGAAGGCATACTTGTAGCTTTGTTTGTATCAATAAATACAATCGAGTGCTAGTTAAGATGTATGGGAAGGTACACCCTTATGCCGTAGCTTTCATCTTCAACCATTTTAGTGGATCAAACTAGTGTCAATAATCAAATGTTTTAACAATCAAGCCTCAAAAGAAATTTGTTTTTTTAAATCAATAAAAAAGCATGCCTACCAATATGGTGCAATACACCAAGGCAATTGAATACATGAACATCGAAACAACCAAGCAAACATAATTCATCCACACACACAAAACCACACCCACCTAACGTCATAACTAGGCAAACAAAGAATCCAAGCTAAGCATACCCAGTTTAGCATGTGCATCAAGAACTCGAATTGAGTGTCTCCCTTTATGGACAAAAGTCACACTCTGGAATAAGTCCATATCTATTGGTCCGACGATGGAGTAGAGGCCCACTTGATTGCAATGGATGGATCTGACTTCACAATGACTTGCGCTTGAACCAGCCAAATAGCTTTAACTTCCACAAAGGTGGACTCATGGATCCCAATTGAGATGGAGAAAATAGCCCTCAAGGTGCCATTTGAATCTGTAAGTACACCCTCAATCCTTGCTCTCCCTGACTTGCCATCAAACGACACATCTACATTCCACTTAAAGACACCTTCAAGTGGAGGACACCATGGAGCAGAGATATTTCGACTAAAGACAGAAAATAGTGTTATGCTTGACCAAATTAGCATTACGTTGGTGACCAAGCTTGATTCACTTGGTCAATTTAAAGCATCAACAATTGGTCCAAGCTATGATGACCTAGCCTTGACCTTCATAGCACTGATCTTAGATTGATCACCCAAGTTCAATTCCCTCTTTTAAGATTGTTGTTAAGCTTCATCCTATAGGCGTTATCTTGAGTCAAGGGTTCCGAGCATAGACCTAATTAACTTGAGATCAAGATAGTTTGTTGAACTTTCTAGCTTATCTCCACCTTAATTTTCAACTCTTAAGCATTTGAAGTAAACTGTTTTAGGGTGCTACGTGTTTACGACGAATTTGGTGAGTGTACTTATTCGTCGTTTTGGAGCTCTGTATGAGGTGGAATTTGTAAGGATGAGCTGAACTCAAACTCAACTTCACATTCCCTGCAAGATTTAAACAAACAATTAGAGGGGCCCATTGGGTAAACCACGGGGGACCCCTTCAATGCTCAAGTTAGTATTAATCTCGTGAAGTAGAAAAGAAAGCAGGTAATAAATAGACATAATAGATATAAAAGACTTAGCATAAAGGAAGTAGGAGGCTTGAACAATTATTGCTTTGGAGAGGAGATAGTGAAAGAAGAGGGAAGGAAGAGGTGTAAGAGAGGTGAGTAGGAGGTGTGAGAGAGGTGTTTAGGAGGTGTCTCGAGATGTGAGTAGCCTTTTTTCTTTTATAGAGAACTTTGGTCAGCTCAGTCGCCTATTCTGGGTAGCCCATTTCTGGGTCACCCATTTCTAGCTAGCCTAGTTCTGGGTAGCCCATTTTTGGCTAGCCCATTTCTGGCTAGCCCTTACTACACAGGTAAGTACAGGGCAAGCGATTAAGTGCAGAGTGAGCAAGTGTCGAGTGAGTACCTTGCTAGTATAATAAACATATACTCCCCCTACTCCATAAGCAAACTTTGGTCATTCGAAGTTTGGCCATGGAGTATATTACACGTCATTTCTTTGACCATAGCTTAAAATATTATCCCTAGCGATGGAGGTGTTCAACATCCTATGTTGGCCTTTCATAGTTTCCATTCATATGTGTTTCGAACTTTACCCAAGGTTAGTAACGCGTACGCCCTAAGTAGTATGTGCAACAAGGTATCTAATGCTTAACAGGGTTTGTATCCTTGTAGGGATTTTAAAGGGGCGTTTTATCTCTTTGTTTGTTTAAATGAAGTAGTTCTTAAAAGAATCTAAGTCTTTGAAGCCTTATGAAACTTAGAGTGTTTAAAGTATTTTGCTCTTTTCTTCCTACAAGTGCCCATAGCAATTTGAACTCTATGTGATAAGCACGTAAGGATATCACTCTCATGACTGACCACTGGGTATATGTACATTTAGTTAGTAATACCAATAATGTGGTGATAGGGTGCATCTAGATCCTGTTATTTTGATAAGTACAATATATCTGGCCGGAGCACAAGGTTGTTGGTTCAATACATTCGGTTAGTATGTAGATGATATGTGTAACACACTTGGACAAGGTTAGGGCATTCAATAATTTGTGTTTATTTTACTGTCAAATGAACCATATGCGATGTACCTGAATGAAGTCAATGCAGTGAGTATGGGCCAACAATCTAGAATTAGGGTCGATAAATATGTCATATAATGGTTTGATGGGGTGAGCATGTCACTGATGTAACTGTCACGTGAGTAGACAGAACGTATATTATGGAGATTAGCACATCTTTTAAACCTACAGATCCTATGTACTAATTACATGTATCAAATGGCAAGTAGATAATGGTGCTCATTGTATGGTCTTTAGATAAACCTTAATTGGCAATGAGTATTACACCCGCCGTGAGTGATTTCACCAGGGCAGACTATGTTGATGGTTGCTGCATTCGTTACCGGTGATTGCACCACGGCGGACCATGGTGTTTGGCACAGCACCCGTTGCAGGTGATTGCACAAGGGCGGACCATGGCATTTATTATTGCACATGTTGTTGATGATTGCACAAGGGTGGACCATGATATTTTGTACTGCACTCGTTGCAGGTAATTGCACAAATTCGGACCATGGTGTTAGTTATTACACCAGTTGCGGGTGATTGCACCCGGGTGGACCATAGTGGCAAGTATGTACTTGGACAGCTGTCAGGTGTCATGTATAAAGTAGTTGGATAAAGTTGAGCATACTCGGGGCCACAAATCATATGCCAAGAATAAATATCAAGATAAAGATAGTGCTGCCAGAAACAACACATTTTTAAGGGTATTACCTACTAAGGCTGCATTTGGTTCAACATGGCTTGAAGCTGTGAAAATAACTAAGAAAAAAAAGATGCAAAACTGGTTCTTTGTCACAGCTTATTTCAAAAAAAAGCTTAAAAATTATTATATTAACATTAAATCTTTACTACCATGACTTACGTTTACTTGTTATCACCAGTCCCCCTAACCAACACACCTTTTATGGTCATGGGTCGCTACACTTACCACTTTTCACTACCATGGCTAACTATTATCTTGATTTTTTCTTACTTACTATAACTATATAATTAATATCATTAAGTCATTTTTGTGATTATAGTTGGTAAGTTACTTGTTTAACTTGTGTTGAAATGCTTTATTTTGTGAAAAAGATCTTTTTGCATTGCATGACCAAACACTTCACTGTAAAACAATATATTTTAAATGGACAGATCTTATTTAAATAGACAAGCTGAACAAGATAAACTGAAATGAGCTGAACTAAATGCACCCTAAGTAATAAACTTATGTTATATCATCCTCAGAGAATATCCAGGGCTAACGTTCATTTGTCCCAGACGTTTATTTATCAACTGATGAGCTTGGTGTGGCTTATGTTTAGTGGTTATAGGTAAACCACATGAACCCTTACTAATGCTGGGATGCGAAGCATTTATGTGTAATGTTTGACTTACCAATGACGAGTCTTTGATAGTTTGTGGTGTGTTGCCTATGCTGGCGCCAAATATTAAAAACTCTATAAGATAAGTTTATAGGATATTGATGATGAAAGGCCTCTAAGGATACCATTGTCGAGGTGTAAATGTTTTTAATTGCATATCAATCTTGTTATTCTATTCTTTAGGTTGGAAAATATTCTTAAGATTTTAGCAATCCTTTGTTGCATATTATCTTGACGATAGCAATTATTGCTAGAATGAGTAGGCGATGAGAGGAGTCTTAGATTATTTATGAGCAAGTTCAAGATTGTCTTGGAATAAGTTGTCACGGATACTGAGCTAGTTCATCCCCATTGTTATCCTTTCCAATTTCCACATTCTGATGGGGTTTTTGGTATTAAGTTATCTTTACGCCCATGCGTCACTAGCTTATGATTCTCCATCTTGAGTAGGCCAATTACAGCTACCTTGACCACCTTCAAGGTGTTCGGGGAAGTATTTTTAAGTTATGATACCAATTCTCCTGTTGGGCATGCTTCTGATTTTTGAGAAGTTGTTGTTGAGGTTTGGAGTTATCAATTATACATTGCATCAGAATATATGCGAGGCTTAGCTTTTTGATGTAGGTTAATAAAGATTTAGCTTTGAATCCTTATTTTTCAAAAAGTTCGGTTTATAGCGTTACAGTGTACTAGAATTGCGTTAAATATTTTATGTGTATACCCCTATATCCATTCATGATTATCATTTCTTAAGCATTGAATGTCTAGGGGAAGAGGAAGAATTGACAGATTTTAGTGAGTGAAGATATTATTACACTCCCCCATGCAACTTGGTGTTGTGTTAACAAAGAGTACAAGGTATACTTGCCAAATGTGGCATTTGACTGTTGAATATGTGACTATGGTGCTAGCAGTAAGAGCTTAGAGCTAAGCGGTTAAAAACAACATTTGGCACTATTCTTACTAGGTGTTGATTGATAATGGTGCTAAATGACTTAGCAAAAGGCTGGTTAAAGTGTGGGTTTCTTAAGCATGATAATGCGTGTGGTCCATGTTGGACTTGCAAGTTGGAAATATCTTATCGAGTCATGATAAGCGGCTAAGTTTTCCAACTGCAGTTCAATCTCCGAGTAGTAACTAGTAACATGGCCCTTAAATATGTCATGATGTTTGTGTTACATGACATGTTTGAGGGTGAAGCCCATCGGCTTTGAAAGAGATTGTATCCCATGGATGAGTAGTTGCCAACTTGTAGTTGTTCTGACCTGATTTGCATGGTGCGAAAGCAATTTACTCTCACTCATTACTGATTGTAAAGCCTTTCGATTTCAGAATAGTTTACCAATTGTGATGGAAATGACATCTGGCCTGTGACCCAAGGGTGAAGTCCCCTAGTCTTTGTGCTATCAAGGTAAGGAAGCCTAAGTTATCAATCGAGACGAAGTTCCCTTGTCTAAAAAATGATTTGCATTGCTAGGATAAGGAAATCTGAGTTACGAATTAGGATGTAGTCCCCCAATCCTAAAATGACTTTCACCACTAAGATAAGAAAATTTAAATAGCAAATTGGGGCGAAGTCCCCCTATCTTAAAATGACTTATACTATGACTGAGGCGAAGTCCCCTGACCAAAAAATGATTGACGGCCCCAAATTAGGGAAACGACTGAGGCGAAGTCCCCCTTCTCTAAAATAATTTATTTCACCATTAAATGAAGTTTGGGTAATGAATAGGGGCGAAGTCCCCATCCTTAAAAATGATTTACACTACCGTGAAGGAAATGAAATCCAATTTGTGACTGGGGTAAAGTTCTCCAGTTCTAAAATGATTAAAGCCATCAAGATAGGCAAAGTCCCCCAGTCTTAAAACAATTTATACCATTAAGATAAGGAAATGACTAAGGCGAAGTCCCAATCCCAAAACAATTTACGCCATTAAGATAAGAAAATGATTGAGGCGAAGTCCCCCAGTCCTAAAATGATTCATCGCCGCCATTAAGGAAATGAATTCCAATTCATGATGGAGCAATTGGATTAATTATGAATGGATTGATCCTACCAGAAAGAAAAGAATATGATTGTAAGATCCAATGGGCATGCTTTTTGGGTTCAAAAGGAGTTATTAAGCCTTTTGCATGCTAGTATAAAGTTTTGGAAGTACAATCCACAATCTTGGCCACCTTGTTATGGGTTTGTCTACTTTGTTCAAATTTAACTTATATGCCTCATAAGCCACATTGGCGCACCAATATTGGCACTGCACTTATGCGAAGGTATTTTATGCTGTTGTTCATTCATAAGTCAAATTTAGTATACAATTATTTATATCATTTCGGTTCATTTTCTAACCATTTTAACTCAAATTTTTATCTCTATTGCTCGCTTTTGCTCTGTTTCGCTTCTATTTCAATTTCTTTGTAAAAACACTCTTTTTATGCTAAATCTTGCCAGGTTTTATCATCAACATCAAAAAGTGAATGCAAGATTCATCAAACATAAGCAAAAAGAGGGGTAAAACATAATAATTTACATGGCTAAAGCAAGAACACAACAAGTTCATGCACAATTCATTTCAACTTGCAAAAAGGGGTGGCAAGATGCACAAATCAA
Organism: Simmondsia chinensis; assembly: GCA_018398585.1. Classification (NCBI taxonomy): domain Eukaryota; kingdom Viridiplantae; phylum Streptophyta; class Magnoliopsida; order Caryophyllales; family Simmondsiaceae; genus Simmondsia; species Simmondsia chinensis. Next base: position 15,009,880 of record JAGTTD010000018.1, on the reverse strand, counting down.
GTGCAAGGATGAATTAAAAAATTCATTAACATGTTCAAGTTGATGTCAAGGCTGAGTTTTGGGCTGCAAAAGTAGAAAAAAATGAAGAAAATTTAGCAAGAGCAGCTAATGTAGAGAATGTACTACCAGCTTGAACAATCCATTTCAACTTGCACATTTGGGTGGCAAAATGGACAAATAAGGTGAAAGAACTTCTTGTGCACTTTATTAACATGTTAGAATTTATGTTAAAGCTGATTTTGGGCTGCTAAAGCTAGAAAAAAATGAAGAAAAATAGCAAAGGATAGCAAGTTGCAGAAACTGAAAACCAGCCTGCACAATTCACTTCAATTTGCAATTTTTGGTGGAAAAATTGACGAATCAAGTGAAAGAATGTTAAGATTCAAAGATTGCTCTTGAACCTTAGCCTTGACTGGGATAGTGAGAGTATGGGATGAGAAGAGAATTTAGAGTTTAGATGAGATAAGAAGGGAAAGGAGATGAGAAGTAGAGAGAGAGATATCAAAAGATATCAATTTCATTCATTAAGTTGTTATGAGCTCTCCAAGAGAGGCTCTACATATTTATAATACTATCTCTTAGGATGGATTAAACTAAAACTATCTAGAGATACAATGATCCTAGACACAAGGACTTAACTGCCTCTTAAGTGAGCCGCCACATTTGACTTAACTAACCTAACGGCCTTGACCACCCTAACTACTAGCAACTACCACAAGCTAAGCTACTACTGCAGCTTATTACATTACACAGCCACTACTAGAAACGCAGCCCTTAACCAATTATTACATCAAGACTCGTTCTAGTTCAATATCAACAAGCTAATACAACTTTCCTACACTAACGATCATCAAATAGCTACAAGACAGCCACCACAGCAGGCTAACAGCAGCGTGCACCAGCAGCAGCGAACACCACAGTAGCACAGCCACCACCAGCTCATGCCTTGGATTCTCGGATCATAACATTCCCTTCCCCTTGAAAATATTCGTGTCCTCAAGAATAGAAGAGAGTTGTAACAAGGAAGATCAACTTCTTACGAAAGTTATGCAACTGGAAGACATCTGAAGCAACTCAATCTGAAATGCAGCAGATACATGAGGATGACATCTTGTTTCGAAACAATGTTTGCGTTTGAATGTATAATACTCTTCAGGAGGTCTGCACTGATCAAACCAAACATCAACAACACATCCATGACAACTCATGATGCAGTTAACACAGCTCAAAACTCTATCTTGCTGCTGAGAATCATAAAACGCAGCAACAATTCTGTAATTCTGCTTGTAAAATGCTGCAGAAAAGAGTTTGAATGTCATTAAACCCATACGACTGCACATGAAGTCCTTAAGAATCTCGGGAGGCCTTCCCAACTCAAACCAAGAGAACCAAGGGTCAAAATCTGCTTGAAGAATTTCCCAATCGTAGCTAAAACAACCCCATATCTTGATCTTGGTGACAAAACACATTGAGATCCCATAAGAATGCAGCTGCAACCACTTTATTTTGGATTTTATCCAAAATTTGTATTGCTTAAACATCCACTTACTCAACCATCTCAGACCAAGCTCAACAAACTCTTGATTGCTTCCCAATTCCACATGTTGTTCTGCAGAGCTCGAGAATTCAGCAGTGTATAACGTTATGAATCGATGAATTTTAATTGGCATTTCAAGTTGTATCTTCGATTAGGAGTTCCATGGTAGAGTTGTAATAATTCAAATGTTATTTGGGGTTGGTTTGGCGCCATAGGGAGTCGGTTGGTCCAACCTTGTTCAAATCTGGCGGCTATGCTTAATTTTGGCGCCAAAGCTTAGTTTGAGTCGGTTATTTTAGTTGGTTAGATTCAATTTTCTAATTTTTGTATAAATAGGCTCTAAAGCTTGTAATTCAGCATCCAATTAAAAAAAATCAGAATTCCTTTTGGAATTTCTCTCGCTTTTCTCATCCCCTTTCACTTCTTTTCTCATCTCAACTCTTTCTTCTACAAGGTTAGACTTCTAATTTCGAATTAGAAGCTAACAATTGGTATCAGAGCTAGTTCAAGCAATCAATTGATTGATTGAGACTGGCAAAAGCAAAGAAAAACATGATCGAAGGTGTTAGAACAAGATCAGGAGCTGGAGGAGCAAATGCATCTGGTCCAGATACTTATGCTGCTATGGTTGCAGGTTTTGGTACAGATGCAACAATTGATCACCACCAGGATCTATATGACAAGTTCAAGAAGCTAAATGCTAAGTTCGATCAGGAATATGTTGAGTTTAAGCAGCAGAATGTCAACATTCAGCAGCAAAATGACAACATTCAGTAGTTGATCAAGATGCAGCAGTAATTTATGGAAAAGGAAGCGATTAAGGAAGATCGGTTGCAACAAATTGAGAAAAAGCTTGTGCACTTGCAAGATCAGGTGAATAAGCAAGGAGAATCTAGTGTCAATGCGATCCTCAAGCTAGCTAGTTAGATTTTTCATCGGAATGAGACTGATAAGCAGCAAGACAATGCAGACAGACTTAAAGGTCTAGTGAGGACTCGAGGAAAATCTTCGATAGTGCAACCAGATGTAGGACCTTCACATTAGATCGGCTGAGAATCAACCTGTACAACCTAAAATTGATGTTGAGAATCAGGATCGTGCCTATGGACAAGTACATTGCAGGATGAATGCTTTGAATGCAGGTCACAATGTTGGGCAACAGAATTCAGTTATGCAACGCAGAGTTAAATTTGATGAGTTCGATCATCTTGACAGACCTCCTGATCGACAGTACCAGCATAGATCAGTTAGTAATGACACTATATCTGGTGGTAGGAGTGGTAATTACAGGCAGCCAAGAGTTGAAATTGATCCTTTTGATGGTAGACAACCGGAATCATGGCTAAAGAGATGTGATCGGTAGTTTTTGTATTATAACATTCCTGATGAGGAAAAACTCCAGCTGGCTGCAGTTCATCTACATGGTGACCATGAGGTTTGGTACTATAGTTTGTTGAAGAGCAAACCGAATCTTTCTTGGGGCCAATTCATAGAAGAAATGTGTGAACGATATGCAGAAGGTGAATCAACGGATGTTGTGGATAGCTTTAACACGTTGTCTCAAACTTCAACCGTGAGAGAGTATATGCTCAGATTTGAGAACTTAAGAGCCAACTTGCTGTCAGTTTTGTCCATAACTCCCGAGGATGCTGAATCATATTATGTTTCATGCTTTGTGAGTGGATTGAAGCCAAGGATCAAGAATATGGTGAAAGCCATTGGTCCTAAGACTTTGTCAAGTGCTTAAAACAAGGCAAAGTTTATTGAAGCCACTCAAGTTCAATCAAGTGACAGAAATAAGCAGCAAATCAGCAAGTTCAAACCGCAGCAGAGAAGTAGTTACAGCTCTGGTTTCAAGCGAGCTATTGACAAGAGTTCATTGAGGTTATGCTTTCGTTGTAATCAGCCATATCAGCCTGGTCATAGGTGCAAGTCTCAAGCACTAATGTATGCAAAAGGGTCTCATGCTGAAGTTGAATCTGGCAGTGAACATTCTGCTGCAGAAATTGACAGTGCAGGCTATACTTCGCAGGAGGAATTGAGTGATGATAAAGTTGAAATATCAATGAAGGCTTTGACAGGAGTGGGGCTCATAATACCATCAAAATTAGAGGCGGGGCTGGAAAGCACTCTGTCGTTGTCCTTATTGATAGTGGGAGTACTCATAGTTTCGTTGATCCAAAGTTGATTAAGAAGGTTAAGCATGAGGTGACAAAGACTCATCCCTTGGCGGTGATGGTGGCTGATGGAAACTCCTTAACAACTCAAAACAAGTGCTTAGCATTCCCATGGTCTATGCAAGATCATCAATTCACCTTTGATTTCAGAGTTCTTCCTTTGGGAGGTTGCGATATGGTGCATGGGGTGGATTGGATGAGAACCTTCAACCCGGTTGTGTTTGATTTTGATAAGATGACCGTGGCATTTGAGGTTCATGGCACCAAAGTATCCTTGAAAGGCATATCAGAGGAAGCTCAACTCAAGTTGATTGATGGCAAACATGTGCAAGATGGAATCAAGAAGAAGGCAATACAATGGATTGGCCATTTGTTCATGGTATCTACGGTAGAGTTATAGCAGGCTGTCCAACCTGAAGTTCAGGCCTTAGTGGAAGAATTTGAGGACATTTTTGAGCATCCTAAGAGTCTTCCTCCTCAAAGGAGTGTGGACCATGCCATTCCCTTGCGTGCAAATGCTGAGCCAGTCAAGATTAGGCCATATCGGTATGCTCATGGCCAAAAGACAGAAATTAAGAGGCAAGTTGAGGAGCTTCTTCATATGAGCTTCATTAGACCAAGCCATAGTCCTGTTGCTTCACCTGTGATCCATGTGAAGAAGAAAGATGGCTCGGCTAGAATGTGCATTGATTACCGTCGGTTGAATGCTCTAACGGTGAAGGATAAGTTTCCCATCCCGGTCATAGATGATTTGCTTGACGAGTTACATGGAGCATGCTTCTTTTCAAAGCTTGATTTGAGCCAGGGATATCATCAAATCAGGGTCCTCGAGCCGGATATCTACAAGACAGCCTTTCAGACTCATCATGGAAATTTCGAGTTTGTTGTTATGCCTTTCGGCTTAACAAATGCTCCGGCCACTGTCCAAGCAGCCATGAATGACTTTTTCAAGCCTTTTCTGAGGAAGTCAGTGCTTATTTTCTTTGATGACATACTGATTTACAGTTCAACTTTTGAAGCACATCTCACTCATCTCAGACAAGTCTTTGTAGTGATGCGGCAACATAAGTTTTTTGCAAAGTTGTCCAAATGTTCGTTTGCTCAAAATAAGCTTGAGTATTTGGGTCATGTCATCTCTCAAGAGGGAGTTTCCACCGATCCTAATAAGATCCGAGCAATACAAGATTGGCCAATTCCTATCACCTTGAAGCAATTGAGAGGTTTTTTGGGATTGATCGGGTATTATAGGAAATTCATTAAGGGTTATGGTTCTATTGCCAAACCTTTAACCAAACTCTTGAAGAAGGATGCTTTTTCTTGGATTGAGAGATCTCAAGCTGCATTTGAAGCTCTTAAAGCCGCAATGTGTGTTGCACCAGTGTTGGCAATGCCAAACTTTATCGAGACCTTTGTTTTCGAGAGCGATGCAAGTGGTACTGGTATTAGGGCTGTTCTTTCTCAGCATGGAAGGCCTATAGCTTACTTGAGTCAGGCTCTTAGTCCCAAGCATCAAGCTATGTCAACTTATGAGAAAGAATATCTTGCAATTCTCTTAGCCGTGGAAAAATGGAGGCATTACTTGGAGGGTCACAAGTTCATCATTCGAACGGATCACCAAAGCCTCAAGTATCTCCTTGAGCAAAAGATTGTGTCAAGAATCCAAAAGAAAGGCCTTATGAAGATGCTTGGCCTTGATTATGACATTGAGTATAGAAGAGGCAAAGAGAATGTGGCTGCCGACATTCTGTCCAGAAAATTTGAGGGAGCTGACAGTGGGCATTGCAGTGCGTTATCCGTGGTGGTTCCTTCATGGATGGAAGAGATGTACAAGACATATGAGGGTGATTCTTTTGCCCAAGATTGTGTTGCTAATGCTCTCGTAAAAGGTACAGAAAAATGCAGTTCAGATGCTGATATAACCGTGCAGAGAGGGCTGATCAGAATCTGTGGCAAGATTTACATTGGTTCAGCTACTGAATTGAGGCATCAGATCATACGAGCCTCACATGATGCTGCTTGGGGAGGTCATGCAGGTGTAGAAGGAACTTATCAAAGAGTTAAGGCTTACTTTAGTTGGCCAAGCATGAAAAAAGAAGTCAGTGAGTATGTGAAGACTTGTGAAGTGTGTCAACAAACCAAGTTGGGTGATCCTCGCTACAAAGGACTTCTTCAACCTCTTCCTATTCCGGATGGAGCATGGATTAACATTAGCATGGATTTCATTGAGAGGTTGCTGAGGTCTGAAGGCAAGGATGTCATATGGGTGTGGTGGATCGTTTCACCAAATATAGCCATTTCATCGCTCTTGCTCGTCCTGTTACTGCTGAGAAATTAGCAAGGGTCTTCCTTGACAACATTTACAAATTACATGGATTGCCTCAATCCATTGTGTCAGATCGAGACAAGATTTTCACAAGCACATTTTGGAGGGAGTTGTTCAAGTTGATGGGTGCCACATTGGCACTTAGTTCCTCTTATCATCCTCAAACGGATGGCCAAACCGAACGAGTCAACCAATGTGTAGAACAATACCTTCGGCGTATGGTTTTCTTAAGGCCCAAGGAGTGGAATCATTGGCTTTCTTTGGCGGAGTTTTGGTTCAACACTCATTTCCGTACATCAATTGACACTTCACCCTTCCAAGCCTTGTATGGCTATCCTCCTCCTTCACCAATGTTGCTGCGACAACCGGGAGAATCTGATTTTGCAGCAGCTGATCTGGTATGGCAGAGGCAGCAAATGTTGCAAGTGCTTAAGGATAATCTCCAACAAGCTCGGGCACGAATGAAATTTTATGCCGACAAAAAGAGGGTAGACAAAAACTTTGAAGTTGGAGACATGGTCTACCTTAAATTACAACCGTATAGACAGTCGTCTTTGGCTGTCAGGCGAAATGTCAAGCTAAGTGCTTGTATCTTTGGCCCATACAAAATCTTGGAGAAAGCTGGCAATGTCGCATATAGGCTTGACTTACCTTCGCATTCATACATTCACCCGGTGTTCCATGTTTCCCTACTTAAAAAGCAGGTCAAGAAAGGTGCTAAAGTTGCTCTAAAGCCACCTGATGCAGAGTCAAATGGGATGCTGTTGCTGCAACCTACTGCTATTAAGGGCCGTAGGATGCTGCAGAAGGATAAGGGGCTGTGCAAGAGGTGTTGGTGACTTGGTGCAACTTGACCAAGAGCTTGATGACTTGGAAAAATTACAATTTTTTGAAGAGCCAATTCCCAAATTTTACTTCTTGAGTACAAGAAGTTTCTCAAGAGAGAGGGAATGTTATGAATCGATGAATTTTAATTGGCATTTCTGGTTGTATCTTCGATTAGAAGTTCCATGGTAGAGTTGTAATAATTCAAATGTTAGTTGGGGTTGGTTTGGCGCCATAGGGAGTCGGTTGGTCTAGCCTTGGTCAAATCTGGCGGCTGTGCTTAATTTTGGCGCCAAAGCTTAGTTTGAGTTGGTTATTTTAGTTGGTTATATTCAATGTTCTAATTTTTGTATAAATAGGCTCTAAAGCCTGTAATTCAACATCCACTTAACAAAAATCAGAATTCCTTTTGGAATTTCTCTCTCTTTTCTCATCTCCTTCTCTATTTCTCATCCCTTTTCACTTCTTTTCTCATCTCAACTCTTTCTTCTACAAGGTTAGACTTCTAATTTTGAATTAGAAGCTAACATATAACCAAGACAACTCACAGCTGCGGATATTACAAATTTCAGCTCGATTATGGAAGCTACTTACTGTTGACAAGTTAATACATCTTCCCAAAGCGACAACAGCACCATCCACACTCAATCTGAGCAGCTCATCTACTGCTTACAGTGAAGGAATTGTAATTCTCCAAGAATGTTTAGCAGCCTCCAATACTTTCATTGCTTGAATCTTGAGAGTGAACTTGTAAGGTCTGAAAGTCTTTGCCTTTTCCTCCAAAACTCTGGCATAGACCACACAAACTAAGTGTTCATAAACCATTGTTGAATTCCCAAGACACAATTTCATGACTTGAACTTCAAAAACATTCCAATCGACAATGTTAATGCTGCAGCTCACACCTTCCAGCCTGTTCTCAAGACTTTCCTGGATCCCGTGCTCATCCAGCCACCAAACTTGCGTTATGAATCGTTAGAATTTAATTGTAATTTCTATTATTAGTGGCTGGGAATTGTCCCAAGTGTTGAGTTGTATGCTTTTAAGTGTTAGTTAAGTCGGTTTTAGGCGCCAAAAGAGGTTAGTGGTCAACGCGGGTCAAACTTGGTGGCGGGCTGCAGAATTTGGTGGGAAAGGCTGTTATTTGGGGTTAGTCGGTTAGTTCTTGATGCATTGCATCCAAAGGTCTATAAATAGGATCTTAAGCATGTACTTCAAGTATTCAATGACTATAAACTGATTTCCTTTTGGAATTATCTCTCTTTTCTCATCTCTTTCTCTACTTCTCATCCCCTTTCACTTCTCTTCTCACCTTAACTCTTTCTTCTAACTTTCAATTCTTAATTGGAAGCTAACAATTGGTATCAGAGCTAATTCAAGCAGTCAATTGATTGATTGTGGCTGGCAAAATCAAAAAAAAAAAAAATGATCGAAGGCATGAGAACCAGATCTGGAGCTGGAGGAGCCAATGCACCTGGTTTTGGAATGGATTTTGTTGCTGCAGTTACAAGTTCTGGTGCTAATGTATCAAGTGATCATCACCGGGATTGGAATGACTAGTTCGAACAGCTGAATGTTAAGTTTGATCAGCAGCAAATCGAGCTCAAAGCAAGGTTTGATCAGCAGCATCTCGAGAATATGCAGAGGAGTGATAGCATTCAGCAAATGTTGAAGTTCATTTTGGATAAAGACTCGAAGAAGGAAGAACGGCTGCAACAAATTGAAGGGAAAATTTAAAAAATTTCAAGGTTAGGTTAATAAACAAAAAGAATCAAGTGTTGATGCGATCTTGAAGCCTGCAAGTTAGATCTTTCATCAGAAGGATACCGATCAGCAGCAAGAGAATGTTGACAGGCCTGAGATTCTGGTGAGGAACCGTGGCAAATCTCCGAGAGTGCAGGCGACTGTTGGACCTTCAATTAACATCAGATCAGCTGAAATTCAGTCCTTGCAACCTGAATTTGATGTAGATAATCATGATCGAGCCTCTGAACAGGTACATTGCAGACCTGAGGGTTTGAATACAAACTGCAATAGCAGGCCACAGAATTCAGCTTGGCAGCGCAGGACTGATTTTGATGAGCTCGAACATCTGGACAGACCTCCTGATCGACATTACCAAAATAGAACAGTGAGTAATGACATTATATATGGTGGTAGGAGTGGTAATCACAGGCAGCCAAGAGTCGAAATTGATCCTTTTGATGGAAAACTACCGGAATCATGGCTGAGAAGGTGTGGCCGGTATTTCATGTATTATACCATACCTGATGATGAAAAGCTCCAACTAGCTATAGTGCATCTACATGGTGAACATGAGGTTTGGTACTATACTTTGTTGAAGAGCAAACCGAACCTTTCTTGGGACCAATTCGTAGAAGAAATGTGTGAATGCAATGGAGGAGATGAATCAACGGATGTTGTGGATAATTTTAACAAATTATCCCAAACTTCAACCGTGAGAGAGTATATGCTTAGGTTTGAGAACTTAAGAGCCAACTTGCTATCCGTTTTGTCTATAGCTCCCGAGGATGCCGAGTCATATTATGTTTCTTGCTTTATAAGTGGATTAAAGCCTAGGATCAAAAATATGGTGAAAGCCATTGGTCCTAAGACCTTGTCAGGTGCTTATAACAAGGCAAAATTGATTGAAGCTACTCAAGTCCAATCGAGTGACAAGTTTAAGCAGCTGAGCAGCAAGTTCAGATCGCAACCGAGAGCAAGTTCTTGTACAGATTTTAAGCGTGCTGTTGACAGAAGCTCAGTAAGACTTTGCTTTCGTTGTAACCAGCCATATCAGCCTGGGCATAGGTGCAAAACACAAGCATTAATGTGTGCTAAAGGGACCCGTGCTGAAGCTGAATCTGGCAGGGAACAATCAGTAGCAGAAATTGACAGTGCTGGAGACTCTTCACAAGAGGATTTGAGTGAAGATGACGTGGAAATATCAATGGAGGCTTTAACCGGTAGTGGAGCTCATAACACTATCAAAATCATAGGCAAGGCTGGAAAACATTCCATCATTATCCTCATTGATAGTGGAAGTACGCATAGCTTCATCGATCCCAAGTTGAGTAAGAAGGTAAGGCATGAAGCGATAAAGACTCATCCTTTGCAAGTGATGGTGGCTGATGGCAATTCTTTAACAATTCATAACAAGTGCATAGCATTCCCATGGTCTATGCAAGAACACCACTTCACCTTTGATTTCAGAGTTCTTCCTTTGGGTGGTTGCGATATGGTGCTAGGGGTGGACTGGATGAGGACCTTCAACCCGGTTATATTTGATTTTGATAAGATGACCGTGGAATTTGAGGTTCATGGCACCAAAGTGTCCTTGAAAGGTATGACAGAGGAGGCTCATCTCAAGTTAATTGATGGCAAACGTGTGCACAAGGGAATCAAGAAGAAGGCAATACAATAGATTGGTCAATTGTTCATGTTATCTATGGTTAAGCTGCAGTAGGGTATTCAACCTGAGGCGCAGACCTTAGTTGATGAATTTGGGGACATTTTTGAGGAGCCTAAGAGTCTTTCTCCTCAAAGGAGTGTAGACCATGCCATTCCATTGCGTGGTAATGCTGAGCCGTTCAAGATTAGGCCATACCGATACCCACACGGCCAAAAGACAGAGATTGAGCGGCAGGTTGAGGAGCTTCTTCACATGAGCTTCATTAGACCTAGCCGTAGTCCTTTTGCTTCACCTATGATTCTCATGAAAAAGGAGGATGGGTCGGCCAGAATGTGTATTGACTATCGTCGGTTGAATGCTTCAACCGTGAAAAACAAGTTCCCTATTCCGGTCATACACGACTTGCTTGATGAGCCACATGGAGCATGCTTCTTTTCAAAGCTTGATTTGAGGGAAGGATATCATCAAATCAGGGTCCTCGAGCCGGATATCTATAAGACAGCTTTTCAAACTCATCATGGCCATTTCAAGTTCGTTGTTATGCCTTTCGGTTTAACAAATGCCCCGACCACTTTCCAAGCAGCCATGAATGACGTTTTCAAGCCTTTTCTGAGGAAGTCAGTGCTCGTTTTCTTTGATGACATACTGATTTATAGTTCAACATATGAAGCTCATCTCACTCACCTCAGGCAAGTGTTTGTATTGATGCGGCAACACAAGTTCTTTGCAAAATTGTCCAAATGTTCGTTTGCTCAAAGTAAGCTCGAGTATTTGGGTCATATCATCTCACACGAGGGAGTATCTACTAATCCTAACAAGATCCGTGCAATGTAAGAATGGCCAATTCCGATCGCCTTGAAGCAATTGAGGGGATTTTTGGGATTGACCGGGTATTATAGAAAATTTATTAGGGGTTATGGTTCTATTGCCAAACCCCTAATCGAGCTCTTGAAGAAGGATGCTTTTAAGTGGAGTGAGAGATCTCAAGCTTGCATTTGAAGCCCTTAAAGCCGCAATGTTTGCTGCACCAGTTTTGACAATGCCGAACTTTACCGAGAGCTTTGTTTTGGAGACCGATGCAAGTGGTACTGGTATAGGGGCTGTTCTTTCTCAAAAGGGAAGGGCTATTGCTTACTTGAGCCAAGCTCTAAGTTCCAAACATCAAGCCATGTCGACTTATGAGAAGGAGTACCTTGCAATTCTCTTAGCCGTGGAGAAATGGAGGCACTATTTGGAGGGTCACATGTTCATCATTCGAACGGATCACCAAAGCCTCAAGTATATCCTTGAACAAAAGATCGTGACGAGAATTCAAAAGAAAGGTCTCATGAAGATGCTAGGCCTTGATTATGACATCGAGTATAGAAGTGGCATGGAAAACGCAGCTGCGGATGCACTGTCAAGGCGTTTTGAAGATGCTGATCAGGGCACTTGCATTGCTATTTTCGTGGTAGTACCTTCATGGGTGGAAGACCTACATAAGTAGTATGAGGGAGATCTTTTTGCTCAGGAGAAAATAGCTGCTGCTGTGCTTAGTTCAGATGCAAAAAACGCTGCTGCAGGTACTGAAATTACAGTGCAGAAAGGTTGGATTCGAATCCAAGGTAAGCTGTTCATGGGTTCTGCCACTGATTTGAGAAAACAAGTCATCCAAGCCTCACACGATGCTGCTTGGGGAGGTCACGCTGGTGTCGAAGGCACCTATCAAAGAATTAAAGCATACTTTACATGGCCGAGCATGAAAAAAGATGTGAGTGATCCTGTGAAATCTTGTGAAGTGTGCCAACAAACGAAATTGGGAGATGATCGTTACAAGGGTCTACTTCAACCTCTTCCTATTCCGGATGGAGCTTGGATTCATATTAGCATGGATTTCATTGAAGGATTGCCAAAATCCGAAGGTAACGAGGTCATTTGGGTAGTGGTGGATCGTTTCACCAGGTATAGCCATTTCATTGCTCTTACTCGACCTGTCACGACTGAAAAATTGGCTAGGATCTTCCTTGACAACATTTACAAATTTCATGGATTGCCTCAATTCATTGTGTCGGACCGAGACAAAATCTTCACAAGCACGTTTTGGAGGGAGTTGTTCAAGTTGATGGGCACCACATTGGCACGTAGTTCCTCTTATCATCCTCAAACGGATGGCCAAACTGAACGAGTCAACCAGTGTTTGGAACAATACCTTCGAAGTATGGTCTTCTTAAGGCCCAAAGAGTGGAACCATTGGCTCTCGTTGGCGGAGTTTTGGTTTAACACTCACTTCCACACATCAATTGGCACTTCACCCTTCCAAGCTTTGTATGGTTTCCCACCTCCTTCACCTTTGCTACTGCAACAACCGGGCAAGACTGATTCAGCAGCAACTGATTTAGTTCAGCAGAGGAAGCAATTTATGCAAGTGCTTAAGGATAATCTCCAACAAGCTCGAGCTCGAATGAAGTACTATGCAGATAAGAAAAGGGTAGACAAAAGCTATAACGTTGGTGACATGGTTTACCTTAAATTACAACCGTATAGACAGTCCTCCTTGGCTGTCAGGCGTAATGTCAAGCTAAGTGCTCGATACTTTGGCCCGTACAAAATTCTGGAGAAAATTGGCAATGTTGCTTATAAGCTAGACTTACCTTCGCATTCACACATTCACCTCCTGTTTCACGTGTCCCTACTTAAAAAACAGGTTAAAAAAGGAGCTGCAGCTACTCAGGATCCTCTTGCTGTAGAAACAAACGGGCTGCTGGTGTTGCAACCTACTGTTGTAAAGGCTCGGAGGACTCTGCAGCACGATCACGGTGCTGTGCAGAAGCTATTGGTGACTTGGTACAACTTGAACAAGAGTTTGATGACTTGGGAAAATTGCAATTTCTTGAAGAGCCAATTCCCAAGCTTCACTTCTTGAGGACAAGAAGCTTCTGAAGAGGGAGGGAATGTTATAAATCGTTAGAATTTAATTGTAATTTCTGTTATTAGTGGCTGGGAATTGTCCCAAGTGTTGAGTTGTATGCTTTTAAGTGTTATTTAAGTCGGTTTTAGGCACCAAAAGAGGTTAGTGGTCAACGCGGGTCAAACTTGGTGGCGGGCTGCAGAATTTGGGGGGAATGGCTGTTATTTGGGGTTAGTCGGTTAGTTCTTGATGCACTGTATCCAAAGGTCTATAAGTAGGATCTTAAGCATGTAATTCAAGTATTCCATGAATATAAACTGATTTCCTTTTGGAATTATCTGTCTTTTCTCATCTCTTTCTCTACTTCTCATCCCCTTTCACTTCTCTTCTCACTTCAACTCTTTCTTCTACAAGGTTAGACTTTCAATTCCAAATTGGAAGCTAACAACTTGCCTCAAATGATCAAGCTTTGCTTCCTTGTCAACCATCTCAAGCATGAGTAACAAATATAACAAGTGGAGACACCAAAAGAACTCTCGAATAGCTGTAAACTCCTTCAAACTCAGAGTTGTTCTTTTCCAAACTACCTTGCTGGAATTCACTCCAATTTCAGCTGGGGTTATCCTTGATGTTGCATTGATCCTTTCCATCCAAACATTGAGAATATATTGAAGGTTGTGCATATGATTTTTCCATTCAGAACACCCACAGCAGATCACAAATGAGCCATAATTCTGTAATGTGATCCCATACTACCACAATTCTGAATTTCCAACCAAAAGCTTTTGTATTCCAAAATCAACCCAACCACCAAGCCTCATAACTTCAAGAGAACTCACATTTGGTTGCATTAATGGAGCTTGTTCTCAGCCCATAGCTTGGTTAATGCACAATCTGAATTTGGAGCTCAATACACTTGCCTTATTACTATCCAGCACTGCCATTCCAGAATAGATGCAGCTACCAGATTCCACCAAGGCCTTAGGCGGTCTTCCAATATCAAACATAACCCCAAGACCTTCAATACTACTGGATCTTGGCTGAACAAACCCAATTTTCAGATTAGTACCCAATTTGTGAACTTGTAACATATTAAGAATTCTTCCAGAAGTTAAACTAGGCCTAAATTGAACTCAGGAAATGATTTTAGCAGCTTGCTTGAACCTTTCCTCCAACTTGGCCTCGTGTTTCAGCTTGTTACAATCATGATCTACCTTCCCCGGATCAAAGGGACTTCCAACATCAAATACATTAGTTAAAGCACCTGCTGTACTACTTTTGGTCTGGCCAGAAATCAGTTTCAGCACATTACTGAATTTGTTCACCTCCAACAACTCAATTGCTTGTATAGACACAAAGCTTCGCCTTTTTTTAATCTTGAAACGCACTCCCGCAGCTCGATTACTTCTTTTCAGCATAAAATCAACTCTTTTCAGCTTCACATAGCCATGAGTATCTTCTCCCGGATCAGGTGGCAACTCGTCATAAGAGTGTGTATTGGAATACACTTTTTCTCCACTCAAAAGCACACCTTGTTCTGCATCAGGTAGTACCACAGCAGCAACAACTGATTTCTCAATAGAATGTGATAGGTCAGCAGTGAAGATGTTTCGATTCTGCATACCAACTTGCCATGGAGTAATACTTAACAGATTTGGTGATGTATTTAGTGATATTACCGCAGTAGCATCAATTTTTTTAGTTGAAATCAAAGATTCTGCTGTAACCAATCCTTGTATACCAGTATATATATCTGAACCTTGTATACCAGCATATACATCGGTAAAATCAGTATCTTGAGTTAGTTCTTGTTGATCATCAAGCATCCTAACTTCTTCCAGTGGATCATCCCGATGTCCTATAGCTGAATTGGACTCAATTACAGGAACAACCGGTTGTCCATTGTTCTGTTCTTGCAAACTCAGAAACTCCTTAGGCTGACACACAACCTCACGCTTCAATTTCGGCTTTGTCAACTTCTTTTTACCCCAAAAATCTTTCAATGCTTCACTTAGATGGCTTCTCTTCACTTGACTCTTTGCTTCCTTTATCATTCTCTTGACATGTGAATCATATTCCCATTCCGGAAGCAAATCTTGCTTTAGCTCATCATCTTCAAAATACTCTAACTCTAGCAAAGAGTCTTCATAATGATCATCTAGAAACTCAGGTTCTTCTAACTTGTGTTCATCAATTTCGGCATTATCGTGGTCGAATTCATCTTGAACAGCAATAGATTCCACTTTCCCTTTTTGCTCAACATTGAACTCTTGTTGTCTAACGCTATCCACTAGCTCCGAAAACTCATTTGCATCAAGAACACGAACACAATCTCGATTGCTGTTTGCAAACTGACGATCCTTAATTTCCTGCAGCCATTCGTCCACTACCTGTTTCATTATCATTGCTTTCCCGCCAAATGTCCTCGAGATCTTGTCTCAATTCTTGCTTTATTTTATTCAACTGATCACTCAACACAGATTGACAAGAGCTGTCATCAACCATACCAACCATATTTGCAATATTAAGCAGCGTTTCGAAAAGAACCAACTCAGTTCGCAGAAGAACAAAATTCTATTTAAATCACTTCAACAGATGATTGCTTAAAGAAATTATACTCCTTCGCTTGGACAACAATCACTTGCTAACGGTTCCTCAATCATCACCGATTACAAACCCTAATATGCAGATTTTTCGCCACACAGAGAACACGAACAAACCCTAACTTGCAGAATTCGAGAACGAACCCTAACAGAGATGCTTTCTTGAATATTCAGACTTATAATTCTGAATTAAACTCGGTTCTAGATTGCCATCAAGTCCTCAACACAATACTCAAGAAATCTTCAAGAATGAAATCATAGTTCAAATCTTTCGGTCCTCAGCTCAATGTCAGATTCTCGACTAAGAAAATCTCAACTCAATAGCATATAATTCTTAAGAATCAACTGAATTCTCACCACTTCTATTTTTATCAACACGAATTATATCACAAACCAGCAACAAACACAAATTCTGATCGAATTGTAACTTGAAGTTCAGAAAACTGTTACCTCAACCTCAACAACTGAATTATAGAACCTGAAATCACCTCAATGCAGCTTGTTTATGATCTTACGATTATGATCAAGTGTAATGTTGATCCAATAGCTCACTTTTAACTTCATCTCGAACAAATCAAATGAATATTTGATCAAGACCAATTATGCTCAGCACTCAACTTCAGCAACTAATGCTTTGCTTCAGCACTCAACTTCAGCAGCTAATGCTTGATCAATTCTACTGAATTCAATCTGAATCAGCTTTGATGTTGAATGTAATCAACAAATACTGATCAATTAAACTTTCTTCAATGTAACTCAATCAAATTAATCCCAACCGAAGCAATTCCTAAGCACTTGCAAACCAATAAGGCAGTAACCGCCAATCTTCAAATTCAGAATTCAGAATTCAGAATTGAATGGTTGATCACATAAACTGTACTGAATCAGTATCAAAACTATTTTTGTTGATTAATTACAGCACAATCAATCAGATTTTATATTTTTCCTATTTTAGAGCTTGATTCAGAAGCCAAATCAAGGATCTAATACCAATTGCTAAGATTCAAAGATTGCTCTTGAACCTTAACTTTGGTTGGGATAGTGAGAGTATGGGATGAGAAGAGAATTTGGAGTTTAGATGAAATAAGAACGGAAAGGAGATGAGAAGTAGAGAGAGAGATATCAAAAGATATCAATTTCATTTATTAAGTTGTTATGATCACTCCAAGGGAAGCTCTACATATTTAGACTACTATCTCTTAGGATGGCTTACACTAAAAATATCTAGAGATACAATGATCCTAGACATAAGGACTTAACCGCCTTGTAAGTAAGCCGCCACATTTGACTTAACTAACCTAACGGCCTTGACCACCCTAACTACTAGCAACTACCACAAGCTAAGCTACTACTGCAGCTTATTACATTACGCAGCCACTACTACAAATGCAGCCCTTAACCAATTATTACATCAAGACTTATTCTAGTTCAATATCAACAAGCTAATACAACTTTCCTACACTAACGATCATCAAATAGCTGCAAGACAGCCACCACAGCAGGCTAATAGCAGCATGCACCAGCAGCAGTGAACACCACAGCAGCACAGCCACCACCAGCTCATGCCTTGGATTCTTGGATCATAACAAAGAACCTCTTGTAAACATCAATAGCATGTTCAAGTTGATGTTAGGACTAATTTTTGCTGACCATAGTTGAAGAAAAATGAAGAAATCAGCAGCAAGTTGCAAACCTGCAGAATTGGCAGCAGCTGTAGATGTGTGGTGCAATGAGCTTTTAGCTCGCAATTTTTTATTTTAAGTAATTCCAACCTCATGTACTATAAATAAAGACATTATGGAAGTGTTTTAGCATCATTTAATCTACAAAAATAAAATATAAAATAGAGAAATAAGGAAGAAAGACGGAGGAGAAAAGAAGAAGTTTGGTTTAAAATTTTTCATTTTCAAGTACTTTTGTATCCTTCTCTTCATTAATTTCATGAATTTTGTGTTAAATATGTCTTATATTAAGTTTATCATGAACTAATTTTGTTATTCCAAGGCTACGATGTAGCCCAAGTTGTAATATACGCTTATTTCTAATTCAACATATTCATTATTTTGTTATTACGTTGTTGAAGTGTTTAGCATTGTTCTTCATGATTTTTAAATACTTGATCACCATTTAAGCCCTATAATAATTCATAATAACTCTGAGAGGAGATTTATGATGTTGCTAAGGTGATAAGCACCACAAATTGGGCGAATGATCGAGAGAGATTAACGCGATTTTGGTGGTTTTTAAGTGAAAAATCATATAACTTTAAAAACTCTTTTATTATTTAAATTCATGCACAAGAGTGATGGGTTAATATGTAAAAGAGCATGCTAAATGTTTGTCGACAGAGAATGTTTAGTAAATTAGGGTTTTCAGCAATCAACATGTAATAACAAATTGAATAAGGAGAATGGAAAGGCGTATTGATGCAACTGGGTAAAATTAGATGCCTTGGATATTATTAAATCATAAAAACTTCATAAAAATCAATAAGCCTTACTTAAAAATTGGTTAACATATTTTGTTTCTTTTTATTTAATTTTATTTCATATCAACATCTCAATTTTTGATCTTTCAAATAGCATTAAAGCTACCAATTTTGATACTCACTTAATAACAATCCTCATGGGAACGATACTCTGCTTACTACTTTATTACTTGATACGACTAATGCACTTGCTAACGCATACGCAAAGTATGTATCAGTCATCAAAACTATGAAAGATGAACCGATCAAAATGCATTTACGTCATCGATTCAGCCTTCTCGGCATCCATAATTCGGCACTACTACTTTCAGGAGTTGGAGCCGCAATATACGTATGACGTTCCAATGACACAATTTAAGAGTGTGTGTGAACTCTTGTAGAAGAGATATACTATAGAGGAGTTCATTATCCATTCAATATGATAATCAATGAGGAGATATACTTTGGAGGAGTAGGTTTACCATTCAGTATGGTAATCAATGATTAAAAATAAGCTTCCCTCACGTATTACAGGGATGGTGCCAGATTTTAAACATGCCTTGTAACTTCAAGTGCCATAGGTATGCTTCAAGCTAGGTACCTAACCTTAAACATGGTTTGTAACCTTAACTATAGCTTGTAAACATGGCTTGTAACTTTTGTTTGTAAACATAAACTTTTAGGGCTGGCATGAATAAATACAGCGTGCAGTAGTAAGCACACTTTGGTTGGCGTGTAGTAGTAGGCGGGTATTGGTTGGTGCGTAGTAGTAGGCATGCACTTGTAGGCATGTATCAAGTTTTCTTAGACAAGTGAGGGCAAGGCATGAAATGACCAGGCATGTAGTTGCACTCTATGTGGTCACAAGGCGTGTAGGAACATGGCATATAGCAACACGTCAGCATGTACAACAATAAGGCCAACAATTTGTAGGCAAGTAAGAACACCCATATACCACACATTATTTACCCTCCCCCTTAATGTTTAACAAAGTCAACAGTAAAAAGATAAGGAGGAATCTTTCTATCCCCCTTAAGAGAAAGACACCCATCCTCACTGTTGACATATATCATTAACAAGGAAGTCCTTATAAAAAGAGGTGCTAGGAAAGGCGAAAGACCATTGAAGAGATGAAAAAGAGAGTGAAAGTTTGTTCAAGAAGAGTATGGTTAGACTAGAATTTCAGATAAAGTTGGCTCAAATAGGAACCTATTTGAGTGGAATTATGGCAAAGACTAACTCCTTGGAGTTTGATTTGAAACGGAGTTGACACGAAGATTGGTTATGTTGACCCTATAACAATTATTTTAATTGAGGTTAAAATAATTTAAGATGGTATGTTGTAGCTTCATTGGTTTATCTACTAAAAGAGAAGTTTAAATATATGTGATACTTATGAGAATGTAGGTGATGTGAGCATTTTCTCAACAAGTTCTGCATGTAATTTGCATGTGATTTTCATTCCTTACCGAAATGAACAACCAAGATGATATAAAGAGAAATTGTAATTTTTAGTAGAGAGTATCATCCAATGAATTGTTGATTTGTATGTGATTAATAGAAGGAAACTGATATTTTATTCATTTGCAATAGCATGTACAAAGGAGTTTAGTCAATTGTGGCCGACTGAGAGAAAATTGTCTAGTTGAGGCCCTTAAGATAAAAAAGCAAATAGTTTTTGACATTGTATAATAGCTGAATGCATGATAAAATGCTGTTTAGTAGAATATCAATTAAACAAGTTTTTGTTTTAACAGGAACCTCAAGGAAACTTGGACAAAGGAAACTTGGACGAGATTATCAAAGATATAAGAAATTATATCAAAGCATATTCATGGGCAAGTAAGGCAAAGCTAGAGCCACAAGTAGGATTAATGAGTTCAATTACCGTATGAACAAGTTGAGGAAAGTTGATTCAATCAGGGTTTAGCTAAATGAGAGCGAAATGTAAAGAAAATCTACTTGGTTACGACTTAATCAAACAAGGATTGGTTCCACATTTTTTTTTTTTGGTAATTAGCGAAATAATCGTGATGCAAAAACTAGCACCCAACAAAAGCAGAACCCAAAACCACACACATATGGGTGAGAATTGGTTCAAGATTAATTACATTGAAGACTAAATTGAAACAAGGTTTAGTTGAATGAGAATTATGACAAAAAATGACCCTAAAATGGTAACAAAAATTGACCAAATTAGGATTTAATTAAGCTAACATTATAACGAAAATTGGTTCAATCAACGTTGAACTAAACTGGGACTGTAATAGAAATTGAGCCAATTAGGGTTGTACTAAGCTAGGATTGTATCGAAATTTGGTTTGACGAGGTTTCAACCTAATTGAGATTGTAACGAAAATTAGTTCCAATAGCGTTGAATTAAGCGGACATTGTAGCGAGAATTAATTCAAACAGATATTGTAACGAGAATTGACCCAGTTAGGTTAGTGTTAAACTAAAATGGTAATGAAAATTGGTTCAACCAGAATTGACGAAAATTAACGCATTTAGGGTTAAAATGAGTAGGGATTGCAACAAAATTTAATCCTTTAGGGTTGAATTAAACTAAGATTCTAATAAAATTCGACCTTTATGGTTGAATTAAACTAAAATTGTGATGAAAATTAGTTGTACGATGGTTGAACTAAGCGGAGATTGTGATGAAAATTGACACAGTTAGAGTTGTGTTAGGTTGAGGTTATACGAAAATTGACCCAGCTAGGGCAAAATTACACTAAAATTTTAATGAAAACTAATCTTCTAGGGTTGACTGGAATTGAAATTGTAATAAGAATTGACCCATCTAGGGTTTAATTAATTTGATATTGTAATAAAAATTAATCCTTTAGGGTTGAATTAGATTAAAGTGGCAGTAGAAATTGACCCAAGTTAGGGTTAAATGGAATAGAGATTGTTATAAAAATTAACCATTTAGGTTTGGCCTAAACTAAGATTTTAATGATAATTGACCATTTTAGGGTTGAATTAAACTAAAATTGTAATAAAAATTGACCCTTTTTAGAGCTGAACTAAACTAAGATTGTGATGAAAGTTGGCCCCCTTTGGTTGAATTAATCTAAGATTATAATGAAAATTAACCCTTTTACGGTTTAAAAGAGAGAGCAAGGGTTTGAGTCATTTGACCATGGCGGGCGGTGGTAGTGGCTGGAGATGAAGCCTTGCATGGGTAGCGAAACATTATAGTCGACACTACACGATGGTCAACACACTAGGGCGAGCCATAGGTCAAGCTAGGTTAGAGGTCAACGCAGACCAGAGTCGGGCGAGATAGAGTTGGGCGAGCTAGGGTTGGGGGAGCAAGTGGTGGGGCGAGCTAGGGGTGGGTGAGCCAGAGGTGGGGTGAGCAAGACTTGGGCGAGCCGGGTTTGGGACAAGCAAGGGCTTTGGGCAAGTAAGATTTGGGCGAACCTGGTGTTTCTCATGGTTAATGGTAGTGGTAATGAAGGTGGAGTTGTGGGTGGTTATGGTGCGATGTTGCTTGTGAAAGATGATGGTCAAAGATGTAAATAATGGTCAACAAACCCCTTTTTCTTCCTTTTGTTTTGTTTTTCTTTAAATATATAAAGTGCCCTGTAAGTTTAAACACACATAACTTTTTATCCGTAGGGAGTTATAGTGCGAGTCAATATCAAAATGAAGCTCTCGAAGAGATCTGCACATACATTATGATTCTTATATTTTAAATAAAAGATAACAAAGACGTGGTGGGAGGTTCTCCAACACGGTAGTGATTGATGACTTATATAACTTGACCCTAAGGTTCAAACAAACGTAACTTTTAATCCTTGAGGAACTACAAGTCAAATCACCTATCAAAACGAAGCTCTTGAAGATTTTAACGTAATTAGAGTAATTTCTCTAATTTTGGATCAAAGAAAGCATATTAAAGGTCAAGTGGGCAAGCATCTCGCGTTTTGGTTAGGTAACTTATCTTAGAACTTAAAACAAACATAACTTTCAACACGTGAAGAGTTATAGATCAAATTCCATATCAAAATAAAGCTCTAAAAGAGGCCCAAGTACCTACGGCAATTGTTTAAACTTTCAATCAAAGAAAGTATGGGAAAAGTGATGTGGGAATGCCACGCACTTATAGGTTATAACTTACCTCGTAAATTAAAATGAAAATAACATTCAATCCGTAAATAGTTTCCAATCAGATTATATATTGTAAAGAAGCTCTCAAAGAATTCTAGGTGCCCATGATGGCTTTTTGAGCTTTTTATCTAAGAAATAACATGAAAAGTGAAAGGGGATGCCAGACGTAGGTGGGTTATATAACTTACCTTACAACTTAAAAAGGGATAGCTTTAAATCCGTGAAGAGGTACGGATCGAATTTTATATCAAAACAAAGCTCTTGAAGTGTTCTAGGAATCTATAGTGGATTCTGGAGTTTTTTTTTTTTTTACTAATATAAGTATATGAAAAGAGAAGTAGGCATGCCAGATGCAAGTTGGTTGTATAACTTACCTTACAACTTAAAACAGGCGTAACTTTTAGTCCGTGAAGGATTACAAATTGAATTGCATACCAAAACAAAGCTCTAGAAGACCTCTAGATACATATGGAAATTGTATGAACCTTTGATCAATGAAAGTATATGAAAAATGAAGTGCGCATGCATCCCGAGTTTTGGCTAGGTAGCGCACCTTGTTACTCAAAATAGAGCATAACTTTCAATCCGTAAAGAGTTATTAACCAAGTTATATATCAAAATAAAACTCTTGAAGAGTTCTAGATACCTTTGATGATTTTCAGATATTAGACCAAAGAAAAGCTAAGAGAAATGGGCATAGTAAATGTAGCATTACTTGGCTATATTAAAACAAGCCTCTTTTATCAATTTTGCTTGGGTAGGCCCAGTCTTGTCATAAAGAATACCAAAGTTACTAAAAAAATTGTTGAAAATTAACTAACTGGATACTAAAAATGCTTAAGTCTTACAGGTACCATTAGGCTAAGCATGAGCTTATGATCCTTTCCACAGACGGCGCCAAAATGTTACAACAAATTTGGCTAGTATGCTTATTCATCTTTTTGGAATTCGGTATAAGGTGGGGTTCGCAAGATTGAGTTGAACTCAAGCTCTAGTTATACACCCAGCTTGATATTTCCTGCAAAATTTAAACAAACGATTCGAGAGGCCGGTTGTGCATCCCACAAGGGACCACTCCGATGCTCACGTTAGAATTAATCTCATGAAACAGTAATGAAAGTAGGCAATAAATAGACATAATATATATAAAAAAAAAATTAGCATGAGGGAGTCGGAGGCTTGAATGATTATTACAACGGTGGAGGGGAGGAGGTGTGAGAGAGGTGGCTAGGAGGTGTGTCGAGATGTGAGGAGCCTTTTCCCTTTTATAGAGAGTTTCAGCCGGCTGGGTGCCCATTTTGGGTCACCCATTTCTCGGTTACCAATTTCCGGCTAGCCCATTCTGGCTAGCCCATTTCTAGCTAGCTCTCAATGCACCCAATGGGTACCAGGCTAGTAAGTATAGGGCGAGTGAGTAAGTACCGGGTAAGCAAGTGCTGAGCAAGAACCAGGTGAGCAAGTGCCGAGCAAGTATCGTGCCAGTATTATAAACACTATGCGCTGCTTCTTCCCAATCGTCACTTGGATAGAGTATGTACATTTTAATTTTTCCGCACTATATATAAATGTCTCTTTAATTGGAGTGTTAGTTGAATCCATGCAAAAACTAGCAATTAGAAGTCAGATTCACTAAAAAATAAGTAATTGGTTAAGGTCAATTATGTGTGGTTCAAATTTAATTCACCCCCACGTCATGATAAATTCATGGGCAGATTTGTTTTATAAAACACACAAGACAATAAAAACAGAACAACAAACTAAATAAGCTTTATAAAAAGCTAATTACAAACTTCCTAACGGCATTGATTGATTGATATCAGTCTACATTGGATCCATGATGTCTCCTTGGACTCGAATATTTAGTAAAATGCAAACTGTTGAAAAAATAATGCAAGCTAATCTTTGGTTTTTGGGAGAGTTGTATTCCACATTGAAAAATTAGTATGGATGATTCTTTCTTAATGGGTACATTTATTTTTCGGAGAATATTTTTCAAAACTCGTTACCCATAGCGGTTTAATGTCATTAAAATTGCGACCGTTGGAACTAATTAATAATATGACTGTTGGAATTTATTTTTGTAGCTGTTTATAGCCGTTGCAATTTATTACACCGGATTTTAATGCTTAATTACCATTTTCTATAAAATTTGTATATAAACCCACAAAATGTGCCACTTCAATATATATACTTTCTATCACTATCTTTGCAAATAATCTCCTCTGTAAACCGAACTTTGATCCACAGCAACAATGGAGGTTACCTGCTCTCCATTTTTTGAATAGGATCTCTGAATTTGGGTCGAATTCATTGAATTGCGTCCTTTCCACTTCACTCTCTCTCTTGCGTTATCGCTCACTGATTTTGGGCAAAGTTTTTAGGCACTCCTACCCCGGCAATTAACGAGTGCACGTTAAGAGTCGGATAGGGTTAATCCTAGAGGCTGGCCGCCGGTTATATTGTGTGCACCAGGGTAGCAGCGAAATCGTCTTTTAGGATAGTGGTCTTGACCAAGGCGCGATAGCGTTGTTTTTTAAAAGATCTTTCTAATTGTTCTCTTCTAGCTGCAATGTTCGTTGCTATGCTTTAAAATTGGTCAATTTTCTAACAATTATTTGATTGCTATACAACAACAACAACAACAATCCCAGTGCTTCAAGGGTTCCCGCTTGCGTAGGGATTTGATTGCTATGTTTAGATAATTATTTTTGAATTTTTTGCTATAGTATTTCTGTATTTTTCACTGCAATATTTCAATATTCTCACAGTATTTTTCACTGTATTTCATTGTATTTCAATATTCACCCCCATGTCGTGATAAATTCAGGGGCCGATTTGTCTTATAAAACACACAAGACTATAAAAAGAGAACAACAAACTAAATAAGCCTAATACAAAGCTAATTAAAAACTTCCTAACGCATTGGTTGATTGATATTAGCCTACGTTGGATCCTTGATGTCTCCTTTGACTCGAATATTTAGTATAATGAAAACTAGATCATAGGAAAAAATGAGTCAATATTTTTTCAAGCAGCTCTATTGGTGAACAAATTCAACTTGGTTGACGAGACTAAAAAGTCATGGCAAGCTAAAGCTCGAGATCCTAATATCTTAATGAATGTTTAGTAACACTTAGGACTAAACTTGAGCTCAAACACGCTAGGAGCTACTAAGTTTGAGTTTGAAGAAGAGGACACTCAACTGAAGTTTATTGGTTTACATTTTATGTGTACTTACTTAAGAAACCCTATGTAGAAAATAGCAGAAGAACCCATTCATAGTTTCATGATGGTGTTTAAGGTTCCAAACAGTTCTTTTTTTTTTTAAAAGATCATTAATTTCAATGTTCCTTTGGTTTAAGGAGAAATCATTTTCCTACAAAATTATTTTTCCTCTTAGGACTTTAATAAAAATATTATTAATTAAATTTTCTTTTATAAGCTTTTTACTGTACAAATTCGTGCAACTATGGCCCATTTAAAGCTAATGTGAGAATAAGAATATAAGAGTATGATAGAAAAAGTTTTGTCCCATATGAATAGCCATTGTTTAAAATGGCCCAAAATAAAAAAATAAAAAATATTACCAAAAATGGCCCATTTTAAAAAATATTTACTAGGGGTGTTCATGGGTTAGGTTTGGTTGGTTGAGTCTGGAAGTATTGCAACCCATCCAATATTTGACACATACCCAACCTGGAGCCATAAAACGGTAAGACAATGGTTCTGGGTTGTGTCGGGTTGCGTTGGGTTGGATGGGTCAAGTCATGTTAGGTGAATGTATAAATAAACATTCATTTAAATTTGGAAAATTATAACTTAGGTACCCTAAGGTTTTACCATTTATCGCATAGTTATCCTAACATTTTAATATATCTAATAAGATACCATGAGGTTTGAATATTTTATCAAATAAGGTACCCTATTTTAAAATTTGATGAATTTTTACAAGAATCTGACCTATTTTATATGTAAATTATTGATATTATACATAATTATGTTAATAATGTCACATCAATGTTTTTGTCATGGTCATGACTCTTTTGGTTCCCTTGACATTGTCTAGATATCGAGCAGGTAGCCCGAGGTCCGTGTCAAGATCGCTTGTCAAGCCATGTCATGTCGCTGCCTAGGTCCGTGCCCAGGTTGCTGCCCAGAGCCGCGCCAGTTCGCTGCCCAGGTCCGTGCAATCGCTTGTCATGACAATGTCATGACACTGTCTTAGTCGCTGCCAGTTCGCTGTCAAGGCCGTGCCCCAGCGCATGTCCGGTTCGCGTTCCCAGCCTAGCGCGAGTGCCAGTGCCGCTCCTGTGTCCGTGTCCCCAGCGCCCCGTCCCTGTGCTGCGCCTCAGCTGAGTGCCTTCCTTTTCTAGCCGTTAGATGCTCCCCTTGTCCTAGCCGTTGGACGCTCCTCCAACGGTAATCGATTCTTTTAGATGTTATTTGTCTTGGATGTAAAAGTATAAATATTGTATTTTGTAATTCTTTTAATCAATCAATGAATATACAAGAATTATCTTACTTTCTCAACTTTATCTCAATTCTCTCATCTTTTTTCTAATTCTAATTCTTTCTCATCTCATACTCTCTTTCTTTCTTCTTTCCCATCTAACCTCCATTGTCAATTACGGGCCTAAGTCGATAACTTTGGCCGTCACAATCCCGAGGTTGTGACAGTTTTCAGCATACATTCATCAAATTACGATAAAAAATTCACTGAATGTTGATGTAAACTATTTAAATATTGTTAGAATCATGGATAATGTTAGCATTTTTGGCACAAAATTATCAAATTCTAATGAAGAGACCAATATACTATTGGAATCATGCTCAATTTTAGCATTTTCAAATGAAAATCTATCAAATTTCGACAAAAGATACCAGATTGATAGAATTTCAAAATTTTTTGGCAAAATCAAATTTCAATAATGATACTTATATATTATCAGTTTCATGTTCCACTTTGACACTTTCCAAAGAAAATTTATAGAATTTTAGGAAGCGGGTAACTAAATGAATAAAATTTTAAAATATCATGACAGCCAAGTGATAAAATTTTGGATTGTTTACATGAAAAGTCATTGTAATTTGCTCATTGTTTTAATTTAGTCCATGTACTTTTAATTGTGTCAATTTAATCCCTCTAGAATTGATATTTTGTCAATTTGACCCTCAAAGTAAAAATATTCCCAAGTTTTTAATGAAATTTTAAATGATTTAGCCACGAGTTGGATTAAATGGAGTCCATGGATGGATTTATAGTGGATTACTTGTAGTTAACATAATTATGTTGCTAAAAATTACGTAAATAACTCAACTTGAATTTGACTAAAGGGCGAAATTGACACGATTTAAATTATAAAGGGACTAAATTGACACAACTAAAAGTACAAGGACTAAATTGACACAATCAGAAAAGTATAGGTTGTGATGTAAATAACCGAAGAGTTTTTAAATCTTGAGGTTCCTTGTTGCATATATTGAAACATTAGGATATTTAGGTGATAAATAGCCAAATCTCGGGATACCTAGCTTGATGAGCTTCAAGATTGGCTCGCTTTATTTAGGTTCATCTAGACTTAATTTAGGCATGTTTGAATATGCTCCTATATTGGATCAAAAAAAGAACATGTTCCTGCATAATTAATGCCTACTCATGAGTAACCTGGACCCAGACCCGATACTCATGGGGACAAAGTAATTGGACCTATTAGACTCAACAAAGAAAATTGACCCAATCCAACCAAACCCAACCCAATTAATATGTCCACCCCTAATATTTATCCAAATGGCCTTTACGTCTGCAAATTTTAAAAATTTAATTTTTAAAATTAAAAAATTTCAAAATATTTACCCAAATTAAAATTTTTATTGTCATGTTATATTTAGCTTTATAATATACGCTTTCAAAAAAAAATTTTGATTTGCTGACGTAGAGACTATTTGAAAAAATATTTTTTAAAAAGGACCACTTTTGATTATATATATATATTTTTAATTTTAGCCATTTGGGCAATGGCTCCCTCATGAAAGTAAACTTCTTCCACTTTTATGAAAGGATGTCATTTTCTTCGCCATAGCATAAAACTTTTGCTCTCCTTGTCTATCATTCACAATTAATTACTAAAGAAAACCATAGAAATGCATCAAAGAAAAGAAATCACAAAATCAAATAAAGCCCAAATTCTTTCTCTTTTCTTTTCCAAATTTCACCTTTTCAAACTTTCAAAAGACAAGTTAATCTTTGGTAACTTTTGCACCGATATATTATTGATTTCTCATGATTTATCTCCCTATTTGGAAAGTAGAATACAACTCATTTGAGAAAAAAGTAATTAACAAGGAACATGGTATGGGGAAACTTGCCAAGGAATATTGTATCCTTGCCAATATCTTTGTTAGTAAAATTCGGGTATAATCAAATAAGAAATCGGCTTTGCTTCGGTTGGTAAAAGGACATACCCCCGATTTCTTGTATGTCCAACAGGCCAAAATCCTCAGCTTTAATGAACAAACGATTACGAAAATTTGGGGAAGTAGAGTAAGAAAATGGAAACATGCTGCTTCAATTGGCACCTCAGGATGACTTCTTATGATCTGGAGCCCCAATTCGTTCTTGGTCTCCAATGTCTCAGTGTCAGTTAGATGGATTGCAGTCATGGGGGAATTAATCACAAACGGGTTCAAATGTGCAATTGTTCATGTTTGTATGCCTTATGTGAGATCTGAATGTTTACAATTCTTGGACAACTTATCCCAATTCCAACAATCCCTAAATGGTCCAACCATCTTTCTAGGTGACTTCAATGAGATTTTATCTTCTGAGGAAAGAAGGGCTTGTCATTCCATTTCACAAGACATGATTGCTTTTCAAAACTTTGTGCATAGTGCCTCACTCATGGATCTTCCCCCTCTTTGGTAGAAAATTCACTTGGTGCAAAGGGAACTCAATTAGTAGAAATAATATAACCCTAGTTGATGCGCTTTGGTGCTCTGTTTTCCCCCTCGTCAAACTTCTTGGTCTTAAGTGTAAAATTCCACATCATACTCCTTTACTTGGAGATGCAGCCAAAATTGACTGGGCATTGCAGCCATTTAGATTTTTAGATTGCTAGCTCCAAACAAGCAACTTTATGGATGTAGTGAAAAAAAGCTGGCCGTTCAACCAAAATATCAATGTGCTTGATAAATTTAAGACCTTAAAACATGTCGTAAAAAACCTAGAACAAGCATTTTGGAAACATGGATGAAAAAATTGCCCACTTTGAGCACTCCTTGGACTACCCTTAGAAAATTTCTGAATTGAGGCCCCTCACTCCATCTGAGATCTAAGAGATCAACTTCAACATAGCATCTCTCTAGTCCTGGTATAGAAAAAAGGAGCAACTTTGGACGCAGAAATATAGAGTGCGAACCATAACGGAAGGGAATTGGAATGCAATATTCTTTCACGCCATGGCCAATTGTAGATTTAGAGCAAATGCAATAACTCTTCTTAAAGTTAGAGGTAGAACTATCACTAACCTTGACCACATTAGGCATCGAACTGTACAGTATTTCAAATCCATCAACTCCTAACAAAATCTCCCTTGCACCTACTTAAGCAGCATTCATCTCTAGTCTTTGTCCCATCTCACTCCCGCGAATCACCACAGAGGAAATAAAAGATGACGTTTGGAGCTGTGATGAATCGAAAGCTTCTGGATTCGATGGGTACAATTTCAATTTCATCAAGAAATTATAGCACGTCATAGGTCCAGATATCATCCACTTCATGCAATCATATGAACAATGGATCCTTTGCAACTTCAACAAACATAATTTGAGTAATTCTCACTCTAAAAGTCTCCCCTGCAACTGACCTCAAGGGCTTTAGACCCATCATCCTCATTGGTTGTCTCTATAAAGTTGTGTCTAGTATCTCGGCAAACAGGCTTAGCCAATCCCTCTTCTCATTGGTGAATTTGAAATGGCGTTTGCCAAAGCAAGACACATACTTGATGGTGCTTTCGTTGCAATGAATTTGTCAGTTGGATCAAAAAAAAAAAAAGAAAAGAAAAAGGCTGCATTATTCGAGATAGACTTAATTGACAGGCAATTTCTTAACTTCACTCTCACCCAGATGGGGTTTGGATCCAAGTGGAGACAATGGATCAAAAGCTGAATCTCTACAGCCTCGATCTTTATCCTTGTAAATAGTTTTCCTATGAAACCTTTTAAAATGGAAAAAGGTCACAGACAAAGGGATCCTCTCTCCCCTTCACTCTTCATCATTGTTGCCGAGGTCCTTAATTCCTTATTATCGTGAGCAAAGTCACTGAAGCTATTCTTAGGCATCCAAATTTCTCGACATGGCTCATTGCCAGTTAATCTTTCTCATATCCAATACGCAGATCACCTTCTCATTGTGTTGAAAAGCTCATGAGGAAGAACTCCAGAGTATCAAAAGTGTCCTTAGGGGTTTCCAATTACTTGCCAGGCTAAAAATAAACTTCCACAAAAGTGTTATGCTTGGACTATGGTTAGAAAATTCATGGACTGAGCACATGCTAATACACTCAACTGTAAATCAAGCTAGCAGCCAATCAAATACCATAGAATCCCTTCATTTGCAAATCCTAGGGCATTCTCCACTTGGAAACTAGTCATAGATAACATCCGATCGAGGTTAGCTTCTTGGAAATCCAATCTCCTCTGTAGAGGTGGGGGCTTGACACTCATCAAATCCGTCCAATCAAGTCTTCCATTACACTATTTCTCTATCTTAAGAATGCCTTCCAAAGTTGCAAAGAAAATTGTGCAATTGGAACAAGATTTCTTTTGGTGGGATCTTCCTAAGCCTAAAAACATGCTCTACTAAAATGGATTACCCTTAAAGTTCCCAAAGATCTACGTGGGCTCAACATTCCGAATCTCTCTACCCGTAACTCTTCCTTTCTCTTCAAATGATGATGCTATTATAACATTGAGGACTCCCCTTTTGAAAAAGTTCATCCCTCCTATTGTGGTAGAAAAGGGGCTCTAGAATGACATATGTTCAGTTCAAAACACTTCTGACCCAATTAATTCGATTATCACTTTTGGACTACACTACCAGATCAGTTGGGTAACCAAACACTTTTTAGACACTCAAATGGGTTGGAGACTGTCCCTTAAGGGACAAATATGGGAGACTATTCTTCATTTCGACACATCAACTTACTACTTTAAAGCATATTAGTTTTTGGGATGGAATTACTTGGCATTGGGACCTAGGCTAGCGTCATGAGTTGTTTGATTGGGAAATCGAGCACATAACTGCACTAAATGTTAATCTTCAACAATCTACTCTTTCTCTTATAGATGATGAGGTCTTGACATGGAAGCATAATTCCAAAGGTACCTTCCCAACTAACTCCTTTTATAGGGCTGCAATCATTCCATCTAGTAGCTCAATCACAAATCAGGCAAAAGGAGTCGGGTGTGGACTCATTGCCCCCAGAATTGAATTATTGGTGTGGTTGGCTTTTCTAGAGAGACTGAACACAAGAGAGAGGCTAGTGAGAATCGAAATTCTTGATGCTGAAAATTTTTGCCCCTTCTGTTCAAATAGCGTCGAATCGTGCAGGCATCTATTCCTTACTTGCATGTCATCATGAAAACTCTGGACTGCTATCGTGAAATGATGAAGGATGACAATTATTCGCCCAAACAACCTCAAAGATCTATTCTAACAATGGCAACTTCCATTGCTCAAAGGCTCAACCAAGATAGCTTGGCTTATGACAATTGTTGTTATTGTTGATGCAACTTGGGAATCAAGAAACAACTATATTTTCCAAAACTTTGTCCCAGATTGGCCCCGCATCATGGATGCTGTAAAATTGGGGATTATCACTTGGTTTCAAGCAATTGTTGGCCCCACTGACATTGCCATACACTAGTGCATGTAGGAGCCCTCTAGATTGATTTACAATTCTATTCCCATACCAAGACAAAGATTGGTCATTCCATACGTTACTTAAACTACTATATTCATAATAGCAATTCCAGTCTGGACCATGGGCAAAGCCGTCATGCATTGCTTTGCTTTGCCTATATTACACTTCCAGCTTGAGGGGTTTTTTTTTTTTTTCCTGCTCTTGAGATTTCATTTTATTCCTTTATTTTCTTCGATATTATTGCAGAGAGTCTTTCTATATTCCTCTTAATTATCAATATATATATATATATATATATATATATATATATATATATATATATATATATATATATTTGTCTCGTATGCGTACTATTGTGTTCATTAAGCGCGTTTGCATATCATTGCAAATCATATAGTAAAATACACGTTCCCTTTATATTATCCACCTAATATACATACTGTAAACATATTTTGCCCATTTAAATAAATGATAATTGAAAACGATCAATGACTACAACTAAATTGAATATCCATATTTTATATTTTGTTAAGTATTTTTTTAACTTTAACTCTTAAATTATTAATTGTATCATATTATTTACAACACGATATGTTTCTTTTACTATTATTACGAATAACATTTTCTTTTACTTTTATAAATCAATAAATTGTTGACCAATATTTTCATACATATGGCCGAATAATACACGTATATATTATATCCCACTTAATTTTTGTATTATATTTTGCTAACGGACGTCAACATCAAGGTGGGATTCAATTCACCAGCCCCGCTTGCATCGACTATAATGAGTTTGAATGCTAAAATAGACGAACAAATACTAGCCACTTTATTATCTACATCTCCGTACATGTAACATGTCAAAAATCAATTTTGATAGCTCTTGGACTCACGACCAAGCAACAAGTGGCTACATTATTTGTGACCACAATGTTAAATCATTTATTATGGAGACAATATATCTCTTATCCTTTTCAATATTAATCATAGTCGTCTCTCTGCTATATGCTTGTCTGGACATAGACTCAGGTTTCGCTCTGATGGGTGTGCCCATTTTGTGCTGCGATTGTTGTCA
Organism: Simmondsia chinensis; assembly: GCA_018398585.1. Taxonomy (NCBI): domain Eukaryota; kingdom Viridiplantae; phylum Streptophyta; class Magnoliopsida; order Caryophyllales; family Simmondsiaceae; genus Simmondsia; species Simmondsia chinensis. The sequence goes on along the minus strand of JAGTTD010000018.1, from coordinate 14,976,532 downwards.
CTAATTGTTAAAAACTTTACGCGTGAGTCAAATGTAAATGGCAGGTAGAAGTTGTAGGAAAGAAGAAACTAATATATAAGTGATGCAGCCACCATCCCATTATTGGTGGGTGAACACAGGCTGGTTCGACAGGAGAATGCAGCCTTGTGGTCAAGGCTGGCGGGTCTAATGGCGAGAGGCATTTATAAGAAACTGGCCCAGGGTTGGTGGGTGGCGGGAAGGAGAAGCATGGGCAATCGTGATGCTTCATTCCAAGCGGCATCCAAGGTTGGCGGTATTACAGAAAAAGGCGAAGGTGGGGCAGCCGGGATGTGTGGCAGGATAGCCAGGACAGCCGGGATTCAAGGCGGGAATGACGGGATCTTTAATTCAGTTGTAATTTCTTTCCAGTTCAGATTTTATTTCTTTCCTTTTTGCTCTAATTTTGATTTCTTTCCTTAATTTTGTCATCTTCCAGCCTCCTCAAGCTTTTTGCAGATGACATAGTTTTAGTGGGGGACTCCCAAGCGGACATAAATGAGAAGTTGGAATTGTGGAGAAGCGCTTTGGAATCGAAGGGATTACGGGATTAGCAAATCTAAGACCGAGTACATGGAATTCAAATTCGGCCATTCCACCGCGACTAGTACATAGGATGTTCAGATAGAATCGGAGACCGTACCGAGTAAGGAGAGTTTCAGTTACTTGGGTTCCATGATACAGTAGAATGGTGAGGTTGACGAGGATATCAACAACAGGATTAACGTAGGCTGGCAGAAGTGGAGGATAGCCTCTGGGGTGCTTTCTGATAGAAAGTTCCCGCTAAAGCTAAATGGAAAATACTATAGGACGGTAGTGAGATTGGCTATATTGTATGGGGTAGAGTGTCGCCCAATGAAACAACATCAAACACAAGGGATGAAGGTGGCAGAGATAAGGATGCTGCGCTAGATATGTGGCCACACAAGGAATGATAGGATGAGGAATGATGTAATCAGAGGTAAATTAGGTGTAGCCTCGATCGAGGATAAATTGGGAGAGCACCGCTTGAGATGGTTTGGATATGTTAACAGGAGACCGACCACAGCTCCAGCCAGGGGGTGTGAATATGTACATACTACACTAGGTAGAAGAGGGAGGGGCAGGCCAAAGAGGAGTTAGTTGGAGACAATACCTAACCCACCTAAACATAAGGGAGGAGATGGCCTTAGATAGAGTATGATGGAGAGTTAGCAGAGGGGTAGCGGATGTGGTAGCGTAGAGTAGTGCGGTGAGTGACTGGTAGTTTAAGATTTCTAGGTAGTCATAATCCCAGGAAGTGCACTTATCTGTTCTTTAGTTGATTCCCGATTATTCGTCTATTATTGGCCATGTACTATTTGCTTTACTATGTGCCTTGTAGTTTTCTTCTGTGGGCTATATTTTATATTGCTAGTTTAACACAGTGTCCCAAGCAGATGCTTTGTGGCTTCCATGGTTTATAGGATACCATGTTCTCATGATGACTCGATCTTCAGGATGGGGGTCCTCGGAAATAGCCTCTCGTCCACTCGGAAGAGAGAAGGGTGTGTACATCCACCCCCCAGACCCTGCTTCGTGCGGGAGCTCCTGTGGCACTTGGACTGTTGCTGTTGTTGTTGTTATTCCAGCCTCCTCAACATAAAGGGGGAACGAACAAGGGTTTGGGGGAGCTGATTTTAGAATTTAAATTATATTTTGATCCTTTTTTCTCAGGTTGTGAGAAAACGAGTTATTCTTTTCCTCTTTACTTTTATTATCAGTTAATAAAGTTAAAGGGAAGGCCGCTAAACCTTCCCGTACCCCTATTATCCCATTTGTGTGCTGCATCAGTTGGTATCAGAGCTCAGAACATTTTTTGAGATGGCCCATGGACGTCAAAGGAACACCGCCATCGAAGACGTTATTGACCGTGACCGTCGATAACAGACCGAGAGGAGGGTAGAGAAATTTAAGAAGAAATTCTGGCGAATCGAGCGTTGCTTGATTCAACTTGGGGCAATCCTGATCTTACACCAGGAGCCTGCCCTCAACGCCCATTAACACCGGGCACAATAGGAGAGGACGCAGATGATGGCATCAAAAATCCGTTCTTGGATGATGAACTACCGAATCTTAGGTCTAGGCGGCCAACTTGATGACCGGATGATCGAAGGTGGGTGTCTAGTCTCCGGTTCAAATACCATATTTTTTTGGCTAGAGAAATCCGGATGAGTTTTGGGCCAGGTTGACGGCAGTAGAGGAGGTCCATGAGTTCAAGGGGGTTCCGGAGAAGAAATAGGCGCCACTAGTCGCTACGAAGTTTCGGGAAAGGGATGCCGCCCGGTGCCAACAGCTGATCCACTCGCGGTTTAGACAAGGAAAGGCGAGGATAAAAACATAGGAGAAGATGACGAAGCACCTGAGAGGCGCTTTCTTGCCCCATAACCACACCAAGATCATGTATCAATGCCTCCAGAGCTTACATCAAAGGTCTCGTACCGTGGAGGATTATATGACTGACTTCTTTTCCTTGATCACCAGAAACGACTTGGCGGAACCACAGGAATAGTAGGCGGATAGGTACATTGCTGGTCTAAGAGAGTCAATACGAGAGGTGTTAAACATGTTCCACATCTTTACCGTATCAGAAGCAAGTTAGAGGGCAATGGTCGTGGAAAAGCAACAGCAGCGTCGCCACATTGGTGGAGCTTGGAACATCCAAGAGGGTAGGCATGACTAGGTATAACTATCAACCAACTCGGATACGCAGGGGAGGCTAGTTACTGTCAACACTGGGAAAGACTTGGCGAGTACCTCCCAAACTCATTGCTTTAAGTGTAGAGAGATGGGACACCGTGCTGCTGAGTGTAGTAAGGGTGATAGACCGGGCAAGGGTCTTTACATCGAGGGGGTCCATGAAGAAGTTGGCGAGACCGTTAAGGAAGAGGCTGGTAACGAGTTGGCGCCACTGGACGAGGAAGCCGTTGCAGCGGATGAGGGCCATTTACTTGTGCTTAGGCAAACTTGCTTCATGGCAAGGGGAGAGCAAGGAGATGACTGGCTCAGGAGTAGCATATTTAAGACAACATGCATAGTTGGTGGAAGAGTATGCCACCTAGTGATCAACTCGGGGAGCTACGAGAACGTTATCCCCAAGGAGGCTGTGCAGAAACTTGGTCTGAAGACGGAAGGCCATCCGAATCTGTATAAGTTGTCTTGGCTTAAGAAGAGAAGCCAGGTAACCTGTTAAGCCTCTAAATGAGATAGAAGGTTAACATTGCGAAAGATAGAGTATAGATGAAAAGAGAAGTGAAAGGGATGAGAAAATAGAGAGAATTAGATGAGAAGGAGAAAATATCTCAAAGAGATTAGTGTAAACGTTTTATTGAATGAATGATGTTACAAGAAATTGAGCTACTTATACTTGATCTAAGTACACTGCATAAGGACTAAGCCTTAACCAACTTACTAGACCTAAGCAACCAATATTGGCCGAAGCTTGACCAATAACCGACTTAACTACCCATCACAGCCTCTTTCAGTGCCAAACACCAGCTAGAGACAATACAAAGCATTGATAAAGTGCAACACTTCACTAAGCCTTATTAAAAAAAATACCAAGCAATAATAAAACAACAGCTTCTGGACTTAATTCCCTTTGGATCATAACATTCCTTCCCTCTTGTCTCTTCAAGAAATTGACTCTTCAAGAAATTAAGCTCTTCCTAAGTTGCATCTTGCTTATCCAAGTTGGTCCATTGCACCAGCACTTCTTGGAATGATCTTTTAGCAGCTTTTGCTTTGCATGAATCAAGTACAGCAGCAGGTTACAGAAGTAAAGTTCCATTTGAGCCAATTTTTGGAGGATGAAGCGAGCTTCTATGATCCTTTTTCACCTGTTTCTTAGGGAACGAAACATGAAAAACCGGATGAATGTAAGAGTTAGGAGGTAAATCAAGCTTGTAAGCCACTTTGCCAATCTTCTCGAGGATCTCATAAGGCCCAAAAAACTTTACACACCACTTCACATTCTTCCTCATAGCCACGGTTGCTTGTCTATAAGGCTGCAATTTCAGATAAACCATATCTCCAACCTCAAAATGTATGTCCAAACGCTTCCTATCACCATATAATTTCATTCTTGCTTGAGCTTGATGAAGATTGTCTTTCAATAATTGCATCAATTTCCTCCTCTACATCACCAAAGCAGTAACCTCGGGAATAGATGACACAAGTCCTTGCAGAATCATTGGTGTTGGAGGATCATAACCATATAGAGCTTTCCCAATGGAAGCATGAGCATGTGTGTTGTGCCAGTGTTCTGCCAAAGATAACCACTTCACACCTTACAATGAGTGAACACCATGCTTCTAAGGTATTTCTCAATGCACTGATTGACTCTTTTAGTTTGCCCATCGGTTTGAGGATGATAAGATGAACTAAGAGCCAATGTTGTCCCTATAAGATTGAATAATTTCTTCCAAAAATGGATGGAAAAGATCCTGTCTCGATCTGATACAGTAGACTACGGCCAGCCATGAAGCTTATAAATAATATCCAAGAAACTCCTAGCCAGCTTCTCAGCTATTACAGGTCTAGCCAGCCCCACAAAATGACTGAATTTGGTAAACCCATCAACCACAACCCAAATTACCTCTTGACCTTCTAACCTTGGCAATCCTTCAATAAAGTCCATGCTTATATTTTGCCAAGCACCCTCCGTTATAGGTAAAGGATAAAGGAGACCTTGATACCTATGATCACCAAGCTTAGTTTGTTGGCAAACTTCACAAGCTTGCACGATTTCAGTCAAAGATCTCTTCATTCCAGTCCATCTAAGATAAGCTTTAAGCCTTTGATAAGTACCTTCCACTCCAGAATGACCTCCCTAAGCTGAATCATGGGAAGCACTAAGGATCTGTAACCTCAAATCAGTGGAAGAGCCAATGTACAACTTCGCTTTCAACCGAATGACACCCTTTATCACAGAAACATCTGCATCAGCAATCGGCTGGCTTGTTCTGCTTACATTGAAAGCTGTAATGCAATCTTGTGCAAAAGGATCACCTTAATAAGACCTGTACACCACTTTAATCCAAGTGGAACGTATCACAGATATTGCTCCACAAGAACCTTGCTCACAGTCTTCTAATCTACGTGATAGTGCATCAGCAGCAGCATTTTCTTTTCCTTTCTTTTATTCAATGACATAATCAAGCCCCAACATCTTCCTCGACCCCTTCTTTTGAATTCTTGTCACAATTTTCTGTTCAAGAAGGTGCTTCAAACTTTGATGATTAGTCTTGATCTTAAATCGATATCCATCTAAGTAATGTCTCCATCTATCCACGACCAGCAAGATTGCTAAGTATTCTTTCTCATACGTAGGTAATGCTTGATGTTTAGGACTCAAAGCTTGACTGAGGTAGGCTATTAGCCTACCTCCTTGAGATAAAACAGCACCAATTCCATTCGCACAAGCATCTATCTCTAAGATAAACTCAGCAGCAAAATCCGGCATAGCTAGAACTAGAGCTCCACACATTGCAGACTTTAAGGCCTCAAGTGCAACTTGGGCTTTCTTTGACCACTTGAATGAATCTTTTTTCAATAAATTAGTTAATGGTTTGGCTATGGAACCATAACCAGTAATAAACTTCTAGTAATAACCAGTAAAACCTAAAAAACCTCGCAATCGCTTCGAGGTCACCGGTTCAAGCCACTCCTTCATAGCTTAAACCTTAGAGGGATCAGTAGAGACTCCTTATTGAGAAATAACATGGCCTAAATGCTCCAATTGGGTCTGTACAGAAGAACAGTTTGCTAATTTTGCATATAGCTTATGCTTGCGCATGGTTAAGAAGACTTGCCTTAGATGCATTAAATGGTCTTCAAGTGAAGAACTATAAATCAATATATCATCAAAGATAATGAATGCAAATCTCCTCAAGTACTGCTTGAAAACATCATTCATCACTGCTTGAAATGTAGTTGGAGCATTAGTTAAGCCAAAAGGCATAACCACAAACTCAAAATGGCCATGATGTGTCCTAAAAGCAGTCTTGTATACATCTTGCCCAATACTTTGATTTGATGATACCCTTACCTCAAATCCAGCTTGGAAAAGATACTAGCACCATGAAGCTCATCCAACAGATCATCTATGACTGGAATTGGAAACCTGTCTTTCACTGTAAATGAATTAAGCTGTCGGTAGTCCACACACATCCTAACTGTTCCATCTTTCTTCTTAACTAGGATGACTGGGGAAGCAAATGGCTTGTGACTTTGCCTCGCAAAGCATGTCTTGATCAGCTCATCTGCCTGTCTTTCAATCTCAGTCTTTTGGGTATGGGGATACCTGTAAGGCCTTAGCTTAACAGGCTTAGAATGAGGCTTAAGAGGTATAGCATGGTCCAATTGTCTCTTAGGAGGTAATGTCATTCGGTTCTCAAACAAGTCCTCAAACTCTTCAATCAAGGTTCTAACTTCAGGTTGTAGAATGTCTCCCAATTCAATAAGAGATATAGCAAACAACTGTCCTACCCAATGGCAAGCACTCTTCTTGAATCCTCCTTTTAACTTCTTGCCTCTCATTTCATGTAACTGAGCTTGATCTACTATTCCTTGTAATATAACTTTGGAGCCTTGAATCTCAAATGCCACAGTTAGATTTGCAAAATCAAACATCAGGGCTGAAGGATCTCATCCAATCTACCCCTAAAACCATGTCACATTGACCCAAGGGCAGTATTCTGAAATCATAATCAAACTTGCAATCTTGCATTGTCCACTGAAACCCCTGGCACTTGTTCTAAGTAAAAATGGACTTCCCATCAGCGACAGTCATTGCTAAGGGATGAGTTTTGATCACTTCATGTCCCACTTTCTTCAGCACTTTTGGATCGATGAAGCTATGAGTGCTTCCACTAACAATCAAGATGATTAAAGACCTCTTGCCTGCCTTTCCTTTGATCCCAAATGTATTGTGAGCTCCATTACCTGTCAAAGCCTTCACTGAAATCTTAGCTTAATCCTCAATCAACTCATCCTGTGATTCCTGATCTGAACTATCACCCTCAGCTTCAGATTCACCACTTTTAACATGCTCTTCAGCACTGATTCCATGAGTACACATGAGGAATTTTGGATTACACTTGTGTCCAAACTGATACGACAGATTGCACTTAAAGCAAAGCCTTTGAGCTTTCTTTTCATGCAATTGATTGGTCTTGGATCAAATTGATTTCTTCTGCTATTGGGCGCCACTGCTTCTATACCCTTTCCCCTCATTTGAAGCAAGAAGTGTTGCTTCATAGAGTTTAGCCTTAGCATAAGCCTTGGATAAGGTTTTGGGACCAACCGCCTTAACAAGATTCTTTATTTTGGGCTTTAAACCACTTATGAAACTCAAGATATAATGTGCCTCAGTGGCTTGAGGGAAAGTAGTTATCATGCTAGCCCTAAGTTTCTCAAACCATGTCATATACTCCTTCACAGATGTTTCTAGTATTACTTTGTTAAATTTATCAACAATATCACCAGAATCTTCGTCTCCATATCGCTCGCATAGGTCTTTCACAAAATCGTCCCAAGACAGTGTTGGATTGCTTTTTAACAAACTGTATAGCCATAACTCATGGTCTCCAAGAAGATAAACAGCTGCAATATGTACCTTCTCTACATCATCAATATGATAAAAGTAAAAATAACGATCACATCTTCTCAACCATGAATGAGGTTGCTTCCCGTCAAACGGATTAATCTGGACTCTTGCTGCCTATAACCATTACTTCGGTTATTAAGGGAAGCTTCATTACTCCCTGAAAGCTACTGATGCCATCGATCAGGTGGCCTGTCCAGCTGTTCCACATTCAAACTTGCAGTTCTAAGATGACCTGATTGATCAGGATGATGATTGCTCTATCCTGGATTCAGGCTTGCAGATTGCGAATGAGCTTGATTAAATGACTGAGCCTGTGCTCTAGTAGTTACTTCAACTTTCTAAATTCGATCTTGAACTCTGACTTTTGCTGTTAGAGCTCGATCCTGAGGTCTAACTGTCACATTAGGCATTTGCTGATTCATTTCACCATTATCTGTTGATTAATCGGCAACATACTAGCAGAAATCAAAGGTTCTTGAATAGGAGACACATTCTGTCCCCTGAGCTGACTGTGTATGTCAGTAAACTTTTCTTCAAAACTCTGCATTTGTTGATTCAATCGATCGACAACCTTTTTCTTCAAACACTAGTGCTTGCTGATTTACACGATCAACAATCCTTTCCTCAACTTCTAGAGAATGTTGAGCAAATCGTTCCTCATATTTTTTATCCAGTTCTTGGATCGATTTGGCTTGTGCTTCACTTGATACAGCTTGTGTATGCTGACATTTCGCGAACATTTCTTTTATTTGCAAGCTTAATTGAGTTATTGTAACAACTTCTAGTTCTATTGCAGTGCTAGCACTAGCAACCTCAGCATAAGAAGGACTTGTAGCATTCTTTGCTGCACCTAACCTTGTTGTAACACCACCACTTGCCATAATTTCTCAGTTCTTGTAATGCAATCAAGGAAAATTGATACCATAACAACCAAAACCAAGAGGATACAATCGAATTGAAGCAATTCACATAACCGATAGCCTACAACCTGGCTCTGATACCAATTGTTAAGCCTCTAAATTAGATAGAAGGTTAACATTGCAAAAGATAGAGTGTAGATGAGAAGAGAAGTGAAAGGGATGAGAAAATACAGAGAACTAGATGAGAAGGAAAAAATATCTCAAAGAGATTAGTGTAAAATTTTTATTAAATGAATGACATTACAAGAAATTTGAGCTACTTATACTTGATCTAAGTACATTGCATAAGGACTAAGCCTTAACCGACTTACTAGACCCAAGCAGCCAATATTTACCAAAGCTTGACCAATAACCGACTTAACTACCCATTACAGCCTTTTGGCACTAGACACCAGCTACAGACAATACAAAGCAATGATAAAATGCAACAGTTCACTAAGCCTTACTACAAAAATACCAAGTAATAACAAAACAACAGCTGCTTGACTTAATTCCCTTTGGATCATAACATAACCATCTCAAAATGATGTCTAGTTCACTTTTCAATTGGGGCGAAGTACAAGGACGAGGTGTGGTGTGACGTTGTAATTATGGACGCCTGTCATATGCTATTGGGATGACCATGGCAATTTTATAGGGGCGCAACCCATGATGGATGATGGAACACCTACAACTTTGTGTTTGGAAACACAAGGATATTCTTGCAACCCAAGAGGGATGGAGCACCACAACCAAATGAAGAGGAGAACCTAAAGGCGCCAGCTAGAGTATTATTGGCCAGTGACGTTGATGAAAGCAGGGAAACAACCCTATCGGAAGTACGTCAAGAATACAAAGGTGAAGAAAAGGAAGAGGTGCCGAGAGCTGACTTGGTGGTGAGGGCAAGCCCATTGTGGCAGAGCAATATACAAGAGAAAGAGCTGTTGGGAAGGCTCCAACCCTAGGTAGGCTTTGAGATGTTGATGGGTTATGGGCCTCCAGGGCTCACGGTGCCATTGTTACCTAAGGAAGATAAGGCGTGGCTGAAGGAAAGTGTCGGTAGTAGATCCAACATTGTGGGGTTTGGAATCTCCAAGACATTGACAAGAAAGGGTCAAGTGCTGCGTCAGCCAATTCAAGGACAAACTCTTCCCACGGAAACTCTACGTGACAAGAGAAACCAAGAAGATACCACGGAGAATTTGAGGGCGAATTATCTCCAATCCGGGGAGAATGACGCAGCCACCTTCTCATTATTGGCGGGTCAACACAGGCAGGTTAGATGGGTGAATGCAGCTGTGTGGTCAAAGTTGGCGGGTGTCATGGCAGGAGGCATTTGTAAGGAACTGGCCCAGGGTTGGCGGGTGGCGGAAAGGAAAAGCATGGGCAACTGTGATGCTTCATTCTAGGTGGCATCCAAGGTTGGCGACATTGCAGACAAAGGCAAAGGCGAGACAACCGGGATGTATGGCGGGACAGCTAGGACTGTCGGGATTCAGGGCGGGAGGGACAGGATCTTTAATTCAGTTGTGATTTCTTTCCGTTTTAGATTTTATTTGTTTCTTGGTTTTTTTTTTTTTTTTTGCCCTATTTTTGATTTCTTTCCTTAATTTTGTCATTTTCCAGCCTCCACTATATAAAGGAGGTACGAACTAGGGTTAGGGGGAGTTGATTTTCAGAATTTAAATTATATTTTGATTCTCTTTTGTCGGGCTTTGAGAAAATGAGTTATCCTTTTCCTTTTTATTTTTATTATCAGTTAATAAAGTTAAAGGGAATGTCGTTGAATCTTCCTGTACCCCTATTATCCCATACGCGTGCTGCATCAATAAGCCCAGTGGGTTCCTCCATCTAATACCAATTGGTTTTAAGATGTAACTCTACTTTGGTTTATATGTGGACCGCATATGGTCCTACTTCATGGGTCGGGCCAAAAAGATCTTGTGAAATTTAGCACTAATTATCAGAAAGAAAACAAGAACTCTAGATAGGTCAAAAGTAGCGGAGAAGGCTGTGAGATTATTTTAGTTATTAGAAGAACGATTAGTATTATGTAAATAATCAACAACATTATGATGGCATCCGTACATTTTTAAAGCATTGAAAAGATTTTAGTATTATTCTATTTTATAGATAAGGAAATTGTGTAGCACAATGGATAGCTAGTTGCATCTGACCTAAGGGCAAATGAGTTCTCCTAAAGGGGACCTGAGGCTCAGCTCGCCCAAGGATATCCCATTTTCTCAAGATAGGACAGGAATATAATATTCGGCAAACTCCTATGGTCCACAAGAATGGGATTGATCTTGTGATCACTAATATCCAATGTTATTACCATGGGATCATAAAAGGACCAAAGGCATCACTCTCAAGGTTGTCAAAATCGGAATTCTATATAGAATCGATGAAGGATCATCAAAATCGGAATCGTTGAATTGAATCGAGAATCGTAAGATTCTACTTTATGTGTATATAAATTATTTGTACTAACAAAATTAGTATAGCAATTTTTAAATATAAGATAAAGAACATCAAAAAGTCTAAAACACATTAATTTTACAATATCCTAAGGTAGGAAAAAGAGTAACATCATTCTAACATTAACATGGTGGCAGCGGAGAGGGAGGTAGTTGTCCGCATGGATAGCCAGAGCGGTGGTTGGATTTGATGATGACTGAGTGGGAGGAGGAAGAAGGAGGAGTTGGGACTCATGAGGAGAGAGAGTGAGAAAGTGTTTAATCTTAGGGTTTTTTTGCATTTCTTTGACATTGTTTGATTTTGAGTTCTTTTATGTATTAAATAAAGCTAGCAGCAAGTACATGACTAAACTTGAATAAGAATCGATGTACAAATTCAAAAGTAGAAATATATAACTTATACGATCCAAGTACAAAGTTAAGAAAGTTAAAGAAATTTGAAGTAATTTCATACAAACTAAAATTTTTGAAAAGTGTGTATGAACAAATTATTTATAATTTGAAGTAATTGACACATAAATTATTATTCATTTTTAACTTTTGCTAAAATGTCTACTATTTAATACGATATACAAAAATACAAAAAAAAAAAACACAAAATGCTCTAGAATTAGAAATATATCTAATTTTTGCAATTCCCAAGTAAGGCTACTCACCATTTGGCCAATGATCTAAAGCCATTTATTACTTCTTCATAATAAATATATGCAAATCCTTGCTCGGTATATAGCTTGAATCGGTAGAATCGCTTGTAGAATCGCGATTCAACAGATTCTATTGCGACTCTACCAATTTTGAACCAATTCTACTTAACTACGCTTTTTTAAGCGATTTGAATCAATGGACTAAGGTAGGCTCATAGAATCGTACGATTCTACCATTCAAATCTCAATTTTAATACCCATGATCTCTCTATCTTCCTCAAAGGACAAAAATTAAAATGTATGTGAAGTTTCTTCATCCATTCCTCGTCCTCGTGAGAGAACTATCCTGGGTGGGGATTGCTAGTAAAAGCCCTTAGGTGAGGGGTGAGCCTCTCAGTTATAATGGCAATCATCTTCTTAAAGTTTCACTCATTACTAATGGCGTCCGTGGTTCTTACCCTTGTCCAACAAACTTGTCTTCCCTCATTTGCCTGTTGTCAATATATTTCCTCAACTGACCTCATTCTACCAACCACACTAGCTACTCCTTGAGAGGTTAACTGCTCTATTGTAGGTCCATGGTCTTGGTAAAATGCACACTATTTAGACCAGTCTTTGTATTGGGTTGGAAGACTAAATCTTTAAGCCATCTTCAGAAACTGGTTATTCTTTATTTCACATATGGTTTGTTCTTAGGAAGCAATCTTAGGATTTGTTAAATTATTTCTTTATTATTGTAAAGTAATTGTACTATATTAGGTGATTGTATTAATTAGCTTACTAGCCCATTATAAATCATTGAGGGCATTTACGTCATTAATGTTATTTAGGGTTTCTTCACTTTGTGCACATAAATGCCTCAATGTGCATCGTCCCCTTTGAGTGCTTCACTGTAAAGTTGCTCCAATGTTCAATTAAGAGTGTTTTGGTTCTTCCATCTCAAGTTAGGGTTTTATTGTGCTATGAGTCCTAAATATAACATGGTATCAGAGCCAATTGCTCTTCTGCTGTATTTAAGGCAAGTGCATACCGTTTTCTTGCTGTTCTTTTGAAGATTTGTCCCAGATCAAGTTGATTTTTAGTTGGCGTGCAAGAATGATAGAGGAAGGTTCCTTTGTGCGGAAATCGGTCGGACAAGGGACCGTCATACAGAAGTCAGAGTCTCAGTCACTTGTAATCTTTCAACATGATGAATCTTCTTCTTCCCCTTATTTCTTTGGAAAGTCTGAAAGCCCTGAATTGGTTCTTGTTACTCAATTGTTAATGAGTCTAGAAAATTTCAACACCTGGTTTAAATCAATGACTATAGCCTTGAGAGCAAAGAATAAACTAGGATTTATAACTGGAAAGGTTCCTCGACCAAAACTTGATGAGGAACTCTATAAAAATGGGAAAAATGCGATTCGATCACATTTTCTTGCATTATAAACTCGGTTTATAAAGAAATTGGCTCTACGATTATCTACAACAATACTGCCAAAGAGTTGTGGGACAATATTAAAGAACGTTTTTCCCAAAATAATGATCCCCGAATCTTTGAACTTGAGGTTGCACTTTTATCCTTAAAGTAAGAAAATATGAGATTTTTTTCTACTATGGACAAATGAAAGCATTGTGGGAAGAATTATCTAGATACCTTTCGTTGTCGGAATGCTCTTGTGGAAAGTGTAAGTGTAATTACGATAAAACCTTCATTGAACTTCAACAAAAAGAACGCATTATGTGTTTCTTGATGGGATTGGATGATACTTACACACCCCTTAGAGAGCAAATGTTGAATACTAACCAACTCCCCACTATTAATCAAATTTTTGCCAAAATTGTTAAATAAGAAGAACAAAGGCAAATTGGTAATAGATCACCAGTGGTCACTTTTGATTCGATGGCCATGTGGGGAAAAACTGCTGACCCAAAATATCAAAACAAGCAGTACAAGAGGGACAGGCCTTTGTGTACACGTTGTGGTTTAATCGGTCATACTATGGACAAATGCTGTAAGCTACATGGGTACCCACCAAAGAGTGCTGAAGCGACAAATGCTGATTTGGACAATAATGCTTCTAGTACAACAAGCACTATCACTTTTAGTGAGGACCAATGCCAGCAATTACTAGCCCTTTTAACTGGGCATATGGCCAGCGAAACGCCTAGTGCAGCGACTGCAAATCAAGCTCAAACCATCACTACAAGAAAAAAAGTCATTAACGGCAGTGATTATCGTCGTTAAAAGCCTAGTTTACTGTCGTTAATAAACTTCCCATCGTTCGTCATTGTTCTTGCTTCTGATGTTAATACTATTTGGGAACAATGATTGTTAAACTGAGCCGTTATTAAAAAGTATCTACGACGGTATACTATGTCTGTTGTTGAAAGTGAAATCAATAACGACAGTACAAGTTGGCGTTAAAAGTAAAGTCTTCAATGTTAGGTGGCACCGTCGTTAAAGAGTTGATTAATAGCGACAACAATTGTCGTCGTTACAAATATCTGCCACCATATTGGAAGAAGTTTTAACGACGACAAAAACCGTCTTTAAAATTTTTGAGCCACTAATTAAAAATAGTAATGACAATATAGACCGTCGTTGGTAAAAAAATAGCAACAATAAACCATCATTAAAACATTTTTGACCAATTAATGAAAAGAAAAGCTGTCGTAAAAATGCTTCCCCCATCAAAGACATATATAACAAAACAAACTTATCAATGTTAAAGACCCTGTATAACACCTGTAGAATAGTCCTGTATAACCATACTGAAATAACTCTCACATATTATTCAATGCAGCAACGAATTCTAGTAAAAAATAAAGATGTTATTGAAACTTAATATCCAAATACTCACAAAAGCCAATTTACATACAAAAACCACAAAAAAGCATACATTGTACAATCATCACCTAACAATTTAGCAAAAATTAGAAATCTGACAAAAATTCACAAATAAAAGTTCCAACAAAAACAAGAATTTGCAGTGTAATCTGCAACACCTAAAAACATAAATAAAACACTCATGTTAGGAAATTCTTGATACCTAAGCATCAATAATCAATAGTACAGACACACCACCGACCAACAATAAAACAAAAAATGCAAATTATAAAAACTATATTACAGTAATCAGCATATAATTGGCTAAAAAGGAAACAATTCGTATGCTTTTTAATACAAAACAATCGAAAACCTAATCTCCGCATTATAGAACTCAATCATAGTGTCACAAATTCAAAACATTCTTAAACTCTACCTAGAATTCAATTACAGAGTCAAAACTCAACAACAATTCTAAATAACTTAACTCAATAATGTGTTCTTAATGAATACCAAAATTATTGCAAACTATTAAATCCATATCGAAACACAAAGTTCTAATTCCACAAATCTTGAACTCACATAAAACTCAATCATACAATCCAAACGCATCAACAATTTCAAACAACTGAAGAGTGATTTTTTTTTTGATAGAAAATAGGACGCACCAACCTTGTTGGGCCTCTGGAGAGCGGAGAACCAAATCCAAAACAAAACAAAATATAGCCCACATTCCATGACACATCAAAAGACTTAGCAAGATGCAAGTTCAAAACAAAGTAAAACTACTACCTGCACTTACTTCAAAATGCCAATTCAAAAGCTCCTTCCTCTATACCTTAGTCATAAATCAACAACATTCTAAAACTCCACATAGAACTTAATCACAAAGTCCAAATCGACAACAATTCTAAATAACTCAATAATGTATTCTTAATGAATATATTAACATACATAAGTAAAAACTAAGGGCAACAAAAAAAAAAAAAAAAAAAAAAAAAAAAAGGAGAAAGAAGAAAAAGAAGAAGATTACCACATACCTAATAATACTTAATCAATGTAGTCGTTCATCTCAGAAGATAGGGAGGGAGTACTTGACCCGTTGTTATGACCTCCATCTTTTTGTGCTTTTACTCTAGCTACCAAATCAGTAAATTCCTTTTCTTCTTAAGAAGTGCTCACTTTTCCTTCACAAATTGACGAAGTTTTTCAAGAGGCTCGGCCTTGGTAGAAGATGTCCTCTCTAATCGTTAGGCCTTTTACTCCTGCCCCATAACCAAACACATGACCATGAGCTTGACGTTTGTTGAAGACCTTCTGGGCAACTTCAATGTTAGATAAGGTGCAATCCTCTTCAATGACATCAATATTTTTTTCCTACAAAATATGGTGAACTAAGAATGGAGTAAAGTATATTTGACAAGAAGTAATTAATTCTTTAAATTCTACATACATAATGCTGACTAAGCTTAAGTGTCACCAGTTTATCACCCTTTGAACGTGTAGCCAAAAACATCTCCCTAAGATTTGAACCTTTCCCATTCTATTAAGTCTTTACAATCAAACAATAGTTTGATTGTCCACCAAAGAAAAAAAATTAAAAAACAAAATACTAAAGTTGTCAGTTACATACTATGTCTTTGAAAATCTGCCTATGAGCTCTGCTACTAGTATGATGAAGCAGTTCTTTCGAAATTGCAGCCTTACTTTTAGAGTTTTTGGCACTCCTTGCCTATGTTTCAAACATTAAAAAGTTAATATGTCCTTATACCTGGAACTCCTTAGATGTATAATAATTTTTTTACATCCCACCCTTCTGGAGGAGGATCTGTCAAGGCCTTTTTCAAAGCTTGTTACATGGTGAAGTTAGGAGGTGGCGAAGGTTGCTTTTTTAATTTTCGGCCTCTTCAAAATCTCAAACTGATATAAGTCCCCTTTCCAATTTTTCCACAAGTACCACATATGATCTAAGATCTCTTTGCGATACTCCTTCAAGTCAACATTCTCGTCATGAAATTTGTCCCAATTCAAATAAGTAAACTCAATTTGTTTTCAAGCTAATCAAAATTTTCCATTGTAAATTAGATATATAACAATCATCGCATAATTATTTACAAACGAAAGTACAAGCAATATTACACAGTTAAGTTACCGGGACTACGACAAACATGTAGTCTTTCTCCCTCACATCAATTTCATCCCACAAGCGCTTCCTCCTTGGAACGACATTTCTATCATGTACGATTTTGCCTAAGTGTTAAGAAAATTCATTTACATTTTCTCCAACACAGCGATTATGGAAAATTTTAATAGGCAACTTATTTCCAAGTTTGAGAGTTGCCACCTTTTTGCATTTGCTCTTTCCACTTCTTTTCTTATTCTCCCCATCTTCATTTTCAGCAGAACCTATCAATAACGAAAAAGTGATTACATGCTAACAAGAAATCAAAGCCCTACACATTTCTAAAAAAGAGTAAGAAAAATAATTACCTCGGTTATCAATATCCATTTCATCTTCAGTTTCATGATTCTCCAACTCCATTTTAGGTTGCAAAGCATTTCTGGAGTTAATATGGTCAGATGTTAGGTCAGGAGCTTCAAATGAAGCTTCCCATAATCTAATTGGTGAAGACGTCGTATTGGCTTCTCTAACCTGTGTATCATGGTTGTTGATTGCAAAAGGGGAAGGTATATGAACAGTTCCAACTGAATTGATTTTAATAGGCCTCTTTCTCATGTTAATATAAGCATTTAATCCTCGACTACCTCTATCTAGCGCTTCCGGTCGTAGGAACTATTTATTAGCTTTTGAAGAAGAAGGCTTATCAATAACTTTACTTTGAAACATTGTCCCGTCACATAAGAAAACAGGTTAGTACAACAACAATAACAACAACCCCCTAGCAATTTGGCATGCGTCTGATTTCATCGCCTTTTATTTTACAATATTAGCAAACTGCTTCACCAGTAGAAGAAAATTTAGATGACATGCAGCCAATGTGATAGAAACCAAAGATAATTATAATAAAATCGGGAAAGGGTTGAAAGAGTGTCAAGACCATATTATCAATTAATATGAGTGTTAAAATAAAAATAATAGACTATACCAAAATCACAAGTAGAAGAAAAGTCATATTATTATTCTTTACTAAACTATAAAACAAAGAGAAAGATCAAAACTATGAACTATGAAACAAAAAACTAAGCTCAAGTTCTTTTCTTTTTCTTCCTCTTTCTAGTCTCACTGGCCTCAGACAAATCAACAGCCATTGGCTCTATATCCATTCTCATCCATTTGACTGTATCATCCAAAGTTGAAGCGGTGGCTGACAGTAAATTGGGCTTGAAGTGTTCATCTTGTTGATATGCTTCACAAGGATTTACATTGTTAGAATCATCATCTTGATCGACCTCATATAAGCCACGTGAGAATTTGAAATCAAAAAGTGTACTCACCTCATATTTGAACCAATGCATAAATTTTGCTTCATATTCCCTTCCACATAAATCCACACCACTGAATGCACCAGCTTCAGCAAACTGGCTACGAAATCATACAAAAGTGATTAATTTGGTGACTAAGAACAAGAAAAATCTGACATGTTTGTCATAAGGCTATGGTGTCTTACTCGAGAAATGGTTCAACTTCAACGCAATTCCTCAATATGTACATATGAGATTTATCTAACTCGTCGTTTCAATATTCGGAAATGAAGCGGCTCCTAATGCTTGTCCAGAATGACAAAACACAAATAAGCCTCCCTCATAGTTATATTCCTCTTCATTTCTCCTAGGGCAAGTAAACCTCATCTTCATGTCTTCCAAATACCTAGAGCAAAATGCCATGCACTCATCTGCTATGTAGCCCTTGGCAATTTAGCCCTCTAGACGAGCTTTATTTCGAATATGAGACTTTAGATGATATAATTCTTGCTCTATGGGGAACATTCCATCTAAATTGAACTGCAGCCACACCCCCCCCCCCCCCCCCCCCCCCCCCCTTCTCTCTAATCTTAACCTCATAAGGTAAATGAATAAGCAAATGCACCATAACATAAAAGAACGACAAAGGAAAGATCCTCTCTAAATTGAAGAGCGTAAATAGAATTTGAGCTTCAATTTGATCCAACTCATCCATAGTTATTACTTTTGCACACAATATCTTAAAAAAAACATTGATAATTTTTTTATTTGAGATACTAAAATATAATTTTTTAATTAATTAAAAATGTAATAAGTATAACAATTTATCAAAAAAGACATTATATCAATTTTGGGAAAAAAATTTTCCCACGCTTTCTTCCCTCCATACCCACACGTATTACTTCTTCCCCAAAAAACTCTTACATTTCACAAGTCTCCTCCTCCTCATTCAAACTCCACGAGCAGCAGGGAAGCAAATCTTCATCGGTAC
Source organism: Simmondsia chinensis (assembly GCA_018398585.1). NCBI lineage: Eukaryota > Viridiplantae > Streptophyta > Magnoliopsida > Caryophyllales > Simmondsiaceae > Simmondsia > Simmondsia chinensis. The sequence goes on along the minus strand of JAGTTD010000018.1, from coordinate 14,957,644 downwards.
TTCGTGAACCAGCCGCACGGCAGCAAAATCGAACCTCAAGTGATTAATTAACAACTCTAATTCCATTTTTCATAGTATTTACCTTTTTACCAACATTTCAAATGGTTTTTTACTAGAATAACAAAGCTTTAAAGCGAATTTGTCTTGTTCTTTGGTAGTTCATGTTGTATTCACTGAATTAACAAATTAGTTGATAGTTTATTTTTGTTATAAGCCCGTGCCTATTTTTTGTTCGTAATTAACGGCCCTACCTTGATTCTTCACTATAGTGAACCACTATACCCAGAATTTGTATGATTTTTGCTAGATTGACAAAGCTTCAAAATGAATTTATCCCTTTTATGTTGGTAATTCATGTTGTGTTTGCTAAATTAACAAATTAGTTGGTAGTTTGTACTTGTTATAAGCCCATGTCTGTGTTTCGTTGGTAATTAACAGCCCTAATTCAGTTCTTTGCTGTATTGACACATTGTATCCAGATTTTGAGTGATTTTTTGCTAGATTGTCAAAGCTTCAAAGATAATAAGTTCCTTTTATGTTGGTAATTCATGCTGTGTTGGCTGAATTAACAAATTAGTTGGTTGTTTGTGTTTGTTATAAGCCAATGTCTGTTGTTCGTTGACGATTAACAACCCTAATTTGGTTGCTTTTTAATGTAAATGACTAATTCAAACATGTGTTTGCCATTGCTTTTAGAGTGTGTGATTAGTTATATATTAGGGTTTATGGTTTATAGAGATACTAATTTTAAGATTGTTTTTGACATTGCCCTTGTTGTTGACATTCAAATTGAAAATTGTGTTGATACATCTTACACTAATTGAATTGAACTATGCTTTTTAGGTATATTCTTGACATAACTTATAAGACTATGGTGCCTAATAGACAATGGATGCATTTTGTTCATGACCGTGTTAGTTTAATATATCAAAATGGAGTTCAAAGTTTTTTAGATTATGCCGAGGAAAGAAAAGGGAGGACTGAGTCTTGTCCATGTACTAAATGCAACCTATGTGACTCTGGAGATCGCGAATGGGTAAGAGGTCATCTACTCAGAAATGGAATAGTGCCAAGTTATACTTTTTGGTATGACCATGCTGAGAGTCAAGTTGAAACTGAATCTGATTCTGAAGGAGAGAGTGATGATGATCTTGAAGATGAAGATGATCTTGAACTTGATGCGAATGGTGTTGTGAATGATATTTTGAGGGATAAATTTCCTTACTTTGGTGATGTAGATTCTAATTATGCCAACATTGATTCCTCAAGTCACGTTGTGCATAAAGAGGAGTCAAATAAGAAAGCTAAGAAATTCTATAGGTTGTTAGAGAGCTCTGAACAACCACTACATGGGGGGTCAAAGATCTCTCAATTGTCTGCTTTGGTGAAATTGCTTCATACGAAGACCCTAGGCCATTGGAGTAATGCATCATTTACCATGTTGTTGCAATTCTTAAAGGAAGCACTATTACTTGAGGGTTCTACTTTGCCGGATTCATATTACGAAGCAAAAAAGACTATTCGGGACCTTGGCTTTTCTTACACTAAAATTGATGCATGCGTAAATGATTCTATGCTATTCTGGAAGGAGGATGCAGAGTTGAATGACTGTAAGATATGTGGTGCTTCGAGATGGAAGGATGACATGCATAATGGATAGAAAAAATGTAAAGCAAATGGTAAAAAATACCATTTAAGACACTACATTACTTCCCACTAAAGCCGAGGTTGCAACACTTATATATGACAATAAAGACTGCTTCTTTGATGAGATGGCATAACGATAAAAGAAATAAAGATAATGTAATGAGGCACCCTGCTGATTCGCTTGCATGGAAATCATTTGATGAGTCACATAATGAATTTTCCCTAGAACCCCGTGATGTTAGACTTGGTCTTACTAGTGATGGTTTTCAACCCTTTGTAAATTCAAAGACACAATATAGCATTTGGCTAGTCATATTGGTCCCCTACAAATTGCCACCTGAAATGTGTATGAAGCAATCTAATATGATTTTATCAATGCTTATACCTGGTTCTGAGGCTCCTGGTAATGCAATTGACATATATCTACGACCTTTGATTGAGGACTTGAATGAGCCATGGGAATCGGGTGTTGAAACATTTGATGCATCGAGAAAACAAAACTTTCTATTACGGGCTGCTTTATTATGGACAATTAATGATTTTCTTACTTATGGCAACTTATCGGGATGGAGCACCAAGGGTAAGTTAGCATGCCCTGTTTGAAATACAAATACCTACTCTATTCGGCTACAGAATAGTGCGAAACAATGTTACACAAGGCATTGATGTTGGTTACCTCATAATCATAAGTCGCGAAAAGTTAAAGACTCTTTTGATGGGACGATTGAGAAGAGATTTCCACCAAAGTCATTATCCGGTGATGATATCCTTCGTCAGGTGGAGGATCTTGCAGAAATTACATTAAGTAAAGCTCCACGCAAGAAGGTCAAGCTGACATATTATACTAGGGGAGGTAATTGGAAAAAGAAGAGTATTTTTTTCAAGCTTCCTTCTTGCGACATAATTTGGATATGATGCATATTGAGAAGAATATATGTGACAATATTTTAGGTACTCTTCTGATCATCAAAGGGAAAACAAAGGACCATGTTAAAGGTCGTTTGGACTTGCAAGCAATGCACTTAAGGCCGAATCTACATCCTTATCAAGAGTGCAATAAGACTAAAATAAATGCTGGTTCATATACGTTTTCTGTTGCTGAGAAGCATAAATTTTGCCATCTCTTAAAAGATTTAAAGTTTCCAGATGGATTTTCTTCTAGTATTTCTTAGTGCATGCTTATGAAGGAGTGTAAGATATCGGGATTGAAGAGTCATGACTTCCATATTATTGTCGAACATCTACTTCCTCGAGCAATATGCGGTCTTCTTAACAAAGTGGAGCACGAGGCACTAATTGAGTTATCAATGTTTCTTAAGATCTTGTGTGCTGAAGCAATAACTATGGATGAGTTGGATCAAAATGAAGCTCAAATTCCATTTACGCTCTGCAAATAAGAGAGGATGTTTCCCTTGTCGTTTTTTGATGTTATGGTGCATTTGCTTATTCATTTACCTTATGAGGCTAAGATTGGGGGCCCAGTTTAATATAGATGGATGTTTCCTACAGAGCAAGAATTATGTCATCTAAAGTCTCATATTCGGAATAGAGCTCGTTCAGAGGGCTCAGTTGCTGAGGGCTATATAGCAGATGAGTGTATGACATTTTGCTTTAGGTATTTGCAAGACATGAGGATGAAGTTTATTTGCCTTAGGAGAAATGAAGAGGAATATAACTAAGAGGGAGTTTTATCTTTATTTTGTCATTCTGGACGAGCATTAGGAGCTGCTTCATTTACTAATATCGACAACGACGAGTTGGACAAAGCTCATATGTACATAATGAGGAATTGTGTTGAAGTTGAACCATTTCTCGAGTAAGACACCATAACGTTATGTAAAACATATCAGATTTTTTTTGCTCTTAGTCACCAAATTAATCACTTTTGTATGATTTCGTAGCTAGTTTGCTGAAGCTGTTGTATTCAGTGGTGTTGATTTACGTGGAAAGGATTATGATGCAAAATATATGCTGTTAGAAATAGTATCCTGAAATCCAGATTTATTCTGGACATATTATTTTAACTAATAAATAAAATTGAAGTCGCAGTCGTTACCTACTAAAATTTTAGTAAGTGAGCATTTATACTGCATGTGATTTTCTTTTGGGAGACATCCATGAGATGGGTGTAGTCCTCAACCTACAATTTACATGTTTGTTCTAAGTGGTTTATGAGACTAAGCCACAGATAGACTTGGAACAAATGGTATGGATTGTTGTTTGAAAGACTCGTAGTCGAAGACAAGTTTGGACCACTTGTATGTTAAGAATATAACATGAAACTTTAGATGGCTTGTCTTGGTCATGTCGATAGAGATCCAAAAGTGTTAGGTTAGTGTGTTTAATAAGATGGACACACTAAGTTGGACCATGTGGGTTACTTATTTCTAGACTACTATTGAAAATGAGTGATTCACGTTGTACTGTTTGAACGACGACTCTAAGTCCTGAGGGTATTCTGGACTTGTGCATGGAGCGTTAGTTACTTTGGTGTACTATCAGTAATGTATAAACGAATGATTGAAATCCCACGTGCACAAAGAAGCGGCGTGAAGTGTGACAAGGATCAGGTATTCAATAGGGAATCTACAGTCTCTTATGAGATACAGATGTCCCCTTAGTTGATTCGCAAATATTTGAATAGTCGGAAACTTTGGTCAAAGTATTCCAAGTGTTTGACATTTGGAATTTATACTGTGAATATGTTCAAGTATAAATAAATTATTCAGTGAAGGGCGAGTCGGTAACTAACGGAGAAGCTGTGAGAAGGATAATGGTAGTAGTTATATTTATTCTTTGTCATGGACATCTAGTGGAGGGGTTGTTGTCATCAATATAGTCTATTAGAGAGATATCGAATAAATAATTTAAGTCTGGATGCAGTGAGATTTATTTAGTGGAATTAAGTCTCATTAAATGGCAATTAAATTAATATCATGAGATGATTTAATTTAACCCATTTGGAGCTAGATTTAAATTATCTCTGAGATCCCTATGCAAGCCTTTGTTTTTTATTGCCATATGAAATATATTAAAGAATTAATGAGATGAATTATTTATCCATAAGATGGGTAAAATTAATTTTGCCAAACATTATTCATGAGAGGAATAAAAGTTGAAAATTTTAAAATAAAATAATTTTGAAAAATTAAAATTCATAAGATGAATTTTTACATGTGAGAAACAAAAAAAAAGGCAAAAATCGCAAACAGCCCGTGATCCGTGTATATCGGATCCAACGAACCAGCTTGCCACGCCCACCAGGGCTATCCGCGTCCCCACGCGAGGACGAATCAAATGATGACATGTGTCATCATGCTCGTGGACCACGGACTCGTTTGACCTGGGATGAAACGCAGCGTTTTAATTTTAACTAGTCGGTTCCCACATCGAAAAATTGGATTTTTTTGCTCCGGTATATTCCTATAAATAAAGGGGCTTAGTCCTAGGTTTTGCAATTGGAGTTGAAAGATTTCTTGAGGATTTCTTGAATAGTTTCGGGGATCCAATTGGAGAGAAAAATTTCCGTTGAAATTTTTCTTTCCTCAGTTTATTATTTTTCGGAGCCCACCCTCTGGGCAGTTCAAGGTCATTGCGTAGAAGGTCTTGGGGTCTCGATTTTTAAGAATGTTATTGTCTTTCTTGTTTTTTTTTCATTGGAGGAATTCTAGGTATGTTTTTCTTTCCTTCTTCTTTTAGTTTTATTTATAGTATTCGTTGTTATACCTTTTTAAGTTTATGTATTGTTATGAGTGTATTAGAGTAAAAATCTTGTAGATCAAAATTAAGAATTTAGACCTGTTGATTTAAATTATGAATTTAAGTCAGTTGATTTAAAATTAGGAATTTTAAATCGACCCTAGGTTTAGAGTTATGAATTCTAAACCTGTTCCGCTGCATAAACTTTAGGGAGAATTTTTGAAATTCATCCCAACAACCGGTATTAAAGGGTTTATAGAGCTAAACCTATTACCGAGAACTCTCAAACGTGAGGTTTCACGAAGCGTGACGCTCCGACCTGGGGATTAGGTAGAGAGAAGAGTCTCTTACTCTAAGTGCTCTAATAAGTGCCTATTGTTGTCACCATAGTTGAGAAATGTGAACCCAATAGTCGGCATCAAAGTTTATTTTTCAACAAAATTCATATGTTTTTCCAAACAATTGGTATCAAAGCCAGCCTCTGATTACATTCATAATATACATAAATATGTATAATAAGATCGAAATAAATAGATTTGTGAATTAATAAAATAGAGATTTTATTAAGAATGAAAATTATTTTAATTTGACGTATCGACTTAAATTGTTTAAATCGATAATGAATTAATGATTCATTCAGATGATTGTTTGTATTTTTCATTTAACTTGTTTGAACCATCAAATTAATTAATTGTTAATTAGATTATTTTAATGTAACGATTTAAATTGTTTAAATCGGTTAAAAGAGTTAATAGTTAACTAGGTTATTTAAAGTATCAATTTAAATTGTTTAAATTAGTTAAAAGATTTAATAGTTAACTAGGTTGTTTATAGTAACGATTTAAATTGTTTAAATCGTTAATGAGTTAATGATTCATTCAGATGATTTTTTGTATTTTGGATTTAAATTGTTTGAATCATCAAATTAATTAGTTGTTAATTAGATTATTTTAATGCAACGATTTAAATTGTTTAAATCGGTTAAACGAGTTAATAGTTAACTAGGTTATTTAAAGTATCAATTTAAATTATTTAAATTGGTTAAAAGATTTAATAGTTAACTAGGTTGTTTATAGTAACGATTTAAATTGTTTAAATCGTTAATGAATTAATCGTTAATTCGAAACAACCCACAAATTTACGATTATGTTTTTCGTATAATGAGATTGTACGTTATCTATCATGATTTACGAAATCGGACAAAATTGATCTAATAAGATTAGATTTAAATATTTTTAATAATGGATAAAATTGATCTAATGAGATTAGATTCAATTAATTTTTATAAAATTGGATAAAGTTGATCTAATGAGATTAGATTTAATTATCTTATACAAAATCGGATAAAAGTAATTTAATGAGATTAGATTCAGTTTATTTTAAAATTAATTTTTTTAATTTTAAAATTCAAACAAAAATTCTGATGTGCTTACGTCAGCACTGTGTCATGCTGATGTCAGCGTCAGTGCTAGATTTTAATTTTAAAAAAAGTTTTTTTAATTATTTTTGCGATGTTTAGACGTTGGTACTGATTTACATAATTATAAATTAATTATTTTATCAATCAATTTATTTTAGAATGAGATTCCAAATTTAGGTTATGTGATAATCTAAGTTGTGAATCAGTGTATTTTAAATAAAAGTTATTTGTAATTATTTTAGAATAAAATTTTAAAATAGACTATGAGATAGTCTAAAGTTTGTTTATTTTTTAGAATAAGATTCTAAAATAGACTAAGGGATAGTCTAAGCACAATTGATTTTAAATAAAATTATTTTTAATTTAATTTTAAAATTAGAATTTTAAAAGTAGATTCTGTGATAATCTAGATTACAGGTTGGTATTATTTTAATTAAAATTAATTAATTAATTTTATGGATTGGATTTTAGAATGAGATTCTAATATAAGATTATGAGATAATCTGTACTGTAAAACGATAGTATTTTAAATAAATAAATTAATTAATTCTGGTTAATCTTAGAATGAGATTCTAAAGGGGATTATGAGATAATCCAAGTTGTAAATGCAAGTTAATTAAAAAACCATTGGTTATAAAGATCAAGTGGGAGCGAGGTTTCAATTGTTGTAACCTCACGGTCTCCATTACCGGTCTAGCAGTATAGTAGATCGATAGAACTTCATGCGGAGAAGGTCGGTTTGCAGATTATAGGGTTAGACATCTTTAGGATGAATAGAAGTGCAAAGAAGCGATGCGACCACGCTACCGTGGAGTATTTCGTGTATTTGTATGGAGGTTTAGGTAATGGTTTACGCTTGTCTAGCGTGATACATTAGTCTCTTCGAGGAGCTCTGTTGTGTCATGTTAGAGACTTAGGTAAAGTCGTGAGTTAATCTTGTTTAGTAAGAGTTACAAGAAAATAGGTTAATTGATAATAGTTCTCCTCTGAACTAGCTTCGTGCAACCCCGCTGCTGGGGAGTAAGGAGTGGTGTGTTTGGGTCATCTTTGCATGCATGATAGTACAGTTTGGTGGATATCTGACTTATTGTGCATGCTAAATTGAAAGAATATATATCACTGCATTATACATGACTCATATAAGGTAGTTACACAAATGTTTGCATTTACAGTATGTTTGATATGGATACGGCTGGCAAATTTCACTTGATTCAAAATACACAATGTACTTAATGAACCAAATTACTTTGCCTTGAAAAATAAGTTAGACTTGGTTATTACCCACAATAGACCTACTAGAAAGAAAGGAAGGGGTAAGGTTGTTATTGTTGCAACCAAGTCCATAAGGAAGTCAGCAAAAAGAAAAGTGTTTCTTTTGCAAGAAAACTAGGCCACTGGAAAAGAAACTACACTAAGTATATAGCTACTCATCCTGCAAAGATTGCTAAGCCATCTAGTGAAGGTATGTTGATATCTCAATTAGTTGAGTCATGGACAGTTGAGAGTCTACCGGTTTCCTGGAGGGTGGACTCAGGTTCAACTAACCATATCTGTAATATGTTACAGGAGCTCAGGCTAGGCTAAAGCCTACACGATGGGTGTTGTACCTGATGGTCAGGGATAGTACAATAATAGTAGTCTTAAGTGGAGGAGATGTTAGCTGAGACTTTAGTAATAGAATTTTGCTTTAAAAGATTATTTATTTGTAGCTCCTCTGCACAGGAATTTGATTTCTGTATCTCGATTTATGAATAATTGTTATTCAATTGATTTTGATAATGAAAATTTTAATATGAAAAATAAATTATTTATTTGCACATGTACATGAATAAATTATTTATTCACGTTATTTTCTTATCAAAACTATGGTAATTGTTTAAATGAATTTAACGTAAGTTCACTTGTTCAATCTTCTAAAAGAAAACATCTTGAAAGGGATATTACCTACACATCGCACCAACGTTTAGGTCACACTAATTCGAACAAGATCCAAAGACTGGTGAAAGATGGATTAATAGAGGTTTTGGACTTGAAGTCATTACCAGTTTACGAATTTTACATAGAATGAAAGGTGACCAATTTTGTCTTTAAGAGTAAAGGAAACAAGGTTGGTGGCTTGCTTGAGGTGGTTCACTTAGATGTATATGGACCAATACATGTTCAGGCAAAAGGTGAGGATGAGTACTTATTCAAGTTTAGTGATGATCACTCAAGATGTGTATATGTTTACTTAATTAGACATTAGTCGGACTTTTTTGAAAAGTTCAAAGAGTACAAAGCTAAATTTTAAAAGCTATTAGGTAAATAAATTAAATCACTTCGATCAGATCGAGGTGGTGGATATTTTTCAGGTGAGTCTTTAGAGTTCCTAACTGCAAATGAGGTAAGATCTCAGCTTTCTACTTTGGATACACCGCAGTAGAATGGTGTTGTAGATAAAAGGAACAAAGACAGTTTTTTTTTTTATTTTTTTTATTTTTTTTTTTTACAGTTTTTTGATTTAAAAGATTTTTTTGTAAATACAATGCAAAATACTTAGAGAAGCATTATGCAATTAAGCTACAAAAATAAAAACAAAATGGTATTAAAGGAAAATGACAATAATTCTTAACAGCTAAACACAGCTTAAGACATAGTGGATGCATTAGATGCACCTACTGATAGGAATGAGAATGTTCCAGGTACACGAGAGCTTAGGTGTGGTGGGAGAATTGTCAGGACACCTGATAGGTTCATAGCGGGAGCCTTAGTGGTTGACCGTGGCATTGAATCTGATCCTTTTAGCCACCATGAAGCAGTTAAGTCTTATAGTTTTAAGCAATTGGTTAAACGAACCATGCGTATACAAATGACATTAAGAGAAAGTAGTGACTTTCTTAGTATTATATGTCACCAATATACTACTCATTGAGAATGATGTAGAGGTGTCATCAGCTGTAAAAACTTGGTTGTCATGATAGCTCAATATGAAAAACATAGGAAAAGCCAGCTCCACTCTTAGGATTAAGCTTCTGCGAGGTCGTAAGAGTAGGATGTTGGGTCTTTCCCTAGCCACTTATATTGACAAGACGTTGTCAAGGTATAGCATGGAGTCCCTCTCCTTTTTTTTTTTTTTGTTTTTGAGAGAGTGTTCTGGGACACCTTAAGAGGAGGAGCAATTGAGGAATATTCCATATGCTTTGGCAGTGAGAGCCTCAGGTATGCCATGTTGTGCACGAGACTTGATGTCTGCTATGCTATGGTGTAGTAATCAGCTGTTAGTCTAACCTGGGTCTAATGGACAATGTGGCAGTGAAGTGTTTTCTCTAGTTCTTGAGAAGAACTACAGATTTTATGCTGATCTTTCAAAGTGACGAGCTTATTCTAGTTGGATATATTGTTGTAAGACTTCCAGTCAAATATATATGATAGAGGTTCGAAGTCTAAGCATGTCTTTACCTTTGGAGTTGGAGCCATTAGTGAGAGGAATGTCAAGCTGTGTTGTATTGCTGACTTCACAATAGAGTAATTGAGCTCACTAAGGGTTAGGCTTAGTAGACTTTTTGGTTTAAACTTAAAAGGGGTAAGTATGAACTTTATCATAAATTGGATTTAGGACAAGTGGGAGATTTTAGGAACAGTGTCCTGAAATTCAGATTTATTCATGATATATTAGTTTAATTACTAAATAAAATTGAAGTTCCAGTCGTTTCCTAGTTAAATTTGTGTAAGTGAGCATTTATACTGCATGTGATTTTCTCTTGGGAGGCATCCATGAGATGGGTGTAGTCCTCAGACTACAATTTATACGTTTGTTCTAAGTGGTTTATGAGACTAAGCCACAGATAGACCTGGAATAAATGGTATGGATTGTTGTTTGAAAGGCTAGTAGTCGAAGACAAGTTTGGACCACTTGTATGTTAAGACTATAACGTGACACTTTTGATGGCTTGTCTTGGTCATGTGGATGGAGATCCAAAAGTGTTAGGTTAGTGCGTTTAATAAGATTGACACACTGAGTTGGACCATGTGGGTTACTTATTTCTATACTACTATCGAAAATGAGTGATTTACGTTGTACTGTTTGAACGATGACTCTAAATCCTGAGGGTATTGTAGACTTGTGCTTGGAGTGTTAGTTCCTTTGGTGTACTATAAGTAAGGTCTAAACAAATGACTGAAATCCCACGTGCACTAGATAGCGGCGTGAAGTGCGACAAGGATCAGGTATTCAATAGGGAATCTACAGTCTCTTATGAGATACAGATGTCCCCTTAGTTGATTCGCAAATATTTGAATAGTTCGGAAACTTTGGCCAAAGTATTCCAAGTGTTTGACATTTGGAATTTATACTATGAATATGTTCAAGTATAAATGAATTATTCAATGAAGGGCAAGTTGGTAACTAATGGATAAGCTGTGAGAAGGATAATGGTAGTGGTTATATATATCCTTTGTGATGGACATCTAGTGGAGGCGTTGTTGTCATCAATACCGTCTATTAGGGAGATATCGAATAAATAATTTAAGTCTGGAGTGCAGTGAGATTTATTTGGTGGAATTAAGTCTCATTAAATGGTAATTAAATTAATATCATGAGATGATCTAATTTAACCCATTTGGAGATAGATTTAAATTGTCCCTAAGGTCCCTACGCAAGCCTCTGTTTTTTATTGCCATCTGAAAAATATTAAAGAATTCATGAGATGAATTATTTATTCATAAGATGGGTAACATTATTTTTGCAAAACATTATTGATGAGATGAATAAAAGTTGAAAATTATAAAATAAAATAATTTTGAAAAACTAAAATTCATAAGATAAATTTGTACCTGTGGGAAACAAAAAAAAGAGGCAAAAATCTCAAACAGCCAGCGATCCACGTACATCAGATCCAACGGACCAGCCCACGACACATCAGGGCTATCCGCGTCCCCACACAGGGACGAATCATGCGATGACACGTGTCACCGTGCTGGTGGACCACGGACGCGTTTGACCTGGGATGAAACGCAACATTTTGATCCTGTTTTTTATTAAAATGATGCGTTTTGATTTTAACTGGGTGGTTCCCACATCGAAAAGTTGAATTTTTTTGCTCTAGCATATTCCTATAAATAGAGGGGCTTATTCCGAGGTTTTGCAATTGGAGTTGAAATATTTCTTGAGGGTTTTTGTAATAGTTTCGGGGACCCAATTGGAGCGAAAAATTTCCATTGAAAATTTTCTTTCCTCAATTTAATATTTTTTGGAGCCCACCCTCCGGGCAGTTCGAGGTCATTACGTAGAAGGTCTCGGGGTCTCGATTTTGAAGATTATTATTGTCTTTCTTGGTTTTCTTTTATTGGAGCAATTCCAGGTAGGTTTATCTTTCCTTTTTATTTTAGTTTCGATTTTCTATTTATTTACAATATTCGTTATTATACATGTTTAAGTTTATGTATTGTTATGAATGTATTAGAGTGAAAGACTTGTAGATCTAAATTAAGAATTTAGACCTGTTGATTTAAGTCATGAATTTAAGTCATTTGATTTAAAATTCGGAATTTTAAATCGACCCTAGGTTTAGAGTTATGAATTCTAAACCTGTTCCGCTGCGTAAACTTTAGGGAGACTTTTTGAAATTCATCCCAACAACTGGTATTAGGGCAAAGGGTTTGTAGAGATAAACCTATTCCCGAGAACTCTCGCACGTGAGGTGTCACAAAACTTGATTCTCCAATCGGGGGTTTAGGTAGGGAGAAGAGTCTCTTACGCTAAGTGCTCTAATAGGTGCCTATTGTTGTGACCACGGTTGAGAACTATGAATCCAATAGTCGGCATCTGAGTTTATTTTTCAAAAAAATTCGTATGTTTTTACCGACATATGCATTGGTTCAAATATGAGGTAATCACACTATTTTGGATTTTAAATCCTTGCGCAATTTGGCTTCTTTTTAAGTCATTCATATAAGTGAAAACCACTAATTTAAGTTAAATGTTTATAGGTGGCACATCTTTCTGAGCATGATAAAAGTAAAAAGATGGGAGATTTGTTAGCGCTGTCATGTGGCCCTAGTCAATACATTACAAGCTATCAAGGATATATAGTTAATGGACATCGGTTCCATACAGAAGATGGTGAGAAACGCTTGAAGACTCAAAATAGTGGGGTGCTTGTTGTTTGTAATACTGATAATAGAACTGAAAATATGGAATATTATTGAGTATATATAGAGGTACTCTAGTTACAATATCTTGGTGGAAATAGAGTAATATTATTTTGTTCTAAATGGTGGGATGTTTACGGAAAGGGAATGGTTAAAGATGAATATGGGGTTGTTAATATTGATCCTAAGCATAAGCTGAAAATGGATGAGCAATTTGCTTTGGGTAATCAGGTAAGACAGGTATTTTACATCACAGACAACGAGAGGAAAGGCTGGTATGTTGTTGTTGAGGCTCAACCGCGTGGCTTATACGAGGTCGAACAAAATGATGATTCCAACAATGTAGATCCTTGTGAAGCATATCAACAAGGTGAACACTTCAAGCCCAATTTAATCTCATCCACCGCTTCAACTTTGGATCATACAATCAACTGAATGAGGATGGATATAGAGCCAATGGTTGTTGATCTATCTGAGACTAGTGAGACTAGAAAGCAGAAGAAAAAGAAAAGAACATGACCTTATTTTCTTGTTTCATTGTTTATAATTTTGATCTTTCTCTTTGTTTTATAGTTTAGTAAAAATTAATAATATGACTTCTCTTTTACCTGAGTTTCTATCACGTCAGCTGACTTGTCTTCTTGATTTTCTTTTACTAGTGAAGCAGTTTGCTAATAATGTAAAATAAAAGGTGCTTAAAATCAAATGCATGCCAAATTGCTGGGGGGTTGTTATTGTTGTTGTACTGACTTGTCTTCTTATGTGATAGGACAATGTTTCAAAGTAAAGTTATTAATAAGCCTTTTTCTTCAAAAGCTAATAAACAGTTCCTACCTTTGGGAGCGCTAGCTAGAGGTGGCCAGGGATTAAAGGCTTACGTTTATACGAGAAATAGGCCTATTAAATTCAATTCAGTTGGAGCTGCTCATATGCCTTCCCCTTCAATCAACTACCATGATACACAGGTTAGAAAGGCCAATATGATGTCTTCACGAATTAGATCACGGGAAGCTTCATTTGAAGCTCCTGATCTAACGTCTGACCATATTAACTCCACAAATGCTTTGCAAATTGAAATGGAGTTGGAGAATCATGAAACTGAAGACGAAATTGATTTTGATAAACAAGGTAATTACCTTTCTTACTCTTTTTTAGAAATGGTAAAGCTTTGATTTCTTGTTAGCATGCAATCACTTTTGCATTATTGGTAGGTTTTGCTGAAAATGATGATAGAAAGAAGAGGGAAAGACGTGGAAAGAGCAAATGCAAAAAGTTGGCAACTCTTAAACCTGGAAATAAGTTGCCTATTGAAATTTTCCATAATCGGGGTGTCGGGGAACAAAGTAAATGAAGTTTCTCGACGCTTGGGCAAAATCGTACATGATAGAAATGTGGTTCCAAGGAGGAAGTGCTCATGGGATGAAATTGATGGAAGAGAGAAAGAACACATGTTTGCAGCAGTCTTGGTAACTTAACTGTGTAGTGTGGCTTATATTTTCAATTGTAAATAATTATGTGATGATTGTTAGATGTCTAATTTATAATGGCAAAATTTGATTAGCATGAAAAGAAATTGAGTTTACTTATTTGAATTCGGACGAATTTCATGATAAGAATGTTGACTTGAAGGAGTATCACAAAGAGATCTTAGATCATATGCGGTACTTGTGGAAAAATTGGAAAGGAGACTTGTATCGATTTGAGATTTTGAAAGGGCCAAAATAAAAAAAGCAGTCTCTGCCACCTCCCAACTTCACTGTGGAATAAGCTTTGAGAAAGGCTTTGACTGATCAGCCTCTAGAAGGGTGGGATAAGGAGGATTGGGTATGGATTGTAAAAATTTATTATGCATCTGATGAGTTCCAAGTATAAATTCTCTTTTATTTTGTGCACTTCTATTCATGGACATTTTGAAATATAGGCAAGGAGTGCCAAAAACTCCAAAAATAGGGTTGCGCTATGGAAAGAACTGCTTCATCGTATTGGTAGCAGAGCTCATAGGCAAATTTTCATAGATATAGTATTCAACTGACAACTTTAGTATTTTGTTTTTTAAATTTTTTTTCTCTAGTGGATAATCTAACTATTCTTTGATTGTAAATACCCAACAGAATGGGAAAGGTCTGAATCTTAGGGAGACGTTTCTGGCTACACGTTCAAAGGGTTATAAGCTGGCGACACCAGAGCTTAGTCAGCAATATGTATGTAGAATTTAAAGAATTAATTACTTGTTTTCAAATATACTTTACTCCATTCTTAGTTCACCATATTTTGTAGGATAAAATTGTTGATGTCATTGAAGAGGATCCCACATTATTTAACATTGAAGTTGCTAAGAAGGTCTTCAACAAACGTCAAGCTCATAGTCATCTATTTGGTTATGGGGGAGGAGTACGGTCTGGCGATTTGAGAGGACCATCTTCTACTAAGGCCGAGTTTCTTGAACAACTTCGTCAATCTAAGAAGGAAAACCGAGCACTTCTTTAGGAGAATAAAGAATTTACTGATTTGGTAGCTAGAGTAAAAGCACTAGAGGATGGAGGTTTTAGCAACGGGTCAAATACTCCCTCCATATCTACTGAGATGGTTGACTACATTGATTAAGTATTATTAGGCATGTGGTAATCTTCTTCTTTCTTTCTCTCTTTTTTTTTGCCCTTAGTTTTTGCTTATTTATGTTAATATATTCATTAAGAATACATTATTGAGTTATTTGGAATTGTTGTGGATTTGGACTTTGTGATTAATTTCTATGCGGAGTTTGAGAATATTGTCGATTTATGACTCAGATTGTGTACTTTAGAGTTCAAATTTGTGATGTATAGAGCAAGGAGCTTTTGAATTGGCATTTTGAAGTAAGTGCGGGTAGTAGTTTCTGTTATGATTCGAGATCAAACTTGAATCATAACCTAGGTTAGATGATGAATTATACAAGAAAAGGATAGTTTGATATGAGAAAGGAGAGAATTAGTTGAGAATAAGATGAGATTAAGAGAGATTAAGTTGAGATTGAAGAGATTAAAGAAGAGAAGTTGAGAGAATTGATAGAAAAGTGGAGAAAATTCGAACTAAGAGATAGAAGTGAGATCAATTATCATTCAACATATCAAGATTACAATGCAAGATCATCTACTTATACTAGAGCTAATACATTGCACTTGGATACTAGACTCAACCGACTTACCTACCCTAAGCCGCCAACATTAACTTATTCCTATCTAACTCTTGACCAATACTAACTAACCAACTAATAATTACTTCATATTTACATCACTGCATTATTAATGTCTCCCTATATCTTGAATCATGACAATAGTCTCCTCTTTAGATATTCTTGTCCTCAAGAATCTTCTTAAAGAGCATTGACTTGAACTTTTTTAGTGTTGCTGAAAACTGCTGAATTTGCAGCTGGTAAGCACTTGCTATTGTAAAATTGTTGCTGGTACTGATGTTAACCTGAATATGATCTAAATGAAGCAAATCACAAGTTCTTGCAGTAATATTAGTTAGATATGTACTTCAAGAACTTCTATACATTTGAATTCCAAGCCATAGTGTCCTCCAATTTGGTGCTGCAGCAGTATCAATTCAGCACTGTGCATTCCCACTTAAATAACACACCTTGATACTTAAGTTCAAATTGATCAATTGTCACACCCATCCACTTGTATTCTCGTAATAAACCAGCTAACTGAACATCAGATTCAAGCTTAAGATGTGGCTTTCCTTGAAAACTAGCTTTTACTGAGGTCTAATTTCCTTTATGACACCAAATATCATGAAGTCTTACTTGTGGATGCACCATTGGAATATGTCCCTTACTGCTGGCTTGATCAACACAATTCACCAGCTCAATGTCCTGATGCGTTTTATGCCGACTGTCCCAAATGACAAGAAGTTCCTAATTAAATTGTGTACGAGCTTTACATAACCAAACCTTTGATTCCATTCCCGTGATTCTAGGCATGTCTTCATTCTTTGTCCTTTTCTCTTGATGTGCATTACCATCTACCAACTCTAAAGGCCCATTTGAAGAAGGATTTTCTTTTGTTTACCGAATTTCCGTACAAGCATTGAAAAATTGAATCTCCAAGCTATAACAATAGTCATAGATATTTCTTCCATGTAGCTGATTGATTGCGGATCCAGCATGATTCCTTGAGGAATAGGTCTCATATGCTTCAATTTCTAAGGTAGGTATTGAATTGACCTCAATTTCTTCAATATAACCATAGGGATCAAAGACTTGGTAGAGGATGTCTTTAGTGATAGGATAAAGAACATTCGTAGTTTTTACCAATAGAGTAGTACCTTTGGAGCCCAGGGAAGACTAAGCATTCATGTTGACAATGTGTACTGCAGATGTTTTGTACAAACCAGCTTAAGTGTAATGAGATACTGATTTAGTGCTTTTAATCACCAGAATCCAATTGGGTGAATGTGTTTCAGCTATCGCAAGCTCAACAGATCTATGAAGTAGCACTAATGAAATGTAACAAGTGCAATTAAATCAATCTAGACAGCAACAATTGAAATGCACTCAGCTGGATCTAATTTCTCCAAGCACGGAACAATCTTTGAGATGATGTAGCTAGCTCAAAGTACATTCAACTCGATCAAGTCAATCTCAACACTTTAATTTAGAACTTCGTATAACTAATCACTGAATTCAGCTCTGTTTTGCTTTGGATTCTATATAGTTGATCAACGTAATTGCCATGTTAAGCTACGATCAATCTAAAGCGTGTGTATTGAATGAAGAATCAACTGTGCTAAGCTAAATTCAAATCGAACTGTCAAGAATCTGAATCAAGAATTCAAGTGCTCAGATCTTAAGCACTCAATCTGATCAATCACTGCTGATTTTAGTTCAGTTCAAATCTGAACCATGAGATCAACAGCAACATATGCAATTAGGTGTCAACTTGGTTGAACTATGGCTATTACAACTAAATTGGAATGATTCAACTCAATTGGAAGCAATTTGCAAGCTCTAATACCAATTGTTATGATTCAAGATCAAACTTGAGTCATAACCTAGGTTAGATGATGAATTATACTAGAAAAGGATAGTTTGATATGAGAAAGAAGAGAATTAGTTGAGAGTAAGATGAGATTAAGAGAGATTAAGTTGAGATTGAAGAGATTAAAGAAGAGAAGTTAAGAGAATTGATAGAAAAGTAGAGAGAATTTGAACTAAGAGATAGAAGTGAGATCAATTATCATTCAACATGTCAAGATTACAATGCAAGATCATCTACTTATACTAGTGCTAATACATTGCACTTAGACACTAGACTCAACCGACTTACCTACCCCCAAGCTGCCAACATTGACTTATTCCTAACTAACTCTTGACCAAGACCAACTAACCAATTAACAATTACTTCCTATTTATATCATTACATTATTAATATCTTCCTCTGTCTAGAATCATGACAATTTCACTTTGTTTTGAGCTTGCATCTTGCTAGGTCATTTGATGTGTCATGGCATGTGGCCTGTATTTTATTTTGTTTTGGTTTTGGTGGTCTGTTCTCCCAAGGCCCAACTTGGTAGGTGCATGCTGTTTTGTATTATGAATTTTTGCTTTTATCAAAAAAATTGTCACTCTTCAGTTGTTTGAGATTGTTGATGCATTTGAAATGTATGATTGAGTTCTATGTGAGCTTGAGATGTGTGGATTTGGGACTTTGTGTTTCAATATGAAGCTAAGAGTTTGCAATCATTTTGGTATTTATTAAGAACACATTATTGAGTTGAGTTATTTGGAAGTGTTGTTGAGTTTGGACTCGGTGATTGAATTTTAGATGGAGTTTAAGAATGTTTCGAATTTGTAACACTGTGATTGAATTCTATAATATGGAGATCAGGTTTGTGATTGTTTTATATTAAAAAGCATAGGAATTGTTTCCTTTTTAACCAATTTTATGCTGATTACCTTAATATAGTTTTTATATGTTGTATTTTTTTGTTTTATTGCTAGTCGGTGGTGTGCTTGTACTATTGATTATTGATGCCCAGGTGACAAGAATTTCTAACATGCGTGTTGTATTTATTTTTTTCAGTTGGGGGAAGATTGCACTACAAATTCCTGTTTTTGTTAGAACTTTTATTTGGGAACTTTTGTCGGATTTGTAATTTTTGCTAAATTGTTAGGTGATGAATTTCACAATGTACACTTTTATTGGTTTTTGTATGTAAATTGGCTTTTGTGAGTACTTGGATATTTAAGTTTCAATAACATTTTTATTTTTTACTAGAATTGTTGCTACATTAAATGATATGTAAGAGTTATTTCCGTATGATTATATAATACTATTCTATAGGTATTATAAATGAATTGAAATGTCGTTATGCTATGTTTATATACAAGTGTTATGAACAACCCAAAAATTGTCCTTATATAGATGTATATATTTTGTAGACAACTAGAAAATTATCATTATATTTTATAAATGTACAGGTATTTTTGAATGTCTACAATGTACCATATGAATGTACAAGGTCTTTAACGTTAATAAATTTTTTGTTATAATTGTCCTTGATGGGAGAAGCATTTTTAACGACAACTTTTTTTATCATTAATTGGTGAAAATTTTTTTAACTATGGTTTGTTGTTGCTATTTTTTTTACCAATGACGGTCTATAATATCGCTACTATTTTCAATTAGTAGCGCGAAAATTTTAACGATGGTTTTTTTCGTTGTTAAAACTTTTTCCTGTATGGTGGTAAATATTTATAACGATGACAATTGTTGTTGTTATTAATCAACTCTTTAACGACGGTGTCACCTAACATTAAAGACTTTACTTTTAACGACAACTTGTGCCGTCGTTATTGATTTAACTTTTGATGACAGGCATAGTATACCGTCGTAGATGCTTTTTAAAGACGGCTTATTTTAGCGGTCGTTGATCCAGATAGTATTAACGTCGAAAGCAATAGCACCAAGAAACAATGGAAAGTTCCCTCCGTCGTTAATAGTATTAACGACGGTAAACTAGGCCTTTAACGACGATAATCACCGTCGTTAATAACCATTTTGCTTGTAGTGCAAATTTATTATGTGACTCATCAAATGATTTCCATGCAAGTGAATAAGCAGGGTGCCTCATTACATTATCGTTGTTTCTTTTATCGTGGTGCCATCTCATTAAAGAAGCAGTCTTTGTTGACATATATAATTATTGCAACCTCGGCTTTAGTGGGAAGTAACATAGAGTCTTAGATGGTTTTTTTTTTAACATTTGCTTTGCATTTTTTCTCCCAATTACGCCTATCATCCTTCCATCTTGAAGCAGCGCACATCTTACGGTCATCCAACTCTGCATTCTTCTTCTAAAATAACATGTAATCATTCACACATGCATCAATTTTAGTGTAAGAAAAGCCAAGGTCCTGAAAAGTCTTTTTTTGCCTCATAATATGAATCTGGCAAAGTAGAACCCTCAGGTAATAACACTTCCTTTTAAAATTGCAACAACATGGTAAATGATGCATTACTCCAACCTGGAGTCTTTATATGAAGCAATTTCACCAAAACAAACAATTGAGAGATTGTCGACCCCTCATGGAGTGGTTGTTTAGGGCTCTCTAACAACCTATAAAATTTCTTAGCTTTCTCATTTGGCTCCTTTTCATGCACAACGTGACTTGAGGAATCAATGTTGGCATAATTAGAATCTATGTCACCGAAGTAAGGAAATTTATCCCTCAAAATATCATTCACATTACCATCCACATCCAGTGCATGATCATCTTCATCTTTAAGATCAATATCACTCTCTCTTTCATAATCGGATTAGGTTTCACCTTGACTCTCACCATGGTCATACCAAAAAGTATAACTTGGCACTCTTCCATATCTAAGTAGATGACCTCTTACCCTTTCGCGATCACCAGAGTCATGTGGGTTACATTTAGTACACGGACAAGCAAAATTTCTACCTTTTCTTTCCTCGGCAACATATCCAGTGCCCCAAGGGCTCCCGTCTAAGCAGGGTCTGGGGGGAAGATGTACACAATCTTCCCCCTTTAGAGTATTACCCCTGAAGAGAGGCTTTTTTTGAGTGCCTCCAACCTGAGAGAGAGGACTTCCCAAGAGGTCACCTATCCTAGTACTGCTCTCGCCCAAGCACGCTTAACTTCGGAGTTCTAATGCGCTCCTGTGCCGGCGTGTTGGTACCCTCTTGATATGTTAAACTCCCCCGATCGCGAACAAAATGCATTCATTGTTTATTAGGCACCATATTCTTATAAGATATTCCAAGAATATGCCTAAAAAGCATAGTTCAATTAGTGTAAGATGTTTAAACATACATTTCAATTTGAATGTCAACAACAAGAAAATGTCAAAAACAATCTCAAAATTAATCTCTGTATAAATTATAAACCCTAGTATATAACTAATCATACGCTCCAAAAGCACTGTCAAACATATTAGTGATGGTTATTTAACTTGAAAAGCAACTTCTACCATAAAAGGGACAAATTCTCGTTGAAGCATTGTCAATATAGAAAAAAATCATTCAAAATTTGGGTATAGTGGGTCAATACAATGAAGAACCGAATTAGGGTTGTCAATCACCAACAAACAGTGGACAAGGGCATACAACAAACATGAACTACCCACTAATTTGTTAACTCAGCGAACATAACACGAAAAAACTAACATAAAAGGGACAAATTCACTTTGAAGCTTTGTCAATCTAGCAAAAAAATCATTCAAAATTTGGTTATAGTAGGTCAATACAGTGAAGAACTAAATTAGGGTTACTAATCACCAACAAAAAACAGACATGGGCTTATAACAAATATGAACTACTAACTAATTTGTTAATTCAGCAAACAAAACACAAAATACCTACATAAAAGGGACAAATTCACTTTGAAGTGCTGTCAATCTAGCAAAAAATATTCAAAATCTAGGTATAGTGGGTCAATATAGCGAAGAACCAAATTAGGTTGTTAATCTCCAACGAACAACAGACACGAGCTTATAACAAACAAGAACTACCGACTAATTTGGTAATTCAACAAATATAACACGAATTACCAACATAAAACAGAGAAATTAGCTTTGAAACTTTGTCAATCTAGAGAAAAAATAATAATTCAAAATTTGGGTATAGTGGGTGAACACAGCAAAAAACCGAATTAGGGCTGTTGATCACCAACGAACAATAGATATGGGCTTATAATAAACACAAATTACCGACTAATTTGTTAACTCAGCAAACATAACACAAACTACCAACACAAAAGAGCCAAATTCACTTGAAAACTTTGTCAATCTAGCCAAAAGTCATTCAATACCGGGGTATAGTGGGTCAATATAGCGAGGAACGAAAGTAGAGTTTTTAATCACCAACGAACAACACATATGAGCTCATAACAAACATGAACTACTAATTGATATGTTAATTCAGCAAACATAACACAAACTACCAACGCCATCACAAATTCGCTTTGAATATTTTTTCATTCTAGCAAAAAATTGTTCAAAAAGGTTAATACAGTAAATAATGGAATTAGAGTTGTTAATCACCTATTTTGCGGCTTTGATTTGCTGCGTTGTGCTTTGTCTGAGGCTTGGAGAAATACGAAAGCTTAGGGCAGCAGGAGGAGAAGGCTGTGTGCATGGGTGTGGAGGGAAAGAGGGAGGGAAATGTTTTTGCTCGAAATTTACTTCAATTTATGTCTTTTTCCTTTTTTAAATTATTTCAATTATTATATCCTTTAAATAATTAAAAAAGTATATTTTAGTATATAAAATAAAAATTTATTAAGTACAATTAAAATAAACTAAAAGAGTCAAATATCGAATTAAGTATCAGTTGGGATATTATTTGATTGTCATACTTGAATTACGGTATGGATTGGTGAAATGCCAATTAGAAATTTTAAGAGAATAATAAATTTTGCAATAATAAGTTTCAAAAAAATCGCATAATTTTTAAAAATTAATGACTTTTAATTTTTTCGGCCAAAAATTTACCCCGGACTTAAGCCTATTAATGACGGTTTATGGATAGAATTAACGACCTTATTTAGTACCCATCGTTATAGGCCCGACACGTACAACCTTTTAACAATGGTGTTTTAATCCTGTGGCAACTAGGCACTGCGCACATAATTTTAACGACCAAAAGAGCTTCTAGTTGCTATTTTTGGTCATTAAAAGCCAGCTATGTGGTCCCAAGTGCAAGTAAGTTCTTTGATTTTTATTATGTGTATTTAAGAAATCACGTCCAAATCCGCCCAAATCTCACTCCTAAAAACCAACAAGAGGGAATGAGAACATACCCGCAAGCACAAGGCCTCCAAAATCGAAGCTCTAAAGGCCTGAATCAAAGCCGAAAAACCTCCCCACGGTGTGCAACTAGAGAAACAGACGAAGGGCTGGGGAAGAAAATGGGAAAAGAAAAAAGCTTAGAGAAACATATAAAAACACACTCAAAAAAAAAAAAAAAAAGGAAAGGGAGAAATCTTCCTCAGTTTAGCTCCAAAGAATGATGAATGGTAAATAAGAGAAAAAGCAAAACCGACTAAAAAAAACGAACGGGGAAAAGAAAGGGAACCAAAAATGACCTCCACTCATATATATACATATGCAAAAAAAAAAAATTAAAATAAAATATATGATATAAAAACAATAAACAAGCAACGGGCAAGCCGGATCGAGATACATCCCGAGCCCGAAGATAAGTCTGGGCGAAATTCAAGGCAACCGAATCCCTTCACTATAAACGCAAACATACGATCGACCCAAAAAGTGTCAAACAGCGACAACAAAAGTGCAAAAACATCATGTTCATTAAAAGACAAAAAGTAAACTCCTACTACATTAGTACGCCCCCGATTGGTATACACATCCAAACATCGAGGTGCCAAAAAGATATAAAGTACAACAAAAGTATTTAATAAAAAGTACATAAAAAAGTACATCAAAAAGTCTAGCACATCATCCTAAAACGGCAAGACACGACCCGTCAACTCCGGGAAAAGAGTTCCCACATATGGGACAAGCGAAAGGAGACCCCGACAAGGATATTACCCCAAACGCTCTAAGAGTCCATGCTCAGGCCCATCCAAACGACACTAGTATATCCCTCCCACACAAGCGAAGATCAGATATTAGGTTGAGATAGAGAAGTCGGGCACATGAATACCACCAAATGTCCGGGGAACGGGAACCCGTACTCAACACTCTTATAGAAGAACCAGGAAGAGAAGTCGTTGCAATCATGTAACAGCCACATTCCAAAGAGAGTACTGCGAAGCAAGACCAAGCTTGGCAAGGTGTTCGAAGTTGAAGGGCCATCCCAACGAAATATGCCTACATCGTCACTCTATGCAATACCCAGATGAACCCTTGGTGGAAAAAACAAAAATTCCGCTGTGTTCAAGAGCATATTCTAGCAAACCACATAGGTGTGAAAGAAAGGGGACTGGTCCGAGATGTAAGGACCCCAGTCTGACATCAGGAAGATCACATCGTCGACATAAGCAGGAACATGGAATAGCAGATTTCTCACGCCATTTCCAACTTCGAGGGAGGCTCCAAGTTTCGAGACCACGGTGCTACGCAGTATTGGAAGGGCTTTGACATTGGTGTTAGTCTTGCAGTGAAGAAAGTAAGGCTTTTGGAGCTGAGTCTTGGGCTCCCTTTTCTCCAGGAGGTTTGTCGCTCAGTTTTGCAGGATGTGAAGGAGGGAGGTTTGGCGCGGCCTTCAAAGGCCAATCCTCCTGTTCCTCCTCATTGGGGTTTATTTTACATCTTTCTACCTCTCTTTTGTCTTATAGAGTTGAAAACGGCAACTTTGTGGGCTTTGTAGGCTTTGGTGTTAGTTTTCGGATGTTCCTTCCCTGTCTTTATTTCTTTTGACATATTTCGTATGTTTGGAAAGGAACGTTTGTTATAGAATGGATTACACGACTTTTTGCCGTATTGGATATCGTCTTTTGCTTCTTCTTTTTTTGGTTTGGTGTCGACGATTTCTCCGAGAGAACTCTACCTATTATGGTTAGGGCGTATTCTATTTATTTAAAAAATGGGTTTTTATTCTAAGAGATTCCCACGTAGGGCGTCCCATCTTGGCGTACTTTTCGTTTTGAGAGTTTTATGTTTCGCCTGCCTCGGAGGGGCTCACGGCTTGTGCTGTTACATTTCACCTGCCTCGGAGGGGCTGAAGGTTTATATGTTTGCGAAGAGACAGGTTATTCTTCCTACCCTAAGACAGGAGAAAACCTAAAAGTAGGATCATTAGTTGCCTTTTGTTACTGCTTTATTACTCTATTACTCGTATACTTAAATCGGATCCATTCTTGTATCAAATCCCATAATTATTAAAGAAAGAGGTTTGAGTTTGACTTTCCATAAAAAGAATATGTGCCCAAAATAGTTGGTCATTGTCCAAAAAAGTAGAACCATAGGGGATCATAGAGGAACTAGTTCTCCCCAAACCTAAGACATAAAAACCAAAACCTTCCACGCCCCAAAGCGGATCTAAAACGGCCACTACTTTCCCCTTTTGAAAATCCAGGGATGGAGGTTTACTTGGGCCAGGAAAAACATCTAAATGTCCCTCGAAAGCAGGCACAGAAGCAGCACGCCCCACATTAGGAACATGCACGGGAAGATCCTCGAAGAGGAGGATAAAAATTCCATCATATTTGAACTTGAAGAGCCCATTTCCGGAGGCACAACTAAGCCCAGACATACAGGACCAAATTCAACAAGTACTCCAACAATACAGGGAGGTTTTCGCGTACATAGCAGAAGAGATGCCAGGAATAGATAGCCGGATCACAAGTCACTGTCTGAATATCTCACCCGAGAAAAGGCTACTGAAGCAGAAAAAATGCATCTTTTGCACAGAACGAAACAAGATCATAAGCAAAGAAGTATGGAAGCTCCTGAAAGCAAATTTCATACGTGAAGTTCTATAGCCAGAATGGCTGGCGAACGTGGTTCTAGTGAAGAAGTAGAATGGAAGTTAGCGGATGTGCATAGATTTTACAGACCTAAATAAGGCCTGGCCTAAGGATTCGTTCCCTCTTCCCAAGATATATCAGGTAGTTACCTCCACGGCAAGGAATGCACTGTTTAGCTTCTTGAATGTCTTCTTTGGATGCCACCAGATCATAATGGACCTGAAAGATGATGAAAAGACGTCTTTCATCACCCACGAAGGCACATATTTCTTTTGGGTCATGCCATTTAGGCTAAAAAACGCAGGGGGGACATACTAGCTCTTAGTGAATCACGTCTTCCGGCGGCAAATAGGTAAGAACTTGGAGGTGTACATCGATGACATGATAATAAAGAGCAAGGAAGCCTCGAATCATGCAGGCGACCTAAGGGAAACCTTGGAAATGCTTATGGCACATGGAATGCACATCTGCTGTGCCGGATTAAAAATTTATAGGCTTCATCATGAGCGTAAGGGGACAGAAGCTAATCCCACCAAGATAGATGCAATACTAAGGATGGAAACCCCAAAAATGTCAAGGGATATCCAGAAGCTAACAGGTTGCCTAGCTGTCTTGAATAGATTCATTAGTCGGTTAGCAGACCGATCCCTCCCTTTCTTTAAGATTCTACAATGAAGAGAGGTCGTCAATTGGGACAAGACTTATAAACAAGCTGTCCGAAAATTTCAAGAGCATTTGACAAAACTCTTGGTCATGTCTAAACCAATCTCAGGGGAAGACTTGATCCTCTATGTTTCAGCGTCCGATGGCACAATAAGCAAGCGTAATGCTAATATACGAAAAAGAAAAAATTCAAACACCGATTTACTTTCTAAGACAAATATTAAGGGATGCCGAGACACGATATCCCCACATCAAAACGCTTGCCTATGCCATCATCATAGCTGCCGGGAAACTCTGACCCTACTTTCAGGCACACCATGTCCGAATACGGACCGACCAGCCTCTAAAAAAATCACTCCAACGGCTGGAATACACTGAAAGAATGTTGTCCTTAGCAATTGAACTCTCCAAATATGACATTTTTTTCGAATCCTGGACCGCAATCAAGGCACAAGCACTAGCCGACTTCTTAGGTGAATGTTCATTCACCAGCAAAGCTTCGCTATGCCCAGAACATACGGAGGCCTCGGAAAAATCATGGAAGCTATACGTCGATGGATCCTCCAATAGCCAGGGAAGTAGGGCAGGAATTTTGCTCATCTCGCCCTAGAGGCAACACTTCCCTTAAGCAACAAGATCCAAGTTAAGGACCAACAACAACAAAGCCCAATACGAAGCAATCCTCCATGGACTAAGAATGGTGCAAATACTAGGGGCGCGATAGGTAGAAGTGTTAGCGAATCTCAACTAGTCGTCAAGCAAGTCTGAGGGGTATGCGGAGCAAAAAGTGCTGTCATGATGAAATATCTGAAAATAGTGAACGAGGTAGCAAAGGTATTTTCCAACTTCAAAATTTACCTCATACCACGAGCCGAGAATATCAAAGCATATGAGTTGAGTTGGGCCACTAGCTCAAAATAGAAGAGAAAGATTTGGACCTCGCCCTTCGGATAAAAGAGATCCAGATGTCATGCCGAAATTCACCCCCACAGGAGAGAGTTGTTCAAGTACAAACTGTAAATGATTGGCGATGCCCCCTTGTCGAGTTCATAAGAGAAGGGACCCTCCCCAACGACCAGCTATAAGCGAGAGAAGTCCAAAGTCAAGTCCCATGGTTCGTATTAATCGATGGGGACTTGTACCAAAGATCTTTTGTGCATCCATTGTTGAAGTGCGTTGGTGAAAAGGAGGGGAAGTACATCCTACATGAAATCCATGAAGGCATTTGCGGGCTGCATCTCGACCACCGAGCTTTGACCAACAAAGAGCTGCGATCAAGTTATGATTGGCTCACCTTGAATAAAGACACGCAAGACCTCGTCCAGAAACGCGAGAAATGTCAGAAATATTCTCCGATAATTCACGCGTCCGCATGCTCCCTCTAGCCCATACTCAATCCCATTCCCTTAGCCCAGTGGGGGATAGATATCTTCGGTCAATACTCTAAGGCGACTGGGCAAAGGAAATATATCAGCGTGGTTGTAGAGTATTTTAGTAAGTCGATGGAGGCCCAACCCGTGGCCTAAATTACAGACTATGCCATCCAACGCTTCCTCTAGAAAGCGACCATAACTCATCACAGAATCCCACGGGTTCTGGTCGCCAACAATGGCACTCAATTTAGCTCACAGACGTTCCATGAGTACTGTGAAAACTTGGGAATTAAGATAAACTAAATCTCCTTGGTGCATCCACAAAGTGACGGCCAGGCGGAATCCACAAACAAGCACATCCTTTCTGGGGGTTGGATCAAGCAGAAGGGAACTAGGCAGAGGAATTACCTAGCATGTTATGGCCCTATAGGATAACTTCACGAAATGCTATACAGGAAACCCCGCACAACCTGGTGTATGCACGGAAGCAGTACTACCAAGAGAGCCCATCCTATAAATTCGAGATTATGACCAATAACGCAATGAAGAAGCATTAAGATAGTCATTGGACGAAGTGAAAGAAACAAGAGAAAATGCATTAGTCATGATGATGGCTTAAAAGTAGAAAATGGCGAAATATTTTAACTCCAAAATAAGAAAGAGAAGCTTTCAGGAAGGCGAGTTAGTACTGAAACAAGCAGAATCTCAAGACATCGCCACGGGAAATGTATCTGCTAATTGGGAAGGACCCTATATGGTCTCTTGGACAACCAGAGATGAGGCGTATCATCTACAACAGTTGGATGGAACCCTAATCCCTAGAATGTGCACATTTTAAATTTGAGAAATTACTATGTATGAAGCAATGGCAAGAATAAAAATGCCCCTTGTCGTCTGTAAAAACTCCCTCGGAAATATAAGCATTAAGGCCTTAAGCCCTTTCGAGGCGGGCGAAATATAAATACTAAGGCCGTAAGCCCTTCTGAGGCTGGAAAAATATAAATACTTAGACCATAAGCCCTTTCGAGGTAGGTGAAACACAAGTGCTTAAGCCGTAAGCCCCTCCGAGGCAGGCGAATTGCAAATACTTAAACCGTAAGGCCCTCTGAGGCAAGTAAAATGCAAATACATATGTCGTAAGCCCCTCCAAGGCAAGAAAAATGTAAACCCTTAAACTATAAGCCCCTCTGAGGCAGGTGAAATGCAAATATATAAGCCGTAAGCCCCTCCGAGGTAGAAAAAATATAAACGTTTAAACCATAAGCCCCTCCGAAGAAGGTGAAATGCAAATACATAAGCCGTAAGCCTCACCGAGGTTGGTAAAATATAAACGCATAAACCATAAGCCCCTCCGAGGCAGGCAAATTCTACTTCCGTGCCATACACCAAGCTTTACGGGGTTTCCCCTGTAGTGTTTCGTGTAGTTATCCTATAGGCCCATAAAACACTAGGTAATTCCTCAGCCCAGTTCCCTTCTGCTTGACCCAATTGACGTTTTAACTGTGAAAGGATGTGCTTATTTGAGGATTCCGCCTAATTGTTTCTTTGCAGATGCACCACGGAGGCCCAGTTTATCCTGATTCCCAAGTTTCCACAGTAATCGCGGAACCTCTATGAGCGGAATTAAGTGCCATTGTCGACAACAAGAACCTGTGGGATTCCGTAACGAGTTATGATCCCTTTCTATAGGAAGCATTAGACAGCATAGCATATAATTTGGGCCACAGGTTCGACCTCCATCCACTTACTAAAATAGTCTACAGCCACGATGATACATTATCTTTGCCTGGTCACCTTAGGGTATGGACCCGAGCTATATATCGCCCACATGGCAAAAGGAATAGGATAGAGTATGGGCTGGAGCGAGGATGTGGGCCCGTGAATTATCAGAGCCTATTTCTGACACTTCTTCAATTTCTAGACGAGGTCTTTTTGCGTATTTTTTTAAGGTGAGCAAATAATAACCCGATCGCAGTGCTTTGTTGGTCCGAGTTCAGTGGCCGAGATGCTGCCTGCAAATGCCTTCATGGATTTCACATAGGATGTACTTCCCCTCCTCTTCGCCAATGCACATCAACAAGGGATGCACGAAATATCTTTTTTATAAGTCCCCATCGATTAGTACGAAACATGGGAACTCCTCTTCAGACTTGTCTTACTTCTAGCTGGCTGTCGGGGAGGGTCCCGTCTCTTATGAACTCGACAAGGGTAGTCGCCAACTGTTTACAATTTGTACTTGACCAACTCTCTCCTATGGGGCGAATTTTGGCACAACATCTAGATCTCTTCTATCCAAATGGTGGGGTCCAAATCCTTCTTCTGTTTCCAAGCTAGTGGCCCAACTCAACTCATCTGCTTTGATATTCTCGGCTTGTGGTATGAGGTGAATTTTGAACAAAGAAAATGCCTTTGCTGCCTCGTTCATTATATACAGATATTCCATCACGACAGCATTTTTTGCTCCGTAAACACCCTGGACCTTGTTGACGACTAGTTGAGAGTTGCTAAACACTTCTACCTTCCGTGCCCCTAGTCATTGGGCCATTCTAAGTCCGAGGAAGAGTGCCTCATATTCGGCTTCTTTGTTATCGGTCCTGAACTTGAATCCTAGTACGTAGGGGAAGTGTTGCCTCTCAGGCAAGATGAGCAAAATTCCCGCTCTGCTTCCCGGGCTATTGGAGGATCCACCGATGTAGAGCTTCCACAATTTTTCCGAGGCCTCCGTTAGTTCTGGGCTTAGCGAAGCTTTGTTGGTGAATGAGTAATCAGCTAAGAAGCTGGTTAGTGCCTCTGCCTTGATCGTAGTCCCAAATTCGAACAGAATGTCATATTAGGAGAGTTTGACTGCCCCAGACAACATTCTTCGGGAGCATTGCAACGGTTGGAGTGATCTTTGTGGAGACTGGTCGGCCCATATTCGAACGCAATGTGCCTAAAAGTAGAATACTAACACTACGCGAGGTAAGGATATCGTGTCTCAGTGTCCCTTAATATTTTGCTCATGAAGTGAATTGGTGTTTTGAAGTTTTCTCTTTCGGATACTAACACTACGCTTATTGTGTCATTAGACGCTGAAACATAGAAGATCAAGTCTTCCCTTGGGATTGGTTTAGACATGACCGGGAGTTTTTCCAAATGCTTTTTAAGTTCTCAGAGGGCTTGTTCGCAAGTTTCGTCCCAATTCAAGACCTCTCTTCTGCGTAATATCTTAAAGAAGGGGAGGGATCAATCCATGAATTGACTGATGAATCTGTTCAGGGAAGCTAGGCAACCTGTCCGCTTCTTGATATCCCTTGATGTTTTTGGGGTTTCCATCCTTAGTATTGCATCTATCTTAGCGGGATTAGCTTCTATCCCCCTCGCGCCCACAATGAAGGTCGAAAATTGTCCCTCCGGCACAGCGAATGTGCATTTGCTTGAGTTTAGGCGCATTCCTTATGCCTTAAGCATTTCCAAGGTTTGCTTTATTATCATATCATCGATGTACGCCATCATGTGCTTTCCTATTTGCTGTTGGAAGACATGATTCACTGAGCGCAGGTATGTGGCCCTTACGCTTTTCAGCCCAAATGGCATGAATTGGAAGCAGTATGTGCCTTCATGGGCAATGAAAGATTTCTTTCCCTCATCTTCTGGGTCCATTGAGATTAGGTGGTATCTAGAGGAGGCATCCAAGAAGCTGAACAGCGCGTTCCCTGCCATGAAGTCAACTAGCTGATCAATCTTGGGAAGTGGGAACAAATCCTTAGAGTAGGCCTTCTGTAGATTGGTAAAATCTATACACATCCACCAACTTCCATTCTTCTTCTTCACTAGAACCACGTTCGCTAGCCATTTCGAGTATAGAACTACTCGTATAAAATTTGCCTTCAGGAGCTTCCTTACTTCTTCGCTTATGATCTTGTTCCATTCTGTGTAAAAGTTGCATTTTTTTGCTTCATGGGCCAGACATACAGACAGTGACTAATGATCCGACCATCTACTCCTAGCATCTCGTCTGTCAAGTATGCAAAAACCTCCCGGTATTGTCAGAGTATTTGCTGGATTTCGTCCTGTATGTCCGAGCGTAGTTGTGCCCCAATCCGGACCTACTTTCCCGGCTCCAATTCGACCTCAATGGTTTCCTCCGGGTCCTGCCTCCTTTTCTTTTCACATAAATCTCCTTTGCCTCGGGCCTATTTTGGCGTAGAAACAATTGAAGGCCGTTAGCTAACATCATTTAATGGTCAGGATGCTCCCTTTCTGTTTCAAATTTCATGGCGACATGATAAGTTGATACTATTTCCCCCAATGAGTTTAGTACTGGACGACCATGGATGGTGTTGAATGTCGAGTTTGCCGCCACAACATGAAAGTCAGGCCTCAACGTATGTCCCCGTTCTCCGTCTCTTAGGTGGATATCGCAGCTTATGGTGCCCAGTGGATTAAACACTTCACCCGAGAATCCCGCGAGTTTTCCAGTTGCGGGGCTTATCCTTTCGGACGAGATCTTCATCTATTCGAAGCAAGGGAGGCAAAGGATATTGACCGAACTTCCTTGATCCACTAGGACTCTTTGAATGGAGTAGTTA
Organism: Simmondsia chinensis; assembly: GCA_018398585.1. Classification (NCBI taxonomy): domain Eukaryota; kingdom Viridiplantae; phylum Streptophyta; class Magnoliopsida; order Caryophyllales; family Simmondsiaceae; genus Simmondsia; species Simmondsia chinensis. The sequence goes on along the minus strand of JAGTTD010000018.1, from coordinate 14,925,202 downwards.
TCAATTTCCATAGCGATGACCATAGGGTCTTCATCTGGAGTCCTGATGTATTTAAGGTCATCTTGCATGAAGGTCAAAGGTTGGCATTCCCTAAATTTGTTTTCACCCCTCCCTAGGGCGTTAGAGCTCGCACCTTTCCGTTTTTGTTTAATCGTTGCTGTCACATGTTTTGGAGCATCCATCGCATTTTATGCTCATCACCAGCAGGTCAGGAGGTTCTGGGCCTAATTTTCCTTAGGTCTATGAATTTCCCGAGATCGCCCTTCTTTTCCAACTTCTCCATTTCGTACCTGAGTGCTCGAAAGTCTCGGGTATCATGTCCCAGTGCTTCATGGTATTCACACCATTTCTTCTGGTTTGTCCCCGGCTTTGGGTCCGTGGGAGCCCGGTCCCTCTCCATCTTAGGTTTTTTAACTTCCAAGAGTAGCCTAGAGGTCTTCTTGGGCTGGGATTATGGGTTCTCCTTATGCCCCTTACCACTTTCTCGGTCCTTGAGCCAGGGCCGGCGATATACATTCTTTACTTTCCGTGCTAGCACCTCAATTGTTCAACTCTGGTTATCACATCTTCGGCGATGATGTATTTGCTGGCTTTCACCCAAAGTGCGTCCACGGTTGTGGAGAGAGCTTTTGCAAGGGCGAATTTGAAGTCACTGTTCCGGAGCCCATTGATAAGAGTGGTGATGGCTGTTTCATCCGCAAGGTTTGGGATGTTGATCATTGCTTTGGAGAATCGCCAAACGAATCCCGTATGGATTCATCCTTTGTTTGCCTAAGCCGAATTAGTTGGGCCGTGGTCTTCTTCCTTCTCTTGTTGCTTAAAAAGTGACAAGTGAACTTCTTCGAGAGTTCCAAAAAGCTTCGTATGGACCCATCAGGGAAAGAGGCGAGCCAGGCCTGAGCCATCCTCTTCAGGGGAGCAGGAAAGCACTTACGCCATACATCCTTGGGTGCATCCTGAATGTACATTCGTGCTACGAATCCCGAGATGTGGTCGTCTGGATCTTGCATTCCGTCAAATGGTTCTAAACTTGGTACCTTCACCTTCCCCATGAGAGCTATGAGTATTTCGGGCGTGAAAAGCTAAGTTGGTGACCGGTACCTCCTCATGCCGTCATGTGTCGTCTCTTCGAGGTTAATGTCAATGTCCGATTCAAGTAGGAGTGGGCCCTCATCCATTGTGTTTCCGGGTTTGTCGGGGTGCTGATGTGCTTGTTTCTCATTGCCTCTCTACAACTTGTCTTGCCTTCATTCTCAGAGGATGCAAAGGGCTCGATGACCAAGTCCAAGTTTGACCTCGAGGAAGGGGGAGGAGGCTTGCATGAATGGTCGTGATCAACAAGCTGCACTATCAGTGTGCGGAGCTCATGGATTTGACATTGGGAGACATATTGAACTCCCGATTTCATTGGCGAGGAGGGAGATTCCATGAATTTGTTATGGGAAGGATTTTCCATTTCCCGCAGACGGCGCGAACTCTTTTTGGTATAGGTTCTTTTATGGAAGGTCAAACTCAAACCTCTTTCTTTATTCATTATGGGATTTGATACAAGATTTGATTCGATTTAAGTACAAGAGTAATAGAGCAGAAACAAAAAGCGACTAATGATCTTGCTTTTAGGTTTTCTCCCGTCTTTGGGTAGGAGGAATGACTTGTCCCTTCTCAAGTCATATGTCCCTTATTTATAGCCTCTTACTTTTCACCGGGGGGGGGGGGGGGGGGGGGGGGGGGGGGGGGGGGGGGGGGGGGGGGAGGGAAGACATCAAAGCCATATTTTAGTATCCTCAAAGCAGGGTGAGATGCCCCTGGACTTAGGGACCGTGATTTAGGGTAGCTGTCTTTTGTCTCATGGTGGCGGATAGTTGTTGTTGGCTTATTCTCAGGTTGTAACTCAGGGCATGATTCCCTGCACTACAAGAAAATGGTCATTAATGACAATGATTATCGTCGTTAAAAGCCTAATTCACCATCGTTAATACTATTAACGATGGGGAAACTTCCCGTCGTTGGTCGTCGTTATTTCTTTCGACGTTAAAACTATCTAGGATCAACAACCGCCAAACCGAGTCGTAGTTAAATAGTATCTACTATGGTATGTTATGTCCATTGTTAAAAGTGAAATCAATAACGACAGCACAAGTTGTTGTTAAAAGTAAAGTCTTTAACGTCAGGTGGCACCGTCGTTAAAGAGTTGATTAATAACGACAACAATTGTCATCGTTACAAATATTTACCGCCCTGTAGGAAAACGTTTTGACGACAACAAAAGCCGTCGTTAAAATTTTTCAGGCTATTAATTGAAAACAGTAACGACAATATAGACCGTTGTTAAAAAATAGCAACAACAATAAAACATTATTAAAATGTTTTCCATCAATTAATGACAACAAAAATGCTTCCTCCATCAAACACAATTCTAACCAAAAAAAATTTATTGATTTTAAAGATCTTGTACATTAATATAGTACAATGTATACATTCATAAATACCTACACATTTATGCAATATAAAGATAATTTTCTGATTATTTACAACATCTGTACATCCATATAAGGATAATTTTCGGGTTTTTTATAGCACATGTACATAAATGTAGTATAATGACATCTCATTATAGTTATAACACCTATAGAATAGTATGGTATAACCATACAGAAATAACTCCTATAAATCGCACAATGTAGCAGCGAATTCTAATAAAAAATGAATATGTCATTGAAACTTTAATATCCAAGTACTCACAACAGCCAATTTACATACAAAAAAATACTAAAAATGCACATTGTTAAATTTTTCACCTAAGAACTTAGCAAAACATACAAATCCGACAAAAGTTCACAAATAAGAGCTCCAACAAAAACAAGAATTTGCAATGTAGTCTTCCAACACCTGAAAAAAAAAAAAAAAAAATACTACACTCACATTAGAAAATTCTTGATATAGAGCATCAATAATCATTAGTACAAGTGCACCATAGATCGAGCAATAAAAAAATGGAATAAATACAATATTAAAGTAATCAGTGTAAAATTGACCAAGAAGGAAATAATTTGTATGCTTTTTAATACAATACAATCCCAAACCCACTCTCGACATTACAAAACTCAATTACAGTGTCACAAATTCAAAACATTCTTAAGCTCCACCTAAGATTCAATTACATAGCCCAAACTCAACAACAATTCCAAATAACTCAATAGTGTGTTTTTAATGAATACCAAAATGATTACAAACTCTTAGCTCTATTTTGAAGCACAAAGTCCTAAATCCACAAATCACAAACTCACATAACACTCAATCATACAGTCCAAACACATCAATAATTTCAAACAACTGAAGAGTGATTCTTTTTTTTTAATAAAAGTGAAGACTCGCAATACAAAACAGGGTGCACCTACCAAATAAGGCCATGGGAGAAAGGACAACCAGAATCAAAAATAAAACAAAATACAGCCAATGTGCCATGATATATCAAAAGACCTAGCAAGATGCAAGCTCCAAACAAAGTTAAACTACTACCTACACTTGCTTTAAAATGCCAATTCAAAACCTCCTCGCTCTATACATCACAGATGCCCCATAAAGCCTAACACACCAGAATTTAGCAGCATAAAATACCCATCACAGGATCTTAGTCCTAGAGCTTAGAAAAGTAGAAACCTAGTGAGTAGTGTATTATTAATGAATACAAAAATAATTCCAAACTCAGACTCTACATTAAACAATCTGAGTCATAAAACCACAACATTCTCAAACTCCACATAAATCTCAATCACAAAGTTCAAATCCACAACAATTCCAAATAACTCAATAATGAATTATTAATGAATATCTCAGTAGATTACCACATACCTAATACTACTTAATCAACGTAGTCTTCCATCTCAGTAGATAGGGATGGATTAATTGACCCGTTGTTATAACTTCCATCCTCTATTGTTTTTACTCTAGCTGCGAAATCAGTAAATTCCTCATTCTCCCTAAGAAGTGCTCGCTTTTCCTTCTGAGATTCACGAAGTTTTTCAAGAAGCTCGGCCTTCGTAGAAGATTGTTCTCTCAAATCACTAAACCTTACTCCTCCCCTTTAACCAAACGCATGACCATGATTTTGGAGTTTGTTGAATACCATCTCAACAAATTTAATGTTAGATAAGTTGGGGTCCTCTTCAATGATATCAACAATTTTATCCTAAGAAAATGTGGTGGAATAATAACGAATTACAATTGATAACAAGTAATGAATTGTTTAAATTTTAAATTCTACATATATATAGCTGACCCAGTTTAGGTGTCGCACAATCTAAAAAACTTTGAACTCCGTTTTGATATGTTAAACTCACCCAATCATGAACAAAATGCATTCATTGTTCAGTAGGGACCATATTCTTATAAGATATACCAAGAATGTACCTAAAAAGCATAGTTCAATTAGTGCATGGTGTTTCATCACAATTTTAAATTTGCATGTAAACAAAGAGCAATGTCAAGAATGTTCTAAAAATTAATATGTCTATAAATTATAAACCATAACATATAACTAATTAAACACCAAAAGCAACGTCAAACATATTAGTGTCCGAATTAGTCATTTACATTGAAAAGCTAGGGCCGTTAATTACCAACGAACAACAAACATGGGCTTATAACAAACACGAACTACTAACTAATTTGTTAATTCAGCAAACATAGCATGAGCTACCAACATAAAAGGGGCAAAGATTCTCTATGAAGCTTTGATAATCTAGAAAAAAATCATTATAAATCTGGGTACAGTATGTCAGTACAAGAAGAACCGAATTAGAGCTGTTAATTGCTAATGAACAACAAACTTTGGTTCATAGGAAACACGAACTACCAACTAATTTGCTAATTCAGCAAATATAACATGAACTACCTATATAAAAGGTAAAATATTCTCTTTGAAGCTTTCACCATCCAGCAAAAAACGGTTCACAATTTGGGTATAGTGTGTTAATATAACGAAGAACCAAATCAAGGATGTTAATCGCCAATGAAAAACAGATATGGGCTTATTCCAAACACGAACTACCAACTAATTCGTTAATTAGCAAATACAACACGAACTACCAACATAAAAGGGACAAATTCGCTTTGTATCTTTGTCAATCTAGCAAAAAATCATTCCAAATCTAGGTATAGTGTGTCAATACAGTCTAGAACCTAATTAGGGCTGCAAATCACCAACAAACAATGGACATGGGCTTATAAAAAACACGAACTACCAACTAATTTGTTAATTTAGCAAATATAACACGAACTACAAACATAAAAGGGACAAATTCGCTTCGTGGCTTTGTCAATCTAGCAAAAAACATTCAAATTCTGGGTATAGCAGGTCAATATAGTGTAGATTTGAATTAGAGCTGTTAATTGCCAACTAACAACAGACATAGGCTTATAACAATCACTAAATACCAACTAATTCGTTAATTCAGCAAATATAACACGAACTACCAACATAAAAGGGACAAATTTGCTTTGTAGCTTTGTCAATCTAGCAAAAAATCATTCAAAATCTGGGTATAGTGGGTCAATATAGTATAGAACAAATTAGGCTTGTTAATCGCCAATGAACAACCTGTTATGAATCGTTAGATTTTGATTGTAATTTTTGGTTGTAGTATTGAATTTTGTCTTCATGGTTGAGATATCTTGTATTCAAAAGTTAGTTGGGTCAGTTTTTGGTACCTTAGGAGGTTGGTTGGTCAAGTGGCAGTCAAATCTTGCGGCTACCTGCATTTTTGGCCCCAGTTTTCATTTGAGTCGGTTAGTGTTGGTTGTTTAGGTTCAGTGTTCCTAATTTTGTATAAATAAGCTCTAAGCATGTAATTCAATCATCGAATGAATAGAAATCATAATTCCTTTTGGAATTTCTCTATATTTTTTCTCATCTCCTTCTCTAAATCTCATCCCCTTTCACTTCTCTTCTCATCTCAACTCTTTCTTCTACAAGGTTAGCCTTTCAATTTTGAATTGGAAGCTAACAATTGGTATCATAGCTGGTTCAAGCAATCAATTGAGGCTAATAAAATCAAGGAAAATCATGATCAAAGGTGTAAGAACTAGGTCTGGAGCTGGAGGTGCAAATGCACCTGGTGCGGGAATGAATTTTGCTGCTGTGGTTGCAGGTCTTGATGCATCTCATGCTAAGGAAGCGGGTGCAAACGTTACAACTAGACCTGAATATATCACTACTGATCATCTTCAGAACATAAATGACAATATTGAAAGAATGTTAAAGATGCAGTAGTTACTTTTGGAAAAAGATGCGAATAAGGAAGATCGGTTGCAACAGAATGAGGTGAAGCTTGTGCAATTGCAAGATCAGGTTAATAAGCAAGGAGAATCAAGTGTCAATGCAATCCTAAAGCCAGCTAGTCAGATCCTTCAATCTGTTGAAGAGGATCAGTAGCAAGGCAAGACTGACAGAAATGAAGAAGTGTGCAAGACTCGAGGAAAGTCTCCGATATTGCAACCTGATATAGGACCATCAATTCACATCAGATCAGCTGAGAATCAACCGTTACAACCTGAAATTGATGTAGATAATCAGGATCGTGCCTCAGGACAAGTACTTTGCAGATCGAATGCCTTGAATGCAGATCACAATGTCAGGCAATAGAATTCTGTTTTGCATCATAGAGTTGCAGTTGATGAGTTCGAGCATCTTAACAGACCTCCTGATCGACATTTCCAACATAGATCAGTGAGTAATGACAATACATCTGGTGGCAGGAGTGGTAATTACAGGCAGCCAAGAGTGGAAACAGATCCTTTTGCTGGTGGACAACCGGAATCATGGCTAAGAAGATGTGATCGGTATTTATTGTATTATAGCATACCTGAGGATGAAAAGCTTCAGTTAGCCACAGTACATTTACATGGTGATCACGAGGTATGGTATTATAGTTTATTGAATAGTAAACCTCATCTTTCTTGGGGCCAATTCGTAGAAGAAATGTGTGAACGTTATGGAGAAGATGGGTCAACTGATGTTGTGGATAGCTTTAACAAGTTATCCCAAACCTCAACCGTGAGAGAGTATATGATCAGATTTGAGAACTTACGACCTAATTTGCTGTCCATTCTATCCATTGCTTTTGAGGATGCTGAATCTTATTATGTGTCATAATTTGTGAGTGGATTGAAGCTAAGGATCAAGAATATGGTGAAAGCCATTCGTCCTATGACATTGTCGAGTGCTTACAACAACGCAAAGTTGATTGAAGCTACTCAAGTTCAATCAAGTGATAGGAACAAGCAGTTCGGCCGTAAATACAGACCACAGCAAAAGAGTAGTTCGGGTTCTGGATTTAAGCGAGCTGTTGACAAGAGTTCATTGAGGCTATGCTTTCGTTGTAACCAAACATATCAGCCTGGTCATAGGTGCAAATCTCAAGCATTAATGTATGCAAGGGGGTCCCGTGCTGGTGCTGTTTCTGGCACTGAGCATTCAGATGCAGAAGTTGACAGTGAAGGACCTACTTCACAAGATGAATTGTCTGATGATGAAGTTGAGATATATTTGAAGGCATTGACCAGTAGTGGAGCTCATAATACCATCAAAATCAGAGGCAAGGCTGGAAAAAACTCCATCATTGTTCTTATTGATAGTGGGAGTACACATAGTTTTGTTGATTCATAGTTGATTGAGAAGGTAAGGCATGAGGTGACAAGGACTCATCCATTGGTGGTGATGGTGGCTGATGGAAACTCCCTAACAACTCAAAACAAGTGCCTAGCATTCCCATGGTCTATGCAAGATCATCAATTCACCTTTGATTTTAGAGTTCTTCCCTTGGGAGTTTGAGATATGGTGCTCGGTGTGGATTGGATGAGAACCTTCAATCCGGATGTGTTTGATTTTGATAAAATGACCGTGGCATTTGAGGTTCATGGCACCAAAGTATCTTTGCAAGGCATATCAGAGGAAGTTCAGCTCAAGTTGATTGATGGTAAACATTTACAAGGTGGAATCAAGAAGAAGACAATACAATGGCTCGGGCATTTGTTAATGATCTCCTCGGTTGAGTTGCAGCAAGATATCCAGCCAGAAGTGCAGGCCTTGGTGGAAGAGTTTGAGGACATTTTTGAGCAACCTAAGAATCTTCCTCCTCAAAGGAGTGTGGACCATGCCATTCCTCTTCGTGCAAATGCTGATCCGGTCAAGATTAGGCCATACCGATATGCTCATGGCTAAAAGATAGAGATTGAGAGGCAAGTTGAGGAGCTTTTTCACATGAACTTCATTAGACCAAGCCATAGTCCTTTTGCTTCACCTGGGATCCTCATGAAGAAGAAAGATCGCTCGGCTAGAATGTGCATCGATTATCGTCAATTGAATTCCTTGACGGTGAAGGATAAGTTTCCCATTCCCGTCATAGATGATTTGCTTGACCAGTTATATGGAGCATGCTTCTTCTCCAAGCTGGATTTGAGACAGGGGTATCATCAAATTAGAGTTCTGGAGCCGGATATATACAAGACTGCTTTTTAGACTCATCATGGGCATTTCGAGTTTGTTGTTATGCCTTTCGGCCTAGCAAATGCTCCAGCCACCTTTCAAGCGGCAATGAATGATGTTTTCAAGCCTTTCTTGAGGAGATCAGTGCTCATTTTCTTCGATGACATACTGATTTATTGTTCCACTTATGAAGATCACCTCACTTACCTTAGACAAGTCTTTGTGGTGATGCGGCAACATAAGTTCTTTGCGAAGTTGTCCAAGTGTTCGTTTGCTCAGACAAAGCTTGAGTATTTGGGCCATATCGTCTCCCAAGAAGGAGTTTCCACCGATCCTACTAAGATCTTAGCAATGCAAGATTGGCCAATTCCCATCATCTTGAAGCAATTGAGAGGTTTTTTGGGGATTGACCGGGTATTATAGAAAATTCATTAAAGGATATGGTTCTATTGCCAAACCTTTAATAGAACTCTTGAAGAAAGATGCTTTCACATGGAATGAAAGGTCTCAGGCTGCATTTGAAGCTCTTAAGTCCACAACATGTGTTGCACCAGTGTTGGCAATGCCAAACTTCATTGAGAGCTTTGTTTTGGAGATAGATGCAAGTGGTTCAGGAATTAGGGCTGTTCTTTCTCAGCATGGAAGGCCTATTGCTTACTTGAGTCAAGCTCTTAGTCCCAAGAATCAAGCTATGTTGACTTATGAGAAAGAATATCTAGCAATCCTTTTAGCCGTTGAAAAATGGAGGCACTACTTGGATGGTCACAAGTTCATCATTCGAACGGATCACCAAAGCCTCAAGTACCTCCTTGAGCAAATGATTGTGACGAGAATTCAAAAGAAGGGCCTCATGAAGATGCTTGGTCTTAATTATGACATTGAGTAGAGGAAGGGGAAAGAAAATGCTGCAGCCGATGCTTTTTCTATGATGTTTGAGGATACTGAAGTTGGGTACTGCATTGCTACTACCGTGGTGATTCCTTCATGGATGGAAGAGCTTTATAAGACATATGAGGGTGATTCTTTTGCCCAAGAATGTGTTGCTGCTGCCCTTGTGAATGATGCAAAAAAGAGCAACCCAGAATCTGGTATTTCAGTGCAGAGAAGCCTAATCAGAGTCCATGGCAAGCTATATGTGGGATCTGCTAATGGTTTGAGAAATCAGATTATACATGCTTCTCATGATGCAGCTTGGGTTGGACATGCCGGTATAGAAGGCACTTATCAAAGGGTCAAGGCTTATTTTAGTTGGCCACGCTTGAAAAAGGAAGTGAGTGATTATGTTAAAGCTTGTGAGGTTTGTCAACAAACCAAGTTGGGAGATCATCATTACAAAGGTCTTCTTCAACCCCTTCCCATTTCGGATGGAGCATGGATCAACATTAGCATAGATTTCATTGAAGGTTTGCCAAGGTTTGAAGGTAAGGAAATCATATGGGTGGTAGTGGATTGTTTCACCAAATATAGCCATTTCATTGCCCTTGCTCGACCTGTTACTGCTGAAAAATTGGCAAGGATCTTCCTTGACAACATTTATAAGTTACATGGGTTGCCTCAATCCATTGTGTTAGATCGTGACAAGATTTTCACAAGCACATTTTGGAGGGAGTTGTTCAAATTGATGGATACCAAATAGGCACCTAGATCCTCTTATCATCCTCAAACGGATGGCCAAACCGAACGAGTTAACCAATGTGTAGAACAATACCTTCGGAGTATGGTTTTCTTATGGCCTAAGGAGTGGAATCATTGGCTTTCTTTGGCGGAGTATTGGTTCAACACTCCCCTTCATGCATCCGTTGGCACTTCACCTTTTCAAGTCTTGTATGGCTATCCTCCTCCCTCTCCAATGTTGCTGCAGCAACCGAGAGTTCATGAATCAGCAGCAGGTGGTGTAGTGCAGCAGAGAAAGCAGTTTGTGCAAGTGCTCAAAGATAATCTCCAACAAGCTCAGGCACGAATGAAATTTTATGCAGACAAAAAGAGGGTAGACAAAAGCTATGAAGTTGGAGACATGGTCTACCTTAAATTACAATAGCATAGAGAGTCTTCTTTGGCTGTCAGGCAAAATGTCAAGCTAAGTGCCCGTTTCTTTGGTCCATACAAAATCTTGGAGAAAATTGGCAATGTCGCATACAAGCTTGACTTACCTTCACATTCATACGCTCACCCGGTGTTCCATGTCTCTCTACTTAAAAAGCAGGTCAAAAAGCGGACTAAAATTGCTCGGAGCCACCTGAAGCAGAGGTTAACGGGATGCTGCTGCAACATCCCGTTGCTGTCAAGGGCCGGAGGAAGCTGCAGGTGGGAAGTGGTGCCACGCAGGAGGTGTTGGTGAATTGGAGCAACTTGAACAAGAGCTCTGCGACTTGGGAAAATTACAATTTCTTAAAGAGCCAATTCCCAAATTTTACTCCTTGAGGACAAGAAGTTTCTCAAGAGGGAGGGAGTGTAATGAATCGTTAGATTTTGATTGTAATTTTTGGTTGTAGTCATGAGTTTTGTCTTCATGGTTGAGATATCTTGTATTCAAAAGTTAGTTGGGTCGGTTTTTGGCACCTGAGGAGGTTGGTTGGTCAAGTGGTAGTCAAATCTGGCGGCTACATGCATTTTTGGCGCCAGTTTTCATTTGAGTCGGTTAGTGTTGGTTGTTTAGGTTCAATGTTCCTAATTTTGTATAAATAAGCTCTAAGCATGCAATTCAATCATCGAATGAATAGAAATCAGAGTTCCTTTTGGAATTTCTCTCTCTTTTTTCTCATCTCCGTCTCTAAATCTCATCCCCTTTCACTTCTCTTCTGATCTCAACTCTTTCTTCTACAAGGTTAGCCTTTCAATTTCGAATTGGAAGCTAACACAACCGCAACGGGCTTATAGCAAACACGAACAGGCAACTAATTTGTTGATTCAACAAACATAACATGAGCTACCAATATAAAAGGGACAAATTTTCTTTGAAGCTTTGTCAATCTAGCAAAAAATTATACAAAATCTGGGTATGGTGGGTCATTATAGTGTAGAACTGAATCAGGGTTGTTAATCGCCAATGAAAAATGGGCTTAAAACAAATATGAACTACTAACTAATTTGTTAATTCAGCAAACATAACATGAATTACCAGTATAAAAGGAACAAATTCGCTTTGTTGCTTTGTCAATCTATCAAATGATCATTCAAAATCTTGGTATAGTGGGTCAATACAGTGAAGAATGGAATTAGGGCTATTAATCATGAACAAACAACAGACATGGGCTTATAATAAATGCGAACTAGCTACTAATTTGTTAATTCGGCAAACATAACACGAACTACCAATGTAAAAGGGACAACTTCACTTGCTAACCTTGTTAATCTAGCAAAAAGTCACTTAAAATCTAGGTATAGTGGATCAATACAGCGAAGAATCGAATTAGGGTTGTTAATTACGAATGAGTAACGGACATGGGATTATAATAAACATGAACTACCAACTAATTTGTTAATATAGCGAACACAACATGAACTACGATCGAACAAGACAAATTCGCTTTAAAGCTTTGTTGTTCTAACAAAAAAATAATTCGAAATCTTGGTACAATAGGTAAATACAATAAAGAATGGAATCAGGGTTATTAATCACCTGCCGTTTGTTTGTTCGATGCTATTCACTGGTACGCTGGTTTGCTGGTTCACTGGTTCACAAACTACCAGTAAAGAATAGATCGCTAGTGTTCGCTGCTGTGTTGGTGTTTGCTGATGTTCGTTGTTGTGCTGGTGTTTGCTGCTGTCCATTCGAAATCCAAATTATTAGGGTTTTGACAGGAATGGAGGGAGTGTACATGGGATATGGAGGGAAGAAGGGAGCGAAATGATTTTGTCCGAAATTGGCTTGAATTCTTTTTTGTTAAATTATTTCACTTATAATATTTTTAAGTTGATTAAAAAATTAATTTTTATTACATAAAATTTTGAAAAATTATCAAGTATAATTGAAATATAATGAATGAGTAAAATATCAAATTAAGTATTGGTTGGGATAATATTTGATTCTTGAACTTAATTACAGTATGGATGGGTGAAATGCAAATTAGAAAAAGAGAATAAAAAATTGGCAGTAACAAATTCCAAAAAAAAAAAAAGCACTTAATTTTTAAAAATTAACCAATTTTAACTTTTTTGACCAACATTGTGCCGCTTACTTGAACCTATTAATGACGGTTTGGAGGTAGAATTAACGACCTTATTTAGTGTATGTCATTATAACCCCAACATATGCCACCTTTTAACCATGGTGTTTTAATCATGTCGCAACTAGGCACTGGACACACACTTTTAACGACAAAAAAAAAAAATTCGGGTCGTTAAAATCCAACTTTCTTGTAGTGCTAGCTTGTATTAGACGAATAACCTGCCGTTGTTTTTACACTCTTATGCTGTTATGCTTAGATGCTTTTTTGCTTTTTTGTCTCTCAGGTTAGGGGTCCTTAGACACATCCTCCCTTTAGGGTTGCACCTTGTAGGGATAAGGCTCCATACATCCCATCCCCTAGACTCTGAATATGCATGAGCCCATAAAGCACCGGATTTGTTGTTGTTGTATCAGTCTATTTTGTAAAAAAATACTTGAAAAACTTTTCTAAAATAAATAGTAAATAGAAATCAAATTTCTAAAAAGAAACTGATACATTAAAATAGTTACTCAAAATCAAATCTATATTCTCTAACTTAAACTACTATGGTTTGTTGCCCCTATTAGCAATAGTAGTAGCAACAACAACAACAACAAAGCCCAGTGCCTCAAGGGCTCCCGCGTGAGCAGGGCCTGGGGGGGTAGAATGTACGCAGCCTGACCCCGTCAGGGGGATATCCTAACGATAGGCCGTTTCCGAGGACCCCAACATGAAAAGCGTGAATGTCATGAAAAGCACGAGGAATATGGAGAGCATGAGCAGCATGGAAGTATATAAGTAAGAGCAAAAAGCAAGAGCAAACAAGCATCTATAGGTGAGAGCCTACCAAATGAGAGAATGCAAGCGTATATATGGTGTAAGCAACAAGTAGCAGGCCAGAAATGCATATAAACAGACAGGCATGCAAGAAGCATGGTGACACTAGTGCTAGCTTAAAAGTGCTTGTTGCTCCTGTCCCACTATATCTGTTACACCTATACTAATCCTCCACTAAGCTTTATTTAGTGTTGTCTCCTCATTGAGGTTAAGATAGGCGAGGTCCTATCGAATCGCTTCCATCCAACTCTTCTTTAGCCAATCTCTTCCTTCCTTCCCGTCTATAACATAAAGTTGTTCACATCTCCTGATAGGCACAGTCCTTAGTCTCCTCCTTACATGCCTAAACCACTGCTAACGTTGCTCCCGTAGCTTGTCTTCGATTGGGGCCATGCCTAATTTACTTCTTATGACTTCATTCCTGATCATATCCTTCCTTTTATGTCCACACGTCCATTTCAGCTACCTTCATGTTCTGCGTGTGATGTTGCTTAACTGGCCAGCACTCTGCCCCATAAGTCATAGCCAGTCTCAACACTATCTTAAAGTATTTTCCCTTTAACTTTAGCCGGAACTTCCTATTACATAGTACCGTAGAGGCCATTTTTCATTTATGCCAACCCACTTTGATCCGATTGTTAACATCTGCGTCCACTTTGCCATCTTGTTGCACCATGGAACCCAAATATCTAAAGTACGCTTTCTGCGGTATATATTCTGATCCAATCTTGATCTTCTATACTTGGCATGGTAGATGCACAGAACTAGTGGCCCTATTAGCAGCTATAGTAGTTAAGTACCTAGGCAATTCTTTTAAATACTAATGTCCAATGCTTATGTGAAAGAAACAAAATTATTTTGTCTTGTGTTTTATTTTACCTTTTAGAGGTTCCGATTTCCATGAGATAGATGCTTATACTAAGTAACTTTTTCCTTAGTTCTCCCGACAGTGTTTTCTCTCAAACTATACATTAATCAATTCGGACAATGAGGAATCTCTATTATCCGATGTATCTGTCTTGAACTCATTAAAAGACTTTGATAGGCAACTCAGGATCATATCCTGTTAAAATTGGCTATCAATATTTGTATCAAGAATTCTAGTTTAATTAAATAAGCCATCATTATATGACACGCTTTTGAACTAACCTTTATCAACATAATCGAGTGTCTATCATCTTCTTCATACGCTGTTCTCATGCTACCTATTTAGTTCTCTAAACATTTTTTTTTCAGATGTGTGATCATCACTTCTATAGTTGACATTTCAAGTATCTAATACTAGAATAAATTCAACACCTTAAGTTCAAATCTTCCAACCGACCACCTTATTAGTCTAGTCTAACATTCTAAATGTTCTTTCAACTTACTAGACATTTAAGCTAAAAACTAGAAGACATTGAGCATCTACTAGTGCTCCACCTGTACTAAGAGATATTGTATTTTAATAAGCAGAATATAATAGGCAAAATATATATCAGTACTGATGCAATGCAAAATATAACAAATAGTCTAAGATCGAAATTGTAAACAAGTCATGCAACATATGGGATTATTTTTCTTACTTTAAAAAAAAAAATCAAAGTGCAGAGTTCACAATCCGACACTTACATGTATGCCATGGTGACCCAATCAAACTATCAAACACTCCCCTTCGACAGGGTAGAATCTAGCTATCAGAAGGGTGGGAACATTTCTCAATAAATATTATTTCTTGAAAGCTCTTATTAAACATAACTAAGAGATCCCACTTCCCTCAGCCTCTAAGGTGATACAACAAAGCTCCTTAAGGAGACTAATGTAACACCCTAGTTAAGTGTCCACCATTACCTGGCCATCCATACAAGTCCACAAAGTACCCCATGTCAGCGTTATCATGCCCATTTTCTAGCACTTCAGTCAATCTCTAAGAGGTCTAACGTTGTGCGATGCAAATGAAGGCCCTCCTCAAGGAGTAGCGGTCCCCTATTATACTGCTAGACCAATAACGGAGGCCGTGAGCATTCATTCATAGAAGCTTGCTCCCATTTGATGGTCTAAGTCTAGTGAACTTTTAATTAAATTTTAGCCAATTAACAAAGTATGGAGCCCAACCAAAGAGGGCACTAACACGTCGTCACCGGATTCCATTTGAACTCCGAAATTAAACGTGCTTGGGTGAGAGTAGTACCAGGATGGGTGACCTCCTGGGAAGTCCTCACCCTCAGGTTGGGGGCACTGAAAAATAACCTCTTTTCAGGTTAACACCCTGAAGGGAGAAAGCTGCGTACATCCGCCCCCCCAGACCCTGTGTAGGCGGGAGCCCTTGAGGCACTCGGTATGTTCTTTTTTTTTTTGTAACAAAGTATGGAGTCCACCTAACCATTCTTTATTTGTGAATGATGACCTAACCAAACCACCCATTACTCCCTAGCAGCGAGGCCGTACCAAGTTATTAGTGAGGTGAGAACTATTCTCCATTAATATATTTCCTAAACATATTAACTCACCATTTCTACCTTTGCTTCTAAGATAATATCACAATGCTGAGTAGGAGACTAACATGTTATTCTAGTCAAGTGTATACCATTGCCCAAACATTAGTACAAGTAGAAAAGATACTCCATGGTAGTGTGGTCGCATTTGTTTTCTCGTACCTCTATCTATCCTAAAGAAGTCTAACTCTGTATTCCATAAACATAAACCGCCCCTGGAATGGCACCTATCCACTACACTATTAGACTAGCGATGGAGGCCGTGAGGATTCAACCCCTGAACCTCACTCCCACTTGAAATTTTAAGTGGTGGATTTTTTATGTTTGATTATCTCATAGTCAGTATTAGAATCATATTCTAAATTTTAATTTAACTTTTAAAAAATATTCTAATCATATTAGAATTGGTTAATTATCCAACATACACAAATCTAATCTATTTAGATATTCTATTAGAATTTTCATTTTAAATACTCAACTATTGAATTTTCTAATTTTATTAGACCTATTTAAAAAATTCTCCTACATAATGAAATCAAATATCGCATAAAGTTGCATAACCTTCTAATTTTATTCACATTA
This sequence comes from Simmondsia chinensis, assembly GCA_018398585.1. Taxonomy (NCBI): domain Eukaryota; kingdom Viridiplantae; phylum Streptophyta; class Magnoliopsida; order Caryophyllales; family Simmondsiaceae; genus Simmondsia; species Simmondsia chinensis. The sequence goes on along the minus strand of JAGTTD010000018.1, from coordinate 14,908,676 downwards.
CACATAATTTTTAACTCATTTAAATAATACTGAACATGTGAATAAAATTTAATAAGTTCCATGTTATTAAACTATTTTGAATGACATTACGTAGGGCCTAAATAGGTTAGAATAACTAAAGATTTTTCTAAACGTGTTTAGAAATGGTTATCATATAATTTTGATGAGAATTTCGTCATAATTTGCTATTTATTTATTTAAAAAATAAAATTAAAATAAAATAAAAAATACGAAGGGCGTCTTTTATACAAGTTTAGAAAATACGCTTTAATTTTTTAACAAACTGTCACGTTTCAACATTTCATTCGCTGGCGTTGTTACACTCAGAGCACCAATGGCTAGTGGCCACGGCTGACACATGGCATCTTTTGATTGGCCTGCAGCGCTTCACTCCGCTAAAGGGCTGTGCTGAACGCAATTTTTCCTTATTTCTTTTAAATAAGTAAACAAATGATTAAGTTAGATCTTAATTTCATTAGATTATCATATTTTTAAATGCCGTATATCTGATATGATTAGATATTTATTGTGATATTCAATAATTTGAACATCTATTTATTTTAGATTGTTTGAAAATATACCCATAGAATTTATAATCATCTTAATTGTAATCAAAACTTTTGACGAATAGGCAATCTCGTAATTAAACACGTTTAGAAAGAATAATAAGGTATTATTTCCTTTAATAAAATTCTCAATTTCTCTCATCCGTGATTCTTGTTGAGGATTCCACACGTGAGCACATGTAGTAGAATCTCACATTAGAGTTGTAAGAGTGAAGAGATCTATTTATAAGTGTACTGGGTGTTGGCAAAAAATAACTCTGATGCTGACTGTTGAGTTCACGGTTCTCAACTATGGCCATAACAAAAGGCACTTATTAGAGCACTTCAAATAGGAGAATCTTCTCTTTACCTAAGCCTCTGGGCGGAGAGTCACGCTTCGTGACATCTCACGTGTGAGAGTTCCTGATAATAGGGTTATCTCTATAAATTCGTTTGCTCTAATACCGGTTGTTGGGACGAATTTTAAAAATTCTCCCTAATTTCATAAAGTTTACGCAGCGGAGGTAGTTTATAATTCATAATTCTAAACCTAGGGTTGATTTAAAATTCTTAATTTTAAATGATTTAAAATTCTTAATTTTAAATCTACAGATTTGAATACATAATTTAATCTACCGATCTAAAATATTAATATAAATTTACAAGGCCTTTTACTCTAACACATTCATAACCATACATAAACTTAACAAACATAATAACAAATACTGTAAATAAATAGAAAAGCGAAAACTAAAAGTGAAGGAAAGAAGACATACTTGGAATTGCTCCAATAATAAGAAAAATAGAAAGAAATAATAATCTTGAAAATCGAGACCCTGCTATCTTCTACGCAATAACCTCGAGCTGCCCGGAGGGTGGACTCCGAAAAATAGTAAACTAGAAAAGAAAATTTTCAACGGAAATTTTTCTCCCCAATTAGGTCTTTGAAACAATTTCAGAAATCCTAAAAAAATTTATTACAATTGAATGACAAACCGTTAGATTAGGTATCCCTATTTATAATAGTGTACTGGAGCGAAGAAGAGCTGGGAAATCGATGTGGGAATTGCTCAGTTAAAAATTAAACGCACCATTTCAATCAAATATAAGCCAAAACGACGAGTTTAATCTACAGCTGAACCCGCGTGCTTTTGCCACAAACCGTGTGCCATGTGTCATCGCATTAATGGCCGCTTACGCAGGAGCGGATGACTACTCGGACATCCCAGCAGGTGACACATGTCACGCGCTAGTTCGTCCGATCAGGAGCACACGAATCGCGACCTGTTAAACGGATTTTCCTTTTTCTTTTGTTTTGCTTTGTTTCTCACGTGTAAAAATTCATCTTATGAATTTTAATTTTCAAAATTATTTTATTTTATAATTTTTTATTTTTTTTATTCATCTCATGAATAATATTTGGCAAAATTAAATTTACCCATCTCATGGATAAATAATTCTTCTCATGAATTCTTTAATATTTTTCCGATGATAATAAATACAGAGGCTTGCGTAAGGACCTCAGGGACAACTTAAATCTAGCTCCAAATAGCTTAAATCAATCATCTCATGAAAAATTTTAATTAACATTTAATGAAACCTAATACCACTAAATAAATCTCACTGCACTCCAGACTTGAACCATTTATTCGATATCTCCTAATAGACTATATTTATGACAATAACCCCTCCACTAGATATCCATGACAAAGAATAAGTATAACTGCTACAATTATCATTCTCACAATTTCTCCATTAGTTACCGACTCACTCTTCACTGAATAATTCATTTATACTTAAACATATTCACAGTATAATTTCTATATGTCAAACACCTAGAATACTTTGGTAAAAGATTCCGAACTATTCAAATATTTGCGAATGAACTAAAGGGGCATCTGTATTTCATAAGAGACTATAAATTCCCTATTGAATACATGATCCTTGTCACAATTCACGCCGCTACCCAGTGTACGTGGGAATTCGATAATGCATTTAGACCTTACTTATAGTACACCAAAGTAACTAACGCTCCATGTACAAGTTCAGAATACTCTCAAGATTTAGAGTTATCGTTCAAACAGTATAACATGAATCACTCATCTCCGATAGTAATATAGAAACAAGTAATCCCCATGATCCAACTCTGTGTGTCAACCTTATTAAACACACCAACCTGACACTTTTGGATCATCATCTACATGACCAAGACAAGTCATCTAAAGTGTCACATTATAATCTTAGCATACAAGTGGTCCAAACTTGTCTTCGACTACGAGTCTTTCAAACAATAATCCATATAATTTATTTCAAGTCGATCTGTGGGTTAATGTTATAAACCACTTAGAACAAATATTTAAATTATAATCTGAGAACTGCACCCATCTCATGGATGTTTCTAAAACGAAAATCACATGCAATATAAATTTTTCTTACACAAATTTAATAAGAAAATGACTAGAACTTCAATTTTTTATTTTAAATTAAAATAATATATATAGACTAAACATAGATTTCAGGACACTATTTCTAACAATGGGTTACTCCACTTAATGCCAATTAGCTTTAGGATGGAATCCCACTTGGGCTTATATGTAGATCTCATGTGTTCCAACTCTGTAGGTCGGGCCTAAAATGCCAGATGAAATTTAACATGGTATCAGAGAGGGTGGATAATCTCAGACTCTTGTTTATCGGCACCTTGTCCTCGGAAAGAGGGGTACATTTATGTCTGGTACTCTGAGGACCTCTCCATTATGTTGGATCCAATTGGATCGAAGAAGGCAAGGGGTGCGAGGTGGAGTCTTGAGGATTCAACATGTGAGCCTGTAGAGTAGAATCCCACATTGGAGTCATGAGAATGAAGAGACCTATTTATAAGCCTAGTGGGTTACTCCACCTATTGCAAATTTGTTTTAGGATGGAACCTCACTTAGGCTTATATGTGGATCTCATGTGCTCCAACTTCGTGGGTCGGGCCTAAAATGCCTGATGAAATTTAACAATTCTATTTATGGAATTTTATTATGCCTAAAATTAGTCTTATGCCTATTATGAACATAACTAGAGGCTAGTTGTGATACCAACTATTTAAAATATATTAAGAATATTCCCCAAAATTGGCTAGAGCAGCGCGGCATGATTAATTATAAATTCTTGGATTCTATATCTAAGGACCTTTAGTATAATATATTCACAAGAACAAAGAATTTCAAAGCATAATAAACGAGAAACTAAAATTATAAATACAAATGCAAAAATTGAAGAAAAGCGTAAAAGAAAAGGAATCAGGAACACCTGGACTGTAGACTGCAATTTTCTCTCAGGAAGAATCACCCTAACCACGAGATCTTCTTTACAAAGGCCCCTTGATACCTGTAGTGTGGGCACCAAATATATTTATTGAGGAAAAATTTCAGGAGAAATTCTTCCTTTTAATTTTCCAAAAAATAATTTTTCCTGAAAATATTGGGATGTTAAACCTTAATTCCAAGACCCATATTTATAATAATGGTTTGGGTAGAAAACTTTTTTAATTTGTCAATCTGGGATGCATTCAAATAACTAAAAAAATCCCTTTTATTAACATAAAAAAGGTCGATTTCTCATGGCACAGAAAAAACGCGTCCTTTTTCAAAAAACCAATGAGCCACATGGCGTTCTATAATTGGTCTGCGCATTCAATGGCGGATAGTTGAGTAACTGACCCAGCGCGCTTCGACACGAAAATAATGGCTTTGCCATTCATGATGCGACACGTGTTGTGCCACGATTGGCTTTCACTCTATGGCGTGAAACCCGCACTGTTGTGTGAGTTTCTTTTTTTTTTTTTTTACAAATTTTCTGCATGCATAAATTAATCTCATGAATATTATATGGTAAAATAATTTATTTATGAATTTTTCCTTGCAAAATAAATTTATTCATCACATGAATAAATAATTCTTCTTATAAATTTATTTTAAATATTTTTCAACAGGTATATTTCTAGAGGCTTGCAGAGAGATCTCAAGGACAACTTAGTTCTAACTTCAAATGGGTGAAATCTAATTATCAATATTGGATAACATTGATTACTATTTAGTAATATTTAATTTCACTAAATAAATATTAATGACCTTAGAATTAAGTGTAACTATTCCATGATTCCCAAATAATTTTTATAATAACAATTAACTCCTCTATTAGATATCAATGAGAAAAAAATAACTTTAACTATTATCATTATTTTCTCATATATTTTCCTTTAATTCCTGACTCGCCCTTTTTCGAATAATTTATCAATACGAGAATATATTTTGTACTAATTCAAAATGTCAAATAACTAGGATACTTTGGCCAAAGTTTTTTTTGAATTTATTCAAACACTTGCGAATCAACTAAGGAATTTCTGTATCTCGTAAGAGACTATAGATTACATATTGAATTTTTTTTCCTGTTGCACCTAATTCTATAACCCAATGTATGAAGGATGTTGGCCCACTAATCGAGATCTCACTTTTCAGTTCATCAAAGTGACACACACTACATGCACGAGTACAAGACAATATCATGATTTAGAGTTTTCGTTTAAACAAAATCAATTAGTGAGAAGAAATTACACCCAAAAATTGGATTCAATTTAAATATTAAAACAAATATGAGAAGTAAACGACGAAGTAAAAGAGAACAAACAACAAAGACTATGATTTATTTGGAAAACCCTCAAACAAGAGGGGAAAAAACCATAGTCGAAGGTAAAGAACTTTATTGATTGAAATAATGGAAGAATTACAATATGAGTATTCACTCCCTCTCTCCACTTCTGTACGGTGGCTCTCCTCATGCTCATGTTCTCTCTTTCTCTTTATTTATACTCAGCGTAACCTAGGTCATGCGTAATTCTAGGCCCGATCGATCGGCGAGCGTACTGAATCTGTTAACTCTTTATGAACTTCCTGATCAATCGTCAGTCTTCCCGATCGATTGGCGTGCTAATTGTTACATCCGGTCCAAAACTAAGAAATTTGAGACACATCCTAACAAATCTCCACCTTGTCTCAAATTTTTCACAAAAAACTCTCCATCTTCTCCACAAAACACCCCTTCAAGGGGTTATCTCAACAAAACAGTAAGCCCAACCATGTCCAAGTAATACTTGAACTTGCTGCTAGGAAAAACCTTAGTAAACATGTCAGCGGGGTTATCAGCAGTGCCAATCTTCTTCAATTCAAACTTGCCCTCATCAATCAAGTCTCGAATGAAGTGATTTTTCACATCTATGTGCTTTGTCCTATCATGATTGGTCATCTGATCCTTGGATAAATGAATGGCAGATTGGATATCACAATGAACAACAACTGCACCCTGGTCAACACTAAGCTCATGCACTAGACCCTTCAACCACACAGCTTCTTTAAATGCTTCTGTCATTGCCATATAGTCTGCCTCTGTAGTTGATTGTGTAGTAGTTGACTGTAGACATGCTCTCTAACTAATAGCGCAGTTCCCAAGGCAAAAGACATAACATGTGGTAGATTTCCTCTTATCAAGGTCTCCACCATAATCTGAATCAGCATAACCAACCAAACATTCATTGCTCATCCCAAACTCCAAGCATTTATTTGAAGTGCCACTTAAGTGTCTCAGAATCCATTTAACAGCTTGCCAATGTTGTTTTCCTGGATTCGCCATGTATCTACTCACGCTACTAACAGCATGTGCGATATCTGGACGTGTACACACCATGGCATACATGATTTTTTTTTTTGGTAAATTAGTGATAAATACTATATATAATCAAAATATAGGTACAAGTCTACGAGGGGCATACCCCAAGCCAAGGCCAGAAGGCCTACATCAAAGAATCAATCAAAGAAAGAATCAAAGCAAGATGTATCAAAGATCAACATGATCAAACAGAGAGAACAAGCAAATGAAGGCAAACAAGCTAATGCTAAATCCCCCACTCTTGCAGAAGCTGCGAGTGGCGATGAGCACCGCGAATTGTAGGGGCAGCAATCAGACGACTGCGGACCAATCCTGTGATCTCCTCAGTGATGACCGCAAAAGGCCTGGATTGGGACTGATGAATCCTCAAGTTACGCTCATACCAGAGGATGTAAATCGAAGCGGAGAAACAAAGGCGGGCAAGGATACGATCCACCCCGAGGCCACGAAGCCTAGTAGCAGCCCACTGAACCAGCTCGCGCCATGGTAGCGTGGGCCAGGCAAAAGAGGTGGGAGAGGACACTCTGGACCAAACAGTAGTAGAGTAGCTGCAGGTGAGGAAGAGATGGTCATGCGACTCAGCATCTGGCCCGAACAACATGCAAGTAGCCCGAACATCCTACACTCGATGTCTCAGCAGTCTGTCAAATGTCTGTAGATGCTCACAGAAGGCAAGCCACAAAATGAAGGATTGCCTCGAGATGTGAAGCTGAAACCAAAGGAGATGATGGATGGAGTCCTCCTCCCTCCAACTACGAATCGCCTCCCATGCTGATCTAGTGGTGAAAACCCCAGATGAGTCCCTCATCTATTGTACGCTGTCAGCTACCCCTGGTCAGGGCCTGAATTCAACAGAATCCCATATAAGAAGCAGCTCCTTAGTATCCCATGGGAAACACCACTGATCACCCTCTATAATATCTGAAACTCGAGATCTCAAACGATGACCAGTGGAGTGGAGGAGGCGGAAAGTGAACTGCCCCTCTAGATGTCCACACGGCAGCCAGTAATCGGACCACAAAGCAGTGTCCCAGCCATCACCAATGATATGCCAAAAAGCCCCAGCATAAAGCGATCGAACACCAAGAGTGCTCCTCGAAGACCATGAAATCGAACCTCTCGGCTGAATATCCTAGAAGGACTTCTCCTTGAGTCAGTTGGCATGAATCCACCGAGGCCAGAGAGAGTCACGATCGGTAAGTAGAGCCCAAATATGCTTCATGAGAGAAGCTTGGTTCCACTCATGCAGACGCCGAACCCCGAGACCGCCCTCCCTGCGAGGGTAACAAAGATGTTCCCAGGAGACCTTGGCCCCACCAGGGCCCAGAGAAGCGCCCTTCCAGAGAAAGGCTGCAAGAGCCGACTCAATCTTCTTGATCATTAGCTTCGGGAGAATGAAGACAGATGACCAGAAGACCTGAATAGAGAACAGGACCGATCTGATAAGCTGCAAGCGTCCGACATAAGATAAAGCACGAGATGTCCCAAGCAGGATGCGGGCAAGGATGCGGTCTAAAAGAGGCTAACAATTGATGAACCGAAGCCTCGTTGTGGTAAGCGGCAACCCCAAATACCTGACCGGGCACTAACCCAACCGGAAACCCAAAACATCAAGGAGTGTCTGTTGAAGCTCAGAGTCAACCCCAGTAATGAAGATGGTGCTCTTTGCTGCATTCAAGAACAACCCCGACAGTGCAGCAAAACGATCTAAAGTCTCATGAATAGCTAACAAATTGCCCTAATTAGCCTCACTAAAAATCATAAGGTCATCAGCAAAGCATAAGTGAGTAAGGCTAGTACTCTGGCAACGGGGATGAAAGCGAAACCTCAGATCAGAAGATGCACGGTGAAGTAAACCCCGTAAGTCCTCCATGGCAATAACAAAGAGGTAGGGTGAGAGAGGATCCCCCTACCTGATGCCCCTGCTGGTGCCGAAAAAGCCATGAAGCTCGCCGTTAATGGCGACTGAAAATCTAGCTGTGGAAAGACACTCCCGCGCCCGTCAAATCATAACCTCAGGTATACCCATACAGTGCATAACAGTAAGAATGAACTCCCAGCACACTATGTCAAAAGCCTTGCAAAGATCAACCTTCGGAGCGCATCGAGGCGAAGGCGTCTGAAGGTGATAGTTGCGCAGAAGTTCCAGGACCTTCTCAATATACTTTTCTTGAGTCAAACATAACTTTCCAGCTAATCTGTCCCTCTAGATCTCCATACCAATTATCTTCTTAGCTTCTCCTGAATCTTTTATTTCAAATTCACCCATCAACGGAGCCTTCATATTGTTGATCTCAAACATATCTTTAGCTGAAATTAACATATCGTCAATATATAATAGAAGATAAATGTATGAACTTGCACTAGTTTGTCTGAAATAGACAAAGCTATCATATCGGCTCCTGAAGAACCCATGGCTGGTCATGAATTGATCAAATCTCTTGTACCACTACCTTGGCGATTGCCTCGAACCATAAAGAGACCTCTTCAACAAGAAAACATGGTCCTCTTTTCCCTCAACAATAAAACCTTCAGGTTGATGCACATAGATACTCTCTTCTAGCCCACTATGCAAGAATGCAGTTTTAACATCAAGTAGCTGTAGTTCTAAGTCATGCATGGCAACTAGGGCAAGTAGTGCTCGAATGGAACTGTTTCTTACAATAGGTGAGAAAACATCATGAAAATCAATTTCATGTACCTGACTGTAGCCTTCGGCTACCAAACATGCCTTATACCTTGCATCTTTAACCCCTAGAATGCCTTCTTTTCTTTTGAAGACCCATTTGCACCCAATGATGCTCTTCCCAATTTGAGGTTTGACAAGCTATCAAGTCTGGTTCTTCTGCAATAATTTCATCTCTTTGAGTATTGCCATCAACCAATTTTCTGAATCAGCTCTAGACACAGCTTCTAAGTAGGTGGAAGGTTTACTGTCTTCCATTGTCTCAGCCATCATAAGAGCATAAGCCACCATTTCTTGATAACCATAACGCTATGGTGGTCTAGCTTATCTCTCCTGTCTTCCCTTAGCTATAGTATACTACTCCACCTGCTGATCGGTTTCACCTTCTTCATTTCTATCAGAAACCTGTGTAAGAGGTGCCTGTATACTTTCTGTGGGATCATTCTACTGCTGAGATGTGCTACCCAACTGTGGCTGAACTATCTCTGGCATCTGCATCTGACTTGAATCACATGTAACAGAGGGCGAATTATGTGGATGAAGTAATTAAGACTCATCGAATGTGACATCTCTACTGTCAAAAATTTATGAGACTTGGAATCCCATAAACAAAATCCTTTCATACCTGAAGTATAACCAAGAAAGATGCACTTCTTGGCTCTAGGCTCGAGCTTTCCTTCATTCACATAAGCGTATGCAGGGCAACCGAAAATTCTTAAATGAGAATAGTTTACAGGGGATCCTGACCATACCTCCACTGGAGTCTTCAATGGAAGAGATGAGTAAGGCGAACAGTTCACCAAATGACATGCCATGTTTACAGCCTCTGCCAAAAATTCTCTCCCTAAACCAGCATTCGATAGCATACAACGAGCTTTCCCTAGCAACGTTCTATTCAATCTCTCTACAGCTCCATTCTATTGAGGTGTCCCTGCAAGTCCTATGTCTAATAATACCTTGATATTCACATAATTTGGTGAAGTCACCCTCAACATATTCAAGGCCATTTCCTGGCATTAACCTTTTAATTTGCTTCCCTATCTGCTTCTCAAGTAAGGCCTTCCATTTCTTGAAAGTGTCATACACTTCATTTTTCTGCTTGAGGAAGTAGACCCAAAATTTCCTTGAGAAATCATCAATAAACGTTAGAAGATATCCGGAACCAACTTTGGAAGCAACCCTGGAAGGTCCCCATAAATTGGAGTGAATGTAATCTAACGTCCCCTTTGTCTTATGCACTGCTTGTTTGAAGCTAACCCTTTTCTGCTTCCCAAAAATGCAATGCTCATAGAATTCCATCAATCTTGTAGACTGACTACGCAACAAGCCTCTTTTACTGAGCTCTGATAGTCCCTTATCACCCATATGACCAAGCCTCATGTGCCATAACTTAGTGATATCTGAATCTGTCATTGATGATGAAGATATAGCCACTGAACTTATTATTGTGGAGCCAACAAGCTTATACAAAGTTCCTACCTGTCTGCCATTCATCACAATTAGAGCAACCTTACTGACCTTCATAACTCCACCTTTAGCTGTGTACTTGTACCCATGAGAATCAAGGGCACTTAGAGAGATGAGATTTTTCTTCAAATCAAGAACATGACGTACATCACTCAATGTCCTAACAGTACCATCAAACGTCTTAACACGAATTGTTCCTATACCCGAAACTCTGCATGCTGCATTGTTGCCCATCAGAACAACTCCACCCTGAATTAACTCATATGTGGTGAACCAATCTCGATTGGGACAAATGTGATAGGAGCAACCCAAATCCAGAATCCAATTGTCTGTAGATCTGGATTGGGATTCGGACACTAAAAGGACATCAGCATCACTCTTATATTTAATAACACTAGCTTCAGTAGATTATCATTCCTTTTTTGGTTCTTTCTATTATCATCTTTTAGTTGTCCCTTAAGCTTGTAATAGTACTTCTTAATGTGCCTTTTCTTATGACAATAATTACAGGATAGGTTTTTATGTCTAGACTTTGACCTAGACTTGTTTCCTCCACTATCAGACCCTCTTGTTTCAATTCTTCCTATAACAAATAAACCACTTCCTGAGTCCTAAACAGAGTTGGACAACTCCTTATCAATTCTTTCTTTACTCAATAAGTTTTTGTTAACCTCATCAACAGTGATAGATTTTCTACCACCATAAATCATACATTCAACAAAGCCCTTATAAGAGGTTGAGAGACACAACAATAACATAGCCTGATCTTCATCTTTCGGAGCATCATCAAGTTGTTTTAACTCTTTAATGATAGAGTTAAACTCGTTAATGTGAAATTTAAGAGACGTACCTTCTGACATACGAAAGGTGAACAACCGTCGCTTGACTGCAAGTTTGTTAGAGATAGATTTAACACATAACATCTCCTATAATTTCTCCCACAACTCCTTAGCGGTTTTCACTTTCAAAACTTCTGTCCAAACGTCATTGATAAGACACATCTGAAAGCAGAGAGAGCCTTTTCGTCTAACTCCTCCCATTGTCCTTTTGACAGACTCTCCGGCTTCTTCTCTTTCTCGTCCAAAGGTTTCTTCATGCCGTTCTGAGTCAAGAGGCCTTTCATGCGAACTTTCCATAGACTAAAACTCCCTTGACCACCAAACTTCTCAACTTTAGACTTCACAATGGGCATCATAGTACTAAATCGAACAACCAGGGCTCTGATACCAATTTGAAAAGAAAATTACACACAAGAACTGAATTCGATTTAAATACTAAAACAAATATGAGAAGCAAATGACAAAGTAAAAGAGAACAAACAACGAAGACAATAATTTACGTAGAAACCCCTCAAATGAGAGGGGGAATAACCACGGGCGAAGTTAGAGAACTTTATTGATCGAAATAATGGAAGAATTACAATATGAGTATTCACTCCCCCTCTCCATTTCTGTACGGTGGCTCTCCTCTTGCTCACGTTCTCTCTTTCTCTTTATTTATACTTAGCGTAACCTAGGTCACGCGTAATTCCAAGCCGGATCGATCGGCGAGCTTACTGGATCTGTTAACTCTCTGCGAACTTCCCGACAATCGTTAATCTTCCCGATCGATCGGTGTGCTGACCGTTGTATCTGCTCCCAAACTAAGTAATTTGAGACACATCCTAACAATTAGTTATTTCTGATAGCAGTTAAGAAATAAATAATTCAGGTGGTCCAACTCAATGTTCTAATCTTATATACAACACTAATATAACACTTTTGGATCTCTATCCATATGACCAAGACAAGCCGTATCATACTATAGTCTTATCAAACAAGTTGACCAAACTTATCATTGACTAAGAACATGCTTTAATAACATATCACAAATTTGATTTAAGTCTATCTGTGGCTCAATCTCACTGACCATTTAAGCCAAACTCGACATTTTATTTTGGACTACGTCCATCTCATAGAATATTTTAGAAAATAATCGCACATATATTTGAGTCATAGCATAATCATACAATAAACAAATAAAACTATTTTATTTAATTAATATTTAAAATTAAATAATTAAATTTTTCAGAATACTAATTCCAACATGTTGTTCACTAGTTTCAGTCGATCAAGTCCTTCTTTTGCAATTCCTTGCAATTTGCAAGAGTGTAAGCTAAAAACATGATCTTTGGGCTTTAGACCAATTTTCTTGGGCCACGTTTATAGATGTCTGCACGAGATCATAAAAATGATGCTCCAGGGACAAGATGCCCTTGTTAATGTGTCTAGTTAGGGCCTCAAGCTTATTCGTCTCCCATTATCGCAGGGGTCCTTTGAGCTCCCTATGAAATTGTTCACTGTTACGAGGAGTTTCTATCCTGTAAGGCAAACCAAATTCCTTCTAGATGGGGTGTTAAGAGATGTCTTAAATTTTTTTTCAGACGAAGGGCAGGTGCCCATGGAATTCCTTTCGGGAAAAGAAGAAATTGGCCTTCGTGGTTTAAGGAGCTTAATCTGGACAATGACTTCGTGATGGATTTCTATTCCCTAAACAAGTAACAAGAAATTCTGCCAGCTCAAGATTTGCATTTGTGCCACTAGACAAAACCTAGTGTAGCGATATATCGGTCATTGTTATTGGCTAAACCATTTTAGGTGGTCTAGGCTATGCTTTCCCTAACATATGGACGAAGAATCTTTTGTTGGATCGAAGACCCGATTGTTGCGTCTCAAAGTATGAGAAATTTTCAGCTTAATTTAGAGATTAGGCCGGCTAATGGAGACCCTACACTGCATAGGTATGCATAGTGCGCTATCATTTTTTTTTTTTTTTGTGGCTTGTTATTCAACTTATTAGTCCTCCCTTGAGGCCATGAGAACCATGTTGCATTGTACGAATTACATTGAGAATGTTAAAGCACCGAGTATCCTGAAAGCACCAGCAACGACTCTAAAATTTGTTTCTAAAGATGGCCAATTCACTTAAGACTTCATGTCATGCTCAGGTTGTGCTTCTAACTTTTCTGTCTAGTTTTAATGTATGTTACTCAACCAATTTTTTAACCCTCAATAGGGTTGCGAAGTCAACCCCCACCAATAAAAGTTTCTCAATACTCCTTTCGGATTAGAGCCCTCCGGGATCAAAGAATCCTAGAGTAATATCCTTGTTAACTCAAGAGAAAAAGCATGAGGAGTTGTACCATCTATACAATACCTAAAGGTTTGCACAACCCATTGCCTTCAGAAGCATCAGATAAAGAAGCAGCTCCCCTATTTATCATTTTAGTCCAGTAAAAGAAGAGGTATAATCCACCAAGATCCAGTAACAAGTACCAACTTTTACTATTTATCATTATATACCTGGAATGTTTCACCCAAAATTTTTGTTTTGTGTTAATGCACTCAATCGCTTGAGGAGATTGTTATGATATGGATAATTGGCTATTCTAGTCAATATTGTTGTAATATGAGCAATATCGTATTAAGAGCAAAGTGATAATTCAAGCTGGTTTTTGGCAGAACAAGCTGTTATATCGGTTAAGTGGTCAAGCCATGGTCAATTGTGGGAGCTGCCTTCTAGTTAAGTTGCGTTATCATTTGGTCTAGAAGCAATGTGTTGGATTGTTTAGGAATTAGTATAAATAGAGCATAATCTTGTATTTTGGAGGATATGAATGAAAATATCTTTGGATTCTCTCTCTCATCTCTATTTTCTTATCTCCTTCATTCTTTCTCATCCCGTACTCTCTAGACCTAGGTTATGATTTGAGATTCATCTTGAATCATAACAATTGGTATCAAAGCTTGATTCTTGCTTCTGAATTGAATTGAATTGAATTCGATTTAATTGAGTTGGCATTAGCTGAGCCATATTAATATCAGGACTCTTGATCAAGTACGTTGATTAAGTCTTTGACTTGTTTGATTTAGATCGTGTTGATTTGGATTAGATTATGTTCTAGTGGTCACTTAGAGCTTGGATTAATATCATTGGTTGTTCATTGCTTGCCGTGGATCTGGCTAGGCGAAGGAAGACAGTTGCAATGGTAGGAGGTGTCACCACTAGAGCTGCTACTACTTCGAATGCTGGAGCTAATGGTGGAGACAATGTTGTTGTTAGCACTGGAGCTAATGTTGTTGTTAACACTGGAGCTTATGCTGCAACTATTACAGGAGGCAACTAAGACAAGAAATTTGAGTCGTGGACTCGCAGGATCCAAGAGATGTTAGAAGCAATGCTAGATAGGAAGTTAGATCACAAGTTAGAACTTCAATCATAGAAATTAGAAGCTCATTCTCAACAAGTTCAGCAGCAGATCGTAGGAATACAACGACAGCTAGACAAGCAAAACATGCCTGTTGAAGTTGGAGGACTGCTTCCAGCTAGCCACCATGCAAGACATCCAGATCCCATGGTAAGACCTCCTGATCCTGGGGTAAGACCTCCTAATCCTATGACTTTGCCCGAAGACATTTCTATTGCTCCTGCAAGGCCTCATTCAACTGAAGTTAGTAATGAGAGTTCAAGAGTGTTTAGAAACTCAAGTTCTAGGCAGCCATGAGTAGAAATTGAGCCTTTTGATGGGAAGCAGCCTCAATTGTGGATCAAGGGATGTGAAATATACTTTCGATTTTATCACATAACAGAAGCCGAGAAGGTGGATTTAGCAGTTGTTTACTTGCAAGGGGATTATGAGGTGTGGCATTACAGTTTGATCCGCAGTAATCCAGCAATAACTTAGGCTGAATTCGTGGAAGAAATGTGTGAGAGGTATGGGGAAGAAGACTCTGGAGATGTCATTGATCACTTCAACAAGGTGTAGCAAACAACCCCAATGAAGGAATATATGACTTGATCTGAGAATCTGAGAGCTCGAATGCTGACTGTCAATCTAGGGGCTAATGAGGCTTATTACATATCAAGTTTAATCAGTGGCCTTAAACCAAAAATCAAGAATTTGGTTAAGGCAATGAATCCCCAAACCTTGTCCTACGCCTTCTCAAAGGCTAGATTGTTTGAGGATACGGCTTTAACAAGTAATGATGGACAGAGAAACAGAATGGGACAAACATCTTCTCAATGGCATTCTGCTTCTGTAGTCCCCGGTAAATCCTTGAGTATTGTGGAGAAAAAGGCCCAAAGATTGTGTTTTAAGTGCAACCAAAGATACTTTGTGGGACATAAATGCAATCCCAAGTTCCTCATGTTAGCTTCTAGAGTTGATGCAGCAGAGGAAACTCAGGAAGTTATGGATGATGATGGGGATAATGTGGCTTAAGAAAGTGATTTTTGATGAGGCTGAGGAGGATGAGATGGAAATCTCAATCAAGGCATTGACAAGCTAAGGCTCCTACAATACAATTCGAATCAAAGGAGTTGCGAGACATAAAACTTTGTTGATATTAATAGACAGCGAAAGCACTCACATTTTTTTGGATCCAAAGGTGGTAAAAGCTATGGGACAAGAGGTGATTAAGACTAGTCCATTAGCCTTGACTGTGGCTGATGGAAACTTAATCTTGACACAGTGGAAACAATACAGCTGGCAGATGCAAGGACATAAATTTGAGTATGATTTCAGAATTTTGAGATTGGGAGGATGCGATATGGCCTTAGGTGTGGATTGGATGAAGACCATTAGTCCTTTAGTGTTTGGTTTCACGCAATTGTTGGTGTCTTTTGATAGAGAAGGACAAAGCATTAGATTACAAGGCATTTGTGCGCAAGGCCAGCTGCAAATGATGAAGGGAAAGCAATTGCAAGAAGGGATCTTTTCAATAGATAGGACACCTATTTTCAATGTCTGCAGCACCTCCAAAGCAGGAGGTGACATTTAATCCTAATATTAATGATCAGTTGCAGGAATATAGTGACTTATTTTAACAGCCTACTACACTGCCTCATAGGAGAGCTTTAGACCATGCTATTCCCTTGAAGGTGAGTTCAAATCCAGTGAACTTGCGGCCTTACAAGTATCCATACTCTCAAAAGAGTGTAATTAACAGACAAGCGGAAGAATTATTGAAAACCAACTTCATTAGGCAAAGCCACAGTCCCTTTGCCTCTTCCGTGATATTGGTAAAGAAGAAGGATGGCAAATCCCGAATGTGTATTGATTACAGATAGCTAAATTCACTCATGATTTAGAACAAATTCCCTATTCCTATTATTGATGATCTGTTGGATGAGTTGTATGGATCCAAGTATTTCTCCAAGTTGGACCTGAGGCAAGGCTACTATGAAATCAGGGTCTTAGATGAAGATATATACAAGATAGCTTTTAGAACACAACATGGACACTATGAATTCATAGTGGTGCCATTTGGATTAACAAATGCTCCAGCTATATTTCAAGCCTTGTGAACTCAGTGTTCAAGCCATATTTGAGGAAGTTTGTTTTGGTATTTTTTTTGATGACATTTTGGTTTACAGCTCTTCAAGAGAAGCTCACTCGGAACATTTGGATCAAGTGTTTAAAGTCATGCGACAGAACAGGTTATTTGCTAAGTTGACTACGTGTTCATTTGTTAGAACACAAGTGGAGTATCTTGGACATATAATCTCGGGAGAAGAAGTAGCTACAGATCCTGCAAAGATCCATGCAATGACAAAGTGGCATGTTCCTAAATCCTTTAAGCAATTAAGGGGTTTCCTTGGATTGACAGGATACTACCAAAAGTTCGTATTAGGATGTGGAATGGTTGCAAAGCCTCTAACATAATTGCTAAAGAAAGATGCTTTTTGCTAGACTGAAACTGCTCAAGAGGCCTTTTATCAGCTAAAAACAGTCATGAGTACAGCACATGTTCTTACAATGCCAGATTTCACCAAACCTTTTGTGTTGGAGACTGATGCAAGCAGCAAGGAAGTAGGAGCAGTTCTATCACAAAATGGAAGACCTTTGGCTTATATCAGTTAAGCCTTGAGCCCAAGAAATTGGAGTTTATCCATTTATGAGAAAGAATACATGGCTATATTGATGGTTGTAAAAAAATGGAGGCAATATCTAAAGGGGCATCATTTTATAATCAGGACAGATCATCAAAGCCTCAAATATCTCCTTAAGCAAAAGATTACTACTGGAGTTCAGAGGAAGGGGCACATGAAGATGGTAGGATTGGATTACTCCATTGAGTACAGACCTGGTAAAGGAAACCTAGCGACAGATGCACTTTCTAGAAGAGTTGAGGATGAAGAACGAGCTGAGTAATGTGCCCTCTCTTGTGCTTTGCCTTCTTGGATGGAAGAAGTAATTAATTCTTATAATGGAGATCATTTTGCTCAGGATTGCATTATTTCTTCTAGTGTCAAGGGCTCTATGGATTCTGGTACAAAAGTAATAGTCAGCAGCGACATTATCATAATTAAAGGGAAGGTTTATATTGGTAAGGCTACTAATCTCAGAAGGCAAGTTGTCTTAGCTTTTTCACGACTCTGCTTGGGGAGGTCTTGAAGGCGCTTATTAGAGATTGAGACAATACTTTCATTGGCCTAGCATGAGAAATGAGGTAATGGAGGTAGTTCGAATGTGTGATGTTTGTTAAAGAACAAAAAGTGATCGAGCATACTATCAAGGACTGCTTCAACCCTTGCCTATTCCGGAGAGAGCGTGGCAACATTTTAGTATGGACTTTGTGGAGGGACTTCCCAAGTTTGAAGGCAAGGAGATCATATGGCTGGTCGTTGATCGTTTCACTAAATTGGGGCATTTCATAGCTCTCAATCCTATATCTGCTGAAAAACTTGCTGAGTTGTTCTTAGATCATATTTACAGGTTACATGGGTTGCCACAATCCATCATCTCAGACCGGGACAAAATATTTACAAGAACATTTTGGCGTGAACTGTTCTTATTGTTGGGTACGTCTCTTGCCTTGAGCTCTTCTTACCATCCTCAAATGGATGGCCAAACAGAGTGTGTAAATCAATGTGTGGAGCAATATTTTCAAAGCATGACTTTCATAAATCCAAGGAATTGGCATAAGTAGTTATCTCTTACTGAATTTTGGTACAATACACATGCTCATTCAGCTTTGGGAGCCACTCCCTTCAAGGCATTATATGGTTATGATCCACCAGCTCCTCTTATTTTACAAGGAGCCACATTGCGGGTAACAAAAATAAATGAGCTCTTGTCCCAAAGGAGGCAACTGGTGCAACAACTTAAAGATAATTTGCAATTAGCTCAATCCTGGATGAAATTTTTTGCAGACCGGAAGCGGACTGATAAATCATTTGCATTAGGTGATTTCGTTTATTTGAAATTGCAGCCTTATAGACAATCATATGTAGCTATACGCAGGACTATCAAGCTTAGGGCTCGGTATTTTGGACCTTACAGGATCCTGGAAAAACTGGGCAAAGTGGCTTGTAATCTAGATCTTCCATCTGATTCATTGATTCATCCGGTGTTTCACGCTTCTTCGTTGAAAAAGAAGATTGCATACGGGTTCTGCTGTTCAGCAAATCCTCTAGCAGCTTCACAGTAAGGAGCTCTTATTCAAGCACCAGTGGCAATATTGGATTCAAGGACATTGCAGCATAGCCAAGGTTCAAAAGAAGTTCAAGTATAGCACTCCAATTTAGGAGCTGAGCAAGCTACTTGGGAAGATATGAATTTCCTCTAGTCTCAATTCCCTACTCTACATTCTTGAATCAAGAATGCTTTTGAGGAGGGGGTATTGTTATGATATGGATAATTGGCTATTCTTGTCAATATTCTTTTAATATGAGCAATATCGTATTAAGAGCAAAGCAATAATTCAAGCTGGTATTTGGTGGGACAAGCTGTTATGTCTGTAAAGTGGTCAAGCCGTGGTCAATTGTGGCGGCTGCCTTCTAGTTAAGTTGGTTATCATTTGGTCTAGATGCAATGTATTGGATTGTTTAAGAATTAGTATAAATAGAGCATAATCTTGTATTCTTGAGGATATGAATGAAAAAACTTTGGATTTTCCCGCTTATTTCTATTCTCCCTCTATTTTCACATCTCCTTCACTTCTTTCTCATCTCATTACTTTAGACCTAGGTTATACCTTGAATCATAGTAGAGATGCCAACTCGAGGTTCATCCACATGATCGATGTCACTGATTCCCCTACCAAGGACAAACTTGAAGCCTCTCAACCAGCCTAGAAGCCATCTTGACACCATTGGCCGAAGAATTAATTTAGGCACCCTTCTTTCTTACGTTGCAGCCTGTGGAGGGCTTGGCTCAAGGCCCAATCTTCCATGCTGGAGTTTCAGTGGAAGTGCCCATCTTTAATGAACACTCTGCACTCATTTAAAGAATTGTATTGTAATTTAGATCCAATCTCTTGGGATGTAGAACTGGATTTTGTCCTATGAATTTATACTTTTGCATTATCTCATGGATATTTTATTTTAAGGGAATTATGTTCTTTATATAACATGGTAAAGCCTTGGGTAACAGGATTGACATTGTGAGCTTAGTCACAATAATAAGAGCCAATAGTGTGATAAGATTGTCTTTAAATATTTTTTTTCATAGAATCCTTGAGAATGGGCATCAGTGGATCCAAATAGTCTAACACACAGTGTTACCAACTCTATTTGATAAAGGAAAATTGATATAATTATTGCTCATGTGTAAACCAAAAGGCACTTGTGGGTCCATAAGGATGATAGGTTCAGTAGAACCACATCAGTAACACTATACGGATTGACCAAACCAAACTTTCAATAGAGAGCTCTTAAGGTGGTAATTGTTTAAGTAGGTTACTTAAACTTAAGTTCACTATAGTGGCTTGTCAGCAACTCACTGTACTTTGACTCTGGACTTTTTGCTCCAAACAGGGCTTGAAAAACTTAGATTGAGTATCAGAAAGTAACTATGAAGTCAATAAGTGAAACACGAGGGATCTATCGCTACCGTTGGTAGGAGAGATGCTCTACATATCATCATTTATGCAAACTCTCAATTCCTTTGCCAAGGTAGATGATTCTCTTGATTGGTCCAGCGAAGGGAGCTATGACAGTATGAGCCATAGTGTACTAGTAATCCATTTCTTAGAGTTATCTAGAATATTTTTTGATGGAAAGAATGATCTTGCATAGTAGTTGCTATCCCTTAGTTTCTTATACAGTGGCACTAGTTCCTTTATATATATATATATATAGATGGAGTGTGAAGACCTGCCTTTGAATATAAATTTACCTATGATGCGAATCTGCCTAGTAACTTTGCGGCTTTGATCCATTCCTTCTACTTCTTGTGTATTTAGACTTAAAATAAGTTACTTTTTCAGGGGTTTAATTATGGAATCACAGTGTCTCAATATGAAGTAATTCGACTGACAGCTTTTATACTCTGACTTGACATCCTTTCTTCCCTAAGGATTCTCCTGAATATTGGTAGCTGTTAAACTTCATTTGGCCTTATACCAAATTCGCAGAGTTAGAACTATTAGATTATTATATTGTTCATATATGTATTCCTATCATGTCTCTATATTATCGTTGTATATTTTCATATGTACACTTGTAACTCTATATATAGTAATGATGTAGCTTCGTTCTCTTTGAAGGCTCTTATTATAATTTGGTCATAGTCTCATTAAATCTTAAACCAAAAAAAATTATCACTCCCGTTATTTGTTGTCTTGATTGGCAGTGCCATTCTCCTTTTCTTTATACCACTTACCTATGCTTTTAAAAGATTTAGAAATTGTCCCTCACGCTACATATCTTCTTTACATCACAACCCATTTTTTCACATTATCATGGCTGACAATGTTACTAACCTTGTCTTGTCTAAATCCATCAAAAGTTCACAAGATTCCCAAAATTCATCTTTGTCTTCCTCTTCCTCTCACCGGCATTTACAATCCCAAATATTATGAATCACATTCCTCATGTCTTGGATCTCCAATAAGTAATTTTTTCATCCTAGATGAACTAGTTCATACCACTGCTACTCGTCACCATGTATATGACAATATTGATGGATCGTTTTCTTACCCTGCAAAAGAAGACCCCTTTTACAAATTTTTGATTCGCACTGACAACTTAAATCTAAATCAGCACCACCATATCTTCTGATATTTATGAAATGATTCGAACTCTTGGTGTTCCTTTCACTGAAAATCATCTTGGCATTGAATTCAACTTCTTTTTAAGGATCAAATCATCATCACATCAATAGAATTGTAGAAATTCTTCAAAAGTCTCACGCATTGTGATCTTACTGTTAAAGCATATACCCAACATCTTAAACATCTGGATGATTGCTAAGCCTGGGTACGATATCTATTTCTGAAACAAATCTTGTTCTATCTGTCATTCGCAAGAGGCTTTTGTGGTGGTTCCATTAATGATAAGTGGTGGTCAAACCAAAATTCTAGTGGCAACACTGACGGTTTCAATGGTAGAGGTGGTTCTCATGGTGGTAATCGAGATCGAGGAAGAAATTGAGTTGGTGGACAAGTCAGACATGGCAGGGGCCATAGTGGTCCTGGAGGTAATCTTGGTGGATGGCAGCCTAGTCGTAGTGTTCCCAAGCGTGGTGGTATTAGAAATTTTGGTGGTCATCATAATTGGTTTGGGATGCAAGGGGGGTCTAGGATGCGAGGGTGGTTTCTGTTCAGGTGGCAGCCAAAAGGATAGCCTAGTCTAGGACCTCAAAATAGTGCCAGTGTTCTTTATCCAGGTCCCGAGCTTTGTCAACTATGTCATGAGCCATCTCACGTGGCTCCCCAGTGTCCGCAACTATCTGGCTAGTCGTTTCCCTTCAACCCACAATCCTTTTCTTCTCTCACTCTTAAGGAGCCATTTGATGGATCTTAGCATACGGACAGTGGCGTGTCTTCTCATATGACCTAGGGACAAGGTAACCTCTCTAAGACTGTAACTTATTATGGTACTAATTCAATTTTAGTTGGCAATGGGTCTACCATTCTTGTCTCTCGTATCGGTTGTTACATACATCTCATCCCTTCAAAAATCTTGATCGCCATAATGTTCTAGTTGCTCCACTCTTTTGCCAAACTTTACTCTCTGTTCATGAATTCACCATTGATAATTTTGTTTCTGCTACATTTGACGACTTTGATTTCTCTTTTAAGGATTTGAAGATGAAGAGTAAAATTCTCAAATGTAAAATTCATCGTGATCTTTATCCACTTCTTCCTTCATCATCTAACTGCTCTTCTTACTACCACTCCATCCAGTACCACTTTATGGCATCAGCAGCGCTATAGCTAAGCCATCCGTTTCGTCATGTTTTTCTGCCCTTAGTTTTTAGGAAACCCATTCTTCGGATTAAGGACAATTGTCCTTCTCAATTATGTCATCCAAATTAGTCAGGCAAACTTGTTAAGTTGCCATTCATGTCATCTAATTCTATTACTCATTTCCCATTGTTGGTTATTGATTTTGATTTGGGGACTTCGCCTATGGTTAGTATTAGTATTTATTTTAATCTTGTTAGATGCCATTGGATGATTATACACATTTCTTGCTGGCCTTTCCCTTGCGACATAAAACTTCCTCATCCCAGACAATTTTTTTGTTTCTCGTGCTTATGTAAAAACTCATTTCGATACTGATACGGAATTCTTTAGCGTGATAATGGATGGGAATACGAATTCATGCACATTACTTTTGTCTTAACACCTGTCAATAAAATGGCATAGCTGAACGAATGATTTGTACCATTAATAACATTATTCCTACCCTCCTTTTCCAAGCCTCTATGTCGCCCTCGTATTTGGTAGACTCCGTATACATGGAACTTCGTTCACTAAACATCTTATGTATGACAACTTTGGCGAATAAAACACCATTTGAGAAACTTTGTAACAAAACACTCTCCTATGATAACTTGTGCGTCTTTGGGCTCACTTGTTGTGCAAATATTTTAGCAACCATGCCCATAAACTTTCACCATGGTCAACTAAGTGTGTATTTTTTGGGGTATCCTACACATCACAAGGGGTTTAGATGCTTAGATCTTATAAAAAAAAGGTTATTATTTGACGACATGTCATCTTTGATGAATATGATTTTCCCTTTGTCTCTTCTACCATCTCATCCACCACGAATTCATCCTTGTATACTTTTCTTATTCCCATTAAATGAAGTCCCATCCACTCTTTTCGTAATTCCGACAACCTCGCTATTCTCGAAATCACCTACTGTAACCCATCTTACTCCTTTTGAAAATTTAAACTACATTTTTGAAACTCTTCCCTTCCACTAAATCATCACACACTCGATTCCAGATCCCTCTTTGCTTCTCTAGAGCCACCAATATGCTCTCTTCATAGCTCTCCACCTTAATCCCCTACCCACCTTAGTCACAGTTCTTCCTTTTTCCCACGACATGCCTATTGGGAACATTTTAATTTCAAGAACTAAATTTTCCTAAATTAGTTAGATAAGGAGCAGTGTAAGGACAATTCAAAATTCAAAATTTTAAATTAAATACTGTCTCTACTCTAATTTATACATGAAAATGGCTAGCAATGAAAATATAACACGAAATATGAATTTAACCGAATAAATATGAATTTTTCCTACCTTGAAATAGACTGTAGTGTCTGTTCTAGAAGAAGGAGGACACCATGGAGACCTTCTCCACAATCCCTTGGGGCATCGGGTGAGTTGGCACCGTAATATCAAGTTCTCCGAGAAACGTTTTCTCAGGCGAAACAGAGAACTATTTTTTCTCTGTATTTTGATTTAATGAATTGCTAAAACTAACTGCGTAAATATTATGTTATGGATAAAAATATCCCAAATACAATAAAAATAAAAAACAAAATCAAGATACCACATAATCTAAAAAAAAACATTTGTTTTTCCAAAATTCAAATTTTAAACAAACAAATCTATCCAAAAATCAACAAAAAAGGTATCCATAAGAATATCCTACATGGCAGCTTGTGATTCATCACGTCATAAGATGTGGATATGTGGGGCGTGCCATCATGTGACTCGTGTCACCTGCTAGTTGTTCCCTAGGGCAATTTAATTGTAGAGTGTGGGGGCGTCCTTTTTTTCTTGTATAAATTCATCTCACTAATTATAAGTTTAGCAAAATTAATTTTTTCATCTCATCAATAAATAATTAATCTGATAAATTCTCTTGATATTTTCAAAAAGGTGTATATTATAGAGGCTTACTTAGGGACCTCATGGACAATTTAATTCTAACTCCAAATGGGTCAAAACTAATTACCATCTCATGATAATATTTGATTACCATTTAGTAGAATTTAATTGTACTAAATAAGTTTTACTACGCTCTATAAATAAATATATTTATTTGTAAACTCCATAAAAATCGTTGCTCACAATTAACCCATCTATTAGATGTTCACGAAAAAAATAGTTTTAACTACTATTATTATTTTTCTCATATCTATCACCTTAGTTCACAACCCATCCTTCTCAAATAATTCACAGATACAAAATACAATTTTTGTGCTATATCAAAATGTCAAACATATGGAATACTTTGGCCAAAGTTTCTCGAATCTATTCGTATAATTGCAAATAAACTAAGAGGACATCTTTATCTTCGTAAGAGACTATATATTTCAAGTAAAATACCTATTACTTCAGTCACTTATAGTGACCTAATCCTTTTAGCAAATCAAGACATCTAACACTCCGTGCACGGGTATAGACTAGTGTTTGGATTTTGAGTTATTGTATAAACAGCACACAATGAGTTGCTCATTTCTAATTGTAGTCCAAATACGAGCAAATCATGTGGTCCAATTCAGTGCAACAATTTAATTGAAAAACACCAACATAGCATTGTAGATCACTATCCACATAACAAAGACAAGTTATCTAAATGTTATATAATAGCATTAGCGGAGAAGTAGTCCAAACTTGTCATTAACTGTGAATTAGCTTGTAATTGACATTTTAATTTGTTATTAGTATATTTGCAGAGTAATCTCATTATCCACTAAAATAGATATTTCAAACATCATTTAAGAACTACGTCTATCTCATGGTATGTTTCTTAGAAGAATAATATCATATGCATAATATACTCATAATCGGCTAGACGACAACAAATAAATTTTATCCAAAAATAAAATTATTTACATAAATTGGGTTTCCTTGGATACCAATTCTAACAATCTCCCGCTTGTCCAAAATCCAATTTGTAATACATCGCATTCTCATAATATCTAAATGAGATTCAAAAGTTTTATGAGTCAAAGTCTTTGTAAATGATCCGCCAAATTATTTCTGGTATCAATCTTCATAATTGGAATCTCCTCTTTCTCTACGCAGTCTCGAATGAGGTGATACTTCCTTTTAATGTACTTGAACTTATTGTCCTTCCTAGGTTCTTTGGAGTTAGCGACCACACTAGAGTCGTCACAATATATGGCAACAGGTGTAAGCCCTTCTCTAACTACATTATGATCCATAAGGAATTTCCGAAGCCAAGAACCCTCCTTGGCAGCTTCAGAAGCCGCCACATATTCTGTTACTATGGTGGAGTCAGCAATCCATAACTGTTTGACACTCCTCCAACTAATGGCTCCTCCTCCAAGGGTAAAAACATATCAAAACGTCTAACTCTAGCATCATTGTCAGACTAAAAATTTGAGTCACTATAACCAACTGGAATCAGCTCGTTACTATGAAAAACTGACATATAATCTTTAGTCCTTCTTAAGTACTTGAGAATATATTTCACTGCCACCCAGTGTCAAGGACCTAGGTTTGACTGATATCTACTCACCATTGCCACAGGAAAACAAATAGCAAGTCTTGTACATATAATAGAATACATAGGGCTTCCCATGGCCGAAGCATACGGTACATTCCTCATCTACCCTTCCTCTTGAGGTATCCTAGGAGACTGCTTTGCACAAAGAGGAACTCCATGCCTAAAAGGAAACAGAACTTTCTTGGAGTTCACAACATAGCCCGACGTTGAACATCTAACATCTTTGTCACTCCTCCAAATAATGGCTCAACATATCCAAGGGTAAAAACATATCCAGACGTCAAAAGTCTAGCATCTCTATCAGACTAAAAATTTGAGTCTGTATAGCCAACTGGAATCAGCTCGTTACTGTAAAAACTGACATATAATCCATATCCCTTCTCAAGTACTTGAGAATATGTTTCACTGCCGGCCAGTGTAAAGGACCTGGGTTTGACTGATATCTGCTCACCCATTGCCACGGGAAAACAAATATCAGGTCTTGTACATAAAATAGAACACATAAGGCTTCCCATGGCCGAAGCTTATGGTACATTCCTCATCTGCTCTTCCTCTTGAGGTGTCCTAGGACACTACTTTGCACAAAGAGGAACTCCATGCCTGGAAAACATTTTATCTATATAGGCAGCCTGAGATAGACCTAACATCTTATTCGTACAACCTTGCAAAAGTTTGATCCCAAGAATATAGCTATTTCTTCTAAGGCTTTCACATTGAACTGACTTGGCAACCAAATCTTAGTAACTAATAAAACTCCTACATCATTCTAATGAGTAGGATGTCACCCACATAGAACACTAAGAACGTCATCACTTTCTCAGTATTACGTTTCTAAACACATGGTTCATCAACCAATTGCTCAAATCCATTAGAATCTGATCATGTCATTGAATCTTCTAGTCCACGAGCATAATGCTTATTTCAGTCAATAAATGGACTTCTTCAATTTGCATACCATATGCTCCTGGTTATTTTTCAATGAAATCGTCGAATTGTGACATATAGATGTCTTCATCAAAAAGACCATTCAAAAAGGCCATTTTGACATCAATTTGCCAAATCTTATAGTCATAATGAGCGGCTATAGACAAGAGTATCCCAATGGACTTTAACATGGCCATTGGTGAGAAGGTCTCATCATAATCGACACCTTCCTTTGGGGCTTAAACTTTAGCAACCAGCCTTGCCTTGAAGGCCTCTAACTTTCTGTCCGCTTCTTTCTTCCTTTTGTAAACCCACTTACATCTAATGGGTTTAATGCCTAGTGGTGCCCCTATAAGTTTTCGGACTTGATTAGAATACATAGATTCTATCCCTACTTTTATTGCCAACACCTATTGGTCAACATCTTTGTCATCAAGCGCTTCAGTGTATCTAAGAGGATCAGATATATTGCCTTGTTCAACCATCAAGGCTCTAGACATGTATGCGTCAAGTTGCCTGACAATCCTCCCCATATGCTGACACTCTTGTGTATTTGGAATAATTTTAAGACAAACTGCGGGTGTATCGAATACATCTTCCTGGTCTAAGACATATCAAACTATTGAGATGTAGTGTTAGATTGCTTCATTTCCTGTAACACTATCCTACTTTTACTTTTGTAGTCCAACAAAAAATCCTTCTCCAAACACTTGCCATTTGCTCTAACGAAACTCTTTTGGTCTATTAGACTACAGAAAAGACCACCTCTTCTACCCTTAGGGCAATCTACAAACTAACACACTTCTATCCTAGATTTGACTTTGTAGGAATTCTTTTTCAACACATGTGCTGGACATCCCAAATTTGAAGATAACCAATGCTAGGCTTTCTCCCCGTCCACAACTCCACAGGCATTTTAGGAACTGATTTTGAAGGAACCAAGTTAAAAATATAAGCCGCTATTTCCGAGGCATAACCCCAAAAAGAGATTGGTAAAGTGGCATGACACATCATAGACCTTACAATCACTAATAGTGTCCTATTTCTTCTCCCTGAAACACCATTTTGCTGCAGTGTACCGGCGCAAAAAGTTGAGATCTAATCCCATTTGCAGTTAAGAAATCCAGAAAATCTCCTAAGAGGTACTCCCTTAGCTGATCAAACTGTCTTGATACACTTACCCAACTTATTCTCAACTTCAGCCTTAAATTCTTTGAACTTTTTAAAAGAGTCAGACTTCCGTCTCATCAAGTAAACATATCCACATCTCGAGTAATCATCAGTAAAAGTGAAGAAGTACTCATGCCCTTCTCTTTTTTGAACAGTCATTGGTCCTTATACATGTGTGTGAACCAGCTTAAGCAAGTCGCCAACTTTATTGTCTTTACTCTTAAAGACATACTTGGTTATTTTTCTTTCTAACAAGGATTCACAGATTGTTAAGAACTTCAAGTCTAATGGCTCTATTAGTCCTACTTTCACTAGTCTTTAGATCCTATTCGAATTAATGTGACAAAGGCGCTGGTGCCATTTGAAGGCATTATCAGTTTCATGACATTTCCTTTTAAGAGGTACACTAAGTCTACTAGTGTCAGATTTGAACATACAATCATTAGAGTACTGATCAGGTAATAAGATGAATAAACCATCGACATTTGTAGCTGTTATGATTCGAGAATCCAAAGCATGAGCTGTTGGTGTCCTGGTTGCTGATTGGCTGCTGTTGTCCTGCTGTGGTCGATGAGTTGCTGCTATATGATGATGGTTTAGTGTAGGAAAGTTGTAATAGCCTTAGTTGGTGTGCGTGGGTAATAAGTTGCAGCAGCAGGCTGCATAATGTGTGTTAGTTGTAAGTCTGTTGGCTGTTGGTGCCAATAGCTTTGTAGTTAGTAGTTGTTAGTTAGATATTTTAGTTGAATTAGATATTTTCTAGTTAGAGTCGGTTAGCTTGTGAAGTCTAGATTCATTGTATTATTTTGCTTGTTATTTCCTATAAGTAGCTAGTCTTGTGTAATTGGAACTCATTCAATGAAAATATCAAACCAATCTCTTTGAGATTAAACCTTCTTTCTCTCATCTAACTTTCTCTATTTTCCCATCTCCTTCACTTCTTACTCATCCCATACTCTCTGTAACTTAGGTTAAGTTCTAGATTTAAACTTGATCTTAACAATTGGTATCAGAGCCTTGATTTGGCTTCCGAATCAAGCTCTAAAATAGGAAAAAAATATAAAATATGATTGATTGTGTTGCAATTAATCAACAAAAACAGTTTTAGTACTGATTTAGTTCAATTTATGTGATCAAGAATTCAATTCTGAATTTGAAGATCGGCGGTTACTGCCTTATTGATCTGCAAGTGCCTGGGACTTGCTTCGGTTGGGATTAATTTGATTGAGTTACATTGAAGAAAGTTTAATTGATCAGCATTTGTTGATTACAGGCAACATCAAAGCTGATTCAGATTGAATTCAGTAGAATTGATCAAGCATTAGCTGCTGAAGTTGAGTGCTGAAGCAAAGCATTAGTTGCTGAAGTTAAAAGTGAGCTATTTGATCAACATTACACTTGATCATAATCAAAAGATCATAAACAAATTGCATTGAGGTGATTTCAGGTCCTATAATTCAGTTGTTGAGCTTGAGGTAACGGTTTCTGAACTTCAAGTTGCAATTCGATCAGAATCTGTGTTGTTGCTGATTTGTGATATAATTAGTGTTAATAAGCATAGGAGTGGTAAGAATTCATCAGAATCTGCGTTTGATTCTTAAGAATTATATGTTATGGAGTTGAGATTTTCTTGGTTAAGAATCTGACAATGAACTAAGAACCGAAAGTGTGAAATCCGATTTCGTTCTTGAAGATTGCTTTAAGTATTGTGTTAAGGACTTGACTGAGATCTAGCGTCGAGCTTAATTCAGAATTGTAAGTCTGATTACTTAAGAAACATCGCAGTTAGGGGTTCTGGTTCGATTTTTCTCTGAGTTAAAGTTTGCCAGTTACGGTTTGGAATCTGCGGTGTTTACTTTAGTAGAATCAAGTGCGAAATTTAGTTCCATAAGCAAGAGGAATGGGTGCCACAACTGATTCCGAATTATCCTTGCCACCCGAACTCGAGGTGATCATACAACGCTCTCATGAAAAATTGTTGCAACGATTAGAAGAGATTTTAGCTGAGATGAGGGAGAAATTTCATCCTTGAAGAGTGGTTTTAAGCCTGAGGTGCACAATGTGGAGCCACTTAATGTAGTTGAAGATGAATTGGACCAAGGTAATGTCGAAATTGATGAACACAAGTGGGATGAACCTGAGGTCGAACAAGGCTATCATTATGAAGACTCTTTACTAGAGTGAGAGTATTTCGAAGACCTTGAGACTCAGCAAGATTTGTTTTCGGAAGGGGAATATAGTTCTCATGTCAAGGGAATGTTAAAGAAAGCAAAGAGTAAAGCTAAGAGAAGCCATCTCAATGAAGCATTGAAAAATTTTTGGGGAAAAAAGAAGATTACAAAGATAAAGAAGAAATTGAAGCGAGAGGTTGTGTGTCAGCCTAAGGAGCGTCTGAATTTGCAAGGACAGAACAATAGACAACCTGTGGTTGCCTTAACCGAGTCCAATTCAGTTATGGAAGATCGGGATGATCCACTGGAAGAAGTTAGGGTGCTTGTTGATCAACAAGAACTAACTCAAGATGCTGATTTTATTGATGTATATGCTGGTATACAAGGGTTGGATATAGCAAAACCTTTGATTTCAACAGAAAAATTTGTTGCTACTGCTGTAACATCAATGAATACATCACCAAATCTATTAAGTATCACTTCATGGCAAGCTGGTGTGCAGAATCGAAGCATCTTCACTGCTGAACAATCTCATTCTGTTGAGAAATCAATTGTTGCTGTTGTGGTGCTATTTGATGCATAACAAGGTGTGCTTTTGAGTGGAGAAAAGGTGTATTCCAATACACACTTTTATGACGAGTTGCCTCCTGATCCGGGAGAAGATACTCAAGGATATGTGAAGCTGAAAAAAGTCAATTTTATGCTGGAAAGAAGTAATCGAGCTGCGAGAGTGCGTTTCAAGGTTCACAACAAACAAAACTTGGTTCCTATGCAAGCAATTGAGTTGATGGATTTGTACAAAAGATGTAATGTGGGGAGACAGGGTTCTGATTAGATCCACATCAGTACAATAGATGCTTTAAATGATGTAATTGATGTTGGCAATCCCTTTGATCCGGGGAAGGATGAATTACAAGTGACTGGAAAAGCTAGACCTCTGGTGCTGCTGTTTGATGATGAACAATTCAGTGCCAGTGCAAACATTGGTGGAAAAATGGAAGTGGCTATGGGTCATGGTGAAGTTAACATCAAAGCAAGCTTTGAAGAAAATGCTTTTACAGGTTGCAAGCTGCATAATTCAGATCGTGACCTTGAAGTCTCAATTGTTCCGGAATTGGTATTGCTTCGGTTCAAACACAAGCAATTTCTTGAAGGGATGGTAGCTATTGTTAGTTGGTGGTTTGAGGAGATGTTGGGCCGCTGGTATGACCTCACAGCTGGTGCACGAAGCCAAGTAAAGACAAAGATGATAGTACTTGGAAATTGGAACAAACAGCAACTGAAAAGTGTGGTTCAGATTCAGAACCTGAATGTGTTCGTGGTGATCTATTGTGGTTGTTCTGAATGGAAAAATTATATGCACAAGCTTCAATATTTTCTTAATGTTTGGATGGAAAAGATCAGTGTAACATTGAGGATAATGCCAGCTAAAATTAGAGTAAACATCAGTAAGAATTTGGGAATTCAAGTTATGACATGGAGTCTTTGGCATTCAACAATGGTTTATGAACTCTTAGATTGTGTGATCTATGCAAGAATTTGGAAGGAAAAGGCTGAGACTTTCAGATCTTACAAGTTCATAATCAAGATTCAAGCCATAGAAGTACTATAGGCTGCTGAAAATCATTGGAGAATTACAATTCTTTCCCTGTCAGCAGTAAATGAGTTGCTTAAATGGAATGTGATTGGTGCTATTATGATTTTGGAAGATATTGTAATATCCGCCGCTATGAATTGCCTTGGTTATACACTGCTGAATTCTTGAGCTCTGCAGCACAACATGTGGAATTGGGAAGCAATCAAGAGTTAGTTGAGCTTAGTCTGAGATGGTTTAGTAAGTGGATGTTTAACCAATACAAATTTTGGATAAGATTCAAGATGAAAGAGTTGCAGCTACATTCCTATGGGATTTCAATGTGTTTTGTCACCAAGATCAAGATATGAGGTTGTTTTAGCTATAATTTGGAAATTCTTCAAGCAGATTTTGACCCTTGGTTCTCTTGGTTTGAGTTGGGAAGGCCTCCCGAGGTGCTTAAGGACTTCATGTGCAGTCGTATGGGTTTAATGACATTCAAACTCTGTTTTGTAGCATTTTACAAGCAAAATTACAGAATTGTTGCTACGTTTTATGATTCTCAGCAGCAAGACAGAGTTTTGAGCGGTATCAACTGCATTATGAGGTGTCGTGGAGGTGTTGTTGATGTTTGGTTTGATCAGTGCAGACCCCCTGAAGAGTATTATACATTCAAATGCAAACATTGTGTCCAAACAAGATGTCATCCTCATGTATCAGTTGCATTTTAGATTGAGTTGCTTCAGATGTCTTCAGCTGCAGAACTTTAACAAGAAGTTCATAAATTCAGCTATCTTTTCATAAGCAATAAGTGATCTCCATTGCTATAACTATCTTCCATTCTTGAGAACAAGAATGTTTTCAAGGGGAAGGGAATGTTATGATCCGAGAATCCAAAGCATGAGCTGTTGGTGTCCTGGTTGCTGACTGGCTGCTGTTGTGCTGCTGTGGTCGATGAGTTGCTGCTATATGATGATGGTTTAGTGTAGGAAAGTTGTAATAGCCTTAGTTGGTGTTGCATGGGTAATAAGTTGCAGCAGCAGGCTGCATAATGTGTGTTAGTTGTAAGTCTGTTGGTTGTTGGCACCAATAGCTTAGTAGTTAGTAGTTGTTAGTTAGATATTTTAGTTGAATTAGATATTTTCTAGTTAGAGTCGGTTAGCTTGTGAAGTCTAGATTCATTATATTACTTTGCTTGTTATTTCCTATAAGTAGCTAGTCTTGTGTAATTTGAACTCATTCAATGAAAGTATCAAACCAATCTCTTTGAGATTAAACATTCTTTCTTTCATCTAACTCTCTCTATTTTCTCATCTCCTTCACTTCTTTCTCATTCCATACTCTCTTTATCTTAGGTTAAGATCTAGATTTAATCTCGATCTTAACAGTAGCTTTGCAAATAGACATATTATTTTGTTTAATGATAAAATTAATCCTAAAAACAATTGAATATCCATCATCAACCAAACGAGACATCGAAATCAAATTCCTAAGACTAAACTCTACTTCTAAATACTAAGTTGACATCTCCCATTCCTAAGACTAAACTCACCTCTCGTCTCCTACGGTCGGGCACAACTCTCCATCATGCAGCCTCCTAGTCAACACGAGTCCTTGCAACATATTGCAGAAATGATTAGTTGAACCCGAGTCCACGCACAAGGAACCCGGTGGACTCTTAACTACACATGACTCAATCAGATAAGATATCATCATACCTTGTCCATATGGTTTTTGTCTCTTATCAGTAAAAGTAGCAAGTACTCAGTGCAATTCCTCTTCTAGTGGCACCTTTTCCCTCAAAAGAAATATTTTCAAGTTGCCGTTTTCTTCAAGGCTTGGTTCCTATACTAGTAGCTTTGCCTTTCTTATTCTTCATATACTTTCCTTTTAAAGGCTTTACGTTCCCCATCCATTATGCATGGGTCAAGTGGACAGTCCCTTAGCCCTCATCACCCTTTCAACTGCTTGTAGTTGGTTCATCAATTTAGGCAATAAATAATCCTTACTATTCATTGTGTAGTTCAACCTAAACTAAGAGAAGGATTCTGCTAAGGAACTGAGAATCATGTCCAGCTGCAATGGACTATCAATTTTAGCTCCAAAGAACTCCAGTTCACATAAATATGCCATCATTTTCAAAACATATTCCTGCACTGCGGTTCCTTCAGACATTCTCATTAGTAGATGCATTCTTATAAGTTCCTGTCAGGATGCTCTATCCTGACCAATGAATGTCTATTTAAGATTTTCCATCATTTCAGCTGTTGTCTTTATCTTAAGCATCTAATGCTTGATAACATTTCGCAAAGAAGCCAAAATATAACACCTAGATAAATCATTGGCCTTGGTCCAGCTTTCAAAACGCTCCTTAGCAGTAGTGGTCGAGTTGTTAGCAGGCTAGGGCTCAGACAGTATAAATTTATGTCCTTTATGAATCAGCACAATACCCTAGTTCACTTTCTAGTTAGGTAATTTTGCCTAGAAAGAGCATTATCTTTAAGAATATAATGCAATGCACTATTCGTCATCATAACTACACTATAAAATTGTGAAAAACTATTATGAGTCATGTAACAAACTACGACATTTTTTTCAAATTTAGCAATCATCATGAATTAGGCATCCACTAAACCAAATTACAATGAATGCAATGATGATCCAAACACACCACTCTTTGCTTCCTGTCGGTGGGGTCATAAGGAGCTTAATTCAGTTGAGAACTATTCTCTATTACCACATTTCTTGTAAACTCTTACTAAATATGAATAATTCACCATTCTTCCCTTAAGGCATGTTTAGTATGGAGTTAAAAAAAGAGGGAGTAATATTTAATGCTGCAATTGTTAATGGGGTAACCATTACCCCATGAAATTTTTTTCCTTTCACCTTATTTGATTATGCACTTTTAAAGGAATAAACATTAACCCATGAATCTTTCATTATGTTTGGTTTGAGTGTAACATACTTCTTGTTTTTCTTTCCTATGCCAATTTATTTCTTATATATCTTTTTAACTTTTTAAATTTAATTATCATAAAATATAAATATTTATTAAAACACTGAACAAAATCACCCCTTGTATAATTGACGAGCATTAAATATCTAAAAAATTAATTTTAAATTATTAAAAAAATTATATAATACCTTTTACAACGCCGACGACCTATCCCCACCGACATTGTTGCTGACCTCCAATCTCCACAAACATCACCATAGTAGATCTCTTATGCTTTTTATTCGCTTTTTTGAATATCTAATGCATTCTTTTAATCTTGAAATATTTTTGTAAATATATAAAATATTTTTTAATATTTAAATATATTTTATTTTTATATTTTTAACATTTAAATATTATTATATATTTTTAACTATTGAATTTTTATGCATCTTTTTATATTTTATATTTAGAATATTTTTTAAATATATATATATTATAATAATATTTAAAATATTTTGCATAGATTTCAAATATTTTGGGAATTTTTAAAATATTTTTCTAATATTAAATATTTTTTAAATATTTAAAATATTTTATTAAACATTTAAATAATTTTTTAAATATATAAAATATATTTTTATAATATTAAAATTTTCCAAATAATAAATAAGTTAAAATGTTTTTTTACCCCTTCCCTCATTATGAATGTTGCATTAGGGGGGAGTAGTGCAAAGATTTTAACCCCATTTGGTGGTAAACTTTTTCATGGGTTAACCATTAATGGTAAACCAAACAGGGTTAAAAGGAGTATAATGGTTACTCCTGTAACCATTTACCCTTGTTAGCCCTATACCAAACATGCTCTTAGTCCTTAAAACAACACAGTAGAGCTCATCTGGAATGCTAATGCATCATTCTGGTCAAGTGTAAACCATTACCAAAATATTTAGACAAGTCCATGAAATGTTGCATGGCAGCATGAGTGCATCCGCTTTCTTGCACTTCAATTCATTCTTTTGGATGTCCAACCTTGTATTCCACAAATCAAAATCCTTGTCAGGAAGTAATGCTGATTTGCTATGCTGTTAGACCAGTAACAGAGATGGCGGGCATTCAACTTTTGAATCTCGCTCCCATTTGATTTTTATAAATTAATGGATTTAGCATTATCTTTGGTTATCTTATATTCTATATTATAATAAAATTCAAATACTTAAGTTATAACCCTAATAATATTAGAACCAATTAACTTATTCTTCATTTTTAATGATGTTATTCAACTCTTTTAATAACTTAATCAATAGTCCTTCAAATGACTTTGGATGAATAAATTAATTTCTAAACATTTTTTGAAAGTTGATAATCAAATAATCTCTTTTAGAATCTCATTCTAAAATAAATTTTTTATTCAATTTAAAAAATAAATTTTAATTTATAGATAATTATCCTATTAGATCAATTCAATTATCAAATCTCATTAAGATAATCACCGCAGTTATGTATCTGGAATTAAAAATCAATATTTCATTAATAAATTCTAGATGTATGCCTTCGCTGATGAGTTAACACAAGCACTTGAAAATTTTAAACTATTTAAAATATTGAATTTATCATATAACAAATTTATATGAACACATTAACAAATGGATTTAAATTTTCTTTTAGCGTGATCTCATCATTAACTCGTATTTGCCTTTTATGGCCCGCATGCATCTCATGAATAATCAGAGACTGGCTCTGATACCAATTTTTTGGAAAAATTCTAATTTTCAAAAAACTTTTCTAAATTAGTTAGACCAGGCGCACTGGAATCACATTTTAAAATTAAAAATTTTATATTAAATACAGTCTCTACACTAATTTATATGTGATAATGCATAGCAATATAGAAATAACATGAACCATCAATAAAATACGAATTTAAAAGGACGAATATGAATTTTTCATACCTTGATGTAGATTTGCAGTGTAGTTTCCAGAAGAGGGACAACACCAACGAGACTTGTTGGGAAAAACTAACGCGCACAATGAAAATACTTCGTAAAATACTGCAAAAATACGGCTGAAATATTGCGTACAATACAGCGGAAAAATACAGCTAATATACTGCCAAAAATTACAGCAAAAATAGTAAAAATAACCTGCAAATTACTGTAAATTAAACAGCATGATTTAAATCGAAAATCAGTTAAAAATTCAGCGTTAAACCTCGGTATAATGCAGTAAAAATTCCAGTAATTTTGTATCGAAAAGGCACAGCCAAATAAATGAACACAACAACAAATAATGCCGAAATAGGAAAAGTGGATTAGAAAATACCGAAGATACCGTGCCGTTGGAGATACCACTGCCCTAAAAGACGATTTTGCCGCTGCTTCGGTGTATACAGTTATATCGGCGGCCGTCCTCCAAGAATAACACGGTTCGACACTTAACGTGCACTCTTTAATCATTGGGTAGGAGAGAACTTTGCGCAGAATGAGAAAGAGAAAAACGATGAGAATAGGGAAGAGAAGAAGACTGGAAGAGCTGGATGATGTTCGAATTGTTGTGTTTTGCAAGCGCTGTCTTATCCTATATTTATACTAATGCAAATGCAGTAACTCTCGTCTTCAACAGTCAAAAAAGGCCCTGATTTAATTTGTGCAGTTAATTGCATCTTCAACAGCTGAAAACGCATTTGCAGTAATGGTTGGGTTAACAGCTATATTTTGGTTAATTACAACAGTAATTAGCACTACAGCGGTAAGATATTTAATGTAGCGAACATATTTTTCGCAAAACAAATATACCCGTTAAGAAAAAAATCACCCACACCCTCGCCCGAGCACGGCATACCGCGGCGGAGCGGGCGGCGTGCGCGCTCGTGTGGTTCCCACCATTCCTTCACCCAAGACTTAATTCAAATTAGTTAGGGGCATATACCCTTATAAACCCAACCACGCCTCCTTAATTTGTCAATGTGGGGTAGAGGATTTTTATTTTGTATTGACAACGTGGAATGTAACTTTCCTACAAAATTTAGGTTTAGCTTGTATCATTTTTCCAACAATCTCCCACAAAGGAAACAAGTGAGAGAGAGAGAGAGATGGAAACAGACCGGGCAAAGGGAGTTTAGTTCTTCAGTGCCGATGTCTTGTGACTTGAATCATAACCTAGTGCAACCCAAGTTTAGGACCAACATCTTACAAGGTGACTTTCGTCTTGAACCTCACAGGGGGTTGTATAGTCTTCCACTTGGACACGTACCAAACTCCAGATCTTGATAACTCCTGCGATTTGGTGCGTTTTATCGACCATGCGCTCATCCTGGATATTCATAGGTGCTCTAGAAGGCAAGTCTTAATCCTTCATAGGGAGTGCGTAGACTCTCACACCTATATAAGTAGATCCCATCAAATGTGTGTTACCTCACACCACCAAACATATGGATATGTGTCCATTTAGAGCTTAAGCTCAACCTTACCTCATGGTAACATACAGACAGTGTCCATTAAGTGCAAGCCTAACTTACACCACCAAACATATGGCTATAGACCCGTCTCCACACTGTCACACCATACGGAGGGACAACATTAACACAGTGTATTCTTCGAATGAAACTATGACTTTTCACATTGAACCTGTTAAGACTAGGTTGGATACATCACAGTTTATTTATGTATAGACTTTAATCCCACCCCCCTCGATGTTTCTATAATCATTTTATGACAAAGGCCTTTTGTCAACGGATCCACAAGATTCTTTTCAGACTTTACATAGTCTAGTGATATCACTCCACTTTCTAGTAGATCTTTCACGATCTTGTGCCTGAGACGAATGTGTCTCCTCTTGCCATTATAAACCTTGTTCTTAGCCACAGTAATTGCAGCTTGACTGTCACAGTGAAGTGACACTAATGGAGCTGGAAGCCCCCACAATGGCATGTCTCCCATTAGACTTCTTAGCCACTCGGCTTCATGACCTGCCAACTCAAGAGCAACAAACTCAGATTCTATAGTAGATGTAACAGTACAAGATTGCTTAGATGATTTCCAGGATATAGAACTTCCAGCTAGTGTGAACACATATCCACTAGTGGAATTAATTTCATCATTATCAGACACCCAATTAGCGTCACTATATCCTTCTAAAACAGCGGGAAACTTTCCTAAGTGAAGTCCCCAATCCACAGTTCCTTTCAAGTATTTAAGCAATCTTTTTAATGCATTCCAATGCTCTTGATTAGGATTATGTGTGTATCTACTGAGTATACTTACAGCATATGTAATGTCAGGTCTAGTATAGTTCATCAAAAACATAACACTACCAATTATTTTGGCATACTTAGATTGGCACACAGTAACACCTTTATGTTCGGTTAGATGTACACTGGGATCGTAAGGTGTTCTTACAGGATCAGTATTGAACATGTTGAACTTTCTAAGTATCTTCTCAACATAATGAGACCGGTTTAGGCTTATGCCTTCTAGAGTTTTCACCATTTTAACTCCTAAAATCACGTCTGCCTCACCCATATCTTTCATCTCAAATTTAGAGCATAGAAAGGTTTTTGTTTCACTGACAACATTCATGTCTGTGCCAAATATCAGCATATCATCGACATATAGACAAATTATTACACATCCATTTGAATCAGACTTAGAATACACACAAGAATCACCATTGTTTACAAGGAAATTATTAGCTACTAGCGTGCTGTTAAATTTCTCGTGCCACTGTTTAGGTGCCTGTTTGAGACCATATAGAGATTTTACAAGTTTACAAACTTTATTTTCATTACCAAGAACAACAAAACCATTAGGTTGCTTCATGTAAATCTCTTCGTCTAGGTCACCATTAAAGAATGCCGTTTTAACATCCATTTGATGCACTACTAAATCATGGATAGACACATGGGCGATCAAAGCTCTAATCGTGGCTATTTTAGCGATAGGTGAATAAGTATCAAAATAGTCTAACCTCTTTTTTCTGGGTGTAACCCTTAGCCACTAACCCTGCTTTAAACTTATCTATTGTCCCATCATCCTTCATTTTCTTTCTAAAAACCCACTTACAACCTATTGACATACAACCTCTAGGAAGGTCTACCAACTCCCATGTGTGATTACTTAGAATTGATTACAGTTCGCTATTAATAGGTTCTTTCCAAAAGATAGAGTCAACTGATCTTATAGGCTCATCATAAGTTTTAGGGTCTTCCTCTAACATATAGACATTTGCAATTTCTTTATTTATGAAATTATCTTCTGATAGGAAAGTGGTAAGAAAATCAGGTCCAAAGTTGGTTTCTTTCCTTGCTCTTTTACTCCTTCGAATTTCAGGAGTGTCTATATCGTTAGTATTATCATGATTATCGGTTACATTATAAGAAGGAAAACTAGTAGGTTGTGCATCATTAGATTTCAAGGGAAATATATGTTCAAAGAATTCAGCATCTCTAGATTCCATAATGCTACCACATGCATATGAGTTATTAGATCCTTTGATCATAAAATGATAAGTAGCACTATGATGAACATATCCAATAAAGATAGAATCAACAGTTTTAGGTCTAATTTTACTCCATTTGAAGTCGGGTAATCTGACCTTGGCTAGACACCCCAACACTTTCAGGTATTTTAGATTAACCGCATAACCTTTCCACATTTCATATGAGGTTTTATCTATTTTTTTATAAGGAACTCCATTAAGTACATGACAAGTAGATAATATCACCTCCCCCCACATGTTGTCAGGTAGTCCAGAACTAATAAGCATAGCATTTATCATATCTTTTAAAGTTCTATTTTTCCTCTCTGCAACACCATAAGATTGTGGGCAGTAGGGAGGGCTTCGCTCATGTATTACTCCATTCTCCTCACAAAATTTTTCTAGAGAAGTGAGATCATATTCTCCTCCTCTATCGAACCTAACTCTTTTTATTTTCCTTCCTAGTTGATTTTCTACTTCAGCTTTATATTTTAAAAATGTTTCTTCTGCTTCATCTTTAGTACTTAGAAGATATACCATTGAGTATCTAGAGTCATCATCTACAAAGGTCATGTAGTATCTTTTTCCACCTCTACTCATCAGACTTTTATAGTCTCCTAAATTAGTGTGAACTAGTTCAAGAAGTTCAGTTTGTCTCTCAATAGACTTAAAGGGTTTTTTTAGCCTATTTAACTTCTACACAGACTTCACATTTATTAAGGCTAGTATCACTGAAGCTAGGAATCATGTTCATTTTGTTAAGTCGTTTAATTGATTTAGCACTTGTATGTCCTAAGCGAGCATGCCACAATTCAAGAGATTCAACAATATAAGCAGAAGAGGTACTAGCAATGTTATTCATGCAAGCAACATCAAAAACAAAGAGGCCACAATTACAAAAACCCTTGCCCACAAATTCTCCATTCCTAGTCAGGACTAATTTGTCTGAGTCAAAGGATAATTTCAACCTAGCTTTGATTAAAAGACTACCTGAAATCAAATTTCTACGCATATCAGACACATGCAGCACAATTGTTAAAGTAAGAAACTTTCCAGAAGCGAGTTTTAAAGAAATCTTCTTTTTTCTGAGGATTGGTGCAGTTGCAGAATTGCCCATATACACCACCTCTCCATCGGACATTTTCTGGTATTCCTGGAACATGTTTTTGTTTGTGCAGATATGCCTAGTAGCCCCGGTATCCACTATCCACTCAATCATGTTGTTTACCAGGTTCACCTCTGAAACAACAGCTACAATATTCTCCACTTCTACAAGGTGGGCTTTGTTTTTCGGGTCTTTAGGGTGGTTCCTTTTACTTCTGCAATCTTTGGCCATATGCCTGTTATGTTTGTGCTGATTTAGTCTCATGTAATAAGGCTTGTTAGGGTCTTGTTAGTTAGTTGGTGATTTTGACGCCAAAATGTGTATGTTTGAATTGAGGGTTAAGTTCTTTGGCGGCAAAAGCAGTTAGCAGTGCCAAAGGGCCTTAGCTCCTTGATCTTGAATTCTTAAATAGCTTGTTGATTGTAATTGGAAGGTATTCAATAAAATTTACCCATCTCTTATGAGATATTCTTCTCTCATCTAACTCTCTCTATTTTCTCATGTCTTCACTTCTCCCTCATCCCATACTCTCTTATCTTAGGTTAAGATCAATATTTAATCTCGATCTTAACAATTGGTATCAGAGCCTCGTTTGGCTTCCAATTCAATTCCTATCCAATCAGGAAATTGTAATTACTTGCGATTGAAAGTGTGAATGGAGTCGAATGCGACGGTGTTGACGAGTGGAGTTACCACAAGAGCTGCAGAGGTGGTTGGAGGAAATACAGACAATGTACCACAAGCAAGCAATGGAGATGGACTAGGTGCTCAATTGGCTGCACTGGTGGCGCAAATAGCATAGGTCCATCGGACTGTGCTAGAAACCGAGCAAAGAAATGATGTCCGAATGCGTCTTATGTTGAAGGAGCAAGAGCAAGACTTCATTGAGAGGTTTAATTTGCACTCTCAGCAAGTCGATGCCAAGATTATAGCTCAGATTAACCTACATAAGCAACAATTAGAGGAAACTGTCACTAAGAGGATTGATCACGAGGCGCGATTGTTTAACGAAAGGATTGTTGAGATCCAAAATCAGCTTGGTAGGCAAACTATGCCTTCTGTTCCAGAACCCTTGCTGCCTGCTAGCTCATTACCTATGAGGCCTCCGGTGATGATGCAATCGCATGCCTCTGTTGAAGAGGCAACTGATAGTGAAAGACCTCAGGTGAGGAATACAACAACAGAAGTGAGAACTCAGTTTCACAGCCCCGAGAATGAAGTGATTACTGGACAAGTCAGTCATTAGATCATAACCGTTCCAGACCTGCAAACTGGAATACAGCACAGGCCAATCGACCTCCTGAGCTTCCTGTCAGTCACAGGTCTGCAAATCTGATTGAAGAACAATTTGATCGACCTCCCGATTCGTGGAATCAGCAACGTTTGGGCAGTAATGAAATATCATCCAATAGCAGGAGCAGTGGATATAGACAGCCACGGGTACAGATTGATCCTAAGCAGCCTCATTCGTGGTTAAGGAGATGTGATCGTTATTTTCATTTTTAGCACATTGAGGAGGCATAGAAGGTTTAGATTGCTACGGTTTACCTCCTTGGAGACCACGAGGTATGGTTTTATAGTTTGCTGAAAAGCAATCCTAATCTTACTTGGGCTGAATTTGTGAAAGAATTATGTGAACGATATGGCGATGATGATTCTAGTGATATTATTGATAAGTTCAATAAATTGAAACAAGAGACATCAGTGCGGGAATACATGACACAGTTTGAAAACCATAGAGTGAGTATGATAGCTGACAATTCCCATGCCACTAAGTCTTACTATGTGTCAAGTTTCATTAGTGGATCGAAGCCCAAGGTTAAGAACCTCGTGAAAGCAGTTGGTTCTTCTACATTATCCAGGGCTTACTCTAAAGCTAAATTGTATGAGGCAACGATTTTGGTTTCAAATGATAGCAATAGAGTTCGGGGAGGCAGTGACAAGCTCCAGAGAGGATCTGTTAGGCCCAATGCTGGTCGATCATAGGAAAAAAGGCCTCAAAGGCTCTGTTATAAATGCAATCAACCTTATCAGTTTGGTCACACATGCAATTCCAAGTTCTTGATGAAAGCTGAAGGGTTTAGTGCTGATGAACAATCAGGGGAGGAGAAATCTGAGGTTAATAGTGATGATTCAGATCCAGAAGTGTTGGAGGATCGTGGGGACGATGAAGTTGCCATTTCAGTAAAGGCCTTGACTGGAAGTGGTGCGCATAACACAATCGGGATCAGAGGCAAGGATGGAAAGAAGTCCATTATCATTCTCATTGCTAGTGGAAGTACACATAGCTTCATTGATCCAAAAGTGGCCAAGAAGGTGGGCCACGAAGTGATTAGAACTCATCCTCTTGCTGTGACAGTAGCGGATGGGAATTCTGTTATTACTCAGAACAAATGTCAAGGATTTCAATGGGCTATGCAGGATCACAAGTTCTGCTATGATTTCAGGGTATTGCCATTAGGTGGATGCGATATGGTGCTGGGTGTTGATTGGATGAGGTCATACAGTCCAGTGTTATTCGATTTTGCTAAGCTGAAAGCCTCAGTTGACATTCAAGGCTCCAAGGTATCCTTGCAAGGTGTGGCTGATCAGGGACAACTGCAAATGGTTCGAGGCAAGAAGCTGGAAAAAGGGCTGAGAAAGAGTGCTTTCCAATGGGTTGGGCAATTGATTGCCATATCCCCAACTGCTTCTGTAAAGGTTCCTCAACCTGAAGTGCAGGAAATAATTGAAGACTTTGAGGACTTGTTTGAACAGCCCAAGTACCTTCCTCCCACAAGAAGTCTTGATCATGCCATTTCCCTCAAAATTGATGCTGCACCGATGAAGCTCAGACCCTACAAGTACCCACATGCTCAAAAAACTGAGATTGAGAAGCAAGTTGATGAGTTGCTCAAGACAAGTTTCATAAGACCAAGCGATAGCCCTTTTGCCT
Source organism: Simmondsia chinensis (assembly GCA_018398585.1). Taxonomy (NCBI): domain Eukaryota; kingdom Viridiplantae; phylum Streptophyta; class Magnoliopsida; order Caryophyllales; family Simmondsiaceae; genus Simmondsia; species Simmondsia chinensis. The sequence goes on along the minus strand of JAGTTD010000018.1, from coordinate 14,864,275 downwards.
CTCCAGTTGTTATGATCCGAGATTCCGAGGCATGAACCCGGGTGGCTGTGATGCAGTTCTGCGGCTATGTTGCTGCTGTTGGCTGCCGATGATGCTGCATTGTGATCATTTGGTGTAGCTGGAAGTTGTATTAGAGTGTTGATATTGTAATTAGTAGTATATGGCTTTGGTTGTGTCATGTAATAAGTGAGCTTTAGTCTGGTCTTGCTTAGGAGGTCAATGCCGGTCAAGTATGGCGGCTAGTTAGTTAGTTGTTGGAGGAGTTGGTTAGCTCTTGGTCATCATGTTTTGTATCTCTAGATATTTTTAGAGTTATTTATCCTAAGAGCTAGTAGTATAAATAGATGTCTCTAGTTTGTAATTCACATAACTTTGATGAATGAATTGATATCTTTTGACATTTCTCTCTACTTCTCATCTCCTTTCCCTTCTTTCTCATCTAAACTCTATATTCTTTTCTTATCTCATACTCTCTCTATCCTAACCAAGGTTAAGGCTCAAGAGAAATCTTTGAAACCATAACAATTGGTATCAGAGCCTTGATTTGGCTTCCGAATCAAGCTCATATCCGAAAAAAAAAAAATACAAAATCTGATTAATTGAATTGCAATTAATCAATAAAACCAGGTGATACTGATTTAGTTTCGTTTTTGCATTGAGGTAATTCAATTCTGCAATTTGAATTGAATTCTAGCGGTTAATGACATATGCAACATTCATTGCCTGGAAATTGTTCGGTTGGGACATAATTGAGTTACATTGAAGGAAGTTAATTTGATCAGAAGTTGTTGATTACATTCAACATTAAAGCTGATTCAAATTGATTGAATTCAGTTGCATCGATCAAGCAATAGCTACTGAATTTGTGTGCTGAAGCAAGTAGCAGTCCCTGAAGTTTGATGCTGAGATAACTGTCTTGATCGATCATTCATCTAATCGGTTGAAGAAGAAGTTTAAATTAAGCTATTTGATCCACATTATACTTGATCATCATCAAAAGAGCAGAAATCAGCTGAATTGAGGTTCAAACAGATTCTACAACTCATAAATTGAAGTTGAGGTAACTGTTTCTGAACTGCAAGTTCAAACTCGATCCAAATCTGCTTTTGTTGTTGAATTGTGAAGAAATTGTGTTGTTAAGCATAGAATTGGTGAGAAGTAATCAAAATTTGCGTGGAATTCTTAAGAATTATATGTTATACAGTCGAGATTGGATTAGGCGAAATTTAGACAACAAACTTGGCACCGAAACTGTTGAAATCCGATTTCGTTTGTTAAGATCGCTTTGAGTATTGTGTTGAGGACTTGATTTTGAGTTAGAGTCGAGCTTAATTCAGAAGTGTAAGTCGAATTACTCAACTAAACGTGCTGTCAGAAATCGTTCGAGGTTAGGGTTTGTTCGAAGTTCTGTTCGAAGTTTATCATCATTGACGATTGTCGAACTGATAGCAGTTGATTGGTTGTGCAAACAAAGGAGTAGAACTTCATTAAGCAATTGGTTGTTGAAGAGTTGTGTAACAAGTTTCACACTTCTGTGATTTTGGAACTTGTATTTCGAGAACGGAGCTGATTCCAGATCAAAGTTTTGTTGTCTATTGCAAAATGGCTGATGGAGTGAGATCTCGTTCGAAAGCTGGTGCAAATGCTACTACCGGACCTCACTATATCACTATTGATCGTCTTCAGGACTTAAATAACAAAATGGATCGAATCTTGACACTATTGTTAGGAAAGGATTCGAATAAAGAAGATTGTTGGCAGCAAAATGAAGCAAAGCTTGTGAATTTGTAGGATCTGATTAACAAGCAAGGAGAATCATCGATTGAGCACCAGAAGGAAGCTGTAATAGAAACGGTTGTTGTTGAAGATGAATTCGACCACGACAATGCCGAAATTGATGAGCACAAGCTAGAAAAACCTGAGTTTGAGCAAGATGATTCTTATGAAGATTCTTTGCGAGAGTTAGAGTCTCTTGACGATGTTGAGGTACAATATGACATGCATCCGGAATGGGAATATGATTTTCATGTCATGGGAATGTTAAAGAGTGCAAAGAGTAAAGTGAAGAAGAATCATCTTAACGATGCATTGAAAGACTTTTGGGAAACAAAGAAGATTACAAAGAAGAAATTGAAGCATGAAGTTATGTTGCAGACTATGAGGTTGGATGATCAACAAGAGCTAACTCAAGATGTTGCTCTGACTGATGTGTATGCTGATATACAAAGATTGGTTGCTGCAGAAAGTGTGACTCCATGGCAAGCTGGAAGATTGAACCAAAGTGATTTCACTGCTGAGCAATGTCTTTTTGTTGGGGAATCCATTGTTGCTACTGCAGTGCCTTCAAATGCAGATCAAGGCATGTTTAAGTTCACCTTTGGGCGTGCTGTCGTGCTAACTCAGATCTAGAACAACATTATATTGGATGCCTTGCAAGGTCTCTTGTGTTGGGAGAATGTTTATGCACTTAGAGCCGCTGAATTATACTATCGGCATGCCGATCGACAAGTTTGAAATGATCTATTCCTTTATGTGAGTGGAGTTGTGACTTATCCAAGCGCGAGTCCTTGTGATAAGTTGCCTCCTGATCTGGGAGAAGATTCTCGAGACTATACAAAGCTAAGAGGAATAGAATTTTGGCTGAAAAGAAGTACTCGAGCCGCGAGAGAATGTTTCAAGCCCAAAGTTAGTACAAGCATGGGTGAAAAATTCGTTGAAGTTGTGGGTCATTGCGAAGATAACATCAAAGCAAGAGTTGGAAATAGGAAGTATACATTTTACAAGCTACATACTTCATGTGACAATGAAGTTTCCATTGTCCCGGAATGGGTGTTGTTTCGGTTCATACAAAAGCACTTATTTGGAAGATTGGTAGTTGTTGCTAGTGGTTTGAAGAGCTGTGGATGGTTTGAAGAGGTGTTGGGCCTTTGGTATGACCTCAAAACTGATGCTCAAGGCCAAGTAAAGCCAACAGTGATAGCATTTGAAAATCGGGACAAAATGCAACCGGAAGCTGTTGTTTTGGTGCAGAATCCGGGTGAGTTTTGGGTGATCTGCAGTGGGGTTTCGGAGTGGAAAAATCATATGCATAAGCTTCAATATCTTCTCAACGTGTGGATGGAAAAGATCAATGCAACACCAAGAATAATCTCAGCTGAAATTGTAGTGCATATTAGCAGCAGAGTTGGGAGCATAACATTTCGGATATTAAAGAAATTTACAGCTGTTCTTGAGTCCCTTTGGTGTCTTCACTTGCTATATTTGTTATTCATGCTTGAGAAGGTTGACAAGGAAGCAAAGCTTGATCATTTAAGGTATATTTGGTGGTTGAATGAGCTTTGGAACCAGGAAATATCTGAGAACAGGCTGGAATGTGTGAGTTGCAGCAAGGACCGTATCGATTGGGATGTTTTGGGTGTTCAGGTTATGTCAGTGTGCACTTGGCATTCAAGAATGGTTTATGAACTCCTAATTTGTGTGTTCTATTCAAGAGTTTGGGAAGAAGTGGCTAAAAATTTCAGATCTTGCAAGTTCACAATCAAGATTCAAGCAATAGAAGCTGAGGCTGTTGAACAATCCTCGAAAACTACAATCCTTTCACTGTCAGCATTAGATGAGCCATTCAGATTGGGATTGGTTGGTGCTATTATGTCCTTTGGAAGGTGTAATTACTTGTTCACATCAATGAGCCTCCACTTGAACAAGAAACAAGCTAAAATCTGCCAATGTGCTTTGCATCGGGATAGCACTACTGCAATGTTGAGTTCTGCAACACATCAGGTTGAATTGGGAAGCAATCAAGAGATTGTTGAGCATGGTCTGAGTTGGTTTAGTATGTGGATGTTTAAACAATAAAAATTTTGGATAAGATCCAAGATGAAAGAGTTGCAACTGTATTATGATGGAATTACCCTGTGTTTTCCTACCATGATCAGGATATGTGGTTGTTGGAGCTGCGTTTGGGAATTTCTACCAGCTAAATTCGATATTTGGTTCTCTTGGTTTGAGTTTGGAAGGCCTCTTGAGATGTTAAAGGACTCCATATGCAGTTTAATGGGATTAAAGATATACAAAATCAGTTGTGCAGCTTTCTACAAGCAAAAATACAGAAACATTGATGTGTTTTGTGATTCTCAGCAGCAAGACAGGTTTTTGGGCTGTGTTAACTGCAGCCTGAGGGGTTGTGGGTGTGTCGTTGATGCTTGGTTTGATCAGTGTAAACCACCAGATGGTACAACACATCCATACGGGGTCCTTGTGCAGAACAAGCATCATATTAAGGAGTATTGCTGCATTTCAGAGTTAGTTCATCGTTGGTTGTTCAACTGTACAAATTTCAGCAAATTTTGCAGTGCCTATTAGTTTCTGATCTGCATTGATTGTGTTCATAGCTTCACTATCTTCCATTCTTGAGGACAAGAATATTTTCAAGGGGAAGGGAATGTTATGATCCGAGATTCTGAGGCATGAGCCCGGGGGGCTGTGATGCTGTTCTGCTGCTATGTTGCTGCTGTTAGCTGCTGTTGGCTGCCGATGCTGCTACATTGTGATCATTTGGTGTAGCTGGAAGTTGTATTAGAGTGTTGATATTGTAATTAGTAGTATATAGCTTTGATTGTGTCATGTAATAAGTGAGCTTTAGTGTGGTCTTGCTTAGGAGGTCAATGCCGGTCAAGTATGGTGGCTAGTTAGTTAGTTGTTGGATGAGTTGGTTAGCTCTTGGTCCTCATGCTTTGTATCTCTAGATATTTTTAGAGTTAGTCATCCTAAGAGCTAGTAGTATAAATAGATGTCTCTAGTTTGTAATTCACATAACTTTGATGAATGAATTGATATCTTTTGATATTTCTCTCTACTTCTCATCTCCTTGCCCTTCTTTCTCATCTAAACTCTATATTCTTTTCTCATCTCATACTCTCTCTATCCCAACCAAGGTTAAGGCTCAAGAGAAATCCTTGTTAAGAAGAAAGATGGCACTGCAAGAATGTGTATTGATTATAGAATGCTCAACTCGATGACAGTAAAGGATAAATTTCCCATACCAGTCATAGATGATCTGCTTGATGAGTTGTATGGAGCACAGATTTTTAGCAAGCTAGATTTAAGGCAAGGGTATCATCAAATCAGGGTGTTGGAGCAAGATATATACAAGACTGCATTCAGAACACACCATGGGCATTTCGAGTTTGTAGTAATGCCTTTTGGACTGACCAACGCACTAGCTACTTTTCAAGCTCTTATGAACGATGTATTCAAGCCATTCTTGAGAAAGTTTGTGTTGGTTTTCTTCGATGACATTCTTGTTTATAGCTCATCTTTCCAAGACCATCTGAAACACTTGAGAGAGGTGTTCATGCTTATGTGTAAGCACAAGTTGTATGCAAAATTGGCTAAATGTTCTTATGCTCAGTCACATTTAGAAACTTGGGGCTTGTGATATCCTTTGATGGTGTCTCAACTGATCCTTCAAAGGTCCAAGCAATGAAGGACTGGCCAATTCCGGTGACTCTAAAGCAGTTAAGGGGATTTCTGGGGCTGACATGCTATTGCCACAAATTTGTAGCCAATTATGGAGCTATAGCCAAGCCTCTCACTGATCCATTGAAGAAGGATGCTTTTAGATGGACTGATGAAGCTCAGTTGACTTTTGATATCCTGAAAAATGCAATGTGTCAAGCTCCAGTGTTGGCAATGCCAGACTTCTCTTTGGCCTTTGTTTTAGAAACTGATGCTTATGGAAATGGGATTGGTGCTGTCCTATCTCAAAGGGGAAGACCAATAGCTTATCTCAGCCAAGCTTTGAGTTCAAAGCATCAAGCCTTATCCACATATGAAAAAGAATACCTTACTATCTTGCTTGCGGTGGAAAAATGGAGACATTACTTGGATGGTCATCGTTGCACATTAAGGACTGATCACCAAAGCCTTAAGCATCCCTTAGAACAGAAAATTGCTACAAGAATTTAGAGGAAGGGATTAATGAAGATGTTAGGACTTGACTATGATATCGAGTGCAAAAAGGGAACGAAAATGTGGCGACAGATGCTCTGTCACGCAGACTTGAGGACAATGAGCAGGGCTCGTGTGGAGGCCTTTTAGTGGTCACACCTGTGTGAATGGAAGAGGTGCGTCAGCCCTATGAAGGGGACCTTTTTGCACAAGAATGTATAGCAGCTGCTAGCATTGGCAGGATAGCAAATATTGCTTCAGATGCAGTATCGGGTGTAGATTCAGCAGCTGATATTTCTGTGACTCAAGGTCTCATCTGAATTAAAGGGAAACTGTATGTTGGTAGATCCTCTAGCCTCAGACATCAGATTATCAGTGCATCACATGCTTCTTCTTAGGGTGGTCACTCTGGAATTGAAGGAACCTACCAAAGAATCAAACCTCATTTCAGTTGGCCGGGAGTGAGGAAGGCTGTGACGGAATTTGTGCAATGTTGTGAAGTTTGTCAGCAAACTAAGCTTGGGGATCATAGATATCCAGGTCTCCTGCAACCCTTTCCTGTCCTCGACGGTGTATGGCAACATATCAGCATGGATTTCATCGAAGGACTACCCAAATCAAAAGGAAAAGAGGTGGTCTGTGTTGTTGTTGATCGGTTCACCAGGTTCAGCCATTTCATTGCCTTGGCTCGACCAGTGACTGCTGAGAGGTTAGCTTGTGCATTCCTTGACAACATATATAAGCTCCATGGGCTGCCTCAGTCCATAATTTTAGATAGAGATAAGCTGTTCACTAGCCACTTCTGGAAGGAATTGTTTAGTTTGCTTGGAACTTCCTTGGCCCTTAGTTCATCTTGTCATCCACAAACCGATGGACAAACTGAAAGAGTTAATCAATATATTGAATAATATCTTAGAAGTATGGTGTTTAACCATCCTAAGGTATGGGGTAAGTGGCTGTCCTTAGCTGAGTATTGGTACAATACTCACTTTCATGCTTCTCTTGGAACTACCCCATTCAAGGCGTTGTATGGATATGATCCTCCATCCCCTTTTGTGTTGAAAGGCCTTGTTTCTCATATAAATGAAGTCACAGAATTGGTGCAGCAAAGGAGACATCTGATGTAGCAACTGAAAGATAACCTTCAGCAGTCCCAAGCAAGAATGAAGTTCTATGCAGACCGGAAGAGAGCAGAATGAAATTTTGATGTTGGTGATATGGTTTATCTGAAACTACAGCCATACCGACAATCTACTGCTGCTGTGAGAAGCAATGTGAAGCTTTGTGCTCGATGTTTTGGCCCCTACAAGGTCTTGGAGAGAATTGGCAAGTCGGTATATAAGCTGGAACTTCCTCCTAACTCATATATACACCCTGTTTTTCATGTTTTACTTCTTAAAAAGCAGGTTAAAAAAGGCCAAAATTCATCTTCAGCTCCTCCGGAAGTTGGCTCCGGTGGGTCCTTGAAGCTGCATCCTTCAGCTGTGTTGGGTACCAGATTTCTGCAGAATGATACTAAACGCAAAGCTGAAGTGCTTGAAACTTGGAACAACTTGGATGAGGCCTTCAGCTCTTGGGAAGATCGAAGTTTTTTTATTAAGCCAATTTCCTTCTTTTCATTCTTGAGGTTAAGAATGCTGTTAAGGGAGGGGGATTGTTATGTTTGTGCTGATTTAGTCTCATGTAATAAGGCTTGTTAGGGTCTTGTTAGTTAGTTGTTGATTTTGGCACCAAAATGTGTATGTTTGAATTGAGGGTTAAGTTCTTTGGCGGCAAAAGCGGTTAGCCGTGCCAAAGGGCCTTAGCTCCTTGATCTTGAATTCTTAAATAGCTTGTTGATTGTAATTGGAAGGTATTCAATAAAATTTACCCATCTCTTATGAGATATTCTTCTCTCATCTAACTCTCTCTATTTTCTCATCTTTTCACTTCTCCCTCATCCCATACTCTCTTATCTTAGGTTAAGATCAAGATTTTATCTCGATTTTAAAAATGTCCTCGTTTTCCACAGTGATAGCAATCTCCAAGGAATTTGTTGTTTGGCTTTTGAATCTTTCCATCAGGCTTGAAATTTGAGTGATGCTTTTTTCCTTTGTTCTTGAACCTGTCAGTAGTACTCGGCGTAGCTCCGACAATAATAGCTTTAGATTGGTCGGAGTATGCGTACCCCTTGTCCTTAAGCCTATTTTCTTCTTCAATTTTTAAGCGGTTCACTAACTCCTCTAATGTCAGGTCCTTCTTTTTATGCATAAGTAGGTTTCTATAATCCTTCCAAGAAGGTGAAAGTTTTTCAATTAAAACATATCCTTGAGTTATTTCGCAAATTTTAAGGCCTTCCGACAAAAGAGTAATTACTATATTTTTATATTCATGGACTTGATCAATTATTGGTCTACTGTCCACGAATTTGAAATCTAACCACTTACTAACTGCATATTTCCTAGTCCCCACATCATCACCCCCATATTGTTTCTGTAGGGAATCCCAAATCTCTTTTGCCACGCTTAATTTTACATAAATATCAAAGAGCCCATCACTCATGTAATGCAGTAAGTTTCCCCTACAGGTTCGGTCGTCTACGGTGAATTTCTCTTCATAAGCTTTGTTCTCGTTTTCACCTTTATGTGCCTTTTTCTCATAAAGTACGTAATCAATACATACTAATTGTAGGAAAAACAAATTTTTTTGGGACCGTCTCTTATAGTTCTTCCCGTCAAGGGGCTCAACTTTAGACATGTCGGGGAGGGGTATTTTGGTTGAAATGTTCAAATATAAGTACGCGATAAATCGTCTTTTAGACTGTTGGGAAAAAGTAATGCATACAACGAAAATACTGTGAAAATACAGCGGGAAAATACAGCGAATATACTGCCGGATATTACAGCAAAAAATAGTAAAAATAACTTGCAAATTACTGTAAATTAAACAGCATGATTTAAATCAAAAATCAGTTAAAAATTCAGCGTTAAACCTCGCTATAATGCAGTAAAAATTTCAGTACTTTTGTATCGAAAAAATGCAGCCAAATAAATGAACACGACAATCAAATAATACCGAAAGAAGAAAAGTAGATTAGAAAATACCGAAGATACCGTGTCGTGGGAGATACCACTGCCGTAAAAGACGATTTCGCTACTACTTTGGTGCATACAGTAGTAACGGCGGCCGTCCTCCAGGATTAACACGGTCCGACTCTTAACATGCACTCGTTAATCGTCGAGTAGGAGAGAACGAGAACTTTGCCCGGAATGACAGAGAAAAGCGATGAGAATAGGGAAGAGAAGAAGACTGGAAGAGCTGGATGATGCTTGAATTGTTCTGTTTTGCAAGCACTATCTTATCCTATGTTTATACTAATGCAAATGCAGTAACTCTCCTCTTCAACAGTCAAAAAAATGGTCCTAATTTAATTTGTGCAGTTAATTGCATCTTCAACAGCTAAAAACGTATTTGCAGTAATGGTGGGGTTAACAGCTATAATTTGGTTAATTGTAGCAATAAGATGTTTAATGCAGCGAACATATTTTCCGCGAAACAAATATACCCGTTAAGAAAAAGATCACCCACACCCACACCCTCGCCCGAGCACGGCATGGCCGGCGGCGCGCGCATGAGTGGTTCCCACCATTCCTTCGCCCAAGACTTAATTCAAATTAGTTGGGGGCATATACCCTTACAAACTCAACCACACCTCCTTAATTTGTCAATGAGGGATGGAGGATTTTTATTTTTGTATTCACAACGTGGGATGTAACTTTCCAACCAAATTTAGGTTTAGCTTCTATCATTTTTCCAACAGACTTTCTTAGCATTCCCTCGAGAGATGGGGTGAGTGGGCACTGAGATATCAAGTTCTCTAAAAACATTTTCTCAGATAAAAGAGATAATTTTTTTCTGCTGTATTTTTATTAAATGAATTGCTAAAGTTGCCTGCATAGGAATTCTTTTATAGATAAAAATATCCCAACTAAAATAAAAATAAAAATCAAAATCAAAATCAAGATATCGGATATCTCTAAAAATAAAAATTTATTTTTTCAAAATTGAAATTTTAAACAAACCAACCTATAAAAAAATCGGTTAAAAACGCATTCAAATTCATCCACCCAATCCGCTGCCACGTGGCAGCTTGTGATTCATCTGCATCTTTAGATACAGATCGGGTATATGGGGTGTCGTAGTGCATGACATGGTCCGTAGGGAAACAAACAGGTCATGTAAGTGCCCCAATCAGTGTTCAACAAATGTCTCGATGAACAGCCAGCGCCTTTTAACGCGGTTCTTTTAAACTGTTTCCGTTTTTTATTTTTATTATATAAATTTATCTCATAAATTATAGGTTTAACAAAATTAATTTATTTATCTCATGATTCTCATAATATTTTTAAAAAGGTATACATTATAGAGACTTAGAATGAACCCTAGGGGCAACTTAATTCTTGCGTGAAATGCGTCAACACTAATTATTATCACATGATAATATTTGATAACCATTTAGTAAAAACTTAATTTGTGTAAATAAGTTTTATTACACTCTAGCAGTAAATAAATTTATTCCTGAATTCCTTAATAATCGCTTACTCACAATTAGCCCCTTTATTGGATGTACATGAGAAAAATCGTTTTAACTACTATTATTATTTTTCTCACATCTATTACCTTAGTTCTCGACTCGCCCTGCTCGAATAATTCTTTAATACTGAGAACAATTTCTATACTAATTTTAAATGTCAACTATAGGGAATACTTTGGCCAAAGATTTCTCGAATCTATTCATATGCTTGCGAATAAACTAAAAGGACATCTTTATGGCATAAGAGACTATATATTCTAAGTAAAATACATGTTTCCGCCGCAGTTCATGCTATTACCCAACGTACATAAGTCTTCATTCCCTTATAGTGACCTAATCCTTTTTGCATGTCAAGACAACTAGAGCTTCATGCATGAGTTCAGACTATTTGCTGTATTTTGAGTTATTGCATAAAAAATATAAAAATGTGTTGCTCATTTCTGATAGTAGTCCATATAGGAACAAATCACGTGGTCTAATTCAGTATAACAATCTAATCAAAGAACACCAATATAACATTTTGGATCACTATATCCACATAACTACGATAAGTTATCTAAATGTTATATTATAGCCTTAACAGGTAAGTAGTCTAAACTTTTCATTGACTATGAATTAACTATTAAATAACATTTTAATTTGTTGTTAGTCTACCTATGACTTAACCTCATTAACCACTAAAATAGATATTTCAAATGTCATTTAAGGACTACGTCCATCTCATGGTACGTTTCCTAAAAGAAAAACATCATATACATAATATACTCGCAATCAGGAAGACGACAACAAAAAATTTTATTCAATTATAAAATTATTTATATAAATTGGGGTTACTAGGACACCAATTCTAACAATACCATGGTGAGTCGGAGTGAATTAGGGGTTTCTAAGACCCATACTTTTCCTTCCATACCACAAGTATATCGTCGCTTTCCTGTAATTATAAATTTGCACTTCAGGTTTCGAATTGCATAGCTTCCACGTTTGATGTGTATTGTGCCTTGTTACATAATGATACTTGGAATTTGGTTCCCAAACCTGGTAGTGTAAATATTGTGGTATGTAAGCGGATTTTGACAAAAATTCAAATCTGATGGTTCCTTGGAGCTTTATAAGTCCTGTTTAGTGGCTTAGGTTTTACTCAAAAACCTGATTTGAATTATTATGAGACCTTTAGCCTAGTTTTGCTCTTGCATGCTCTTGTAAGTGGCCCATACATCAATTGGCACTACTACATATTGGGTCATATGCAACGGTTTAAAACCGCAACAAATGGGATAAAACTGCTGCATTAAATCTAATGTTGCGGTTCATAAACCGTTGCATACGCATCCGTGGCATTAGCCTTTTGCAGCGGTTTTTTTTTACTATAGTTGCGGATAATAACAGCTGCATTTGGGTAGCTAATGCAACGGTTATTTGACCTATGGCAACGGTTATTGGAAACCTAATGCAATGGTTATTTGACTTATTGCAACGGTTAATGGAAGCCTAATGTGACAGTTACTTTGACCTATAGCAGCGGTTTATGGGACATCTAATGCGACAGTTATGATGACTTATAGTAGTGGTTTATTAGATACATATTGCAACAATTTTTTACCTAATGTAGCGGTTTATTGATGATCTAATGTAGCGGTTATATGTACCTATTGCAGCGGTTTTTGAGATATGCAATGCAACGGTTATTTTCACCTAATGCAACGGTTTATAATGACCTAATGCAGTGGTTTATAATGAGCCAATGTAACGGTTATTTTCATCTAATGCAACGGTTTATAATGAGCTAATGCAACGATTTATTTTCATCTAATGCAGCGGTTTATAATGACCTAATGCAGCGGTTTTTTGTCCTATAGCAGCGGTTTATAGATACCTAATGCAACGGTTATACTATTTTTTGCAGCGGTTTATTGATGAACTAATGCAGCTGTTTGAAATTGCTAATGCAACGGTTTGTACAAAAACTAGTGTAGTTATTGATTCAGTTTTGACATATATTGCAAGAATTTTTTTAAACCAACGCCTCTTAATCCGTAAGCATATCTTAACAAATCCATACATTCAAAAGATCTGGCTCGACGCCAAAGCTAATAGTATTCCAAATACAAATTACATAGTTGATAATCAAAAGAAACCACTGAATCAAATACATAGCTGCTAATCACAAAAGTCTAGACCTTAAAATATATCAAGCTTTACATATTAAAGCCAAAAACGTCCTACACCCACAAAGTCTATAACCACCAAGTCAATATTAAAATAACACAATTTACATTCAACCACATCAAGTACATTGTTCATAACCATAAACTCCACACTATGTTCCTTTATTGGCCGCGTGTCCATCAACATTATCGAGATCCTCAGCACCCTGACATCAAAAACATATAAAATGAGCGAAAGTTACAGAATTGGAGTCTTATACAACAAGAGAGATGCAGGAACAAATTATTTCTTTTGTTCTACAAGAAGAATCATTGAGAGATATGATCATTTTTGCATTAAAAATAGAACTAAAGCACTAATATACCTCATTTGCAGCACCTGATGAAAAAGCAACATTTCGAGTAGTACTATGATTATTGCCAGGTGATCCTTCTACCAAGGTTTGAAGTACATGGGGATTAAGATTGCTTAAACTTCAGATTACTAAGGCAAGTCTAGAGACTAGTTCCTGCATAATTTCTTTCGTCAGGTCAGCTTTAATGTCGGCCTTCATGGACTCCATAACCTTTTTTGGAACTTGAACTCCACCCACTTGAACCTTCTCTTTAAGATCTCTCTGGGTAACACCCCTCCCAAATAGACGGATACGACCTGGATTCTCATCACCAATTACTTCATCAAATGCATCTGTACTTTAGCTATTTGATCCTCCCTCAGAATCAATCTTGGATTGATGTTCCTTAACTTCTTTCTATATCAAAGAAATGAAGTAAAAAGTTATACCTTATTTATAATGTCATGCCATAAACCAACTCAATATTAAATCACTTAAAAGAATTTAGAAAAATTCAGGACCAATAAAGTTAATAACTCTATTTAATTTATAGTACTTAAATGTATCTTATGTTTTTTCACTTAAATCACTTAAAAGAATCCCCCCACTCCAAAAACTTCCTCATCCATAAATGCACTTGAGTTTAAGGGTGACAATCAGGTATCAAGCAAAAAATGATACAATAAGGAAACACCAATTTAGAGATACTGTTGAACTGATCTGAAGTTCAGCCCATTAAATTTTTAGATAAAGTTGATGTTTGTGGTTAAGTGAGTCAAATGTTAAGTCAAGAATGGTGGTTAAGTCAGTCAAATGTTAGTTGCTTTAAGTGCTAATATTATGTTATGACTATAGATATTATTCTAATAGTATAAGTCTTGAATATGTCATGTAATAAGGGATGTTTAGCTATTAGATGGTATAAGGTGTTGTTAGGATGATGTTGAGTAGCTTTGGTGTCCGAGTTCTATGTATCTTGGTTATGTTAGAATTAGTATAAGTAGGATGAATTGTATTGTAAAAAATGTTGAATGATAATGAATTGATTCCAAGTTCTCTCAAGTTTCTCTCGACATATTTTCTTCAACTCTCAACTTCTTCTCTCAATCTTTACTTCTTATCTTCAACTATCTACGTGAATCTCATCTCTAATCCTCAATCCTCAATTGATTCCTTTTCTGTTGTTAAGAAAATAAAAAATGGCAGTTTAGAGTATCATAAAACCTCATATATGCCTATTTTGGGTAGGAGACAATTCATCAAATTTTTTTAGAATGAAAGATTAATTATACTCGTTCTTCGGAAAAAAAATAATGCAGGACATTGCATGTTCTTTTCATTAGAAAAAGTTACACACAAATGATCGCATGTTATTCAAAACACGACCCTGTACCCCAAATATTATGTATGGAGTGGGTACTTGACACATCATTAGTTGGAGGCATCAAAATTTTTCAATAACATTAGTAAGTTACTCGAAATACCACATGTTACTTTTCCTACATAAAAAGTGATGCACAAATGATTGAATGTTATCTAAAACATCTACTACCCAATATCCTAAAACAAACTCATTACACCATGCTTCAAAATGGTTACATGGATTGTAGATAACTCGTCAAAATTTTCTAATTCAAAATATCAAACACGCCAACAATCAAGCCAGTCCCACCATCATCATCAAATCCATCTCACATAAATCCAATTTCATTGCTTCAATCTTATCCCCAATTGATAAATAAATATGAAAATGCCTTCATACTCTTTATACCTTATGCAAATAGTAAAAGCAAATTAAAACTCACAATTTTTTGCTATTGTAGGCTGTACAGGATCTTTATACTTTTTCACAGGGTTCCTCTTCCATGTCTCAATGAATAATTTACTCCGCGACGGTTTCTTTTTCTTCGGATGTTCTTGTGTCTGTAAAAAGGGTAATAGTTGAATATATCAATAAATTAAAAACAAAAACAATTACAAAAATTAGATGCAAGAAATAAACATGAATATATATATCAAAAAGAAAGTGAATTACCAATCTACACGTGACCTTTGCAAAACTTTTCTTTCCGGCAGTGTGCATGTATTTTTGTTTCTTCCGATTCCGAGTGTTGATTTCGGCAATTCCCTAAATTTATACGTACTGTGAGTATAATTATCAACAAATACAATAACATATGCAATGCGTTGTACATATTCGTGCCACACACCTTAGCAGTACAGGAGTTCCAATGTCTAAATATTTCTTTCAATTGATCATCAGGAATGGATGCTGGTCAATTTGTCCAACGAGTGGCATTATTCTCAAATTTGGTGAAGTGATGCTGTTTCACTTCACATTTAAAAGACTTCCATGCCAAGCTCACAGTCGACAAAACCCATTTCCTACCTTGCGGGGGGATTACATTCTTCTTCTGCAATCACAATGAAAAATCTTAGAGAAGTAAAAGAAAGCGTAAAAGTAGGATATAATTGTAATTTGAAATAACCATACCGTTACATACTCCAATATCTTTTCCTTCGGCACTTTTCTCCAATTAAAAAAAATTTAGAGGTGCAATGGTAGGGGCCCGCCCTAAGGTGCCCAAGAAGCTGCTGAACTCATCTAATGTTTTGTCATCCGGACCAATTGGTTGATTGTACTCATTTAGAAAGATAGGTACACGATTTTTCGGTGTTCTACCGTGTACATGCTTCATCATGGTTCTCCCTCTGTGCTTCTTTACTGGAGTAGAAGATTTGAACACAGACCAAGAAAGTTACAAAATACATATAGTCATGTACAACAACACTCGCTTAAAAACCTATCACATAACTGATCCTAAATTTTATCAGTACTACCTTCGACTTCATTATTCTCTGGAGTGCCTTGATCGCCGCTATGTGAGGATGTGTGTTCAGGCCTAACACGCTTTTGTGATGAAGATATGCTTGCTTGTTCGTTTAGGGCATCCTCTAGTCTTTCTGATGGGGCTGATCCTGAGCAAACATAATGTTATGATTGTGATGTAAGAGTCTAGTAGTAGTAAGTCATATGCAATATTTTTCTATAATGCTCACATTGATGATCCCATTTTGCTCATTTTCTGCTGAATTTCAAATGTTTTTCAGAAGTAATAAGGGTTCTTCAAGTCTCAATCCTCTCTAATAAGATTCTTGGTTATGTTAGAATTAGTACAAGTAGGATGATATGCATTGTAATGTCATAATGTTGATGATTGATATTGAGCTTCCTCTCTAAATTCTCTCTAGATTTCTCTATCTCTTAACTCTTCTCTACATCTAATCTCTTCTTCTCATATCAATTCTCTTCTAGTCTCATCTATCTCATCTTATTCTTCCAATTCTCAACTCAATTCTCCTCATTTCAATATAAAATCATAAAAAATGCAGGTTATGATTCAAGATTGACTCCAATTATAACACATAACAAGATTCAACCAAAGGATACCTAAGATTGAATTATGAAAGATAAATGGCAAAAAGGGATATACATGACGTATTACCAGTGTCATGAGCTTTGTCCAGCAATGAGTCTAGATGTCTATGTATGTACTTAGCTCTCTTACTTCTTTCCGACGGCGTTATGAAATCATTGAGTAAGGACCTCCTTAGATCTTGTGCCACTACAGGATCTTGGCCTTGTAAAGGAAAGCATACTCGATCATCTTCCTCATCGCTCTCGATAAATCCATCATCATCACCCAGGTCATCATTTCGCGCGTACTCCTCGTCTAAGAAGTCATCTTCTACACTATTCTCAACATGTTGAAGCTCGTTCCTTTGTTGTTGCTCAATGTTTGCTCTTTTCTGTTGCTTTTTTCTTAATGTCGTTCCTATGGACCCAAGTGTACAAAAGGTTGGTCCATGTGATGTACTTTTCTTAGAAGTTTGCTTCTTTCCTTTCATCTTTTATACCCTGAAACATTAAAAAAAAAAAAGAAAAATTAGTATCATTAAAAATAAAAGAATTAAGGCAACATGTCCACCAATATGTTACGTTGTTGCTATGTAGAAGTAACGAACAACACATAAATATTTAAATAGTAACATAACAAACTAGCGAAAAACAAATCAATAGATCAAAAAACAAGCGCTCGCTGGTTAAAATACATAAATAATTAAACACGTTATACGTAATCCCAGTCTGTATTATCTTCATCCTCCTCTTCTTCATCCTCCACTTCTTCATCCTCCTCTTCTTCATTTTCATCATCCTCTTCCTCCTCTTGCTCATCTTTCATAAGTAAACCGTCCAATATGTTTGTCATTTCAATGGCCATTTCAGGAACATCATCTCTAGCCAAACTAACTTCATCATGACTAGAATGCATTTCGAAATCATGTACATCTAAATCAGAAGGGTCTTGGACATTGGTCTCTATCCCTGAAGCAATATCATAGAGCTCTCTTGGAACATACTTGATAACATAGTGCAAAAATTCGTTAAAACGGTCCTAGACATAGTATACTTGTTGCACTTAAGATGCTAAAACATATGGTTCATCCTTGGACCATAACTTGTTGAAATTAACACAAGCAAGCCCATGTTCATCATTCTCTACCGGGTACCAGTCACACCGAAATAGTCCAACCCTAAATTGAGCGTAATAATCTATTTCAATGATTTCCTGTACTGCTCCATAGTAAGTTATCGTATCGGTAACAGGTTTACTATCCCTAGAACTAGCAAAACTCGAGGTCAAAGCAGTGAGGTTGACTCCACTATTTTGAGTTTTGCATCTTGTATCACGCTCTGTAGTATGGAACCTATACCCATTGATGAAGTAGCCACTATATCTCTTTGCAACTCGATTCGGACCATCACCTAAATACCGAATGTAGCTATGTACCATATCCTTATTTACCCTGTCTTTGAACCATGATTCGAAATCATTGCTGTGTGCTCGAGCTTGACTCCATTTGGTGGTTTTGGATCTTCCATTCTTTTGGTTATGTACCAGTTGATAGTGCTTTATATGGTTATAAGAAAAAATTTGAAACTATCAGTTTAGATTATCTGACCTGATGTACTTCTCAACCAATTCATCGCCAGAATTGAATAAGGTACATTTGTGTGCCATACTACGAACACGAGCTTCTAAAATTATTGATTTACCTTTTCCTCTGTTCTTTCCCCCAATAGGATGGCCCACACTTGGGAAAATAGGCGATGAAGCATCATTATTAGATGTCATCTCAAACTCTCCAGATTTCTTGTTAAATTTGGTCGTAGCCCTATTGCTCATGTACCTTGAGCAAAAGATCAAACATTCATCAGCCAAGTAACCCTCTGGTATGGAGCCTTCTAGCCTGCATTTGTTGCGTACATATGACTTCAAATTGCCAAGTTTTCTCTCAGCACTAAACATCCACCGACAATGAACAGGTCCACCGAGCCGTATTTCATTCACCAAATGTATGGTTATAT
This sequence comes from Simmondsia chinensis, assembly GCA_018398585.1. NCBI lineage: Eukaryota > Viridiplantae > Streptophyta > Magnoliopsida > Caryophyllales > Simmondsiaceae > Simmondsia > Simmondsia chinensis. The sequence continues at coordinate 14,845,819 of JAGTTD010000018.1, read as the reverse complement.
GCACCATTATGTCAAAGACAACTGGTAAAAAGAATATTTCAAATTCACATAATATCTCCCTTATCTCTTTCTCCATATGATCAAGATTTTCGAACTTTATAACTGTGTTGCATATGCCCCTAAAGAAAGCAGCCAATCTCATGATGGAAAGTGCAATGGGTTTTCGCAATGACCTTCTCATTGCAACCTGAAGCAGATCCTGCATAATTACATGAGCATCATGACTCTTATATCTCGAAATCTTCCTACCATCAAGCTCCACACATCGTCCTATGTTTGATGCATAACCATACGGCAATTTTGCATATTTCAGCACAGAGCAAAACATGTCTTTCTCCTTTGTTGTCATTGAGCAGCAAACAGGGTTGAACATCACATGCCAACCATCTACAGAAATCTTTGGTTGAAGCTCAATTTTTATCCCCATTTGTTGGAGGTCAAATCGAGCATTGGGATGATCCTTTGTCTTTCCAGGAATGCCTAACAAGGTGCCAAGTATGCTATCGATGATATTTTTCTCAATGTGCATGACATCTAGACTGTGACGAATGGAATTGCGCTCCCAATATGGCAATTCAAAGAAAATGGATCTTTTCTTCCAAGGGCTAGTTACAATTTGTTGTTTCTGATGATGGTAGCGCTTCGCCTTCTTTTTTTTTTCACCGTTTTATTCTTCTTTTTACTCGTTTTTGGTGCTCGATTCTTCTTTCCGTACACATGATTCAAAGTACACATTTCCTGTAAAACTTGACTTCCTCCCAACACAGTAGGTGCTATTCCATGCTCTGATTTTCCATTAAATGTCGTTGTGTTACTTCTCCACGAATGGTTTCGCTCAAAAAACCTCCAATGCCCCTGAAAGCACACTTTTTTACTATGAGGCAATCATTCGGAAGAAGTGTTGTAATTGCAACAAGGGCATGCTAGGTACCCTTTTGTAGACCACCCGGACAACATTGCATAAGCTGGAAAGTCGTTAATGGTCCACATTTAAGCACCATGCATTTAGAAGGATTGTTTACCATATGCATCATAAGTTTTCAAACCATCCTTCCATAGATCTTTTAATTCATCAATCAATGGCTATAGATACACATCAATATCATTTCCAGGAGATTTCAGACCTTGAATAAGCAACGACAAAATGAAATATTCATCTTTCATACAGATCCGTGGGGGCATATTATAGTTTACCAACATTACTGGCCATGTGCTGTAGCGAATACTCATTGTTCGAAATGGATTGAACCCATCACTCAACAATCCCAGCCTAACATTGCGAGGCTCTACTGCAAATTTCACATTTAAAGAATCAAAGTCCTTCCATGCTTTTCCATCCGCCGGATGTCTTGAATTTCCATCTTTAATGCTCTCATTGTGATGCCATTGCATGATCTCGGCCGTTTCCGCACAGAGATACAACCTCTGAAGCCTATGCTTTATAGGAGAATGCCACAAAACCTTGGCAGGAATCTTACGTGGGTTTGTAGCTTCATGGTTATTCTCTTTGCCTAACACCTTCTCCTCTTCTTTCCACCTAGAAGCACCACAAACATAACAAGATGTAGCCTCTTCATACTTTTTCCGGTAAAGCATACAATCATTTCGACATGCATGTATCTTGTTGTAATCAAGTCCCAAATCTTTAACTATATTTCTCGCTTCGTTGAATGATTGAGGAAACTTGGCATTAGGAAGCAATTCCTTCAATAATTCTAGGGGATCACCAAACGCCACATTACTCAAACCATGTTGACACTTGAAAAGATACAATCTGATCATAAATGACAATCAAGGAAAGTTCTCACAACCCAGGAAAAGCTCAATCTTCCCTTATTCTAATAATCTATGAAATTTCTTAGCGTCTTGTGTCATCTCATCAGTGACCTCGTGTGAAAAATCGCAACCATCAACCACATGTATAAATGTGTCATGTAATAAGCCCTCAACATTATCATGGTAGAAGACTCATCATCACCATCATTTATGTCATCCACACTTAATGAACACCTCTCCCCATGATAATAATTATCATAATGAGGGACAAGTCCATCGGCAATTAAATGATCATACAATTCTTCTCTAGTTCCCCAAAATCTAAGCACACAACAATTACAAGGGCATTGTAATTGTTTTCTATTGCCTTCGCCTTTAACCTTGGTTGCAAATTTTTTAGTAAGAAAGCCATTCAATCGCAAGTCAAATTCCTCGGTCCACCGAGGTATATACATCCAACTTGTATCTTCCTCTTCCATATTCACAGCTTAATAAAAAAAAAAAAAAAGAAGGGGGAAAATAAGTAAGCTTAATCTGAAAATGGGTTAGCATTCAATCCACATACAAATTACATCCAACTTATATCTCCCTCTTCCATATCCATTAGTAGTAATAGGTCATGATTCGAGAAGATGGAACACATGGAATTTAGTACTAATAAGTGAAGATTGTAATGAAGTTTGTAAAAAGTTGTAAAAGAGAACTTTAATTCATTTGAATAGTCTAATAAGTTCATTAGCCGTTAATCAATAGGTGATGAGAGGGTTTCGGTTAGTACTGGAGGGATGGTTAGTTGAAGTTGTTGAAGTGTCTAGGTGAAGTGTTTTGTTATATATTTTCTTGTTAACAAAGAGGAATATAAGTAGCTTGTCATGCTTTGTAATTTGGCATTATTGATGAATGATAACTGATTCCATCTCTCTCTCAACCCTAATATTCTCTAATTCTTATCTTATCTCTCCAATTCTTTTCTCATCTCAACTCTAATTCTTCACATATCCTATGCCACGATCCAAGAGTAATCTTGAATCATGACATAATAATTAGTCAATTTAAGGGAGTGAAAGAATTCAGTCCAAGAATTAGTCAAATATTTGCGACTGCTTAGATTAATGTCGGTTAGCTTGTATGTCTAGGTGCATTGTTCTTAATCTTTAGTGTAAGTAGTATAAGTAGAGAGCTTGTCTTGTAAGATTCATATGTTAATGAAGAAGGTTTTGATCTTCCTCTCTAAATTCTCTCCAGATTTCTCTATCTCTTACCTCTTCTCTACTTCTACTTTCTTCTTCTCATCTCTATTCTATTCTAGTCTTATCTATCTCATCTTATTCTTCTAATTCTCATCTCAATTGTCTTCAATTTCAATATGAAATCAAAAAAACTCTAGGTTATGATTCAAGATTTGCTTGAATCATAACACATTAGTCTTTAGTTGAAGCCGTGTAACGTAGTTAAGTGCTAGACGGAATGTTGGTTAAGAGTGTTAGTTAATGTCAGTTAAGGCTTGAGTTAGGCAATTGTGGATTATGTCTAGGTGAAGTGAATTTAGTCAGACATTTTCCTTATGAATTGGTACCAATAGGGATTCATCAATTGTAATCTTTATTCATGGAATGTTACGAAAATGTCTCAAAATTACTTGGTATTTTAAGGAGAGAAGCCGTGAGGAGGTTGATTGATCGGGGTGAAGCTCGATTGATCGGGAAAGTTACATAAAAGAAGGACGCCTCCAGAGAGCAAGCCGATCGATCGGTGAAGTACCGATCGATCGGGAACCGCGTTTCCTGCACGGCTATAAATATGGACGTAGGGTTACGTCATAAACCATCCAATTCAAAGTGAGGTTTTCCCAGCGGCGCCGCCACAATACAAAATTGGGTGTGAGAGAGAATATTGTAATTCTTCTTTTAATTCAATAATAAAAGCTTCGATCTTCGCCCGTGGTTTTCTTCCCTTTCGATTGTAAAGGGGTCTCCACGTAAATCATTGTGTCGATTGTTTCTTTTCTCTTTTAGTCCCTTTATTTCTCGATTTGTTGTGGTATTTGATTCGATTGCATATCGGGAGACTTGTTTATTTTCACTCAAATTGGTATCAGAGCCTGGTTATTCGAATTGATACAATGGCATCAGGTATTAAGACCGAGGTAGAGAAGTTCAATGGTCAGGGAAGCTTCACCTTATAGCAAGTCTGTGTGAAAGGAGTCCTGACTCAGCATGGCTTGAAGAAAGCACTGGAGGGGAAAGAGAAGAAACCCGAGACTATGACCAAGGCACAATGGGAAGAGATGGATGATAAGGCTCTCACGGCGATACATATGTGTTCGACTAATGATGTTCTGTCAGAGGTATTGGAGATGGAAACCGCAAAGGAGTTATGGGAGAAATTACTAGACATGTTTTGCCACAAGTGAGTCTCCAACAAATTCGCAATGAAGTGTCGATTGTTCACTTTCTGTATGACAGAAGGTACATCTCTTAAAAACCATCTTAGAGAGTTTACCTCTATTATACAAGGATCAAAGGAATTGGATGATGTCGCCAAGGACGAGGATCGAGCTATGATATTACAGTGTTCACTCTCTAATTCGTATAAGGGCTTCATAGAAAGCATGATATACGGGGTGAGCCAACCATTACTATTGATGAGGTGAAAAGAAACCTTGTGAGTAAAGAACGGGTAGATAGGGAGTTATCTGACTCGGTGAATGACTCAGGTAGTGTTTTGCATGTGAGAGGTAGACCAGAACATAGGGGATCCAATGGTGAGAAAAAGTCTAGGTCTAAATCTAGATTTAAGAGCCTAGTGCCATTATTGTCACAAGAAAGGGCGCATAAAGAAAGACTGTTACAAATATAAGAATAAATTGAAAGAGGGTAACAGGGATGACCAGGGCAAAGATAAGTCCGCTGAGGCTAGTGTTGTAGAGGATGATAGTGAAGGGGAGTTTCTAGTAGTTGCTGATTCTCAATCCTAGCCTAAGGATAAGTGGGTCATGGATTCGGGTTGTTCATATCACGTTGCTCCAAACAAAGACTGGTTTTCCACGTATAAGTCAATACAAGGTGGAGTTGTATTGATGGGTAACGATGCTGCTTGTAAGGTAGTGGGGATTGGAACAATCAGTGTGAGGATGTTTGATGGGGCTATTAGAACCTTGAGTGATGTACGTCACATCCCAACTTAAAGAAGAACTTGATTTCTCTAGGTACCCTTGAGTCTAGTGGGTACAAGTACACTACTGAAGGTAGAGTCATGTGGGTCAGTAAGGCTGCTTTGATTGTGATGAAAGGAAATAGGGTTGATACTTTGTATGAGCTTGCAGGTACTACCATGATAGGTTCAGTTGCTGTTTCCACATCTGCTATGACTGATGCAGAGATCACAAAACTGTGGCACATGAGAATGGGTCACATTGGTGACAAGGCATTGTCTGAGCTGAGTAAGAGGGGACTGCTTTGTGGTCAATCAACGAGACTGATGGAATTCTGTGAGCACTGTGTGTATGGGAAGCAGAAAAGAGTCAGCTTCAAGTCAGCAGTGCATCAGACAAAGGGAACGTTAGATTACATACATTTTGATCTGTGGGGACCTTCCAGAGTGGCTTTTAAAGGTGGGTCCAGGTATCTTCTAACGTTTACTAATGATTACTCACGTAAATTTTGGGTTTATTTTCTGAAGCAGAAAAATGAAGTGTATGATATCTTCAAGAAATGGAAGATTCTGCTTGAAAAACAGACAGGGAAGCTGATAAAGAGGTTGAGGACTAATAATGGTCTTGAGTTTGTTGAAGGTGACTTCACTAGATTTTGTGAAGATTAGGGTATTGGCAGACACAGGACGTGTACGACCTCAACAAAATGGAGTGGTTGAAAGATTAAACAAGATGTTACTTGAGAAGGCTCGATGTATGCTTTCAAATGCAAGCTTGAAAAGAGAATGGTGGGCAGAAGTAATTAGCATGGCTTGCTATCTTGTGAACAAGACACCGCATTCTTCATTACAGATGAAGACACCAGAAGAGGTATGGTCTTGTTCTACTTCTGATTATTCTTAGATTCAAGTTTTTGGTTGTCCTACATATGCATATGTTAATAATGGAAAGCTCATCTTTCTTGGTTATTCGTCAGGTGTGAAGGGGTACAGATTGTGGGATCCAAGTGCTCAGAAGTTTCTGACTAGAAGAGATGTTACCTTTGATAAGTCTGCTCTACTTAATCTGCCACACGCACCCTCCATTGACAATGATATAGTTCAGGTTGACACACCTGATGTTACAGAGATACAGTCAAATCAGCAGGTCATTCAGCTAAAGAGTATTCCAGCACCTCAGGTACAGGTTTTTGATGTTGTTAATGATAATGCAGAAACAGGTCAGTAGGTGGAGAATAATATTATAGCTGGTGGTAGACCAAGGCATTAGATCAGGCCTCCTGAGAGATATGGGTATGAGGAGATGATTGCTTATGCCCTCACTACTGTTGAGTCCTTAGATGACAGTGAGCCGACTTCTTATTCAGAGGCTGTATCAAGATCAGATGTTGAGAAGTGGCTCGTTGCTATGAATGAAGAGATGCAGTCTCTTCATAAGAACCAGACATGGGAACTTGTGAAGCCTCAAACAGGGAAAACACTGATTGGTTGCAAATGGGTCTTCAAAAGAAAAGAGGGCATTCCTGGAGTTGAAGATGCAAGATACAAGGCACGTTTGGTAGCTAAAGGCTACAGTCAGGTACAGGGTATTGATTTTCATGACATATTTTCACCTGTAGTTAGACATACTTTGATTCGTGCGCTTTTGTCTTTGGTTGCCATGCATGACTTAAAGCTTGAACAGTTAGATGTAAAGACTGCATTTTTGCATGGTGAACTAGAAGAGAGTATCTTTATGCATCAGCCCGAGGGTTTTGTTATAGAAGGAAAGGAAGATCATGTGTGTTTGCTTAAAATGTCTTTATATGGTTTGAAGCAATCTCCTAGGCAGTGGTATAGGAGATTTGATCAATTCATGACAGGTCATGGGTACATCAGGAGTAAGTATGACAGTTGTGTGTACTTCAGAAAGACTTATTCTGGCTTTGTTTATTTGCTTATGTATGTTGATGATATGTTGATTGCAGCACGAGACATGAAGGATGTTGATGATTTAAAATCTATGTTGAAGAGTGAGTTTGAGATGAAAGAACTTGGAGCAGCTAAGAAGATCTTAGGCATGGAAATTTGTAGAAATCGAAAGCCGAAAAATTATACTTGTCTCAGGAGAAGTATGTTGAGAAGGTGTTAGACATGTTTCATATGAAGGATGCTAATCCAGTTAGCACGCCCTAAGTAACTCACTTCAGACTCTCAGCATTAGATTCGCCTCAGAATGAGGAGGATGCCAGGTTCAAGTCTCAGATTCCCTATTCTAGTGCAGTGGACAGTATTATGTATGCGACGGTTTGTACGTGTCCAGATATTGCTTTTGCAGTGAGCAGAGTTAGTAGGTACATGGCGAATCCGGGTAAAGAGCATTGGCATGTAGTGAAGTAGATTCTTAGGTATCTTCGTGGAACTTTTGATATTTGTTGGAATATGGGAAAAGTAAGTGTTGTTTGATTGGATATGTAGATTCTTATTATGGTGGAGACCTCGATAAGAGGAAGTCCACATCAGGGTATGTGTTTTGTTTAGGTGACACAGCTATCAATTGGAGAGCGTGTTTACAGCCTGTTATAGCACAGTCTACTACCGAGGCCGAGTATATGGCAGTCACAAAAGCATTCAAAGAAGCCGTCTGGTTGAGAGGTTTGATCAATGAAATCAGTTTCGAGCAAGGCACAGTTAGAGTCTACTATGATAGTCAGTTCGCCATTCACCTGGCAAAAGGTCAGATGTCACATCATGAAAGAACAAAGCATATAGATGTGAAGTATCATTTCATTAGAGATCTGATTGATGAGCGGAAGGTGGAGTTGAAGAAGATTAGGACTGAGGACAATCTAGCTGACATGTTCACTATGGTTCTACCAGGGAGCAAGTTCAAGTATTGCTCGAATTTGGTGGGTCTTTAAGTTTGATGTATGTTAGCCCCAGTTGAGGGGGCGTTTGTAGAGAAGGTGGAGTTGTTTTATTTTTGATGCTAATTTTGAGCCAAGGTCGAGGTTTGTTAGGAAAATGTCTCAAAATTACTTGGTATTTTAAGGAGAGGAGGAGGTCGATCGATCGGGGTGGAGCTCGATCGATCGGGAAAGTTACGTAAAAGAAGGACGCCTCCAGAGAACAAGCCGATCGATCGGTTAAGTACCGATCGATTGGGACCCCCCGATCTATCAGGAACAGCGTTTCCTGTGCGGCTATAAATATGGACGTAGGGTTACATCATAAACCATCCAATTCAAAGTGAGGTTTTCCCAGCGGCGCTGCCATAATACAAAATTGAGTGTAAGAGAGAATATTGTAATTCTTCTTTTAATTCAATAATAAAAGCTCCGATCTTCGCTAGTGGTTTTCTCCCATTTCGATTGTAAATGGGTTTCCACATAAATCATTGTATCGATTGTTTCTTTTCTCTTTTAGTCCATTTATTTCTCAATTTGTCGTGATATTTGATTCGATTGGATACCTGGAGACTTGTTTATTTCCGCTCATGGAATGATATTGATCTCAATTCCCTTTCCCAACCCTAATTCTCTCTACTTCTCATCTCTTTCTTCTATTTCTCATCATCATTTCTAACTTCTTCCTAGATTATGATTCAATAATTGATCTTGAATCATAACACACAAGCACTAGTAGGGTTAATGTTTAGCAGTTGGACTTTGTTAATGAATGTGTAAGAGAATTCATTGAGGTGAATCAACAAATACTTTACAAACACTATCCAAAAGCCATGAATGTGTAAAGACATCAAGATATGACAATTAAACCATATAGACATAAAAATCAATAGCATCACCAGCCAAGAAAAAACTTAATATGTCGAGATCTACTTAGACAATTGATATATGCACGTGTACGATTTAAGCCAAGCTTGTTCACAAATGTTGGTAATAACGTTCACACGGAAATTCCATAACTAGTTCATTTCACTTCCAATAATGGTAAAAGTTAGTGAAAAGGCAATTTACTAGATAATTTTACTCAAAATCGGGTTTGACCATAAGCATTAACCTAGAGCTCTAATTTCCAACATGAATTACTAATAATCTGATTTTATCTAAATTTTGTAACTTTTTTCATCGTCCCACGACTTCAGACCTTACAATGTAACTTGAAATAGGCATTGTTATTAAGATAGGCAAAGTATATGGACCTTGAGTATTAATAACCCTTTAAACAAGGGTGGAAAAAATAGGCATTTCCTCTAAGTCTTTCCCATCAATATTAATTGGCAAATTTCTATTCAGGTGTATGTATAGAATAATACACTGATGAAACTACATAAAAGATTTAATAGGTGTACTATATTAAAATATTCATTGAGGTAAATCAACAAACACCTTATGAGCACTATCTAGGAGTCATGAATGTGTGAAAATCATCAAGATATACTAACTAACCCATAAAGACATCACAATAATACATTGTTGGAACTACATAAAAGATTTAATAGGTGTACTATATTAAAAATTTCCTAGACCCTGCTTTTACGGGAGCCCTTGCAGGCACTGGGTTTGTTGTTGTTGTTATACTATATTAAAAATTCATTAAGGCAAATCAACAAACACCTTTTAATGATAAAAAATGAGCTTAATATTAAATGTTAAGGCTTAATATCCAACCACAATATCAACAACAGGCCCAGTGCCTGAAAGTTAGGGCTTAGTATATTATACAAAAATGTAGAAAAACACATTAAAATCTAAATTATTTTAGTTTTGACATTAAAACTAACTTTTTAATGAGAGACAGAGCTTAGGCAGAGAGCACCAGAGACCGGAGGCTGGACCGATGAGCCTCCTGCAGTGGTTGGATGGCGGCGGAGTGCGGTGGTTGTCGCTGAAGTCGGAGAAACACGTCGTAGCCGTCGAAGCAGGGCGGGGGAGGAGAGTGCCGTCGTCGTCGTCGTGGTCGTCGTTGTAGCCGCCGCCGTTAAAGCACCGGAGGAGGAGGAGGAGGAGGAGAAGCAGGGGGAGAGAGGAGAGAGAGAGGACTTAGGGTTTGGGCGTTCGGGATGCAGGGGAGGAGGGAGGGAAATAAAAGAATACTTTTTTTAAAGTATTTTTTAATTTGTCACGTGCACTTGCGATTTTACCGATTCTGATGCGATTCTGGGCCAATTCTACTTGTGTACGATTTTTTAAGCGATTTAGATCGGTAGGGTAAAGTCAAATCATACGATTCTACGAGTTGAATCGCGATTTCAACAACCATGCTTTGATCCCTTGTATTGTAACTTACTGTGATATGTAGAAACTCATAGTTTACAATGAAAAATAAGTATTGTCGTAAATTACATATGGTTTGATATTCCATGACAACTGATATTTGCCATGATAATTACTATACCATTTATGATGGTTTTTATTATCAATCTTGACGAGTCATCGGAAATAAGTAAATTATGTAGTTGTATTTAGTTGTTCCACGAAGTTTATGAGCTAAAAAATTATTACACCATATCTAAATATACTAATATTTAATTTACCTAAAAATTTAAAAGCAATATTATTGGTTGCCTTGTGAATAAAACAAAATTTTTTAGACTTTATGCAACGGTTTTGTAAAACGGTTGCATATGACTAAGCTTATGCAATGGTTTTAAAATCGCTGCATAATGGGGGCCTAAAGCAACGGTTTATTAACTGCAGCATAAACCGATGCATATATATTATGTAATGCAACGGTTTTGTAAACGTTACAGAACCGCTGCATAAAATAACTTTATGCAACGGTTTCAGAACCGCTGCAAAAAAAACACTGCTTATGTCCAATTATGTAGTAGTGTGGATGTTAAGACTGCCTTTCTGCATAGTTATGTTGAGGACCCAAGTTATATGGAGAAACCTCCTAATTTTCACTGTCCTGATCAACCTAATTATGTTTTTTTTTTTTTTGGGAAATATTTCAAAAATAATTCATGAAAATTGATCAAAACAGCGTAGTAGAAGAAATTTTTTTAAAATTCTTAATTTAAATCTACAGCCTGATCTAATTAAGCTATTTAATTAAATATAAATCTCTACTTTAATAGGTTTATATTTGCGTATAAAATATAATATAAAAAACAAATCCAGAACACAGTATGTAGAAAAACGAATTAAAAGATAAACATACAAAATATCAAATACTTAATTAAAAAACATACTTAGAGTTTGAATTCAGTTCTAAATTTCAATACCTAAATTTGGGAGAAGACCCTCTTGACCCCTCAAGGTCACTCCCACAATGAGCTCCTTAGCATGAGAAATTATTAGGTGACACGTGGTCACCGCGATAACATGGTGACCGAAGTACATTTTCTCCTATTCCTAAGTTAAAATTAATTTAACTAATAAATTTTAATTAATGAAAAAACTTCCCAATACACATGGGGTATAGGAAATAGTGGAGGGTCACCACGTCATCGCGGTGACCCCTTATTACCTAATATTTTCTCCCTAGTATAAGGGATGTAGGCTCCCAAAATATTTTAATTTAAGAAAAATTTCATAATAATTTTTCTTCTTATTTTTTGAAAAAAGAATTTAGACAAATTTATACTAAATTTGAATTCGAAACTTTCATTCTCAATCAGTGCTTTTAATCGGAGAAAACCATAATTTTCTTTTCGCAGTTTTTTACCGGGTCAACAATTTACCCGCATAATAAAGAGTTTTTTGCCAAAGCGGCACACTTTTACCAAAAAATTATCAAAATAACATAATTACAAAAAATATTTATCAAAGTGGCACACTTTACTGTTCATTTGTCAATGTACACTGTTTCAAATGGCTTACAATGGACGGTAATTTTTTTTTACGAAAGCAGATCTATTTTGTATTTTAAAAATTATTGTATTAAAACCATTTATATTTTTATCCAAAAAGTAATGCATAATCTTCATGTATATAATATTGATTCAAAAAAATTTAACGAGTACCTAAATAATGAAATGACCTGTATATATTATCGTTATTATTCACTATATTAAATATGGTAAATAGAAAGCAATATACATTTCCAGTGCCCCGATGACTCCCACCTATGAAGGACCTGAGAGGATGGATGTACGCACTAATGCACTAATATACATATAGGATTCATTTACCAGGCACTAATGTACCAGATCCCATTAGAACTCCAAAGTTAAGTGTGTTTGGGCGAGAGTAGTACCAGGATGGGTAGCCTCGTGGAAAGTCCTCGTGCTGCCAACCTTATAAGGTTGCGGATTCACAGAAACAGCCTCTCGGCAGGATTGCACCCTAAAGGGATAAGGCTGCGTACATCCACCCCCTAGACCTCGCTTAGGCGGGAGCCCTTGAGGCACTGGGTCTGTTGTTGTGGTTGTTGTTATATTGCATTTAAAAAAATTATTAAAATTTTAAATTATTTATGTAAAATAGTTTAATACAATAATTTTTAAAATGTAAATTAACTGTGCTTAGAAAAAAAATTACTATTCATTATATGCCATTTTGATAAATAAACAGTAAAATGTTGCAGTTCAATAAATATTTTTGCATCTATAGTATTTTAATAATTTATTTGTAAAAGTGTACCATTTTTGTAAAAACTCCGTAATAAATCGTGCAACAATCAAAGTCAAATCTGCGTTCACATAACGAGGACGCATGTCGGCATAGGGTTGGGCTTGTTTGAAGGTCACAGTGTGGACCCACTCTATGGCACCTGTCAGCGTATCATTGGCTGTTAAAAACATGCCAACCCAGTTAAGCTCGACTTTTTTTGCAAAATGGCTTGCTTTGAAAAAAAATTTAAAAATTTAGCCCCCTTTGAAAAATATTTAGCAAAATGGCCCCTTTTACTGTAGCGACGTGGGTGCACGACGTACGGAACGTCATGCAGCAAATGTCGTGCAACACATGGCTATTGTTGCACACCGTCCCGTACGGCATGCAACAGTACCCAATTTTTTTTTTTTTTTTGTTTAATAGTTTTACCTCCTTAAAATTAAAAAAAATTAATAAAATTTCTTTTTAATTTTTAAAGTAAAAATATCCCATGGGCACACTTATCTGCTTGTTTATTTGCTTAGGTTTAATTACATACTATTGACCTTATACTATTTGCCTATTATGTGTCATGTGTTATTTGATGTGCCCATGCTTATGCTTTCAGGATGCCTGCTCCCATGACGACACGATATTCAGGTTGGGGGTCCTACTAAAACAACCTCTCTTCCACCCATAAGGGGGAAGGTTGCGTACATCCACCCTCCCCAGACCCTGCTTTCGCGGGAACCTTTGGCACTGGAACTGTTGTTGTTGTTAAATTATTTTAATTCTTAATTTTATAATTTGAATCACTAAATACGTATACATTTTAAATTAAAAGATATATGTATATTATTATTTGAACTATTAATATTTAAATGGAGAGATATTGATTTAAAATGTATTATAATACTATTAATATACATATAGTTCAAATAATAATATACATATACCTTTTTAATTTAAAATGTATACGTATTTAGTGATTCAAATTATAAAATTAAGAATTAAAATAATTTAACAACAACAACAGTCCCAATGCCAAAGGCTCCAGCGAAAGCGGGGTTTGGGGAGGGTGGATGTACGCAGCCTTCCCCCTTCTGGGTGGAAGAGAGGCTATTTCCGAGGACCCCTAACCTGAATATCGTGTCGTCATAGGAGCAGGCATCCTGAAAGCATAAGCAAAAGCACAAAGCATAAGCGCGGGCACATCAAATAGTACAAGGCACATAATAGGCAAATAGTACAAGGTCAATAGCATGTGATTGAACCTAAGCAAATAATACAGCCGATAAGTGCCCTCGGGATATTTTTATTTTAAAAATTAAAATAATTTAAATTATAAAGAAATTTTATTAATTTTTTTAAATTTTAAAGAGGTAAAACTAAAAAAAAAATTGGGTGCTGTTGCACGCCGTACAGGACTTCGTGCAACACTGCTGCACGACGTTCCGTACGTCGTGCACCCACCTTGCTACAGTGAAAGGGGCCATTTTGCTAAATATTTTTCAAAGGGGGCCAAATTTCTAAATTTTTTTTTCAAAACAAGCCATTTTGCAAAAAAAGTTGTTAATCTCTTGGGCAAAACAGTGCACGCTAGGTCATTTTTCACCCCCTTTTTCGATATATATATATATATATACGTGTATACATATTTTTTTCTATATATTTTTTTATTTATGCATATTTATCTCATGAATATTACTTAGTATAAAAATTTATCTATCTTGTAAATAAATAATTTATCTTATGATTAAATTTTTAAATGTTTTAAAATGGTGCTTTAAGTTGTGGCTTGTGAAAGGTCTTTAAGGACAATTTAATTATAGCTTCAAATAAGTCAAATTTAATAATCAATCCTTGTTAACATTGACAGTCATTTAACAATATTTATTTTACACTAATTAAATGTTGTTACACTTTGAAATTAAATATATTTACTAAAAAATTACCATATGATAATCAAATGGACAACCGACTCTCCTACAAGATCTACATGAGAAATACTAATCTGAACTATTATCATTATGTTTCTCACTTTCTTAAGTTCCCTACTTGCCTTTTTGAAAATTTCTGTGATACAAACATAATTTTCGTATCAATTCTAGTGACTATCACTTAGAATACTTCGACTAAAGATTCGGAATTTTTCAATACATGCAAATATACTTAAGAGGATATCTATATCTTGAAAAAGATCATAGATTTCATACTGAATATTTTGTTTGTGCTACACCTAATGCTATCACCCGACATACAAAGGATATTGACCCATGAGACCTCACTTTTTTTTGTATATCAAAGTGGCACACATGCACGAGTCCAAGGCAACAACAACAACAACAACAATAGTTCCATTGCCTCAAGTGCTCCCGCATATGGTCGTCTGGGGGGGGGGGGGGGGGAGTGAATATACGCAGTGTTCCCCCCTTAGGGTGCTACCCTAAAGGGAGGCTGTTTCCGAGGACCCCCAACCTGAAGACCGTGGCATCATGAAGCATAAAACCTGAAAGCATGAGAGCAGTAAAGTATTAGAGCAATACATAGCACAAGCCAAACATTACGAAGCAACTCAAGGGAAGGTAACTGTAGGTAAGTAGTTAGTGAGTACACAATTGCTCAAATACACCGATGAACAAAAAAAGCACATAGAAACACTAGTGCAAACAGTACAAGATGCACTACTCTAAGCCGCTACATCGGCCACCCCTATGCTAGTCCTCCACCGAGCTCTGTCTAAGGCTATCTCCTCCCGTAGATTTAGGTGCACAATGGGACGGGGTGGGTACGGGGGGCGCCTCCTCCATACTCGTACCCGTCACCCAAATCCTATAACTTGACCCGCCTCAGTACCCATCACGGGTGTGAAGTGGGAACTCGTACGCACCCCGGCAGGTACAAACCCATACCCGTACCCGCCCCATTACCCACAGGTACCCATTACCTGCCCCTACCAGCCCCTGCCCGCCCCCTGCTCACCCATACTAGCCCTTACGCGCTTCGTACCCACGTTGTTACCTATCCATGTCCAACTTATTGCCCATAAATTCTTTTCTTTTTCCTTCAATAGTAACCATGGATTCATACTTATAAATTGCATAAGAAATATTTCATATAAAATTACACAATGGGTAACTTTAATATGTGATTATAAAGCGGGTATATGTGGGTATGGGGTGGGGATGTGCGGGTACATACGGGTACGGGGTGGGTACAAGCCTATACCGGTACCCGCCCCATACCCGTGACGGGAATTGACATGTGTACCCTACTCGTACTCGTTACCTGTCTCATTTATACCCGTACCCGCC
This sequence comes from Simmondsia chinensis, assembly GCA_018398585.1. NCBI lineage: Eukaryota > Viridiplantae > Streptophyta > Magnoliopsida > Caryophyllales > Simmondsiaceae > Simmondsia > Simmondsia chinensis. The sequence goes on along the minus strand of JAGTTD010000018.1, from coordinate 14,830,095 downwards.
CCAAACGGGGCGAATACCCGCAGGTAACAGGTTTTATCCGCCCCATTGCCATCCCTACCCATGAGACCTCACTTTTTTTTGTTAATCAAAGTGGCACACATGCATGAGTCCAAGGCGGCAGCAACAACAACAACAACAACAACAGTTCCATTGCCTCAAGGGCTCCTGCATATGCAGGGTCTTTTTTTTGGGGGGGGGGGGGGGGGGGGGGGGGGGGGGGGGGGGGGGGAGTGGATATGCGCAGCCTTCCCCCTTTAGGATGCTACTCTAGAGGGAGGCTGTTTCTGAGGATCCCCAACCTGAAGACCGTGTCATCATGAAGCATAAAACCTGGAAGTATGAGAGAAATACATAGCACAAGCCAAAACATTATGAAGCAGACTCAAGGGAAGGTAACTGCAGGCAAGTTGTCAGTGAGTACGCAATTGCTCAAGTACACCGATGAACAAAAAAAAGGACCTAGAAACACTAGTGCAAACAATACAAGATGCACTACTCTAAGCCGCTATATTGGCCACCCCTATGCTAGTCCTCCACCGAGCACTATCTAAGATCATCTCCTCCCGTAGGTTTAGGTGGGTGAGATCCTGTTGGATTGTCTCCATCCATCTCTTCTTTGGCCTGCCTCTTCCTCTCCTCCCTAGCATAGTATAGGGCTACTTGCATCTCTTGACTGGGGCAATGGGTGGTCTCCTCCTAACATGGCCGAACCACCTCAAACGTTGCTCCCTTAATTTATCTTCAATCGATGCAGCGCCCAATTTGCCTCTTATGACGTTGTTCCTGATCCTATCCTTCCTTGCATGTCCGTTCATCCACAGCATCATTCTCATTTCTACCATATTCATCTTTTGTGTATGATGTTGTTTCATTAGCCAACACTCCGCCCCATAAGACATAGCCGGCCTCACTATTGTCTTGTAGTATTTCCCCTTTAGTTTTAATGGGAACCTCTTGTCACAAAGTACTGCAGAAGCCATCCTCCATTTATTCCAACCTACTTTAATTTGGTTGTTGACATTCTCATTCACTTCGCCGTTGTGCTAAATCATGGAACCCAAGTATCTGAAACTCTCTTTCCCCTGCATGGTCTCAGATACTATCTTGACGTCTCCTCTGCTAGGTGTGGTTGAGGAACCGAACTTCAGTTCCACGTACTCGGTCTTGGATCTACTGATTCGTACGCCCTTCGATTCCAATGCCCTTCTCCACACTTCCAGTTTGTCGTTTACCTCTTCTAGAGACCCTCTCACCTACACTATGTCCTCTGCAAAGAGCATCCACCAAGGCACATCTCCTTGGATGTGCCTAATTAGCTCATCCATAACCAGTTTGAACAGATAGGGACTCAAGGTAGACCCTTGATGTACCCCAACTGTAATAGGGAAAGCTTCTGTCTGTCCTTCCACTGTACACACAGTAGTTTGTGCATCGTTATACATGTGTATGCACGAGTCCAAGACAATCTCAGGATTTAGAGTTATTGTTTACATAGAGTGAATTAGTTATTTCTAATAGCAGTTACGAAATAAATAAATTAGGTGGTCCAGCTCAGTGTTCCAATCTTATAGACAACACCCATATGACACTTTTAGATCCCTATTCATATGACCAAGACAAGTCATCTAAAGTATCATGTTATACTCTTATCAGACTAGTTGGCCAAACTTATCACCGACTGTGAACTTAATTTGATGACATAACAAAATTTTGATTTAAGTCTATCTGTGGCTCAATCTCATTGACCACTTAAAACCAAACTTGACATGTTATCTTGGACTACGTCCATCTTATGGAACGTTTTAGAAAACAATCACATGTATATTTGACTCATAAAACATAATCCGACATAAATTGGATAAAATAAGTTTTTTTAATCAATAATCAAAATTAAATAATTTGGTCATTAGGACACCAATTCCAACATTTTCATCTCATGCATGCTTTATATAGCCCAACACAAGTACCTCAGACCTGATTTCAGCAGTTCACTACCTTCATTACTTATGTTGGCTTTAGGATGTTAAATCCGACTCCTCACTTTTCTTATATAATAATGGGTTTAAGATGGTTGTGCTTTTATTGTATGTTGATGATAATATTGTGACTGCCTCTAATACTTCATTTTTACGCTGCATCATTTCTCTGTTTGGTTTAGAGTTTTGTATGAGTGATTTGGGTTATTTGCATTATTTTCAGATATTTTGATTAAGCGCACTTCTGTGGGTCTATTCTTATCTCAAAAAAAAGTATACATTGGAGATTTTGAGCGTGCTCACATGTCTAATTGGAAGCACGTCTCTAGTACTCCTTGGGATTCTAAGGCTAAATTCTCCACTGTTGGTGAATCTACTGATGATCCTTCCTTATATTGCAATTTAGATGATGCATTATGGTTCTAACCTCTACTAGGCATGATATCTTTTTTGTAGCTCAAAGCCAATTTCACGATATCTTAAGGGAAGGCTCGCAATTACAGTCTTCTTTGGGATTAGTTAAGTGCTTATTACGATTTTGACTGGATAGGATGTCCTGATACTAGATAGCTCACTTTGCGATATTATAAACAAGGGATTTATTTCTAGCACGAAAGCCTAGTGAAGCAAGAAGTGCAGCTCCTTTAAGCTTAGTAAGGTGCATATGTTATTTTTGCTCCCTTGTTGCGCGTTAAGGACTATACCACTATCTACGCTGAGAAAAAGCTCGTTCGTCGCATCTGGGTCCATGTAAATGATCTATACCTCTTAAACAATCACATTTGTGTACAATATGCTAGTATTATGCTGCTACAAGGCTCCAATTCAAATCCAAGATGGCTCAGCTGGGCCAAGGAAAAGAAGAAGCATCTAACTCCTTCATCCAGCAGTAGTCGTATTATCAGCCATGTTAAGTTAAACAAAAGAAAAGGATGGATTGACAACTATTGAGTGCTTTACATTTTTATGTTTTAAACTTATCTCTTAGTCCTCCAAGAGCTCCAAGATTGTTTTATGATACACTGCAGAAGTTGAGAACAAAGCTATTCCAAATGTGGTGGTTCAAACATGTTGGTTATAATGCATTCTACTAGATTTGAGTTTTACCCTTCCTCAAGCTACCTTGGTTTTGTATGATAATGTTAGTGCTGTTTATTTATCCTCTAATCTTGTTCTTCATCATCACACTAAACATGTGGAAATAGATATTCACTTTGTTTGTGTAAAGGTGGCTTTGGGATATGTTCATCCATCATGTGCTCTCTTAACATCAATATGTCCGCACTTTCACAAAGGGACTATTTACATCACTCTTCTTGGACTTCAGATCCAATCTCAGCATTCATTTATCGCCCGCTTAGATTGTTGGGGAGTATCAGAGTACTGTATTGTTTATACATGTATCTCTATCATATGTCTGTGTAATATCTTTGTATATCTTCATATGTATATGTTGTATCTTTGTATATCATAAGGATATGGTTTTAATAGGAACATATGAGGTCCACATCATAAGGTGGGGTAACTTGCCAAGCTTACATATTAATATTTTCTTTCTTGAAACTCAACCGTGGATTCGTATTGGAATAACATGTGGAATCATGAGGACTCCCCTTAATACGTGGATCTTCTTCAGGTGCACCTCTCACCTTCTCTGCTCCATTAAAAATTGCGTCCAATTGGATCAAATATTCACCAGCAAGGCCCTCAACATAACAAATTCAAGTACATCCCTACTTTAAAAGTCACATTGCATCAAAACAAGAGCCCAATATGTTAAAATTCAATGGGCCTTAAACCTGATGAATGAAGTTGAAACATACGAGGTATACATATTAGCTCAAGTGGGGTTCCACCCAAAATGAATTTGCTCTTAGGTTGAGTAGCCCGATAAGCTCATATATTGATCTTTTGCGAAATTCCAATGTGGGATTCTTATTAGAGTTATATGTGGAATATGTGGAATCCTTGACAGTACCTCTCCCAAGCTTTACCAATCCAATAATTTCATACATTCTGAGAGGTCTCATGCAACATTAAACAATTCATCGAAGAGAAACACAACGCGAAGCATGTTGGTAGAGACAAGACGCTCAAGCTCATTGCCGCCAATTACTACTAGCCAACAATTCGCTGAGAGGTTGAGAGGTACGTCAAGCATTGTCGTATTTGTCAAATTTCTAAGGGTGGGGTGACAAACACTGGACTCTACATGTCGTTGCCTATACCAAGTCAGCCATGGACAGGTATAAGCATGGATTTTGTGTTGGGCTTACCAAAGACCATTAGCGGGGTTGACTCCATCTTTATTGTTGTTGACCGCTTTTCAAAGATGGGTCACTTCAACGATTGTGAAAAAGCTGCAAATGCCATCCATGTCACAGGTCTCTATTTCAGGGAAGTATATAAGCTACATGGCTTACCATGTACCATCCTATCAAACCGAAATGTTCGATTTGTCAACCACTTTTGGAGGACTTATAGCGAATGACGAACACCTCACTCGCCTTCAATACCATTGATGTACTGTTACGAATTAATAAATTTTACTTGTAATGCATTTTAAATTCTTAGTAGTACTTTTGATTAGAGTTTATATGATGTAAAAACAATTAAAATTGCTAGTTTAAATGGATTTAGGCTCCTCTGTAGCACGTGACAGCCCTGTGCAGAAATTCAATTAGAGTTTGTTACAAGTAGGGGGATTTTTGCAGCTACTGCCCAGCTAGGGTTTGATCTGAATTCATGTATAAATGGAGTGATTATAGTGTAATTTTGATTATCCAATTAAATGAAATCTTATTCCTAAGGGAATTCTCTATTTCTCATCTCCTTTCTCTATTTTCTCATCCCCTTCCCTTCTTTTCTCATCTCAATCTCTCTTCTACAAGGTTAGGTTTCTAAATTAATTTTGGGGAGTTAACAATTGGTATCAGAGCTGGTTTATCAATCAACAACATTGATTGAGCTATTAAAAAAAAAAAATTCAAAGCAAAAATGGCAGATGGAGTTCGGACAAGGTCAGGAGCTGGAGGAGCAAACGCAACTAGGTCCAATCTGGATTTCGTTGCTGCTGTCACTGGAAACCCTACAGCTGGACCTCAAAGTGCTAATAAGGAAGATCTTCAAGAGATGCAGCAAGGGTTTAATCAGAGAATGGATCAGATTTTGGTATTGTTGATGGACAAAGATGCTAAAGATGTCAAGGTGCAAGACCGATTGCAACACATTGAGGAAAAACTTGAACACTTGCAAGAACAAGTTAAAAAACATGGTGAATCAAGTGTCGAGGCCATCCTCAAACCCGCAAGTCAGATTCATCAGACAGTGGAAGTCGATCAGCAGCAACCGGGTATCGAACCGCAGCAAGTCAGCCTGGACAGATCACATGATGGAATGCACGCCCGAGGTAAATCTCCTATGTTACAACCTGGTGTAGGACCATCCATTAACATTAGATCAGCTGCAAATCAACCTATTCGACCTGGAATTAATATACAAAATCAAGAACGAATTTCTGGACCTGTTAATTACCGAACAAATGCAGAGAATTCAGATCAGGACAATCGGCAATATAATTCTGTTATGCACCAAAATGCTGCACCCAACGTGTTTGATCATATGGATAGACCACCAGATCAGTTATATCAGCATAGAACCGTGTCAAATGACAACACATCTGGGGGTAGGAGTGGCTCTTACAGGCAGCCAAGGGTAGAAATCGATCCATTTGATGGAAAACAACCGGAATCTTGGCTTAGGAGGTGTGACCGATACTTCTTATATTTTAATGTACCGGAGGAGGAGAAACTCCAGCTGGCTGCCGTCCATCTTCATGGTGATCACGAGGTTTGGTACTATAGTTTATTGAAAAGCAAACCACATCTTTCTTGGGGCCTTTTCATAAAAGAGACGTGTGAACGTTATGGTGAAGGAGAATCAACGGATGTTGTGGATAACTTCAACAAGTTGGTCCAAACATCAAGTGTGAGAGAATACATGCTTAGATTTGAGAATTTGAGAGCAAATTTGATGTCAGTTTTGGCCATTGCTCCCGAGGATGCAGAATCATACTACGTTTCCTGCTTTGTGAGTGGCTTTAAGCCTAGGATCAAAAACATGGTGAAAGCCATTGGTCCTAAGATTTTGTCAAGCGCTTACAACAAAGCAAAATTGATTGAAGCAACTCAAGTTCCTTCATATGAAAAAGGAAAGTATCAAATCAGCAGCAAACCTAAACCAATGCAGCAGAACAAGAGTCTCGGCAGTAAAAACAGTGACAAATTTTCAGCCAAACTTTGTTTTCGATGCAACCAACCGTATCAACCCGGGCATAGGTGCAAAGCACAAGCACTTATGTATGTAAAAGGGAGCTGAGTCCCTGCTAAAAATGAAGCTGACAGTACCGAATCGGATGCTGAATTAGAAGAGACCGAATGCAATTTACAAGGCAACTCAAGTGATGACGAGGTCGAGATATCCATGAAGGCTCTAACCGGAAGTGGGGCTCATAACACAATCAAAATCAAGGGACAGGCTGGAAAACACTCCATTATTATCCTCATTGATAGTGGAAGCACTCACAGTTTCGTTGACCCGAAGTTGATTAAGAAGGTCAAACACGAAGTGACGAAAACTCATCTTTTGGCAGTCATGGTAGCTGATGGGAACTCCTTGACAACACAAAACAAGTGCATAGCCTTCCCTTGGTCTATGCAAGGCCATCATTTCACCTTCGATTGCCGAGTGATTCCCTTGGGTGGTTGCGACATGGTGCTCGGAGTAGATTGGATGAGGATCTTCAACCCGGTTGTCTTTGATTTCAATAAAATGATCGTGGCTTTTGAAGTTCATGGCACCAAGGTGTCTTTGCAAGGCATGTCCGAGGAAGCTCAGCTCAAATTGATTGAGGCAAAGGATTCGCAAGGTGGAATTAAAAAGAAGGCGATACAATAGATCGGGCACTTATTCATGGTGAGCTCGGTTATGCAGCAACCGATTCATCCTCCTGTTGTTCAGACCTTAATTGACGAGTTCGGGGACATCTTTGAAGAGCCTAAGAGTCTCCCTCCTCAAAGGAGTGGGGACCACGCCATACCTTTACGAGGAAATGCCGACCCGTTCAAAATTAGGCCATATCGGTATCCTCATGGCCAAAAAGCTGAGATAGAGAGGCAAGTGGAGGAGTTGTTTCGGTTGAGCCTCATTAGACCAAGCTGAAGTCCTTTTTCTTCACCCGATGGGACAGCCCGTATGTGCATTGATTACCGCCGTTTGAATACACTAACCGTGAAAGACAAATTTTCGATACCGGTCATAGATGACTTACTTGATGAGCTTCATGGGGCGTGCTTCTTTTCCAAGCTGGACTTAAGGCAAGGATATCATCAGATCCGAGTTCTCGAATCAGATATTTACAAAACCGCTTTTCAAACTCATCCTAGCCATTTCGAGTTCGTTGTTATGCCTTTCGGTCTAACAAATGCTCCGGCCACTTTCCAAGCGGCTATGAATGACGTCTTCAAGCCTTATTTGAGGAATTCGGTGCTGGTATTCTTCGACGACATACTGATCTATAGTCCCACATATGAAGCTCACCTCACACACCTTCAACAAGTATTCATCTTGATGCGACAACACCGGTTTTTTTCAAAATTGTCCAAGTGCTCATTTGCTCAAAAGAAGCTTGAATATCTGGGTCATATCATCTCATCAGAGGGAGTAGCTACTGATCCTAACAGGATCCGAGCAATGCAAGAATGGCCCACCCCGATCACCTTGAAGCAATTGCGAGGATTCTTGGGATTGACCGGATATTATCGAAAATTCATTAAAGGTTATGGTTCCATTGCCAAACCTTTAACGGAGCTCTTGAAGAAGGATGATTTTGGGTGGAACGAGAAGTCTTAGGTCACTTTTGAAGCTCTCAAAGCCGCTATGTGTGCAGCACCAGTTTTGACAATGCCCAATTTCACCGAAGGCTTTGTTTTAGAGACCGATGCAAGTGGTACTGGTATTGGGGCTGTTCTCTCTCAAAGAGGAAGGCCCATTACATATCTAATTCAAGCTCTAAGCCCCAAACATCAGGCGATGTCGACTTATGAAAAGGAGTACCTCGCAATTCTCTTAGCCGTGGAGAAATGGAGGCATTATTTGGAGGGTCATAAATTCACCATTCGGACGGATCACCAAAGCCTCAAATATCTCCTTGAACAGAAGATCGTGTCAAAAATTCAAAAGAAAGGCTTAATGAAAATGTTAGGCCTTGATTACGATATCGAGTATAGAAGTGGCAAAGAAAACGCAGCTGCAGATGCACTGTCAAGGCGTTTTGAGGACACTATTTCAGGAACATGCTCAGCCATTTCGGTGGTAATTCCTTCTTGGGTCGAAGAGCTACACAAGTCCTACGAGGGGGATCCATTTGCTCGTGAAAAGGTGGTTGCTGCAGTGCTCCAGACCGACGCGAAAATTGCTGCAGATCACAGCGAACCGACAGTGCAGAATGGTCTACTGCGTGTTCAGGGCAAACTGTATATTGGTGCTGCTACCAACTTGAAAAAATAGGTCATTTGAGCCTCACACGATGCTGCTTGGGGAGGTCACGAGGGTGTGGAAGGCACCTATCAACGAATTAAAACTTATTTCACGTGGCCGAGCATGAAAAAAGATGTAAGCGACTATATGAAATCTTGTGAAGTTTGCCAACAAACAAAATTGGGAGATCCGCGATACAAAGGACTTCTTCAACCTCTTCCCATTCCAGATGGTGCTTAGGTTCACATTAGTATGGATTTCATTGAGGGGCTACCGAAATCCGAAGGGAAGGAGGTCATATGGGTCGTGGTGGATCGCTTCACCAAATATAGTCATTTTCTTGCTCCTACTCGACCCGTTACTGTGGAGAAATTGGCAAAGCTCTTCCTTGACAACATCTATAAGCTACATGGATTGCTCCAATCCATCGTGTCGGACTGGGACAAAATCTTCACAAGCAACTTTTGGAGGGAATTGTTTAAGCTGATGGGGACCACGTTGGCTCTTGGTTCTTCCTACCATCCTCAAACGGATGGGCAAACCAAAACAGTCAACCAATGTGTGGAGCAATATCTCCGGAGCATGGTCTTCTCGAAGCCCAAGGAGTGGAACCGTTGGCTTTCTTTAGCCGAATTGTGGTTCAACACACATTTCCACACAACCATTGGCACTAAACCCTTCCGAGCATTGTATGGATACTCTCCACCTTCCCCTATGCTGATCCGACAGCCCAAACTCACTGATTCAGCAGCAACACAGCTTGTGCAGCAGAGGAGACAGATCTTGCAATCGCTTAAGGACAATCTCCAACAACCTCGGGCCCATTATGCGGATAAGAGGAGGGTAGACAAGAACTATGATGTCGGGGACATGGTCTACCTCAAACTACAACCCTATAGACAATCAACCGTGGCTGTTTGACCCAACGTCAAGTTGTGTGCTCGTTACTTCGGTCCTTACAAAATTCTGGAAAAAATTGGCAATGTGGCGTACAAGCTCGACTTGCCATCGCATTCTTACCTTCACCCCGTGTTTCATGTGTCCCTCCTTAAAAAACAGGTTAAGAGAAACGCCGATATGACTCAAAAGCGCAATAGCTGAAGCAAATGGCGTTTTACTGTAGCAACCAAGCTCTGTCAAGTCTGAAAGGGTGCTGCAGCTGAACAACCGGAAGATTCACCAAGTCCAAGTCACTTGGAGCAACTTAAACGAGCATTTTAAAACTTGGGAGGACTACAACTTCTTGAAGAGCCCACTTCCGAACTTCACTTCTTGAGGACAAGAAGCTTTTTAAGACGGAGGGAATATTACGAATTAATAAATTTTACTTGTAATGCATTTTAAATTCTTAGTAGTACTTTTGATTAGAGTTTATATGATGTAACAACAATTAAAATTGCTAGTTTAAATGGATTTAGGCTCCTTCGCAGCACATGACAGCCCTGTGCAGAAATTCAGTTAGAGTTTGTTACAAGCAGGGGGATTTTTGCAGCTGCTACCCAGCTAGGGTTTGATCTGAATTCATGTATAAATGGAGTGATTATATTGTAATTTTGATTATCCAATTAAATGAAATCTTATTCCTAAGGGAATTCTCTATTTCTCATCTCCTTTCTTTATTTTCTCATCCCCTTCCCTTCTTTTCTCATCTCAAACTCTCTTCTACAAGGTTAGGTTTCCAAATTAATTTTGGGGAGTTAACATGTACCTTGTATTTACATGTTTTGTCTCTCAATCCTATGACATATTTGGCTTTTACGTGTGTGTTTTCTTTTAATCGAGGTACATTTAGGCTTAGAGTGCAACGAAGCAAACAAAGGTTGAAAAGCGGCCTAATCAAGCGTAATTGAGACATAGTTGAAGAATATTTTGAAAAACCCGACCATGTGTGTAAAGGAAGTACCAATTGGGTCAAGATTCAGTCAAAAAGAGTCTTTCCTTAGGCGTGTGAATTAATTGCCCATGCATTTTTGCAATCGGTCAAGCTTAAAACAAGCAAGAGGTTAAAAGAAGAGGATTTATTATCCCATGAATCTCAAATCCACTAATAAAACCACTGGGGTCTCGTAGATCTCTTAGAGAAATTCAATTTGGTATATAATTTGGCCTATAACTCTTTACGGATCAAAAGTTATACCAGTTTTAAGTTAACTGCGCAAGCTATCAGGGGGGTGGCTGATCAATTGGCTGACTCGCCCGATCAATCGAGAGAGGCACGGACGTACACTAAAGGACGTTCCACCGATAAATGGAGAGGGGGAGACCTATTTTCCATCTTCTTTCACGCCTCCTCTCCCTCCCGAAGCTGGTACGAGATCCAAGAGGTTCTCAAACGCTAAAAAACAGGTGGTCGGAGTGTAGGAAGGATCAAAGCAAGGATCAACGTCAATGTCAATTTCGGGAATCTTCAATTCCTTAGTTGTAGGGATTATTGTTTTATTTCTTAGATTTCATGATGTTTAAAACTCCTATAGAGGAATAGACTTGTAGTTTAGGGATGAAGGGCGGGTAGCCACCCATATCCCGAATTTATATTATGATTTTGACAATGGATTTGTGTTATGTTATATACACACCCATGCGGGGAATTTATGATCATGTTTGGTGTTTCTTTGTGTGTGCTTGTAGTCACATTTAGATCTTCAAATCATTAGCGTTAACCTACGAGCTTGTAGCCTATACCATAACATAACTAGTTTTCACGCGTGGTTAGGGTTAAGGTTGTATCCAACCCTCAACACAATCTTTTATACAAATTGATATTTAATTAGGTGTCAGTGCTATTAAGATAATCCATGCTATATCTCGGGTGATACAATGGGTTATGCCCTTAGACTAGTTCATTACCCTAAACCCTAACTTAAGTATTAATTCGGGTTTAATGTTGTATTATGGGCAAGAAAGGAATTAAGTAGTGGTAATGAGATAACCTATGCTACACCTAGAGTGATCTGATAGATTATGCCTTTAAACTAGTTTATTACCCTAAACTCAAGTTTAAATATTAACCCAGGCCTAGCATTTGTAGCCTAAACCTCCTAAATCATTGTCATAGTAGAATATAATGACAGGATACGAATAAACCTACCTTGAATTCATTCCCTGAACTAACCGTAATTGATTTGACAACTTTAGTTTATAGTTAGTTTATTAATTTAGTAGGCAAATTCAAAATCAACATAATATAAAAATTCAACCGCTCATTAATAACTAAATCCGACTTAACTTCGATTCCCTATGGATATGACCCGTATACCCAGTTTCGCTACAACGATCTCGTATGCTTGCAAGTACATTGTTTTAAAATACACTTTTAAAACACATCACATTACCGCCAACTACTATTGGCCAACAATTTGCCAAGAGGTTGATAGGTACGTCAACGTTATCCTATTTGTCAAATTTCTAAGGGCAGGGTGACAAACGCTGGACTTTACATGCCATTTCCAGTACCAAGTTAGCCATGCACAGACATAAGCATGGATTTTGTGTTGGGCTTACCTAGGACCATTGGCGGGGTTGACTCCATCTTTGTTGTTGTTGACCGCTTTTCAAATATGGCACACTTCATCGGTTGTACGAAAGCTGCAGACTCCATCGATGTCACAGGTCTCTATTTTAGGGAAGTTTACATGCTACATGGTTTACCGTCTAGCATCGTATCAGACCGAGATGTTCGATTTGTCAACCACTTCTGGAGGACTTGAGGGCGAATGACGAACACATCGCTCACCTTCATTGCCATCCACCACCCTCAAATGGATGGACAAACCGAGGTCATCAACTGTTCTTTGGGTAATCTCCTTCGGTGCTTAGCTATTAAAAATGCCAAAAGGTGGACAATGAAGCTTCACCACGCCGAATTCACCTACAATAGTTCCGTGACTAGGAGTATGGGGTTTGCGCCATTCCATGTAGTATACGGTTTTGTTCCCCGAGCACTAATTGACCTGGCGCCAGCGCCGAATTTGACACGCCCACATAGCAAGGCGAGGGACTTCATCTCCTCCATACAAGAGGTTCATAAACAGACCCGAGCTCGACTGCTGGAAGCCACTGCCAAGTACAAGTCCACTACTGACAGGAAGAGGCAAGAAATATAGTTCCAAGCAGCTGGCAAGGTTTGAGCAATCTTGACTTGAGAAAGGTTTCCCGCCTGGGAATATAACAAGCTAATGGCGAGAAAGATCAGCCTTTACCAGTTTTGGAGAAAATCAACGACAATGCCTATCGTCTTCAACTTTCACCAGGCATGTGAACTTTTGATGTCTTCAACATTAAGCACCTCACTCCTTATTTGGGCAAAAATGACAGTATTGATCCCCAAGCGAATTCGAGGACGAATTCTCTCCAACCCAGGGAGGATAATGCAGCTAGCCAAGACAAGGAAGACAGCCATGGATTAGCGAGAGGGTAGAGTTGGCGTGTAAGTTGGCGAGAAGAAAGTTTGGCGTCATGCCAAGTTGAACCCAGCTCAGCTCCGCAAGATCCCAGCCGTGGTTTTCGCGATTTCCATCCAAACCCTTAACCAAATTTTGCTCATTTCCTTTTTGCTGATTTGATTTGATTTTTATTTTGTCCTTAATTGTTGTAAATATGAGTTCAAATTTGAATTCAAATCTCCTTATTTCCTCCTCTATATAAAGGAGAGGTTTAGCTAGGGTTTGTTGGTTTTTGATGCTCAATAACATTTTAGATTTTTTTTATTTGTACTCGTTTCTCAACCTGTAAGAAACTGAGCTATCAAATCCCACTTTGTATTTTCGTTATTCAATTAATAACATTCAAAGGGAAGGCCATTGAACCTTCACGTACCCCTATTTCCCCATTCATGCCCTACATCAAATTGTTTTCTATCATGAGTTCTGTTGAAATCCTTTTCCATTACGGATGGATTTTGATCAAATGATATTCCATTATAACAATGTAATAAAATAATTAAAAATGGTTAATCTTGATCAACAAGGGAATTTTGACAATGCAATAAAAACGGTCTTTAATGCATTATGACGATTTAAAATAATATATAAAAGAATCAGAGTGCTTGCAATGTCATTATGATGCAGCGCGTGATAGAAAAAATTGGATAACAGGAAAGTTCAACAGCCTTCCCTTTTGAATTCTATTATTACTAGAATAAAATTAACAAAAGAGGTTTATAAGCTCGTTTCTCACAAGTCGAGAAATCAAGGTTATAAAAGAAAGAAAATAATTTATAGGAATTTTTAATTGGCTACCTAAAAATTAACTCTTCTTTCCCTTTATATAGAAGATGACAAGAACTCAAGTTTGAAATTAAAATTGACAAATCAGTTAAGGAAACCAAAACTAATCAAGTAAGAAAATCCCTAAAACCTCGAAAATCCCTAAAATCTCGGCTGGGAAGAAAGACCCGTTCAAAGTGGCCAGAGGTTGGCATCATGCCAAGTCTACTCGTGCCAAGTGCTCTCCTGATGAGGATTTCCGCCAGGCTGGGGCTTAACGCCTCAGCCCGCTGCATCATCCTCCCCGGGTTGGAGAGAATTCTCCCTCGAATTTGACTAGGGGTTAACACTGATATTTCCGCCAAAGCAAGGGCTGAGATGCTTGACGTTAAAAATTTCTGAAGTTCGCATACCAGGCGGGAGCTGTAGTCGGTAAGCATTGTTGTTGATCTTCTCGAGAACCGCCAATGGCCCAATCTTATGAGCTGAGAGCTTGTTATATTTCCAAGCCAGAAAGCGTTATCGCGTTAAGATTGCCCAAACCTTCTCGCCAACTTGGAGCTGAATTCCCTGTCGTTTGCTGTCACGGTCGTCCTTATACTTGGCATTAACCTTCAACAACAGTGCCCTTGTCTACTCGTGAATGTTTTGAAGGGAAGATATGAATTCTTCAGCCTTACCATGGAGGTGCACCAAGTCTGGGACTGGAGCCAAGTCAACGGGAGATCGTGGGACAAAACCGTAAACAACTTGAAATGACGGGAATCACGTGCTTCTATTCACCGAATTATTGTAAGCAAACTTAGCTTGGTGAAGTTTCATTGCCCAACCCTTGGGGTTTTCTGCGGCCAAGCATGAAGCTTTTCACTAAGGCCTTCCTTCTTGACTAAGGACGACGCCAATACCAACTTTTGAGGTGTCGGTGTGCAGCTTAAAGGTCTTTTGAAAGTTGGGTAATGCTACTACAGGAGTTGTTGTTAGCTTCTCCTTGATGATGGCAAAAGCGAATGCAGCTTTAGGCGTCCACACAAATGAATCCTTCTTCAGGCAATCTGTGATTGGCGCTATGATTGAGCTAAAGCCAGGAACAAAGCGTTTGTAGAATGATGCCAACCCATGAAAGCTTCGGGCTTCGCCAATTGACTTCAGTGCTGGCCAATCGCAGATAGCTGCTCTCTTGCCCTCATCAGCGAAAATACCGTCCTTGGAAACAATGAAGCCAAGGAAGGTCACCCTTTCCCTCATAAACTCACACTTCTTCAATGTCGCAAACAAACTTTGAATTCTCAAAGTATGAAGTACCTCTCTCAAATGATCAATATGCTCACTACGGTTACGGCTTTAAATTAAAATATCATCAAAATAAACGATGATGAACTTGCCAATAAATGGACGCAATACCTGGTTCATAAAGCTCGTGAAGGTACTAGGCGTGTTCAAAAGGCCAAACGGCATAACCAACCACTCATAGAGACCTTTTCTCGCCTTAAAAGTTGTCTTCCATTCATCCCCGGGAGATATGTGGATCTGATGGTAGCCACTTTTGAGGTCTAGCTTGGAGAATACCTTGGCGCTTTGCACCTGATCTAACAGATCATCCAGTCTCAAGATAGGGAAGCGGTATCGAACCGTTATCTTGTTTATAGCGCTGCTGTCTACACACATACGCCAACTCCCATCTTTCTTCGGCGTCAGCAAGGCTGGAGTAGCACAAGGGTCCAAGCTTTCCCTAATGAAGCCTCTGCCAAGCAGCTCTTCAACTTGGCGTCTGAGCTCTTCATGCTCAGAAGGATTCATGCGGTAGCGAGGCTTGTTCGGTAAAGATGCGCCAGGGACAAGGTCGATCCTGTGCTGAATGTCACGCAAAGGCGGCAGCACCTCCGGTAAGTCCTCTTAGAATAAATCTGCAAACTCCCTCGGTAGGGACCAAATCTCTCTTGGCAATTCTTTGGGAACAACTTCAGCTTCTTTCCAAATCAGGACGAATACAATTTTGGCAGCGCCAACTTCTTTGGAAAACATGGCGCGACCCTGCACAATTGGGTGTTAGGCTACAGATGCCTTTGGTTTCTCCTCCATCCTTGGTAATAACATTGTCTTGACCCCCTCATATAGAAAACTATACGTGTTTCTCCTTCCATCATGAACAGCTCTTCGGTCATATTGCCAAGGATGTCCTAAGAGCAGGTGGCATGCGTCCATGGCGACTACATCGCACCATACTCCCTCCTTATACTTGGGTCCGATAGAAAAATTGACATAACATCGCTTGGAAACCGATACCTGACTGCACTTCTTTAGCCATGACAACTTGTAGGGCTACGGGTGCACTTCTGTCTTCAAGCGTAACTTAGTTACCGTTCCCTCAGAAATAACATTCTCACAGCTTCTCGAGTCCCTGACCATACGACAGACCTTGCCGTTAATGGTGCATGTCGTCTGGAAAATATTATTCCTCAACCAACCGTCTCCTTGTTCATTTCTTGGCGTGAGGCAGACATGCCTAACAACTAAACACTGACCCTCGTCTCCTTCAATGGGATCTTCTCCTAGTTCTGCCAAGTCTTCTTGACCTTCCTCTTCAATGGTCTCGCCTTCTTCTTCAGTGGGCTCGTTAATGAGAAGAGCCTTACCCGGCCTATCTCCCTTTCGGCATTCAGAGGCACGGTGACCCATTTCTCCACACTTGAAGCAGCGTATTCTTGAAGAACCCGCTACTTCTTGATTGATTTGCTTTCCAATAACGACTGGCGGTGGTCTGTTTTGGGCGCTCAAGGTTTGCGTTGGCGGCACACAGTTCACCTCCCTTCCACTAGCTTGATTGTTTCCGACTCCGCCAGAAGGGCGGCGCCTTTGCTGCTATTCTACATTCACGGCTCTCTGAGATGCTTCAGCCACAGTAAAAATGTCAAACATGTTGAGTACATCTTGGATGGACTCTCTTAGGCCGCCAATAAAGCGATCCGCCAGCTACTCTTCTGACTCCGTCAAGTCATTTCTAGCGACTAGAGAATTAAAGTCAACTGTATATTCCTCCACAGGTTGGAAAATCTAGGTTACAAAAGAAAGAAAACAATTTATTGGAATTTTTAATTGGCTACCTAAAAATTAACTCTTCTTCCCTTTTATATAGAGGATGACAAGAACTCAAGTCTGAAATTCAAATTAACAAATCAGTTAAGGAAACCAAAACTAATCAAGTAAGAAAATCCCTAAAATCTCAGCTGGGAAGAAAGACCCGTTGAAAGTGGCCAGAGCTTGGCGTCACGCCAAGTCTGCTCATCCCAAATGCGCTCCTGCTAAGGATTTCAGCCCCCCTTCCGCCAAGCCGGGGCTTGACGCCTCAGCCCGCTGCATCACATTAACCCGCATCCAACGCATGGCTTCGTGGCTCTGTAACCATCAGAGAAACACTGCAAAGAATTTACAACTTTTCATTTAAATATTATCTTGATTTGTTCTAATCATGCGCATTTTGTTATTAATCACTTATTAAACTTTCATATTTTTTTAAAGAGATTAATGGTTGTGGCTAATTTTGCATTGCTCTATTTGCTTGAACGCACGGTAAAGGAATACGTTGTATTGATAAAAGTGAGTTTACCGACAGCTATAATTGCACAGTAATGGTGAAATCACAAGTATACAATGAATATACACATACATACATACATATATATATATATAATTTAGGTATAAATATGACAACATGCTTTGGATGGTTGTTGAAACCAAATGTCGAGGCAATGCTGAAAATGAAAATCTTTCGTTTAACGTGGTTGCTCAAACAAGACGTCGATACGATGCCAAAAGTAATAATAAAATGTATATAAATTGTAGATAAAATTTCTGTGAAATTGGTAATTGAATCTCATTGATAATTTCAAATAATGCGTGTATGTAAAGATGTACTTATTCACACTTCAGTTTGTGGTGGGTGTTATATTATGTCATTATGAAAATTTGGGTATACAATCATAAGCAGAAAGGAACAATGAGTTTTTCATTGAATATGAAAACATATTCATAATTTAAGTTATAATAAGAGTATGTAATTTAGTAAAGGAAATTAAAAATAAAATAATGATAATAAAAAAAAAATTGATTTTCATTGTTAAGAACGGCATATTTACTTTGTAAGTAATTGTTTCTTTGATACTCATAAACATTTGCATATGTATGAATATAATGAAATATTTGCATGTTTACATAGTAATGTAATGGCCCACTAAACATTGCATGCATAAATGCTTAAAGTCAAACACATGTGTGTTGTCAATGATACATATTCGTAATAATTGATAAATAGTGACTTGTTCAACTTCTATAAGATAAATTATCGATACATGATCGTTATTGATAAAAATGTATAATCGGAATTTTAATTCCCATATGATTATGGTGATTGAAACAAAATAATATGAATAGATTATTGGTAAATATAATAACAATATAACGTATATATTATGTATGCATTGTAAATATCAAGAATTTAGAGCATGAAAAGTTACTAAATTGAGGTTTAATGCATGTATGTTCATACTTATGAAAAAGAATTGGAGTATAAGTATGTCTATATGTTAATGGAGTTACAAGGTTAATGAATATACATTAATGTAATACAATTTACGTATAAGCATGGATGTTAATGCAATTATGCGATTAATGCATGTATGCATGTTAAAGCAATCATAAATGTTTGTGATTTTAATTGTTAACATGAATACTTTCTGTTTACTTGGTAAAAATGAAAGTGGTATAAATTTGAGTGGAATGAAATTAGTGGATCGTGAAAGACATAATTATATATTTTATATTGTTCTAATGATATTATGTCTTGTGAATTAAATACTCAAATTGAGCTCAATTTTACATGAAAAATAATTTTCTTATGTGATTTCATATCCATGTGCCTAGATGTTATCAGTCATCAAAATAGCAAATCTCAAGAGTATAGGAATATGAAATTGTCATGTTTCATATGTTATCCATAAGGTTTGATGCATATAAATGGCACAATGATTCATATGTTTAATTATTGGTAAACTGAAGTACTTGGATGTAAGTATGGATGACTGCATAAAAACGATTCCAAATCTTTCATTGATGTTGATGAAATTATAATGCAATATGATACTATGAAGTAAAATATATTAGGATTAAATAGTTTTCCTAGATCGAAATATCGAATTTTGATGAAAAATTACATGTCTTTAACATATGATAAAAGTCATACTGCGAGGAAAAAAATCCCTAAAAAGCTCTAGAACTTAGAAGAAGTAAAAGAGCGAGAAAAGAAAGTCATTTGGACTGTATTTCTTCATGTATCTAGATGAATGAACTAGAGACAATATGAATGCTAAAGTTCCATATTGTTGTATCATGGAATTTTATTCTATGACAAGGCTAGGAAGTCTTGTGATGTCGATTTCGGAAAAAGGTGATAAATGAATTGGATAAATGTGTATATAGCAAGTTTGATAATGATAGAGGAGTCTTTATATGTTTGTATGTCGATTATATGTTGATATTTAGCATGGATATTTAGGATCAAATGAAGGTACTTCAGTAGTACAATTGGAGTATGAAAAGGCCTGGTATAGCCTTTGTTGTTGGAAAGCTAAGTGGATATACTAGCAATTCAAGTAAAATTTACAGGCATGTGGTACATAAGATACTGAAATGACCATGGATTATGGTATTATTTTTAATGAGTATTCTTCTACTTTAGAAGAACAAACAGATGCCAGCTTTATCTCTGCTACGGAGGACTACACTTTGTTATGATTCAAGATTAATCTTGAATCATAACCCAGGATAGAAGAGAAAATTGAGATGAGAAGTAGAACAAGGAGATGAGAAATAGAGATAATTAGGGTTGATAAGTAGAGAGAATTAGGGAGAAAGAAGATATTTTCAATATTCTGCAATGATTATTACAATTGCAAGAACATCCTACTTATACTGATTAGCAATGTCGGTTAGCTAGCACAATATCTACAAATGCATTGCCCCTGGACAATTCATTAACTACCAACTACTTAACCAAACTTCCCACCATATCAACTATCAGTACTAAGCCAATATAAGAGCAACACGGCTAATACAATAAAGGAAATGCTAATTTGACTCATCCTAAGACTTATACTACTAGATTATTACCAATGAATTATTACTACTTTATCCAATATTTCACAATCATGACCATACACCCCCCTAGAGATTCTTGTCCTCAAGAATCATATTAGAAAATTGCTGAAATTATAGCTGGCAGAGTGCTGACTGTTGCAGATTTGCGCTTGTTGCAGAAGTATGTACATCCTAAATATGTAAATTTGGGAACTGAGTTGCAGCTTGAAAAAAATGCCTCACGAGCCAAGTAACATGCTGCCTTCCCACTTACTTGAGCCTGTGAACTTCAATCAAGTAGCTACTATGCATCTGTCCAGTGCCTCTTTGATGTTGCAGTATGAGTAAATAACTTGCAAATATCCTCCCATTTGCAAAGTTTCACTATGAAATGCTCATTCCCGTTGAACATGACATGAATGCTCTTGAAGCCTTGATGATTTTCACAAGCTTGCATACCATTCTCCAACTTTCTCTTTATGTCTTTCCAACTTGCTGCATCAATACAAGGCCTACAGACCACTTTCCTTCCCAATATTGAAGTCCACTTGACAACAATTTGATCAACTTTTTGGAATTCACAAACATTTCCCAACCATTCGAATTCGATGTCCTAATCTTATGTTCAAATAATTGAGAGCATTCATCAATAGCAGCTGCTTCTCTTCCCTTATCATGATCTACCAGATTACTTATTGCTGCCATCTGCATCAACTTGTGTTTCTGATTACTGATTTTAGGTGCAAACAACAAATAAGCCTTCCCTTCAAAACCCTCACAGTCAGAGTTCAAAAGACCTTCAGCTGTAACAAGACCAATAGAATGCTTTCTTGTGCACAAAATCAGCATATACTCTGGACCAATGGGACTTTTGGCTCGAAATATGAACTTTATCCCGCCAAGGAAGGTCATCAGATGTAATAGCTGATTGCCATATTGATTTACTCACTTCTTGAACTCTCAAGGAAGCCCAACACTCTTCACTTTGCTTACAACACTTGAATATCAGATCCTGCTCAAAGTCTTTAGCCCCTGCCCGCACCTCCATTTGCTTGCTGCCATCAAATGAACTTCTACAACTAAACCAATTCAGTTAACTCTTGCTGAGTTGCTGCTTAATCTTACCAGTTAGGAATGCTCCTGATCTCATAGTTAGCTCCTCAACAGAAACAGGTAAGAGCCCGCTATCGAACTGGTCAATAGCTGAATTTCCTTTACAGCCCATTCTAAGATTAACTTGTTGCTTACAAGAAGAATGGACTACTTTCCCCTGATCATCTTCTTGCTATTGGTGTATAAGCCAAAAGGCTTCAAAAGGTCTCACATTTGCTTGTACCCTTAGGGTATGCCCTTACTTTTAGCTCCACTAACACAAACACCGAGCTCGTGACTTGAAGTTCCTGCTATAATAGAGCCAAAGACATTCACAAGTAGCCTGGACCTATATTTATGTGCACACAAATACTCTTTATTGCAAATATATTCCTTCCTTTGGGCTTTCCTCTCCTTTCTTCTAACTCTGGAGTTAGTTTTGAGCTGAGTTCTTCCACACCATTGGTTCCAAGAATGACTAAAGATGTCTATTTTCACTTCGTCCCTTGGATAATTCACAATGTGCTGCACTTCACTTGGATCGGGTGGCCTATTGTTAGCGCTTAAAGATGAATAAGCACCAGCTCCACTCAATTGAGCTGCAACTTGATCTGAGTTTGCAAACTTCGCAGCTAAATTTGAACCTCTGCTTGCACTGAAGGAGTAACAGACTGCTTCATAGCTGAGTTTGCTTGCACGGCAGTAATAACACCCTGATTTGTTGCTGAACTTGTAACATTGCAGCTGGAATTTCCTTTTTTCATTGCTATCTTGATGGTGCTTTTAATCCAAGAGAATGCCCCAAGTCTATCAATAGACATCAACACCAGCTTGGGCTGCTTTAACTTCAAATTCTCGAGCATGAAAAGCTTTTCTAGAATCTCTTTATTAGACTCAAGGAGTAGGAAATCTGGAAATTTTCCTTTGTAAACCAAAATTGGCCTTGTCCTTGCTCTAAATCCCTTTCTTGGATTCCACTTCTTCCGACTTAGGTGTATGACCAAACTGATCTCCACATTCTGCTGCAAGGTTAACTTCAATCGTAACAACCTGATGCTTAGAACTTCAATATGCACTTGCAGTTTGCTTGTAGCAATAATTGGTGGTACCACACCTTGCACAACAAATTGAGATGTTCCCATTTCATATTGTAATGCTTCTTGCTCAACAGATTGTAATGCTCCAATTCCTCCCTGATTGTTCCAGAACTGAGTTTCCGTTGTAGCCTTTGTCATCACTGCCGCATCATTCGTTTGCTCCAATGAAGAATCATTCACAGGTTGTACTGTAGTGGCCTTCGAATTCATTTCAGGACGTTGTGCTTGCAACATCTCATCCTGCTCAAGTTGAAATGCTACCTCATTATCCTCATTCGTTGCAGCCACTTTCAGATTTGAATTAACACAAACTCTACCTCCTGGATTTTGATAACTGAATTGCTCTCGTATCCGATTGTGTGGTTGAAACACCATTACCACATTTGATCCTGCAACCTCCAGTACTGAAACTTCAGCCTTCGAATTAGAAATGTTGCTATTAAATTCCCTAGCATGCGTTTGAACCATTCTAGCTTCCATAAGCGTTGCGATTGAACCATCAATTCCGGCTTTTAGAGGTTTTGCAATTGAATTATCATCTTCAGCTACTAAAAGTGTTACAATTGATCCATCTATTACAGCTTCAAGAGATGGTGCGATTGAATCAATAACTCCAGCCCGGGTAGTAGCATATAATCTACGAAATTGTTCTAGCTTTATTGCTAACCATAGCTCAGTTTGTTGCTGCAACTTAGCCAAATTCTGCTGTAGCATTTGCTACATTGTCAGCCTCCATTGTTGCATCAGCTGCTGCAATTGAGCTAATTGATCTTGCTGAATCGAAGCATTAGCTGAACTAACTGCCTTAGTAACTTGTTTCTTGCTTTCGTCCATGCTTGATTGAATACTAATTCAACTCGGTTGAATCAAATTGCATTTAATCGAATGCAATTCACAAGCTCTTATTCCAATTGTTATAATTTAAGATCAATCTTGGATTATAACCTAGGATAGAAGAGAAAATTGAGATGAGAAGTAGAGAAGGAGATGAGAAATAGAGGGAATTAGGGTTGAGAAGTAGATAGAATTAGGGAGAAAGAAGATATTTTCAATATTCAACAATGATTATTACAATTGCAAGAACATCCTACTTATACTGCTCTTAGCAATGTCAGTTAGCTAGCAAACTATCTACAAATGCATTTCCCCTAGACAATTCAATAACTACCAACTACTTAACCAAACTTCCCACCATATCAACTCCCTTACATGAGTAAAAGGAACGTACCCAATGCCTCAAGGGCTCCCGCCTATGTAGGGTCTGGGGGGGTGGATGTACGCAGCCTTCCCCCTTCAGGATGTCAACCTGAAGAGAGGTTGTTTCCCAGTGTCCCCAACCAGATGGTGAGGACTTCCCTGGAAGTCACCCATCCTGGTACTACTCTCACCCAAGCACACTTAACTTCGGAGTTCTAATGGGATCCAGTGACGGCGTATTGATGTCCTCTTTGGTCAACTCCCTTACATGACTACTAAGCCAATAGAAGAGCAACATGACCAATACAATAAAGGAAATGCTAATTTGACTCATGCTAACACTTATACTACTAGATTATTACCAATGAATTATTACTAGGGATCGCAATGGGTCGGATTTCGGTCGGGTTTACCTTCATCCACATCAAATCCAAAAAAAATCCAACCCAACCCAAATCCAGAAAAAACTCATTTGCTACATCAAAACCCAATCTGAATCCAAATCAATCGGGTGGAATGGATATCCAACCCAAATCCATAACTTATTTAAATTTTAGAATAAGTTATGACATTACAGTATAGTATTAATATATATTAACAATAATAATGCAATAATAATACCTTAAAAACCAATATTTGGACAAATAGATACACCTTTTTTTTCTTTTTCATTTAATATGTATATAATAATAACGCAATCGATCAAAAACCTCTTAACCACTAATCTTTGTACATTAATTTTTTTACATTATGGTTTTTACAAAGAATATTATATTAAGAACAAGCTGTAAATATGCTAGCACAATAAATAAATTATTAGAACATGGTTTGGCATGTCAAATACTCAAACATTTGGCAACTTTAAAATTTTATTCTAGCTAAACATAATTTCAGATCAGATTTTGGTCGGTTTTGGATTGGGCTTGTTGCCATCCAAATCCAACCCGACCCAAAACCCATTTATCAACATCCAAATCCAAATCCATCATAAATGAATCGGTTTGATTGGATATCCAACGGATTCAGGTGGGATTGCCATCCCTAATTATTACTACTTTATCCAATATTTTACAATCATGACACACTTCTACAAGCGAGTGGGTATTTCTAAATGGTAGAGGTGTTGTCTCTTAGGTTTTTAAGAAACAGACATATAGTAGTTCCACCATGATTGTAGAGTTTATGACTCTGGTTTTTACTAGTAAAGAAGCAAAATGATTGGAGGATCTTTTGTATAAGATTCCATTGTGCCCCAAGCCAATATAGCCTATTTCTATCCATTGTGATAGTGAGGCTATACTTTCAAATGCATAAGAGGGTGAGGTGTATAATTGAAAGTCCGACCACATTAGTGCGAGACATAGTTATGTGAAACAACGCATGAAAATTGGGTGATCATTATAGATTTTTAAAATGCAAGTCAAAATATAGCGGATCCCTTAACGAAAGCTTTAGTAGAGACTTGGAAATGAATAAGTAAAGGGATGAGTTAAACCCGTTAATTTTAGTCACCCATGATGGACCCTCAACCCAACGCCTGGTACAACACCAGGTCTTGCATTCGATAAAGAGTTCTATCATCCTTGTGATTGCAAGCACTAAAAGTAAAATTCCATTCCAAATATAATGCTTGGTAACCTATGACAAAGGGAAAAGGAGATTGAGTGTAAGTTCTTAATGGACCCGAGGAAATTATTAAATGTCGTTTTGCACAGACATGATCAATGGGGTATACCTAAATGAGCGTGAAGTTTAGCTGCTTCAAGGATTATTTTAGTGACATGAGTTTGTCTCTGTTACACTCATGTAGGGTTGTGTGTGGAGACATGTGTGGTTAGTCAAACGGACTCGTATGGTTCAAAGGATAGTCTACCATTAGGCTCCGACAAACTGTAACATGCCTTCACTAAGTGAGGATCAATCGGAAGACACTCTCACTTATGCGTAGAGACTTCTTTTAACTTCGAGATGTTGCTTAAATTGTATGGGAATGTGTGTATTTTGAAAATAGTGGGGGAATGTTGATGTATTTTCAAAATAAAGTGGTTCCAAGAAGGTGTGGCTTTCCTTAACCAGGTCGGGTATATCTCGCCTTCTATCTGCTTTTCATTGGAGGATGATGATGGAGGGAGTGGATCGAGCTTAAAAGCATCGAATGTTTACTTGTTATGTATTTTGGCTTAAATATGTAGAAATCAAAGTTTGGATAAGTGTGTCGACAAACAGAGCAGGTATGGCCGTTAATTTTTGTGCACTAGTTTTTGATTTTTGTAAATTGATTTACTAATTTGGAGGGATGTATCCCTTGGTAATTAACATGTGTTTAATGATGTTTATTGATATGTCTCCTCACAAGAGACACATTGTTTTCTATATAAAGCCCCACATTTGGCATTTGTAAAGTACCAAGAACAATTTATTCTCTCTTTGTCTCTTAAAAAGTCTCGGTCATCTTCCTCTTTCTATGCTCTTACTCTCACTTTATTTTTGGATTTTATTGTATCCCTTAGACTATTTCGGTATCCAAGAAATATGTCTTAAGAAAAACGGTTCACTGCGTGCCTTGAAACCGGTGGTTGTTATTGATACATGTTATATTATTTCCCTAACAAATTTGTATGTTTTCTACAAATTATACCAACAATTAATACTTATGTTGGAAAAATGATACAAGCTAAACTTAAGTGTTATGGAAAAATATTCTAACTGTGCCTATTTACCGGTCGTTTACCGTTATTAGTCGTTTAGGGTTATTAAAATTGTGACCGCTGGGAATTAAATGACAATATAGCCGTTGAACTTTATTACGTCCATTTATAGCCTTTGGAATTCATTCTAGCCGATGACTTAATGCTTGTTACCGTTTATAGCCGTTGGAATTCATTGCACCCGTTTTTTTAATGCTTGTTACCGTTTTCTACGCTATATATATGCCATTAGCTATAACAACCAAAAATACACACTCTCGGTCTCTCTCTCTCTCTCTCTCTCACTCTCTCTCTCAGTTTTTCTCTCCTAAAATTTGGGTAAAGTTCAAGGCACTCCTACCCGGCAATTAACGAGTGCACATTAAAAGTCGGATCGCGTTAATCATGGAGGACGGCTGCCGGTTATACTGTATGCACCCGAGCAGTAGCGAAATCGTCTTTTAGGACAGTGGCCTTTACCACGGCGCGATATCATCGTTTTTTGTAAGATCTTTCCAATTACTCTCTCCTTCGTTGAATGTTCTAATTGCTCCTCTGTTTCAGTACTATTTTGATTGCTGTTTTTAGATAGTTTTCTATGAATTTGTTTGCTGCAATTCGCTGCAATTTTACTATTTTTCAGTGTGATTTTACTACAATTTTGCTAAAATATTTAATGAACTTTTACTGGTGTTTTTCGCTATAAAGTTTCCAGTAATTTTAGCTACAGTATTCCAGTATTTTTTACTGCTGTATTTTACTATTTATCCCAGTTATTTTCACTGTATTTGACTGTGAATAGTCAATTTTTCTAACAATCTAAAAGACGACTTGTGTAATCTACTATAGCTACGAGCTTACTCTTATAGACATATCTAAAAATACTTAGTGTGAGTGATTAGAACATAATTATGTGATTAGATTAAAGAAGACATTCAAGGAAAATATTATGCTGTTTATTTTGCTTAAGGCTTAATTGTTACCTCCTAAAGTCACGGGTAGTGCTGTTTAAGTGCGCGACAACGATGCATAGTGAAGAGAGAAAAAAAGTAAGGCGCAATTGGTCCAAGGCTTTCTTAGCTGTTTAAGTGCACCTAAGCAGAAACGGTGAAGATCCGATGAGGGCTGGTGGGTTGTCCTCGCCCTTAGTTTAATATTGGAGTATGCATAAATTGTTGAATCTTCAAACCTATCATTAAGTATCTAAAACTAATGAGTATAAAAATACTCTTCTTTCTTAAAGATGCTTAAATAAATATGTTAGAACCAAAATATAATTTAAAACTGTTTTTGTCCTATGGTGACCGATTTTTTTTGCATGAAAAACCAAAAGTTTTTTTTTATTTCTTTCCCACACTATGAGCTCTGGTACAAAAATTAAAATTTCGCTACACTTGACTATAGCATTTATCAATAGTATTTATTTGCATCTTTAATTCACTGGTAACCCATGATTGTGATAATGAGCATTGACCAAATAAATGGTCACGTAATTAAAACCAATAATTATAAAAATTCAGTTTATTTTGGCCACCTAAAAGAGGTCAATTTTGCTTGTGCTATCGACAAATGAGACATATTTTGGGTTATAATGAAAATGATCTAATTGAGGCTCAAAATGGCTGCCCAAACGAAAATTATAAAAATATATTTTTGATAATATGACTTTTGATATTTATCCATGAGAGATACTTGCTATTTACATTATGATTAGGACAGTTTTGTCTAATTCATTTGGATAAGTTTTGGCATGTTCATATGAGGTTTCATCCCCTCATATGTAGAACAAAATTGTTTTATTTGATTAAGCTTTATGATCTTATGTGATGCACATATTAAACTTATGTTGTTTAGATAAACTCACACTCATATACCTTATGCCTCAAGCTAGCGAAATATGGTGGATATAACCTAGTAAAATAATAATGATCATTTTGCAAGAACTTGTTTGGATTGCATTATATTTTGGACTTATGAAGGACAATGTAAATTATATTGGTTTTTATTTAGTTCGGTTGAGGAAATGATACCCCACCCTGATAGAAATATATAAAAGATACTCTTAACGGGTGTAAACCAATTAGCAGCAGAGTGGGTATTCAAAAACAAAATTGAAGGTTAACGGTTAAATAAAGGTCAAAACTAGTGATCGAAGGATAGACCAAAAAAACATAAAATTAATTTTTGGAATGACTAAGTACTAGATCCGAAAAAGGATATGAGCCCGATATAATGGGTAGGAGGCGGTGACGGGTATCAGCGGGGTACACCTTGTTGCCATCCCCGAAAATATAGAAGCATTTGAAAGAACTTGCAGAATCAAGTGCAAATATGTACTTTTTACACATGAAAAAAAAAAGTTGAAATGTTTTTCCCAAAAAGAGATTTAGGAGATTTCAATTGGGGAAGGGTGTTAAGTGAAATTGTAAATCAATGCTAAATTCAAGAATGGAGTCTTGAACCTAGAATTGGCAACTCTTAGGTTAAGCATGCCTAGCTGCACATCTTGAATCCCTTGTGTTGGTAGAGTATGGTATGTTTGAGTTTTAACCATCAGATTAACCTTGTATGTGAGAGTTGTTTTCTTGCATATATTTGAGTGACCTATTGAAATAGTTGATCATTATAAAGGGCTAATAGGACTTGTGAGTTCTTGGAGATCTATGTGTGATTTTGTATATTAATCTCCATGTTAATGTGTCTCGTGTATTTCCCATGGCCATGTTTGCAGTATTGTGAATATGTTGTTACATGTTACTTGAAATGATGAAAATCATGTTGTTTTAAGTGTTGAAACATGTCCTTTTCAAGCAGAATGTGCTGCTACATATTGTTTTGGCCATATGTTGCTGTCCATATAGTCATATATAGATTGTGGGCTGTAAGATGCTTATGTACATGCTGTTATGGACTTTTACATGCTAGATTTTGCAAGTACTAGAGTAATACTTGATGTTTATGATGTGCAACTACTGTATGTCGTGTACATACAGCAGATTATGAATTTAGTTTCTGAATGTTGTTGTCCATACTGGTATTTTGCGAGATTTTGGACTGTTTTGCTGAATTTCAGGTTGTAATTGGGAAAAGATGATATGTATGAGTCATATGTGGGCTTGTGTTGTCGTTAGAGACTTATTATGCCCTTATGATTATTGTTTCGTGTCTTCTTTTCTAGTTTTTACGAAAAGGGTAAGGTGCAGGTCATATGAGAACCCAGATAAATCATAGGCTTGGTATTTAGCTTGTGCCTAGATACCTTGTTTGGGTTATTGTCATATGTTGTATGCTCATGTTGGTCATTTGGATGACATACTATATGACCCTAATGTTCACTTGATGAGGAGAAAAACATGGCGTTGCGTCATAAGCAAAACATGCTAAAGTGATTGATAGCATTATGGTTTGATGAAAAACACAACATTCATCCTATTATTTCATATGTCAGTGGTAGACCTAGTCTACATACATTGATCCAAATGATGAATATTGAAATTCTTTAGTTAAATTGTTGAGGTACTAGTGAAGTACTATGAATGGGGTTTACATTGTAATAGACTCCTTGTTGTGTTGGATGTCTAATATTAATAAGAGATATTCTACTAATGACAATATATTTAGGCTCATTAGTGAGCTATATGTTGTGACACCTCTCTGAAGCCTACATTATTTAGTTGTCCTTAAAGATTGAGTTAGCAAGTAGAAAAATTGAACGGCTTAGGAATGTAGTGTGAGACATTCCATTGTGGGTGTTGGAAGAGCACTTCAGAGCCTATAAGATATGTTGTTTGATCATAATCTTTTTGATTATTGTGTTTTTGCCAATGTTTGCTAGTTATAGCTAGCTCATAGAAATTGATTATGACGAAAATATTATTTTGGTGACTGTCCAAAGTCAGTGTAAATAGCTTGACAATGCTAGCACTTGGGCTCGAGAACCTTGAAGAGGCTTGGGATGCCTTCAGTTGAATTGTAAAAGGAACCTTGTGAATTATGGTCTCTTGTACCTCTTTTTCTTGAGATCACCTAATATTTGATACAATATTAATAGTACATGGACTACTCTTAATGATAATAATGCATGTACTCGAAGTACGATAAAAATGGGTATATGGTCTTTTGTGACCTAAGTATATGGTCTTTTGTGACCTAACCTGGTGGTGATCCAATTGATTTGAGATGATAATGTTTCATAATTGTGATAATATGTGGATTGACAAGTTTGCGGTATATGTTTTTTGTGCCAATTGTGTATACGATATACGTACGATGTGTACTACTTAAGTACTTGGGGTGGAGATATGATTTTATTGATATGATATTTCCTCCACTATTGTGTTATATTGACTTTTCTTGAAGTTGGCAGGCGATGGAGCTAGTTGTTCAATAGCTCGTTGCAGATACCTCAATGTGGGGGTAAGAACAACTCGTGATTGACGTTGGCAATGGTTAACTCTCAAGTACCGCTTTGTTGCAATACAGGTGAAATGCCATGTATGATGGTTGAGCTTGATGCTTTAACCTAACCTATAGTCCATGATGGGTGGTGTGGACACTATAGCCGTTGAACTTTATTACGTCCATTTATAGCCGTTGGAATTCATTATAGCCGATGACTTGATGCTTGTTACCGTTTATAGCCGTTGGAATTCATTGCACCCTTTTTTTAATGCTTGTTACTGTTTTCTATGCTATATATATGCCATTAGCTATAACAACCGAAAATACACACTCTCGGTCTCTTTCTCTCTGTCACTCTCTCTCTCGGTTTTTCTCTCCTAAAATTTGGGCAAAGTTGAAGGCTCTCCTACCCGGTAATTAACGAGTGCATGTTAAGAGTCGGATCGCGTTAATCTTAAGGGACGGCTGCCGGTTATACTGTGTGCACCGGAGCAGCAGCGAAATAGTCTTTTAGGACAGTGGCCTTGACCACGGCGCGATATCATCGTTTTTTGTAAGATCTTTTCAATTACTCTCTCCTTCGTTGAATGTTCTAATTGCTCTTCTATTTCAGTATTATTTTGATTGTTGTTTTTAGATAGTTTTTGCTCAATTTTTTTGCTGCAATTCGCAGCAATTTTACTATTTTTAGTGTGATTTTACTACAATTTTACTACAATATTTACTGAACTTTTACTGGTGTTTTTTGCTGCAAAATTTTCGGTAATTTTACCTACAATATTCCAGTATTTTTCACTGCTATATTTTACTATTTATCGCAGTTATTTTCACTGTATTTCACTGTGAATAGTCAATTTTTCTAACAACTTAAACAATACAACATAACATAAATGTCACCCCTGGGTACAATCCATAAACCCATCTTTCATTTGATAGAAAACGCCGCTGAAAACCATCAGGAAACCTTTATCTTCATGTTATAATAATTTAGAAAAGGAGTTAAGGTAGAGTGTATTTAATTTATGTATTTAATTATACTTAATATAAGTTTATTAATTCATCACAAAATTACTTAGTTAACATTATATTTTATAATTCAAATATATTTTTCAAAGTTATTCAACACATAAATAAATACATAAATCAAATATACATTTTTTTCAGTAAATAATGCAATACAACAATAGGCGCGCTCACTAAAGCGAGGCTTGAACCAACTAACAGGTTGACAAGGAAAAAAGCAAAAAATAAAAGCAACAAGAGAAGCTGTGATAAATTAAATATACATAGGAAAATTTGTACTTAGGTCCCCTAAAATTTGAACATTTATCACCTAAGTGCTATGATATTTCAATTTATATAATGGGCTACCTTGAGGTTCAAATATTTTATTATTCAAGCATCGTGAAATTTTAGTTTTATTAATTGAAAACTAAGCATAATTTTGATAATATATTAGTATTTTTATTCCAATTTGTTGGTTTTTGCTAACATGACAAATAATTTTAAAAAAAACTTAGATAATTCACATCAACAATTGATGTATTATTTTATGGCAATTCAATAAATTTTTGATCAACATTGGCATAACTTATATAATACGTACTACATGAACTTTTTTTTTTTTTTGGTAAACAGTTGGTCATATTCTTACAAAAGTTCTTCAAATTCTACCATATGATAGCTATATAATAAAATATTTAAATCTCTTGTACCTCATTATGTATATTAAAATTTAAGGATATCTAGATAACAAATACTCAAACCTTAGGGTATTTAAGTAATAATTTCCCATATATATGATAACTGCGAACAACAACAACAACAACGACAACAAATACAATGTCTGGAAGGCTCCCCCAAGACATGGTCTGAGGAGAGGGGTGACTTACCTCTGTAAGGTACTACCCTAAAACCCTAAACATAAAAACGGAACAATACTTACAAAATTAGTTTAAAGGTCAAAGTCAAGTCAAATAAAGTAATACTAGACATGCAAGTATGAAATCAACACTAGAGTATCAACAATAGAGAACATGGAAGCCTAGGGACACTATGAACTGATATCCTTATGCTACTCACTCCTAACTGCTATGTCAACCACACATACTTATGATCCCCACTAAGCTCTATTTAAGGCTATTTCTTGATTAAGGTTTAGATGGGTAACGTGAGGTCTAATTTTCTCCATCCAATTTTTCTTTGGTCTGCCTGTACCTCTCCTCTGGTGCTTACGTAGTTGTTTACATTTCCTAACATGAGTAGTAGTCAGTCTCCTCCTAACATGTCCAAGCGATTGTTGTTATTCACATAATAACTTCGTTTTAATAAATTATTTTCAGCATTTAATGCCAACCCCAACATCCTAGCACATGAACATACCACCTTTGTGAAACTGCATTAAATTTTTCCCCATATGTTCTATAGCTTCAACCCCCCCCCCCCCCCCCCCCCCCCCCCCAAAAAAAAACCCCACATTCTCCCCCTATTTCCACTTGCATTTCACTACATCAACTTCCATAACTACAATCATATTCAACTCCTACTGAACCAATCTTTATATATTAGTATACAACATCATCTATCCTCAAAACCCACAAATATTTTTGTTAAACCAAAGTTTTTTTTTTTTTGATAAACCAAAGTTTTCTATGATGGGAAGCGGCAGTAGAAATTCAGTCACCTTGCTAATTCTCTTGCTATTTTCTTGCATTTGCTTGGTTGGTAGTCATCAAATTGGTGGGTCATCAAGGCAAATGACTAGGGTTTTCAGAGCAATGAGGCCCTCGGCATCAGCTTCGACCCAGGAGGTATTGGGTTCCAAGCCCAAGGGGGTTCCAGTCAACCCATCAGGCCCGTCCCCTCGCCATGATAGCATTGGGCTACAAACTTGTCCTTGAAGGTTCTTTGGATGTGTTTTGTTAATGTGTTCATACTAAGGTTTACATAGCTTTTATATCGGTAAAATTTTTTTTAAATGGTACTAATGAATACGAGAAAAGGAAATGAGAACGCATATTGTTAATTATGTGCACAATGAGGGAAAACATTTCAATAAAAAGAACATAAAGTTGAACGTGTTTTAGGAAAAGAAAAAGAAAGGCATTGGCATCATCATTGCCAACTCATTGGCCATATTACCATCTAGTTGTTACGTAGGTGCGTATGCATTTCTAGTTACCATGTTTTTTTATAGTTATGATATGTTGCCATTGTGCTCTTTTTTCAAAACATGTTACACTACATGTGTAAATAATAAACATTATGCTCTTTTTATCCCCTTTTCAAACATATGGCTCATTTTAGGTATTTTTACCATTTTGCAGTCATCATTAATATAGATTTGTGTATTTGTATAAAATCCCTTGGGTTGGCAAAATATCAAAAATAGCCTATCTACAAAATGGATAATGTTACACACATCTTTCTTTTCGTGTGCTAAAGTGGGGAATGGTCAAGTTCTTTGTCAATTCAGTTTAATTTTTATAGAGATCAAGGTTGATCAACAACTTGTATTATGGCGTTAATGATGAAGTTGTAAGGATGCATAGATAAAGATGGTATACAGTCAATAGATATTGAGAATATTTTATCTTTAGATGTTTTTTCTTTAATAATTATTTTGATCTTCAGATGAATTATTGTTTATTTAATGTGAGAGATATATGTAGAACGTTCAAGTAAAGTTCTATCCTAAAAAGTTGGTATTAGATGAAATTCTTCATATTATTTGTCGCAACTGTCGTATGAAAAATAATATTAACGATTTGATTTTTCAGTTTTTAATTACTAAATATTACTAATAAAACAAAATCGTTTTTTCGATATGATTTTAAAAAAAATAACTTTTTTTTTGTTTTTTTTTTTCAATTTTAACTAAAATTAGATTAATCTAAACATAAAATAAAATAAAAAACAAAAGAAAATCATTTCTACGCTATGTGTCTTTGAAGTGTAATTTATATTTTTTGGCTTATTGTTTTCAATTTTGACTCCAATTATTACTTTGGTATGCTAAGTTTAAGCATTTGTCTCCTAGGTACCATCACATTTCAATGTATAAATTGTAGTACCCTAAATTTTAAATAGTTTATCACTAAGGTACCTGAAATTTTACAATTTTACCAAAAAATACCATTTTATGGCAATTTCATAGACTTTCCTTGTAAAATGCTTAAATTAAACATGTTTTAGACAAAATATTAATATTTTCATGAGAATTTGATAATTATTTCCTAATGTAAAAAATGACAAATGATTGTAGCAATATTAATTATGTAGTTTACATCAATATTATTTGAATATTTTATCACAATTCGCATAAGTATATTAATGAAAAAATTGGCATGACTTATATATAATGTTGTAGTCATATATTATATCATCATTTTTTTTTTAAATTAATCGGATTCTTACAAAAATTCATCAAACTTTGATATTGGAAGGTGATAATATTTAAATTTCAAGATACCCCATTACAAATATATATATATGTATATATGTATTGAAATGTCAGAATGATTACGTGATAAATGATTAAACCAAAAGTTGTGTAAATTACAATTTCCCATACTAAATATTGCAAAGAAAAAGATACGAAGTAGGGCCTAAAATAATTCAATGAACACGGCATGATCTTTTTTTGTGAGTGAGATACAGTGGTTCGTGGGACACATCTAACCCATAACCACTTTAGACTTTTATCCAAACAGATCGAGTCATTGTCAGCATAATTTTGCCTTGCAATCATCTTATATATAGATGCAGATGTGTGGATATATATGCAAGTATAAGGTAGAGTTGCCGAAATTGGTATAGTAATTAGGACTTTTCTGTCAAGTTAGAGGTTTTGAATTAGATGATCCCTCACCCTCCAAATAGTTTGTATCTCTGTAACGGGACACAAGTTATACTTTCCTTGCCATAAGAAAAATAAATGTTAAAATCTAATAATTTCCTCTATTCTCTTCTTTTTATTTTTGATAATTAACGAGAAACTAGCAATACAAACCAAGCGCACCACAAGAGCGGGGCCCAAGCTAGCACACAAACTTGAAACAAGACAACATAGAAAGAATAAAAATACAAGATACAAAGATCCTCCACCATAAAATACATTCCTAACTGAAGCAAAGTTCATTATATGCCCCCTGATGGGCTCCTGATGTCCTCCATCATCTTTTGGA
The DNA here is from genome assembly GCA_018398585.1 of Simmondsia chinensis. Lineage (NCBI taxonomy): Eukaryota > Viridiplantae > Streptophyta > Magnoliopsida > Caryophyllales > Simmondsiaceae > Simmondsia > Simmondsia chinensis. The sequence continues at coordinate 14,794,589 of JAGTTD010000018.1, read as the reverse complement.
TTTTTCGTTGGGCCATGAGCAAGGACCACTCACTTCCATCGTGACACACTCGTGGAACTTAATAGACACCATGGACATAGAACAAAAAGATGGCCTTACACATCTACTATACACTAAGCCACAAGACCAACTAACAACGAATTCTAAAGTGATGCTTTTTGTGTACTTTATACATTCATGACCACAAATTCACCATCGCACAAACATCATTAATGATTAACACCCTATCAATAACACACCAATGCACCACACAAGATCGTTATTGCACCATGCGACTGATTCCTCTTTCATAGCAACACCCAATAATCGAACGAAAGCACCACCGAACACAATGCCTCTCGACATCCTGCACCTCAAATACAAGCACCACCCAACCCTTAAGCACCATAGACAAACAGGATCACTACCTGTTGCCTACAACAAACGACCACCACCGTTTCATTGCTGTGGGCCATCATAAGACATGCAACACATGTGTTGTTCATGCCATGGGAGAATGCCACTCCTGCACCTCCAAGGACCACCAAAAGACACCAACCACCCATACTCCTGAACTGACACCTAAGACCACCATTGCTACCTATCACCACATAAACCTAAAAAAAAACAGACAACCTTTGTTCTTGAATCATCAACCTCACACCTCCTAAAAGCGCATAAGAACCACAAGCACTCAGTTAAAAAGGAAGACAACTCCCAACCTGAAACTGGACAACGTGCAAAAAATAAGACACACCACATGTACAAAAGCGAAATAAACCGTAAGAACTCAAATCTATAGCAGAACATCACCAATTGGAGTAGAACAACAACATCAATGGAGAACGAAGCCAAATTAATTGGACTCTTAAGAAAAGTCTGATACTCCTTTGAATCCTCCGGAGTCCCAAATCCAAAGATGATGTCATTTACGGTTCAACCTCTTGATTGAATGTTATGAATCGTGCATTTTATTGTAATTTTTGGTTGTAATTGTTGGTTAGTGTTTCGTGGTTGAGATGTTTGATTTTAAATGTCGGTTGGGGTAGGTTTTGGCGCCAAATGCTGTTATTTGGTAAAGCCGGGTCAAACTGCAGAGTTTAGGCGGGAAAATCTGTTAGTTTTGGTTAGCTTGGGATTGTCTTGATGCAATGTACCCGAATGTGTATAAATAGGGCCCTAAGCTTGTAATTCAATCATTCAATGAATAAAATCTGAATTTCCTTTTGGAATTTACTCTATTTCTCATCTCCTTCTCTATTTTCTCATCCCCTTTCACTTCTCTTCTCATCTAAACTCCCCTTCTACAAGGTTAGACTTTCAATTCTTGATTGGAAGCTAACAATTGGTATCAGAGCCGGTTCAAGCAATCAATTGATTGATTGAGGCTGGCTAAATCGAAGGAAAACATGACCGAAGGTGTAAGAACTAGGTCTGGAGCTAGAGGTGCCAGTGCACCTAGTTCAATAATGAATTCTGCTGCTGCTGTTGCAGGTTCTAGTGCAGATGCATCAATTGATCACCATCGGGAGTTATATGACAAGTTCGAACAGCTGAATGCTAAGTTTGATGCTAAGTTTGATAAGCAGAATGACAGCATTCAGCAAATATTGAGGATGCAGCAGGCAATGTTGGAAAAGGATGCAAATAAGGAGGATCAGTTGCAACAAATTGAGAAGAAACTTGTGCACTTGCAAGATCAGATTAATAAGCAAAGAGAATCAAGTGTTGATGCGATCCTTAAGCCGGCTAGCCAGATCTTTCACCAGGTTGAGACAGATCAGTAGCAAGGCAACGCGGACAGACCTGAAGGTCTGGTGAGAACTCGAGGAAAATCTCCGATAGTGCAACCAGATGTAGAACCTTCAATTCACATCAGATCAGCTGAAAATCAACTTGTACAACCTAAAATTGATGTAGATAATCAGGATCGTGCCTCAGGACAAGTACATTGCAGATCGAGTGCCTTGAAAGCAGGCCACAATGCCAGGCCACACAATTCTGTTTTGCATCACAGAGTTGCAGCTGATGAGTTCGAGCATTTTGATAGACCTCCTGATCGACATTTTCAGCATAGATCCATGAGTAATGACAACACATTTGGTGGAAGGAGTGGCACTTACAGGAAGCTAAGAGTGGAAATAGATCCTTTTGATGGAAGGCAACCGGAATCATGGCTAAGAAGGTGTGATCGGTACTTTCAGTATTATAACATACCTGAGGATGAAAAGCTCCAACTAGTTGCAGTTCATTTACACGGTGATCATGAGGTTTGGTATTATAGTTTGTTGAAGAGCAAACCTAACCTTTCTTGGGGCCAATTCGTAGAAGAAATGTGTGAATGCTATGGAGAGGATGAGTCAACCGATGTGGTGGATAGCTTTAACAAGTTGTCCCAAACCTCAACCGTGAGAGAATATATGATCAAATTTGAGAACGTAAGGGCCAATTTGCTGTCCGTTCTTTCCATTGCTCTTGAGGATGCTGAATCTTATTATGTCTCATGTTTTGTAAGTGGATTAAAGCCAAGGATCAAGAATATGGTGAAGGTCATTGGTCCTAAGACTTTGTCAAGTGCTTACCACAAGGAAAAGTTGATTGAAGCTACTCAAGCTCAAACAATTGACAAGAACAAGCAGCATAACAGCAAGTTCAGACCTCAGCAGAAGACTTCTGGTACTGGTTTTAAGCGTGCAGTTGACAGGAGCTTAGTGAGGCTTTGCTTTCGTTGTAATCAACCATATCAACCTGGTCATAGGTGCAAAACACAAGCCTTAATGTATGCAAGGGGGTCCCGTGCTGGTGCTGATTCTGGCAGTAACAATTCAGAAGCAGAAAGTGATAGTGTTGGTCCTACTTCACAAGATGAATTGAGTGATGATGAAGTTGAGATATCTATGAAGGCATTGACAGGGAGTGGGGTTCATAATACCATTAAAATCAGAGGCAAGGCCGGTAAAGCCTCTATTATTGTTCTTATTGATAGTAGAAGTACACATAGTTCTATTGATCCCAAGTTGATTAAGAAGGTAAGGCATGAGGTGACCAAGACTCAACCATTGGCTATTATGGTGGCTGATGGAAACTCCTTAACAACTCAAAACAAGTGCCTAGCATTCCCATGATCTATGCAAAATCATCAATTTACCTTTGATTTTAGAGTTCTTCCTTTGGGAGGTTACGATATGGTGCTTAGGGTGGATTGGATGAGAACCTTCAACCCGGTTGTGTTTGATTTTGATAAAATGACCGTGGCATTTGAGGTTCATGGCACCAAAGTATCTTTGCAAGGCATATCAAAGGAAGCTCAACTGAAGTTGATAAATGGCAAGCGCTTACATGGTAGCTTCAAAAAGAATGCAATACAATGGTTGGAACAATTATTCATGATCTCACCTGTAGATCTGCAGCAAGATATACAGCCTGAAGTTCATGTTTTGCTCAAGGAGTTTAAAGATATCTTTGAGGCACCAAAGAGCCTTCCTCCCCAAAGAAGTGTTGATCATGCCATACCACTTCAAGCTAATTCTAATCCGGTGAAAATCAGGCCATACCGCTATGCTCATGCCCAAAAATCAGAGATTGAAAAACAGGTTGATGAGCTGCTGTAGAAGAGCTTCATTCGACCAAGCCATAGTCCTTTTGCTTCACCCGTGATTCTTGTCAAGAAGAAGGATGGCACGGCTCGAATGTGCATCGACTATCGTCAGCTGAATTCTTTGACGGTGAAGGATAAATTTCCTATTCCTGTTATTGACGACTTGCTCAATGAGTTATATGGAGCACAGTTTTTCTCTAAGCTTGACTTAAGACAGGGATATCATCAAATTAGAGTTCTCGAGCCGGACATACACAAGACCACTTTTCAGACTCACCATGGGCATTTCGAGTTCGTTGTGATGCCTTTCGGTTTAACAAATGCTCCGGCCATATTCTAAGCAGCTCTGAGCGACATTTTCAAGCTTTATTTGAGGAGATCGGTGCTGGTTTTCTTCGATGATATATTGGTCTATAGTTCATCCTATGAAGATCACCTTAATCACCTCAAAGAAGTATTCATTGTGATGCGGCAGAACAGGTTTTATGCCAAGCTATCACAGTGCACTTTTGCTTAGTCCAAGCTTGAATATTTGGGCCATATAATCTCTCATGAAGGTGTTTCTACCGATCCTTCTAAGGTGCGAGCTATGCAAGATTGGCCAACTCCCATGACATTGAAGCAATTGAGAGAGTTCTTGGGGTTGACCGGTTATTATAGAAAGTTCATTAAGGGTTATGGGTCCATTGCAAAGCCCTTAACCGAGCTGCTTAAGAAGGATGCATTCAAGTGGAGTGACCAGGCACAAGAAGCTTTTGATGCCCTCAAGTCTGCTATGTGTAAGGCCCCAGTATTAGCTATGCCGAATTTTGTGGAGGACTTCATTTTGGAGACAGATGCTAGTGGGACTGGTTGTGGGGCTGTTCTCTCACAAAATGGAAGACCAATTGCTTATTAGAGTCAAGCCCTTAGTCCTAAACATCAAGCCATGTCCACTTATGAGAAAGAGTATTTGGCAATCCTCCTTGCAATTGAGAAATGGAGGCATTACTTGGATGGTCATAGGTTCATCATTCGAATGGATCATCAAAGTCTCTAGCATCTTTTGGAGCAAAAAATAGTGACACGATTTCAAAAGAAGGAGTTGATGAAGTTGCTTGGTCATGACTATGCAATCGAGTACAAAAGAGGAAAAGAGAACCTGGCTGCCGATGCTTTGTCAAGGAAGTTTGAGGACCACGAGCGAGGTTTTTGTGGAGCATTATCCATTGTTTTATCTTCTTGGATGGATGAAGTCTACAAATCTTATAAAGGGGACACATTTGCTCAAGAGTGCGTGGCTGCAGCAGCGGTTAAAGGTACTGCCAGAGTTGATAGTGAAGCTGGTGTGATTGTGCAGAGAGGCATTATCCGTTTGCAGAACAAGATTTACATTCCTCGACTGATTTGAGGGATCAGGTATTGAAGGCTTCTCATGATTCAGCTTGGGGTGGTCATTCCGGGGTTGAAGGTACTTATCAAAGAGTTAAGGCATATTTTAGCTGGCACGGTTTGAAGAAATCTGCAACAGAATTTGTGAAGTCTTGTGAGGTGTGTCAACAAACCAAGTTGGGGGATCATCGATACCAAGGACTCTTGCAGCCACTTCCCATTTCGGATGGTGCTTGGATCAATATTAGTATGGATTTTATTGAAGGACTTCCCAAGTCCGATGGTGGGGAAGTAATTTGGGTCGTGGTGGATCGTTTCACTAAATATAGTCATTTTATAGCATTGATTCGACCTGTTACAGCTGAAAGGTTGGCTAAGAGCTTCTTAGACAACATATATAAGTTGCACGGATTGCCCCAATCCATTGTCTCGGATAGGGACAAGATCTTTACGAGCAACTTTTGGCATGAGCTGTTCAAATTGTTAGGCACAACCTTGGCACTCAATTCGTCTTACCATCCCCAATCGGATGGACAAACAGAGCGAGTCAATCAGTGTGTCAGCAATATCTTCGGAGTATGGTTTTTTCATGGCCTTGAGAGTGGAATCAATGGCTTTCTTTAGCGGAGTATTGGTTCAATACTCATTTCCATACTTCACTTGGCACTTCTCCCTTTCACGCATTGTATGGATATGCACCTCCATCTCCAATGTCGCTGCAACAACCAAGTAGTTCTGGATCAGCAGCAGGGGATTTGATTCTGCAGAGACGACAGATGATTCAGCTCCTCAAGGATAATTTACAACAAGCTCGTGCCCGAATGAAATTTTATGATGACAAAAAAAGGGTAGACAAAGCTTTCGAAGTTGGAGACATGGTCTACCTAAAATTACAACCCTATAGACAGTCCTCGTTGGCTGTCTGAATAAATGTCAAGCTAAGCGCACGTTACTTTGGCCCATACAAAATTTTGGAGAAGATAGGCAATTTTGCTTACAAGCTTGATTTACCTTCATATTCATACGTTCACCCGGTGTTCCATGTCTCTTTACTTAAAAAAGCAGGTCAAAAAAGGAGCTGATGTTGCACGGAAGCCACCAGAAGCAGAATCAAATGGTATGTTGCTGCTGCAACCCGTGGCTGTCAAGGGTCGAAGAACGCTGCAGCAGGACTAGAATTCAGTGTAGGAAGTGCTTGTGCAATGGAGCAACTTGAACAAGAGCTTGGTGACTTAGGAAACTTGCAAATTCTTGAAGAGCCAATTCCCAAATTTTACTCCTTGAGGACAAGAAGTTCCTTAAGGGAGAGGGAATGTTATGAATCGTGCATTTTATTTTAATTTCTGGTTGTAATTGTTGGTTACTGTTTCGTGGTTGAGATGTTTGATTTTAAATGTCGGTTGGGGTAGGTTTTGGCGCCAAATGCTATTATTTGGTCAAGCCGGGTCAAACTGCAGAGCTTAGGCGGGAAAATCTGTTAGTTTTGGTTAGCTTGGGATTGTCTTGATGCAATGTACCCGAATGTGTATAAATAGGGCCCTAAGCTTGTAATTCAATCATTCAATGAATAAAATCTGAATTCTTTTTTGGAATTCACTCTATTTCTCATCTCCTTCTCTATTTTCTCATCCCCTTTCACTTCTCTTCTCATCTAGACTCCTCTTCAACAAGGTTAGACTTTCAATTCTTGATTGGAAGCTAACATTGAACTTGACAGAGACGTCATTTGAAACAGTGGGTGACAGAGAGAGAAGAGGCCTCGCGGCAGAACCTTTCAAAAGCCCACTTGAACCCGCTTCAGATCAAGGAGGGATCCTCCGGCACCTCGGACCAGAATTAGACGCTAATATCCCCTACAGAGATTCTCCCGTTAGTCCAGCCACCAGAGCAAATACCAGCACCAAATCCATGTTGACCTACCACCGACACACCTTGCCACCGCTGCTTGGGATTTGATTCTGGCGTTTAAGCCTCGAAATTCTTGTCGGCACCCTTCTCGATCAAGGGCCGCCACAGGGAAAATCGATAGCCAGAACAACCACTAGACCCACACCCCCTTCGAACAAGTGAACTTAAAACTAGAGAAAACATAAATGTATACAAGCACAAGAGGAGATGTTTAAATCTAAGAGAGAGCGAGTCCCTGTATTCGCTTATTATCAAACATTGTCATATTAATGCACCAGTAAAATATAGTGTCATATTACTTAGCATATCAACATTTTAACATATCAACATTAAAAACATTCTGTCCAAAAAAATAACATTAAAAACATTGTATATTAGTAAAAAGGGGAAAAACATGCCCATCTATGAATATTGCATTAACTTTCATAGACAGGGCCACAAAGATGACAATGAGGCTGGGGACTCGTACCTGTGGGATTGTGTCGCTCATGATAACCAAGTTTAATACTCTATTTGACACATAGAATTAAAATTCTACTATCGAATTATAATTTTAATTGTAATTTTAATAGAATTAAAATTTTATTATTTGTATAATAATAAGAATTGGGAGCTGGGAGTTATATTGCCATAATTAATCATCTCAGATTTTTGGTTAATCAGGTTGGATTATTCTGGGCTTTGATCAATAAGAATCGGGCTTCAATCGAATCAAATCATCTTGGGTTCGAGTCATGCCGAGTTTTCAGGTTAATCCAAGTTAAGCTTTAGTGTGATCGGATCACATCACGCTCAAGTTGTGTAAGAATTTTAATAAAATAAAATATGTAAAAAGTTATAAGAAATGTAAGAACACTTAAGATCAAAGGGGAAAATTGGATACTTTTCTTATTCACAATATATCCTATTTATAATGCAATAAAATGATGAAGAATGGTAAACGACATCTAGAATCCTAATTACAATCAAGGAGGGATTACGCCATTCAAGAGAGAAGGAAGGGCTTCCTCATAACTATCCTAGTAACTTCTAAACTATTTACAAAATATATTTAATTTTAATTACTCGAAGAAGACACATAAAAATCATAATTTCAACACTGCCCCTCAAATTGGAGCATTAAGATTGATCATGCCCAACTTGAAAAGAAGTGAGGAAAAAGATGGAACACCAAGTGCTTTGGTAAAGATGTCCGCTTTTTTCCCCGCGGATAGTACAAAAGACGTGGTGATCACCTTTGTCATACGACGTTCTCTATCAAAATGACAATCAATTTCGATAGGTTTGGTGCGTTCATGAAATACTGGATTTGATGCTATGTGAAGAGCAGCTTGATTGTCGCAAAATAATAATGCTGGTTGGACTACAGGCACGATAAGATCAAGAGAAATTGACACGACCAAACTGACTCAATTGTAACTATGGCCATGGCACGATATTTGGCCTCGGTCGACAAACGTGACACAACTGATGTTGCGATCATGTGTTATTTGACAAGGTAGTGAAGTGGACGATGACTTGTACAACATGTCGCAAATGTTGCTGATGACATGTCAAATGACGTGCGAAGTGTCACAAAAACTGGCAAAAAGAGAGCCCTTATGCAGGTAGAGGTAATGGGATGCATGCGGTTATCTTCGGCAGTGTCTTATGGTTCCGATTCCAAATTTCGGTTAGGGAGAGGACTTTGATGGTTGTTCCAGATAACGTTTGTCAGTGGCAAATCTAGAGGTCGGTTACTGTATTATGGCCAACAGCGTATGAAATGTCTCTTTATGGTCTTAGAACTCGGAAAATGATGATCACTTTGAATAGTCCTCATAACCCTGTGGATGTTCCGGCTCATTTAGAAGAATCACCTTTTCGCATGAGGGTGTCTGAGTTGGTGGCGTCTCCTACCTATGCGGTCATAGTCTAGGGGTCAGGAGTTCGATTTTTACTAAGGATATACTCATGACTTACCTGCTCATAGATGCTTGTGGGCTGTTCTCATAGGCCGGTGTTGGTTGGGACAACCCAATCCCTCGTCACCACAAAAGAATCACCTTTTCCTGCATCGAAGAGTGTGGGATGTTCTAGAACCCACTCCCCGCATTGGTGAAACACCCGATCAAGAGAACACAAAGGCGGAACATTAGGCAATGGCTGCCACAACTATACATGCCAGTAATCACATATGGTTGTATTTTATCTTAAATTGTACATAAAATAAGGCATTTTGTAAACTTTGCAGTAATAGACAATGTTAGAGCCATCCAACTGGTGGAGGGACAGGTAATTTATCGGCACACCATGGAATTCTCCACCGTGACTTAAGTGCACGTGAACCACAACAATCCTCCCTGCAACATTCGTCTAGTATACTTCGTAACTTTAGGTTTGTTGAGGGCATTGTTAAGAATAAGGTGTTGTCTATGATGAAACATTCTCCCTTATTGTAATGCTCAAATCCATTTGGATTATGCTTTCTATTCTTGCATACTATGATTACAAAATTCGGCAATTGGAATCAGGCTTTCTAAATGGTGATTTAGATGAAGATGTGCCCATGACCCAACCTCAAGGGGTTAGCATGCTTGCTAATTACCAAATATTCAATATCAAAAAGTCCATAATTGGACTAATGTAAACATCGAGGAGATGGGAAAATTCATTTTAATAAGACTATAGAAAAGTTGGATTTTCTTGTAAGTGAAGAGGAATTATTTGTGTACAAAGGGGTCGGTGGGAGCACTATCATGCTCTTGGTATTCTATTCATTCTCCTCATAGGAAATGATATCCGTACACTATATAATGCGAAGGTTTGGCTAATAACTATTTCTCCATGAGGGATTTTGGGATAAGTATCTTATATTTTGGGTATCAAACTTTATAGTGATAGAAAAAGAATGATGCATTGATTATCCCAACCACATACTTAAACAACGTACTGAAGGCGTACAATATGAAAACTTCAAGAAAGCTTTTCTTCTGATTGGAATGGAAATTGTTCTTATTTGATAGGATTTTCATCAAACCACAGTAGAGCAACAATGCATGCATTGGATTTGAGATGATATTTTGCATATGCAATTGGAGTGGCAAGCAAGTATCACACTAACCTCAGCAAGGCTTATTGGAAAGCGATCAAGTCCATACTTAAGGATTTGAGAAATGATAAGGACTAGTTTCTAATGTTTGGTGATTATGAATTCAAGCTTGAAGGCTTCAGGAATTCTAGCTTTTTATCCGAAATATGATGGCAAATCAACGTCATGCTATGTTTACACCTTAAATGATAGAAGTTTTGGTTAGAAAAGTACCCAACCAAGTATGGCTGCTTATTAAGTGACAGAGATCGAATACATTGCAGATGGTTAGGCTGCTAAGACAGTAGTTTTGATAAGGAAGTTTATCACTAAGTTAGGAATGGTTCCTTCTACTAAGCGGCAGGTACCCCTATTTTCTAATAAAAATGTTGTGGTAGCTGGGACTAAGGAACCAAGGTTGCCACAAAAGTCCAAACATGTCCAAAACTGCTACAACCTCATTGCAATGATCGCTAACATAGGACATGTTATCGTGATGAAGTTGGATGGAAATGGAAATATACCAATTTTATTTACTAAGACCTTGGGATCAAAGAATTTTAATGGCCACAAGCGTACATTAGGTGTGAAATGGCTCTGAAGTGCAAGTGGGAAATCGAAGAAAATATATGTACTTCAGAACCAATCACTTAGAATTGAGAATCAAATTTTTCCGTATGAATTTGTACATTTGTAATATATAATGAAAGTTTATTTTAATTGCACTATATTCTTTCTCGTGTTTACTGTGTTCTTGCTTTATAGACACATTAGCATGACAAAGCCCGTAAGATTTATCCATTGGGATTAGTGGTGTGAAGTGAGTCATAATAATGAGAGCTAATACCTTCGCACTGTCCTTAAATGTTCTTGGTCGTAGGACCCTGCAATAATACTTGGCATATATGGATCTTAAAAGAGCAATATACAGTGTGACTGATTCTGTTTCATTGAAGGCAATCAATTTCATGGACTGCTCATATGGAGACATTAAGGTGCAAATATGGGAGCATGTGGAAGATATGTCACAGTACAAACCTATTCGGAGCACTGTCTTGAAAAAAAACCAATTATATAAATATTTTATTTTTCTAATGAATGAATTTTTTTCCTTTTACAAATTGCTTGGTTATATTCTATAAATTCATACTTGCACGTGATTACCTTTTAAAATATTCCATGCAATGGGCATCGTCCATACTGACATCTTAATATTGGGCTAAAGTGGTCAAAGAGTTGAGCCACATGAAGACTTAAGCCAAAGGGAGTAATGCATTGACAAAATGAGTTCATAATCAGTGATAAGATTGGACAGTTTATCTGATAAAAATATAATGTGGTATGGCGTTTATTTTTCGTGGTCATAAGGATGGAGATCCAAAAATATCACATTGGTATTTCATAATAGAGATTGAAACACTCAATTGGATGACATAAAACATTTATTTCTTAACTGCTCTCATAGATAAGTAATTCATATTTCGCTATTGAGCAACAACTATAGATTATAAGAGTTTTTATAACTTTTCTTTTCTGTACTCAAAACAAAGGCCTCAAAGAAAGTGACCGACATCCATTGTAGCATTGGTGCTGGCATCAAGCACTGCAGGTGCTAACATTCAATATGTAATTTATAGTCTCTTGTTGAAATATAAATATCCACTTGCTTGGATTTGCAAGTGCTTAGAAATTCTAAAACTTTGACCAAAGCATTTAAATGGGTATAACAGAAATTGATATGAAAACTAAATTTCTATGTCATTGAATTTCTTGAAAGGTGACAAATCTAGACCTCAAGGAAAGCTGTGATATATAATAATAGTAGTTTCAAATTTTATTTGCTCATTGATATTTTAAAGAAGAGTCAGCTACTCACATAATATCACTAAGGGAATCCTTGAGTAAATAAATTTAATTAGAATGCAGCAATATTTACTATGTGGAACTAAATATTTTCAAATGAAGGTTAATTGCTGTCATAAAGCAAATAATCATATTTAATCCTTCTGAAACTAGAATTAGATGGTTTCTAAGGTTCACAAGCCTCAACTCACCCGACATTTGAGATTATTTAAATTGAATCTTTTAGATGAATTATTTATTCAAGAAAGAAATAAATTTTATGACAAACAATATTCATGAAATGAATATATAAATGTACATTATTATTAAAAAAATGTCTTAAATTGTGCATATGGCCTAGCGCTGTCATTGCCCCTGTGAATTGCACAAGCTGCATGCCCAACACGCTCCTTCAAGTGGGACTAGTGGTGATGTTTAGGTGGGTAGGGCACGCTAATGTGGCATATGTCGATTTGCCACTATTTTTGATATATCGTTGACGTTTGCAATTCAAGCTCTTGTGTTTTCTTTTTGTGATTCTTTTTGTTTTTTTAAGAATTCCACTTGTATTATGGTTTACTTACAATCTCAAAAGGCACTATTATAAACATGGGCCTAGGGTATTGACTTTATAATTCTGTTTCAAAAATATTATAAAGCAATTCTAGACTGACTTTAGAGAATATTTTAAGAAATTTTGCTCTAAGTTAATTTTTTGGAGTCACGCACTTCGACTGCAAATGAGGTCAATGTGAAGAAGATTTTATGGTATCAAGGTTTTTCTTCTCTGAATTTCAGTCATTTATTTCAGAACTCGGGCTTCTTCTTAGGTATGCTTTTATAGCTTTTGTTTTATGCTTTCCATTATATTGTTTTCCTACATATAGAGTCTAAGTCTTTTTTATTTTACATTTTTAACGTCATCATGATCATGTTAGAGTAGAAATACTGGCTTTACTAAAATTCCAATTGGACTCAAAATTAAAGTCGGATTGAAATTATTTTTGAACTACTTTCTCAAAATTGATATAAGAAGCACATATACATATGTTCATAGATAACATGAGATAAATATCAAGTATAATAAAACAAAACTATGTAAGATTTGTTATAAATATTGGATATTTTTTGAGTATAATTTTATGATCGAATTTTGATATTATTAAATATCTTAAAAAATTAAAAATTATATTAAAAACTTATATATATATATTCTCCACCTCATTTTCCTTCCGGACTAAGTATTCCTACCACCTCAATATCTGTATGAAAGGAGGCGCGCAGAGGAATAGCAAAGAATTAAGGAGATAGAGAAAATGAGAGCAGTGAAAGAGATTGAAGTTTTGACGAAAAAGTTATATAATAAAATATTGAGAGAATTATTTAAATAAAAGAAAATTTTCTCTGATTTCTTAGTTTTGAAATAAAATACTTGTTATTTCTTTAAATATATTTGGATTTGTATTTTTATTCCTTTTCTTTTAATTATAATAGGTCTATAGTTTTTTAACACGTTATCAGCATGAGTCTCTAGCCAGCTGAGGATCGTTATATGCTCGAGGTAAGTTTTCATTCCTTAATTTGTGATTTTTAATGGCTAACCTAACTAACCTTGAGTTTACTACTCTTGATATTAATGGCAAAAATTATTTGACTTGGACCCTTGATGTTGAGGTTTACCTTGATGCTATAAATCTTGGAGATACAATTATAAGGGAAAATAGCACATCCTTGCAGGATTGTGTTAAAGCAATAGTATTTTTCAGGCATCATATCCCTGAAGAATTGAAAGTTACGATAAAGGACCCGTATGCCCTTTAGTAGAATTTAAAGGACAAGTTTGACCATCAAAAGTCTGTGATCCCCCATAAACCTTGCTATGAACGGATTCATCTGCTATTATAGGATTTTAAAACTATAAGTGAGTATAACGCTATAGTATTTAGTATGACCTCCCAATTGAAATTATGTGGAGAAAATATTATTGAGGGACATATGTTAGAGAAAACGCTCTCTAGTTTTCATGTCTCGAATATGCTCCTGCAGTCTGATCAAAAAAAAAAAAAAAAAAAAAAAGCTCCTCTAGCAATATCGAGAACAAGAATTTTTACAATGCTCAGAGTTCATATCATATTTCCTCATTCTTAAACAAAACAGTGAACTGTTGATGAAAAATTATCAGTCACGACCAACTGGGTCTGAACCATTCCCCAAAGTGAATGCTTCGACATACGACCATCAGGGACATGGTCAAAGTTGTAAACTTGGTCGGGCCGTGAACGAGGTTATATTCGCAGTCATAATAACTGGCACTATGATACCCTGAATGAACCAAAATTTAAGAAGTCCACTAATGACGAGGAGAAAAAAATAGAAAAATAGAAAAGTGAAAGAAAGAGAAAAACTTTAGTTTTCATATTTTCTATTTTGCATATTCATGGCGGGGTTAAACCGACCACTTTTTATTACTCGTTCATTATTCATATGGTTGGCTATGTCGCCTACATATTATCAGTTATTCATATGGTCGGCTATGTCAACTACTTATTATAGGTTATTCATTTGGCTATATTTCTCAGCCAATCTATTTATACACCACTCATTTCAAATAATAACAATGGATATTTGAAACTTAATTAAAGGCTCCATAAGAGCACTATGTCTCCTAAAGATACAATATTTTTCATAACTAAGGCTATCTATTTAATTTCGAGATATCCATGAAGATAGTTAACCAGAAGTTAACATACCCAAAAGGCTTTTATATTATGATATAATTATTTGGATCATTCAGGTATAAAGATGATTAAAAGAATCATTGAATATTCTCTTGAACACCCATTAAAGAGCTAGAAGATTCTTATATTGGAGCTTAAAGACAAAGTGATTACTATGTCATACTTAATTGAAATTGGGTTGAAGTCCCATGTCTTTGAAGGAATACTAAATGGGATATATGTGGGTCAATTATTTTATCATGTGAACCAATTTCATATTTTATGATATTAATAGAGGCCTCTACCCGATGGTCACATGTATGTAAATAATCCACTTGTGATGTGCCATTTGTGAGTTTCCTTCCATAAATGATCTGACTATGAACTCAAGTCATGAGTTGTATAATGTGATAATGCGGGAGAATTTACATCCCAAAAGTTTAATAATTATTGTATGGGATGAACTACCACATAACCCACATATAAACGCAAAATGGTTTTACAGATTTTTTAATTAAACTCTTGTAGCGAATGGCTAGATCATTACTATTGTCTACTTTTACATGAGCACATGCTATGATATTTGCAGCACTAATTACGGATCTCTTCAGTATAACCTGTCCATGACAAGATCCAGATATATGTCCCATCTATGAATTTTAGTTATATATTGTATGTCCCAGCTACTCCACCTCAATACCGAAAGATGGGTCCAACATGGGACTTGGAATTTATACCGGGTTTGAATTCCCATCAAGTACAAAATGTCTGGAGATATTAACTGGAAACATTTTACAGCATAGTTTGCTAATTATAAATTTGACAAAACAAGGTTTCCAGAATCGGGGGGAGAAAATCAAAAGTTGGAAAATGAAAATTTATGTGGAATGCATCGCTAATCCAAGAGTTCAAAGAATTGTTCACTCATAAAATTTACAAGCCAATTTATATGTGTATTCATTAAGAAGGTGACCAAATAATATGTCCCCACTATAGATGCTCCTGCTCGACTTAATATCGCAATCGAGTAATACTCTAATGTATTGAAAAATGCATCTATTACACGCTAGAAGTGTGGTAGATGTATCTGTTTCAAAGATTTGAATCTAAAAAAAAAAAAAAAAAAAGAGCAATAGAAAATATTGGTCCCTTTATTATGAAATTCTTGAGGAGAAAAACTTCGCAGAGATAATAATATATATAAATAAAATTCCTCAAGATTATTAGGTAACTGAAACTACCGAAACTATTAAAGTTTTGATGATAAAGAGATCTCAATGAATTATGGGATATGATGGATCCAAAATAGAAATTGATTAAATGTTTATATATGCAGTAGCTACTGATTTCATCAAAGAAATAAAAAAACTTGAACTAGAGTTTGTCCAAAAATGCCAACAAAAAATGATTGGCTAAAATAGAAAGACGCAATTCAGGTTAAATTAGTCATGTGTAATTTTTGAACCTACAGTCCAAATGCTTAAAGAGTAAAACATGTAGCCTACATGTGAATGTTGGCACGAAAATAGTGAGGTGGCAAAAAGTACAATTCGTAGCTCAAGGTTTATTACAGAAACTAGAAATAGATGGGACATACATGTGTAGAAGAAATGGATGCAATGGTCTCTATATGTGCCTTATGGATATGTTAACAGCGTAGTTGTATTTTTTACTTATGATGATATTTATATGAAAGTCCCTGAAGGACCAAATATTCCAGAAACATATAGTTTAAAACCATGGTATATGTCTACTTAAAGAGGGATAAGTTAATATCATCATGACTTCTTGAAAAATTTAAAGAAGCTGCTACACACCTAAACTAAGAATTCAAAATTGAGGATCAGGAAGAGATTAAATTTTTTCTCCACTTGTAAATAAAGCTCTAATATGATATAGTATTACTCTATTAGTCAACTTATACCAGTATGGTACTTGAATGCTTTAACATATTACCTCAATTAAAGACCTATTTCATCCTTAATGATGGGTCTCAATAAGGTAACAAATGAATTCTTGGTCTTAAAGTACCATACCTTGATATAATAGTTGCATTAATATAACTGTTATAAGACCTGGTATAAGCCTTCTTTGATTGACTTGTCACAATCGAGAGTGTAGCACCAATGAAAAGTGTGAGAATGTGGTTGAATGTTTATCCTAATGGAACAACTAATATAACATTATTTTGTTATGTCAAGCTTGCAATTAATTTTGTATCGAGAACTGATTATGTAGTTGACAGGCATCAGTTAAGTACAAGCATATGCTATTTCTTTATATAGCTATACTGCTATGTTTTGGCATTCACTAACAACTGCAGCTACTACTGAGATATTTGCGCTTTATGAACAAGTAGAAAATGGATAATGTCAAGGCCCTTGATTCAACATATTTTGCAAGCCTCCAATGATCAGGGGAAGTCAGATTGTGCCATATGAAGACAAGTTTGAGTGTATTGTTCAAGCTAAAGAAAGTTGACGGAACCAAGCACATTTTGACCAAGTTCTTTAACTCTTGAGTTTTAGAAGAAGGATGAAGCAAATGGTAATAAATTCATCCAAGAACCTAGAAGGGTTATTCAAGAAAGTATTTACAACAAACTTTCGAGAAATAGACACAAGATTGGCTTTCGCCAACTCCGATACAACCCCGGCTAATATCCTCCAACGAGGGAGAGTTAAATATGCATTGTACTCTTTTTCCCTTCGATATGGTTTTCCCACTGGGTTTTTCACTGGCAAGGTTTTTAACGAGACAGTTTAGGAAGCATATATAGCTTGGACGCTATACACTTTTAAGAGTATTATGTCCCGTAATATTTTAAAGAAAAATATCCAAAGGGGGAGTGTTGTAAATATTGGATATTTTTCGGGTACAATTTTATGGTCGAACTTGGGTATTATTATAGAAAATTAGAAATTATGTAAAAGACATTTATATACACATATGTATATACATATAATATGTATATCCTCCACCTCATTTTCTTTACACGTGCAGGCCAATTGTTGGCCACCAAGTGGCATGCGGAGTAAATTGAAAAAAAGACGATATGCACTGTGAATTTAACGGTGACGTTTTTGGTTTAGTTTTTACATCGGACGTTGCGTTTGGTTTTGTAAATCTGCTTCCCACATCAAAATTATGATTTTTTTTTTTTCCGCTCCAGGTCCTACTATAAATAGAGGCACCGATTTTAGGGTTTGGCATCAAATTACATAATTAAAAGAATTCTAAAAGTATTGACTTTTGGAGATCTAGTTAAACAGAAAAATTTTCCTTTGAAAATTTTCTTTCTTTCGCTTAATATTTTTCGGAGTCCACTCTCCGGGCATTTTGAGGTTATTACATGGAAGGCTTCTGGGTCTCGGCGTTCTCAGAGTTCTTTATTATTCTGTATTCTTTTATTTCTAGCAATTCCAAGTATCTTTCTTTACCTTCTCTTTTAAGTTTTTTGCTTTTCTATTTATTTATAATATTTTTATTATGCTAGTTGCAGGTTCATGTTATTATTATGAAAGCATTAGAGTAGAGCCAATAAGTTTTAAATTATAAATTTAAATATGTAGATTTAAAATTAAGAATTTTAAATCAACCTTAGGTTTAAAATAAACAATTTTAAACCCCTGCTGTGCTAGTTTAATAAACTTAGGGAAAAATTTTGAAATTTGTCCCAACACTTCATTGCATTGGTCCTAATCTCGTGATCCAAATACGGTTAACTTCATTGAAATCTTGTTTGACCTTTTCTCATTCGATTTATTATAAACTAAGGGTGCCATGCCCAAAAATCTATAAACTCGGGCCTGTAATTGGATTTTTAAGCTCTTGGGTTTGTCTCCATCCCAATTCCTAACTTTTAAGTGTATAAAGAATGGTGCTTGTGGGCCCTACTCCGTCATTATAATTGCCACTTGAGTTAGATCCATATCGCGTTAATTTTCTATCAAAAATATATAAAATTCCATGAAACAATATCTAAAAAAAAAGTCTTCTTAATTGAAGTATAAGTAGAACCTGCTAAATAACAAAAGTTAGGTACACCAAAATATCACAACCTTTTCGTTGAAAACGGTGAGCAGTTGAGGTCAAAGACGTGCGGTCCGAATTTAGGGTCACTCCCTAATCTTTTGGATAAATAATTCATCTCATAAATTCTTTAATATTTTTCGATGGAAATAAAATACAGAGGCTTGCGCGGGGACCTCAGGAACAATTTAAATCTAGCTCCAAACGGGTTAAATTAATCATCTCATGAAATAATTTAATTACCATTTAATGAGACTCAATTCCACTAAATAAATCTCACTGCACTCCAGACTTAAATTATTTATTCGATATCTTCCTAATAGACTGTAATGATGACAACAACCCCTCCACTAGATGTCCATGACAAAGGATAAATATAACCATTATCATTACCCTTCTCACAGTTTCTCCATTAGTTACCGACTCGCCCTTCACTGAATAATTCATTTATACTTGAACATATTCATAGTATAAATTCCAAATGTCAAACACTTGGAATACTTGGCCAAAGTTTTCGAAATATTCAAATATTTGCCAATCAACTAAGGGGACAGTTGTATCTCATAAGAGACTGTAGATTCCCTATTGAATACCTGATCCTTGTCACACTTCATGCCGCTACCCAGTGTACGTGGGATTTCAGTTATTCGTTTAGACCTTACTTATAGTACACCAAAGTAACTAATGCTCCATGCACAAGTCAAGAATACCCTCAGAATTTAGAGTCGTCGTTCAAACAGTACAACGTGAATTACTTATCTCCGATAGTAGTCTAGAAATAAGTAACCCACATGGTCCAACTCAGTGTGTCAATCTTATTAAACACACTAACCTAACACTTTTGGATCTCCATCCACATGACCAAGACAAGTCATCGAAAGTGTCACATTATAGTCTTAACATACAAGTGGTCCAAACTTGTCTTCGACTACGATTCTTTCAAATAACAATCCATACCATTTGTTCCAAGTCTATCTGTGGCGTAGTCTTATAAACCACTTAGAACAGACATGTAAATTATAGTCTGAGGACTATACCCATCTCATGGATGTTTCCAAAAAGAAAATCACATGCAGTATAAATGCTCACATACACAAATTTAACTAGGAAATGACTGAAACTTTAATTAAAATACTATATCCAGAATAAATCTAGATTTCAGGACACTATTCCTAATAGGGATGAAACCAGTCATAGCCCTGGCAATGAAAGTAGTGGTGATGACGACATCCCAGAAGATGAGCGCATTGGGCTTGATGGCCATTCTTGAAAGAGTCTCATAGCCTTGCTCAAAGGTTGTTTAGAAATTCTGGATCAAAGGGTTCAACAAACCATCAGAGAGACCTTAAAATAGATGTGCAAAGACAAGTACCCACTTCTTGGGACCAGGCATTTCCTCCTAGACCACTTCGTACTTATCACATTGGGGGCAAGCTAACCACCCACGTCCTCAAGATCATATCCTGGGGATTAATCAAGAAAGGATGAACCAACAACCTCCTAATGTAGGCCTGCACTCAAGCATGCCATGTAACCAGGGTCTGCTAGGGCATACATTGTGGCCAACCCAATGCATGGCCGAAATGATCATGGGGCTTACCTCGAGAATAGTGGGCAACAACCGTTCCCACACCCGATTGCAATGAGAGCTTAGGAGTATCCTACAGATCCCCCTCAAGACCCTCAACCACTTGGGGCGTAGTGGCAGGAGCATAACCATGTGCCTAACCTACCCCTCCAAGACTAATTGGTCGCCCTTATTGAACAGATGTATGGGCAAGGCCTCATGAGGGTTAATAGAACATTATATAGTAAGTCTTATCCTGACTATATTGATAGGGATTATCCTTTCCCTCGAGGATACAAAATCCCAGAGTTTACCATTTTCTCATGAGAAGGGACTGTGTTTGCGCTAGAACATTTGGCAAGGTTTAATTGCCAATGTACAGAAGCGGATGACAATCAGTATCTCACACTTAGTCTGCTCCCTAGTTCTTTAGCAGGGACCTATTTTTAATGGTACATCAGCCTACCACCTAATTCCGTTTACTGTTGGGATGACATGGCTAAGCAAATTCAGGCCAGTTCGCAAGAATGGAACTAGAAACTTCCATGTCTTACTTAGCTTAAATAAGAGAAAAGCCAAGTGAATCAATGGAAGATTATATTAACCAGTTCAAGAGAGCAAGGTTAAAATAAATTGTAGCCCTTCCTAAAGTTGAATATGTCAAGCCAGCCTTGAATGGCTTGGATATTAAATTTAGCAAGATGTTTGAAGGCTCAAACTTCACAATGCTTCTACAGCTGGCAGAATGGGAACAATGCTGTCTTAAAAGAAGAAAGCCTCAAAAAAAAAAAAAAAAAAAAGCGTATGTGGAACCTACTTTCACGACATAATTGAAAAGGATGAAGATTTTCCTTATGAAATTGACATTGCCGAGTACTTCAAAAGACCTCATATGGTTTGCAATCCTTTGGTCAAGATTGATATCAAAGCCAGGAAGTCATATCAATCCGAAGACTTGAGGAAGTACTCATTTGACCTCTTAAGAGACAATGTCATATTTGATGGCTTGAGGTGAATAACAAACTAAAGATTCAGAGGCAAACATAGAAAACCTAGCCCTAATTCAACAAAGGGAATGCTATACTATAAATGACATGATTCATTAACTCATTCAACAATGAACTATGTGATTCTTAGAAACGTGGTTCAAGATGCTATTGAGGCATGGGAACTAATCTTCCATAGAGAAGGACATATGGGTACTGATAAAGGCCCCTTTCCTAGTCCTCTTCGAGTCAATGTTTATTCACACTTTTTGCTCAAAATGATTGATGAAGTGTGTAGGCTAATCCTTTCTCCCTCTACAGGAGAAAGATGGTTTTGAACGACATTCAGAAAGAAAGAGTGGTAAACAACCTCTTTAAATGGATGGTCATTGGGAAGGATCTGGTTCAACTTGATCTTTAACTAGTGAAGAGATAGAGTTGAGAGAGAAAAGAAGTGCAAAGAGGTGAGAGATTAGAGAGAACTAGGAGTTAAGAAGAAGAATCAATCAAGTTTTTCTATTCATGAATAAAACATTACAAGATCTTAACTATTTATACTAAACTAAGATACAATGTCACTAGACAATTCAAAAGCCAAAATTACTGCAAAAAAGGACTTAACTAGACCAAGCTTGACTAACAATAGCTAAATACTACCTACTGACATACATTCATAACAGTTCTCCCCCCTTAAAACAATCTTGTCTCAAGAATGAAAAGAAGGGAATTGGGAATGAAGGAAAGTCTAATCCTCCCAAGAGGTTGAAGTAGCATCCAAGTTGCTCCATTGAACCAGAACCTGGTGCTTCCTGTTGCCTGCCAATGCACCAGTGCGAGACTGAAGGATAGCTTGAGGCTGTAAGACCAACATGCCTTGCAAAGTAGCCTGAGGATGGATCACTGCAACGTCCTCATCAGCTAAGACAAACTTCTTCAATAAAGGCACATGGAAGACTGGATGAACGGTGCAATCATTAGGAAGATCCAGCTTGTATGCAACCTCACCTATCTTCTCAAGTATCCTGTAAGGGCCAAAGAAATGAGCACTTAGCTTAATGTTCTTACGAATGGCAAGAGAGCTCTGCCTGTAAGGCTGCAATTTCAAAAGAACAAGGTCTCCAACAGCAAAGGATTGTCCATTCTCTTCTTATCAGCATAGAACTTCATTTGTGCCTGAGCCACTTGCAAATGATCCTTCAATTGTTGAGCCAATTGCCTCCTTTGATCTAACAAGTCATTGACTTCAGGAACATGGGAAATGTCCCCTTGAAATAGAACTGGTGCCAGAGGATCATACCCATAGAGTGCCTTGAAAGGAGTGGTAACCAAAGCTGAATGAAAATTGGTGTTATACCAAAATTCCGCAAGTGAAAGCCACCTATGCCAATCTTTGGGATGAACAAAAGTCATGCTTCTCAAGTAATGCTCAACACACTTATTCACTCTCTCAGTCTGGCCGTCTGATTGGGGTGATAGGAAGAGCTCATGGCCAAGGTTGTGCCCAATAAGAAGAAAAGCTCCTTCCAGAAATGGCTAGTGAACAAACGATCTCTATCAGAAACAATAGACTAAGGTAAACCGTGCAATCTGTAAATCTGATCAAGGAAAAGCTTGGCTAACTTCGCAGCTGTAATTGGATGTTGGATAGCCACAAAATGACTGTACTTGCTAAACCGATCAACCACCACCCAAATAATCTCCTTCCCTTTAGATCGTGGCAGTCCCTCAATGAAGTCCATACTGATGTGCTACCAAGCTCGATCTGGTATTGGAAAGGGTTGCAATAACCCCTGATAAGGCTGATGTATACTCTTTGTACGCTGATAGACCTCACAAGAAGGAAGCAAAGCATGGACCTCATGTTTCAAACGAGGCCAATGAAAATACTAATGCAACCTCTAATAGGTGCCCTCTACTCCTGAATGTCCTCCCCAAGCTGAGCTATAGGCAGCTAAGATCACTTCTTTCCTCAAATCAGTACCTATCCCTATGTAAATCTTACCATTCACACGGATAATGCCTTGGGACACAACCACTTCAGAAGGAGCTGCAACCTCCCCTTGAACTAGATGTTCCTTGATTCACTTGTGAGCAATTACATCTCCATCATAAGACTCTATGACATCAACCATCCAAGAAGGCACAATTTTGGATATAGCTGAACACTCGCCTGCATCAAAATCTTCCATTCTTATGGACAGGGCATCAGCAGCCCCATTTTCCCTACCTTACCTATATTCAATGGTATATTGTAAGCCCAACATCTTCATGATACGTTTCCTCTGCACCTTGGTAGTGATTCTTTGCTCCAAGAGATACCTTAAGCTCTGGTGATCTGTTCGAATGATGAACCTGTGACCCTCAAGATAGTGCCTCCATTTCTGAACTGCTAAAAGCACAGCCAAATACTCCTTCTCATATGTAGACAATGCTTGATGGTTTGGGCTTAGAAGCTGACTCAAATAAGCAAAAGGTCTTCCATTTTGAAATAAGACTGCACCAATTCCCTTGCCACTTGCATCAGTTTCCAACACAAAAGGTTGAGTGAAATCAGGTAAGACAAGAACAGGAGTAGTGGTCATGATCTCCTTACGCTGCTCAAAGGCTTCCCCTGCTTAATCATTCCAATTAAAAGCTCCCTTCTTCAGCAATTCTGTTAGAGGTCCAACAATTATACCATACCTGCTATGAATTTCCTATAGTAACCAGTCAGGCCAAGGAATCCCCTCAATTGTTTGAGAGATTTGGGAACTGGCCACTTCTTCATTGCTTGTACCTTGCTGGGGTCAGTAGCCACACCTTCCTATGAGATGATATGACCTAGTACTCAACTTGTCTCTACCCAAAAGAACATTTAGAGAGTTTTGCATACAATCGATTTTGCCTCATGAGCTGAAATACTGCATCAAGGTGCTGCAGATGTAAGTCCTTAGTGGGACTGTAAACTAATATGTCATCAAAGAATACCAAAACAAAGTGCCTAAGGTACTGCTTGAAGACTAAGTTCATTAGAGCTTGGAAAGTGGCCGGAGCGTTGGACAATCCAAAAGGCATCACAAGGGATTCATAATGCCCCTGATGTGTGCGAAAAGCAGTCTTGTAGATGTCCTTGTCCTGAACTCTAATCTGATAATATTCCTGATGCAAATCCAACTTGGAAAAGAATCTAGCCTCATGTAACTCATCAAGCAAATCATCAATTATAGGAACGGGAAATTTATCCTTCACCGTTACTGAATTCAGCTGCCTGTAGTCAATGCACATTCTCGATGTGCCATCCTTCTTCTTAACCAAAATGACAGGCGAAGCAAAGGGACTATTGCTGTGTCTGATGAATTTAGTCCTTAACAATTCCTCAACTTGGCGTTCAATCTCGCTTTTCTGAGAATGTGGATACCTGTAGGGCCGTAGATTAACTGGATCAAACCCTTGCTTTAGAGGTATTGCATGATCATACTCCCTTTGAGGTGGCAAGGCAACTGACATATCAAATACATCTTTGTATTGCTCTAGGAGTGAGGTAATGGAAGGATCACCTTCCATGTCTTGCCCCTAACGGATAGCAGAAATGGAATGCAAGTGTCCCACCTAATGGAAATCCTTCTTCTTGAACATCTCCTGCAACTGTTTCCCACTAATCATTTGCATTTGGGACTTGTTCTCTGATCCCTTGCAACTTAACGGGCTTGCCCTCCTTACTGAAAGAAATAGTCAATTGGCCATAATCAAAGAGCAAAGGACTAATGGTTTTCATCCAATCGACTCCCAAAACCATGTCACATCCTCCCAACCTTCGGACTCTAAAATCAAACTCAAATTCAAGACCCTGCATTTTCCATTTGAAGCTACTACACTTGGTGTGAGTCAAGATGGCATTCCCATCAACTCCTGTCACTACTAATAAATTGGTTTTGATTATATCATGTCCTACCTTCCTCACAATCTTAGGGTCAAGGAAGCTATGTGTGCTTCCACTATCAATTAAAATCAAAACTGTTTGGGCCTTGGATTTAACCTTAATTCTAATGGTGTTATGGGAACCATCACCAATTAAGGCCTTAACAGATATCTCCATATCATTACCTTCCAATTCCTCATTTTCATCTTCATACTGCACCTCTTCTGGCTCATGATTGTCTTCAATAAGTTCCTCATCCACAGCTTCTTAACCGTGAGCGGACATCAAGTACTTTGGATCACACTTGTGGCCAAAGAAATACTTTTGGTTGCATTTAAAACATAGCCTCTGGAACCTCTTTTCTTCTTGGCTCAAAGGTTTACTCCCATTGTTAGTCTGCATAGAAATAGAGTTGCCAATAGGTTGAACTCTGGATCTAGGTGTGTCATTTGAAGCAAGGACAGTTTTTTCCACCATTCGAGCTTTAGAATAAGCTTGTGACAAGGAGGTAGGTTCAAAAGCTTTGACCATGTGATTCACCTTTGGCTTCAATCCACTCATGAAGCTTGAAATGTAATACTCCTCAACGGTATCAGGATAAGAGACAACAATCTAGCTCTCAAATCCTCAAACCTTGACATGTATTCTTTAACAGTTGTAGTTTGCACCGGCTTGTTAAAATTGTCAACAACATCACTGATGTCTTCATCTCCATAACGATCACATAACTCCTTCTCAAATTCAGGCCAAGAAATGAGTGGTTTCACTCGCATAAGACTGTAATACCAGCTCTCCATTCCTCCTTTGAGATAAACAACAGCTATTTCCACCTTCTTTAATTCCACGATGTTGTAGAACCTGAAATATCTCTCACATTTTCTAATCCGAGCTTGAGGCAAGGTTCCATCAAATACTTCCAGCTCAATTCGAGGTTGTCGGTAACCAGGTCCTCTCGTAGTTGATGTATTGTCACTATGATGTAGTTGTGCAATTGCAACAGCTGAAGATGGAACAACATTAGCAGCATTACGTGTCGCTTCTAGCTGACCAGCAGGTGTAAGCACTCCTACACCAGGTGGAAGTTGCTGCCTTTGTATCTATTCCTTTATTCCTCCAATTTGCTACATTTATCTGTCAAACTTCTTATTGAAGTTCTGTTGGCTTAGCTGAAACATGGACATCATATTCTCCATTTGCTAGCTCAAATGATCCATTCTTTTGTCATGTCTATCTCTTACTTTAGTCACTTGTTCTGTCCCAGTCACAGCCTCAACATAGGAAGGGAAATTGGTAGTAGCATTTTTCATAGTTCCTGCTCCGGACCTCGTGGTAGCCATGATTAAATCTTCAAGTTCAAGAACCAACTCTAGGACAAACAGATCACTGCAATGAATGTACTGAATGTAAAATTCCAACTTCCGAACTTCGCGAATGATCTAGGAGACTTTGATTTCAGCAATTGCGATCAAAATTGTGAATTGAACTAAACCTACAGCAATAACACTCAACGAGTAACAAATTCACAAAAATTTGTGTTCACAATTAGGTTTTGCACTTAGCTGTCAAAGATCCTATACGTGGATCAACAGCAACAGCTGCATTTAGTGTGAACAGCTCCAATTGGATCAGTGTTGATTGTTTAATGTGAGATCATAGCACCTTGCGTTATGTCAGCAACAATTTACACATTAACCATTCTTGATCAAATAATCCACAGCTTATTTCCACTAATTGCAATGCTTAACTCGAAATCAGGATCAATTTAGCTTTGAAACTAAATTGTGGAGCTTTGATACCAATTGTTGAGGATCTAGTTCAACTTGATCCTTAACTAGTGAAGAGAAAGATTTGAGAGAGAAAAGAAGTGAAAAGAGATAAGACATTAGAGAGAACTAGGAGTTAAGAAGAAGAATCAATCACGTTTTTCTATTCATGAATGAAACGATACAAGATCTTAACTATTTATACTAAACTAAGATACAATGTCACTAGACAATTCAAAAGCCAACATTGCCGCCAAAAAGGACTTAACTAGACCAAGCTTGACTAACGGTAGCTAACTACTACCTACCGACATACATTCATAACAGTCATTGAGGGAATACTAAGGGTCCCAACTAGGGATGGCAATGGGTCAGGTTTGGGTCAAGTTTGGCGATGGCAATGGGTCGGGTTTGCCTTCATCTAGATCCAACCCAGAAAAAACCCGACCCAACCCAAATCCATAAAAGACCCATTTATTCCATAAATTTTCAATCCATATCCAAATCCATCGGGTGGAACGGATATTGGACCCAAATCTGTAACCCATTTAAATCATAGAAAGATTATGATGTTACATTACAATATTAATATGTATAACAATAATAATACATTAAAAGTACAATAAAAGTCAATATTTGGCCAAATTGTTACATAATTTTCCTTTTTTATTTAGTATGTATAGTGATACTAGTACTAATGATAAAGATGTAATATTAGACAATTATTCAAAAATCTCTTTAATGAATAATCTTTACATATGAATTTATCACATCATGATTTCCATGAAGAATATTGTTATATCAAAACAGCTCCTAATATTGGCACACTTAAAAAAAATAAATAAATGAATAAAATTGGAATATAATTTGACATGTTAAATACTCAAAATTTAGTAACTTTAAAATTTTCACTAAACATAATTTCGGGTCGGATTTGGGTTGGATTTGTTGTCATCCAAATCCAGTCTGGCCCAAAACCTATTTACTAACATCCAAATCCAAACCCCTTTAGAATCCGTTTTCTACATCCAAATCCATCATAAATAGATTGAGTTAGACGGATATCCAACGAGTTCAGGCCAAATTGCCATTCCTAGTCAGGTTTACCTTCATTCAAATCCAGCCTAGAAAAAACCCAAACAAACCTATATCCCAAAAGAAAACCCATTTATTCCATAAAAAATTAATCCAAATCCAAATCTATTTGGTAGAACGGATATTGAACCCTAATCCATAACCCATTTAAACTATAGAACAAACAATAATATTACAATCTAATATTAATATATATATATATATATAACAATAATAATGCAGTAATAATACCTCAAAAGCTAATATTTTGACAAATAGCTATATCTTTTCATTTTTTTTTCATTTAATATGCATAAATATAATAATAATACCACATTAAATGATCATTCAAATACCTCTTAATTAACAAGTAATCTCAATACATGGATTTATAACATCATGGCTCTAAAAACATATTATAGTGCTAGAAAAAACTTCAAAATGTTGGCAAATGTTAGAATATGACGTGTTAAAGACTTAAATTTAGTAACTTTAAGATCTTATCCTACATTAAACATAATTTCGAGTTGGATTTAGAACTGGTATGGGTTGAGTTTGATGTCATCCAAATCCGATCAAGCCCAAAACCCATTTACAAACATCCAAACCCAAAAACTCTTAAAACCCATTTTCTTGTATCCAAATCCATCATAAATGGATCGAATTAGATGGATATCCAATGGATTCAGGTCCAATTGCAATCCCTATTCCTAACGCTTGTGTGTATGCTCAATGATAGAATTTTCCATTGGCACATTAATGAACTCCATCCCAGGAACAAGTGTTCAGTTTTCAAGAACTTATAAATCAAACTCCGCAACAATTTAGCCATTACACTAGCATTGGCTGAGGAGTTGTCTATGTAAATTAGTTGTGATCATGGGAGCACTTAGGGCCTTAAAAATAGAGAGAATATATCTTGAGATCTAGAGAAGGCATCCTACAAGGCATGCCAACATTGTTGTAGGAAAATACAAGAAGCAATGAGGAAACTCAGGCTTCTCCCTTAGTACACCTCTCCTGCTGATCCTCTCTTAGAATTGAAGATGCCATTTGAGAAGTCCTGCAGATACCGAGATATTGAGGATCCCCCTTCGAAAGGCTAGATCGTTAAGAGGACTGGGCTCGCAAACAAAAATCCAAAATACCACCTGCTTGACATGGACACCATTCAGGGACCACGACAGTTAGGGCACCAACCTTCTAGGTCCATTTGGTAATGTTTTGAGAAGGAACCATCTCAAGCAAGAGGATGCAACTCCCTACAGCCTTACTCAAACATAGAATAGAAGGCTTCTGTAAAGAAAGCAACACAATGAAGAGCTCTGCTTAATATTTGCAAAATTAGGCTCTCTAAAGAGGAAGCCAAAGTCCACAAGGGCAGGCAAACTGAGCCTATGGATCTTGAGGATCCAGTAACTGAACCTAGACCTTTTATCACTGCTGGTCAAGGTGAGCCACCTAAGTAGCTTGAGAAATGGAATAGTCTCTCATTTTCTGAAGGAAAGGAATCTTAGTGGGATCAACTTGTAAAAAATTCGTTGGCTTGAACGTCATCAGATGATGAGTAGGAGTATAGCCCTCTTAGCATCAATCTAGTGGAACCTTTAGACCATGTTAACCCAACATGATTTGACATAGGGAATAATTTCCATGAAGAAGATTTCCCTTAACTTATTGAGGAATCTCAAACTCCAAGGGTTAAGCCAAATGACCAAGCTTTATAATAGGACATGCTAGCTAATGGTAGTCCTCAAAAGTAAGATCAGATGTGCCAATGGATGGCTGTTCTAAGAAGGAAACTTGCACAGGTGTCCAAATACAATTTGGAATACTTCCCTGAGAAGGTTGATGTTAGACCTGCCATGCTCTTTCCTTTGGAGTTCATGGAAACTAATACTGAAGAAGGCCTTGAGGGAGATGTGATAGCATCAGACAAAGATCCCTAGGTGGAGCTTGTAGCTAAAGTAATAGCTAACAAATGTAACCCTAGTCCTTTGTCTTTTAAAATTACAACCCCGACATCCAAGTCAACTAATAATATATCTGACATAATGAAGATGATATTTGATGGGCCTAATACTACCAATAAACACATCATGGCCGAATTCAATGACATTCTTGTGAATAAGGTCTTGGTGGATAATGACATTTCCATTAATGTCTTACCTTCATATATGTTAGGGATCATTGTAAATCTCGAGATGGCTTGATTACTTCAGGTGTTGCAACATGTGGCTTTTCTAGAGCCACCACTAAGTCTGAAGGGGTCATCCCGATTGTGTTAACATTTGGCAGCTTCAGCAAGCTAACAGCCTTCGTTGTAGTGGGTACTGCCTCGAGCTACAATGCTTTACTTGAGAGAGATTGGATACATGCTAACTATTGTATCCCTTCTTCACTTAACCATCTTTTGGAATCACAACAAAAATGAGGTTCTTATGGCACATAACAAGCCATTCATGACTTAATCTAATTATGTTGAGTCAAAGTTCTACAAAGATGGCGTGGGACAATTTGATGTGAAAAGGACCACTTCTTAGTCTGCCCAACACCAAGATATGATAGCCATCCTTGGCAACCCACTCACTTACCAAAGCTAAGGTTGATCAAGCGGTTGTAGAGTCAAAAGATTCTAACTTCTAGGGATACGTGAGCCCTCCATGATGAAGGAGACCTCCAAGGCACACTAGATGCCTTATGCAAAGGAGCCTAGACCTCCAATTAAGGGCCCAAAGGTGTCGTTTCCTGAGCCATAGCAAAGCTCATCACTTGGAATGCCAATTATAAGCTTTGGGTTGAGCAGCAATTCAATAGAAATGGTTCGATGTCCAAATGACAGAAGAGAAAGAGCTGGAGCTATCTGACTTAAGAGAAACGCCGGCTAAGTTGGAGGATTTGAGGTTTGAAGTTCAAGACCGCCTCCTCGAGGTTAACTTAGTGTCAACAGAAGACCCAAGACCTACCTATTTGAGTGCTCTGCTTTATGAACAGCAGAAGAAGTCGTATTTGACTTCACTTTGTGAGTTTAAGGACTACTTTGCTCGGTGATGGTTAGATGTTTTATTACTTAGCAAATGAACTAAGTCATATCAAGTAATATAGAATGAGTAAAGCATCGTCCCATGAGGATTGTTATTGAATAACTACCGAAATTAATAGTTTCAGCACTATTTGAAAGACAGAAATTTGAAGTTTTTGATATAAAAAAAAAATGAAAAAGAACAAAAATATGTACTGATTTTTGTGAAAGGTGTATTGAGTTTTGAAGATTTAAATGAGCTAATAAGATCCAAGGCATCCAATTTCACCTAGTTGCATCAATCTATCTGTTGATGGTCGAAAACCCTAATTTACTAAATATTCTCTCTCTTACAACATTTAGTATGCTCTTTTACATACTAACCATCAATCTCTTGCATGAATTTAAATAAGAAAAAAGTTCTGAAGATCCATAGTTTTCACTTAAGACCACACAAGTCGCGTTAATCTATCTGTAGCATTCGCTCAATTTATGGTGTTTATCACTTTAGCAGCAGCAACAACAACAACAACAACAACAGTCCCAGTGCCTTGCGGCTCCCGCAGAACGCAGTGTTTATCACTTTAGCATTTATCATAAATCTCCTCTCGAACTTATTATGAATCATTATAGGCTTTAAATGGTGATCAAGCATTCAAAACTTATGAAGAACAAGGATAAACACTCAAATAGCGCAATAAACAAACTTTGAATATGTTGAATTAGAAAAGAGCGTATACTACAACTTAAGCTACATCATAGCCTTGAAAAGACAAAATTAGTTCATGGTATACATAATATAAAGCAAAAATAATACAAAATCCATGAACTTAAAGAAGGAAAGTATAGAAAGAACTTGAAATTGAAAAATTACAAAACAAACTCTTTCTTTTCACACCATTCCTCTTTTATCCAAATTTCTTCCTAAGTTTTTCGACTTTGTATTTGGTTTTTGCTGGTTGAATTGATGATAAAAGACTTCTCTAACACCTTATTAATAATATATGATATTAGGAAATCTTGAAATAAAAAATTTCCAATGCTTCATTCTTATTTGCCACTTTTGCAACACTTCTTTGCAACTTGCTACAAATTGCTTTTTTTTTTTTTCCAATTTTTCTTCTTTTGGCCACCCAAATCGTGTTACTTGCGTCAAGTTGCATTTTTTCTTGAAGTAATGAATAAGTTCTTTCTTTTGTTGATGTTAATGATAAAACTTAGCAAGAATTAGCATAAAATGAGTGTTTTTGCATGGATATGACAATAGGACAGAAAAGAGCAAAAGCAAGCAAAAAGGATAAAAGTTTGATGTGAAATGGTTTAAAAATGCACCTAAATAATATGAATAATTATATACTAAATTAGACTTATCAAACTACCTCCAAACCTAAATCTTGCTCGTCCATGAGCAGGGCTAATCATGAAAGCACGGGGTCTCATGCTTTTTAATAATTTATCACAATTCAAAGCAAGGCAACTTATATTAGAAAAGAATGACCGAGACTCAAAGCTTAAGGTTTTAAAGGCAAAACAATCTTTCTAAGGAAAAACCTATCAATCACCTAGGTTAATGAATTCAAAAGTTGGATAAGCAAATTAAGTTTATCCGTTCTTTCTAATCTCAAGACATTCAAACCGAATAGAAGACAAAAATCATGCAACTTATAACAAGACTTTTCAGGCATGCCCAAGACTAAAATTATTCACAAAATTTTATGTTCCTGTTTTTTTTGTGATTATTATTATGACTGACTGATTTGTTTTAGTCAGTCCAGGCCCATGAGTATATCTTCACCGAGAATCGAACTCCTGACCCCTGGGTGATGACTGCATGAGTAAGAGAAGCCACTACTGAGACGCCCTCGTTATGACTGCATGAGTATATCTTCAGCGAGAATCAAGCTCCTGAGCCCCGCGCGGTGATCACATGGGTAAGAGACGCTACGACTTAGACGCCCTCACGTTGGGTAGCACATATCTTGAAATGTTTATATGGGACATGATGTTAGAGATGGTTCCCCCATTTTCTCTCTCTCTCTCTTTTTCCATATTTATCTTTAGACTCGGGAATAACTCTTTCAAAATCTGTTATGCAAATGATAATCTTAATGCAACCCATTCAAATTTGAGCATCTTTTAATCAAAAAGAAAGGTAAAACAGCCATGCTAACTAGTGAATTCAAAGACCATGGTTCTATCAATATAGTGCTTTAGAATAGATCATGTTTTGCAATTAGATTACAAGAACAATTGATTCTCAGGTTGTTCAAATCTAATTAAAGTAAACGAGCTTAAAAGAGCAGAAAAATTGTGTAAAAAGCATGATGATAAGATCTCAAAAAAAATATGATTTTGAACTAGTTTAAAATAAAATTTAAAAAGACTAACGATTATAGAAAATAGAAAATATTTTTGTTGGCCGACACTATCTACATCCCCATACAAAGGCTTCGAATGCTGGGGGCACTAAAGCCGACTCTAAAAGATAAAATAGGATTGACAAGAAAAAAAAATTTTAAAGATTTTTTTTAAAATTTTTAAAAAATTTGACAAAATATCTCTCCTACCCCCAAACTTAAAGTTAACATTGTCTTCAATGTTAAATGAAATGTAAGAAATGAAGCAGCAGGTGAGAGATACTTCCCAGATTTGAGAATTGCTTATTTGATAGTGAATATTGTCATCAGGTTATCTCCAAACTTGTTTCAAAAAACTTGTTGAACAGAATATACAAAAATAAAATTAATAATTAAAATTAAAGGAAACTAAAAGAAAAGAAGTAAGGAAAGGAAAACATGAGCTACCTCCCAAGAAGCGCTTAAGTTATAGTCGTTAGCTGGACTCTTTGGCGATGATTTGTCCCGTGTACTGAAGGAGAATGGAGTTTCCTCCATCCACCCTTAATGATCATTTCCTTCTGTGGATCTTCTTTGTACCTTTCTTTACTTGACCACCTCCACCTTCTTTAATTGTAGGATCCTTAAGCTTAATGTGCCATAACTTGAATTTCCTTTTTCTATCTTTTCTGCATTTTTTCATAAAGTCATGCTTGGCTCTAAAAACCTCTGACTTCATTAGACAGGCTTGACACTTTATTTTGATAACTGGTGGTGGTGGGTTGGTCAAGATGGGTTTGGTCATTGCCAGCACTGAGTCAATCAAGGGAGTTATGTCACATTGAGGTGGCTCTTCTAATGTGTCCCATCTGCCAATGATATGGCGTTAGCTTGTTCCCCTGGGTTGGTGATGGTATTGAAAAGCAAGGAATCTTTGGACGTCTCAGAAAGTTCCTCTAATATAGGCCCTGCTTGATTTTCTAAATTTCGGATGGAAGCTTCTTGATTTCTAAAGATAACCCTGGTTTCTTACGTAAAATCTGTACATTCATGCATGAACTCCCTAAACGTCTCTTCTAAGTCATAATTCTATTCTTGAGGTGGATGAATGGGTGACCAAGGTGCTTCATGATGGTTCCGAAAAAAGTTAGAATTATTGCGGGTATTAGAGTAGGGGTTTTATTGGGCTTGTTGATAATTTAACATGTAGTTATCTTGTTCAAAACCCAATAAGGAAAAACTGTTGCTCACTTGGCATTCCGTACCAGCATGGTTATCTTCACAAAATTCACATCTAATTATTGGAGTATGAGAAATTCTGACACTTATGAGTATCCAACTGCTTTTGAATTAGTGAAAGTTGAGCAGATAAAGAATTAATTTCATGAATTCCCAGTGGAGTTCTTGATACAACTTGATATTGCGGTCTCATATAGTTGTTGTTGGCCATCCCTTCTAGCAACATTCTGTGTCAAATTTTTAAAAAAGAAAAAATAAACTTAAAAGTTAAAAGAAAGCTAAAATTAGTAAGAAAACTTAAAAATACAATAATCTAATACAAAAAAATAATAAAAGCCAAATTTCAAAGGGGGGTGCTACATAAATTTTACAAGTAAAAATAACTTTACAAATAAAATAAAATGAATGAAATAAATGAAAGAAAAGAAATTTCTTCTACAAATTTTTACAAAACAACTTCAAATTAGTGCCAAAACTAGTTGGTATCGACATCACTCAAATAAGAACAATCCCCAGCAACGGCGCCAAAAACTCGATGCTTGGATGATTTATTCCTTAGCAAGTGCACTAAGTCGTACCAAGTAATATAGAAAGAGTAGAGTACCATCCTATGAGGATTGTTATTGAATGAGTACCGAAATTAGCAGTTTCAGCACTATTTGAAAAACCAAAATTTGAAGTTTTTGATATGAAACAAAACAAAATAAAAAAGAACAAAAATGTGTACTAATTTTTATTAAAGGATTACTGAGTTTTGAAGATTTAAATGAGCTAATAAGATCTAAGCCATCTAATTTCACCTAGTTGCATCAATACGCCTTTCTATTTTCAATATTCAAGTTGTTGTCGAAAACCCTAATTTACTAAATATTCTATCTCGAGCAACATTTAGCATGCTCTTTTACATATTAACTCATCAATCTCTTCATGAATTTAAATAAGAAAAGAGTTTTGAAGATCCCTGGTTTTCACTTAGACCATATAAATTGGGTTAATCAATCTCTAGCGTTCGCTCAATTTGTGGTATTTATCACTTCAGCATTCATCAGTAATTTCTTCTCAAATTTATTATGAATCATTATAGGCTTTGAATGGTGATCATGCATTCAAAACTCATGAAGAACAATGATAAACACTCAAACATTGCAATAAACAAACTTTGAATACTTTGAATTAGAAGATAGCATGTATTACAACTTAGGCTACATCATAGCCTTGAAAAGAGAAAATTAGTTCATGGTATACATAATATAAAGAAAAAATACAACAAAATTCATGAACTTAAGAAGGAAAGGATAGAAAAGAACTTGAAATTAAAAAATTACAAACCGAACTCCTTTTCACACCCTTCCTCTTCTATCCGAATTTCTACCTAAGTTTTTCTACTTTGTATTTGGTTATTTCTTGTTTAATTGAAGATAAAAGACTTCCCTAACACCCCTATTGATAGTAAATGAGGTTAGGAAGTCATGAAATAAAAAATTTTCAATGCTTCATTCTTACTTGCTACTTTTGCCGCCCTTCTTTGCAACTTGCTACAAATTGCTTCTTCTTTTTTTTTGAATTTTTTTTGGCCACCCAAATCATGTTACTTGCATCAATTTACATTTGTTATTGAATAAATAAAGAAGTTTTTGCTTTTGATTTACTTGTTTTGCTGCCTAAAATTGCAAATTGCAAGAAGTTGTTCGTGTTCTTGTTTTGCCCTTGCTTAACCGTTTGGTTTTATGTAATTTTCCTATTTTTTGCTTTTGTTTGATATATCTTCCTTCCACTTGTTGATGTTGATGATAAAATCTAGTAGGAATTAGCAAAAATGAGTGTTTTTGCAAGGAAATGATAATAGGACTGACAAAGAGCAAACGCGATAAAAGTTTGTTATAAATTGGTTTGAAAATGAACCTAAATGACAAGAATAATTCAAATTAGACTTATCACTTAGAACCATCATGAGATGATTGGCTTAGATAGAAAGGTGGTTGAACATAGGTTTCCTATCAAGCCAGGCTCGAGGTCCATCATTCTGGCCTAGAAGGATGTCCTAAGAAGTAATTGATTTGGTCAAAGAGGAGGTTGAGAAACTCTTCAAGGCAAAATTCATCAGGACTATCCAATATGTTGAATGGTCGGCAAACATTGCCCCTGTCATAAAAAAGAATGGCAAAACTAGAATCTAGATTAATTTCAGAGAATTGAATGCAGCCACCCCAAAGGATGAATACCCATTGCCAATAGCTCATATGCTCAGTGATTGAGCCTCTAAGCATGAGGTCTTATCCTTTATGGATGGCTATTGTGGGTACTACCAAGTTATGATTTCTTTGGAGGATGCCAACAAGACAACATTCAGGTGTCCTAGGTCAAAGGGGACCTTTAAGTGGGTGGCCTTGCCATTTGGCTTGCAAAAAGCTGGTGCCACCTACAAGAGGGTCATGAACATGATTTTTCATGATCTTATTGAAAAGACCATGGATGTCTACATGGATGATATCACGTTAAATCAAAGTCCCAAGCTAAAAACTTTGAAGACTTAAAGACGAACGTTCCTTAGAATGAGGAGTCATAACCTCAATATGAACTCGTTAAAATGTGCTTTTGGCATGTGCACTGGGAACTTCCTTGGTTTGCCAGGGCACCAGAGGGGGCATTGAGGTGGACATTAACAAGATTAATGGAATTCAACAGGCTAAATAGCCTACGAGCAAAAAGGAGCTTCAATGCTTCTTGGGATAGGTTAATTTCTTGAGATGTTTCATTTCAAATGCCGTGGGGAAACCAAAGTCTTATGTCCTCTATTGAGACCCAAGTTTGGGAAGGACATCAAGTGGGAGGAGCCACATCAAGAAACTTTCAAAGCCATAAAGGAATACTTTATCAGACCGCCAGTATTGATTCCACCAAGGCAAAGCAAACTGCTAAAGATTTATGTCTCTGCTTCTATTGAATCAATTGGTTGTTTGCTTTTACATGAAAATGAGTAAAGATTTGAACAAGATTTGTTTTACCTCAGCCACTGTTTAAATGAAATATTCCTCTATTGAGAAATTGTGTCTCTCTCGATTTTATGCATCTATGAAATTTAGACATTGCTTCTTAGCTTTACCATATACGTCGTTGCTCAGACAAATGTCCTCAAATACATGCTGGATAGACCTCTAAATAAAGGAAGATTAAACAAGTGGAGTATTGCTCTACTTCAGTTTTAATTGGTATATGTGTCAAAAAAGTCTATCAAAGGCCAAGCCTTAGCAGACGTTTTAGCTGACCATCCAAATGTTCATACTAGCTTTAACTATAAGCTAGACTAACTCCTAGTAATGAAAATAGTTCCTTAGAAACTATACTTTGGCGGATCAAGGACCAATGCAAGCGTTGAAGTATTATGATTGAATCCCCTGCTGGGATCATCACAATTTTAGCCATTACCTTGGTTGGCAAGTGCTCCAACAACATGGTAGAGTATAAGACAGTAATCATAAGCCCATAGACTCTCTTAGAGATGCAAGTCCCTAATGCTATCATAAGAGGGGATTCGCGGTTGGTCATTTACCGAGTAAAAGGGGAATTTCAGCGTTCAAAAGATACCTTGAATAAGTACATCTCAATGGTTCAAAAACTATTGATTAAGTTTTATGGTATTCAGTTTGAACATATTCCTTGACTTGACTTAAGAGAACAAAATAAAGCAACCAATGATTTGGGTCAGTTAACCTCAGGGTACAAGCTGCCCAGGAATTGATGTGAAGAAACCATAGTCACTAATACTAAAGTTTTAGACCATGGAATTGAATTCACCGAGTCTTTCACTTTTAAGAGTGAAGTCATGCCAAGTGAACACTTGGATTGCTTTGAGAGACATCAAACTATCACGAGTCAATGCGAGGATTGGAGGAAACTATTAATGGATTACTTCAACAACCCTTGAGACTATGTTAAGGACAGAAAGATGAAAATGAGTTCTCATAGATTCCTCTAGATGATGAATATGGAGAGTTATATAACAAAGATGCTAGTGGAGTGCTTCTCAAATGCCTTGACTTACACGAAGGAATGCTAGTGATGGTAGGAGCCCATGAGGGTATCTATGGATCCAATTTACTTGGCAATAAGATGCATCGGCTCATTGGACGTTATGGCCATTATTGGCCATCAGTGATGGACGACTGCATTAAGTATGCCAAAGGGCGCACAGCATGCCAACGACATGGTCATGGACCAAGAGTCCCTGCGGCTGAGATGCATACTATAGTCAAACTATGGCCCTTCCGAGGATGGGTAATGGACATCATAGGGAAGATTAACCCTCCTTCTTGCAAGCAACACTCTTACATTCTTGTGGCCGCAAACTACTTAAATCAACAAGATGTGACTGATTTTATCAAAGAATACATACTTTATGGGTTTGGAATCCCAAAAATATGGGTTTGGAATCCCAAAAACCATTACTGTGGACCAAGCTAAGGTATTCAATGGGGCTACAGTTAAGGCATTCACCAAGAGTTTCAACATATAAATTTTGAACTCAACCCCTTACCATGCTCAAGCTAATTGTTAGGCAGAGTCTACTAACAAAATTCTAAATGACAATATTAAGAAAATGATTCAGGATAATCCTAGAAAGTAGCATGAACTACTATTTGATGCTCTTTGGGCTTATAGAACTTCCAAACATGATGCAGCTATGACAACCCCCCTTCTATTTTATGTACAACCATAATTCTGTACTCCCATTGAAAGTCACAGTTTAGTCTATTACGCTGGCTCGTCAAGGGAGATTTTCTGAACTTGAGTATGCAAGCTATGATGAATGAGCTAACTAACTTGGACCAAGTTAGGCTTGACGCCCTTCACAAGCAATAAAAACAAAAGAAGAGAGGGGGCCAAAGCCTACAATAAAAGCATAAAACCCAGGTCATTGGACTCTGAAGACTTAGTCTGAAAAGTGGTTCTACCCATTAACCAGAAAGATCATGTCTTTGGGAAATGGTCCCAAAAGTAGGAGGGTCCATTCAGAGCTGTAGAGGTATTTGGAGGAACTAGATGGAAGAACTCACCGAAGGTCCATCAGTAAAAGGTTTCTAAAGAAATATGTGCCATCAGTTTGGGATTCTAATAAGGAAGCCCTTAAATTTAGATTCCCTGAATTATGGGCTCAATTTCAATATCAATATCTTAAGGATCAACTCCATGATCCTTACACAAATGCGTATTTCATTAAGAATGTTAATGAGTACATGGCTTACACAAAACAATACAAGCAAGTAACTTGTGTGGCCAAAATGCTTCTGTACAAGGGAAAATTCAAAAAAGTTGAGTCCTTTGTAGTTGATAGCTGGCTGGTTGCTTCATTCAGCTGCTAGTCAAAGATGAGTGCCTCTTCCTAAAGGACTTGGTTGCTCCTTTGAGCCCCTGTAGTAGCCTGCTCAAGCTTTACAACTATTGAGCCTTCAGAGGTATGTTGCTGCCTCATAGAAGATAGTTGTCCCTTGAGATGACTCAATTTCTCCTCGAAATGATGGATATCATCCTCTAATCCTTTGATGTCCTAGGCTTGTTAACTCTGGACTCTTTTAGTTTCTTGGAGTTCTTCAAACAAAAATTATAGGGCACCTAGGCCAGCTGAACACCTCGAGTCCATAATGGCATCTTGACAAGCATTTCTTCTAAAGGAGTAGTGGGACCTCCTGATTCACTTTCATAAACACCTCCTCTGGAGCCTCAAGCTCTCTAGCAATGGCTAAAGCTACCTTAGGATCTTCCTTTAAGGCCTTCACCAAAGAAGTTGTTAAGCTTCAATTTGTTGAATTGAAGCTAAGTAGTGAAGAGAGAGTGTAGGTGAGAAGAGAATTGAAGCTAGATGAGAATTAGAGAAGAGATGAGAAGAGAGAATAATATATCAAGAACAAGTAAGATTTTTATTGAATGATCTCAAGATTACAATGATATTTCCTTTTATATGAAAATTGAGATATAAGAACCCAAAAAATCTAATTTCAATCACTTTGCCGCCAAAACCATGATCTAGCTCTAATCGACTTTGGTGCCAAGGGATCAAAACTAAATTTCTAACATTACACCCAAAAAAAACCAAAACACAACTTTAACCAAGAGTTACAAAGCACAAAACAAGAGAAATCACAACAATCCCCTCAACTTAAGAAACTTCTTGTCCTCAAGAAAACAAATTTGGAAATTGATTCTTCAAGAATGGTAGCTCTTCCCATGTTGTAAAATATTTGTCCAAATTATTCCATTGCACTAACACTTCCTTAATTCTCCTACTTCCTGCCTGAACCTCTCTGGATCCACGAACTGTTGATGGCTGCAGCAACAAGGCACTGTTGGACCCAACTGCTGGTGGTGAATTTTTTCTGGTACGTCCTTTCTTCACCTGTATTTTAAGCAAGGAAACATGAAAGACCGGGTGAATGTAAGCATTAGGAGGTAGCTTAAGCCTATAGGCCACTTTTCCAATCTTCTCAAGGATCTTGTAGGGACGAAAGAATCAAACACTTAGCTTGACATTGCTGCGGACAGCCACGGTAGACTGTCTATAGGGCTGTAATTTGAGGTATACCATATCTCCAACTTCATAATTCTTGTCCACATGCTTCTTGTCAGCATACATCTTCATCCTTGCTTGAGCTTGCTTCAAATTATCCTTGAGCACTTGCTGTAAATGCTTTCTCTGCTGCATCAGATTAGCAACTTCCAACACTTGTGATGCCACACTTTGCAAAGAGAAAGGAGTAGGAGGCTCATAGCTGTGTAAAGCCTTGAAAGGGGTGGTGCCAAGAGAAGCATGAGCATGAGTATTGTACCAATACTTAGCTAGAGATAACCACTTGCTCCATTCTTTTGGATGAGTGAAGACCATGCTCCTAAGATATTGCTCAAGGCATTGATTAAATCTCTCAGTTTGCACTTCAGTTTGAGGATGGTAGGATGAACTAAGAGCTAATGTCGTTCCCATAAGCTTGAACAATTCTCTCCAAAAACGACTTGTGAAGATCCTATCACGATCAGATACAATGGATTGT
This sequence comes from Simmondsia chinensis, assembly GCA_018398585.1. NCBI lineage: Eukaryota > Viridiplantae > Streptophyta > Magnoliopsida > Caryophyllales > Simmondsiaceae > Simmondsia > Simmondsia chinensis. Next base: position 14,753,147 of record JAGTTD010000018.1, on the reverse strand, counting down.
GGCAACCCATGTAGCTTATATATGTTATCCAAGAAGCATCTAGCTAATTTCTCAGCTGTAACAGGCCAAATCAAAGCAAGGAAATGACTAAACTTTGTAAAACGATCTACAACAACCTAAATTACTTCCTTGCCATCAGATTTAGGTAAGCCTTCAATGAAATCCATGCTTATATTCATCCAAGCCCCTTCAGGAATAGGAAGTAGCTACAAAAGACCTTGGTACCTATGATTGCCAAGCTTTGTTCGTTGACACACTTCACAAGAGCTCACAAACTCATTAACATCCTTCTTAAGCCGAGGCCATCTGAAATATTCTTTGATTCTTCTGTAAGTTCCCTCCACACTAGAATGTCCTCCCCAAGCTAAGTCATGAGAGGCTTCTATGATCTGATCTCTCAAATCAGTGGAAGATCCAATGTATAGCTTGCCTTTCAATCGGATTATCCCTTTGCTAACTGACATATAAGATCTGGTGTACTCTTGTAGTTCCGGTTGATGCTGTAAGCAGTAATGCATTCTTGAGCAAACACATCATCTTCATAGGATTTGTAGACCTCCTCTAACCAAGAAGGAAGAACAACACTGCTCCAATACCAGTTTCACTAGCATCCATTTCAAGAACAAAGTCTTCAGCAAAGTTAGGCATAGCTAGAACAGGGGCTTCACACATTGCAGCTTTCAATGATTCAAGGGCTGCTTGAGCACTATCACTCCACATGAAGGAATCTTTTTTGAGCAAATCTTTCCAAGGTCTAGCTATGGAGCCAAAGTGAGCTATGAATTTCCTGTAATAGCCTGTAAGACCCAAAAATCCACGCAATTGCATCAAAGTAACTAGAACTGGCCACTCCTTCATAAATTGTATCTTTGAACAATCTGTAGAAAGTCCTTTAGAAGATATCACATGTCCCAAATACCCAAGTTGCTGCTACATGAAAGCACACTTGGACAATTTTGCATAAAATTGGTGTTTGCGCATAACAAGGAAAACCTCCTTCAAGTGATGTAGATGATCCACATAAGAAGCACTATAAATAAGAATGTCATCAAAGAAAACCAATACAAATGTCCTCAGAAAAGGCTTGAAGAAGTCATTCATTGCTGCCTGAAATGTAGCTAGTGCGTTGGTTAAGCCAAAAGGCATAACCACAAACTCATAGTGGCCATGATGAGTTTGAAAGGTAGTCTTGAAGGTGTCTTGTTCAAGAACTCTTATTTGGTGATATCCTTATCGCAGATCTAGCTTAGAGAAGAAACAAGCTCCATATAACTCATCTAAGAGGTCATCAATAACAGGAATCGAGAACTTATCCTTGATTGTCAAAGAATTGAGTTGCCCATAGTCAATGCACATCCTTGTCGACCACCCATCTTTCTTCTTCACCAAAATGACACGTGAAGCAAATGGACTGTGACTAGGTCTGACAAAGCAAGTCTTGAGCAACTCTTCAACATGTCTCTAAATCTCTTATTTATGTGCGTGAGGGTACTTGTAAGGCCTCAACTTGAAAGGTTCTGCACCAGTCCTCAATGGAATGGCATGATCAAGACACCTATGAGGAGGGAGATACTTAGGCTATTTAAAGATGTCCTCAAACTCCTCAAATAAAGCTCTAACATCACGCTGTTGTACCGAACTCAACTTTGTTGGAGTTATTGCAAACAACTGTCCAATCCACCTATAAGCACTCTTCTTGAATCCACCTTGCAAGCTCTTACCCTTGATCACTTGCAACTGAGCTTGATCTTCAATTCCTTGCAAAGAAACCTTTGATCCATCGGCCTCAAATGAAACTGCGAGCTTGCTAAAGTCAAATACCACTGGGCTAAATGATCTCATCCAATCAACTCCCAGCACCATATCACATCCTCCCAAAGGAAGAATTCGGAAGTCATAGGTGAATTGATGCTCTTGCATAGACCATTGGAAGTCTTGGCATTTGTTCTGTGTGAGAATAGAATTACCATCTGCCACGGTCACTACTAAAGGATGAGTTTTAATCACCATATGCCCAACCTTCTTCACCACCTTTGGATCAACAAAACTATGAGTACTATCACTATCAATCAAAACAGAGCGTTGTCTTTTTCATGCTTTCCCTTTGATTCTTATTGTATTGTGAGCTCCATTCCCTATCAAAGCCTTCATAGAGATCTCAACTTCATCCTCAAGCAACTCATCCTGAGACTCTTGATCAGTACTGCCCTCATCTAGTTCAGATTCATCACTATCAGACTGTCTTACAGCATCAATTCCACGAGCAGATATCAAGAACTTGGAGCTACACTTATGTCCAGGCTGATAAGGCTGATTACACTTATAACAGAGTCTTTGTGGCCTTCTTTCAACAGTTCTGTTGGTCTTGTTTCCAACTACATCTCTTTGATGAGATTTTATACCACTTCCCTTGAACTTGCCTTTGTCACTTGAAGAAATGACAGTGGCCTCAATCAATTTAGACTTCACATAGGCCTTAGTTAAAGTCTTAGGTCCAATTGCCTTCACCATATTCTTAATCCATGGCTTCAATCCACTAATAAAACTTGATACATAATAAGATTCTGTAGCTTGAGGATAAGTAGCTATCATACTTGCTCTTAAGTTCTCAAATCTTGTCATGTATTCTCTCACGGTTGTGTTTGAAAGACTTTATTGAAATTATCCACAACATCACTAGTGTCTTTATCACCATATCTTTCACACAACTCCTCCACAAACTCAGCCTAAGAAAGATCTGGATTGCTTTTAAGAAGACTGTAAAACCATACCTCATGATCCCCATGCAGATACACTGCTGCCAATTCCACCTTTTCTGACTCCTTGATGTTATACAAGTGGAAATATCTATCATATCTCCTTAACCATGACTAAGGTTGCTTCCCGTCAAAAGGATCAATTTGGACTCTTGGCTGTCTGAAATTATTGCTTCTACTATAAGAGGAAGCATCATTGCTGCTAGATCTTTGCTGCTAGTAATGATCAGGTGGTCTATCCAAATGCACAATACTATTGGATGATGTTCTTGTATGATTAGCAGTGTCCAGTTGCCTCGTATTCTGATTTGCATTGGAATCAAATGCTCGAGATTGTCCTTGTTCAACAGAGTGAACTGATTGTCTGACAGAAGCCTCCACTCCATGTGACCTCACTTCCACATAATGATGAAGATCTGGTGGCCTGACATTCGTTTGAATCATCGAAGGAGTATCACTTGGTCTGTTAAAGATTGGAGCACCTGCATTTGGAACTTGTGATTGCCTCGTTTAAACTGAAGGTGCTAACTAACTTGTAGGTCTGAGAACTCCCAAGGTAGATGATTCTCCTTGCCTATTTACTTGAGTATGCAAATCAGATAACCTGCTTTCAAAGCCTTGGAGTTTCTGCTCAATCATCTCTTCATACTTCTTCACATTTTCAACTTGATCGTGCCTTAAACTATCAATACCTTGCTGTTGTAAATTTTGAAATCCAGTAAATATTTCATCCAATTATGACTTCAATTGATCATTTGACATAAATTGAACCTCCCTTGATGCGTTCGCACTAGCCATAGCAGCATAAGATACATTTGGATCAACAAATGTAGCCGATTGCCCGGCTCCAGCAGCTCCTACACCCGATTTGGTGGTTACTCCTCCAGCCATGTTTGAATTGTTCTTCTTGGGTCTAGCCAGCTCAAATCAATCAATTAACAGCTGAAACCAGCTCTGATACAAAATGTTAAGCTTCAATTTGTCAAATTGAAGCTAACTAGTGGAGAGAGTGTAGGTGAGAAGAGAATTGAAGCTAGATGAGAATTAGAGAAGAGATGAGAATAGAGAGAATAATATCTCAAGAACAAGTAAGATTTTCATTGAATGATCTCAAAATTACAATGATATTTCCTTTTATATGAAAATTGAGATACAAGAACCCAAAAAAAATCTAATTTCAACCACTTTGTAGCCAAAACCATGATCCGGCTCTAACCGACTTTGGTGCCAAGGGATCAAAACTAAATTTCAAACATTACACCCAAAAAAGTCAAAACACAACTTTAACCAAGAGTTACAAAGCACAAAACAAGAGAAATCACAACAGAAGTGTTCGTTGGTGGATCTCAGTCAGAGCAAGGACAGGGAGGTGTGCAATTTCCCGTAGTCTATGAAATCTTGGAGATACTTAGCCCAACTACTAGGAGGTCAATCTCCCACTTACCCCTAGCTTCTATAAGGGGGATGCCATCCTCATTGAGACTGGAGGAGGAATAATCCTTAGTGGTGTGCCTTGAAAGGGCAACATAAAAAATAGTTAGATTAAGTCCTAACTTTGGAACTACACTAGAGTGTGAAAGGACTATTTTTACCTCTAAAACTTCAGTTAAAGGGGCAAGAGGAACCTCTGCTGGCACTTCAGTCATTGGAATACCTAAAAACAACTTGGTACCCCCAAAGTGATTTGACCTCTTGGTTGGACTCACGTAACTCTTTACATTGGGGGAGCTGGATGGGGATCCTTTTAGCCCTCCAAATGTTTCTGGTCGTTAGACTTGGAAATTGGATGTCATGGACCATTCCAAACTGCCTGGCAAATAATCCAAGTCTGTAAATCTCTACACCAAGATAAGTTTAATGGTAGAAGACGAGATCCTGAGGGCACAAGGTTGCCTTCCAAGTCTTAGAGTTGGTGTCCGCAAAGACATCATGGTGAAGGCCCAACTTCCTAAAACAATGAAGCCTAAGACTCCTCTCTTGGAAGGGAGTCCATTTAGTCTCTTTCCTACCTCAAAGAGACATTAGTCTCTCAAGGCATTGGTCAAAAGAGCATCCTAGGGGTAAGAGGACCTCACATCGAGCAAACTGCTCACCATAGCAAGAGACCACCTCACATGTGGGAACATAAGAGGCAAAGCTCATGAAAGTAGGCTTGGGCCCAAAGCTAGACCAGCCATAAGTGTCTTCTTATATGGACAACATAGTCCTTAACTATGATGTCCCTAAGACATCCATATACTTGGGCCAGAAACAATGGTCCTAGCGACATGGACCAATGCTAAGGGCTAGATTTATTGCCATTTCTTAAGGGACTTAAGGACTGAGTTGGAGGAGTTAACAAAGAAAAATTTGCTCAACCAAAATGAGTAAAAGAAGACTTCTTCCTTGGACCCTTGCCAAAAGTTATGTTTTCCGGTGACAAACATCTTTACGAAGGACTTATAGCCACCAAGCAAGTTGGTCAGAGAGAAAAAAGATTCAAGGGCTTCATCCTTTGTGGAAATAAAAGAATCAAGAGGCAGCTCCTCTCCTTTGGAAGAAAGACCTTTTAAGGCTTCTATGTGCTTTAAAGTGATTCCAAGGAACCCCTCAGGGATGACAAAAGCATTATAACAGATGTTCCGGTAGCAGGTGAGTGTTGTCACAATGGGGTAGTCATACCTAAGACCAATCTTGGAAAACCTGAAGGTTCTTCCATTTCTCTCCATGGGTAAGGATCAATCTGTCTACCCATTCGACATACCACTTAGTCAGGGTGTCCCTCATTTAGAGGGAGCTGCTTCTTTGCAAATGCATGTTCCTCCCCAAGACTGACCTGCGAAAGCTTTATGAAGCATAGGAGATTCGTTAGTATTTGGAAACATACCCTTAAGACTAGGGATGTCATGAGAAGGGTCAAAGATGGGCCCTAGGGCATAGGGTGCTAAGTTTGAAGAAGGATCATTCACTGTTATCCAAGAAAGATCCTTCTTTATGTCATTAAGATCACTAGGGCTCTAAAACCTATCAAAGACCATTGAAGTGTCTGATTGAACTAGACACACCAACTGCCCGATAGGGCTATCATCCTGAGGAATGGGAGTAGAGACGGCGTGAGAAATTTGAGCCATTGTTGCTTGATTTGAAGAAATGCAAAGGAATAAGGAGCATATTAAAGCAAAAAAGATCAAAAGATTAATGTGCTTCGTGGTTGCTTAGCAAGTGCACGAAGTCGTAACAAGTAATACAAAATGAGTAGATTATCATCCCACGAGGATTGTTTACTGAATGACTATTAAAAATAGTAGTTTCAGCACTATTTGAAAGACCAAAGTTTATGGTTTTTGAAATGAAACCAACAAAATGAAAAAGAGCACAAATATTTACTGATTTTTATGAAAGGTTTACTGATTTTTGAAGGTATTAATGAGTTAATAAGATCCAAGGTATCTGATTTCACCTAGTTGCATCAATTTGCCTTTCTATTCTCGATATTCAAGTTGTTATTACGTGTTGATGGCCGAAGACCCTAATTTACCAAATATTCTCTCTCGGGCAACATTTAGCATGCTCTTTTACATATTAACTCACCAATCTCTCGCATGAATTTAAATAAGAAAAGAGTTTTGATGATCCATGGTTTTTACCTAAAACCATACAAATCACATTAATTTATCTCTGGCATTCGCTAAATTTGTGGTATTTATCACTTTATTATTCATCATAACTCTCCTTTCAGACTCATTATGAATCATTATAGGCTTTGAATGGTGATCAAGTACTCAAAACTCTTAAATAACAATGATAAACACTCAAATAGCGCAATAAACAAACTTTGAATACGTTGAATTAGAAAAGAGCATATATCACAACTCAGGCTGCATCATAGCCTTGGAAACAAAAAATTTGTTCATGATATACATAATACAAAGAAAAACCAGGACAAAACCCATGAACTTAAAGAAGAAAAGGATAGAAAAAACTTAAAATGAAAAATTATAAACCAAACTCTTCTTTCCTTCTCTACAGTCTTCCTACTCATTCCTCTACTTTGTATTGAGTTTTTTTCTTCATGAATTGATAATAGAACACTTCCCTAACATGATTATTTATAGTAATTGAGGTTATAATTACATGAAAAAAAAAAATTACATAAGCTTCATTCTTATTTGTTCATCTTGCCACCCATTTCCTCCCATGTTCAGCTTTTGCATCAATTTGCTGTTTTTGCTCAGTTTGTTCTTCTTTCCACCACCCAAATTTCAGTCTTCACATCAAGTTGTATGTGTTATGAAGTGTTTATGAAGTTCTTGAACTTTATTTGCTCGGTTTGCCGCCCAAAATTGCAAGTTGAAATGAATTGTACATGAACTTGGTGTTTCCTTGCTTAGCCGTGTGAAATTGATGTGTTTTTTCCTATATTTTTGCTTTTGTTTGATGTATCTTGTATTTACTTGTTGATGTTGCAGATTGAGCATAAAATGAGTGTTTTTGCAAGAAATTAATAACGGGATCGAAAAAGAGCAAAAGCAAGCAAAAGAGATGAACATTTAAGGTCAAATGGTCTAAAAATGAATCTCAATGATATGAATTATACACTAAATTAGACTCATCAAAATACCCCCAAATTTAAATCTTGCTGAGAAAGGCTAATCATAAAAGCACAGGATTTTATGCTTTTTAAGAATTTTATCACAATTCAGAGCAAGTACACTTCTATTAGAAAATAATGACCGAGGCTCAAAGTTTTAAGATACCAAAGGCAAAAAAATCTTTCTAAGAAAAAACCATTCAATCACTTGGGTAACTAAATTCAACAGTTAGCTAAGCATATTTAAGTTTATTCGTTCTTTCTAATCTGAAGACATTCAAACCGAATAGATGACAAAAATCATGCCATTCATAACATGACTTCTCAAGTATGCCCAAGACTATAAGTTATTCACAAAATTTTTCTTTTCTTCCATTTTTTTTTTTAATTTATTTATGTGGGGCTTATCTGCCCCAGTCAACCTCGACCCATGAGTATATCTTCATCAAAAATCAAACTCCTACCCCCTAGGCGGTGATCGCATGGGTAAGAGAAGCCACCAATGAGACGCTCTCAATATGATTGCATGAGCATATCTTTAGCGAGAATCAAACTCCTAATCCCTGGGTGATGACCGCATGGGTAAGAGAAGCTGCAACTGAGATGCCCTCATTATGGCTTCACGAGTATATCTTCAATGAGAATCAAACTCTTGACCCTGGGTGATGACCGAATAGGTAAGAGACGCCACCACTGAGACGCCCTCATGATAAGCAGCATATATCTTAAAATGTTTATATGATCTCAAAATGTTTATATGAGACAACGTCGCTAGAGATGCTTCCCTCAGTTTCTCTATCCTTTTTTTTCATATTTTTCTCAAGACTTAGGCATAACTCTTCAAAGTTTATTATGCAAATGATAATCTTAATACAATCCATCCAAATTTGAGCATCTTTTAATCAGAAAGAAAGGTAAAACAATCTTGCTAACTAGTGAACTCAAATACCATGGTTTTACCAAGATAGTTCCTTAAAATAGATCATGCTTCACAATTAGAACACAAGAACAATTGATTCTCATCCTATTCAAATCTAATTAAAGTAAATGAGCTAAAAAGAGTAGAAAAATTGCCTAAAAAGCATGATGATAAGAAATTTCTTTTTTTTTTTTTTAAACTTGGTTCAAACTGTGCAATAAAAATTTAAAAGACTACTGATTTAAAGTATAGAAAATTGAAAATCTTTTTGTTGTCCGACACTATCTACATCCCCATACAAAGGCTCCGAACTCTGTGAGGCACTAAAGCCAACTTTAAAAAATAAAATAGGACCAGACAAGAAAACTTTGCGAAAATGTCTCTCCCACCCCAAACTTCAAGATGACATTGTCCTCAATGTTAAAGAAATACAAGGAATGAAGTAGTAGGTGAGAGATACTTCTCAGGTTTGAAGATTGCTTTTCTATGGTGAATGCTGTCATCAGGTTACCCTCAAACTTGTTTCAAAAATTCTATAGAACAAAATATACAAAAATATTAGAAAATAATAAAAATTAAAAAATTAAAAGAAACGAAGTAAAGAAAGGAAAACTTGGGTTGCTTTCCAAGAAGTACTTAAGTTATAATCGTTAGCTAGAATTTTTGATGATGATCTGTCCCGCATCCTGAAGGAGAACAGAGTTTCCTCCATTCACTCTCAATGACAATTTTCTTCCATGAATCTTCCTTGTACCCTTCTTTACACGACCACCTCCACCTTCTCTAAAGATGGGATCCTTAAGCTTAATGTGCCACGACTAAAATTTCCTTTTCCGGTCTTTTCTGCATTTTTTCACTAAGTCATCCTTGCCTCTGAAAGCCTCTGACTTCATTAGACAAGTTCGACACTTTATTTCGATCGTTGGTGGTGGTGGGTCGGTGAAGATAGGTTTGGTCATTAGAGGCAATGAGTCGGTCAAGGGGGTTATGTCACATTGTGGTGGTTCTTCTAATGTGTCCCCATCCCTCAATGTTATGGCATTAGTTTGTTCCCCTGGGTTGGTGATGGTATTCAAAGGCAAGGAATCTTTGGACCTCTCAGAAAGTTCCTCTAATGTAACCCCTGCTTGAGTTTCTAAGTTTCATATGGAAGCTTCTTGATTTCTAAACTAGTTTCATGAGTAAAATTTGTACATTCATGCATGAACTCCCTAAACGTCTCTTCTAAGTCATAATTCTTTTCTTGAGGTGGATGAATGGATGACCATGGTGCTTCGTGATAGTTCCAAGAAAAGTTAGAAGGGTTCATCCATCCTTAATTGTGGGTATTAGAGTAAGGTTTGTATTGGGCTTGTTGATAATTTGACATGTAGTAATTTGATTTCAAACCCAATGAGGAGAAACTATTGCCCACTTGGCATTCAATACTAGCATGGTTACCTGCACAAAATTTATGTCTAACTATAGAAGTAGGAGCAATTCTTACACTTACGCTATCCAATTGCTTTTTGAATTAGTGAGAGTTGAGAAGATAATGTATTAATTTCATGAATCCAGTGGTGTTATTGGCACAACTTGATATTGTGTTCTCATATAGTTGTTCCCAGCAATCCCATCTAGCAACATTATGTGTTAAATTTTTAGAAAAGAAAAATTAAACTTAAAAGTTAAAAAAAAAAAAAAAAAAGCTAAAAATAGTGAGAAAATATAAAAATACAACACTATAACACAAAACTTAAAAAAAACCCAAATTTTAGAGAGGGGGGGGGGGGGGGGGGGGGGGGGGGCGCTGTAGGGATAGTAATACTAATGTTTTAAAAAACTTAAAAATACAAACTTAACTTTGAAAAACATATCTAGGTGAATCAAAAAGTTAAAAGAAAGATAAAAATTAATAAGAAAACTTAAAAATACAACAATCTAATACAAAAACTTAACAAAAACCAAATTTAGAAGGAGGTAACACTAATGTTTTTAAAATCTTAAAAATAACAATTTTAACTTTCAAAATTTTAACAAAGTGAACTTATAAGTGAAAGAAATATGAAAATAAGTAGAAAATACAAGAAAAACAACAAAATAACACAAATTAACAAAACTTAAAAAAAACACAATTTTAGGGGGGTTCTATACGAATTTTTCAAGTAAAAAAAGTGTATAAATAAAATCAAGTTAAAGAAATAAATGAAAGAAAAGAAAATTTTTTTTCAAATGTAAACAAGATTTACAAGTTTTTACAAAACAACTTCAAATTAGTACTAAAACTAGGTTATATCAATATCACTCAAATAAAAACAATCTCTGGCAATAGCGCCAAAAAATTAATGCTTGGTGGTTGCTTAGCAAGTGCACTAAGTCGTATCAAGTAAAATAGAATGAGTAGAGTATTGTCCCACGAGGATTGTTCATTGAATGACTACCGAAATTAGCAGTTTAAGCACTATTTGAAAGACCAAAATTTTTGGTTTTTGAAACGAAACAAAGCAAAATGAAAAAGAACACAAATTTTTTCTCATTTTTGAAGGTTTTAATGAGTTAATAAGATCCAAGGCATCCAATTTCACCTAGTTGCATCAATATGCCTTTCTATTCTCGATATTCAAATTGTTATTACGTGTTGATGGTCAAAAACCCTAATTTACTAAATATTCTTTCTCAAGCAACATTTAGCATGCTCTTTTACATATTAACTCATCAATCTCTTGAATGAATTTAAATAATAAAAAAGTTTTGAAGATCCATGGTTTTCACTTAAAACCATACAAATCACGTTAATCCATCTCTAGCATTCGCTCCATTTGTGGTGTTTATCACTTTAGCATTCATCATAAATCTCCTCTTGGACTCTTCTTTCAGACTCATTATGAATCATTATAGGCTTTGAATGGTGATCAAGCATTCAAAACTCATAAAAACAATGTAAACACTCAAACAGCACAATAAATCAACTCTAAATACGTTGAATTAGAAAAGAACGTATGTAGCCTTGGAAAGAAAAATTAGTTCACGGTATAGATAATATAAAGCAAAACTAAGACAAAATCAATGAACTTAAAGAAGAAAATGATAGAAAAGAACTTAAAATGAAAAATTACAAACCAAACTCTTCTTTCCTTCCTTCTTTTCTTCCCTACGGTTTTCCTACTCTTTCCTCCACTTTGTATTGAGTTTTATTCTTCATGAATTGATGATAAAACACTTTCCTAACATTCCTATTTATAGTATTTCCTCTACTCTTTCCTATTATATGAAATAAAAAATTACATAAGCTTCATTCTTATTTGTTCATCCTGCCATCCGTTGCCACCCATGTTCAGCGTTTGCATCAAGTTGCTATTTTTGCTCAGTTTTTTCTTCTTTCCACCATGCAAATTTCAGTCTTCACATCAAGTTGTATGTGTTATGAAGTGTTTATGAAGTTTTTGAACTTGATTTGCTAGTTTTGCTGCCCAAAATTGAAAGTTTAAATGAGTTGTACATGTACTTGGTGTTTCCTTGCTTAGCGTGTGAAATTGATGCTTTTTTGCCCATTTTTTGCTTTTTTTTTATGTATCTTACATTCACTTGTTGATGTTGAAGATAAAACCTAGCGACATTGAGCATAAATTGAGTTTTTTTGCAAGGAATTAACAATAGGATTGAAAAAGAGCAAAAGCAAGCAAGAGAGATGAAAATTTGATGTAAAATGGTTAGAAAATGAATCCTAATGATATAAATAATTATATACTAAATTAGACTTATAAAAGGTCAACAACAAAGAGCAATTGTTTTTGAAGCACTTCGTTACAGCAAAGAGAGAGCACAAAGCAGAGAAACTAAGGATTCAAAGCCCTAAATGTGATACTTATAGACATGCGGGAAAGAAGATCAAACATGAAGCAGTGTTCTCTCAAGCTCCCCGTAGATATTGAAGGTCAAATCAAGAAAAAATTTTACCAGTTATGAACTTAAATTTACCAATAGCTAAAAAGGGGGCATTTGTTTACACCGTAATTTTGAGGGGAGCTAGAATGACGTCGTTTTGGGAAAAGTGCCACATGCTCATCACGTGAGGTCCTTTTCAAGAAGAATCAGACCTCTAGGCACTAAGATAACGGCATCTTGAGCCGAGCGTATTAAGAAGTTTACCACCTCAACAAGGGTAGCAGCCACTCGAGGCTCGAGATGGTTAAAGGGTAAAGGGAGCTCAAGCTCAAGGGACTGCCAATAAGGCTACAAAACAGGTGGTTTTGAAGCTTGGGACAATTACATGGGGCACAGTATCAGATGTGTGGACCCAAGCTTAATCCAAGGAAATGTGGACCATCTAGAAGAGATTTCGACTGAAAATGCGGATGTGGGCTTAAGAAATACACTCGAGCACCAAATCAAGGGCACATTCATTGGTCATTCACACGCTTAAGGAGCTTGGTGGCCTGAGTGGGAAAAAAACACCACAAAAATTGGGGGCATTCATTATTTAGTTTTTCTATAAATAAGAGATGTTGTTGTAGTCCAAACCACCCCCCCCCCCCCCCCCCCCCCAACACACACACACACATACACTAATACAAAACTTCTTACAGTTCTATTTACTGCGCACTTGTGCTTTTTACCAATGAGTAACATAACTTAACTTAATCTATCGTAGTGTATATCTTGTTGTACTTGCTTCTTTAGTAATACAGTGCTTCGGACTTCAAGTATGAACTCTTTATTTTAATATGTTACCAAAATTGACAAGTTAAGAATTAAGGCTTGACCTTGAATGCGTTGGTCTTAACACTATTGTCACTGCTTGATAAGTCAAGTGAACTTAGGTTTGCGCCATTTTTTAGGGCTTTGACAGCAAAGGCATGACCTTAATTGCGTTGGTCTTAATCTAGTGACTCAAAATACTGTTTGCTCCATCTAAATCTTGTAAGAATTTAACTCACTCGAGTTATCATAAGTCAAGGGTGCCAAGCCCAAAAGTTTATATACTTTGGCTTTTAAGTGGGCAGCTGAGCTCTTGGGCTTGTCTTTACACAAGTTTCTGACTTTTAAGTGTACGGTGAAGGGTATCTGTGGACCTTGCTCCATAACTGGAGCTGCAACTTGAATTAGATCCATATCTGTTTAATTTTCTATCAAAAATACATAAATATCCAACAAAAAATATCTAAGAAAGTCTTCTTAATTGAAGCATAAGTAGAACTTGTGAAATAATCGAAGTTAGACACACCGAAATATCACAACTTTTTCTTCAAAAAAGGTGAATGTTTAAGGCCAAAGATGTGCGGTCCGAATTTGGGCTCACTCCCTAGTTGCGGTGAGTCCCTTTTGCACATTTGTTTACATTTTATTTACGGCGACCACATTACACTTAATAACAAACAAATATAGCCAACACAATCATAATTTAATATAAAACCCTATCCAATAAAAACATCTTAATTCAAGTCTAGGGAAAGAAGGTGTCGAACCACAGCAACTAAGAGTTCATGAATCTATTCTATGACCTAAATTGACACAAGGAAAATTGAGGGTTTGTGTGTTAACGAATCAAAAGAAATTACAACTAATCCAAGGAATTTGATTTCTAACGGGGAAAAGAATATGGAATTGGAACCTAGGGGTTTGAATTCATCATTAGCCAGTTACTCTTGCATTAACCCTTAAATTGGGATTATTGAATGTCATACGATAGTGGTTTAGGCTACAAGCTTCAACCTACTTAGATGATGTTGTTAATTGTCACGTATTGACCCTATCTAAATAAAGCGTACAGAATATAGGCTCCACTTAACATATTGTTAATTATCATTTATTGACCCTATCTAACTAAAGCATGGGGAAAATAAGCTCTATTTAACAATTATGCAATAACTATTGCTTGATCAATTAATTCTAAGGCTACAAGCGTAAAGAATTAATTCACATGTACCAAAATCAATGATTAAATGTGACAAACTCAATAGTCATCTCAATTGAATAATTGATAAAACATAATACTCCTAAGTATTTTAAACAATCAACCAATTCATGTAACATAATCAAAATTCCCCAAAATAAAAGTAATATACGAATAAAAATACTAAGATTTCATCTAATCCCACAGAACAAGTTAGCTCTCCATCAAGTATGAACTGGTGAAGAAGGAGATGAACAAACCCATGTCAATCTTCACCCCAAAATTGCTCACGTTCCAATCGAGGAAAAGGGAAAAGTAAAGAGAGACGATGGGGAGGATAAGATGTCACTTAATGAAGGATAAAAACATGGAATAAAAAGATCATGAGTTGCGGCACCTGCCTCTCTCTTTTAATCGATTTTGCTACTGCTACCAAACCCTATGATGGCTGGGCTGGAATTAGGCTTGAGGTTGACATTGGGCTACTGGGTGGAGGTGCTGCTCAGCCGAGGTGAGGAGCGATATCAGGTGGATGGACCTGCAGTGTTGGTGGCTAGGCTGGAGGTTGAGCCGAAGGTGCTGCAGGGACTGGAGGTGAAGGTAGTGGTGGACTTGGTGGGCCGCACTTGGCTTCAAGCTCATATGTTTTTTGCCAAATCCTGATTGACTTTATTGAAATGCCCACACATTGAAATTTGTCTCGTTTGCACCAAAGTTTGTCCATTTAAAAAACTTTAATCTTCGTACCTATAAAACATAAAAATAGCCAAAGTGAGGATATAATGATGATTGAACATATGTAAAGAGCTAAAATGGCAACAAAAAGATGCATAAATATGAAATGCATCAACAACCCTACACCTAGTCCTAGCTAGTTCTAAAGCAAAGCACTGGAGAGACACAAAGACTCAAGCGCTGAACTACCCCAACCTTCCCCAAGCCTTCCAAGATTAGCACGTTCATTACAATTCAAGTTGAGATTTAATCATCTAGAGGATTCCCCAATTCCATGACTTCAAATGGTCCAATCCTAGAACTCATCATAGAATTTTATTAACAATGCATCAACTAATGAATGCTACTGAAG
This sequence comes from Simmondsia chinensis, assembly GCA_018398585.1. NCBI lineage: Eukaryota > Viridiplantae > Streptophyta > Magnoliopsida > Caryophyllales > Simmondsiaceae > Simmondsia > Simmondsia chinensis. Next base: position 14,737,943 of record JAGTTD010000018.1, on the reverse strand, counting down.
CATTTTAAGCACACAAGTGTAAATGAATGGGACTTCATGCCATGTAATCTCCTCAAATTCTTGCATCCAACCAAATATACCAAGGTTTTGTATACTGTTATACTCACAACCCCAACCCCCCCCCCCCCCCCCCCCCCCCCCCCCAAAAAGCAGTGAGCTAGAAAGGGGCAAGCTAGAGAAAGGCTAGCTAGAAAAAGGCATGCTAGAGAAAGGCTAGCTAGAAAGGGACGTGCTAGAGAAAGGCTAGCTAGAAAGGGGCGAGTTAGAGAAATGCTAGCTGGAAAGGGGCGTGCTAGAGAAAGGCTAGCTAAAAAAGAGCGCGCTAGATAAAGGCTAGCTAGAAAAGGGCATGCTGGATAAAGGGTACCTAGAAAGGGGCGAGCTAGAGAAAGGCTAGCTAGAAAAGGGCGTGCTAGAGAAAGGCTAGCCAGAAAGGGGCGAGCTAGAGAAAGGCAAGCTATAAAGGGGTGTGCTAGAGAAAGGCTAGCTAGAAAGGGGCATGCTAGAGAAAGGCTAGCTAGAAAAGGGCGAGCTAGATAAAGGCTAGCTAGAAAGGGGATTGCTAGAGAAAGGCTACCTAGAAAGGGGCGTGCTAGAGAAAAGTTAGCTTTAGAAGGCCAGCTAGAAAGGGGCATGCTAGAGAGAGGCTAGCTAGACACCGGCGAGCTAGAGAGAGGCTAGCTAGACACCGGCGAGATAGAAAAAGGCTAGCTAGAGAAAAGCAAGTTGGACGCCGGCGAGCTAGGACTGACGAGCTAGAAAAAGGGCGCCCAAAAGCAGACAGCCACAAGCTTATATATACCCAATGCAATGAGTAGAAAAGCTAGGGGAGTAACACCAAAGGGAAAAGGGAAGCTTGGTGGTTTCTTTCACCTCCAAAAGCTTGAGTTCGGCTTATCGTTATGACCCTATCCCGCACCAAACTCCACCACAACACGTAAACACACTGGTGAGATTTATCAAAAACATATACCCACACCTTTGAACCACCTAAAACTTGGCCATACATAAAAAGTTCCAAGTGGCATATGAATGACCACTTTACATCATTGTAATCTCAAAATAGAACAAAAGAAGAAAGAATTTAACCGATAATACACATTGATTTCTAATTTCTTGTTCCTTTTTTCTATCTTTTTCTTCGTTTTTTTTCTTTCGTCCCCTTTTTGTCTTTATGTCCAATTGTGGACTTTTGCATAATAATACCTCAATGTTACAATGGATAATTGATCAACAAGTACCTTCCATATCATCAAGGGGCAAGGATTAGGATATCCAATAGGGCAAGCATACAAAATTCAAGGCGTAAAGGATTCTTTACTCAAAAGTTTCAAACTTCCCACAACAAGAGGTTCCAGCACATAGTGAATAGATGTGCAGCAAGAGTAGTAACCATTAAGATCAACAATAATCAACAACACTCACAAACAAGTATGGAGAAGAATCATTTTGACTTCATAGAATAGATAGAAGGAAATAATAGACAATCAATTCTATCCATCCTCCTAACATGTGCATCGATCAAAGAAGACTAGGCTAAAAGGTTATAACACACACTCAAAATGTACAAAAAAGATTCAAAATTGGCCAAAAATTAGCACATGCAAATGGGCTCATGTTATGAATCAAGATGAATCTTAATCATAACTTAGGCAATCAAGAATATGAGATGAGAAAGAAGTAAAAGGAGATGAGAAATAGAGATAGAGTTTAGATGAGACGACAAGGTTTATTATTTATCATTCAATGAATCTTTTCTTACATGAGTATCTCCTACTTATACTAATACAAGAACAAGAACAATACATTGGATCAAGACATTCCCTTAGTGGACTTGAAGGAACATAGCGGCCAAAATTGACTAGAACAAGAAACAAACAATTAACTACCAAAATCAACTTTACCTCCAAAACACTTATTTGAATTGAAAATGCTAAAAATCCTTTTAAAGATGCTCCAATTAGGACAATACCCCCCTCTCAAGCACATTCTTGCTTCAAGAATGAAAGGAAGGAAATTAAGACTTGAGAAATGATTAATCTTCCCAGGTAGCATGCTTCCTGCCCAAATTCATCCATTGCACCAGAACCTGCTTAACCTGAGCTCCCTACTGCTACACCACTCGAGTGGCTCGGATAACCTCAGGCTCCTGCACAATTAGACCCTGCATAGAAGCTTGTGGAGGTCCTATAGAACTGCTTGCACCAGCTACAGCATGTCTTTTAAGCAAGAGGATATGAAACACCAGATGTACTAGAGAGTCAGAAGGCAATTCCAACCTATAAGCAACCTTCCTAATCCTCCCCAACACCTTATATGGACCAAAATATTGAGCACATATCTTGATGTTCTTGCGTATTGCCGCTAAAGTTTTCCTGTATGGAGGTAATTTCAAGAAAATAGAATCACCCACTGTAAAAAGATTTGTTAGTCCTTCTCCTATCCGCAAAGTACTTCATCCTAGCTTGAGCAACTTGTAAATTGTCTTTGAGTTGTTGCACCAATTTCCTCCTTTGAGCTAAAAGATCATTAGCCTCACCCACATGTGAAATTGCTCCTTAAAGCATTAAAGGAGAGGGTGGATCATATACATATAAAGCCTTGAACGATGTTGTACCTAAGGATGAATGTGAATGAGTATTGTACAAAAATTCCGCAAGAGACAGCCACCTATTCTAGTTCTTAGGATGTGTGAACGCCATTCCCCTCAAACACTGCTCAACACATTGATTTACCCTCTCCGTTTGACCATCTAATTGTGGATGGTAAGATGAACTTAGAGCTAAAGATGTACCTAGCAATAGAAACAGCTCACGCTAGAAATTGCTAGTGAATAATCTGTCCCTGTCAAAAAGAATTGATTGAGGAAGTTCATGAAGCTTGTAAATGTGATCCAAGAAGAGCCTTGCTAACTTGTCAGCTGAGATAGGATGGTGGAGGGCTATGAAGTGACTAAACTTGGTGAAGCAATCAACTACCACCCAAATAACTTCTCTCCCTTCAGACTTCGATAAGCCTTCAATAAAGTCCATGCTAATGTGTTGCCAAGCTCTATCCGGAACTGGCAAAGGTTGAAGTAGACCCTAATAAGGCATATGTTCACTCTTTTTTCTTTGACATACTTCAAACTGCTAAATGAATTGTTGCACTTCCTTCTTCATACCGGCCTAGTGAAAATAATGCTTTACTCTTTAATATGTTTCTTTAATCCCAGAATGTCCTCCCAAAGGTGAATCATGAGAAGCCACAATGACTTTCTTCCTCAATTCAATCCCTCTTTCAATGTAGACCTTTCCTTTAACTCGAATAACCCCACTGCTAACAGTGATCTCTGTATCAGAACCAAGGGATCCTTGTATGCAACTAGGAATGATGCAATCTTGAGCAAATGTGTCATCTTCATGTGATTTGATCACCTTAGCCATCCACAGGGGTATAACTTGAGAAATAGTAGCACATGAAGCATCCTCTAGATCTTCTTGCCTTCTTAAAAGTGCATTAGCTGCTGAATTATCGGCCCCATTGCGGTACTTAATGGCATAGTCCAATCCTAACATCTTCATAAGGCCCTTCCTCTGAACTGTTGTAGTAATCTTTTGTTCAAGCAAGTATTTGAGGCATTGATGATCAGTTTTGATTGTGAAATGGTGTCCTTCCAGATAATGCCTCCACTTTGCACATCTGGCAAGATTGCAATGTACTCCTTCTCATAAATTGACAAACTTTGATTCTTAGGACTCAAGGCTTGATTGAGATAAGCCAATGGCCTTCCATTTTGTGATAGTACTACTCCAATTCCCTTGCTACAAGCATCCATCTCTAACGCAAAAGGCAAACTGAAATCTGGCATAACCAAAATTGGTGCAGAGGTCATAGCAATCTTCAATTGCTCAAATGCTTCCTTTGCTAAGTCACTCCAAAGGAAGCCTTCCTTCTTGAGTAAATCTATCAATGGTTGGCAATCATCCCATAACTAGCTATGAATTTGCAATAATGGCCTGTCAAACCAAGAAATCCTCTCAACTGCTTAAGAGTCTTTGGTTCCAGCCAATCCTTCATAGCTTGCACTTTGCTTGGATCAGTAGCCAATCCCTCTTTTGATATAACATGGCCTAGGTACTCCACTTGAGTTCTGGAAAACAAACACTTGGAGAGTTTGGCAAAGAGCTTGTCCTGCCTTATAATATGGAAAACCAATTCAAGATATGCTACATGTTCTTGCAAGGAAGGACTGTAGACCAAGATGTCATCGAAGAATACAAGAACAAACTTCCTCATGTAAGGCTTGAACACTAAGTTCATCAAAGCTTAGAAAGTGGCCAGAGCATTGGATAATCCAAACGGCATCATCACAAACTCATAATGTCTATGGTGTGTTCTGAAAGCAGTTTTGTGAATGTTCTGGTCTTGCACTCGAATTTGATAATAGCCTTGCCGCAACTCCAATTTGGAGAGTAGTTGGATCCATATAACTCATACAAGAGATCATCAATGATTGGGATTGGAAACTTATCCTTGATTGTAAGAGAATTCAACTAACGATAATCAATACACATTCGGGATGTTCCATCCTTCTTTTTAACCAAGATCACCGGGGAAGCAAAGGGGTTATGACTGTGCTTGATGAACTTAGTCTTCAATAACTCCTCCACTGACCTCTCAATCTCACTCTTATGGGAGTGAGTTTTTTTCTAAGGATGAAGATTCACAAGATCAGAGCCTCCCTTCAAAGGAATAGCATGATCTAGTGCTCTCCTTGGTGGCAAAGAGTCTGGGTGCTCAAACAAATCACTATACTGCTGCAGTAAGGAATCAATAGCAAGGGTGGAATTCACCTGGAGGTGTAACTATGGAGGGTCAAGCGGGAGAATCGTAGGTAAGGGTTCGCTTTCAACAACCAATGACAAGCCTGAGCACATGACTCAAGCAAATCATTCATCACCCTAATATGGTTGTCCACCGTAAAACCTTCAACACACTCATATGCTACAGCTCTCTCAAGGGGATCACTAACTTGGATAGTGGGGAATGTTTGGTCAACCAAATTATCAATAACATCCACACTAAAACACTTAGACTCATCCTCACTAGTGGGTAACGAAGAAGCCTTGAAAATGTCCAACCTAATAGTCTTGTTTGCAATAGTCTTTATGGTAGCATTATCCATCGCTGAGAATGGTCGACCTAAAATGACAGGGACATGGTGTTTTGAATGACTAGAAGGTTTCATATGAAGCACAATGAAATTAGAGGAAAACAGGGGTTTGTCTACCTTCACTATTAATTAGTAAGCTCAGCATGGGGGACCCTAGTAGATCTATCTGCCAATTGCAAGGTCATAGTTGTAGGTTGCAAAGCCAGATTTCTCATGCACCTAGTAAGGAATAAGGTTAACACTTGCTCCGAAGTCCAATAAAGCCTTATCATTTGGATAGTCCCCAAGCGAACAAGAGATGGTGAGGATACCAGGGTTTTTATACTTAATAGGAGTGTCACACTTCAAGATGGAGCTCACTTTCTCGGCTGGAAACACTTTCTTTGGTAGATGCAAGTCCTTAGTGAACTTTTCATAAGCTAGGATTTGCTTAATCGCATCGAGATGGGAATGTTAATCTTAACCTGACTAAGATTCTATAAAATGTCTTCTAATTTCTTGTCCTTCCCATGTGGATGTGGTGCAACTAAAGCTTGGGGAAAAGGCACTCTAGGTTCATAGGAGGAAGGAAGGTCAGAGACTCTAAGAATGGAAGAAGGTGGCGTGACCTTATTGGTCTTCTTCTCCCTTTCCACACTCTTCCCTTCTCCCTCACCACTCCCAAGTAATTCACTCTCAATATTCACCCCATTATGAACTTCATTCCCACTTCTCAACACTACAATGGACTTTGCTTGCTCATGATGGGGAGGATAATTGTCTTGCCTTAAATCCTAGGGTTCTCTATGGCTTAGCTAGGGAGTCATCCTTCATCTCCCCTACTCAAAGCATTGGCTGGTTGACCTACTTTGCTTTCTAGCTTAGAGATAGATTAGGTATGGGAGTGGAGGAGTTGGAAATTGGCTTCTAAACCCTTAAGGGCACTCAAGACCTTCTCTTCAAAATTTAAATTAAAACTAGAATTAGAATGTTGAGAATGGTTAGAAACATACCCTTGCGGATGAAAATCGGAAGGTCTAGACTCCTAGATTGGTGAGATTGTGGTGGTTTCGAGTGTTGTTACGGGTTGAAAATTGAACATGCCATGTTGTTGCGCAAATTTCCTTTCACCTCTATGCCTCCACGAGAAGTTCAAATGGTTTCACTATCCCTGATATATGTATTCAAGTATGGATTTTTCCTTGAGAGTCCCTAGGTTACATTGACCTGCTCGGCAATCAATTATGGAATGGGAAGCACTAAAGGATACAGAACAAACATCATGCAAATTTGGTACATTAGACCCAGGCAAAGTCGGAGTCAATGTCATCTTAAATAAAGAAGTGAGTTGCTCCGTAGAAGATGCAAGTGAATCTACTTTCTTATCCAAGATGGAAGTGTGTGGAATTTCATGTACCCCTCTATTTAGCCTAGCAGTTTTCAAATGTGCATGTGCGATATTTTGTTTTGAATTCTCATTTAATTGTTTAAAACATTCCCACGCCTCTTCTTCATTTTTCCTAAGGAATTGTCCACCACATGAAGCATTAACAAGTTCTTGATCTTTTGCATTCTACCCAGAGTAAAAATTTTGAACAAGTTACCACTTAGGGATAGAATGATGAGGACAAGCTCCCAAAAGTTCCATAAATCTATCCTAACTCTCATGGAACTCTTCACTTGGAAGTTGCGAAGGAACTAATACTCTCCTAGAAATATTGGTCTTACTAATAGGATAGAATTTATTAAGAAACTCTTGTTGCATTTCAGCTCATATACTAATTGTCCCACTATTTAAGGTTTAATACATGGCCTTATCCTTCAAAGAGAAAGCAAAAAGCTGAAGTAAAATCACATCGTCACTAACATTAGGGTGCTTGACGGCAAAGCAAACTTCCGTGAAACTGTCCAATTGCTTGTATGGGTTTTCATTGCCTAAGCCTTGGAATGAAGGGAGCATATGTATGGTGGTTGGTTTAAGCTCAAACTATTGGGCAATAGGTGGACACTTAATGCACCAAGGTGAGGCGTATGTGGAGGGAGTAAAATACTCTACAATGGCATGGGGTTGTTTTTCGTCCTCTATTGCCCACAGAACAACCACAAGAAGCAAGTAACAAAACAAATTAAGAAAAACTAGCAAACAAACAAAATAGAGCACTAAAAAAAAGCTATCCTATAAGCTAAGCACAAAAAAAAAAAAGACATGAAACTGAAAATCAAGCAAAAACGAAATAAAAATCATGAAACACATGCATAAAACTCACAAAAATCACAAGACAAATAATCCTAAGTTAAAAATCACAAAAATAAAACCATGAAAAACACAAGGAAAAGAAAAGAAAAAACTGAAAAATCCTACATTAACGATTAAAGAAATAAAAAAATAAACCACACGTTGCCTGGTCCCCAACAACGACGCCAAAATCTTGATGTGATTTTTCAATGTCAATCAAAATTTAATATAAAATCATGTCCACTAAACGCATCTTAATTGAAGTCTAGGTAAAGAAGGTGTCGAATCACAGGGACTAATAGTATGTGAATCTAATCTATGACCTAAATTGACTTAAGAAAATTTCAGAGCTTGTATGTTAAGTAATCAAAGGAATTTGACTTTTAAAGGGGAAAAGAATATGGAATTGGACCTTAAGGTTTTGAACCCAAGCCAGTTACTCTTACATTAACTTTCTAATTGGGATTATTGAATGTTACACGATAGTGGTTTAGGCCCAAAAGTTTCCTAAATCTATCCCAATTCTCATTGAGCTCTTCGCTAGGAAGTTGGGAGAAGGTACTAATGGCTCTCCTAGCAGTGTTGGTTTTACTAATGGAACAGAATTTCTTAAAAATACTCTTGTCACATTTGAGCCCATATACTAATTGTCCTACTCGCTAAGGTGCCTAACCAATACTTGACTTTATCCTTCAAAAAGAAAGGAAAAAGGCAAAGTAAAATTGCATCATCACTAAGATTAGGAAGCTTCAAGGTAGAGCAAACCTCTAGAAACTATCGAATTGTTCGTATGGGTTCTCATTGCCTCAGCCTTGGAATGAAGGGAGCATATGTATGGTGGTTGGCTTAAGCTCAACTGTTGGGCAATAAGAGGCAACCTAATGCACCAAGGTGATGCATATGTGGAGGGAGTAAAATACTCCATAAAGGCACAGGGTTGTTTTTCATCCACCATTGACAACAAAACAACCACAAGAAGCAAGTAGCAAAATGAAGTAAGAAAAATTAGCGAAAAAACAAAAAAGAGCACTTAAAAAATCCAAAACACAAGTTATCCTAAATTCTACTTAAGCACAAAAAACAAGGCACAAAACTAAAAATCAAGCAAAAATGATATAAAAATCACGAAACACGTGTAAAACTCATGAAGCTCACAAGACAAATAATCCTAAGATAAAAATCACCAAAAGCAAATGAAAGACAAAAGGAAAAAAACAAGCAAAAGCTTAAAAATCCTACAATAAGAATCAAAGAAAAAACAAAATAAATCCCATGCTGCCTAGTACCCTACAACGGTGCTAAAATCTTGATGTGCTTTTCTAGATCAGTCAAAATTTAATATAAAACCCCATCCACTAAACACATCTTAATTAAAGTCTAAGGAAAGAGAGTGTTGGAACCATAGGGACTACAAATATGTGAATCTATTCTCTAACCTAAATTGACTCCAGAAAATTTGAGGGTTTGTGTGTTAACTGATTAAAGGAAAACGAAAACTATTCTAAGGAATTTGACTTTTAAAGGGGAAAAGAACATGGAATTGGAACCTAGGGTTTTGAATCTATCATTAGTTTACTCTTGCATTAACACTTAAGCTGGGATTAATGAATGTCACATGGTAGTAGTTTAGACTACAAGCTTCAACCTACTAACATGATGCTGTTAATTTTCATGTATTGATCCTATCTAGCTAAAGTATCGGGAAAATATGCTCTACTTATCATATTGTTAATTATCATGTCTTGACCCTATCTAACTATAGCATATAGAAAATAGGCTCTACCTAACAATTCCAGGAAGACTATTGCTTGATCAATTAATTCTAAGGCTAGAAGCGCAAAGAATTAATTAACATGTATCAACATCAATGATTAAAGTTCACAAACTCAAATAGTCATCTCAATTGAATAATCGATAAAACATAATACTTCAAAGTATTCCTCACAATCAAGCAATTCGTGTAACATAATCAAATTATCACAAAATAAAAGTAATCCGAGAATAAAAAGACTAAGACTTCATCAAACCCTAGGAAGAAGTTAGCTCTCCATCAAAGATGAACCGATGAAGGAGGAGATGAACGAACCTATGTTGATATTCACACCAAAATTGCTCACGTTCCAATTGAGGAAAAAGGAAAAGTGGAGACAGATGATGGGGAGGATAAGATGTCAATTAATAAGGGATAAAAACAGGGAATAAAACGATCATGAGCTGCGGCACCTCCCTCACTCTTTTAACCGGTTTTGCTCTGCTACCAAGCCCTACGATGGCTAGGCTAGAATTGGGCTAGAATTTGACGTTGGGATCTGGTGACTTACTGGGTTGGAGGTTGAGCCAAATGTGCTGCAGGGCCTAGAGGTGAAGGCTGTGGTGGTATTGGTGGGCTGCACTTGGATTCAGGCTCATATGTTCTTTCCCCGAATCCCAGTTGACTTGATTCAAATGCTAACATATCGAATTTTGTCTCTTTTGCACCAAAATTTGACCATTTAAGAAACTTCAATATTCGAACCTATAAAACATAAAAATGGTCAAAGTGAGGATATTATGATGATTAAACATATGTAAAAGAGCCAAAATGGCATTGAAAAGACGTGTGAATATGAGCCTCATCAACACCTCAATCTGGCCCTCTTAAGTCGGTTGACGAACTCTCCTACTAACTCACCTAACTTTCTTCTCATTTGCATCAAGTCAAAAATACATGTTCTTAGTTCATCCATCAATGGGAATTGAGCTTAAAATTGCCTAGCTATTTTATCCTTGGTGCAAATGGAATTAGGTGGACTACTATACCACTTGAAAATAGTCTCTCCTTAAGGAACATGAGAAAAGCCTCATCTTGAGGAACTGACTGTCAGCGTCTTCCCTATTGACAATTGAATTTCGCTATGTTATTAAGGGAACTTGCATTTCCTTTCCTAGAGAAAATGGTATACTTAGGTATCCTAAATCCCTCATGAAAAGCATAATCTTGGCATTTGTAATTAGATACAGCTTACTATGATTAGGCTTGGTCACCCTTTGCATGCCAAGGCCACTTATATTTTTTCAATTGTGTTAGCTAGCTAGTCTTGGAGGGACAGGTTATCAACCTAGTCCTCCAAAAGTAGTTGTCACCTCTATGGTTGTCTAATCCCCAAGGGGATAAGTAGGTACCCTTCAGCACCCAAGACCACCTAATTGGGAAACATGATTGTCCCATGTTTTCTAGGACTTTCTTTAACCTCTAAGGTCTAACTAGTTCGACTGATACTCCTGAACTCCTAATTGGGCCTTGTGTAATACTGAAACTTTGCATCCATTGAATATCACTAGGATATACATGGGTTCCCATAATTGCATGGGTTGTATATAATATTCCTTAACCATGCACCCCAGGGTCAGAGTTTTCTTCCAAGTTTATTTCTTGGTCAGTATTATTTACCAATCCTATATGTTTAAGTGGGTTAGCCACTATCATTGGATAAGTTAAGTTAGCTCTTGACGTTTTGAACTATCCTAAATTGGAAACAATTGCTTTCCATTTCGTCATTAAGACAAGTTAGGGATACCCATTTGGTGGCTTGTTTTATCAATGAAAAGGTTTGAACCTTATTATCTCTCATCTCCCTAACAGACTCGAGAAAGCATGGGTTCAACCCCCAAATATAGATTCTCTAGCAACATCCTGAGAAATCATTAACTTGGCAACAACAGGGTTGTGTTCATATCAACCATAATCATTTCAGCTTCCTTGTTCACCCTCTCCTTCATAGAGGCTCCCACACCATTCACTATTTACCGTGACTTGGGATTAAATCAAGTTTGAAATGTGCATAATTGACCATAACCAATCGTTTGTTCAATGGTTTTAGTGGTTTTGCTAATTGTGACTTTGATTTGTTGCTTGCATGGATCCTACTATTGAGGTGGAGTGAATGAATATGAGTCGCAAATCCAACTTAAACTTTTTTAAAGCACGAGGCTTGCCAGTCAAACCCATGGATCAATTGTAAAAGTTAAATTCACATTAAGGGTGAATGCAAGAGATTGTGATAGAAAGCAACAGAGATCATACATTCTCAAGAACTCTTTGCAGCATTGGGATTGTGCTTGCAGAACCAAAATGAAGGCTATAATTATTGCTACTCCTAGAAAAATTAATAAACAAGACAAACAACTAGTGTGTGTAAAGTTGTGATTCTGGAACCCTTTTAAGTTATCAGTTACCTTATTTATAGGTAACAAATTCTATTTATTGCTTCAAATTTCTTACAAGCATGCTCCTAGCCTCTAGCCTTCCACGATCTAATGGATACCTCTAAAAAATAAACATGTTGTGGTTCACGACTTTCTTCTCCATGTCTCCCAAATCCTTCATAATCGGCCTTTAGTCCCACGATTGTGTTAGTGCTGCAATTAATTGCCTCAAGTTGGAGTGTCAGTGCATGTGCAGCACCCTTGACAACTAGTTGTCTCGAGCTCGAGTGTCTAATCCTCGACAGCATCCCTTATAACTGCTTTGAGTGCTTGATTTCCTCAAGTTATTTCCAATTATGTGGCAGATACATACCTTACTTAACAGAATGGTCAACAATACTTTAAAATGAACATTATTTTATTGCATGCAAATAGATTGTTACCGTTATACTTTTTATGTGGGCTAACAAGTATAATATTAATTATTGTTTAACCATTATCTTACGATCAATGGTTAAGAGAACTAAAATAAAAAATCGACAAAAGTACAAATGGAAAATGCCAGTGCTACTATTTCGAGTACTATATTGCATTAAATGTTGTCTGTATTTAGAAATTTCTTTGAAGAGAAAGCACTTGATTCACAGAGAACATGATGCGATTTGGTCAATGCCTCATTAAATGCAAGAGGTGCAACATGCAACCATGCAGCTACGTGCAATAAATATCAGAGGAACAAGGCCGGTTTCTTGTCTTTGAATTGTCACGTAACCAACCAAACAGCAATCCTATGGCCGTTAGAAGTGACTCCTACCTCAACTGATAATATTTGTACAAGATAGTGTTCGAGATTTGGGATCGAATATTGTCGTTGTTATTTGAGGAGAGGGGATAAGACCATTTGAGGAGGGCATACGACATTGAAAGGAATGAAAAAACAAAATGCTATGGCGAATGAAAAATATGTTTAATTATACACAAGTTATCACTTAGGTAACTTGAGCTTTAATCATCTATCACTTAGATATCATACCTTGGGTTTTAAAAATTTTATTGCTCAATTACCTTTTTTTTAACAAAAACTTTATGGATTTATATCGAGGAAATGTAAACATGCAACATAATTCTATCTTTTATCAAAATGTGAAATTTTTTTTGGGCCAGAAATTATTGACATGACACATGATTTAAACAGTATATAAATATCTTACATATATTATTATAATAATTTACCACGCATGCATTTCTAGTGAAAATCATTTCGAATCTAACAAAAAATTGTAATATTCTAACATAGGGTACCAAGCTGATGAAATTTCTAAAGCTCAGAGTATCACAATGAATATAATAAAATGTCAAGATTCCTAAATGATTAATGATCAATATATATATAGGACACTTTCATATTTCTTCTTTGTATTTTGCCTTCTGAATGAAATCCCAAGCGTTGCCCTTACCCCATTCTTTTTAATAATTACAGAGATAACTCTAAACATAAAATCAGTAGACCCACTGAAGTGGAGCCTAAGAAAGACCACAAGAGTCGAAGAGAAAAACAAAAAAAAAAAAAAAAAAAGAACACCAGAACAAGACAACAAACCCCAAAACCCCTAGATGCCTGCCAACACACCAACTCGTGAAGTACAATAACATACCCCAAACTAGACGTCCATACCTATACCAACTCCTAACAAAAGAAAAGCCAATTAAAACATACTTATATCAACCCCTGAAGCACAAACAACTTCACCATTACCCAGCAATCGCTTGAATTCGTATACCATTGCCTCCTACTCATGAGTCTTACCTATAAGAATAATTGTCACTCAAATTACAATTTTAAGGTTATTTTATGAAATACACTCATGTTGTATATAATAATTAAGTGGTTTCAATTAATGCTAAAATTTAATTGGTTTGTACAAAGGTATGACTTTTAATGAAAGGTTAATATCTTTTAAAGAAAAGGCATATATCTTTGTGTAAAGTCATGCATTTTAGTAAGCGAGTATATCTCTTGATGAAATGACATTTCTTGATGAAAGGATATGCCATTTAGTGAAGAGGCATGTCGCTTGCTAAAACGATATGTCTATTAGTTAAACAACATAACTATTAGTGAAAAGACATGATCGTTGATGTTTTAATTGAAGAAACTCCTAATTTATAAATAAGAATATGGTCCTCTCACTACTACAATAATAATAAACATGAACAATAATTGGAGAGTATGACACTTCATCCTATCATGCAATAAAGAAAGTTGTTAAGAGTAAGGAATCAGATTTACTCTTCAATCTTTCTTATTACACATTTAGTGATCACTCAGAAATTGCTATGGATCAAGATATGTTCTTTGATTTGAATATATGTGAAAATCATTATGTTAAAAGATTTATGAGAATTAATATTTTATTCGTTATTGTTTATGCACATAATGGAGACTCCTTAAACATTCTTGTTGAGTGCAAGAGACCCTTTACACTTCCAATTTAATGCAAGATACCCTTTGAATTTCATAATTAAACATGACTCACCTCTTGTACTCTAAATTTTGTAATGAAACCCCATAAACTTTGCAATCAGACACAATTCACCCCTTGAACTTTCCAATTTGACACAACTCGCCCCTTGCACGATCAATAGTAAGAAAATAACTAGCTAAATTGTGTTATTGAATTCGAATCACCCCTATATATCAAATATAAAACTTAAATAACACATAATTGCTCCTTAATGTCTAATTTTGAAAAAGAAAGATCAACTTTCTGTATTATGAAATTAAATACAACGCATCCTATATATGCCTTAGTTGGTTTGCATTGGATGGGTTTTGACCCTGGTTTGACGAGAAGCTTGTGCTTGACTAAGCTCTAGCCCAGACCCAGTATATCATGGTGTTCTCATGCAAAGCAATCCTATAATTCGCGGACTAAGCTAATGTACTCCTATGCTAATCAAACCCAATCCACTCACAATGGTAGGCAATGGCTCTTCCATCAATGGGTCCTAAAACTAGCTCTCATATCATCCATTTTGGTTGGAATCGCATTCAGATCTGTTAGTGCCATCTACTTTCCCTAAAGCGTATGGACGTTCAAACCATGGGTGAAAGAGCATGGTTGCTCTATCCAGAGCTTGTCAGCCTACAAAGCCAGCGGCTTTGTTATCACGGCAGAAGTAGCCCCTAGGCTTCTAATCAAAGGGTTCAGTCTCCCTCAATTAGGCATCATGTGCCCTCATATGTCCCCGTTCTCTAGGAGGGCTCTCACGCAGGACCAAAAATTGGAGCCAAATGACTCAACTTCAGCATGGTTTGCCACGGCCTCTGTTGGAGGTCCCATGGCTATATTTCCATCCTATTGGACACGTTTCTTGTAGGTTCAAAGTGGCCAGCTCTAGTTACTTGCTTGGCTCCAACCCATATTTGTAAAACTTCACTTTTACAAAGTGTAAGCAAGCCCTAAACTGTTTGCCAACCATAGCAACGTCACCTTAACTGGTGTAAAGAAGATGGGATGCAATAGTTGGAATGTAGCCAATCCCTCCTGAGCAAGGCATTATAGCTCCAGGTTGTATCCACCAAAAAGAATGTCGTCAGCTACATAGGTTTCCAATGGTTAGTTCCATCGGGCTGACGCCTTAAACCTTGGTTGTGGCCCTAGAGAAACCACAGATTTCCATGGATTTCCAATTGTTAGTTCTATCGGCTTGACCCCTTAAAATTTTCTACCTCGAAGTTAGGTACAACAAACAGGCAAGAAGGCAAGATATTGATGACTGCTCCGTCATCCACTAAGACCCCGTTCATTAGGATGCCATCAAATCTGGTCTTGAGATATGAAGGTTTGATGTAGCTATTAGGAACAAATGGCACATGGAACATCATCCTCATTATATCAGGACGACCATTAGTTAGTTTAGATATCATATTTTTGACTCAAGAGTTAAGGGATCATAATTACCTTCAGCAGGGTGCTTCGTTGACCACTTCAATGATCCCTTCGAATCCGATATGCTCAATCCTTGCCTTGACCTTAGCTAACAACAGCATGGTCATTCTCACATCAACTTGTTCGAGCATTGTCCCAAACTGGATTTAGATGCGGCTTGGGCTCCAAAAGCTTCTCCTCTGTAGTGGACTCCTCCATCAATTCAAATTGAGGAGAGACTTGCACTCAATCATCATTTTCGTGGTCTAACCAAGTAGGATTAACCGTATAGGGGGGGATCTAGTAGGGGCACTTCACTTATGCTCAATGGTTGTAGTCCTCTTCGTAAGAGACCCTCTTTGCCCGCGAGCTTCAAACGAATTGTCCACACCGATATTCCTCTCATAGGATGACATGCTATCCCATGTTTTATACTTCTTTCGTGGTTCTTTTTGAGGCTTGTCTGCCAATGAAGCCTCTCAAATCTTTGGGACATCAAGGCCCATCAATTTCGAACTAGTTACCCTACCATCCAATGTACCAAGGTTCTATTTTGGGCACTTATTGTGAGCACCTGCTTCAGTCTAGTACGCCTTTTCTGTTTAGCTCTTGCATAGCAACTTCCTCTTCTATGTTCTAGTTAGCTTAGAATCTGATCCCTCTGCTTTTGCGTTGGTTTAGCCAGCGCTCTAAAGCATTTTGTCTCTACTTTAGATGTTACCAAGGTGCAGTGGGCTAGTGTCCTATCATGGTTGAACCAGGACCTAGCTGGAACCCAACAGCATAGCATTTTAAATTCCATTTTGGTTTTCCATTCTCAATATCACTTGATTTTTCAGGAGATCCTTCCTTATCTACTTGAAGAAAGGAGTTTTCTTGAGCAACGTCTTCCACAGCTTCTCAGGAAGTAAGTCAAGCTTCCTCATTTAAGTTACCAAACCAAGACCACATCCTCCACGCATGAAGTTGCTCAAGTTCATAAGCTTTTTAGTGATTTCCTTCTTTGTAGTGAAAACCGTCTTCCATTATTCTTCCAAACAGAGACCCATGGCTGAATTCTCCGAGTAAATGTTGTGGTCTCTTTCTCAAGTTGCAATGAGAGAAACTGGCTAAATGTAGAACAATTGCAAGTCAGTGTTCTATAGTTATGTGCCGCCTACAAAGCTGATTTTCAAGTCCACCGAACCCTAAATCCCTTCATTCACCAGCCTTTCACACAGGCAATTGGTTGCTCCTATCTTTGTCACATCCATCATGTTTTTGCAAGAGGATTTATCATTAGTGGGGATATGAGAGCTTGTATCACATTGACTTGGAGCGAATTCAGGAATGGGTTCTCGTCGACTTCCATTTGGTTTCTTTCAAAGGAGATCATTTCCCTTGCCTTGATGGCATATTGTACTATGGTCCTAAGTATATCACAGTTTTTGGTAAAATGTGTAAATGAATCATGCCATTTACAATACACCTTTCCCTTTAGAGTATTGGGGTTATGCTTCTTATGTTTCCCTTTTCTCTTGAGCTTAGTATTCTCATCAAGCTAATCAAAAGATTACATTGGCTCCTAACAAATCAAACTTTTTGTCCTTAGAATCCTTTTTCACTAAGGGCTTGTAGACCATAGGAGGACCTTTAATGTACTCAGCTAAATAAGTTCATAAAGAGGCTTCCTCCTTTCTGTGACCTCATACATATAGGTGGAATATATACTATTTTCTTAAGGATGTCCTCTTTTAGGACTTTCTCATATCTAACAACACATTCTGCTAGTTATGATGGGCTTGTGAAGTTCAAGCCTTCGAACTTCTTCCTGAACTCAGTCTCCAAACTTTTTAAAGCCACTTCTGCATATTCAATTTAAGTAAAGCAATTGTATATTTTAAGCTCGGCCTTTTAAACCGGTTGATAAAGTCATTCACCAACTCTCCTGGCTTTTGTCTTAATGGAATTGAGTCGGACATGGATGTAGTCCATCTCATCCCAAGTGTAGAGAGAATTAGGCGGTAGGTTAATAAACCATTGAAAGGTTGTCCTAGTTAAAGAACTAGGAAAATCTTCTTTGTCATATATAGGTAGTAAACAACCTCTCTGCACTGGCAGTTGAACCTTGCCAAATGTTTAAGGGTGGTCACATTCCCCTCTCCTAAGAAGAGAGTAAACTCATGTACCGTATACCTCGAGGGAAGGGATATCCTAATCTACGTAATTAGGGTAATGTTTACTGTATATAGGCCTATTAACTCTGTACAAACTTGGGCCATACAATTGCTCAATGATGACAACCAGCTGGTCCTAGAGGGCAAGATTAACTACCTAGTGAGGGACTAGCATTTGCACTTTGTAAGGTAATCCGTTCCTTAAAGGGTCCTTGGGACACCCTTAAGCTCCCGCGACTACCGGGTTAAGACATGAGACACTTCTTGCGTAGACTAGGTTTTGTCCCCCTAGGCGTAAGTGGTCTTGTTGATAGGTATGTGCCCCTATTAGTATCTGATTAGTAATCATATTCCCCCTATCATTGGTAGGTAACACGTGAGATCCTACCACGGCTCGAGCCTAGTTGATTCCCGAAGGGTAAAGTCCAAAATTCGGTGCTTGATAATAGTTCCTCGCCTGTCTAACCCATGGGCTATATCCTCGGTTTAACTAGTATTCACCTGCCTCCTAATCTCATATTGACTGGTTTAAACTTAGGATCAGGCTACAAGTTTTCAAAAAAGGAAGTTCGACCTTGCCCCACAATCTTGCACACTTGCTCGAGCCTAGAGTAACATTAGGAACCCTAGCAAAGGAGACATAGCCCTACACCAATACTATAGATTAGCTCTGCTCAAGGTTAGGGGCTCAATTTTCTTGAGGCAAATAGTTATACTTAGTCACAAGGATCTTGATTATGGCGCGTAAGACCATCAACTCCTAAGCCATCGTTCACTTCAGTTATTCAGAACCTATTAGTTGGTAGCTATCCTCAGCTTTCGAGGTGCTTGTTAGTCCTTGTGTTAGTTGGACCCCCAGCCCTCACAAAGGCTGAGCTAGGGCAACCATTGGGCATTGTTGTAGGGTTGTTCGACCTCATTTGCCTCATGTCCTCCCATACTGCTTATACGAAGCCATTATGTGTTTCAGACTGCCTTAGCAAGATATGCTCAATCTCGATAATCATCTGTCTAGCAACATCCCTAGCTATCATACTCACAATAGATGATAGTATTGCATTCTTCTCACCCATGAATCTATCAGCCTCCATGTGCACTCATTCATTATTGAGGCTCCTACATCATTAATCACGTCCCTCAATGCAGTCATGCTTTCACGTTGGCCTGTCAAGGCACACATAGTTTCAGCATGTTTCCTTTTGGAGAAGTCGTTCAAGCACTTCCCTACCTTATGCTCTATAACCTACATCCTTCTCTTTAATATGACCATAAAAGGCTTTCAAGAGTAGCTATCCAAATCGATGCACTCATCTTCGGGGATATTTTCGTCACCTCCGCTATGAAAGTTGTGGTTGTGACAAAACTTAGCGTCCCATGAAGCAAAGGTATGCTCAAGTGGATGCTCAAATTTTGGCCTTATTAAGGCTAGACCATCAGCTTGTTCACTTTTAAGGACGGTTGTTCTTCAAGCTCAAACCATTTATATATGGCCAGGTGTTAGATTTTAGCCTCGCACTGTAGTCACTAGAAAAGTTTGTTGCAATTGTTTTTGTGTGTGTGTGGTTACCATACCAAAAAGGAAACAAACTAGCTCAATGGGACTTATTACAACTTGGGAGTTAGTCTAGTTATGGACCGCACATGTGTACCCACAATCAACCTCCATGAGGCAAGGTGATACTATTTGTTAATCCAATTTCGGTTTGCAAAAACATAGAATTCAACCAATGCTCCACATTGATTAAAGGGATATGGACCTGGCCCAAGTGGCAATTGCGGTGACATAGCAAAGCCCACAAACACCTTGTACGTTTAGGAGCTAGGAATTGGGGTGGAGATAAGCTTAAGCGCTTGGTAGCCTCCCTCAAGCCCGATTCTATAGATTTTTATGCCTAAAACACTTGATCCAGATAACTTCTACAAGTTTAAACTTTACAACATTAAGTTGGAGTGAACTTTATTTGGGTCATCAGATTAAGACCAAGGCTACAAGTACGAAACCTTAGCCGTCAAAGCCTTGAAACAATGACTCAAACCTGAATTCATCTAGCCATTAAGCCATGCCACCAATCTAAGACCGACAATATCAAGCTCAAAGCATGGTTGTTAAAGCTTTGGATCAATGATGCCAAACTTAACTTGGTGAATGGGGTTGGGGATAGTAACTAGGGGATAAGGGATTATCTTCTCGTACATTGATGCTAAAAAACTAGTTGTATTCCTATAAGTAAAGAAACTACATGTATATTTGCTGCTAGGGAAAGGAATAAAAGATAAAGAACAAGCGTGTTGTAAAAGGGATAAACTGAAGAGTTTGCATATTGGTACTGGAACCCTTTACTGAATTGCTAAGGCCCTTTATTTATAGCCTAAGTAAATAACTGTTGCATCCTTGTTTGGCCCCATTGCCTTCTCACGTACGGCCTCCATATCCCACAATGAACTTGGACTGGCTTTGACAAGTTTTGATACACGTACTCACTCAAGGTCAAAAGATATTTCCTACGTTTCCCCACTCTTCTTTGGTCATCCTTGAGGCTAACACTTTTTCTACTGTGCTCCAAATAACTGCCCCGAGTTGTTAAGTTACCTTTGCCGCCGCACTCTAGATAACTTCCTTAAGCTCGAACTTTACATACTAGTAATCCACCTCAAGCAGCTAATTTTCATGCCTTAGTTATTGAGCTTCCTGTTAGGAACAGTATCCTGAAATTTAAATTTATTCTAGATATATTATTTTAATTAATAAATAAAATTAAAGTTTCAGTCGTTTTCTATTTAAATTTGTGTATGTGAGCATTTATATTGCATGTGATTTTCTTTTGGGAAACATCTATGAGATGGGTGTAGTCCTCAAACTACAATTTACATGTTTGTTCTAAGTGGTTTATGAGACTATGCCACAGATAGACTTGGAACAAATGATATGGATTGTTGTTTGAAAAACCTATAGTCGAAGACAAGTTTGGATCACTTGTATGTTAAGACTATAACGTGACACTTTAGATGAATTGTCTTGGTCGTGTGGATGGAGATCAAAAAGCGTTAGATTAGTGTGTTTAATAAGATCGACACACTGAGTTAGACCATGTGGGTTACTTATTTCTAGGCTACTATCGGAGATGAGGGATTCACGTTGTACTGTTTGAACGACGACTCTAAATCCTGAGGGTATTCTGGACTTGTGCATGGAGCGTTAGTTACTTTGGTGTACTATAAGTAAGGTCTAAACAAAGGATTGAAATCCCACATAAACTGGGTAGCGGCGTGAAGTGTGACAAGGATCAGGTCTTCAATAGGGAATCTGCAGTCTCTTATGAGATACAGATGTCCATTTAGTTGATTCGCAAATATTTGAATAGTTCGGAAACTCTGGCCAAAGTATTCCAAGTGTTTGACATTTGGAATTTATACTATGAATATATTCAAGTATAAATGAATTATTCAGTGAAGGGCGAGTTGGTAACTAATGGAGAAGTTGTGAGAAGGATAATGGTAGTGGTTATATTTATCCTTTGTCATGGACATTTAGTGGAGGGGTTGTTGTCATCAATACAGTCTATTAGGGAGATATCGAATAAATAATTTAAGTCTAGAGTGCAATGAGATTTATTTAGTGGAATTAAGTCTCATTAATTTCAGGAGATGATTAATTTAACCCAATTGGAGCTAGATTTAAATTCTTTCTGAGGTCCCTACACAAGCCTCTGTATTTTATTGCTAAAGAAAAAATATTAAAGAATTCATGAGATGAATTATTTATCCATAGGATGGGTAAATTTAATTTTGCCAAATATTATTCATGAGATGAATAAATATTAAAAATTATAAAATAAAATAATTTTAAAAATTAAAATTCATAAGATGAATTTTTACATGTGGCAAAAAAAAAAATGCAACCCGGCCCACAATCCGTGTACTCGTGAAAGGGCCAATCAAAGTGCGGCACGTGTCGCTCACTGCGTAGCCAGGGGACGATCCGCATGCGTTGGGCGTGGCCAATCAGGACACGCCACGTGACACGCGTTTGAATTAAAAAAAACACGCGGTTTTTGAACTGTGATGAAACGATGCGTTTTGACTCATTTTTGTAATGATACGCTGCGTTTTGATGTTAACTGGCGAATTCCACATCGATTAAAATTGGATTTTTCGCTCCGGAATACTCCTATAAATAGAGGTGCTTATTCCAAGGTTTGGCATTCAAGTTGAAATATTTCTTGAGGGTTTCTTAAATTGTTTCGAAGATCTAATTGAAGAGAAAAATTTCCGCTGAAATTTTTCTTACCTCAGTTTAATATTTTTCGGAGCCCACCCTCCGGGCAGTTCGAGGTCATTGCGTAGATTATCGCGGGGTCTTGATTTTCTTGGTTTTTTTTATTATTGGAGCAATTTCAGGTATGTTCTTCTTTCTTCATTCTCTTTCGCTTTTCTATTTATTTACAGTATTCGTTATTATACCTTTTTAAGTTTATGTATTGTTATGAATGTATTAGAGTAAAAGGCCTATAGATCTAAATTAAGAATTTAGATTTGTTTATTTGAATAATGAATTTAAGTTAGTAAATTTAAAATTAAGAATTTTAAATCAACCCTAGGTTTAGAGTAATGAATTCTAAACCCGTTCCGCTACGTAAACTTTAGGGAGAATTTTTTAAATTCCTCCCAACAATTGGTATTAGGGCAAAGGGTTTATAGATTAAGAATTTTAAATCGACCCTAAGTTTAGAGTAATGAATTCTAAACCCGTTCCGCTGCGTAAACTTTAGGGAGAATTTTTAAAATTCATCCCAACAATTGATATTAGGGCAAAGAGTTTATAGAGATAAATCTATTCCCGGGAACTCTCGCACGTGAGGTTGTGACCATAGTTGAGAACTGTGAACCCAATAGTTGGCATCAGAGTTTATTTTCAACAAAAATTCATATCTTTTTCCCAGCAATTGGTATCAGAGCCAGCCTCTAATTACATTAATAATGTACATGACTAGGTATAATATGATCGAAATAAATAGATTTACGAATTAATAAAATAGAGATTTTATTAAGAAGGAAAATTAGTTTAATTTGACGTATAGATTTAAATTGTTTAAATCGAAAATGAATTAATGATTCATTCAGATGATTGTTTGTTTTTTTGATTTAAATTGTTTGAATCATCAAATTAATTAATTGTTAATTAGATTATTTTAATGTAACGATTTAAATTGTTTAAATCGGTTAAAAGAGTTAATAGTTAACTAGGTTATTTAAAGTATCGATTTAAATTGTTTAAATCGGTTAAAAGATTTAATAGTTAACTAGGATATTTATAGTAACGATTTAAATTGTTTAAATCGTTAATTCGGAACAACCCATGAATTTGCGAATATGTTGTTCGTATAATGAGATTGTACGTTATCTGTCATGATTTACGAAATCGGACAAAATTGATCTATTAAGATTAGATTCAAATATTTTTAATAATGGATAAAATTGTTCTAATTAGATTAGAATCAATTAATTTTATAAAATTGGATAAAGTTGATCTAATGAGATTAGATTTAATTATTTTATACAAAATCGGATAAAATTGATCTAATGAGATTAGATTCAATTTATTTTAAAAATAAATATTTTAATAAAAAAAATTTATCGGCAAACGCTAACGTCAGCAGCAATTAAAAAAAAGTTATTTTTTTTTATTTTTGGGACGTGTAGACGTCAGCACTAAATTGCATAATAATTATAAATTAATTATTTTATTAATTAATTTTCTTTTAGAATCAGATTCTAAATTAGATTATATGATAATCTAAGTTATAAATCAGTGTACTTTAAATAAAGGTTAGTTTAAATTATTTTAGAATTAGATTCTAAAATGAACTATGAGATAGTCTAAAGTTTATTTTTTTTTTACAATAAGATTCTAAAATAGACTATGGGATAGTCTAAGCACAAAATTGCTATTGATTTTAAATAAAATTTATTTTTAATTAAATTTTGAAATCAGAATTTTAAAAGGTAGATTATGTGATAATCTAAATTAAATGTTAGTATTGTTTTAATTAAAATTAATTAATTAATTTTATTGATTGGATTTTAGAATGACATTCTAATGTAAGTTTATGAGATAATCTATACTGTAAAATGATAGTATTTTAAATAAATAAATTAATTAATTTTGGTTAATCTCATAATGAGATTCTAAAGGGGATTATGAGATAATCAAGGTTATAAATGCAAGTTAATTAAAAATCACTAGCTATAAAAATCAAGTGGGAGCGAGGTTTCAATTGTAGTAACCTCACGGTCTCCATTACCGGTCTAGCAGTATAATAGATCGATAGACCACCCTGCAAAGGATGTCAGTTTGCAGATTACATGGCTAGACTTCTTTAGGATAAACCAAAGTGCAAAAAAACAATGCGACCACGCTGCCGTAGAGTATTTCGTGTATTTGTATGGAGGTTTAGGTAATGGTTTACACTTGACTAGCATGATGCATTAGCCTCCCCGAGGAGCTCTGTTGTGTCATGTTAGAGACTAAGGTAAAGTGGTGAGTTAATCATGTTTAGTAAAAGTTAAAAAAAAACAGGTTAATTGAGAATAGTTCTCACCTGAACTAGCTTCGTGCGACCCCGCTGCCGGGGAGTGAGGAGTGGTGTGTTTGGGTCATCATTATATGCATGATAGTACAGTTTGGTGGATATCTGACTTATTGTGTATGCTAAATTGAAAGAATATATATCACTGCATTATACATGACTCATATAAGGTAGTTACATGATTGTTTGCATTTACAGTGTTTTTGATATGGATACGACTGGCGAACTTCACTTGATTTGGAATAAATAATGTACTCACGGGACCAAATTACTTTGCCTTGAAAAAATAAGTTAGACTTACTCACTCCTCACAAGGGACCTACGAGAAAGAAAGGAAAGGATAAGGTTGCTATTGTAGCAACCAAGTCCATAAGGTAGTCAACAAAAGAAAAGCGTTTATTTTGCAAGAAAACTAGGCCACTGAAAAAGAAACTACACTAAGTATATAGCTACTCTTCTTATAAAGACTGCTAAGCCATTTGGTGAAGATATGTTGATATTTCACTTAGTTGAGTCATACGTAGTTGAGAGTCTACCAGTTTCCTGGTGGGTGGACTCAGGTTCAACTGACCATATCTGTAATATGTTACAGGAGCTCAGGCTAGGCTAAAGGCTACACGATGAGTGTTATACCTGATGGTCAGGGACTGTACAATAATAGTGGTCTTAAGTGTAGGAGACGTTAGCTTGGACTTTAGTGATAGAGTTTTGTTTTAAAGGATTGATTATTTACACTTTCGCTATACAGGAATTTTATTTTTGTATTTCGATTAATGTATAATTGTTATTCAGTTGATTTTGATAATGAAAATTTTAATATGAGAAATAAATTGTTTATTTGCACATGTACATGAATAAATTGTTTGTTCATGTTATCTCCTTATCAAAACTATGGTAATTATTTAAATCAATTTAACGTAAGTTCACTTGTTCAATCTTCTAAAAGAAAACACCTTGAAAGGGATATTGCCTACACATGGCACCAGCATTTAGGTCACACTAATTCGAACAGGATCCAAAGACCGGTAAAAGAAGGACTGATAGAGGTTTTGGACTTGAGGTCATTACCAGTTTGTGAATTCTGTATAGAATGAAAGGTAACCAATTCTGTCTTTAAGAGTAAAGGCAATAGGGTTGGTGGCATGCTTGAGCTAGTTCACATAGATGTATGTGGACCAATACATATTCAGGCAAGAGGTGGGTATGCGTACTTAACCACATTTAGTGATGATTACTCAAGGCATTGATATGTTTACCTAATTAGACATTAATCGGACTCTTTTGAAAAGTTCAAATAGTACAAAACTGAATTTTAAAAGCTATTAGGTAAACAAGTTAAGTCACTTCGATCAAATCGAGGTGGTGAATATTTTTCGAGTGAATTTCTGTATTTCCCAACTGCAAATGAGATAAGATCTCAGCTTTTTGCTCTAGTTACACCGCAGTAGAATGGTGTTGCAAATAAAAGGAACAAGGACGGTTTTTTCTACAGTTTTATGATTTAAAAGATTTTTTTTTTTTAAATACAATACAAAATACTTAGAGAAGCATTTTGCAAGTAAGCTACAAAAACAAAAATAAAATAGTATTAAAGGAAAATGGCAATAGCTCTGATCAGCTAGACACAACTTAAGATATAGTAGATGCATTGGATGCACCTACTAATAGGAACGAGAACGTTCCAGGTACACGAAATCTTAGGTGTGGTGGGAGGGTTGTCAGGATACCTAACAAGTTCATAGTGGAAGCCTTAGTGGTTGACTGTGGCATTGAATCAGATCCTTTTAGCCACAATGAAGTAATCAAGTCTTCTACTTTTATGCAATTGGTTAAACGAACCATGCGTGTACAAATGACATTAAGAGAAAGTAGTGACTTTCTTAGTATTGTATGTCACCAATATACTACTCATTGAGAACGATGTAGGGGTAGCATTAGCTGTAAAGATTCGGTTGTCATGATAGCTCAATATGAAAGACATAGGAGATGCCAGCTTTACTCTTAGGATTAAGCTTCTGCGAGGTCGTAAGAGTAGGATATTGGGTCTTTCCCTAGTAATTTATATTGACAAGACGTTGTCAAGGTATAGCATTGAGTCCCTCTCTCTTTTGAGTAGTGTTCTAGAGCACCTCAAGAGGAGGAGCAATTGAGGAATATTCCATATGCTTTGGCAGTGGGAGCCTCAGGTATGCCATGTTGTACACGAGACTTGATGTCTGCTATGCTATGGTATAGTAAGAAGGTGTTAGTCTAACATGGGTCCAATGGGCTAGGTGGCAGTGAAGTGTTTTCTCTAGTTCTTAAGAAGAACTAGAGATCCTATGCTGATCTTTCAAAGTGACGAGCTGGTTCCTGTTGGCTATACTGATTTAAGACTTCCAGTCAGACTAAAATGATAGACGTTCGACATCTAAGCATGTCTTTACTCTTGGAGTGGGAGCCATTATTGAGAGGAATGTCGAGCAGTACTGTATTGTTGATTTCACAATAGAGTTATTATGCTCACTAAGGGTTAGGCTTAGTAGACTTTTGGTTCAAACTTAAAAGGGTTGCATATGGACTTTGTCATAAATTGGATTTAGGACAAATGGGAGATTGTTAGGACCGGTGTCCTGAAATCCAGATTTATTCTAGATATATTACTTTAATTAATAAATAAAATTGAAGTTTCAGTCGTTTTCTAGTTAAATTTGTGTATGTAAGCATTTATACTGTATGTGATTTTCTTTTGGGAAACATCAATGAGATGGGTGTAGTTCTTCAGACTACAATTTACATGTTTGTTCTAAGTGGTTTATGAGACTAAGCCACAGATAGACTTGGAATAAATGGTATGAATTGTTGTTTGAAAAACCCGTAGTCGAAGACAAGTTTGGACCACTTGTATGTTAAGACTATAACGTAACACTTTAGATGACTTGTCTTGGTCATGTGGATGGAGATCCAAAAGTGTAAGGTTAGTGTGTTTAATACGATTGACACATTGAGTTGGACCACGTGGGTTACTTATTTCTAGACTACTATCAGAGTTGAGTGATTCACTTTGCACTGTTTGAACGACGACTCTAAATCCTAAGGGTATTCTGGACTTATGCATGCAGCGTTAGTTACTTTGGTGTACTATAATTAAGGTCTAAACGAATGACTGAATTTCCACATACACTGGGAAGCGGCGTGAAGTGTGCCCAAGATCAGGTCTTCAATAGGGAATCTACAGTCTCTTATGAGATACAGATGTCCCCTTAGTTGATTCGCAAATATTTGAATAGTTCGGAAACTTCTGCCAAAGTATTCCAAGTGTTTGACATTTGAAATTTATACTATGAAAATGTTCAAGTATAAATGAATTATTCAGCGTGGGGCGAGTCGGTAACTAATGGAGAAGCTGTGAGAAGGATAATGGTAGTGGTTATATTTATCCTTTGTCATGGACATTTAGTGGAGGGTATGTTGTCATCAATACAGTCTATTAAGGAGATATCGAATAAATAATTTAAGTCTGGAGTGCAATGAGATTTATTTAGTGGAATTAATTCTCATTAAATGGTAATTAAATTATTTCATGAGATGGTTAATTTAACCCATTTGGAGCTAGATTTAAATTGTCTCTGAGGTCCATGTGCAAGCCTCTGTATTTTATTGCTATCGAAAAAATATTAAAGAATTCATGAGATGAATTATTTATCAATAGGATGGGTAAATTTAATTTTCCCAAACATTATTCATGAGATGAATAAATATTAAAAATTATAAAATAAAATAATTTTAAAAATTAAAATTCATAAGATGAATTTTTATATGTGGGAAACAAAGAATAAAAAAAAATGCAAACAAAAATAACAACCCAGCCCACGATCCGCGTACTCGTGAATGGGCCAATCAGCCAGGGGACAATCCGCGTGCGTTGGCCGTGGCCAATCAGGACACGCCACATGGCACGCGTTTGAATTAAAGAAGCAAGCGGTTTTTGAACTGTGATGAAACAACGTGTTTTGACTCATTTTTGTAATGATACGCTGCATTTTGATGTTAACTGGCGAATCCCACATCGATTAAAATTGTATTTTTCGCTCCGGAATACTCATATAAATAGAGGTGCTTATTCCGAAGTTTGGCATTCAAGTTGAAATATTTTTTTAGGGTTTCCGAAATTGTTTCGGAGATCTAATTGGAGAGAAAAATTTCCGTTGAAATTTTTCTTTCCTCAGTTTAATATTTTTCGGAGCCCACCATCCGGGCAGTTTGAGGTCATTATGTAGAAGATCACGGGGTCTCGATTTTCTTGGTTTTCTTTATTATTGGAGCAATTCTAAGTATGTTCTTCTTTCTTTATTCTTTTTCACTTTTCTATTTATTTACAATATTCGTTATTATACGTGTTTAAGTTTATGTATTGTTATGAATGTATTAGAGTAAAAGGCCTATAGATCTATATTAAGAATTTAGATCTGCTTATTTAAATTATGAATTTAAGTCAGTAAATTTAAAATTAGGTTTAGAGTTATAAATTCTAAACCCGTTCCGCTGCGTAAACTTTAGGGAAAATGTTTTAAATTTATCCCAACAATCGGTATTAGGGCAAAGGGTTTATAGACTAAGAATTTTAAATCGACCCTAGGTTTAGAGCTATGAATTCTAAACCCGTTCCGTTGCGTAAACTTTATAGAGAATTTTTAAAATTCATCTCAACAATCTGTATTAGGGCAAAGGGTTTATAGAGATAAACCTATTCCCCGGAACTCTCGCACGTGAGGTGTCCTGAAGCGTGACTCTCCGACTGGGGGCTTAGGTAGAGAGAAGAGTCTCCTACTCTAAGTGCTCTAATAGGTGCCTATTGTTGTGACCATAGTTGAGAACTGTGAACCCAATAGTCGGCATCAAAGTTTATTTTCAACAAAAATTCATATTTTTTTTTGCCAACACTTCCACCATTTAGACGACATTACTTTCTGTTTTGACCCTAATGAATTCCGAAGGTTATTCCATGTGATGGACAAGTGCTTCATAAATCAAAACAACGTTCAAACTCACTCGAGTAACACTTTATTTAAACCAAATACATGAAAACTATTTATACATTATGTTTTTTTCTTAAATTATACTTTATATTAGATGTTTTTCATAAGAAAATGACTTTAGTATAACCAAACAAAGAAAGATTTTACTTTGCGATTGTTTCAGTACAATTATTATCACTCTAAACAAACATGCAATGATTTTTTTTTTTTTTTTTTTTACATTAACATGCAATGATTATATATAGCTTGGATAGTTCATTGTATATTGTATTATTTAGACAATTAAAAGTTATACTTTGTCTATTTTATCAATTTACACCATAAACATTTAATCATATCAATTTAGTCTCAATACAATTAAAATGGTTTCAATCAAATCCAATTCAAAAATCAATACTAATTCTTCACTAGTAATGTAACAATTTCAATTGGAAATTAGTAAAAAAAAAATATGAAAGTTTTAACATTTTGAAGTGTAAAGCATATGTAAAGTGCAAATGATAATGATTGGGATATCCCCCCGCGTTTTGAAGGTTTTTGGACAAAACGATTGAGGGTTCACCTAATTTTGGTCACGAGCAGTGTGAAGTACTAGGCCCTAGGCCTGGTTCTGACGAAACAAGAGATAATGATTGGAATATCCCCCCGGGTTTTGAGGGGTATTCTCCATACCAGGATCATCCTTCCCCTACCATTCGATAAATGGAGATTCAAGAAGCTCAAGCCAAGGTATCATATTAAAAGTTTTAACTGTGTTGTTTTGTTGGACAACACCGACTGCCCAAGAAAAAGAAAACCAGGAAGAGTAAGCATGGTGTTAAGCAAGGGTCTGAACCACAACATTCAGAAACTCCAATGACTAAATATTTGAGAGATTCGTCTCTCCCCTCAGAGCTTGACCCACGCTCCTACACCAAGGAACTTGGATGATTGTGCACCAGTTTGGTTTTCAGTTTGACAATGAGGAGGAAATCATGATCAAGTATCTCAAAAACTTGATTGATGAAAGTAAGAAAACAAGGAATTCCAAGACAATTGTTGGCACAAGGCGTAGGAGGTAGGGATATCCTAGTCCCTATTTTTGGCATTTGGCTTGGGTTTTTTGTTTTGAGGTTGATCTAGTTTTTTTTCTTTTTGTTCGATGCTTTTGTTTTTATGTTTGTTGTCTTATGGTTGTAGTTCATGGGGGCCTTTTTTGGTTGCGCTCGATGTTATGTTGGTTAGGTGGTGGTTTTCCGTTGGTGGTTGGCTATGATTTGTTTTATGCCTTCCAAACCTACCCTGCACTGTTGTACTTTTAGAGCTTGTACTCTAATCATTAAAATAAATAATAATAATAAGTACAATAAACAAAGTATAGAGACTAATGTCATAAATTGATACATTTGTTGGTACTTAAGTTGTTTTATCACAAAGTGTTAAATGATTGGTGGAAGATAATATGGAGGCATATTTTCCTTTAAAACAAACGGAAAATCTAAAATAGACTTTAATTTTTTTTCTATAAAGGAAAAGATATTTCGGGAAAGCAGACTTTCCCTCTTCCAAAAGGAGCCTTAGGCTGCTCCATTCTCGTATGACCAATACCCAGAAATGCACGAGACTACAAAGAGCTGATTGTCTAAAAAAACAAAGCAACTCAAGAACTCTTCAGTGAAAACTTCATCTCTTAACCAAACTGCTGAGCCTATACAAGTTCAAAATAGGGACACAGAATCATACCATGAGAACTAGGACATGGATCCCACTGAAACCTTAGTATCCCAACTCTCCGTTTCACCTTAGAGTACTTGTGTTAGATAAGGGTCCTAAGACGGTGATATAACTTTTAAAACCTTAAAATTGGTGGAAAAGTAATAAAATCCTAGAAAATAGCCTACGTTTAATATATATTGAACCTTGTTGAAAGAAGACAAAAAGCTGCATCCCAAGCACGTTACTGGTTGTCAAAACAATGAACCACAATGTCCAACCTAAACCGATAACACAACTGTAACAAACGGCCACAAGCGGCTAATCAGCCTGCCAAAAATTAGGGCATTAGTACCTTGTCAGATGATTTAAGGATAGAAAACAAGGCAGAAATGGGAGGAAGTGAATTACCCTATTCACTAGAATCACTCCTGATCCGCACTTTTGGCTAAAAAGGCATAGAGCTAGGGAAGATGCCGCAGGGTATGCGGTGAAAAGAGCCAAGCAGGCTCATATTAGCTCCAAAGTCCCAGCCTGCTTTGGGTCATCTAGTTAACAAGCCAAGCTTGAGCTTCGTAAAGCTTGGACTCATGGGCTTGCAAGCTTTAATGGGTCATTTAAACCTAAATGAGCTCAGTTCATGCATTAATAAGCCAAGTTCAAGGCTAAATCAGCTTAAACAAGCCAACCTTGAGCCAGAGCTTGGGCTCTACAAGCCCCAAGTGAGGCAAAATGTTTATAAGCCAAGCCTTGAGGGTCGGGCTCAACTCATTTATAATGCCAACATTTAGTATAGCTTTTAACTTTCCACCAACAAGGGTAGTGCTCACAGCCACCCACCAAAACAAGTGACGAACTAAACATGTGCAGTGCACGTGCATTGTACATCATCCAAATACACACAATAAAACAAAAAGGTTCACATAAGATCCAAAACTAAGATAAGAATTAAGCAAGCATCAAACTGCATAAAAAATATAACATTCTAGTCGATCAAATATGCATGTCAAGTCCAAAACCAGATAATACCTCTCCTACTTTACATTTCAATTCTTCAGCACCCATCCAGCCTTTCTGAAGTTCACATTTGCTCTTGAAACTGCGAACTCATTCAGACATAGCTGCAAGAAAAATGATAGTTTTGTCAAGAAAAATGACAGTTCACATTGAAAGGGAAGAAACATGACTGATATACATGATTGGCAACCTTAAGATCAGCGGTACGCTCCTGAACCGGAACGGTCATATGGGCCAGATCGGTCACGGTGTCTATCACCTCCTCCGGATGCTCCACGACTACCAGAATCTCTGTAGCGTCCTCCCCCATAACGGTCGCCAGCACGATCAGGTCCATAACCTCCACCACCACCTCTTCTGTCATCCTTACCACTATATCTACCACCTCTCGCTTCATCACCAGATGGACATTCACGAGCAAAATGACCGGGCTTGCCGCATCTGAAGCATTCACCACCACCACCACCACCACCACCACCACCACCACCAGAACCTCTAGAACCTCCATAACTGCGACTACGCTCTCTATCACGCTCACGTCCACGTTCGCGGCCATAATCTCTATCCCGGTCCCTACCAGAGCCCTGTCCAGGCTGAGCTTTCTCTACTGTAATTTCACGACCATCTAGATTCATACCATGCATCTTTTCAATGGCTTCTTCCATAGATTCTTTGTCATCAAAAGACACAAAACCGAATCCACGAGAGCGCCCAGAGAACTTGTCCACGACTACCTATATCCAAGGAAATGGTGATTGAAAAAGGAGGACAAGTTCAGGGAAAGCAAAGGCTAGAAATGAGGGATATCAACGAATGTGGAAGCTCGTATAAACTATAAAATATTGGCCTAACTCGTAAGATAAATAAAATGCTACACACACAAATACATAAAAGAAATGGATACAATACCACAACAAAGAGACCAATTAGCTTTCCACTTCCTATAACCTAACCAACTAGATGATGTCAAATTTCCATAATTTTTCAACTAGAATAGTAACAAGATAGCTAATTGATGTCAGACACAAGTTCCCTCTTGAAATTAATGCCAGTAACTGTTACCGTCTACTAAAGAAATGAAGTCATTTTCAGATACTCCCCAACTTGTTACTACCTGATATACAAAAAAGCACTCATAATAGTATAGGCAGCTATTAACAATTAAATTTTGAACAGAATAAACAGTAACATCAAATCAAAGCAAGAATAACAACAATTAACAAATATAATATATGAATGAAAATGCTGGAAACAAAAATTTATCAAGTTTAAGTTTGCTTTGGCGTGGACGAATTCCACTGTTCTAAAAGAGATCACACCGCAAACTCAT
Organism: Simmondsia chinensis; assembly: GCA_018398585.1. Lineage (NCBI taxonomy): Eukaryota > Viridiplantae > Streptophyta > Magnoliopsida > Caryophyllales > Simmondsiaceae > Simmondsia > Simmondsia chinensis. The sequence continues at coordinate 14,704,656 of JAGTTD010000018.1, read as the reverse complement.
GTGCAATACAACATGATTTTGGAGGTTTCCCTCCATGATTAACCTCTGAGGAAATTTGTGCTGTCAAATTAATGTCAATAGAATGCATTACACCCTGCCGGAAAACGTTAAACGTGTATTTCTAGAGAGAGGGAGAAGTTATTTTCCTGACCCATTAGGAAGAATTATGGGTAGCTTTTAGAAAGCCCCACTAAAATTGTTTAGTGGAATGAAGAATATAAAATCAGAGAGCCACACCAATCTAGGGGAGATTCCCCTTAACATGATCAAATCTTCACCTCATATTGAGCTCTTTTCTCTATTTATCTTTTGTTTTTTCCTCCACTCTCTGTTTCAGATGCAACAAAACATTCTTCACTTGGAAACATTTCAAACAATTCCCCACAAGGGTCGAAATTTGAACAGACGTTTTAAGAAAATCGAAAGAAACTTAACTTGGGCATCACAAAGCAAAATGCTTTAGAGACAATATACTACGACTTGGATAATACAGAGTGTCACAAAAAGATGCACAACTTCATCAAGTGAATGAATTGTCATAAGCTTAGTGTAAACGAACTTGTATATGCATTTAAACTTATTTACTTCTTGCGGATTTTGCAGTTTGGCGAATTCCAACATACACTCAAACTGGATGCTCAAGAGTGCTGTAGTAGCCAACTCTCATAAAAGGTAACTCCACCTGCACACTCAAGTAGGTGAACACATCAAGCTGTACGTGTCCATAAGCTTAAATGTTTTAGACCACCTAATACAAGCTATGGACCCATTTAGAGCTTTAACTCATCTTCAATTCTGGGCCAGCAGGCACTACACACCTTAGTCATTAGAGGATTCATTAGTAGTGTGTAATCATCAGTAGTTGTCCATGCCTTCATTAGACCCATTTGAACCATAGAAAACCAATTTTGATTCTCCACCATAAACAACTCATATTCTGGGCCAGCAGGCACTGGACACCTTAGTCATTAGGGGATTCGTGAGTAGTGTGTAAGCATCCGTAGTTGTCCCTGCCTTCATTAGACCCATTTGAACCATAGAAAACCAATTTTGATTATCCACCATAAACAACTCATTATGCGCTTCAACTCCGAAGTTCTTTAGACATCTCATACAAAGCCTTACATCACTATTAAGAGGATCTGTCAAATTCTTCTCTAGTCCTACGGATAAGACTCCATTCTATATCATCTCCCACACAGCATTACATTTTAGATAAACACGCACCAACTATCCTCCAAGCCCTTGTTCATGAGGACCAACCTTAAAAGTCGCACAACTCACTTTATCATACACCATTTCAAGTCAATCTTTAGTAAAATCTTTTCCTCCTAATATAATCACAAACACAAACCCAATTACATCAGAAGACAATGGAATACATAAACTCCAATCCATGGTGCCTTTTAAATACGTTAGCAATCATATTGCAGGCTGCTTGTATTCAATCCAAGATTAGTTAAAGCGTCAATGCACTGCTTGGAAATCAATTGATAGCCTACTGATAAAAAATATGAAATGCTTGTTTAACAGGTAACGGACAACCTGCCTGAATCTGGAAGCAGTTCTTAGGCAGTATGTTGAGACAAAAACAGGGAAATACGATATTGTAAGACCTCTAAATGAGCTTTTGAAATTTTCGCAAACACCTCCATATGAATATAGGTAGTATCATCCACCTCCATCTAACAAGAATATCAGTACAACAAGAGCCCAGTGCCTCAAGAGACTCCTGCCAAGGTAGGGTCTGGGGAGGTAAGACATATGCAACTCTACCTATATAGGGTGCTACCCTATAGAGAGGTGGTTTCAGAAAGGCGCCCAACCCTAAAAGAACCCCTACTCAAGTCAAATAAAAACAGACATATCCAATGCAAACAGGCACTACACAGGTCAAATGAAGCAGTAGTAATAACAAACATGCAAACCCAGAGGCCATGTGAACTAGCATTAGTGTGCTCCTCTCTCCTAACAACTGGGCCGGCCACATGTATTTTTAACCGCCACTTAGCTCTATCTAAGGACCTCTCTTCAGTAAGGTTTAGGTGGGTAAGGTCATGTCAAACCGTCTTCAACCAATTTTTATTTGGCCTGCTTTTTACTCTCTTCCAGCGCATTATGTAGTTGCTAATATTTCCCACACAGGTGGTAGTCGGTCCCCTCCTAACATACCCAAACCATTCCAGACATCGCTTCCGCAAATTATCTTCAATGGGAGCCACGCTTAATTCGTTTCATATAACGTTATTTCTGATCATGTTGTTCCTAGTGTGTCCACATATCCACTGCAACATCCTCATTTCCATCACCTTCAACTTCTGGGTGTGGTACCGTTTAACTAGCCAAGATTCAATCCCATATAACACTGTCATTCTCACTACCATCTTATATAATTTTCCTACAACCTTTAGGAAACTTTTTATCACATAGTACTGCCGAAATCATCTTCCACTTATGTCATCCCACTTTAATCCAATTATTAACATCGTCATCAACTCCACAATATTACTGCACTATAGAGCCCAAATATCTAAAACATTCTTAGTTTGGTATGCATTATGTCATGATCTTTATATCCTTTGCGCTTGCTGTGGATGTGGTACAAAACTTAAATTCCATATACTTAGTTTTTAATCTACTGAATCGGAAACCTTTGGATTCTAATGCACTTCTCCAAAGTTCCAACTTCTCATTCACCCCTTCTATTGACTCGCCCATCAAGAGTATATCATCTGCGAAAAACGCACACCAAGGCACATCTTCTTGGATGAGCTCATCCATAACCATAAAAAACAGAAAAAGGCTCAAGGCTGATCCTTAATGCAACCCAACTATAATCGGGAAAGCATCGGTCTGCCCTTTCGTTGTAAGCACATTGGTCGATGCATCTTTATACATATCTCTAATTACTTAAATATGCGATATGGGGATACCTTTCTTTAACAAACTCTCCACGGGACTTCTTTTGGCACTCTATCATACGCCTTCTCCAGATTAATGAAGACCATATGTAAATCCTTTTTGTCTAATCTCTATAGTATTTTAGAGTACATCTTATGAGATGGATCACTTCCACCATAGACCTACCCAACATAAATCCAAATTGATTCTCCGGAACGTCTGTTTGGTGTCAGAGCCTTCCTTCAATGACCTGCTCCCCATAGCGTCATAATATCGCTCATGAGTTTGATACCCCTGTAGTTAAAACAACTATGAATGTCAACCTTGTTCTTATAGATCAGTATCAGGTTGCTCTTACTGACAAGGGGTTAGTGCTCGTGAAAACAAAAGTAATTTTTCTCTTGGATACTTACACTACATGCGAATCAAACTCATGAGTCATACTACCAAAAATATCAGTGCTGCACATAATAGGAATCGTCTCAGATTCCCTGGCAAAGAAAAATTGTGTTTTTAACTTGATACTTCCACGACAAGCAACTAGTGCTCATAGAAATAGAAGTGATTTCTCTTTGATGACACATTTGTATATAGAATAGACAACAGTGAATACGTTCATTGGAGCCTCAATAGGCTCAGAGAAAACATAAGCAACACCAAAAATAAATATTCCACAATTTCTCATACGTGAATGCAATCTGATATTGAATAAAAAGATTCCATCAAACATCATCAAGAAGTTGATGTGTTAAACAAGATAAAAGATGCTTTGTTTGATCCTTCTTTCACCATGGTAACGTCGTAATACTTTGGTGATAAAGGGATTCAAAGTCACGAACCATCAAGCATCCAAAGTCTATCACCAAGGCGGCAAGCCAGGTATATTCCATATGCCTATATTCCATATGCCTTTTGATGTATCCCTCATCATCCAAGCGTTCTTCATGGTCCAAGCCTACAAAGTCATAACCCAATTCCCATGGGTCGGGGTGGTGCTCCACCAATTTCAGAGTAAGAAAGCAAATACTCAGAATTGGAGCACCTGCTCAAATCAACAGCACCATGCACCTTCCATTTTTGCAATAATATGGCAGGCCCATCCAAGCCCTCTCTCTCTAGATGTGCGCAAGCTACTAATTGACTATGGATGGGTGAACACCAAAACCTAGAATATTCCCCCCAATGTCCCAACAACAATCATGAAGACTAATGAGTCGCTTTCAGCTCAGGAAACCCTTCACATATCCATTTCGAATGGACATCATCCTAACTCTAATCTTGATTTATTGGGGAAAATGGAAATAATCTAACTAATGTAAATTGCTTTTTGACTATTAGCAAAATAAGCATCCTTAATAGTACAAGCCACTAATTATAACAGATATTGAACAAATATAGAATCATCAAGTCAATGACAACAATTAAATAAATATAAAGAATTATTGTCAAGGCAATAGTGTGACTTATAGAGGATACTAAGCCACATAATTGGCCTACCAATAACAATATTGTCCTTACAATAACAATACCATAAATATAATGTTGGGATAAAAATGTTGGTAACTAAAGCTTATCGAGTTCAGGATTGTTGCACACAGATGTATTCCACTATCCTATAAGTGATTACGCCTCTTACGGTGGGGCAATTCAACAAGATTGGCGGCTACCTTCTAAGATTAACATAGCTGCACGAAAATTCATGCATAAACAAATTAACCAGCCAAGCCTAGCCCTAAACACCGCAGCCACTACAGCCTCACTCCACGGCTCGAATGCGGCCGGTCCTAGGTAAGCAATAGCCGGCCGATCCCAGGTTAGATCCCTCTACTGCGTGAATCTATGCTAGGTTGTTAGGTATCATTTGATTTCTCCTTTCTACTTTTGAACCGTGTGATTTTGATTGTTGTTACTATTGCTATATCAACTATGCCCCTGTTCTATGATTGTGTGCTTACTTGTGATTGTTGACAGTTAGTGGATAAACTCTTCTAGTTATGGAGCTCAAAACTTGAGGCCATCTTCAAAGGGGTTGGGGAGGGGGAGGGCGAGTCAACTCATTGAGGCAAGACAGCGATTTGGGAAGTAGATTAACAAAGAAGAGTTTTGAGGTGGCCTAAATGATGATGAAGAGAAAGATCAACATCCTCTGCCTTCAAGAGACTAAATGGATGGGCACAAAAGCTAGGGATGTGCTAGGATATAAATTGTTGTGTGCGGGCAAAGCCAGAGGGAGGAATGAAGTGGGTATTATAGTGGATAGCGACCTTAAAGGACAAAGTAGTGGGAGTGACTAGGATCAGCGATAGGATCATCATCATCAAATTAGTTTTAGATGGGGAGATAATGAACGTTATAAGTGCCTATGCACCATAGGCTGGAATAATAGAGTATGAGAAGGCTAGATTTTGGGAGAATTTAGACGTAACAATGCAAGGCATACCCCAAAGCGAACAAGTAGTAATTGGTGGTGATTTCAGAGGGCATGCCGGAGCGACTACAGACTGCTATGCATCCCACCATGAAGGCTTTGGTTTTGGAACCAAGAATACTGAGGGTAAAGCTCTCTTACACTTTGTCGTCAATTATGAGTTAATGGTTGCCAACACCTTCTTCAGAAAACGTGATGAGCACATCATCACATATCAAAGCGAGGGAGCACGGACTTAGATTGACCACATACTACTAAGGAAGAGAGTCTAAAAAGAATGCAAGGATTGCAAGGTTATCCCTGGGGAAGACCTATCTACACAGCACAGGGTATTGTGTGCTGCTGTTCAGGCCAAGAGAAGGACCAAGAGAACTGGGAAACCAGGGCCGTCAGGCACGCGTTAGAGAGACTTAAAGGGTGACAAGTATCGAACCTTTAAGGAAAGAGTAGAGGCTGAACCCCAACTGGGATTTAGAGGGGGATATACCAACTACCCAGAAGATCAAAGGTTTGGCACACAAAGTCCTAGGTGTTTTAAAGGGTGGGGCACCAAACCACAAAGAGTCTTGATGGTGGTGCAGGGAGGCCCAAGAGAAGATTAAGGCCAAGCGAGACTATTTCAAGTAGTGGGATCAAAGTGGAGATGAGGACATGAAATAACAGTACAGAAAGGCCAAGAAAGAAGCGAAGGCAGCAGTCAGAAAAGCACAGTCCAAAGCATTTGAGGATTTTTACAGAAGGCTGGACATAGAGGAGGGAGCTAGGGACCCATATAAAATCGCAAAACAGAGAGAGAAGAGGACTAGGGACCTGGATCAAGTGAAGTGCATAAAGGGGGACGATGGACAGGTGCTTGGGGACAAGCAACAAATTAAAGTTAGGTGGAAAGCCTACTTCCACGATCTGTTCAACGAACAAGGGGATAGAGATATATTCCTAAGAGAGTTACAAACATCTAAGGAGCATCAGAATCATTGTTATTGTAAGCAGATTAGACCTAAGGAAGTCAGGGAAGCCTTGAAAAAGATGGCAAGGAGTAAAGTAGTTGGTTCAAATGGAAAATCCATTGAGACTTGAAAATGCTTCGAAGAGAAGGGTATCACTCGGTTGACCAAACCATTCAACCAAATTCTTCAAGGTAAGAAGATAACTGATGAGTGCAGGAAGAGCACATTAATTCCGATCTACAAGAATAAAGGCGATATCCAGAGTTACGCCAACTACAGGGGAATCAAACTAATAAGCCATACTCTAAAGCTATGGGAATGGGTCATAGAAAGAAGGCTACGACAACAAATAGGGGTGTCAGAGAACCAATTCGAATTTATGCCTGGTAGATAGACGATAGAAGCCATACATTTAGAGTGCTACAGAGATAGACAAAAGGATCCGCATATGGTCTTCATTGATTTGAAAAAGGCATACGATAGAGTGGTAAGATAGGTCTTATTGAGGGTTTTGGAGAAGAAAGGCATTCCCCAGTACTATATCCAAGCCATTAAAGACATGTATGAGGACGCACTAACCAATGTGCGTATAACGGAAGGGGAGACAGAAGCTTTCCCCATTACAGTTGGGGTACACCAAGGATCAGCCTTGAGCCCCTTTTGTTCATTCTGGTTATGGACGAGCTCACTAGGCATATCCAAGGGGGTGTTCCTTGGTACATGCTTTTCGTGGATAATATAGTTCTGGGGGAGGAGTCCAGAGAGGAGGTGAATGAGAAGCTGCAACTTTGGAGAACGGCCTTGGAATCGAAAGGCTCACGAATCAGCAGATCCAAGACCGAATATATGGAACTCAAGTTCTGCACCTCAACCGGGTCAAGTATAGAAGATGTCAACATTGGATCGAAATACATACCCAAAAAAGACCGTTTTAAATATCTGGGGTCCATGGTACAACAGGATGGTGAAGTTGACGAGGATGTCAGCAATGGTATTAAAGTAAGCTGGCATAAATGGAGGTTGGCCTTGGTGGTGCTATGCGATAGAAAGTTCCCGCTAAAGTTAAGAGGAAAATACTACAAGACGGTAGTGAGAACGGCTATGTCATATGGTGCGGAGTGTAGGCCAGTCATACGGCATCATACGCAAAAGTTAATGGTAGCAGAGATGAGGATGCTACGATGGATGTGTGGCCACACAAGGAAAGATAAGATCATAAATGACATTATAAGAAGCAAATTGGGCGTGGCCCCAACCGAGGATAAGTTGAGGGAGCTACGTTTGCGGTGGTTTGAGCATGTTAGGAGGAGACAAACCACTGCCCCCTGTCAATAGATGTGGGGAGAGGCAGGCCAAAGAATAGTTAGAGAGAGACAATTCAACATGACCTCACCCACATCGACCTGAATGAGGAGATCCTCGATAGAGCGGAGTAGAGGGCTAGCATAGGTGTAGCCAATATAGTGGTTTAGGAGAGATGAGCGCGCCTAAGATAGTACTAGCACTCATAGGCTTATATGTATGCCTTTTTTATTATATTTGTTGGTGGTGTTCTATTGCTATGTTGCTTTATTGCTCTCTGGATTTCTATGTTGCTTCATTACTCTCTTGATTTCTATGTTGCTTTATTGCTATCACTACTTCATGCTTATTGCTTGATGCTTCCTATTTGCTATTGTTTTTTTATGCTTTCCAGGTTGGGGGTCCTCAAACACAGCCTTCTTTTAGGGTAGCACCCTCAAGGGGTAAGGCTGCGTACATCCCAACCTCCCCCCCCCCCCCCCCCCCCCCCAAAAAAAAAAAGACCCCGCATATGCGGGAGCCCTTGAGGCACTAGGTCTATTATTGTTGTTGTTGTAGTATATGAATTAACATCAACAGAACCCACTTAGAAGAACAAAGCATGCAACTCTGCCCAGAGAGGGAGAGGCTTTTTTCTATGAGTTTTTAAAGAGGCTTTATGGGTTGATTTTAAAAGCCCAAATTACAGTTGTTCAATGGAACTCAAAAAACCAAAAAAAAGGACATAAGCTCTTGATTTTCTCTACAAAATAAGGAAAGTCCTGTCAAATTGGGGAAGGTTCCCTGGTTCCAGACTTGGTTAACATGAGCGAGTCTTCATCACAAAACTGAGGTACGTTCTCTTTACTTTTAAGTTTATTTTTTCCAGCATTCTCTTTATATGGGACATAGAACTTTCTAATCATGAAACATTTCTAATATTAACTAATAAAGAAGATTATAGCAAGACCAACTTACAAGTAAAATGCCCATCATAAAAATTTCAGAAAAGAAATGAGAAAGAAAAATGTGAACATCATTAAGAACACAAGAAAAATTAAGTGAATCATAATGAGTGTTTGAAGATGACTAGTATCTCTTTCACTGAACCACGTAGATGAATACCACAAGAAGATAGAACTTCCACAAGGATGCTGAAATGTCATGCACCAATTAAAGAGAAAAAAAAATCCACCACATATTCTAAATCAAATTCAAGACATAATGTTTGGCACGACAGGTAATTGACTAAATCACATTAGCTCAATCTGACTTTGAAAACATTTACCTTAGCTTCGGTGAGACCACCAAACTTCTCAAAAGCCTCTTTCAATCCTCTATCAGTTGTGTTCCATGAAAGACTACCAACAAAGCACCGAAATTCTTCCACATCTCCCATGTTCCTGCCTAAATAAATCAATGATTAAACGAACAAAAGATACACAAAAGGCAAAAAGTCACTGCATCTTTAACCATTATCCCCATTCCAAATAAAAAATAAAAAATACAGACTGGCTGCAACCTTAACCTTTATTCTCATTGCAAAAGATAGCAACATGTACAGAACCAAGTACCAGGTTGGGGGTGGAGAACCAAAAGATAGCACATCATCCAGCAGAAACCATTAAGGTTTAAAGAGATATGATAGAGATGAAGCATCCTTATACCCAACAGAGGGGGCTGCTAGGCGTCTCTATGCCTAGAAGAATGGTTAAACAACCCTGCAACCCACCAACTATCCTTGTACTTAGTTTTAGAACCTTTGCGCTTAATAAATAGGAAAATTTTGATTTTTATGCAATAGTCTAATGAACTGCCTTTTGGCTCTGACTACATAAGTGTTTACAAAGATGTAAAACTAAAGTTCTAATAGACCACAAACTCCTAATTTGATAATAATAAACCAACCTAATGAGAGTAAGTTCTATCGTAAACCAATTACAACTAATAATAAATACTAAAAGATAGAAATTACAACAATTTCAATTATCATCAAATACCCTAAATTTAAATTTTGATCATTTCTCCTCTCTCTCTATCATTCTCCTCTGATTACGAAATATTCGACCTCATGTTTTGTAATGAGGTAGGGTGATTTGAATAATGCACCAAAAGAGTAGCTTCAAGGTGAGGCACAACATAGCAAATCAACCAATCTCAATCTTCTCCGATTAATGTATCATTGCAATCATGAAAGGAATCGCCTCGAATCAAAATAAATGTCCAATTTTACAAGAATAATGAAACCAATGTGCTCAATCTCATCCACAATCAACCCATCTTTAGTTGGAACTACCTCGTTGCAATCATCTTTCTCTAGTTGTCAGATGTCACACTCCTCTTCATAAATTTATTGCTTGGATTCATCATTTGCGTGGACTAGTTCCTCATGATCACACGAAACTTCTTCAATATTTTGCTCTTCTATGGGTTCAGTGGTAGTAGGCGCCACTAGACATATATCACCAACCTTATTGTAATCGTTCAAGGAAATTCCATAAAGCTTCACCAAATAAATGAGGCAAGGCTTGAGTCTTTGTACAGTTTTTATACTTGCCTTTGAGTAATAAAACAAGACTTCTTTACTATCCTTCTCAATAACCTCTAAGATGCACAACGATAGCTCTGAAGTTATATCATTGCTATCATATAAGATCATTGTAATAATCATCTCCATGAAAGAAAGTACAACGCCATGATGAAAATACCTTATCAATCTGAAGTGGTGCTAAAACATCTCAAGAATCGAAATGCCACATTTAAGATCTAGCATCATTAGACAAGATCTAGAAGCACCGTAACTTCAAGAAGCATGATTCATTCGTTGTAGGATCTGCTAGACATGCCAAACAACATCACAAAAGATGACCCAATCAATTGAAATATCTCTTTCATTTAATCATCGTCATGAGGTGCATCTGGAGTTGTAATCCTTATAACTTCATTAATGCAAGCAACAATTGAAACCTTGATATTGAGAAATAGATGCCTCAATGGTTGATGAATGGCAAATGCTTTTATTAAGGGAGATAATAAATGGAGAAGGCGTATCATAGAGTTCCAAGGGAGGTGCTATAGAAGGATTTTGGAGAAGAAGGGCATCCCCATAGCATATATCCAAGTCATTATAGACATGTATGAAGGCGCATCAACAAACGTGCGCACAGCTGAAGGGAAGACTGATGCTTTCCCGATCACAGTTGGGTTGCATCAAGGGTCAGCCTTGAGCCCTCTCCTATTTATTTTGGTTATAGACGAGCTTGTTAGACACATTCAAGGGGACATACCTTGGTGTATGCTTTTTGCCGATGATATAATTCTGGTGAGGGAGTCAAGACTAGGAGTAAATGAGAAGCTGGAACTTTGAAAGGCTTAAGGCTTAGTAGAGCAAATGCCAAGTATCTGGAATTTAAATTTTGCACACAACCAGCCTAAGCTAAGAGGATGTGAAGATTGGATCAGAAAGCATACCGAAAAAAGAATGCTTCAAATATTTGGGCTCGATGGTGCAACAGGACAGCGGAGTAGACGACAATGTAAACAACCGCATTAGAGTGAAATGATGTAAGTGGAAAATGGCCTCAGCAATACTATGCGATAGAAGGTTCCCTCTCAAGCTGAGGGGAAAAATACTATAGGCCGGCGGTGAGGCGGGCCATGTCTTACAATGAGGAATGTTGGGCACTTAAACGGTGCCATACAGAAGTTGAAGGTGGCGGAGATGAGGATGTTGCGATGGATGTGTAGTCATACTATGAAAGACCGGATTAGGAATAATGTTATAAGAGGCAAATTAGATGTAGCCCCAATCGAGGATAAACTGGGGGAGCAACATTTGTGAAGGTTTGGGTATGTTAGGAGGGGACCGGCCACTGCACTTGTTAGGAGATGCGAACAATTCCATATTACGCACGGAAGGAGAGGTAGAGGCATGCCAAAGAAGAGCTCGATGGAGATGATTAGACACGATCTCATCCACCTAAACCTGAATGAGGAGATGGCCTTAGATAGAACGGTATGGTGAGCTAAAATATGAGTAGCGGACATAGCAATTTAAGATAAGGGAGCATAATGGAGCGAGCCCATAACACCCTCAGTTTTCATACTGCGGTTGCTTGGGGCCTAATACCGGCGTGATCTATTGGTGCTTGGTGCTTTGCTTTGCTTTGTGATTTGATGCTCAATGCTTTACTATTACTTTATTGTTTTGCTTATTACTTGCTTTTTGCTTCTTGCTTTCTAGAGTTGGGGGCACTCGGACACAGCCCTCCTTAGTGTAACACCTTGAATGGGTAAGGTTGCGTACATTTCAACCCCCCTCCCCCCGGGACCCTGCTTCAATGGGAGCCCTTGCAGCATTGGGACGGTTGTTGTTGTATTAATGGAGAAAGTGAATCCCTCATTGGTTGCGAATATGATGGTTCCACTCTTGTGAGACGTGCTGAAGTTGTATCAAGCAATGAAAGGATTTCTTTATTGGAATGTGGAGGTCCGGTGAGCAATCAATTTGCAACGGTCTCAAGATTTCTCTTGAGCCTAGTTATCAGTCTTCATGTTATTAAGTACATATCTCAACTTCTCAGCGTAAGACAGCCCAAATTAGGTTTCTAACTAGTCCGGGCACAACCACAACTAACGGCAAGGAGAGACATCGATGGTCAATGGCGATGGCAATGAGCGGCAATGGTGTTGGTGGCAAGCGATGATCGAGGAAAACGGTGGTAGCATTTCGAAGTTAGGGCTGCAAGTTTGGGTCATCAACTGGAATTGGTGGTTCAAGATCTAAGCCGTGTGGACAATGGAGGTGCAGCAGAAGTGGGCTAGGGCTCTAGCCGAGGATTTTGGTGGGTTTGAAGACCGTTGTTTCCCCTTAAAATTTAGGTTTTTTTTTTTTTGGTTGGGGGGGGAATATGTTTTGCAAGGCATGAAAGTGAACTTTTTTTCTCTTTTAAGGTTAGTATGGGAAGGACCACGGCGGTTGACAAAGGTAGCAATAGAAGCATTGGATCAAAACTTGCTCTAATACTAATTTAATAAAGATTAAGCATACTTGTGTCCAATCAAAATGGTTTCTAGGCATCCCTATGACTAGGAGAACGGTTGAATAGTGCTATGTCTAACTAACTAAATATTCCTGTACTTAACGTTAAGCAACCATATGTTTAAGAAAACAGGAAATAATTGATTTTTATTCAATAGTTTAATGAAATACCTTTTGACTCTGATTACCCAAATATTTATAGAGATATATATTAGAGTTCTGATAGAGTAGAAACTCTTAAACTAATAATAACAAACTAACCCAAACAAGAGTAAATTCTATCGTAAACCAACTACAAACTAATAATAAACACTCCAAGATGGAAATTAGAATAACTTCATTATCTTCATCCTAAATCTAGATTTTGATCCATCCTTTATCTCTATCAGAGCAAGACCAGCAAAATGCACTTCACTTAGGTGGTAATCCTTGGTCTCCAAGCTTCTGGAATCCTGTGATTAGTACAGTTACAAGAAGGTTGGATGCATAGAAACATGCTTTCTTTTCTTTAAGAGGTCGTCTTACTCTTGTCCAGTCATGTCTTAACAATATTTCAACATACTAGATGTCTCTCTTTAGGATTCCCGTGCCAGTGACAAGGAATATTGAGTACATCATGAGTGATTTTCTTTGGTTGGGGGCAAACAAAGAACTGTCGAGATCACTTGGTTAGTTGGGACAAAGTCTATAGGCCGCATAGCCAAGAGGGCTGGGTATTGGCAATTTGATGTCCAAGAACATACCCCTTCTAAGTAAATGGTTATGGCAATTCCCTAGGGAACCCGATTCCCTTTGGCACATATTGACTAAGACTAAGCACAGTCTCCAAAAAGAAGGGGTGGGATGCAAGATTGGTGGATGCGATGAGTTGTTCCTCCCCTTGGAAGTTTATCTCACAACTCTACCTTCTTTTCTTTCCCATACCTCATAATTGGGGCTGGTGACCATATTTGATTTTGGGAAGACGGTTGAGTTGGGAATATTATTTTCAGTCATCAGTTTTCATAGATTACCCATTTCCCACAATGTTGCCATTATTTTCTTATCATATCAGCGGAGTGGCTAATTGTCTTGGAGCCTACACTTTTTGCAGGGATCTTACTATAAAAAAACGACATGAATTCACACAGCTAAACTGTATTATAGATCAAGTTCATTTGGCTTTGTTGCCTAATATGAGGGGCTGGGTGTTGGATGGGTTTAGTATTTTTACTTCTAAATCTTTTTCCAACATCTTGCTTCACATAATCCTTTTTTCAAATTTCCCTTTATGCTCTTTTAGTAGTTAAGGTGCCATTTAGAATCAAGGTTGGTTTGTGGTCTTTACTTCTTAACAAGCTTCAACACTTGATTTTCTGCAAAAATGGAGACCATTTAAGACTTTGTCTCCAAGAATATCTGCTACGTGCTTCTAGAGTGGGGAGACACATGACCACTTATTTTTGCATTCTATTGCGGCTTGTGGTTTATGGTGTAAGCTGTTGTCTACTCTCGGCCAGATCTAGGTGAGCCCACAATCAGTTCAGGGTATCCTTTTGACGAAGTTCCACGTCTTAGGAAAGAGAAAAGACATTTTTAAGTTATTCTCCATAGCCAAGATTGCAATTCTCTAGTGCATTTGGCTTGAAAGAATGCCATGATTTCTAAGCAGTTAATTACTTATAAGAAAATGTGATCTTTTTAAGAGCTCTTTGGACAAAGAGCTTTAGAGGCTTCACTGACAGAACCTTAGTTGATTGGCAAAGGGGCTGGAGGGCTTTATGTTATTAGTTTATGGGTTTTTTTTTTTCTTTTTTCCTTTTGTAACTTCTGAAGGCATCTTGTCTTTAACTCTTTCTACATTCTTTCTCTCTCATTATTATTTCTTTTTCCTATCAAAAACAAATAGAAAGCGATAGTGGTTCAAAAATATAGAAAATAGTTCTATTGCAAACCATCCTACCATCCCCCCCCCCCCCCCCCAAAAAAAAAAACAAAAAAAAATAGCATCACAATCTTCATCACTGTTTTCTTTGACATTGTTGTGCAACTGCACTACATTACAACAAATTTCTTTCCAAGACGGCATTATGATTACCACGGAGAGAAAATTGGAATAGTTTCATGCGTATTGAACAAAAGAAACATTGGAAAGAAGAGTTACACATTTAATGAGCATAAGAAGTATATAATCGATTGATTACGCTATAAGAAGTGCTAATCCACAACATGAATCGTGATACTTAATGTCAAGAGACAATCAATCTCAAAAGCTTAACTTGTCTGATAAAGACCCAAAGATCGCTTTTGTACTCTGGCATAGCCTCTCAATAAATGTCTATTATCCTACCCTTATTTGGATAATGTCAAATAAAAAAGTGTAAGGCTACAAAGGAGTAAATAAGTTACCTTTGTTTGAAAATTGGGTAAAGGGGTGAGGGTAAAGAGTGTTACAATTAAAATTGTGACAAAACTGTCCAAATTTGTTTAAATTTTACCTTACCCTCCTTTACCCAAAATTGGGGCTTAAAGTAGCGGGTAAAGCAGGTTAAATTTTACCATCCATTACACCAACATTAATGGCCAAACGGGGGTAAGGGTTTAACCCCCAATTACCCTTATACCCCTTGACCCACTTTACCTTAGGGGTTAGGCTTCAGATGTGGATAATGCACGAGCACACCACAACACTTGTATGCTTAATATTAGGAGCATAGAGCGCGGATATTGATTCGAATTCAAGAAAAGGCTTGTATATACAAATATGAAAATATCACAGAACAATCGTAAGAGATACTAAATCAGCTAAGATAATCCTGAATGACTAACAGACATGAACGATAAAAATCTAATCCCACGAGAAGCGAGAAGAGTATGAAACTAAGAATTTTTTTGGGATGAAGTGTAGAGAGAGAGAGAGGAAGAGAGAAACCTCAACGCTGACTGCTCTTTCGACTACGAAGCAAAACCCTAAAACCGCCCGAAGAGCTATGCGCGTGAATACGGATGAGGTGAGCTTGCTTGGCACAGGCAACTTATATGACTTTTTATTTCGCCTTCGAAACGATGCGTTTTCTTCTCATGTTGCCAATGGCCGATCAACTTTAGATCTTATCACATGTATGAAATTAAAGCCCATAATTGAGATTAAAACTAAAATTGAAGCCCATAATAGAGATTAAAACTAAAATTGAAGCCCATAATTGAAACTTTATAATTCCACAGCATAATTTTATGGAACTGAATTTTAGTTAAAAGTCATATATTATAAATTTTTAGGATGGATGTTTGCTCTATTTTGTGTCAAATTTTTGTGTGTGGTCACCATGAATGTAAAAAATAAACAAACCCGCAAAAGAGACTCATCATGACTAGGGAGTGAGCCTAATTACGAACCGCACGTCTTTGACCTCAATAACTCGCCGTTTTCGAAGAAAAGGTTGTAATATGTTAGTGTATCAAACTTCGGTTCTGCTTCCGCTTCAATTAAGAAGACTTTTGTTAAACACTTTTGTGGATTTTTTTTTGTATTTTTATGACAGAAAATTTAAAGGATATGGACTTAACTCAAGTGGCAGTTAAAGTGACAAAGCAAGACCCACAGACACCTTTCCTCATACACTTAAAAGTCAGGAACTGGAATGGAGATAAGCCAAGAGCTCAGCAGCCCACTTACAAGCTCGAGTCAATTGAGTTTTTAAGCCTAGCACCCTTGACTTATAATAACTCGAATAAGTTTAGGTCTGACAAGATTAAGATGAAGCAAACCGTATTCAAGTCACTAGATTAGGACCAACGCAATCAAGGGACGAGCCTTGGCTGTCAAAACCCTAATAAATGGTGCGAACTTAAATTCACCTGACTTATCAAGCAGTGACAGTAATGTTAAGACCAACGCAATCAAGGGACAAGCCTTGGCCATCAAAGCCTTAAACTAAAGCCTCAAATCCCAACTTGTTGATCGGTAGAAACAGATTAAAACAGGAAAGTCATGCCTAAATTTGGAGAACTGTATTACTATTAAGGTAAGTACAACAAAGATCTACGTTATGCTACGCCTAGCTAAGTTACGCTACTCCTACGGAAAAACCACAAGTATACCGTAAAAAAAAAAACTAGAAGTTTTGTAATTAGTGTATGTGTACTACTTAGGATTGAAGCAAAGTTCTTTATTTATAGAAAACAAGAAATACCAGCTGCTCCTTCTTTCCCGGCAACTCTGCCCACATCTGGCCACTAAACTTTCTTATGCCCGCAAATCTTCAATAAACATACCTTGAATTCAGTATTGGAGGGAAATCCTAGGCGCCCACATCCGAATACTTAGCGCAAGTCCCCTCTAGAAGCCCTGCGTTTTCTTGGATTAAGCTTAATGCCCAAGTAATTGAAATTGCACTCCAAGTAACTACCTCGTGCCTAAGAACCACCTATTTTGCAACCTTCCTACTAGCCCTTTGAGCTCGAGCTCACCTCACATCTCAACCATCTCAAGCCTCGAGTGGTTGAACCCCTTGTCAAGGGTAATTACCTTTTTAGGATGCTGGGCTCGAGACGCCATTATTGTAATACTGAAAGCCCTGATTTCCCTCAAGAAGGTCCCGCACGTGCCAACCACATGGCACTTTATTCAAAACGGTTTTGTCCCATCCCCTTGAAATGGCTACATCCCAACTTCAAATTTTTAGCCATTGGTAAATTCAAATTTACAATGGGTAAAAATTTGCCTGATATGACCCTCAACGACTGCTAGGAGTTCGAGAGAACACTGTACGTCACTTGCTTTTCCTTCCCGCATGTCTATATATATGACAGGTAGGGCTTGAAATTCCCACTTCCTTGCTTTGGTCTTTCTTCTTCGTTGTTCATCAAGCGCTTCTATGAATTCGCGCCTTTGTTCTTGAATTACTGAATTCTCGACTCGATCTGTTCTTCATCCTTGGCTTCATTCTAATTAATCAATGGCACAAATCTCATTTGCTCATTTCTGCTTCCTTTCCTCAGGCAGATACTCCCATTGAGTGATTGACACGCTTTCTCCAATATGACCCTTTGATAATCTCTAATGTTCTTTAGAGTCCAACTGATCTCAGTGTCATCAAGGAGGATCTTTCTTGGTTGACAGAGGATGATCCTTCATCAAACCTGCCATCTTATGCCCTACCGCAAATCTTTGACCCATTCCACAAGGTTCCCAATCTTGAGGGATTGTTTCCATACACTAACGAGTCTCCTCTTCTTCGTGCAATCTCTTTAGGTCATTCTTGGGGAGGAAAGCGCATTTGCAAGGAAGTGGTGCCCTTTAAAGGATGGACATTTTTGACCAATTCTTTTGTCCTCCTTGAGGGCTTGTTATGAATCACTCTAAAGTACATAGTGGTCCTAAAGGATCTTTTTCTAGGGGAGAAGAGTTGACCCTCAATTCTTTCATTTCTTCAGAAGCTGAATCTTTTACCTCCTCCTTCTTTGTCAGTGACTTGCCTGGAGGTTATGAGTCTTTTGTTAAAAAGTTTGTAAGAAAAGACCATGACTTTGGGCAAGGTTCCAAATAGGAGGAGGTGTGCTTCCACTTGTTTTGATTAAACAAGTTTTTTCTTCGCAAACTCTTTTAACTCAGTCCTTAAGTTCTTTAGGACCATGGCCATTAACCTAGCTTTTAGTGATGGCCCTTTATCCTTGGGACCACAGTTTTTGGTCTAGGTATATGGTTGCCTTTGAGACATAATAGCCAAAAACTATGATGTCCATGTACGTGGTCCTTTGTGGCTGGTCCAACTTTGAGCTCAAGCCTATTTCCCTGAGTTGTGTTGGAAAAAAACATGAATTTTGTTGGAAAAATAAACTCTGATGCAAACTATTGGGTTCACAATTCTGAACTATGGTTACAACAATGGGCACCTATTAGAGCACTTAGAGTAGGAGACTCTTCCCTCTACCTAAGCCCCCGATCAGAGAGTCACGCTTTGTGGCACCTCACGTGCGAGAGTTCCCGGGAATAGGTTTATCTCTATAAACCCTTTGCCATAATACCGGTTGTTGGGACGAACTTCAAAAATTCTCCCTACTTTCATAAAGTTTACGTAGCGGAATACGTTTATAATTCATAACTCTAAACCTAGGGTTGATTAAAAATACTGATTTAAATTCATAATTTATATCAATAGATCTAAATTCTTAATTTAGATCTACATGCCTTTTACTGTAATATATTCATAACAATACTTAAACTCAAATAGGCATAATAACAAATACTGCAAATAAATAAAAAAGCGAAAACTAAAAGAAGAAGGAAAGAAGAACATAACTGGAGTTGCTCCAATAATAAAAAAAATCCAAGAAAATCGAGACACCGCGATCTTCTACGCAATGACCTCAAACTGCTCGGAGGGTGGGCTCCAAAAAATATTAAACTGAGGAAAGAAAATTTTCAACGAAAATTTTTCTCTCCAATTAGGTCTCCGAAACTATTTCCAAAAACCCTAAATAATTTATTTTGACTGAATACCAAACCTCTGGAATAGGTACCTCTATTTATAGTAGGCTACCGGAGCAAATAATAGCAAATTTATCGATGTGGGATTCGCCAGTTAACATCAAAATGTGTCGTTTCGTTTAAGAAACAGCTCAAAATGCCGCATTTCACTTAAGAAAAATCCTGTGTGTTTTTTGGCTTATCATCGCGTGCCACGTGGCAGCACCCAATTGGTCCGTGTCCAAAGGCGGGGATCATGCCCTAGCGTGTGCTGGTTGGCTGATACGCGTAGAAGCGAATTAATACTTATGCGTGTATATTTTGGTGTTTTTTTTTTTTTTTTTTCCTTTGTTTCCCACATGTAAAAAATTCATCTTATGAATTTTAATTTCCTAAAATTATTTTATTTTATAATTTTTAAATTTTATTCTTCTCATGAATAATGTTTAGCAAAATTAATTTTACCCATCCTATAGATAAATAATTCATTTTATGAATTCATTAATATTTTTCCGATGGCAATAAATACAGAGGCTTGTGCAGGGACCTTAGGGACAATTTAAATCTAGCTCCAGATGGGTTAAATTAATCATCTCATGAAATAATTTAATTACCATTTAATAAGACTTAATTCCACTAAATAAATCTCACTGCACTCCAGACTTAAATTATTTATTCGATATCTCCCTAATAGACTGTATTGATGACAACAACCCCTCTACTAGATGTCCATGACAAAGGATAAATATAACTACTACCATTATCCTTCTCACAGCTTCTCCATTAGTTACCGACTTACCCTTCACTGAATAATTTATTTATACTTGAATATATTCATAGTATATATTTCAAATGTCAAAAACTTGGAATACTTTGGCCAAAGTTTCTGAACTATTCAAATATTTGAGAATCAACACACCTCTATCTCATGAGAGACTGTCGATTCCCTATTGAATGCCTGAACCTTGTCACACTTCACGCCGCTATCCAGTGTACGTGGGATTTTAGTCATTCATTTAGACCTTGCTTATAGTATACCAAGGTAACTAACGCTCCATGCATAAGTCCAGAATACCCTCAGGATTTAGAGTCATCGTTCAAACAGTACAACATGAATCACTCATCTCAGATAGTAGTCTAGAAATAAGTAATCCACATGGTCCAACTCAATGTGTCAATCTTATCAAACACACTAACCTAACACTTTTGGATCTCCATCCACATGACCAAGACAAGTCATCTAATGTGTCACGTTACAGTCTTAACATACAAGTTGTCCAAACTTGTCTTTAACTACGAGTCTTTCAAACAACAATCCATACCATTTGTTCCAAGTCTATCTGTGGCTTAGTCTCATAAACCACTCAGAACAAACATGTAAATTGTAGTCTGAGGACTACACCTATCTCATGGATGTTTCCAAAAAAAAAATCACATGCAGTATAAATGCTCGCTTACACAAATTTAACTAGGAAACGACTGTGACTTTAATCTTATTTATTAATTAAAATAATATATCCAGAATAAATTTAGATTTCAGGATACTATTCCTAACAAGCTGTGCCCTAGAGGCCCTTACGCTCCCATAGGTGAGGGGGTTTCTTGCCTCGGTGAGCAGTTTGCTTGTGGTGAGTTCCAACTGCCTCCAGGATGGTCATTTGATCAATGCCTAGCGAGGTTGATGTCCCCTTTGGAAAGGGAAGGGACTCAATGGACTCCCTTCAAGAGAATGAATCTTGGTCTTGAATGGTTCAGGAAATTGGAACTGCATAATGATGTCTTAGTGGACATTAACTCCCAAATCTGGCAAGCAATCTTATGCCCCCAAGATTTGTTCTTTGATCACCAGACTCACCCTAGTATAGAGACCTATAGGCCTGGGTTGTTTGCTAGGCACTTTTGTATGGTCCAAGATATGCCTTTTTCCAAGCCTGAAGATTAAGAACCTCTGGTGGGCCAAGAGGACTTCTCTTCAACTTGCCCAACTTCTAGAGCTTTGTGCTCTAAACCAGGAAGTCAGATCCCTTTATGAGTATCTTGTGGCTTCTAGGTACATTCAATGTGCCTCGCCACGTTTTTTTAGCTTGGTACCAAGCCTATTGGTCCTCTTTGGAGGCCAGAGGTGCCAAGCAATATTTCATGCCCTTGTTTGAGCTTGCAGGTCCCAACTCAGGAAGAGTAGCTAGTCAGCATCAGGCCAACCCCACAGAACGCATGATCAGGGAAGTAACCACTTCTGAAGTAAACTTCAGTCTTTTTAGTGGTTTGAACTAAGACTAATCTCCACTCCTTTCTTGTGGTAGCAACTATCCAGGTAACCCTCAGTAATGCTAGGACTATAAGCTTTACTCAAATGTTGCTCGAGGAGTCTCCTCAAGGCACCTCTTCACCAGCCCTCAAGGTTGGTTGCTCAAGAAAGAGGAAGAAAGATGTTGTTCCTCCAATTCTCCCTGCTACCACAAAAGAAGAAGAAGAAGAAGAAGAAGAAGAAGAAGAGATACCCATCTCACAGTTAGTGAGAAAAAGAAGAGCTAGGTTCCCTATACCACAGACATTGGTCTTTATCGATTGGTGTTCTCATTTATCTTTGTTAAAGCAGCTTCTAACATGGCCGTTTACAACCACAGGAAGAGCAAGCTCCATACGTCGTGGAGATACCAAATTCTCCCTCTCGAGAGATCGCACCAGAGCCCCATCAGGATACTAAATCATTAAGCTCAAGTAATGAAGAAGAAGGTGACATGGTTGTCTCTATTCTGGAGCCAATCGCGAGCCACTTCCTTGAAGATGCTTCCTTCCCGGCCATCTTGGGCCATGGCTTTGTGCAAGCTCCCTTCCTACTCTTAGGAGGCCCCATATCTACTGAAGAAATTGCTAAAGGTAATGGGTTTTCTAGTTTTCCAATTCTTGGTGATTCAAACCATGTTTGGTTTTGACATACAAGCCTTGTTCTTCAGATGTTTCTCTCGAGGAAGATATATCAGCGGCTGAAGAGCCAGTAGTTCCAGCAGTTAAGACGCTTGTTCAAACTTCAAGGATGGATGTACTATTAGAAGCTCCTCTGGCAGCAGTGCTAATAGAAATCCCTTCTTTGCCTCAAACTGAGGCCACAGAGATAAGGGCCTTTCTTTCAACCTTGGTTGTTTTCCAAAGTCAAAATCTTGCCTAACTCTTTTGTTTTTAACCTTTTGCAAGTTATCCCTCCTAGAACTTCTCTTGTTTGGAAGACAAGATCCATCATCTATAGGAGAGGTTAAGTCACCTTAAAGAAGAGCTGCTCCCGTTGAGACAATAGCATACCTCCCAAGGTTCAGTAGTTGGAGGACTCGAAGTGGCCACCATGAAGGCTCAGAGGGACAATCAAGCTCTTCAAGAAGAAGCCCTTTCACTTGATCATGAACTGAATGACATAGCCAACCAACTATTTTCAATAGAGTAATCTTTAGTAAGGACAAGGACTCAACTCTTGATATTTTCAGTCCTTCTAAAGAGATTTTGGCTATACAAGTTATCTACTTGTAATTTTTCTTTTATATGTAAGCCATGTACTCCTTCCACAACTAATAAAATTTTGTTCAATATGTCTCTCAGATTGGCCGTTTGCCCCCCCCCCCCCCCCCCCCCCCCCCCCTCTCTCTTAATTTAAGGATCAAAAGGTTGATCCTCAAGACATTTGTATTGAAATTGAGTCCATAGCTCTTG
This sequence comes from Simmondsia chinensis, assembly GCA_018398585.1. Taxonomy (NCBI): domain Eukaryota; kingdom Viridiplantae; phylum Streptophyta; class Magnoliopsida; order Caryophyllales; family Simmondsiaceae; genus Simmondsia; species Simmondsia chinensis. The sequence continues at coordinate 14,681,908 of JAGTTD010000018.1, read as the reverse complement.
GAATCTATACTTAAGGACTTCTTTGTTACAATCCTAGATTGATGGCACATATTTCTTTAAAAACCTACCATTGATAGCCCTTGGGTGAGTCCTTCCATTTAGGTCTTGGAGTAGAGAGGGATTTCCTACAATTACATCTATGACCCTGAATGGGCCTTCCTAGTTTGGGGACCGCTTCCTAAAGACTCAATCCTTCTAGCCAATGGATAAAACAACTTTCCAAACGAGGTCCCCTAAATCAAAAGACCCGGGTTTGACCTTTTTGTTGTAGGCTTTGGCAACCCTCTTCTTTTGAGTTTCCAATTTATGAAGAGCATTAGGCCTTACTTGGTCTAAATTATTAAGTTCGTCCATCATAGACTGCTCATATTCTGGTTTAGAAAACTTTCCTTGGGGAGCTGGTCTAACAGACTGAACTGTTATTTCCATTGGGAGTCTCTAAACCCTAATTTCGAGGGGGTTGGGATGACACAGTTTTGAGTAAAGTGCCACACAGTCAACACGTGAGGGCCTTCTCTAGGGAATTCAGGCCCTTAAGTATTAAGATAATGTCGTCTTGAACCTAGCCTCTAGAGAAGGTAAGTACCCTTCACAAGGGGTTCAGCCACTCGAGGCTCGAGATGGTTCAGGGGTGAAGTGAGCTCGAGCTCAAAGGGCTATTAGGAAGGCTGCAAGAAAGTTGGTTCTCAGGCTCGAGGCAGTTATTTGGAGCTGAATCTCAGTTACTTGGGCATTAAGCTTAATCTAAGAGAACGTGGGGCTTCTAGAGGGGACTTTCGTTACGAATTCAGACATGGGCATAAAGGATTTCCCTCCAATACAGAATTCAGGGCACGTTCATTGAAGATTTGTGGGCAGAAGAAAGTTTAGTGGCCAGACATGGGTGGAGTTGCCAGGAAAGAAGGAGCAGCTATTATTTCTTATTTTCTATAAATAAAGGACTCTGCATCAGTCCAAAGTAGTACACTTACACTCATTACAAAACTTCTTCAAGTTTTCTTTTACAGCACACTTGTGCTTTTTCCTAAGTAGTAGGCGTAGTGTAATTTAAATCTCTATTGTACTTACTATCATGGTAATATAGTTATCGAGCTTCAAGTATGACTTTCTAATTTTAATTTGTTCCAACAAATAGACAAGTTGAGATTTGAGGCTTTAGTTTAAGGTTTTGATGACCAAGGTTTGTCCCTTGATCGCGTTGGTCTTAACACTATTGTCACTACTTGATAAGTCAGGTGAACTAAGGTTCGCGCCATTTATTAGGGCTTTGACGACCAAGGCTTGTCCCTTGATTATGGTGGTCCTAATTTAGTGACTTGAATATGTTTTTGTTCCATCTTAATCTTGTCAGACCTAAACTCATTCGAGTTGTTATAAGTCAAAGGTGCTAGGCTTAAAAACCTCATTGACTCAGGCTTATAAGTGGACTGTTGAGCTCTTGGGTTTGTCTCCAGCCCAGTTCCTAACTTTTAAGTGTACGTGGAAAGGTGTTTATGGCTAAGCTCCATCATTGTAACTGCCATTTAAGTTAGGTCCATATCCTTTTAGCTTTCTGCATAAAAATACACAAAAAATCCATAAAAACATTTGACAAAAGTCTTATTGATTGGAGCATAAGCAGAGCTCATGGTATAACCGAAGTCAGATACACCAACATATCATAACCTTTTCTTCAAAAACGGCGAGTGGTTAACGTCAAAGACGTGCAGTTTCGTAATTAGGCTCAATCCTAGTCCCTTTTGCATGTTTGTTTTGTTTTCACATTTACGGTGACCATACACACAAAAACTTGAAACAAAATAGAGCAAATAGGGAGCACGGCATCATGGCCATATGTCAAATGGAAAGGAGTTGTCCTAGTTGCCTCACGCTTTGAGGTTCTGTATGCCCAAAGGGCGTTTAGTAGCAACTCATGCCACTTTTAGGATTATCATATGTCATCTTTTCAATGTTGGCCTTCAGAATTTTATTGGTTGACTTTGCCTGGCCAATCGCTGAGTTTAAGATTTCTATGTTGAAACTTTGGTAAACTCTTTAACCTCAGCCGGTTAAACACTATAGCCTAGTCCACTGTGATGGTTTCTAGGATACCAAACCTACATAGGGTGTGTTCTTTGATGAACTCAAACATGTCTTGGCTGATTGATATTCCTATATGGTTTAGCTTCCAACCAATTTGTGAAGTTGTCAGTAGCCACCAAAATATAAGAGTGTTGTTTACTAGAAGGATGGTTAATCTCCCCTATGATGTCCATTGTCCAACTCCTAAATTGCCATGGTTTTACAAAAGCATGCATCTTAGCTACTAGTACTCTTGGCGTATGTCCATGTCTTTGGCATGCTCTGCATTCCTTGGCATACTTGTTGCAAGCATCCACTAGCATCCCTTTCATACAGCTCACCAATCTCACCATCCAAATGGAATATGTGAGCTCTCATTTTCATCTTTCTATCCTTAATATATTTTTGAGGTTCTTGAAGTAATCCACCAAGGGCTTCCTGCAATTCTCTTGTTGACTTAGGACAGTTTAATTAGTCTTATAGTAGTCCAAGTGTTTACTTGGCGTGTCTTCTTCTATGAGGGTAGAGGACTCAGTGAACTCGATGTCATGATCTTGAATCTTAGTCTTGATGACAATGGTTTCTTCACACCAAGTTCTAAGCAATTTGTACCTAGATGCGAACTGACCCAAGTCATTGGCTGCCTTATTGTGTTCCCTAGGGATATGTTCAAACTGCACACCATTTTGATTTTACTCAGTCGCTTATTTACTACTAGTAGGTATCGATTTGAGGTTTCACTCAAACATTGAAATTCCCCCTTTACTTGGCAAATTACCAATTATGAATCCCCTTTGATGATAATATTGAGGACTTACATCTCCATAAGAGTTTCAAGGCCAATTATCAATGCCTTATACTTTGCCATGTTGTTGGACCATTTACTCACCAAGGTGAAAACCAATTTAGTGATGGTCCCCTCAAGGGGATTCTATCATGGATTCCAACTCTAGCATTTGAATTAGTCCTCGAACCATCAAAGAGTGAACCAGTTCTACCAATAGAAGTTGTTCTGGTTCATTGTTAAGCCAGTGTGGATGTTTGGGTGGTCAGCTAAAAAGTCTGCTAAAGCTTGTTCCTTTACTGACTTTTGTAAGAAATAAACAAACTCAAACTGAAGTAGAGCTAAGCTCCATTTATTAATTCTCCCTCTCAAAAATGGTCTATCTAGCATGTACCTAAGGGCATCTGTTCGAGGAACCACATATATAGTAAATGCTAAGAAATAATGTCTCATTTTTTATTAATGTACAAAACAATGACAGACACAATTTTTTCAATTGGGCATACTTTATTTTATATTCATTTATGCAACGACTAGGGGTAGAACACAGCCTATTCAAAATCTTGGTCATTGTCTTGTAAAAGCAAACAACCAATAGATTCCTTAGAAGCAAAGACATAGATCTTTAAAGGCTTCCCTTGCTTTGGCGAAATAAGTACGAGTGGCCTAATCAAGTACTCCTTGATGGCCTTAAATGCTGCCTGATGTGGCTCCTTCCACTTGAAGTCCTTTTTAGACTTGAGTCTCAGCAGTGGAGAAGACATTTATTTTACCTGCAACATTCGAGATAAAACATCTTAGGAAATTAACTTGCCCCATGGAAGCATTAAAGCTCCTTTTTGTTTGAGGGTGGTTTGGCCTATTGGATGGCCCTAGTCTTATTCATTTCTACCTCGAAGCTCCTTTGGTGCACTAGAAAAACAAGAAAGTTTCTAGCTTGTACTCAAAAATCACATTTTAATGGGTTCATCTTGAGGTTTCAGGCCCTTATCCTAAGTAACACACCCCTCAAGTCGTTCAAGGTGTTTTGACTTGGGATTTTGATTTTAACCACGACATCATCTATAAAGACTTCCATGGTCTCGCTAATGAGGTTATGAACGATCATGTTCATTGCTTTCTAGTAGGTGGCCCAGCGTTCTTCAAACCAAAGGGCATAGCCACCCATTCAAATGTCCCTGTTGACCAAGGACACCTGAATTTTGTTTTGTGAGTATCCTTCGGAGAAATCATGACTTGGTAATACCCACAATAGCCATTCATAAAGCAAAAAAAACCTCATGCCTCGAGGCTGAGGTCCATGAGCATACCAGCAATAGGCACTTGATACATGTCCTTTGGGGTGGCTGCATTCAGATATTTGAAATCAATACAGACCTGATTTTGCCATTCTTTCAGGAACAATATTTGCCAACCACTCGACATACCTAACCAAAAGAGGGGTACCAACACGCAATCATCGGATCCCATTAGAACTCCGAAGTTAGGCGTGCTTAGGCGAGAGCAGTATCAAGATGGGTAACCTCCTGTGAAGTGCTCACCCTCAGGTTAGGGCACTTGGAAACAACCTCTTTTCAGGGGTAATACCTTGAAGGGGGAATGCTGTATATATCCGCCCCCCCTCCCCTAGACCCTGCTTAGGCGGGAGCCCTTGGGGCACTGGGGCATGTTGCTTTTTACTCAACATTTTTGGCAGTTATGATAAGTTTGTCCTTTAAGAGTCTTTCAATCTCTTCCTTGACCAAATCAATGACCTTCTTGGGACATCCTTCTCTTGGCCTAAATGATGGGCCTCGAACCTGGCTTAATATGAAGCGTATGCTCAACTACTTTTCTATTTAAGCCAGGCATCTCATGATGATCCCAAGCAAAGTAGTCCATGAATTCGCAAAGCAAAATTAGGTACTGCTCTCTCCGCTCCTCAGAAAGTAGAGTGCTCATATAAGTAGGTATTTGGTCTTCTATTGAATGCAATTTAACCTTGAGGAGGGGGGTCTTGGACTTCAACCCTTAAATCCTCCATTTTTGCTAGTGCTGCTCTTATGTCGGAGAGCTCCAGCTCTTTTTCTTGTGGTTGTATGGATTTGGAAACCATTGAATGGCTGCTCAGTCCAAAGCTAATCCTTGGCGTGCCCAGGCCATGAGCCTCGGTAATGTTGAGGAAATGGCCTCCTGGGCCACTACTGGAAGGTCTTGGTGCCTCTGCATCGAGATTTCGGAGCGCCCCTGGAAGGCTCTTTGCACATCAATAATAGGCATTGGATACTTGTCCATTGGGATGGTTGCATTCAGATCTCTGAAGTCAATACAGACCCTAATTTTTCCGTTCTTTTTAATGATGAGAACAATATTTGCCAACCACTCAACATACCTGGCAATTTTGATAAATTTGGCTTTTAAGAGTCTTTCAATCTCTTCCCTGACCAAATTAATAACTTCTTGGGACATCCTTCTCTAGGCCTAAATGATGGGCCTTAATCTTGGCTTAACAGGAAGCCTGATGCTCGACCACTTTTCTATCTAGGCAAGGCATCTAGTGATGATCTCAAGCAAAGCAGGTCCTTGAATTCACGAAGTAAGTTAAGAAATGCTCTCTCTGCTCCTCAAAAAGTAGAATGCCCAGATTAGTGGGTCTTGGGTCTCCTGTTGAACGCATATTAACCTCAAGAAGAGGAGAGGAGAGGGGGGGGGGGGGGGGGGGGTTTTCTTTGACTTCAGCCCTTAAATCCTACATTTTGGCTGGTGCTACTTTTTATGTCAGAAGCTCCAGCTCTTTTTCTTGTGCTGTAATGGACTTGGAAAACCATTATGGCCGCTCAGTCCAAAGCTAATCCTCAGCATGCCAAGCCATGAGCCTCACTAGAGCTGAGGAGAATGGCCTCCTAAGCCATTACTAGGAGGTCATGGTGCCTCCGCATCGAAGGTTCCAGAGTGTCCTGGAAGTCTCTTTCATTAAGAAGGGCTCTCATGCATCCCCAGAAGTCAGAGTCTTTAGACTCAAGATCCACTTGACCAATTCTTAGCTTCAGTCAGTGGGTTATTAAGGATGGCTTATCATGTCCTATTGTTGAGCAAATTGTGGAGTGGCCCTTTTGACATCTCGAGGTCCCATGCCATCTTCGTAGAACTTTGCCTTAATGCAATTAGAGCAAGCCATGAATGGCCTATCATTTGCCATAACAACCTCATACTTGTCATGGTTCCAGAAGATAAGCAACTGGTAAAGTGTAGATGAAAAATAATAATTTGCATGCGGCCAATCTCTACCGAGCAAAGCATTATAGCGTGAGGTAGTTTCCACCACAAAGAAAGTTGTTAGCTTGCTTAAGCCGCCAATAGTTAAGTTAATTGGGACGACTCTTTCAAATTTGGTAGTAGCACTAGAAAAGAAACAAAATTGCCATATCTGAAGTAATTAAGTCTTCTCGAGACTTACCAATGACCCCCAACATATACGAAGGCAGTAGTGTTGATAGCTACGCCATTATCCCACCAAGACCCTATTCACCAGAATACCATCAAATTTGGCCTTGATATATAGGGGGCTTGCTGTGTTTATTGGCAGCGTTAGGGCCCATCAAACATCATCCTCATTATGTTAGGTGTGTCATCAGGTAATTTGGGTGTTGTACCATTAACCATAAAAGATAAAGGGTTTGAGTGTACCTTTAGTGGCCGCTGCTTCAGCCACGAGCTCCACTTGAGGCTCCTTGTCCAATGCTATCACATCACCCTCGAGAACTTCTTGGGCAATCAGCTGCCATGAACTCTAAGGGAAGGGAGTAAGGCAGTTCTAACATCCACCTTTTTGGGAGCTTCCTGAATTGAATCTGGATCCCTTGGTCTACTCCCTTCTCAAGGCTGTCAACCATGGATGTATTCTGATTCTGTTGTTGAGGACTGCCATTAGTTAGCATGTCATGTTCTTGCAATTAGTCCTTAAGATCAATCTCTTGTGTTTGAGATTCCTTCATAGGCTGGGGAGGGAAATCTTCTTTGTGGAGATCATTCTCGATATCAGACCATGTTGGGTTGACATGGTCTAGAGGTTCCACTAAGTTAATGCTGGAGAGGGAGTATTCCTCCTCGTCCTCAGTAGATTTCAGCACTACGGGGGTCCTTGGCAAGCTGGGTCCCACCAAGACTCTTGCCCCTCAAATGATGAGGAGCTAGCCCATTTCTCGAGCTTCTTGTGAGCTGGCCCTTTTCCTGTATTTAAGAAGTTTGGATTTATCCATTGGATCATCAAGGTCCATATGCTCGATTTGTGTTATGCTCGTGATTGAATCACAAAGCATAAGCTAAGTAAATTGAGGATAGATGAGAGTATGAGATGAGAAAGAAGTGAATTAAGATGAGAAATTAGAGAAATAGGGATGAGAAAGTAGAGAGAGTTAGATGAGAGAGAGAAGGTCCATCTCAAATTGAGAGTGCTTGATATTATGATTGAATGAATTGCTTAGTACACTTGAACACTACTTATAGGCAATCTAGTACATTGGACTTAGACTAACCACCAACCGCCTCACTTACAAAATATCTAGAACATAAGGAAATATCTAACCAATTACTAAAATATTCAACTAACTAACAATTAAGCGATTTTGGCCCCAAAGAAAGCAATACTGCAGCAAGTTATGGCAGTTATTGCAACCAAGAACTAAAGCATTGAAATGCAGTACTTACACGCAGCAGACTAGCTTATTACATCAATCTTAGGCTAACTAATTAACATCCAATTAGTACCATCGCAGACAGATATCAGCAGCAATCGAAACCCCTTAAATCCTCATCAAGCTCATATCATAACATTCCCTTCCCCTTGAAAACATTCTTATCCTCAAGAATGGAAGAGAGTTGAGACTTTGAAAATCACTTGTTGCCATAGAAGAAAGCTTCAATTGATTTGCCTTGAAAATTCATGCACCTACAGGGAACATGTATGTTACAGGGTCTGAATGCAGCTGAAGAACACCTTGTTAAAGCAGATTTTGAAGTAATTCCAGCCCAAGGTAATGTTGTCATTGCTTGCATCTGAAGAGGAGCACTCATCCGGAGGTCTACCCAGATCAAACCTCATTAGCTTGACACCAATATTCAGCCCAAGGAATTCCCTATCGCAGCTGATGTAGCCCATCATTAATAGCCTACTGCAGAAGCATGCAGAAGACCACGAGAACAGCAGCTGCCACTAAACAATCACAGCTTCCATCCAGAATTTGTAATACTTGAACTCCTTTTTACTCAGCCGAAGCCCTCTTTTGCCGTTAGATGGCCTGAGATGCACATTAGTAGCTTGAGTCACATGTTCTAATTGTCTCAACTTCTTAAAGCCTTGAACTTCTTCACCCGGTTTAGGAGGAGGCTTTATACTCATGTTCTTGCTGACAACTTGTTGTCTTCCTGAATTAGAGTGACTTGCAAACAACTTCCAACTGCTTTTCCCACTGGGTAAACTGGCTTTTGAAGTAGCATTCCAAGGTATTTGGGAGGCCAAACATTAGTTAGTACTTTGGGAAGATGTTCTTGGCTCTCAACTTGACCCATACAAGTCTCTAGCTTGTCCAATTCATTACTGAATTCCTCTTTGTTGATCTGAACCACAAGCTCCAATTTTAACTTGTCCAATTCTCTTTGATCAAGGGACTTATTGTTAGTGTTCTTTGTTGCATCAACATCAGCTTTACTCATTTGATCATGTTCTTTAATCGGTTTGTGCAACTCTCCAAGCTGAGATGACTCGATTACTTGCATCTATATCAAGTTATATTGCCATTCAGATTTATCCATTCTCAGTAAAGAATCACACTCTTGTTGCACTAAAGACTCTATAGTTCCTTCCTCTTTAGAACACGACATATACTCTACTTGAGAGTTCATTTGCATCATTTCATCGAACACAAGAGAGTGTACCACTTCAGGACATGGAAGATGAGATACCTCTTTTGGAATTTGATCAATGTCCCTATGTAATACTTCCCCTTGAGAAGGTTGAACATCAAGTGGTTGTTCAGGAGGTCTATCTTGAAATTCAATCAATTGAAATTTCCTCTTTAGCTGAAGCGTTCGTTCGTCCCACTTTTTATCATCCTCCTGCTACTTTTGCTTAATTTGATCAAACATTTCATCCCTCATTCGATCACTTTCCTGCTTAAATTGTTCGAACAATTCATTAAGCCTTCATTCCAACTAATCATTCATAAAACATTCAGGTCCAGCCATTGATGAATGCTTGCTTCCTATGTCTCTGCTGCACTACAACTGAACTTCACAATCTGAATTGGTCTTGATCAAATTGATCCAGTGGCAGCAAGTGAGCTTAGATCAGCTAGAACTGAGCTAAATCACAACTGGTCGAGCACCTTCTATGCTAAGCTTAGATCACTAATCCTAACTCAATGCAAAGTTGTTTCTTGTTCAACTTCAACACTTTACCACATTAGAAGTAACAATCGCCAAATTTTGCCTCAAATACTTGCTAATTCAACAGTAAAACAATCAAACAGTACCTGATCTTAGCAATTTTGAACTGTACTTGTGCAAGTTCATCTCGTAGCAATAATTGAACTTCAATCGGTTTTACGGAACTAAATTCAGCATCAGAAGTGCTTTATTGTTGATTAATTGCAGCTAGCACCAAAGGCTTGACACAATACAAACTCAATCTTGTTGAATTGATTCAACTAAATCAAATGCAAAGCATCTAAAGTCTCTTACGCAGCAACAACAATCTGATTTTGAACTTTTCTTGAATAAGAGCTCGATTGGAAGCCAAACGAGGCTCTGATGCCAAATGTTATACTCGTGATTGAATCACAAAGCATAAGCTCAGTAAATTGAGGATAGATGAGAGTATGAGATGAGAAAGAAGTGAATTAAGATGAGAAATTAGAGAAACAGGGATGAGAAAGTAGAGAGAGTTAGATGAGAGAGAGAAGGTTCATCTCAAATTGAGAATGCTTGATATTATGATTGAATGAATTGCTTAGTACGCTTGAACACTACTTATAGGCAATCTAGTACATTGGACTTAGACTAACCACCAACCGCCTCACATACAAATACCTAGGACATAAGGAAATATCTAACCAACTTCTAAAATATCCAACTAACTAACAATTAAGCTATTTTGGCGCCAAAGAAAGCAATACTGCAGCAAGTTACGGCAGTTATTACAACCAAGAACTAAAGCATTGAAATGCAACAACTACACACAGCAGACTAGCTTATTACATCAATCTTAAGCTAACTAATTAACATCCAATTAGTACTATGGCAGACAGATATTAGCAGCAACCGAAACCCCTTAAATCCTCATCAAGCTCAGATCATAACAATTTGCTTGCCCTTTTGGACACTGGCCTCTTCTTGAGAACGCTTAGCTAAGCAAGTATTGAGCAAAGTCCTTCAGTGAGTTGCCTTTTCGGATAGCTGCCTCCTTTTCTGCGTTTGAGTAAGGTCGGAAGGACTAACTGCCTCTTGATTGAGATGTTTCCTCCTCCAAACATTACTGACCCTAACACCAGAAGGTTGACATCCTGACTGCCGTGGTACTAGACTGGTGTCCACATCCGGTAGGGTGTACTGGATTCCTCTTAGGATGCCCTTTCCTCATGATGACCTGAGTCTTCGAGGGAGAGCCCTAAGGAAGCCTTGATGATGATATGTTCGTTGGTGGAGCCCTGCCTTTTCTTTGGGAAAAGGTTCGGCTTCTTAATTTCAGACACCAGCTTATAACCGCAACCCCCCGCAGAGGTCATGGGTAAGGGATAGGAGTTTCCTTGACGCCTATTTTTTAGAAGCAAAGACTGTATTCCAATGGTCATATGTAAGAATTGCCATGGCTAACTCTTCTTCCTTAGAGACGAGGACGGTACCTTCCTCTAGTTGCTTCTTTACAAACCTCCCGAACGCTTCACAATCTCGTGAAGAGTGTTTAGTCGTGATATGCCATTTACAGTGATCTTCTGGCAATCTCAACATTGTTTGGGGAAACCTCAGTGTTTCTGAATCGAGCATCCTATCAAACAAAGCATTGGCCACAACCATATTGTCTTTGTTTGCATTCATCCTGCATGGAGATCCGCCATTAGTTGGTTGTTATGGGGATGATAAGGCTTGACTATCTCAACTACATTGATCTGGGCAAGGCTAGGGAAGGGGTCTTTATCGATGCCCATTTCTCCTTCTCCCGAAAACACGTTTCTAAAGATCGCGCAATTCCTCATTGAATGGGTCAACGAATAGTGCCACTTATAGTATACCTTTCCCTTATTAGAATTGGGGTAGGTTTTTTGTGTTTACCCCTAATCTTGAGTTTGTTATTTGCCTCAAGTCAATCGAATATTACATCGACTCTAGAATGGTCAAACATGTATTTTTCTCAAGTCTTGGGACTAATAAGACTTCTTGACTTTAATATCCTTCTTGACCAAAGGATTACAAACCTAAGGAGGCCCTTTGACGTATTCAGCTTCTTCCTCTTCTATTATGTTGTGTATGTAAGTTCCATACATGCTATTTTTCTTAAAGCTTTCTTCTTTTAAGATAGCCTCATATCTAGCGGCACATTCGTTTAGCTGAATATGCGTCATAAAGTTAGAGCCTTCGAATTTCCTCCTGAATTCAATGTCCAAGCCATTTATGGCCAGCTTGGTGTACTCAAGTTTAGGAAGGGCTACTTTGCATTTTAAATTGTCTCTCTTGAACCGGTTAATATAGTCTTCCAGTGACTCACCTAGCTTTTGCCTAATCCAAGCAAAGTCTGACTTGGAAGCTCCTTACTCCATTCTCGGGAGCTGGGCCTAGAATGTGTCGCATCTGCGCCCGAGGGCCAATGAATGCGTGACACATGCACGCATTATGTGGTCAAAAGGTGGTAGTTTTGAATTGTACTTAAACGTATCGTTTTGATTATTTTTAACGCGAAACGTTGCATTTTGACGTTGTTTTGTGCATCCCACATTGACTTTTTTGCATTTTTCGCTACGGTATATTACTATAAATAGAAGTACCTATTCTAAAGGTGTGGTATTAGTTCTAAATTAAAAGGGGTCTAAAAGTGTTAACTTTTGGAAACCTAGTGCGAGAGAAAAGTTTATTTTAAAATTTTTCTTTTCTTAAAGTTTAATATTTTTTGGAGCCCACTCTCCGAGCAGTTCAAGTTCATTGCATAGAAGGTTGCTTGGTCTCGATTTTTTCGATTTTCAAGGAGTTTTATTATTCATTTTGGTATTCTTATTGTTGGAGCAATTCCAGAAATGTTATTCTTTGCTTCTCTTTTAGGTTTTCACTTTTTTATTTATTTACATTTTTTCTTATTATGCCTGTTTAAGTTCATATTATTGTTATGAATATATTAGAGAAGATGCATGTAGATTTAAATTAGGAATTTAAATATGTAGCTTTAAAATTAGAAATTTTAAATCAACTCGAGGTTTAAAATTAAAAATTTTAAACCCTTTCGCTGCGTTAATTTAATTAAATTAGGGAGTATTTTTGAAATCTGTCCCAACAATTGGCATTAGAACTTGGTTAATTAATAGCTAGGTTAGTTAATCCCAACACTTGGTATCAAAACCAGCCTCTGATTACATTCATAATGTACATGAAAAAATATAATAAGATCGAAATAAATAGACTTGCAATTTCATAAAATAAAGATTTTATTAAGAACGAAAGATTGTTTAAAGTAACGATTTAAATTGTATAAATCATTTATGAACTAATAGTTAATTAGATAGTTTAAAGTAATGATTTACATTGTCTAAATCGCTAATGAATTAATAGTTAACTAGATAGTTTAAAGTAACGATTTAAATTATGTAAATCATTAATGAATTAATAGTTAATTAGATTGTTTAAGGTAACAATTTAAATTGTTTAAATCGTTAATGAATTAGTAGTTGCTTCGGATTTGTCAATTCATGAAATTATATTAATATTATTTGCATGATGAGATTGTGCATATTTAGTAATTATTTATGAAACTGGATAAAATTGATCTAATGAGATTAGATTCAATTATTTTTTACAAAATCAGAGAAAGTTGATCTAATGAGATTAGATTCAATTATTTTTTACGAAATTGGATAAAATTGATTTAATGAGATTAGATTCAATTATTTTTTTAAATCTATTATTCTAATTTTAATAAAAAAATTCTCTGACGTTGCATCAGCCGCTGACGTCAGTTGTCAGGGCTGACGTCATACTGATGTCAGTATTTTTAAAATATTTTTTTTGGGGAGTGTAGACATCAATACCGGTTTACATAATAATTAAAATTAATTTTTATTAATTAATTTAATTTTAGAATGAGATTCTAAAATAGATTATGAGACAGTCTAAATTACGAAGTGGTTTTTTATAAAAATTAATTTCTATTAATGTTATTGGTTAATTTTAGAATGAGATTCTAAGGTAGATTATGAGATAATCTTATATTATAAGATGGTAGTGTTTGAAATAAGAAAAATTAACTCATTAATTTTGTTAGTTGTTTTTTTTTTTTTTCTTAAATGAGATTCTAAAGGGGAGTATGTGATAATGCAAGTTGTAACTGTAAGTTAATTGAAAACCACTAATTTATGAAAAAATCAAGTGGGAGCGAGGTTCAATTGTTGAAATCTCATGGTCTCCATTACCGATCGAGCAGTATAGTAGATCGATAGACCTCCCTATGGAAGATGTCGATTTGCAGATTAAAGGGTTAGACTTCTATTAGGATAAGCCGAAGTGAAAAGAAGCGATGCGACCACACTGCCATGGAGTATTACCTGTATTTGTATGAGGTTTAGGTAACGGTTTACATTTGACTAGTATAATGCATTAGCCTCCCCGAGAAGCTCTGCTGTGTCATGTCAGAGACTAAGGTAAAGTGGTGAGTTAATCATGTTTAGTAAGAGTTACAAGAAAACATGTTAATTGAGAATAGTTGTCACCCAAACTAGCTTCATGCAACCCTACTGCCGGGGAGTAAGGAGTGTTGTGTTTGGGTCATTGTGGCATGCATGTTAGTATAGTTTTGTGGATACCTGGCTAATTGTGTTTGCTAAAATAAAAAAAAGGTATAACTACATTATATCTAACTCTTGTTAGATAATTACACAAATCTTTGGATTTACAGTATTTTGAAATGGATATGGCTGGTAAACTTCACTCGTTTCTAATATACAATGTACTCATTGGACCAAATTACTTTGCCTGAAAAACAAGTTAGACTTAGTTATTACTCACAAAGGAGCTACTAGAAAGAACGGAAAGGGTAAGGTTGCTAGTGTAGCAACCAAGTCCATAAAGTAGTCAGCAAAATAAAAGTGTTTCTTTTGCAAGACTGACTACTGGAAGAAAAACTGCACTAAGTACTTAGCTTCTCTTCTTACAAAAACTACTAAGCCATCTGGTGAAGATATGTTCATATCTTACTTAGTTGAGTCATGCACAGTTGAGAGTCTATCAGGTTCCTGGTGTGTGGACTCAAGTTCAACTGACTATGCCTGTAATATGTTACAGGGGCTTAGGCTAACCAAGAGGCTGCATGATGGGAAGCTGTGCCTGACGGTTGCAAATGGTACAAGAGTAGCAGTCTCAGGAGTAGGAGATATTTGCTTAGATATTAGTATTAGAGTTTTTTTTTTTTTTTTCAAAGGATTGTTTATTGTACCTGCATTGTGCAGAAATTTGATTTCTGTCTCTCGTTTAGGTTTTTAATGGTTATTCATTGAATTTCAGTTTTGAATTATTCGTCATGAGAAATAAATTATTTATTTGCAAAGGTATAAGCGTGGACAGTGTATTCATGTTATTTTCTGATCGAAACTCTAATATTTGTTTAAATGAATCTAACACAAGCTCACTTGTTCAATGTCCTAAGAGAAAACAACCTGAAAGGGATAATACCTACACATGGTACCAATGTTTAAGTCATATTAATTCGAACATGATCCAAAGACTGGTAAAAGATTGACTGATAGAAACTTTGAACTTGAATTCATGACCAATTGATAAGTCTAATTCAGTATGTAATTATTCATATCATTTAGGTAAATTTTCAAACCATTTTACATCAAACTTTTATCGCTTTGCTTCTTTTCACTTTTATCGTTATTTTCTTGGAAAAATGCTCATATTGTGCTAAATGTTGTTAGGTTTTATCATCAACATCTACAAGTGAATGCAAGATACATAAAAAAAAAAAAAGCAAAAAAGGGGCAAAACACATCAATTTCACATGGCTAAGCAAGGAAACAACAAGAACGTCAACAATTTGTTGCAATTCTCAATTTTGGGTGGCAATTTAAGAAAATCAAATGCAAGAACTTCTTAAAACTTCATTAACACGTTCAAGATGATTTCAAGATAGATTTTTGGGTGGCAAAGGTGAAGAAAAAACTGAAAAAATCAGCAAGTTGTTTGAAAAAGCAGAAATGGGAGGCAATGGGTGGCAACATGAGCAAATGGGAGCAAAGCTTGTGTAATTTTTTATTTTTTGAATTTGCAACCTTGAACACTATAAATAGGGGTGTTTGGGTAGTCTTTAGGCATCAATTCATTTAGAAAAAAAAAAACCCAAAAATAAAGTAGAAACATAGGTAGAAATTTGCATAGAAGAGGAAGGGTGTGAAAAGAAAGAGTTTGATTCGTAATTTTTTAATTTCAAGTTCTTTTCTATCCTTTCCTTTTTTAAGTTAATGGATTTTGTCTTAGATTTGATTTATATTATGTTTATCATAAACTAATTTTGTCTTTCCAAAGCTACGATGTAGCCTAAGTTGTAATATACGCTTTTTTTTAATTTAACGTATTCAAAGTTTGTTTATTACGCTGTTTGAGTGTTTATCATTGTTCTTCATGAGTTTTGAATGATTGATCACCATTCAAAGCTTATAATGAATCATAATGAGTCCGAGAGAAGATTTATGATCAATGCTAAAGTGATAAACACTACAAATTGAGCGAATGCTATATATAGGTTAACGCGATTTGTGTGGTCCTAAGTGAAAACCATGGATCTTGAAAACTTTTTTCTTATTTAAAATAATGCAAGAGGTTGATGAATTAATATAAAAAAGAGCATGCTAAATTTTGTTCGAGAGAGAATATTCAGTAAATTAGGAATTTCGACCATCAACACGTAACAACAACTTGAATATCGAGAATAGAAAGGCGTATTGATGCAACTAGGTGAAAACTCAATAATCAATCCTCGTGGGAATGATAATCTACTCACTCTGTATTACTTGATGCGACTTAGTGCACTTGCTAAGCAAAACACCAAGCAACAAGATTTTGGCGCCGTTGTCGATATTGTTCTTATTTGAGTGATATCGATACCAACTAGTTTTGGTACTAATTTGAAGTTATTTTGTAAAAACTTGTAAATTTTGTTTACATTTGAAGAAGAATCGTTTATTTCATTTATTTCATTCACTTTGTTTAATTTGTAGAGTTCTTTTTTTTTTTAAAGTTCGTATACCCCCCCCCCCCCCCCAAAAAAAAATGTTTTTTTAAGTTTTGTCAAATTTGTATTGTTTTGTTGTTTTTCCTATGTTTTCTCTTTATTTTCAATATTCTTTTACTTATAAGTTCACTTTGAAAAAATTTTGAAAGTTAAAATTGTTATTTTTAAGATTTTCAAAACATTATTGTTACTACCCCCTAAAATTTGGTTTTTGTTAAGTTTTTGCATTAGATTTTTGTATTTTTAAGTTTTCTTATTAATTTTATCTTTTTTTTAACCTTTCTAATTCACCTAGATAAATTTTTGTAAGTTAAGTTTGTATTCTTAAGTTTTTTAAAATATTAGTGTTACTATCTCCCATGAGATAAACAGAGTCCTCATATTACATTTTACATATTTGTTCTAAGTGGTTAAGCCATAGATAGACTTAGAACAAATGGTATCAAATGTTCTTTGAATAACTCATTGTCGATGATGAGCTTCGACTACTTGTCTGTTAAGACCATGACTTAACACTTTAGATGACTTGTCTTGGTCATGTGGATGGTGGTCCAAAAGTGTTAGGTTGGTGTGTTTGATAAGATTGATACACTGAGTTGGACCGTATGAGTTGCTTGTTCGTAGACTATTATCTGAGATGAGTAATTCATGTTGTACTGTTTGAACGACAACTCTAAATCCTAAGAGTATTATGGACTTATGCATGGAACGTTAGTTACTTTGGTGTACTATAAGCAAGGTATAGAAAAATGACTGAATTCCCATGTACACTGGGTAGTGGCGTGAAGTATGACAAGGATCAGATATTCAATAGGGAATCTATAATCTCTTGTGAGATACAGATGTTCCCTTAGTTGATTCGCAAGTATTTGGATAGTTTGGAAATCTTTGGCCAAAGTATCCCAAGTGTTTGACATTTGGAATTTAATACTATGAATGTGTTCGAGTACAAATGAATTATTCAGTGAAGGGCGAGTAGGTAACTAATGGAGAAGTTGTGAGAAGGATAATTGTGGTAGTTATATTTGTTCTTTGTCATGGATATCTAGTGGAGGGGTTGTTTTCATCAATACAATCTATTTGGGAAATATCGAATAAATAGTTTAAGCCTAGAGTGAAGTGGGATTTATTCCGTGAAATTAAGTCCCATTAAATGGTAATTAAATTTTATCATGAGATGGCAATTAATTTAACCCATTTGAAGCAAGATTTAAATTTTTCCTAAGGTCCCTGCATAAGCCTCTGTATTTATTGCCATTGAAAAAATATTAAAGAATTCATGAGATGAATTATTTATTCATAAGATGAGTAAATTTAATTTTGCCAAACATTATTCATGATATGAATAAAAGTAAAAAATTATAAAATAAAATAATTTTTCAAAAATAAAATTCATAAAATGAATTTTTACAAGTGGGAAACAGAGCAAAAAAAAAAAAAAAGGGAAAAATAACGCGCGCAGGCTGGCGATCCGCATGCTTAGAATCGGACGAACTCGCACTCAACATGTGTGGCTTGCTGGGATGCCCAGTGTGGCTATCCGCCTCCTCGCCTGTGGGCCAATGAATACGTGACACGTGGCACACATAATGCGGTCAAAAGGAGGCGGTTTTGAACTGTAATTAAACTCATCGTTTTGATTATATTTAACATAAAACGCTGCGTTTTGATGTTGTAGTGTGCATTCCACATCAACTTTTTGGCATTTTTTTGCTACAATATACTACTATAAATAGAGATACATATTCTAAAGGTTTGGTATTAGTTCTAGATTAAAGGCTTCTGAAAGTCTTGACTTTCGTAGACCTAATGGGAGAGAAAAAATTGTTCTGAAAATTTTCTTTCCTCAAAGTTGAATACTTTTCAGAGCCCACTCTCCGAGTAATTCAAGGTCTTTGCTTAGAAGACCACTGGGTCTCATTTTTTTGATTTTTGAGGATTTTTATTATTCATTCTTGTATTTTTATTATTGAAGCAATTCCAGGTATATTATTCCTGCCTTCTCTTTTAAGTTTTTGCTTTTCTATTTATTTATAGTTTTTCTTATTATGCTTGTTTAAGTTCATGTTATTGTTATAAATGTATTAGAGAAGATACCTGTAGATCTAAATTATGAATTTAAATCTGTAGATTTAAAATTAGAAATTTTAAATCAACCCTAGGTTTAAAATTAAGAATTTTAACCCTTTCGCTTGGTTATTTAATTAAATTAGGGAGAATTTTTTTGAAATCCATCCCAAAAATTGGTATCAAGGCAAAGAGATCTATGGAGATAAACATATCCCTAGGAACTCTTGCACGTAAGGTGTCACGAACCATGACTCTCTGCCTGGGGCTTAGGTAGTGAGAAGAGTCTTCGACGATGAGTGCTTTGATAGGTGCCCTTTGTTATGACCATAGTTGGATAACTATGAACTCAACAATTGGTATAAGAGAACTGTGAACCCAACAGTATCGGCTCACGAGGATTTATTATTGAGTGACTACTGAAATTTGTAGCTTTCAATATGTAACAAGTGAAATGAAAAGAACTAAAGATGGTTACTGTATTTTTTTTTTTTTTTTTTTTTGAAAGTTTTCTAATTTAATAAGATTTAAGGCATCCGATTTCACCTAGTTGCATTAATACGCCTTTCTATTTTCGGTATTCAAGTTGTTATTACATGTTGATGGTTAAAAATCCTAATTTACTAAATATTCTCTCTCGAACAACATTTAGCATACTCTTTTACATAACTCATTGATCTCTTACATGAATTTAAATAAGAAAAGAGTTTTGTAGATCCATGGTTTTCATTTAAGACCACACAAATTGTGTTAATATATCTCTAGCATTCGCTCAATTTGTGGTGTTTATCACTTTACCAATCATCATAAATCTCCTATCAGACTCATTATGAATCATTACAGGTTTTGGGTGGTGATCAAGCATTCAGAACTCATGAAGAACGTTGATAAACACTCAAACAACGCAATAAACAAACTTTGAATACGTCGAATTAGAAAAGAGCGTATATTACAACTTAGGCTATATCGTAGCCTTGGAAAGACAAAATTAGTTCATGGCAAACATAATATAAAATAAAACTGAAATAAAATCTATGAACTTAAAGAAGAAAATGATAGAAAAGAATTTGAAATTGAAAAGTTACAAATCACACTCTTTCTTTTCCCTCCCTTCCTCTTCTTCTTTGGTTTTCTCTATTTTTTCTACTTTGGTTTTCTCTATTGTTTCTACTTTGGATTGATTTTTGAATGCTTGAATGATCCTTAAACTCTTCCCTAACACCCCTATTTACAGTACATGAGGTTGGCAATTCATAAAATAAAAAATTACACAAGCTTCATTCTAATTTGCTACTTTTGCCACCCTTCTTTACAACTTGCTTACAACTTGCTTTTTTCTTCTTTTTACCGCCCAAAATCATCTTCATTGCAAGTTGTATGAATATTTTAAGTGTTTAATCTACCCTTGCTTGTGATTTGTTCATTTTGCCATCAAAGTTTGCAATTTTCAAATTTTCTTCAATTCTTTACCCTTAGCCATGGATTTTGATGCTATTTGCTCCCCTTTTGCTTTTATTTGATGTACCTGGTTTCTATTTGTTGATTTTGATGATAAAACCTAGCAAGAATTAGTATAAAATTGTTTTTTTTAAGGAAATAACAATAGGAGCGGAAAAGAGCAAAAGCAAGCAAAATTAGATGTAAAATAGTTAGTAATTGAACCTAAAAGATATGAATAATTGTATGGTAAATTGGACTTACCAATTAAGGTTGAGGTTTTACCCAACCATAACCACAATCTTTCATACAAATTAATACTAAACTAGGAGTGACAAAGAATTTACTAGTGCTAATGTGTTAATACATGTGTTTGTAACTATACATCTAAAAAATATAAAACGCCCACCTCCTAAAACATTCTGTATATGTAAAACGCCTTGTAAGTATAAAGTGCCCACCTGCAAATGCCATGTAAGTTTAAAACACCCACCTATAGAACACCATGTAAGTATAAATTGTCCAGCTGTAAAAAGCCTTAGAAGTGTAAAACACCCACCTGTAAAATGCCTTGTAAGTATAAAACGTCCACCTATAAAATGCCTTATAAGTATAAAATGCCCACCTGTAAAATGCCAAATAAGTTCCCACTGGTAAAACGCCGTGTAAGTAGAAAGTGCCCACCTGTAAAATGCCTTATAAGTGTTTACACCCTAATTTAAAGGGACCTGGGACGATGCCATTTTGGGTAAAGTGCCACGTGCTTATCATGCGAGGTCCTCCTCAAAGAGAATTAGACCTCTAGGTGCTAAGACGGTGGCATCTAAAGCCCAGTATCTTGAGAAGTTTATCATCCTAATAGCTACTCGAGGCTCGAGATGGTTGATGGGTAGCTCGAGCTCAAGGGGTTGCCTAGAAGGTAGTAAGACAGGTGGTTTTTAAGCTCGAGATAGTTACTTGGAGCGAATCTCAGATGCGTGGGCATTAAGCTTAATCCAAGAGAACATGGAGCATCTGAAAGAGACTTTATCTAAAAATATGGACGTGGACTTCAAGGAATACACTCGAATTCCAAATCAAGGGCACGTCCATTGATTATTCATGCGCTAAAAAGGGTTTGGTGGCCTGACGTGAGGAGACAGTGTCGCGAAAATAGGGAGTAGCAGTTATTTAGTTTTTCTATAAATAAGCAACTCTGTGGTAGTCCAAAAGAAGCACACACACATGCACTTATACAAAACTTTTTCAAGTTTTCTTTGCAGCACACTTTTGCATTTTACCTAGGAATAGTGTAACTTAACTTAGTGTAGCATAGCATAGACCTTTTTGTACTTGCTTCTTCGGTAATATAGTGCTTTAGGTTTCAGGTATAAATTCTCTCTTTTAATATGTTCCCAAATTCGATGAGTTAAGAATTTAGACATTAGTTTAAGGAAAGGCTTTAACTGCTAAGGCTTGAACTTGATTGCGTTGGTCTTAACACTATTGTTAATATTTGATAAGTCATGTGAACTTAGGTTTGCACCATTGTTTGGGGCTTTGATGGCCAACGCATGATCTTGATTGCGTTTTTCATAATCCAATAACTCAAATATAATTCGGTCCATCTAAATCTTGTCAGAACTCAACTCATTCGAGTTATTATAAGTCAAAAGTGCTAGGCTTAAAAACCCAATTGACTCGGGTTTGTAAGTGGATTGCTAAGCTCTTAGGTTTGTCGCTTGTCGTGATTCTAGAAGATGGGGCATATGGAATTGAGAATCAATAAGTCCAAGATTGTAATAAAATAGTATGAGTCCTTAGTTAAGTCTATCTAGCATCTCTTTAACCGGCAGCTTGTAAAATGAGGAGGAAAATGTAGTTAAGTTTGGTTTAGTAGTTGTGGCGGTTGAGTAGTGTCTAGGTGCGATGTCCTTGTTGATATTTTCTACTTAGACAACTTAGCAATGTTGATGCATAAATAGGTGAGTTCACCACTTGTAAGGGATATTGATGAATGATAATGATTTCTATCTTTTTTTCTCATCCCTAATTCTCTCTATTTCTGACCTAATTCTCTAATTCTCTTCTCATCTCAACTTTAATTCTTCACTTATCCTAGGTTATGATCCAAGAGTAATCTTGAATCATAACAATTGGTATCAGAGCTTGCGAATTTGATTTCGATTGAATCGAATTTCATTCAGTTTGACTGCTTATGCATTAGATCAAGTTTTTTAATATAAAGCTCTTGATTAGATTGAATTTGATCAAGATCTTGTGCTGGATTTTTCAGATAGGCGCAACTTGTGCAGCAACATTCAATTTACTTCTCTGTTGTGTTCCTTTACACTAATTTGACCTATATTGATGCAAATTCTGTGTTTAGGTTACATTTGATCAAGATTTCAGTTCAAAGCTTATGGTTTTGCTATTCAGCTGGCGATTGGCTTAGGATTTTAGATTTCAGTGTTTCAAACTTCTAGTTTGGAAGTCTGCTGTTACTGAGGTTTGCTAGCTAAATCAATCGTATTTGTTGAATTCACAGTGAGCAAGGTTCAGTATATCGATTCTTGGGTAGAGTCTCTGTTCTTGATTCGCTTTAGCTGAGAGTTGCATTTGAACTTGCTAAACCGTAACAATATGTTTAATCAAACAAAATTGGTTTGATTAGATTGATCCTCAGTTATAGTTAATGTTTGATTCGATTTAGCTGAAAGCTTGGCTTGAGTGCTTTGAATCTTACTGTTCTTGTGAAGAGTTAGCT
The DNA here is from genome assembly GCA_018398585.1 of Simmondsia chinensis. NCBI lineage: Eukaryota > Viridiplantae > Streptophyta > Magnoliopsida > Caryophyllales > Simmondsiaceae > Simmondsia > Simmondsia chinensis. The sequence goes on along the minus strand of JAGTTD010000018.1, from coordinate 14,659,351 downwards.
GGAATGGGTATCATAAGTCGTTGTACTTGTAGTCAAAGTTGCTGAATTACATAAACCGAGCTTCAGTACTTATTATTGTCCTGATTCGCTACTATTGTGATTAATTGCTAAAAATTGCAATCCGTTCTGCTGAAATTGTATTCGAATTAGCTGACTCACACTCAAGCAAGGCAATACTTATGAATTTTCCACCAGCTTGTGCTGAAGTGCTGAGCTATTGGCTGCAGTGCATACATAATCCAGATAATGCGGAGAAGCTTTTGTGTTGAGGCCTGAATTTAAAGATTCGAATCTAATTTTAAGGTGAAGAAGTGAACTTCTAGTATTGCAAGTGTAGCTGAACTCTTGTAAGCTAGTATAAGAGCTTAAAGATCTAGCTGAAATTGCATTTGATCAAGTGCATTTGCCTTTGATCAAGTATGGCCACGACTGATGTTTAGAGTCAAGTAGAGATATTAGCTCAATTGAGGTAGTAAATGGAGGAAATGACTCGAATGTTGCACGATTCAATGGTTTTGATGCAACAGCAGACACTACCACAGCTAGCTAGGATACAAAAACAACTGAATAATCAAAATGCATACATTAGTAGAACTGGTTCAAAATTGGAAGTACAACAGCAACATGAATTGAAAATTCAAGATGAGGTTGATATAGCAGCAGTGCAACGTGTACTTGATCCTTCATTACTACAAGTAAATGATGTAGTAGAGGTTCAATGGAGACCTCATGATTCGGAAAAGGTGGTGCACAATGTCAATGGTTTGGAAAAAGACTATTTGAGGAGAAAATCGAGCTCTTTAATGAATAACAACCTCATTCTTGGATTGAGAATTGTGAAAGGCTTGGGAATGAAGATCAAAAGAAGACCACATTGCGAGCGTTGCAGCTGGAGGCTAAATAGGATTGTGTGCCAATTGAGGATGTAATGGAACAAGCTTCTATTGGAATGTCTAGCAATACAAGATTAACTTCAAATGGGGATGTACTTAGAGCAACTCAGCATGCATTACTGTCTGAATTTAATGCCTTATAGCCTAAAGTGCAAAATGTTGAACCACCTAAAGTTGCTCCAGCAGCACCACATGTGCAAATCAAGATCTTGAGCACTAGAAGGTTGAGGTTTAAGCTCACAATTCAGCAGAAAATTGAGATCAAAGCTGTAGTTTGCCTTAACCATAAGAAGTGTTATTCAAGCAAGAAATTAAGAGCCTTGCTCAAGCCAATCTTGGTCTACAATAGAAGACCTCCAGATTTTATACTTCTCAAGGAAAATAGGTGTTTCTTGACAAGTATAACATGCTTAAAGATTTGGAATTGGGGCATCCTAAGATGGTGTTGTGGTCAATTGATAGACTTGGAGCATCTTCTTAGATCAAAAGGATGTTAAAGATGGCAAGGAGAATGCAGAATTCTATCAGCATTGATATAAGTTTAGCACAAAATTAGGGTGATGCTATTGCATTGCAAACAAATTAAGTGAAACTTCTAGTTGTTACTGAACAATCTGTTCAACTGAAAAAATTGCAAGATCAGGTCTAATGGAAAACTCCATTGAGGCCTTTTGATCAAGGATAGGAGGATTCACTCAACCAAGATGTAAATTCATTAAGAAATTAGGGTAATTTCACTATAGTCCATGTAAGTACAGCCCAGCCACATTCTGTTGCTTATCCAATACAAGCGGTTGATTTAATTCAGATGAGAAACTTGCAAAATCGGATCAAGGTGCAGGGTGAATTGAGTGGAGCTGATGTTTATTCATCTAAAAACACTAATAATAGGCCACATGATTCAAGGATAATGGAGCAATTTGTCAAATTCAGCTGGGAAAAACTCAGTAGAGAAGTAGTGTTGCAAAACACTTTGGTTGATCAACCTCATCTTTGGAGCCAAAGGTGTGGATGAATTGAGCTCAAAGCTAGCTCCTTAGTGAGAAACAAGGAGAGGAAGGCTCAATGGATGGTCTATAGTGGTGATCAAAAGTTCAAGTTTGGACTAAATTGTCATTGCAAGATGTTTCTGTTGGCTTTGGATATTGAACTAGCAGAGCTATTAGATCAGAAGCTTGTTGTTGGTGTGAATCAAATTATAGATAAAGGGCATCCTCCAGGGGTCCAAGCTAATGTAAGGCCTCCTAATTTCCTTTGGTCTTGGTTCCAGCAGCATGTAGAAAAGATGCGTAAAGTAGCTAACTCATTTTGCAAGCAACAAGATCACCTTGAAAGAGATTGTGAAGAGGATATAGCTGCTGAACATTTCGATAGCAAGCAACAAGCTGAAATTGATCAGGAGCTGAATATGAGATTAAGATCATTCCTAGCTGATACATCTGTGCAGCAGCGCAGCAAGGTCCACCAGAATTTGTTGTGTAGGTGTTATAGGCAAGGTGAAGAGTGTTAAACTTCCTTAGGAGTTCAAAGCATGAATAACTTCCACTGGAATTCAGCTAAGGTACTTGAGAACTTGAATTGGATGCATAAGGAAAGAAGAAAAAATGCTGCTGAGGACAGAATTCAAAGCTGGGCAATCGATGTTGAGGTCTGTTCCATCATAAAGGAAGCAATTGGGAAGACTTGAGGAGAAGCATGGCCGAAGGTATGCAAGCTTATGAACATCACCAAAACTCCAATTGCATTCTGGTCTTGATTAAAAGCTATGGGAATTTAATACGGACACCTCTTAAATGGAAGGAGATATGCAAACTCTACCACTCATTGCTGCAGCAATACACTAAGGAACTAAAATATGAGCTTAAGATTTGACTGGTGGTGATTCTCTCAAGTAGTTATAGAAGTTGAAACATTGGATGGGTTCAAGATGTAAGGCTGTGGCAGAATGGACAAGAGTCTTGAAGTGTAAATATCGATCCAATAAGAAGATGAAGCTATGCAGCCAGAATTGCTAGGAGGATTGAAGTCACTTCTTCTCTATTAAGATTCTTGAGGGCAAGAATCTCTAAAGGGGGGAGTATTGTCATGATTCTAGATGACGGGGCGTATGGAATTGAGAACTAATAAGTCTAAGATTGCAATAAAATAGTATGAGTCCTTAGTTAAGTCTATCTAGCATCTAATTAACCGGTAGCTTGTAAAATAAGGAGGGAAATGTAGTTAAGTTTGGTTTAGTAGTTGTGGCAGTTGAGTAGTGTCTAGATGCGATGCCCTTCTTGATATTTACTACTTAGCCAACTTAGCTATGCTGATGTATAAATAGGTGAGTTCATCACTTGTAAGGGATATTGATTAATGATAATTATATCTATCTTCTTTTCTCATCCCTAACTCTCTCTATTTCTCACCTAATTCTCTAATTCTCTTCTCATCTCAGCTCTAATTCTTCACCTATCCTAGGTTATGATCCAAGAGTAATCTTGAATCATAACATCTCCACCTCAGTTCTTGACTTTTAAGTATAAAAGAAAAGGTGTCTATGGCCCTGTGCTCCGTCACTGTAGCTGCCACTTGAGTTAGGTCCATATCCCAATAATTTTTTGTCAGAAAATATATAAAACTCCACAAAAAAAATATTAAAATAAAGTCTTCTTAATTGAAGCATAAGTAGAACTCACGAAATGACCAAAGTTAGATACACCAAAATGTCACAACCTTTTCTCTGAAAATGGTGTGTGGTTGAGGTCAAAGACATGCAGTTCTAATTTAGGCTCACTCCCTAGTCGTGGTGAGTCCCTTTTGCACGTTTGTTTACGCATGTATTTACAGCGACCACATCACACTTAATAACAAACAAATATAGGAAGCACCCCTTTTGATGACCACAGTGGGAGGCTTAAAGCAAGACTTCGTTGTCTTCAAGCCATCCGGAATTACCAGAACGTAATCTCAGACCATTTGCCAATAGTAAGAAACACAAGGTACAGTGCTCTTGAGCATGAGGAACTAAGAAGCTTAGCCTTGATTGGATCCCGACTTGAGCGTCCTCTTGAATAAAGCCCTATAACACGAAGGGATGAAACCAGTCACTGCCATAGAAGTGAAAGCAGTGGTGATGATGACATCCTAGAAGATGAATGCATAGGACTTAATGGCCATTCTCGAAAGCGTTTCATTGCCATGCTTAAACGTTGTTTAGAAATTGTGGATTAAATGGTTCAACAAACCATGAGAGAGGCCTTGAGAAATAACATGCCAAAACAAAGCACACTCTAACACCCCAGCGTGAAAACTCTGCCGCCATGAGAGCTTTGATAAATGAAGTTGGAATCTCAATGAATGAAAGGCTTCATAAAGAAACTGACAGAGTCTTAATTGAGATGAATTCAACCTTGTCTTCTACTGCTACCCTTATTACTAAGGACATGGCAAGACAAACAGTAGTTGAGGTCGAGCCTATCTTACTTGGGTAGGCTGAATTTCATAATGGTTTAGTCCAAGACCTTAGAGAGGACATCAAGCAACTTAGGCCCGTACTTCCTTAGTCAGTTCCAACTAGATACCAATGTGATGCTCGTTCGAGCTCATGGTTACCAGTTGCTCAGGTGGAGTATACAGTCCCTATGAGATTAGAAAACCCAATTGTAGCTAACCTAAGTGTTACACACTTGGAATCCAGCTATACAAATGAAAATGTGTACCATGGGGTTGCTGGACCTTCAAATCAGGGATTCTCTCTAGCTTTGAGGGATCTCAACACCAATGTGCCAATGTCATCTATCCTTAAAAGAGGGGGCATGCCTTTTCATACCCTTCTTAAGAAGGAGAGGTTACCTCGAGGCCCACTCAAAGCCTTGAAATAGGTGTGCAAGGACAGGTATCCACTTCTAGGGATCAAGCCTTTTATCTCTTCATACTTATCACTCTGGGGGCAAGCTAACCACCCATGTTCTCAAGATCATATCATGGGGACTGATCAAGCAAGGATGAACTAACAGCCTGCTAATGTAGGTGTGCCCTTAAGCATGCGATATAATTCAGGATCTGTTGTCGCGGCCAATCAAACGCATGGCCAAAATGATTAAGGGGATTCCCTTGGGTATGGGGGGCAAAACTGTTCCCTCATTGTAATGGGTGCTCAGGGGTATCCTGCAAATCCCCCCCGAGACCCTCAACCACTTGGGGGCAATGGCAGGCGCATAACCATGTGCCTAACCTACCCCTTCAAGAGCAATTAACCTCCCTCATCAAACAGATGTATGGACCAGGCCTCACGAGGGTCAATAAATCTTTGTATAGTAAACCCTATCCTAACTATAATGACAGGGATCCTTTTCCTTAAAGATACAATATCCCTAAGTTTATCTTTTCTCAGGAGAAGGGAGTGTGTCTACACTTGAGCATTTGGTAAAGTTTAATTGCCAATGTAGAGAAGTTGTTGAGAATTAGTATCTCAAAGTTAGGCTATTCCCAAGTTCTTTAACCAGTACCGCCTTTCAGTGGTACATTAGCTTACCACCTAATTCCATTTACTATTGGGATGACATGGCTAAGCAATTCCAAGCCCTATTTCTAAGAATGGAACTAGAAACTTCTATGTCTGACTTGGCTCTAATGAGACAAAAGCCATGTGAATCAGTGGAAGATTACATTAACCGGTTCAAGAGAGCTAGGTTGAAATGCACAGTCTCCCTTCCTGAAGTTGAATATGCCGAGCTAGTTTTGAATGACTTGGATATTGAATTTAGAAAGAAGTTTGAAGGCTCAAACTTCACAATGCTTCTACAACTGGAAGAATTTGTTGCTAGATACGAGACTGTCTTAAAAGAAGAAAACCTCAAGAAAAATAGTGTGTATGGAATCTATGCACACTACTTAATTAAAGAGGATGATGATCCTCCTCATGAAATTGACATTACTGAGCACGCCAAAGGACCTCCTATGGTTTGTAATCCTTTGGTCAATTTACCAATCCCAAGACTTGAGGAAATACTCATTTGACTTCTCAAGAGCCGATGTCATATTTGACTGGCTTGAGGCAAATAATGAACTCATGATTAGGGGAAACACAGAAAATCTGACCCAAATTCAACAAAGGGAAAGGTATACAGTAAAATGGCATGATTCACTAACTCATTCGTTGAAGAATTGCGTGATCTTTACAAACGTGGTTCAAGATGGCATTGAAGCAAAGGAACTAATCTTCCTTGGAGAAGGACAGACGGGTGTTAATAAAGACCCCCTTTTCTAGTCCTGTTTAAGTTAATATAGTTGAGGTAGTAAAACCTTATAGTACCCATGACAGCCAAACTAATGGCAAATCTCTATGCAGGATAACCAAAGACAAGGATAGTCTAACGGTAGCCAACGCTTTGCTCGACAGGTTGTTGGAGAGGGGGGCACTCAGTTTTTTCAAAACCACATTTGTTTTGTCAAGTGATTAGTGCAAACGACACATCACGGCTGAATATTCGACATGTGATTGTGCCACCTTCTGTGGGTTCTTGAAAAATCAACTAGAGGAAGAAGCTATCCTTCTCTCCAAAGAAGAAGAATTAGCCATGGGAATATCCACTAAAAGCTATTGGCATACTGTCTTCGCTACTAAGAAGTAGGTATCGAGAAAGCTCTTGCACTTTACTCGTGACCTTTGTGGAGGCTGTGGTCACAAGTTGGTGTCAGAGATGAAGAAGTAGAGTCTTTATCCAAGAAAAAAACCTAGCTTCCTTTAAGAGGACATCACATATTGGACCTCCTTAAGGTCTCACTTCAAAGACCTCGATCATCATAAGGACTAGGCATCCAATGAGAAATCCAAAATAGACGTGGACACCAGTCAAGGGCCACGACAGTCAAGGTACCAGCCCTTCGAGGTCTGTTTTGGTAAGGTTTGGAGAAGGAACTGCCTCAAGCAAGAGGATGAAGGTTCCTCCAACCTTACTAGATCTGAAAAGAGAAGGCAGTTGCAAAAAAGGCAGCACAACAAAGAGCTTTGCTTGATATTTACATATCATTATGATTCCAATAGAGGGGGCATGTGAAGTTAGTATGAACAAGTAGTTAAGTGCTTAGTATAGTATGAATAAGTAGTTAAGTCCTTAGTATAATTCATGTAATAAGGTGGTGATTAGTTCATGTTGTTACTTTGCAAGTTAGTAAGTAGTTCAAGTTGTTAGGTGGTCAATGTCGGTCCTTGGTGGTCAAGGGTGGCGGCTGCTACTAGAGGTGGTTAAGCTCATAAGTCTAGGGGCAATGTATCTTAGATTAGTATAATTATTAGTTGATCTCTTGTAGTCCATAATTTTGATGAATGAAATTGTTATTTCTCTCTCTCAACCCTAATTCTCTCTATTCCTCATCTTAATTCTCTCTTTCTCATCTCAATACCTCTATTCCTCTTCTCATCTCAACTGTATTTCTTCAATTATCTTAGGTTATGATCCAAGCTTAGGCTCGATCATAACAATTGGTATCAGAGCCTTGATTTGATTTCAAATTAAGTCATTTGATATCAAGTTCTTGATTAATTGATCAAGAACATATCTGAAAATTACATTGAAACAAAAACAAAAAAAAAAAAAAAAGGAAAGAGAGGTTGTAATAGAGTTGATAAACACAAATTGCTTTCGGATTGCTCAAAATGTAAGCGATCAGAGTTGAACGGATCTGATCTTGATCAGATACAGAGGATCTGAACTTTTGATACAGCAGTTTGATAGTGTTAATTGATCCTTGTGTAGCACGTTTGTCACTTGATCAGTTATATTGAGATCTTGTTTGAAGTGCTGCGATTGATCTAAGCTAGTTGATTTTAGTTCAATTGTTCAGATTGTGCTGTCAAGGTCTAGCAACAATTAGCGTTGAAGCAACAAGGTTAAGTTTAGATAACAGATTTGGAGCTTAGACGTCAAGATTCAGTGTTCATGGAGATTAGTTATTGCATAACAGATCAAGTTCTGATCTAGTGTACTTGCTCATGGATTGAGTTTGGCTTTTACTGAATGCAGGTGCTCAGAATTGAAGTGAACTTAGATAACAAGAATTCAGATCAGATTGCATATGATCTGTTCAATCAGTTGAATCCTTGATTCAGCTTGCATGTTTGATCAAGAGCATTCAGCTTATGGTTCAAATTTGATTTTGCTGCTTGATACAAGATTTTGCCGCTCAATAGGCAACAACGAGCTTAGGATTCATTCAATCTAGCTGTTCTGACATTGAACTTGCTGATCAGGTTCAGATAGTGTAGTACAGATTCAGTCATTCTGATCAGATCATATCTGTAATTCGCAAGATTCAGCTTAACATCAGTACCTGATTGAGCCATAACAGACCAGGAGCTTGAGTTCAAGATTTGGTGTGCGATCAAGTGCAAAAGCATTAGTGCCATTCTTAATTCGGGTGTTGAGCTGAACTTCTGCATTGTTTTAGCAGCAGAAGTGAACATTTGTTGATTTGTCCAGTACATCGTTGAACCTGAGCTGGTTCTGTACCGATTCTGCATTTAATTCACACGCTTGCTGGTTTAAGTGGATAAAAGTGAGTTTAAGTCCTTGCACCGAATTGAGATATACATGGATTTAAATGCTGTTCATCAGGTCACTGGGTTGAGGTGACGCCGACCTATTGTGGAGCTTTTTGAAGGAACAACCTCAGTCTTAGATTAGAAGTTGTGATGAATACTTTCACTTCTACAAAATTACGGAGGCTGAGAAGGTTGAAATAGTGGCAGTATACCTTCAGGGTGATCAGGGGACTTGGTACTTTGGTTTGATACGTGGCAAGGTCTCAATTACTTGGGATGAATTCGTGAATGCACTTTGCGAACGTTATGGTGAGAAAGATCCTGATGATAATCCAAATAACTTCAATAATGTGATTAATATAACATTAGTCAAGGAAAATACGACAAGTTGCTTGAAAACGAGATTGATTGGTGAGGAATTCAAGTTCTCTGATGGACAACAACCTGAACCTGGGATTGAGAATTGTGAAAGGTTTGGGAATGAAGGTTCAATGAAGGAGAATTATCAACAAGATGCATTAGTTCCGGAGGATGAATTGAAGGTTGCAGCAATAGAAATTGAAGAGGCCACAATAGAAGTTGAAGTTAGTTCCGACCTGAACGCTGCAGCAGCACAACAATGTGACTTGGAACTTCAAGATGAGATTTATTTTGATGTAGCTACATTATGACAGTTTATGGAGAATGATCTGCAGCCAAAAATGCAGCTGGAAGGGTATCACAACTCAATTGACAGTGCTGTAGCTGAAAATCAAGTCGTTGCCATCACACCTTGCTTCGAAATTCAGAACAATCTCCATCTGGCTGAATTTCAGAAACTTCAGCATATTAATTCTGCAGTGGCAACTACAATTCAGTATGATAGTGTACCATTGCAAGGGGAAGAGCCTCTGAAAATTGCAGCTAATGAATTGCAAACACGCATTGAAGTTCTATGCAATAGATGGTTGAGATTCAAGCTGAAATTACAGCCTATCTTGGAGATGAAGTTGGCAATCAACCTTAGTCGCAAGAAATGCTTTGCTGGCAAGAGATTAAGAGCTATGATGAAGCTAATCTTGGTTTATCATGGGAGACCTCCTGATTTTCTACAACTCATGGCAAAAAAAGCGGTTCTTGAGAAGCACAACATGTTCAAGAATATGGAAGTACAATAGCCTAAGATAGTGTTGTGGAAAATAGATAGACTTGAGGCCAACTCGGGTATCAAGGGTATGGTCAAGTTAGCAAGCAAAGGGGTGAATCCTTGCAAGAAGGAAGCCAAGTTAGCAGGACCAAGAGCTGAAATTACTGCAGTAGAAGCTGAATCAGCTACCAAACAGCCTGTTACCTCTATTTCACAAGCACTTGGCTCGGTTGAGTTGGAAATTCTGCAACAACCTTTCAAGGAGCGAACTCATGTTGGTCAGGGAAGTTCACTCGCTTCTGCAACAGATCATCGAGGTCTTCATAGTTCCAACAGCAACTACCTCAGGACCAACGACATGGAACATTTCAAGAAGAAGGTCATCTATTGGGAAGAGAGATGCAAATTGTTTTACCTTGTTGTTGCAGCGAGCTTTTGGATTCAAGGCAAGCTAAGTTGGACCTAATTTCAAAGGCTCATTGCTGCATTCTCTGCTCCTACTCAGCATGAACACACTCATAGGCCTATTGCAGTTGCTGCAGACCTTCCACAGTTCAAAATTGCTGGCTGTTTCAAGATGATTCTCCATTGGGAGGACATTTGCAAGACTTTCCACAAGTTGTTATTGAATCTAAAGCAACTACAAGGTTGGGTTGAAGTTCCAAGGCATACAAGAAATAAGCACCTCCAGCTGTGAAAATTCAACATCTTTGATTTGAAGCTATGCTTCTCCCTAAGATTCTTAGGACAAGAATCTCTTAAGGGGGAAGTATTGTTATTATTCTAATAGAGGGGCATATGAAGTGAGTATGAATAAGTAGGTAAATCCTTAGTATAGTATGAATAAGTAGTTAAGTCCTTAGTATAGTTCATGCAACAAGGTGGTGATTAGTTCATGTCTTTACTTTGCAAGTTAGTAAGTAGTTCAAGTGGTTAGGTGGTCAATGTCGGTCCTTGGTGGTCAAGGGTGGCAGCTGCTACTAGAGGTGGTTAAGCTCTTAAGTCTAGGGGCAATGTATCTTAGATTAGTGTAAGTATTAGTTGATCTCTTGTAATCCATGCTTTTGATGAATGAAATTGTTATTTCTCCCTCTCAACCCTAATTCTCTCTATTACTCATCTTAATTATCTCTTTCTCATCTCAATACCTCTATTTCTCTTCTAATCTCAACTCTATTTCTTCAATTATCTTAGGTTATGATCCATACTAAATATTGTCTCTCGAGCAACATTAGCATGCTCTTTTATACATTAACTCATCAATCTCTTGCATGAATTAAATAAGAAAAGAGTTTTAAAGATCCATGGTTTTCACTTAAAACCACACAAATCGCATTAATCTATATTTAGCATTCGCTCAATTTGTGGTTTTTATTGCTTTAGCATTCATCATGAATCTTCTCTCAAACTCATTATGAATCATTATAGGCTTTGAATGGTGATCAAGCACTCAAAACTTAAGAAGAACAATGATAAACTCTCAAATAGCGGAATAAACAAACTTTGAATACATTGAATTAGAAAAGAGTGTATATTACAACTTAGGCTACATCGTAGCCTTGGAAAGACAAAATTAGTTCATGGTATACATAATATAAAGCAAAACTAAGATAAAATCTATGAACTTAAAGAAGAAAAGGATGGAAAAGAACTTGAAGTTGAAAAATTCCAAACCAAACTCTCTTTTCTCTCCCTTCCTCTTCTATTCAAATTTTATCTATTATTTTCTACCTCGGGTTGATTTTTTTCCCCTAAATAAACTAATGATTAAACACTTCCCTAACACCCCTATTTATAATACATGAGGTTGGGAATTGAAGAAATAAAAAATTTCATAAGCTTTATTCTCATTTGCTACTTTTGCCACCCTTCTTTGCAACTTGCTTACAACTTGCTTCTTTCTTCATTTTTTCTTCTTTTTGCCACGTGAATATTGCAGGTTGAATTTTTTCTTGTAGTGTACAAGAAGTTCTTGCATTTGATTTGTCCATTTTGCTGCCCAAATTTGCAATTTGTAACAAATTGTACAAGTTTGTCGTTCATCCTTGCTTTAGCATATAGATTGATGTGTTTAGCCAATTTTTTTTTTTCTTTTGTTTGATGTATCTTGTATTAACTTGTTGATATTGAAGGTAAAACCCAGCAAGAATTAGCATTAAATGAGCGTTTTGTAAGGGAATAACTATGGGAGCGAAAAGGAGAAAAAGTTAACGAAAGCGATAAAAGTTTGATGTAAAATGGTTTGAAAATGAACCTAAATGATATGAATAATTATATACTAAATTAGATTTATTAGGAGCTATGTAGAACGCCTACCAGTGTAAAAGTCGGAGTTATAAGTGATTCTATATACAGGGGGCTAGGTAAAACTCCTATAGAGCAAACTTTGTAAGTGATTGTATACATTGAGGCCTATGCAAAACGCCTATCGGTGCAAGAATTCAAGTTTTAAGTGATTTTACACCCTTGTGGTTAGGAAAATGTCCACCGGTGTAAAAGTTGAAGTTGTAATTGATTTTCTACATTGGGAGCTATGTAAAACACCTACTAGTGTAAAAGTTGACGTTATAGGTGATTTTATACACTGGGGGTTATGTAAAATTCCTACCAATGTAAACCTTGAAGTTATAACTTATTATATACATTACAAGCTCTATAAAATGCCTACCGGTGTAAGAGTTGGAGTTATAAGTGATTTTATACACTGAAGATTATGTAAAACTCCTACCAGTATAAAATTTGGAGTTATAAGTGATTTTATATAGTGAGGGCTAGGTAAAACGTATACAAGAGTAAACGTTTATAAGTGATTTTATATACTAGGGGCTAGGTTAAACACCTACCAGTGTACAGAGTTGGAGTTCTAGGTGGGGGCTATGTAAAATGCCTACTAGTGGAAAGGTTGAAGTTACAAGTTATTTTATACACTGGGGGATATATAAATGCCTATCAGTTTAAAATTCAGAGTTATACTTGATTTTATACACTGGAAGATGCCCTCCAGTGTAAAAATTGGAGATATTAGTGATTTTTTACACTAGGGGAAGATAAAACACTCGTTAGTGTAAAAGTGGAATTATACGTGATTTTAAACACTGGGGGCTAAGTAAAACGCCTACAAATGTGGAAGTTGGAGCTACATGTGATTTCTTACGCTGGGCACTTGGTAGAACACCTACCAGTGTAAACATTGGAGTTATAGATGATTTTATGTACTGGCTGCTATGTAAAACGCCTACCAATATAAAGGTTGGAGTTGTAATTGATTTTATATACCAAGGGCTATATAAAACGCCTGCCAGTGTAAAAGTTTGACTTATAAGTGATTTTGTATATGGGGGTCCAGATAAAATGCCTACCAGAGTAAACACTATATGTGATTTTATACGCTGGAGGCTATGCAAAATGCCCACCAATGAATGAGTTGGAGTTATAAGCATTTTTGTACACTGGGAATTTTGCAAAATGCCCACCAGCTCAAGAATTGGAGTTATAAGTGATTATATGCACTCGTAGCTACCACCAGTGTAAAAGCTGGAGCTTTAAGTTATTTTATACACTGGGGTCTATGTAAAATGCCTACCAGTTTAAAAGTTGGACTGATAAGTGATTTTAAACACTAGGGGCCAAAGAAAATGCTTATTAGTATAAAAGTTAGAGTTATAAGTGATTATATACGCCGGAGGCTTTGTAAAATGTCTACCAGTGTAAAAGTTGTGGTTATAAGTGAGTTTATACACTAAAAATTGGAGTTATAAGTGATTTTATACACTGGAGGCTAGGTAAAATGTATACCAGTGTACAAAGTTAGAGTCATAAGCTGATTTATACATTGGGGGCTATGTAAAATGCCTACTAGTATAAATGTTGGAGGTACATGTGATTTTATACAATGGGGGCTATATAAAACCCTACTAATGTAATAGTTGAAGTTATAAGTGTTTTTTGTACACTAAGGGCTACATAAAACATCCACCAGAGTAAAAGTTGGTATTATAAGTGACTTTAAACACTGAGGGCTAAGTGAAAATACTACTAATGTAAAAGTTTGAGTTAAATGTGAGTTTACACACTTGGGGCTAGGTAAAACACCAAGTAGTGTAAAAGTTGGAGTTATAAGTAATTTTATAGATTGGGGGCTAAGTAAAATGCCTACCATGGTAAAACTTTCGAGTTATAAGTGATTTTATACATTCAAGGCTGTGTAAAATGTCTACCGTGTAAAAGTTTGAGTTATAAGTGATTTTATAGTCTGGTGGTATGCAAAACGTCAACTGGTGTAAGAAATGGAGTTATAAGCGACTTTATTCAATAGGGGCTATGCAAAATGCCCACCAGTGTAAGAATTGAAATTATAACTGATTTATACGCTAGGGGCTATGCAATAAGCTCACAAGTGCAAGAATTTGAGTTACAAGTGAGTTTATACGTGGGGGCTATGCAAAATGCCCATCAGTATATGATTTGAGTTATAAAAAATTTTACACACGGGGGACTGTGTAAAATGTCCACCAGTGTAAGAATTGGAGTTATTAGTGATTTTATACACTGCAGCTATGCAAAACGCCCACCAGTGTAAAAATTAGAGTTATAAGAGATTTTGTACTTCGAGGGCTATGCAAAACGCCGATCAATAGATGAATTGGAGTTATAAGTAATTTTACGCATGGTGGACTATGTAAAATGCCCACCTGTGAGAGAAATAGATAGTGATTTTATACACTGAGGCTATGCAAAATGCCCGGCAGTGTAAATTGGAGCTACAAGTGATTTTATACATTAGAGGCTATGTAAAATGCCCACCAATGTAAGAATTGGAGTTATAAGTGAGTTTATGCGTTGTGGACTATGTAAAACGCACACTAGTGTAAGAATTAGAATTATAAGTAATTTTATAAACTAGGGGCTATATAAAACTCCCACTGGAGTAAGAATTGGAGTTAAAAGTGATTTTATCCGCTGCATGCAATGTAAAATGCCCACCAGTATATGAATTGAAGTTATAAATGTTTTTATACACTGAGGGCTATGTACAACGCCCACCAGTATAAGAATTGGAATTGTAAGTGAATCTACACATTGAGGTCTATGTAAATCACCCACAAGTGTAAGAAATGGAATTAAGTGATTTTATACTATGGGAGCTACGTAAAACGCCCACCAGTATATAAATTGAAGTCATAAGTGATTTTATACATTAAGGGCTATGTAAAACGCCCACCATTGTAAGAATTGAAATTATCAACTATTTTATACATCGAAAGCCCGGTAAATGCTTAGCAACATAAGAGTTGGAACTACAAATGATTTTATATAAATTAAAGGCTGAGCAACACACCTACCATCACAAAAGAGGGGAGTTATAGGTGACTTTATGATGTGCTTGGTGTATGCTTTTCAAGTGCACGAAGTCGTATCAAGTAATATAAAATGAATAGAGTATCGTCCCACAAGGATTGTTATTGAATGAATACCGAAGTTAGTAGTTTCAGCACTATTTTAATGATCGAAATTTGAGGTTTTTGATGTGAAACAAAATAAAATGAAAAAGACAAAAATAGTTACTGATTTTATGAAAATTTTTATGATTTTGGATGAGTTTAATGATTTAATAAAATCCAAGGCATCCGATTTTACCTAGTTGCATTAATACACCTTTCTATTCTCGATATTCAAGTTGTTATTACATGTTAATGGTTGAACACCCTAATTTACTAAATATTCTCCCTCGAGAAACATTTAGCATGCTCTTTTACATATTTACTCATCAATCTCTAGCATGAATTCAAATAAGATAAGATCTATGGTTTTTACTTAAGACCACACAAATCGCATTAATCTATCTCTAGCATTCGCTCAATTTGTGGTGTTAATCACTTTAGCATTCATTGTAAATCTCCTTTCGGACTCATTATGAATCATTATAGAATTTAAATGGTGATCAATCATTCAAAGCTCATGAAGAACAGTAATAAGCACTCAAACAGCACAATAAACAAACTTTAAATACATAAAATTAGAAAAGAGCATATATTACAACTTAAGCTGCATCGTAGCCTTGGAGAAACAAAATTAGTTTATGGTAGACATAATGTAAAGCAAAACTAAGAAAAATTCCATGAACTTTAAAGAAGAAAAGGATTGAAAGAATTTAAAAATGCAAAATTACAAACCAAACTTCTTCCTCCTTCCTTCTTCTTCTTCCTCTCGGTTTTGCTCCCTTTCTCTCTACTTTCTATTTGATTTTTGCTGATAGAATGATACCTCAATACTTCCAAAACACCTCCATTTATAGTGTTTGAGGTTGCAAATTCAAAAAATAAAAAACTTACATAAGCTTTGCTTCCATTTGTTCATGTTGCAACCCAATGCCGCCAAAAATTGAAAATTGCAACAAATTGTGCATGTTATTTTTGTTGACATGCTTAGCCATGTGAAATTGATGTGTTTTGCCCATTTTTTGCTTTTGTTTAATGTATGTTGCATTCACTTGTTGATGGTGATGATAAAACCTAGCAAGATTTAGCATAAAATGAGCATTTTTGCATGAAAATAATGATAGAAGCGAAAAGGAGCAAAAGCGATACAAGTTTGATGTAAAATAGTTTGAAAATGAACCTAAATGATATGAATAATTAAATACTAAATTAGGCTTATCAAAATACCCCAAACTTAAATCTTGCTCGTCCTCAAGTAAGGCTAAACATTAAAGCGCATGATCACACGCTTTTTAAGAATTTTTAACACAATTCAAAGCAAGACTACTTCTATTAGAAAAGAATGACTGGCGCTCAAATTTTAAGATTTTGAAGGCAAAACAATCTTTTTAAGGAAAAACCCATCAATCACCTAGGCAACTGAATTCAACAATTGGCTAAGCAAATTAAGTTTATATGTTCATTCTAATTTCAAGACATACAAACCAAATAGATGACAAAAAGCATGTCATTCATAACAAGACTCCTCAGATATGCCGAAGACTAAAAGTTATTTACAAAATTTTCTCTGTTTTTTTTTTAATTGAGGGACTGATCTACCCTAGTCGATCTCGGTCCATGAGTATATCTCCAGCGAGAATCAAGCTCCTAACCCCTGGGTGATAACTGCATTTGTAAAAGAAGCCACCACTGAGACGTCCTCATTATGGCTTCACGAGTATATTTTCAGTGAGAATCGAACTCCTAACCTCTAGATGATGACTGCATGGGTAAGAGATGCCACCACTGAGATGCCTTCATGTTGGGCAACACATATATCTTGAAACGTTTATAGGGGATAGCGGTGCTTAGATATGCTTCCCTCATTTTATCTTCGTTTTTTCATAGTTTATTTAGATTTAGGCATAACTTTTCAAAATCTATTATACAAATGATAATCTTATATGCAATTCATTCAAATTTGAGCATCTTTTAATCAGAAAAAAAGTAAAATAGCCATGCTAACTAGTGAACTCAAATACAACGGTTTTATCAGGATAGTGCCTTAGAATAGATCATGTTCTACAATTAAAACACAAAAACAATTGATTCTCAGGTTATTCAATTCTAATTAAAGTAAATGAGCTAAAAAGAATTGAATATTGCCTAAAAAGTATGGTGATAAGTTCTTAAAAATTTTTGAATTTTGTTCAAATATGTTTAATGATATTTAAAAAAAAAAAAAAAGACTAATGATCTAAACTATAGAAATAGAAAATATTTTTTTTGGCTGACACTATCTACATCCCTATACAAAGGCTCCGAACTCTAGGAGGCACTAAAGCTAACTCTGAAAGATAAAATAGGACTAGACAGGAAAACATTTTGAAAACTTTTGTTTAAAATTAAAAAAAAAAATTGTGATAAAATGTCTCTCGCACCCCCAAACTTAAAGTTAACATTATCCTCGATGTTAAAACAAATACAAGGAACGAAGTAGTAGGTGAGAGATGCTTCCCAGGTTTGAGGATTGCTTTTACATGGTGAATGTTGTCATCAGGTTAACCCATAAACTTGTTTCAAAAACCTTTGAACAAAATGCACAACAATATAAGAAAATAATAAAAATGAAAGGAAAATAAAAGAAGTAGCGAGATGAACACTTCGATTGCTTCCCAAGAAGCGCTTGAGTTATAGCTGTTAGTTTGACTTTCAATGATGCTTTTTCTCAGATCCTTTAAGAGAATGGAGCTTCCTCATCCACCTTTAGTGACAATTTTCTTCCATAAATCTTTTTCGCACCACCTCCATATTCTCTAGCTATGAGATTCTTAATTTTAATGCCCCACTCCTTGAGTTTCCTTCTTATAATTTTGGCGCCTTTCTTTGCTAAATCATTCTTGGGTCTCAAAACCTCCGACATAGCTGGAAAAATTTGATCTTCAATTTGACAACATGTGTCCTTCTCTAATGAAAGTTTTATGGGTTTAAAAACGTTGATGATAACTTGCTCATCTTCTATCCTTAAGATCAATTTTCCTTGTTTTACATCTATCAAGGCCCTTCCTATTGCAAGGAAGGGTCATCCTAAAATTAGAGGTATTTCTTTATGTTCCTCTATGTCAAGTACTATAAAAATTAGTTGGAAAGATGAACTTGTCTATTTTCACCAAGACATGCTCAACCACTCCTCATGGGTACTTGATAAACCCGTCCACCAATTTGAGTGATACCGTAGTGGGCTTTACTTCTCCTAGACCAAGTTTCCTAAAAATAGAGAGTGGCATAAAATTAATACTTGCGCCTAAATTGCATAGGACATTGCCAAAAGTACAGGTGCCAATGGTGCAAGGTACAGAAAAACTCCCTGGATCTTTAAGTTTAGACAGAAGCTTTTTTTGTAATATGGAACTACATTCTTCGTTCAGTGCCACAGTCTTGAACTCTTCTAGTTTTCTTTTGTTAGATAGGGTTTCCTTCAAGACTTCTACATTTTTGGGTATTTCATTCAACATATGAGTGAAAGGGACACTAATATGTAATTTCTTGAAAGTTTTCACAAATGAGTTATCCAGGTTTTGCGTTCTTAATCATTGAGGAAATGGGATTTTTGGGTTGTAGGGCTTAGGTTCAACCCCCTTTGCTTCAGTCTCATCTTGGTTTTTAAAGTCACTTACTCGTTCAAGTTCTAGGTGAGATGTGGTCATGGCGGTTTTGTTTAGGTTGTCTTTCCTAGGCCTTCTTTCAAAAGTGCATTTACGTGCTCGCTGGGGTTAGTCACTGTGGTACTAGGTAGAGAACGTTGAGGCCTTGTAGAGACTCGGTTTGAAATTTGTCCGATTTGGGTCTCGAGGTTTCTAATAGAAGCTTCTTGATTTCGACAATTTGTTTGTGTTGCTTGCATGAAACTTCTCGTTTCTTGCATAAACTTATAGAACATTCCTTCGAGATCATTTTTTTTTTCTAGTGGTGGTTGAATGGGTTGTTTTTGAATCCCTGGGTTATTCCACGAAAAATTTGGGTGGTTTCTCCACCCAGTATTGTAAGTGTTGGAGTAGGGATTGTGTTGTGATTTTTGAAAATTCGAAACAAAATTGGCTTGTTCATGGCTTGATGTAGCGAAAGAGTTCCCTGCTTGACATTTTATACTACCATGATTTCCTGCACAAAATTCACATGTTAGCATAGGAGAATAAATGGTATTAACACCCGTGTTACCTAATTGTTTCTGAATGATTGAAATTTGAGCGGACAACGTGGTCAATGTGTCTACCTCGTGAGCACCTACAAGTTTCCTTTGCGTTGCTCAATCAGCTGTTCTCACATAGTTGTTGCTAGCCATTCCCTCTAGCAACTCATATGCTTCGTCTGGTGTCTTTTTGTTTAGGGTTCTTCTAGTAGCTGCGCCCACCATTGTTTGGGTATTAGGTGCCAAAACAATGTAAAACGTTTGGACTTGCATCCAAACTAGTAAACCATGGTGTGGGATCCTTCTTAAAAGCTCTTTATATCTTTCCCATGCGTCATACAATAATTCCATATTGCATTACGTAGAAGAGGTAATGTCATTACTCATTTTGGCTGATTTGGTTGGTGAAAAATATTTAGCAAGAAATTTTTGTGCCAAATCATCACATGTGTTGATGGTACCTGAAGGCAGTGACATTAACCATGCCTTGGCCTTGTCTCTTAGTGAGAAAGAGAATAGTCTTAAGCGAATGGCATCCTCATTAACGCCATTATGCTTAAATATATCACATATCTCAAGAAAGTTAGTGATATGCAGATTTGGATCCTCACTAGGTAGATGCCAAACTGAACAGTCTGTTGAATCATTTGTCTTATTGTGGGTTTTATTTCAAAATTTTTTGCTTGTATAGGCGGACGTCGGATGCTTTAAGTGCATCCACCAACAGTTGAAACATCATAATCTTTTAAATCTCTTTCATTATCATTATTTTAATTAGCCATTGTCTCAGTTCATTTGGTTTTCCTAATTTGTCAAAGTGTTCCTTTGATTTCAGGATCATAAGTGATTATTTCGTTTTCTTTTTGATTTTGCATACAAAGTACTAAATAGAAACTTTAAAAGTCAAAAGAAAGATAGCAATAATGAAAAAGAAATAAAACACTACAATGTAATAAAAAGCTTAGCTACACCAAATTTTAAAAGTGTTAAAAAGAAAAAAGAAAAAAAGAAAGATAAAACAAATAAAAAACTTAACATACAACAATCTAATACAAAAACCGAACTATAAACACAAATTTCAGATAAAGCAAAAATTGCAACTACGAAATAAACTTCTTTGTGTTTCTTCAGAAAAAAATGTGAGTATAATCTCTGTATACGTATATCAATTATAAATACGACAAACACTCTGATTCAATCTCCTTGAACTTGGCTTCGTTGAACACCAATGATGAACTTGATTTCTTCACGAGGGCATAAGGCTTGATCTAAATCAAGAGATTTCTTCTTCAATGTAGAGGGTCGGAACTTGATCTCTAATATGAAGAAATGTTTTTTTGGGTTTTTGAGGTTCTGTTTGAGAGAATTTAAGAAACTTTAAAGTCTTGCATTTTCTCTCTTTTTATTTTTGCATCCCTTCAAATGAAGGAGGGTGCTTTATTTATAGAGAAAACCATCCTAAAGCTGAAGGTGCTTTTTAGGCATTCCTTGAGGCTTTTTTTAATTTTATTAGATTATTATTATTTTTTAGTCATATTAATTTATTTTTGAGGTCAAATTGAATACAGTCAACTCAATTTAATTTATGGACTCAAATAAAATTTATAAGAGACAAAATTTAATTGTCCACAAATTGCCCCCACTACAAGTCAAGAAGGTTAAACTTTATGTATTTGGAGTCGCAGACTTGAAGTATATATTTATAAGAGTTCTTTTTTAAAAAAATAAAAAAATAATTTAAATTAATTTTTTTAATTGAAAAGAAAAAAATAAATTAAAAAAAGGTTGGAGACCGCGCCCATGCTCGGCACGGCTCCCCAAATTCCAAAATTTTTTCTTTTGCACATTTTAATTAATTATTTATTTATTTTTAAAATTAAGAGTGTTTATAATGCTAGCCCGCTATTTTAAATATTAGCTTGGTATTTTATATGCTTGGCACTTATAGCTCGATACTTACTCACCCAGACACTTGCAAGCATACACACTAGGCATACCCAAGTTTGACCGCCTATGGTTCACTGCCAAGTTTGGCCGCCCTCCGATGACCGGCCTCCACTGACCGACCCCCCGTATGTTTATAATACTAGCCTAGTATTTACTAGCCCAAACACGACAGACTAGCCATTACCAACTAGCGAGTGCGGACCAACCATTACCAATAAGCGAGTACCGACCAACCATTACCGACCAGCGAGTACTGACTAGCCATTACCCACCAGCGAGTGCCGACCGGCCATTATTGACCAGTGAGTACCGACCAGCCATTACTGACAAGCGAGTACCAACAAGTGAGTACCGATCGACCATTACCGACCAGCGAGTGCCGACTGGCCAGTACCAACCAGCTAGTTCTGACCAGCCATTACCAACCAACGAGTACCGACCAGCCATTACCAACCAACGAGTACCGACCAGCCATTACCGATCAGTAGGTACCGACCAGCCATCACCCACTAGCGAGTACCGACCAGCCATTACCTGCCAGCGCATACCGACCAGCGAGTACCGACCACCCATTACCGACCTAGAATTCTATATAAAGGGGGAGGGACCTTTCATCCCCTCCTCAACCCCCATCCCAGGAGAGAACACTATCTCTTATGCTCTCTCCCTCGAAGGCAAGCCTTGTTTAAGTTAGACCACCCCACACCTCAACCTCCCATCGTTCTTCGCAGTCGTCTCTCTGGAGCAATAACCGCTTCAACCTCCTACTCCACTCAGGCTAAGTCATTTATATTTATTATATGCATTTATCACCTACTTTCATTACTATTTCATGAGATAAATACTGACTTGAGTGTCGGAGGGTCCCCCGTGAGTTACCCCGCGGGCCCCTCTAATCGTTTATTTGAATCTTGCAGGAAATACCAAACCGGGCGTGCAGCTAGAGCTTGAGTTCAGCTCGTCCTTATGAAACCCCCCTTCATATTGGACTCTCATACGGTGATTAAGCTCACTGGACAAATTTGTCGTAAAAATAAATGGCGCCGTCTGTGGGAAGGAGCACAAGCTCACGCTTGGCTTGATGTTTCTTGTAAGGCTCAAGCGTTTTAAGGGTCAATCAATGTAATTTTCAGTATTTTTTGGGTTCCTTGACCTTCTTTATGAAGGCCCATTTAAATAAAAATTCATAAACGAAGTTGGATTGAACAAGTTCAAGTGTGGCTGCACTCTTTACGTCCCTTTTTAATTTTTTTTTTGGGTAAAAAATCTCAAAAATCATCATAACCACCTAGAACTCTTCAAGATCTTTGTTTTAACATACGATTCGATCCGTAACTCTTCACGGATTGAAAGATATGTTCATTTTAAGTTGTAAGGTACGTTATGCGCCTTATTGGTGTCTAGATTGCCCAAAGCCTTTTTGAGGTATTTTCTGCCATCAAACATTCAAAACATTTATATGGGCTACCTAAAAATCTTCAAGAGCTTCGTTTTAATATAAAATTTGATCTGTAACTCTTCACGGATTGAACGTTATGTGCGTTTTAATTTACTAGGTAAGTTGTACGCCTAGTATGCATCTTGCTCGCCTAAAGCCTCTTTCAGGTGTTTTATGCCATCAAATGTTCAAAAACTTTATATGGGCACGTAGAACTCTTGAAGAGCTTCATTTTGATATAAAATTTGATTCGTATCTCTTCACGGATTGAAAGTTACGCACATTTTAAATTGCAGCATAAGTTATATACCTTATCCGCATCTTGCATGCTCATATCCGTTTTCATGCACTTTCTCTCACCAAAAGTAAACAAACTTTCTTTGGTGACCTAGAAATTCTCAAGAGCTTGATTTTGATATAAAATGTGATCCATAACTTTTCATAAATTGAAAGTTACATCTATTTTAAGATATGCAGTAATTTATTTAGCCATAATCAGGAAATTTGCTAGCCTGGTTTATCTCGTATAAGTTTTCTTTGACCCCAAACGTTTGGGAAATCGTCTTAGTTACATAAAAAGTTTAAGGTACTTCATTTTGATAGGTTATTTAACTCATAACTCCTCAGGCATTAAGAATTATATTTGCTTAAGTCTTAGGGTCAACTTATATTAGCCACCAATCATTATAGTGTTGGATAAACACAAGCCACGTCTTTGCTATCTTTCCTTTAAATATGATAAATTATACTGGTTGCGTAGAGCTCTTCGAAAGCTTCGTTTTGATATGTAACTCGCTCTCTAACTCCCAACGAGTTAAAAGTTATACACGGTTAAAGTTACAAGATATTTTAATAAAAAAGAGATAAAAGTAAAACAAGCCAAGAATGTAAAATGTTTGACCGCCGCTTCCAAGTTTGACCGTCACTTTCATCTTCACTACAACCTCATCCGCACAACCAGACAACGCCTAGCTTGCCGGTCCTAGCTCGCCAGTTCTAGCTCGTCCATCCTTGCTTGCCAGTGCTAGCTCGCTGGTTCCAACTCACCGTGACCCGAGGCCCACCGAGTTGCATCGTAAGCCCTGTTTGGCGCTGCCGTATTCTGCTCTCCTCTGCACACCCTTAGACACCCACCACCACCACCACATACGTGCGACTTCAGACACGCAAAACCACTAACCACCAGCCACGACTTTTTGTGTTCCACCGCTGCAACCACCACCGTCAACCACCAGAAGCCTGTAGCAACCACCACTTGTAATTCTCTCTCTATTACATTAAACCTTAAAAAGGGTTAATTTGTCTTACAATGTGAGTTTAAATCAACCCTAAAAGGGTCAATTTTTGTTCCTATCTCGGTATAATTTAACTCTAAAGGGGTCAATTTGTGTTACAATTTCACTTAATTCGATCATAAAATGGTCAATTTTTATTATAATCTTAAGTTTAACCTAAACCTAAAGGGTTAATTTTCTTTACAATCATTACTCCATCCAACCTTAACTTAGGTCAATTTCTACTGCAACATTAATCTACTTCAACTTTGAAAAGGATTAATTTTCGTCATAATATCAACTTAGCTCAACCTTGATTGAGCAAATTTTTATAGCAATCTCTATTCAATTTAACTTTCATGAGGTTGATTTGCACTGTATCCTCAATTTAATTCAATCGTAAATAGGTTAATTTTCGTCAACTTTGGTCCAACCAACATTTGTTACAATCTTAACTTTCGTCAATTCTGATTGAACACATACTTGCTATAATTTTATTGTTCGTCGGCCTTGATTGAGTGAATTCCCATTACAACCCCAATTTAATCCTGCTCTAAATGGATTAATTTTCCTTACAATTTCCATTACATTTAGCTGTAATAGATCAATTCCGTTGCATTTTTTACTCATTTTAGCTCTACATGTGCTAATTTTCGTCAACTCTGGTGGAACCAATTTTCGTTATCATCTTAGTTTAACTCCACCCTAATGGAACCAGTTCCCGTCATAATCCTAATTTGATTCGTCCTTGTCTGAATTAATTTTTATGACAAGCTCAACCTAGTTTAGTCCTCACTGAACCAGTTTTCGTTACAATATCCGTTCGGTTAAACCTTAATTGAATCATTTTCATTATGATCTTAAGTTCGATTTAACCCTAAACGGGTTAATTTTCAACTCTATTTCTATTTAAATCAGCCATAAAAGAGTCAATTTTTGTTATAATAATTGATTTAATTCGGTCTAGATTAAACGACTTTTTGTTACAACCTCAGCTTAGTTTAGCCCTTGGTGAACTAATTTTCGTTATTATTTTGCTTCAATTAGTATTCGTTACAGTATTTGTTTCTCTTCACCATATCCGCTTAATTTGACCCTACCTAAATTAATTCTCATCGTGAGCTCAAATTAGGTCAAGTCTATTTGAACTAACCCTTGTTACAAGCTTAGTTTAGTTCAACTCTCGCTAAGCCCAATTTCGTTAAATTTGTAATTCCATTAAACTTTAATTGGGTCAGGTTTCCTATAATTTTAGTTTAATACAACCGTAATTTAACCCATCTTATTTACCATTTCTATTCAAATGAATCTTAATTGAGTCAATTTTTGTTACAATCTTAGACTACTATGACCCTAATAGTTGGGCAAATTATATTCATTAGCTAGTCAGTAGGAAAGCTTGTCTATACCTATCGGCTACTATATCGAGTGATCAATTTCACTATAATACATCTTTCATACCAGAAATCATACTTCGTTATATCTTTACCCGCAAATTGCTGAGTTAATAGTTAAGCACAACAATTCTAAATTAGGAATATTAAAGGAATGAAGTTATCAACCGTACCTTTTGCAATTCTAAAAAGCATACGCAGTCCAACGCCGAGACACAAGTGCGAATCAAAGAATACATACAATAACCAAGTTCAGAAGTATCAAAAGCGCCAACAGTGAGATGACAAAGTTACATGATTCACTCCAAAGATTTTGCTGAGACATGGAAGAAACCTTATAACCCTCATAAGAATTACAAAACAGGCTTATTATCTCTTTCCATCATCACTGACTATTCTAATTACTCTGTGAATTTCTCATCCATATATTTCATTCATCCACAAAGCAACTCCAAAGCATACAATTCATCAAATGGTAATACAGGATATAGTTGTCACCTGTAGAAACTAAGTTGTTCGCCATATGTGATCATGCTCGCCTACGAGGCATTAACAAGGGGCATTTAATAAAAGAAACAGAATCTCACCATACTAAAGCCACTTGGTACGTTGCGAGATATCACCATCTCTCAAAATCAAACGTTATCAGAAGCTAAGCACCTTCAAGAGATATTGGATCTACAATACATTCAAAACAAAAACGGTCTCACAAATGGCAAGGGATGAGAAAGTTGTCTTTGTCCATGATCTCCTTTCTATGGGGATGGAAAATCTTTTTAACACTGGGGAACTTCGTCTCAGTCATTTCCCTAATGGTCGCATACATCTTCTTAGGACTAGGGGACTTTGCCTCAGTCATTTCCCTAACGGTGGCATAAATCTTTTTAGAATTGTAGGACTTCACCTCAGTCATTTCCTTAGTGGTGGCGTAAATCTTTTTAAGACTGCGGGACTTCGCCTCATTCATTTCCTTAATGGTGGCGTAAATCTTTTTAAGAATGGAGGACTTTGCCTCAATTATTTCCTTAACGGTGGCGTAAATCTTTTATGACAGGGGGACTTCGCCTTAGTCATTTCCCTAATGGTGGCGTAAATCTTTTTAAGATTGTGGGACTGTGCCTCAGTCATTTCCTTAACGGTGGCGTAAATCATTTTTAGGACTGAGGGACTTCGCCTCAGTTGTTTGCTTATTCTGGTGGCAAATTATTTTAGGATTGGGGGACTTTGCCTAAGTCATTTCTTTATCTCGGTGACAAATTATTCTGGGACTGGGGGACTTCGCCTCACTCATTTCTTTATTTTAGGAGAAAATCATTTTTAGGATTGGGGGAATTCGTGCCAATTCACAACTTCGACTTTTATCTCGATGGTGCAAATCACTTTTCACGACGATGGGACTTTACCCCCAGAGCACAGGCTAGACCTTACCTCCATCACAAAGGCTAAACCACTCAAAAATCAGGACGCTTCACAATTAGCAACGGTTCAAAATGTATTCTTTTCATGCGTTGCAAAGCAGGTAAAAACAATTACAAGTCAAGAACCACCCATCTATAAGAGGCAATCCTTTTCAAAACTAAGAAACTTCGTCCTCAATTGCGCAACATCATGGCATATCCGGAGGACTTCATTACTTGCCAAAAAGCAAATTATAATCATCAAACTTGGTGGCTTATTGCAACTTGACAAAATATTTCTTATAAGAGAATCCGAAATGAACTGCATTTGAGCAACTCACACTGCAATCAATCTTTTGCTAAGTTATTTAGTACCACAACTGGTCAACAACTTGGCAAGCGCAATTCCAGGTATTATCTGCTTAGCCACCTTTATAGTTCCATACCTATAGTGCGGGCACGTAGTCGGTAATTCCAAACCATGGAAACAACTTCGTGACAAACATGACAACTCAATAGTGAAAACCCCTTCAAAGGGTAACAATCTAAATAGATAGCAATAGGAAAAAATAGCTGGATGCCCGAATTAATCTATTTCAAGGTTGTCTTGTACTTTCTTACCAATGATCTCAAGACTCCACTTCTAGCCTATTTGATATAGCAATGATTACTGTTAACAAGGGAATACACACACAATAAAGGATCACCGAATCCTGAGAAAT
Source organism: Simmondsia chinensis (assembly GCA_018398585.1). Lineage (NCBI taxonomy): Eukaryota > Viridiplantae > Streptophyta > Magnoliopsida > Caryophyllales > Simmondsiaceae > Simmondsia > Simmondsia chinensis. The sequence continues at coordinate 14,632,029 of JAGTTD010000018.1, read as the reverse complement.
AGTTTGCGGTCTTAAGGCAAGAATAACAAGATTAATATGTACCAATGAATGTGTGTGCCATATCAGTGGCATCCTTAGAGGTCTTTTGTCGTTAATATCTTATAAACTCACCTTGTAAAGTTCTTTATATTCAATGCCAATATAGGCGACCTACCACAAGCCTTCAAAAACTCATCTTTGGTAAGTCACACATTGCGCATAAATGATTGTCATTCTAGTATTAGCAAGAGTTCATATGGACTAATGATAACCACTTAGTATAAGCCATGTCAAACTCATTAGTTCATAAATAAACATCTAGGACCAACAAACGTTAGCCATGGACATCCTTTGAGGACATATACCGAAAGTTTGTTACATAGCAAGTAATGGCCTTAGAAATATGTTATTTCTAACAATATTGTCTTTATTTTGATATTTATTCCCGACGTATCCACTATTAAACCAGTGTGTTATACTGACCTGTTTAATTTAATTTATTTCCTTGAGTGTGCTTGATTTTATCTAGGTATTTTGCACGTAATGCCTGACAGTTATTCACATACCTCCTTATCACCACAGTCCGCCTTGGTGCGACCACCCGTAACGCGTGCAATGCTTATCACCACGGTTCACCCTAGTGTAATCACCTGCAACGGGTGCAATACTCATCACGATGGTCCGCCCTGGTGCAACCACCCGCATCTGGTGCAACACTCATCACCATGCTCCACCTTGGTGCAACCACCCGCAACAAGTGCAACGCTTATCATCATGGTTTGCCGAAATGAAATCAGCAGTAACGAGTACAATATAGGACGCTATGACTCATTTGAAGGTTATTTAAAAATAATACATTGACCATCGTTATTTACTTATCATTAGATGTATATGGTGTGTAGTTTATTACATTGAAATTACAGGTTTAAAAGAAATGTTAAACAAATGCAGAACACTGAACACACTAACCTCATTCAGGTGTGTCATATAAATATCACCTATGTTTTAAATGGATATATGAAGTTAGCAGCTGGGAGCTTCAACCAAATATGCCTTGCTCGTCAAAAGTACTTGATCGAAATGCATCATGCCCATCATTTTATGGATAGTACAAACTAAATATGTATATGACCAGTGGCTAGTCAAGACAGTAATACCCTTATATGCTTATCACATAAAACTCATAACACAGCAAGTGCTTATGAGAATAAAGAAACAAAATGCTGCAAATACTCTATGGTTCAAAAGTCCCCAAAAGCTCATATTTTGTTAAACGTTTTTTATGTAAATGGAGACTGCCCAGTTGGACAAATGAAAAGATAAAATGTTCCTTCAAAATCCCAGGAAGGCTAAATGGCCTGATAGGGCAAAGAGTATGTTAAACACTCTATTAAGATCCATAATTGGGCTAAAAAACTTGCTAAGGCTCATGATGAATCTTGCGCCCAATTACGAGTTGAAACAACTTAAACATTTGGTTAAATATCAGAACCTTGATACATAGCTTTAGGTCCTACGTCCTATTAATACGCATGAATAACAAATGCAAAAAAAACAAAAATATAATGCTAAATGCCTCAATCACTTGGACATACATTGCGTGCTAGCAAAACCACGATTAAGCGCTAACGTGTAATCCACTTTGTGGCCAAACTTGGAATGATCGAAGTTCGCCCATGGAGTGGGGGAACTATGTGTTTATAATGCTAGCCAGGTGTTTTAAAATATTAGCCTCGTATTTTATATGCTTAGCACTTATAGCTTGATATTTACTCACCCAGACAGTTGCAAGCACACACACTAGGCATACCCAAGTTTGACCGCCTATGGTTTTCTGACAAGTTTGACTGCCCTGGGATGACCGGCCCACTTTGACCGGCCTCCATTGACCGGCCCCCGTTATGTTTATAGTACTAGCCTGGTATTTACTAGCCCAGACACGACCAACCAACCATTACCAACCAGCGAGTATTGACCATCCATTACCCACCAGTGAGTACCGACCAGCCATTACCGACTAGTGAGTACCGCCAGCCATTATTGATCAATAAGTACCGACCAGCCATTACTGACCAACAATTACCGACCAGCCATTACTGACCAACGAGTACCGACCAGCCATTACGGACCAGCGAGTACCGAACAGCCGTTATCGATAAGCGAGTACCGACCAGCCATTACTCATAAGTGAATACGACCAGCCATTACCAACCAGCGAGTACCGATTAGATATTACCCACTAGCGAGTACCGACCAGCCATTACCCGCCTGCGAATACCGACCAACGAGTACCGACTAACCATTACTGACCTAGAATTCTATATGAAGGGGGGAGGGACCTTTCATCCCATCCTCAACCCTCATCCCAGGAGAGAACACTATCTCCAACACTCTCTCCCCCAAAGGCAAGCCTCATCTAAGGTAGACCACCCCACACCTCAACCTCCCGTCATCCTTCACGGTCATCTCTCTGGAGTAATAACCACTCCAACGTCCTACTCCTTTCAGGCTAAGTCATTTACATTTGTTATATGTATTTATTACCTGCTTTCATTACTATTTCATGAGATAAATACTGACTTGAGCATCGAACCCCTCAAACCGTTTGTTGGAATCTTGCAGGAAATACCGAGCCAGGCGTGCAGCTAGAGCTTGAGTTTACCTCGTTCTTATGAAGCCCACTTCATACCTGACTCTCAAGTCGTAAACAAATAGTTACACTTAGAATACAACTATAATTAATCAAAACAATTTCTATAAATATGAGGTTTTGCCTCACAAATGGCGAAGTGGACACAGATGTCAACAACAGGATTAAAGTGGGTTGGCACAAATGGAGAAAGGCAGCGGCGATACTGTGTGATAGGAAATTCCCACTAAAACTAAAGAGTAAATACTATAAGAAGGTAGTGAGGTCAGCTATGTCTTACGGGGCAGAGTGCTGGCTTGTAAGGTGTCACCAAACTCAAAAGATGAGGGTGGCGGAGATGAGAATGCTAAGGTAGATGTGCGGACACACAAGGAGGGACAGGATCCGAAATGAGGTCATTAGAAGTAAACTGGGTGTCGCCCCAATAGAAGATAAGTTGAGGGAGCAACATCTGTGGTGGTTTGGGCATGTTAGAAGGAGACCCACCACTACACATGTCAGGAGATGCAAACAACTCCACATAGCAGAAGGGAAGAGGGAGAGAGGACGACCAAAGACGAGCTGGATGGAGACAATACAACGGGATCTTACCTATCTCAACCTAAATGAAGAGATGGCTCTAGACAGAGCTGTGTGGAGGACTAGGATAGGCGTACCCGATGTAGCGGTGCATCTGTCCACTTATAAGCTCGATCTAGTGCCAGGACTCTAAGGTGTGCCTATTCCACAGTTTAGGCATATGGACTTGCGGTCCCAGGGGCGGCAATCAGGGATGTGGTATGTGGCATAGTGGGGAGTGGCCTAGATAGAAGAAAGAATATAAAATGAAGAAGCTGTGTTTCAAGTGGTTCTGGCACGCCAGGAGGAGACCATCCACTGCTCCAGTCCGGTATTCCAATTAGCTTCATACCACGCTAGGAAGAAGAGGATGAAACAAGCCAAAGGAGGAACGACTGCAGTCGTACGGCAGGACCTCACCCACCTAAACTCGTGGAAAGATGGCTTTAGATAGAGCTAGAGCTCGAGAGAGGACCAGCATAGGAGTAGTAGAGGTAGCGGCCTCACACTGCTGCTTATTCTGCTATTTATGTGCTCATAGGCATATAGGCTTATTAGGTTGTACCTATCTACCTGTACGCCTATTTGTCTACTATCGGCCTATTTGCTTATTTGTTTATTTGGCATATTTGCTTGTACTAGCTGCCTTGTAGGGAAGGTTTTGCCCCGTAGTCTCACTGAGGGGATTTTTATGCTATGGCTTACTCTTTTGCTTTCATGACCTATTGATCATAGCTCATTATTCACAGGTCTCCATGAGGCGATGAAGACTTACCTCTCAGGTTGGGAGTTCTCGGAAACAGCCTCTCTTTAGGTTGACACCCTGAAGGGGGAAGGCTGCATACATCTACCCCCCAGACCCCGCTTTTGCGGGTGCCCTTGAGGCACTGGGATTGTTGTTGTTGTTGTTGTATGAGGTTATGCCTCACAATTTGGTCATCAAAATTAGAAGAGAAGCCGACTGCACTTGGTACTCGTTATTCAACTCGGTTTTAAATATGTAAGTCTAAAAATTTTGAATTTTTATTTTCTTTTACTATATTCTTTTTCATTTCTTTTGCGGAATTTTTTTTTTTGTATTTTTTGTTGAAAATATGTTGATTTTTTTGAAGTTCTGTTTTTTGTTTTTTTTTTTTTTCCTTTCTTGAAAGTTTTCTTCTACTCTTTTTTTAATTTTTTTTTTTTGGAAATTTTTGATGCGATATTTTTGTAAATTTTATTTTCCTTTCTTGTAAAAATTCTTGTCTCGAAAATTTTTATTTTATTTATTTTTGAAAATTTTTTTTGACCTTTTTTATTCAAGAAAATTTTCTTTTATTTTTCTTTTTTTTTTAAAACGTAATTTATGAAATTCTCCTTTTTTTGTGATTGTTTTTTTTGTGTTGAAAATTTTTTGATTTATAAATTTTTTTTTGAAACTCTCTCAGTTTTTTAAAATAAAAGATTTTTTTTAAAAATTCTTTTTTTGGGTTTTTTTTTTTTTTTTTTTTTGAATTTTTCACATGTCCCGCTATGTAACCTGAATTTGTTTGAAACCTCCACCGTTTGGTAAACCCTCATCGTCGGATTATCTTGCGTGCACACGACCGTATATGAAGATGGAGCACCATGGATGTTACATTTGAAAACCGGCACACGCCCTTGTATGGAGCACCCTAGATAATCATGTGTCGATATTGATCCTTTTTTTGTTCAAAACCTCAATTGTTTGGTGCACCATTCGTCCTTAGATTATCTTGCATGCACACGTCCATATATGGAGATGGAGCGTTGTAGATGTCACATTTGAAAACCATGCACACACTCTTGTTTGGAGATGGAGCACCCCAGATAATCGCGTGTTTGTATTGACCCCTTATTCTTTGAATCCTCAACCGTTTGAGAATGATGTGGAAGCCAATTTTAATTTATAGCGGGACATGAAAGTTGATTTAAACTTGTATTTGAAATAAATATCATTTTGAACTTTTATATGACAAGAAAATCAATTTTGATTTATGTGCGACGTGAAAGTTGATTTGAGCTTGGATTTGACATAAATGTCGCTTTGAATTTGTGTATGACGTGAAAGTCAATTTGAATTTATGTGCAACGTGGAAGTCGATTTGAGCTTGTATTTGACATAAATGTCGTTTTAAATTTTGGTATGACGTGAAAGTCAGTTTGAAGTTGTGTGTGTTGTGAAAGTCGATTTGAGCATGGACTTGACATAAATGTCGTTTTAAATTTCTGTACAATGTGAAAGTCAATTTGGGTTTATGTGCAATGTGTAAGTCGATTTGAGCTTGAATTTGGCACAAATTTCGTTTTGAATTTTTGTATGACGTGAAAGTCAATCTGGATTTATGTGTGACATTAAAGTCTCTCTTTTTGAAAAAGGACGTGGAAGCCCATTTTGATTTAGGTGTGATGTGGAAGTCAATCTGAACTTGGGTTTGACATAAATGTCATTTTGAATTTGGGTATGACATGAGAGTCAATTTGGATTTATGTGTGACATAGAAGCCAATTTAGATTTGGATGTGACATGAAATTTTTTTTAAAACGAGGCGGAAATCAATTTGGATTTATGTGTGACGTAGAAGTCAATATGGATTTGGTTGTGACATAAAGTCAATTTGAGTTTGATTATAACGTGATAGGATGCAACTTCCAATTTTTTATGTTGATTTTGAAAGCGCTAAAAACACATAGCAAATGACACTTAATGTGACTGTACCTGAATACATTATGTATTTCAAGCTGCCTGCGTACCTTTAGGAAAGAAACTTTCGTTAGGGATCTGCCATCATGTAGTTCAAAGGGTGAAAAATATTTTTTTAAAAGAATAAATTTGGCCTTATACTCTTGTGGGCCAGGAGTACACATTTCTTAACCATCTTAGATTTAGTGGGGGTATTTTAGCAGTTTAACCACATACTACACCATTGGTGGCAAGGCTTTATTTCTTTGGGGTAGCACTACTTCAAGTACTTGTTGTTGGTAGGGCCAACTCGAACACCTTGAGCACTGACAATTTTGTAGGCTCCCTTTTGTATAAACTTCTTGAACCACATAAGATCCGTCCCATTTTGGTGTGAACTTGCTCCCTGATTTGCGCATGATGATGATGGGTCTTCAAACTGCTAGAACCATGTCACCAACTTGGAAGGAACGAGGCCGAACCTTTTTGTTGAAATTGTGCGACAAGCGTGCTTGGTAACACTCAAGTTGTTGCTGTGCTTGAAGCCTCTTTTCGTCCAATGCTTCCAATTCTTTCAATCATAGGCAAGTGCTGTCGTCAATTGCTAGCCCCTCTTGGAGTGCAATTCTAAGTGAAGGAATTTGTAACTCTAATGGGAGAACTTCTTCTGCTTCGTACACTAATGAATAGGGAGTTGCCTTTGTAGGAGTGCGATGGGTTGTCCGGTAGGCCAAAAGGCTTCACCTATTCTCTCGTGCCAATCCCTCTTAGACTTCGCCACGATCTTCTTTAACAAATTACAGAGAGTCTTGTTGAAAGCTTCGGCCTAATCGTTTGCAGCGGCATAGTACATCGAAGTTATATGCTGTGTGAACTTAAACTTCTCAAAAGGTTGGGATACTAAACTATTGTAGCATGATTTTCCATTAGCAGTTATAATGAACCGGGGGATGCCATAACGGTGTATGATGTGAGCTCTAATGAAATCCACCATGTTTTCTTTCTTCACTTCTCTAAGAGGAATCGCCACCGCTCAATTGGAAAAGTAGCCTGTTGCTGCCAAAATGAATGCGTGACTGGCTGAAGATTTTGGAGTGAATGGTCCAACAATGTCCACACCCCATCTCCCAAAGGGCCAGGATGCTACTGTTGGATGCAATGGCTTTGGAAGTTGGTGCAAAAAGTTTGCATGAAATTGGCAGGCATTGCACCTCTTCACATAATCCATGCAATCTTGAACCATTGTTGGCCAATAGTAACCCATCCTTTTAATACGTTCATGCAATTTAGGACTAGATAGGTGAGCACCACAAACTCCCGAATGTGCTTCCATCATTGCGTGTTGAGCTTCTTCTTTTCCAAGGCAACAATGGTGGATACCATCAAAAGCACATTGATAAAGTACCTGGTTAAGATGGCAAAATCGATTAGCGGCAGCGATGGATTTCGGTTCGATGTCGTCGGTCATCAAGAAGCTTTCCATGCTCAAGGAAATCGATAATTGGTTGTCGCCAATCATCCTCTGTGACTTCGAGTACAGATATGGCATATGCAATGATTAAATCATTATCCATGGCCTCTTCTTGAAGTGGCGGGATCACCCATTTGTTACACAATGGAATCTCAACAGACTCTTCTGCTTCCAATGCGATGGTGGTCGCAAGATTTGCAAGCGCTTCAGCCATGCCATTAGCACTTCTATGGATGCGCTTTAACTTCCTTGAGTCTAGTAGCCCCAATAGGCTTGTAGCATATCTGAAATAAGGTATTAGATCCTCTTTTCTGACTTTGAAATTACCAAGTAGTTGATCAATAACTAACTTGGAATCACCATAAATGTCCTAGTCTGTGATATCCATTTTGATTGCCATTTCCAACCCCTGTAGTAAAGCTTGATACCCTGCTACATTATTAAAGCAAGGTTCTGTAAGGACGAAGGAATAAGTTAGGATGTGTCTTTGAGGAGAAACAAACACCACTCCTGCACCTGCACCCTCAACTTGCGATGTCCCGTTAAAGTACATCTGCCATGGTGGGAATATGTTAAAGTATAACACGTCTTCATAGGGAAAGTCATCATTCAACTCCCACTCATCTGGGATAGGATGTTCTGCAAGGAAGTCTGCCAGTGCTTGCCTTTGCACCGCTTTCTGCTGAACGTACAATATGTTGTGTTGTTTGATGAGAACTGCCCACCTTGCTAATCGTCCTGACAAAACTGGCCTGGAAAGAATATACTTAATGGGATCTGCCTTTGAAACCAACCGTATCGTATGTGCCTGTATGTAATGCTTCAACTTTTGAATGGTGAAAATGAGAGCTAGACACATTTTTTTCTATAGGTGAATAGTTTAGCTCAGCGCCTACCAGAGTATGACTCAAATAGTATAATGCTCTTTCCTTTCTTTCCTCGGTTTCTTGAGTGTAGAGTGGCCCCAGAGATCATTCATGAGTAGAGGTGTAAAGAATTACGGGTTTCCCTGGAATTGGTGCCCCCAGAACTGGTGGATTCATAAGGCATATCTTTATGCTTTCGAAAGCCTTTGAACACGAATCATCCTACTCAAAAGGAGCTCCCTTCTTCATTAAGTGGCTGAAAGTCTAGCAACGACCGTCTAGATTGGCAACGAATCTTCTTATGTAAGCGATGTCCCTAAAGGCTGCGGAGCTCATTCAAGTTCCTTGGCTCTAGCATGTTCTGTATGGCGCTGAACTTGCACTAATCAATTCAATCCCTTGATGGCAGACTAAGAACCCAATGAACTTCCCGGAGGACACTCCAAAGGCACATTTTTGGGGATTCATTTTGAGGCCCACTTTTTTAAATCATTCGAAGGCAATGCGTAGATCATTGAGATGATCCCCTCTTTTCCTTGACTTCACCATAAGGTCATCGAAGCAGCATTCAACCTTCTTATGCAACAAGTCATCAATCTTTTGCATTGCACGTTGGTAGGTAGCGCAGGCATTTTTCAAACCAATGGGCATTACCTTGTAGCAATAAATACCCTTGGGTGTTCGAAATGCTGTTGCTTTTTCATCTTCTGGAGCCATTTGTAGTTGATTGTGTACAGCGGTGCAATCCATGAAGGACAAAGCCTCATGCACAGTGGTGGCATCAACCATGATCTTTGGAATTGGCAAAAGGAAAATCATCTTTTGGGCAAGCATTATTAGGGTCTCGAAAATCCACACAGACTCAGAGTTGTCCATTCTTCTCTCTCACTGGGACGATGTTCGAGATCCATTTTGGAATTTCTACTTCATGGATGAATCCTACAGAGATTATCTTATTTACCTTGGCTTCTATTTTGACCACAATATCTAGCCGAAAACACCATCCTGGTTGTTTTACAAGCTTGGCACTTTTTTGGATTTTGAGGCGATGTACTGCAATGCTTGGATCCAAACCAGGCATCTCCTTGTATGACCATGCGAAAACATCTCTGTAGTGGGAAAGAATGTCAAAGTAATCCTCTCTTCATCGGCATTGAGCTGAGCGCTTATGAAAATGGGGCGCGGCTCATCTATGGTGCCCAAGTTTAACTCCTTCAGCTCATCAACAGTTTCTTAACCTCCATCTTCTAACAATGCTAGAATTTCTGGTGCAACTGTAATTTCTTCACGAGTATCCTTATGCGAGGCCATCTCTTTAATGGTCACATGGTTAGAGAAGCATACGATAGGTTCTTCTTGGCCATCATCACCTTTTTTTGCCAATAAATCTTCCTTTGTCCTTTTGACATGCCGGTTGGGACGATCAGGCATGCTTGACTCTTTTGGTATTTTCTTGCTCCTATCCGCCTTTTGGTTGGTGAACACCACAATTCATCCTTTTGCCTTCAATACCCCACTAGCACTAACCTCAATCTCCATGGTGCATCTCATAAGTGAACGGATGATGCTTTGAACTTCATTGTCCTCATTATCATCTTGTGCTACCTTTCTTTTTTGCTTTTGTGTCGACCTTACAAGTGATTCTACCACTTGGAGCCTAGCGAAGACTGATTCCGTAGCTTTGGAGCTTGAAATTTTTTGCTTACCATTATGACTAGGTCATCCAAAGATGGGAACTTGAGTTGGACCTCTATCTAGATTTGGCTTGTTAAGCTGACATTGTCCATCCTTAGCAAAATGAGGGCAGTTGTTTTTGAGCCTACCGAAAATGGAGTCTCTTGCGCAAATTTTTCCACCTCGACTGGTGCTATGGTCACGAGATTTTCCCAACTTGTTGAAGACAGAGCTATGAGGAGGTGAAGAGGACAGACATATGCGATTAAAAGCTGTTATTCTTGGCCTGTTACCTTTATCTTTTACTTTATCATCCGACACTTCAATAGCAGTGATGTGTTAACTAGAAATCTCTTTTCCTTTTTGCTTGATGAAAATCTTAACGGGTTCTACAGGAGTAAAACCCAAACCAACTCTCGAAGGTTTTACGCATTCACCTTTCTCTTGCAGCATCCTTTGGATTGTGGCAGTTCCTCGGGACTTGAGTTCAATCAGCTCGCCTAAAGGTGGTGCGTTGGAAAAGTCATATCCACAATTGGCCATGAGCTTGTAGGCATTTGGATCAAAACCCTCCTTTGTCCGAGTGTTGGGTAAAAACTCCTTTTCCTCATTGAACCCGCGTGAGGAAAAGGTAAACCCTCGAAGAGGTGGACTAGTTACCTGCTGACGATTTGTGTAGGTAAGTGGAATCACAGCTTGGTTTTTCAAAACTTGTATGTCAGCATTGCAACATTTTCCATTTTTCATGGATCGCAGGTTTTTGCCATTATGGAACTATGCAAAAGGGGATTCGCCGTTCCTTCTTCGAAATTTTAATATGTATCGGAGCGCAGGGATCATGGATGGAACTTCTATTTTCATAGGTGTTCTTGACGTAACCGCACCTGCTAGTCTCTCTGCTTTGGTAGATCTAAAATGTGCCTGAGATGACTGATTTTCATCTAGATGACGCCGCATTCTGATTTCCCGTCAATGTTTTCCTTCGAATAGTCACGATTTCTTTTGGAGCTTCTTCAATTGGCATATCTGGCTCTTCATAGTATCAAGCATCGGCTAGGTGTGCCTCAACCTTTAAAAAGGGTTTGCAGTTGGCATCAATTCTCCTTTCACTCCCATTTCTGAAATATTTCAAGCATTGATGAAGGGTGGAAGCCACAACACCATTTTCATGGATTCGAGGCCGTCTAAGCAACAAATTGTATGATGTCTTTGAATCAATGACATGGAAGAGGGTAGTTGCAGCCATGTCTCCAACGGTAAGGTCTAAACGGATCATGCCGACTGCTCGTTGACTATTGAGATTGAAACCTTGAATCAATAGCCTACTATTTGAAAGCTCTTCAACAGAAATGCCAAGTTGTCTCATTGTAGATTTTGGCATGATGTTTATGCCTGACCTGCCATTAATCAGAATACGGTTGCCTTTCTGCTCACGAACATAGCCAGCATTGAACAAGGGGCAGTTATGAGGTTTTGAGCTAAGTAACAAGTCTTCATCTGTGAAGGATAAAGTTGCAATACATGTCGCGCACCTCTTTGATGTTTGTATCTTCCTTAATTTTAGAAGTGTAAAGGGCTAGATTCTTAAAAGCTTCGACTAGATTTGTGTGAAGTTTGTTCGGCAGTTGCAGGACATGGTGCCAACCCAGACGTGCTGGCGACTCTTGAAGAGTGGTAGGGATTTAGAATCTTTCTCTACAGATGAGAGTCATATTGATGTGTCATTGAAGGTTGCTACCTCATGAATTGGTGCTTCCTCTATCTCAGGGAGTTCTTAAATAGTCGTCGCGTTGACTGTGACTGCCCAGAAGTAATCTTTTGGAAAGAACTCCTCCAGGGTAACTAGGCTGCGTGGCTTCTGCTTCAAGAGGTCAATGGGCATTACCTCTCCCTTTTTAGCCTTTGGCTTTTTGTTCCTCACTTTTCTCTTTTGGTAGGGCTTCCTCCTGACCTGCTTCCCTGTTCAACATGGCTGAGGATGGCGATACTTCCTGGACTTCTTAGGTGTGACAAGGGTCCAACCTTCCTCGTCATCTTCAATTTGTACTTCATCCTTATTCAATTGTTCTGAACATAGAAATTCTTCCTAAACCTGAATCATCCCAGGCTCTAGACTTCCAAACTAAATGGTGCGAAAACTTTGCTTCAGTTGGGACTTCCAATTGCATGATTCGTTCTTTCAAGGTGATGCATTTTTCAATAGGGTGACTGATCACCCGATGGTACTTGTAGTACTCTGGGTCGGAGGTGCGACCTACTTCAACAGGGCGCTTTGATTCTGGAAGGGTGATGAGATTCTTCTCCAGGAGATTGTCAAACATGCCGGAAAGATCAGAGTTAAGAAAAGGATACACCTTCTGCTGCAATTCTTTCAGAGTTGGCTGCCTTCACTCAGTTTTTCTTGGTAGGGGGACCTTCTTCTCTTCAACTCCTTTAGGCTTGCTGCAAATTCGGACCGGTTAGGCTTAGCTGACTTTTCGATCTTCTTTACTTCTCTGTGGTCCGTTTTAACATTAGGGATCCAAGAGACCTTGCCACTATGATTAGCCAAGTTCACCTCGATATCATGCACACGAGTTGCTAACTCCTCAAAAATCCTAGGCTTCAGCGCTTGCAAGATGTAGGACAATTCCAACTTCATACCTTGGGTGCACATCTCCATTGCCAAACGTTCTGAAAAACAGTCCCTACAATCCAGGCACAGAGCACCCTAGCGCTGAATGTAGTCAATCACTGGTTCATCCTTCCACTGCTTTGTGTTCATGAGTTCTACCATAGAGGCAGTGCGATGAGTATTGTAAAACCTGTTGAGGAACTCACTTTCCATATGCTCCCAACTATCAATGGATTCTGACTCAAGATCGGTGTACCAATCAAAAGCAGTATCTTTGAGGGAACGCACAAATTGCTTCACAAATAGGTCACTGTCAGTGCCGACGTTGCTGCACGTCTCCACAAAATGAGCAATGTGTTGGCGAGGGTTACCCGTCCCGTCAAACTGCTGGAATTTCGGTGGTTGATAACCGGTAGGCATCCTAAGGCTGTCATTCCTTCGAGTGTATGGCTTCTGATAGCGGTGCTTGCCATAAGAAGTACCACCCATGTGAGCTTTGACAGTGTTGGCAATCAACTCTTGAATCTGTTGGATTGATAAGGCAGTGAGCTATGTAGACTCTGGAGTTGATGAGGGTTTTGCGGAAACAGTAAGCTTTGGAGGATTTGCTGATGCTTCTTCGTCACTAGAATCTAAACTGTCATTATCAACAACAGGCTTTCTAATTTTTTTCTCAGATTCATTCTCAGAAGTTTTACTGTGCAAAGCAGCAATTTGGAGGCTTTGTTCATGGAGTTGTGCATCTTTCTTGCTTACAACTCTACCGAGATTTTCCACCTTCTCTTGCAACTTGGCCAGTTGCTCCTCCATAGGGACGGCGCTAGTTACCATTACGGGCAATCCAGCTGACCCAGCAGATTCAATGATTTTTCTTTAAAGCGAAACAGGAGACGAACCACCACTATCTTCCCCATCCATTGGCTTGCCGAGTGGTTGGAATGTTGGATTGATATGAGCGGACATACTTCTTGCACCAACACCTTGGATTTTCGGGTCTTGGCGGGATCCAAAGACGGGTGACTCGTGACGGGCAGTTAAACCACTAGAAGGTGTCTTGGAAGAGAGGAGAGCTTCAATAAATTTTGACTTACTCCTTGTTGTGACTCTAATTCAAAGGTTGCCAGCTTTAGGAGTGGTAGAGATAGACTTGCAAGCCTCAATTCTTCAGATTTTTTGTGAATTTTTAGATGTGTTCTTCTTTGATGACATTCGGATTCTTGGAGAAAGAGATGGAAGGCAGAGAAAGTCCCACCGAGCGTGCCAAATTTGTAAACACAAATTTCTGATAAATCAAAAATTGCAACTACAAAATAAACTACTTTTTATTTCTTCAGAAAAAATGCAGGTACAATCTCTATATACGTATATCAATTATAAATACGACAAATCCTCTAATTCGGTCTCCTTGAACTTGTCTTCGTTGAACACCTATGATGAACTTGATTTCTTGATGAGGGCACAAGGCTTAATCTCAATCAAGATATTTCTTCTTCAATGTAGTGGGTCAGAGCTTGATCTCTAATTTGAAGAAAGGTTTTCTTTTGGGTTTTTGAGGTTTTAGTTGAGAGAATTTAAGAAACTCTAAAGTCTTGCCTTTTCTCTTTTTTTTTTTTTTTTTATATTTTGGGATCCTTTCAAATGAAGGACGGTTGCTCTATTTATAGAGAAAACCATCCCTTAAGGTTTTTTAATTTAATTTTATTATTATTATTTTCTAATTATATTAATTTATTTTTGGGGTTAAATTGAATACAGTCAACTGAATTTAATTTATTGACTCAAAGAAAATTTATAAGAGATAAAATTTAATTGTCTACACTAACAAAAAAGAGGAAGATAACATTAATATTTGGAAAAACTTAAAAATAACAATTTGAACTTTTAAAAATTTATCAAAGTTAACTTTAAAGTAAAAGAAAGATGAAAGTCAAGAACAAAACACAAGAAAAATAACAAAATAACACAAACTTAACAAAAAAAACCAATTTTAAGGGGGGTGCTGTACGAATTTTTCAAGTAAAAAGAACTTTACAAATAAAATCAAGTGAATGCAATAAATGAAATAAAAGAAATTTCTTCTTCAAACTTAAACAAAACAAAAAACTTCAAATTAGTACCAAAACTAGTTGGTATCGATATTACTCAAATAAGAACAATCCCTGGCAACGGGGCCAAAAACTTGATGCTGCTTGGTGTATGTTTAGCAAGCGCACTAAGTCGTATCAAATAATATAGAATGACTAGAGTATCGTCCCATGAAGATTGTTATTGAATGAGTACCGAAATTAGTGGTGTCAGCATTATTTGAATGACCAAAATTTGAGGTTTTTGATAAGAAATAAAACAAAATAAAAAAGAACAAAAAATAGTTACTGACTGATTTAATAAAATTCAAGGCATCCGATTTCACCTAGTTGCATCAATATACCTTTCTATTCTCGATATTCAAGTTGTTATTACATGTTGATGGTCGAAAACCCTAATTTACTGAACATTCTCTCAAGAGTAGCATTTAGCATGTTCTTTTACATATTGACTCATCAATCTCCTGCTTGAATTTAAATAAGAAAAGAGTTTTCAAGATCCATTGTTTTCCCTTAAGACCACACAAATCACGTTAATCTATCTCCAGCATTCACTCAATTTGTGGTGTTTATCACTTTAGCATTTATTATAAATCTCTTCTCGAATTAGCATTTATTATAAATCTCTTCTCGAACTCATTATGAATCATTATCGGCTTTGAATGGTGATCAAGTATTCAAAACTCATGAATAACAATGACAAACACTCAAACAGCGCAATAAACAAACTTTGAATACGTTGAATTAGAAAAGAGTGTATATTACAACTTCGGCTACGTCGTAGCCTTGGAGAAACAAAATTAATTCATGATAGGCATAATATAAAGCATATGAACATTAAAGAAGAAAATGATAGAAAGAACTTAAAAATGCAACATTACAAACCGAACTTCTTCTTCCTTCCTTCTTCTTTTTTCTCTCAGTTTTCCTCCCGTTCTCTCTACTTTCTATTTGATTTTTGCTGATAGAATGATGCCTAAAGACTTCCCAAACACCCCTAGTGTTTAAGGTTGCATATCTAAACAATAAAAAAATTACACAAGCTTTGCTCCCATTTATTCATGTTGCCACCCATTGCTGCCCAAAATTGAGAATTGCAACAAATTGTACATGTTCTTGTTGTTTCCTTGCTTAGCCATGTGAAATTGATGTGTTTTGGCCATTTTTTTACCTTTTTTTTTTTTATGCATCTTGCATTCATTTAGTGATGTTGATGATAAAACCTAGCAAGATTTAGCATAAAATGAGCATTTTGCAAGAAAATAACGATAGAAGTGAAAAGGAGCAAAAGCGAGCAAAAGCAATAAAAGTTTGATGTAAAATAGTTTAAAAATGAACCTAAATGATATGAATAATTATATACTAAATTAGACTTATTACTTTATATATTGAAAACTAGAAAAAACACATATACGCCTTAAAATTGGAGTTACAGGCAATTTCATACATTAACTAAAATACCAACCAAGGTAGAGGTTAAACTAACAATGGTACAGAGTAACCATTTCTTGATAAATGGAAAATAACGAAGGCACAATAACTCGTTCATGTAAAATTTGAATTAAAAATAACTACAAACATCGACAACTTCGTAGTTGTCAAACTAGAAAATTACACAAAAAAACAACAAAGTAATATTCATTCATCACCCCAGCAAATAAAACGATGTATTTCATAAATATCTACAAATGATCTAAAATACACAAAACTTGGAGTAGAAAGAAAAGGGGAGGAGAAGAGAAATATAATCAGAAGCTAGCACACCTAATATACATTTTAGCATTTACACATACATAAACCTTGCTGGCGTTGACAAAAAGTATATGATATATTTGGTGTCCTAAGCCTAGTCAAAATGTAATCCCTGAGATAAAATAGGAGAACCACAAGGATGCAACGAACTTCAACATGTATGAAGATGCAGTCACTCTCAGTAATTGCGAGAGCATATCACAAGGAGTGTTCCATGATCGGGTCATGTAAAATAGTAGATGTAAACTCTGAATTTAGTCCAAAAACCAAATAGGAACCTGTCACCATAAAACTAGTTAAGTTAATATTTCTTTGACCATCTAGATAACAGATATTGAAAAATATATTTTTGACCAAAGATGATGAATTGGAATCCCTGTTGTCCCCTAAAGTCCATAAGGAAAGGGCTAAACCGTGCAAAGCAACTAAGCATAATCACCCATCCACGTAAACAATACCTAAGGATTGGCTACTAATAGCTTCTTTGCGGATATCAGGTGGTAAAAATAGAAGGGTGGCTGAACTTTTTACTATATCCCACGACACTCTGTATGCATAAAAAATAGGGAGAATTTGGGGTAAAATATTTGCTACGCTCTGATAACTAATATAGTACATCGTTGTCGAACACAGGCCTAGCAAAAGCCACTGTACTACCATCTGTATTAATATCAGCTTGGTATCTCTAAGCCCCTTGGTCAAAATAAAAAACCAAACGCCACTCCCTCTCGTTAAGAACGTGGGCCACAAAGTGATTAAAACTCATCCTCTTGCAGTGACAGTAGCCGATGGAAATTCAGTGATGACTCAGAATAAGTGTCAAGGATTTCAATGGACTATGCAAGATCACAAGTTTGGCAATGACTTTAGGATCTTGCCATTAGGTGGATGCGATATGGTGCTTGGAGTTGACTGGATGAGATCCTACAGTCCAGTATTGTTCAATTTTGCTAAGTTGACAGTTTCTTTTGACATTCAAGGCTCCAAGGTGTCGTTGCAAGGTGTGGCTGATCAAGCTCAATTGCAAATGGTTAAAGGAAAGAAGTTGGAGAAAGGACTTATAAAAAGTGCTTATCAATGGATTGGGCAATTGCTTGCTATATCCCTAACTGAGCTTGTGAAGGTCTCCCGACCTGAAGTGCAAGACATAATTGAGGACTTTGAGGATTTGTTTGAATAGCCCAAGCTACTCCCTCCTAAAAGAATTCTTGATCATGCCATTCCCCTCAAAACTGATGCTAAACTAGTGAAACTTAGACCGTACAAGTACGCACATGCTCAAAAGGCTGAGATTGAGAAGCAAGTTGATGAATTGCTCAAGACAAGTTTCATAAGGCAAAGCCATAGCCCTTTTGCCTCTCCGGTCATCCTTGTTAAGAAGAAAGATGGCTCAGCAAGAATGTGTATTTATTATAGGCTGCTCAATTCGATGACAGTAAAAGATAAGTTTCCCATACCAGTTATAGATGATCTGCTTGATGAGTTGTATGGAGCACATATCTTCACCAAGCTTTATTTGATGCAAGGGTATCACCAAATCAGAGTGTTGGAGCAAGATATATATAAGACTGCATTCAAGACACACCATGGGCATTTTGAGTTTGTGATAATGCCATTTGGATTGACCAATGCCCCAGCTACTTTCCAAGCTCTCATGAATGATGTTTTCAAACCATTCTTGAGGAAATTTGTGTTGGTGTTCTTTGATGGCATTCGTATTTACAGCTCGCCCTTTCAGGACCATTTGAAACATTTGAGAGAGGTGTTCATGATCATACGCAAGCACAAGTTGTATGCAAAATTGGCTAAGTGTTCTTTTGCTCAGTCACACTTAGAATACTTGGGCCATGTGATATCTTATGATGGTGTCTCAACTGATCCTTCAAAAGTTCAAGCTATGAGGGAGTGGCCAATTTCGGTTACTCTAAAACAATTGAGGGGATTTTTGGGGTTGGCAGGTTATTACCGCAAGTTTGTAGCCAAGTATGAGGCTATAGCCAAGCCTCTAACCGATCTATTGAAGAAATATTCTTTTAGATGGACTGATGAAGCTCAGTTGGCTTTTGAAACCTTGAAGACTACAATGTGTCAAGCTCCGATACTAGCAATGCCGGATTCCTCTCTGGCATTTGTTTTAGAAACTGATGCTTATGGGAATGGGATTGGTGCAGTTCTATCTTAGAGGGGAAGACCTATAGCTTATCTCAGCCAAGCATTAAGGTCCAAATATCAAGCCTTGTCGACATATGAAAAAGACTATCTTGCTATCTTGCTCGTAGTACAAATGTGGGGACATTATCTGGATGGCATCATTTTACAATCAAGACTGATCATCAAAGCCTAAAACATCTTTTAGAATAGAAAATTGCTAAAAGAATTCAGAGGAAAGGGTTAAGGAAAATGTTGGGCCTTGATTAATTTTGAGTACAAGAAAGGGAAGGAAAATGTTGCGGCAGATGCTCTGTCACGTAGGTTGGAGGACTGTAAGCAGGGCTCGTGTGGGGCTCTTTCAATGGTCAGACCTGTTTGGGTGGAAGAGGTTCATCAGTCCTATGAGGGAAATCTTTTTGCGCAAGAATGCATAGCAGCTGCTAGCATTGGCAGGACAACAAACATTGCTCCAGGTGCAGTATCGGGTACAGATTCTGAAGCTGACATTTCTGTGACTCAGGGCCTTAGCAGAATCAAAGGGAAGCTGTACATTGGAAACACTACTGGCCTTAGACATCAGATTATCAGTATTTCACATGATTCTTCTTGGGGAGGTCACTCTGGAGTTGAAGGGACCTACCAAAGGATCAAATATCATTTCAGTTGGCCGAGAATGAAGAAGGCTATGTCTGAATTTGTGCAATGCTGTGAAGTATATCAGCAAACTAAGCTGGGGGGTCATAGATATCAGGGTCTCCTTCAACCTTGACCTGTCCCAGATGGTGTATGGCAAAACATCAGCATGGATTTCATCGAAGGGCTGCCCAAGAGGGGAAAGAGTTGATATGGGTTGTAGTTGATCGGTTCACCAAGTTCAGCCATTTCATTGCTTTGTCCCGTCCTATAACGGCTGAGAAACTAGCTCATGTGTTCCTTGACTACATTTATAAGCTCCATGGGCTGCCTCAATCTATAATTTCTGATGGGGACAAGCTATTCACTGGCCATTTTTGGAAAGAGTTGTTCAGTCTGCTTGGGATTTCCTTAGCCCTTAGTTCATCTTATCACCCACAAACCGATGGACAAACTGAAAGGGTTAATCAATGTATTGAACAATTTATTAGAAGTATGGTGTTTAACCGTCCCAAGGTGTGGGGAAAGTGGCTATCATTGGCTGAGTATTGGTACAATACTCACTTCCATGCTTCTCTTGGAACTACTCCACTCAAAGCCTTTTATGGATATGAACCTCCATCTCCCTTTGTGTTGCGAGGCATTGTTTCCCATGTAAGAGTGTACCAATGGCTGGTGGAGTTACAACACGAGCAAATGCAGCTGCAAATGTTGATGTGAATGCTACTGATGCTGCTGTTGCTGGCACAAATTCCGGAGCAAATACTGAGGTCAATCAATTTGAACAATTGTGGCTTCAAATGGATGAGATGTTTACCAAAATGCAGCAGACGCATGATCAGAAGCATGCTGAAAAATTAGATCAGCATTCTCAGCAAATTGAGGTAAAATCCAAGGATTGTAGTAGTAAATCACAAGGCAAAATTTTCCTTCAGGAGTTGAAGTTTTGTCAGCTGCCAGTCAGCACAATCAACCTCTAGAGGTTATGCAAACGCAGATATCTGGTGCAGCTGTTGGACAATTCGATCCTCTAGATCCGAAGCAACCTCAGGCCTCAGGAGCAAGTGATGGCACTGCCAGTAGTAGAGCTAGTGGATTCAAGTAGCTAAGAATTGCAATTGAATCGTTAGATGGTCAACAGCCTCAGTCTTGGATAAGGAGATGCAAAGGTACTTTCATTCATGTGACATTAGTGAGGCAGAGAAGGTAGAATTAGCTGTTGTTTATCTCTAGAGAGATCAAGAGGCATGGCTTTATAGCCTTATGTGCAGCAATCCTTCATTGTCATAGTCTAAATTTGAGGAGGAACTATGTGAGAGATACGAGGATAAAGATTTAATTAATATTGTGGATAACTTCAACAAGGTCGTGCAAACTACATCTGTGAGAGAATACATGACAAGGTTTGAGAATTTGAGAGCAAGAATGATCTCGGTCTATCCTAATGCGAGTGAGGCTTACTATGTCTTGAGTTTTATCAGTGGCTTAAAACCAAAAATTAAGAACCTTGTCAAGGCCTTGAGTCCTAGATCACTATCTAAAGCTTGTTCCAAAGCCAAGTTATTTGAGTCCACTGTATTAACAGCATCAGATGGGTAGAGAAGCAGAAGTGACCAAGGCTCTTATCAGCAGTAGAATATGCCTACAAGGTCTAAGCATTTGAATGTGAAAGAAAAGAAGGCTCAAAGATTGTGCTTCAAATGTAAGCAACGTTACTTCTTCGGACATAAGTGTAATCCCGAGCTCTAAGTGTAATCCCAAGCTCCTTATGTCAGCAAGAAGAGTAGAGGCAGATGAGGATACTGAAGAGGAAGAATTGGAAGCTGGATTGACTGAACAAGAACAAGAATTTCAGGACGAACTAGTGGATGATGAAATGGAGATCTCTGTGAAATCTTTAACTGGGAATGGATGTGATAATACTATAATGATCAAGGGAGAGGCAGGATGCAAATCCATTTTGATCTTGATCGACAGTGGTAGTACTCAGAGCTTTATTGATCCTAAGGTCAGGAGGAAAGTGGGACATGAAGTGATTAAAACAAGTCCACTAGATGTAATTATGGCAGATGGGAATTCTATATTCACTCAAACCAAATGCCAAGGATTGAGTTGGCAAATGCAGAATCATAAATTTGTGTATGACTTTAGGATCCTACAATTGGGAGGCTTTGACATGGTTCTTAGTGTTGATTGGATGAAGACTTTCAGCCCATTGATCTTTGATTTCTCTCAATTGATAGTTTCTTTTGAAATGCAAGGAGCTACTATCCAATTGTCGGGGATTATGGAACAGGCTCAATTGCAATTGTTGAATGGCAAAAAGCTGGAAGAAGGGATCAAGAAGGGATCTTATTAGTGGATCGAGCAATTTTTCTCTATAGAACATTCTGACGCTCAGGTGCATTCACATCCAGAAATTGGCACATTGATTGAAGAATACAAGGACTTGTTCGAATAGCAAGATGCAATACCACTAAAGTCTAATTCAGATCCAGCGAACTTGAGACCATATAAATATCCTCACTCTCAGAAGACTGGGATAGAAAAACAAGTTGAAGAGCTGCTGAAGACTTGTTTCATTCGACAGAGCCACAGCCCTTTTGCCTCTCTAGTTATATTGGTCAAGAAGAAGGATGGAACGACTAGAATGTTTATTGATTATAGGAAACTAAAGTCGCTTATAGTCAAGGCCAAGTTTCTCATCCCAATTATTAATGATCTTCTAGATGAACTTCATGGTCCACACTTCTTCTCTAAGCTGGATCTGTGACAAGGATATTATCGAAACAGAGTTTTGGAGCAAGACATATATAAGACTGCTTTTAGAACTCACCATGGACATTATGAGTTTGTGGGTGATGGCTTTTGATTTGACAAATGCTCTAGCTACATTCATGCTTTGTTGAACGACGTGTTTAAGGCATTCTTGAGGAATTTTGTACTTGTTTTCTTCGATGACATTCTGATTTACAGTGCAACATTTGAGGATCATGTGGCTCATTTGAGGAAGGTATTTAGTGTGATGCGCAGCCATAAGCTTTATGCTAAGCTATCCAAGTGCTCCTTTTCTCAGTCACAGTTGAGCATTTAGGCCATATCATTTCCTATGGAGGAGTATCCACAGATCCTTCAAAAGTTCAAGCTATGAGAGAATGGCCAACACCTGTTACACTGAAGCAATTAAAGGGATTTTTGGGCTTGATTGGATATTATAGAATGTTTGTAGCCGGATATGGAGTCATTGCCAAGCCATTAACTGAACTTTTGAAGAAAGATGCTTTTTAATGGTTTGAAGCAGCTCAAGAAGCCTTTGAATCTTAAAACGCAGTAATGTGTGCGGCACAAATTTTGGCTGTGCCTGATTTCAGTGAAGATTTTGTGTTGAAGACTGATGCTTATGGAAAGGGAATTAGAGAAATCTTATCCCAGAATGGAAGACCAATGGCTTATCTTAGTCTGGCTCTAAGTTTAAAACACTTGGAGCTGTCTATATATGAGAAAGAGTACCTTGCTATCCTCTTGGCTGTTAAGAAATGGACACATTACTTGGAAGGCCATCATTTTATCGTCACAACTGACCACCAGAGCCTCAAATACTTAATAGAGTAGAAAACTGGAACGATAGTCTAATGCAAAGGCTTTATGAAGATGCTTGGTCTGGATTATTCAATTGAATACTTAAAGGTAAAATAGACTCTTGCTGCTGATGCTATATCTTACAGAATGGAAGAGACTGAATCTGGTTTTTGTGGAGCTGTGTCAGTTGTATTACCAGCTTGGATGGAAGAAGTCTACAGATCTTATGAATAGGATAGCTTGCTCAAGAGTGTATAATAGATTTTAGCATAAGTAAGGCCATCCCTACTGCATCAGATGCTGAAATTTTTGTGGCAAAGGGAATCTTAGATTGAAAGGGAAGTTGTATATTGGATCATCCCCTAATTTGAGGAGACAGATCATGAAGGCTTCTCATGACTTAGCTTAGGGAGGTCACTCTGGCATAGAAGAAACCTACCAAAGGATCAAGAGTTATTTCAGCTGGACTGGTATGAAAAAGGATGTGATAGAGTTTGTTCAATCTTATTAAGCATGTTAGCAGACAAAGCCTGATCGTAAGAAGTATCGAGGTTTGCTCTAGCCTCTTCCGATCCCCGATTATGCATGACAACGTATAAGCATGGACTTCATTGAGGGGTTGCCTAAATCTGAGTGTAAGGAAGTTATATGGGTGGTTGTGGATCATTTCACCAAATTCAGCCATTTTGTTGCCTTGGGCCGTCCTATTACAGCAAAAAAGCTTCCCAAAGTCTTCTTAGACAGCATCTAAAGGCTTCATGGGCTGCCACACTCCATAATTTCTGATCATGATAGGCTCTTTACAAGGCACTTTTGGCTCGAGTTGTTCCTTCTCTTGGGTACTACCTTGGCTTTGAGTTCTTCTGGTCATCCCCAGACTGACGGACAAACAGAGAGGGTTAATTAGTGTATGGAGCAATACTTGAAGAGCATGACCTTCTGTCATCCTAAGGAATGGGGTAAATGGTTCTCTTTGGTACAATATTGGTATAACACACATGCTTATTCTACTCTGGGCACTACTCCCTTCAAAGCATTGTATGGGTATGATCTTCCTTCTCCTTTGGTATTGCAAAGGATCACTACTTCAGTGTAGGACATGTTTGATCTCTTGCTCCAGAGAAGACAATTAGTGCAGCTTCTCAAAGATAATCTACACTTGACTCATGCAAGAGTGAAATATTATCCTGACAAAAAGTGTTCAGACAAGTCCTTTGAAATTGGAGATTTGGTGTATTTGAAGATACAATCTTACAGGCATTCCACAGTGGCAGTGCACAAGAATGTAAAACTCCGAGCCCAATACTTTAGTCCTTGCAAAATTCTTGAAAATCTGGGAAAGGTTGCTTGTATATAGTAGCTACCACCTGATTCATATGGTCATCTGGTGTTTCATGTCTCCCTTTTGAAGAAGTATGTGGAAAAAAGGAAGTCTCGTTCTTCTAACCCACCAGAAATTGGTTATAGTTGAGCTCTTTTGCAGGTTCTTGCTGTAATTTGGATTCTCGGATGATTCAGCAGTCAGGGAAGCAGATTGAAGAAGTCCCGATGCTGTGAAGTAATTTGGCTGAAGAAGATTCAACTTGGGAATAGTTGAAATTCCTACAAAGTCAATTTTCTTGTTTTCAATCTTGAGACAAGAATGTTTTTAAAGGGGAAGCATTTTTATGATCCTAGATTTCATTGAATTGATCAAGTGCTGCATTTTCTGGTTTGATTGGCCGTAGGAGTTTCAAATGTTGTTTTGGCGCCAAATTCAGTTGTTAGTGAATAAGGGGTGGTTAAGCTTGTGTCTAGGTTCTTCGTATCTCTAGATATTTTCCTCTTTTATCAGTTAATACATGATTGTATAAGCAGCAATCTAGCTTGTACTTTGAAAGGTATTGGAATGATAATTGATCTCTTCTCTTCTCAACCCTAAATTCACTCTAGTTCCTCATCTCTTTCACTTCGTTCTCATCTTATACTCTTTTATCCTTAGGTTAAGATTTAAGATTGGTCTTGAACCTTAACATTATCTCCCTCGAGGCTTGCCTCATGCAAAAAGGTGCGTTGCGCTTTGCTCCAAAATGGCATCGTCCTAACTCCCTCGAGTTTGAGTGTAAACAATACCCTCCTCATGCAGCAAAGGCCATTTTGAGGCCTAATCAGCACTCAAAGTAGGTGTACAAGGGACGGTTCCCATTGCTGGGGATCAATGTTCTCCTCGGCCTCCTATAGTGTATGAGATTAGGTCGCAATCCAATACATCGTGTGCTCAAGATTATACCTTGAGGATTGGGCATGTTAAGTTGGCCCAACAGCCTATTGATGGGGGTTTTCCCTTAGGCATGCCCCAGACATAAGGGTGTCTATATGTTGTGGCCAATCAACCAGTTGGCCACATGGACAAGGGGGATATAATCTTCTATATGTAGGATAACATTTGTTTCCCCGTTTGTTTGTCATGGCAGCTCGGAGGTATCTGGTTGATCCCCCTCATGATCCTCAACCACTTAAGGGGCAATGCCAGGTCCCTAACCAGGCAATGAACCTACCCCTCCTCGACCAATTGACCGCTCACATAGAAAGTATGTCTGGGCCAGGCCTTAGGAGGGTCAATAGACTCCTCTACATTAAGCCATACCCTGACTTCATTGACAGGGACCACCCATTCCCTCGAGGATATAAGATCTCTGAATTCAATCTCCTCTTATGAGAGGGGAACATACCTACTCTCAAGCATTTGGCAAGATTCAATTGCTAATGTAGAGGGGCAAATCCGTACCTAAAGCTAAGCTTATTCTTTAGTTTGTTAACAAGGACTACCTTCCAATCATACATAAGTTCACCACCTAGCTCAATTTTCAGTTGGGATGACATGGCTAGCCAATTTCAAGCCGTATTTTCAAAGATGGAACTAGGAACTTCCTTGTCCGACTTGGATCAAATGAGACAGAAGCCAGGAAAATATTCAGAAGTCTGTATCAACTGAATCTAGAGGGCCTAAGTGTACGGTGGCTCTCCTTGAAGTGGAATACACTAAGCTGGCCTTAATCGCTTAGGTATCTAATTCCAGCAAAATTTAAGGGATCATATTTCTCCACTCTTCTACAGTTAGCATAATGTGCAGCTAGATACTACGCTCTCTTGAAAGAAGAAAACCTCAAGAAAAATAGCGTGTATGGAACCCACATGCACGAGTTGATTGACAAGGAAGAAACTCCTTATGAAATTGATGTTTCTAAGTACGTCAAAGGACCTCTTACGATTTATAATTCTCTGGTAAAAGAGAATATCAAAGCCAGGAAGTCAAACCGGTCCTAACACTTGAGAGAGTACTCATTTGACCTCTCAAGAGTTGACACTATATTTAATTTGCTTGAGGCAAATAATAAACTTAAGGTTGGTGGGAAACCTAGGGAACTTGATCCCAATTCACTTAAAGAGAAGGTTTATTATAAGTGGCATGATTCATTCCCCCACTCAAGCAACAACTATGTAATCTTTGGAAATGTAGTCCAGGACATCGTTGAAGCAAGGGAACTCATCTTCTATGAAGCAGGGCAAATGGGTGTTAACAAGGACCCATTCCATGGAGCCCTGCTGCTTAAGGAGTAAAATTCTTTATGAGATATTAACCTCTTAAGACAATTGATGGGGGTAGAAAGGATCGAGCTCAAGGGACTTCCTAGTAGGCTTCAAGAAAGGTGGTTCTAAAGCACGAGGTAGGTATTCGATACGCAATCAAGGAGCACGGGTCTCAAGTATATGCAAATGAACGTGGGGCATTTAGAAGGGACCCTGGTTCATTACACGGATGCGGGGCTTCTAGAAAGATGCTCGAGCATAGGCTTTCAGGGCACGATCATTGCCCATTTTGCATGCCAAAGAAGCATTGAGGCAGACATGGGAAGGATATGCCAAGATTGTAGGATGTAGTAGTTATTTAGTTTTTCTATATATGAGAGACCACGTTGTAGTTGTAAAGTGTGCAACATGACCGTACAAACGTTTTTAAGTTTCCTTTCATGTCACACTTGTGCTTCTTAGGTGGGAGTAGTGTAATTTGGCCTAGTTTAGGTAAAATAGCTTGCTTTGTACATGTTTTCTTCCAATGCAATACAAAATTTTAAGTCTTAGGTATAAACTTGTCATTTTAATCTTTTCCCACCAATTGGCAAGTTAACAGTTGAGGCCTTGATTTAACGCTTTGACGGCCAAGGCTTGACCTTGATTGCATTGGTCTTAATATTGTATCACTGGTTAATACTTGGGTTTGAGTTATTGTTTGAAGGCTTTGACGGCCAAGGCTTGATCTTAATTGCATTGATCCTTATCCGCTAACCCAAATACACTTGCTCCATCTAAATCTTTTCAAACTCTAACTCATTCTTGTTATTACAAATCAAGGGTGCCAGGCCTAATAATTTCATTGACTTGGGCTTGTAAGTGTTGGGAAATTTTAATTTTTTAAACTAAATTTTACCTAAATTGGCTAGATCAGGTATAGTGTAAACAATTTTAAAATTCTTTAACTTTAAATTTGAAGGACCTCTTTTTTAATATATACATAACAAATATGGAATATCCAAGCATAATAAATGTTAAATTAAGAGTATAAATAAAAGCGCTAAAATTAAAGGAAAGCTTAAAAGAAAAGAATAAGTAATACATAGATTGTAGACAACCATTGTTGCCCAGGAAGAATTGTCAAGACCGTGAAGTCTTCTCCGCAATGACCTTTTGACATAAGGAGTGTGGGCTCCAAAAATATTTACTAGGAAGACTGTCAAAGAGAAATTCCTCCTATTTAGATTCTAAACATAATTTCCAAGCCCCCTATTTATAATAAGCTATTGGGTAGAAAGTATTGTATTTCGTTGATGTAGGTTTCCTTAAAACAAAGAAAAATTGCACTTAAAACCATTAGCAACGGCCCGCGCATTACCCAACCAAAACGCGTGTAAAATAACATTCAACAACAATGTGTCATTCCTATATTGGCAAGTAGCGTTGCACGGGGATAGCAGCCACGCCTTGACATGCAGCATCTCGTCGTTCCTCCATCTCGCTTCGCCCAGATACTACCCGCTACGTGACATGTGGTGATGCAAGGATTGTGGTCTATGCATTGCGATTCCCCCTTTTTCTTTGAATTCCAACATGTATATATTCATCTTATAAATATTATTTGGTAAAGGAAATTTATTAATCTTATGAATAAATAATTCATGTAATGAACTTTGTTAAGCAAAATAAATTTATTCCTTTCTTGACTAAATTATTCATGGCATGAATTCGTTTTAAAATCTTTTAACTGGTGCACTTCTAGAGGCTTGTAAAGGGACCTTAGGGACAGCTTAATTCTAACTCTAAATGAGTCAAATCTAATTATCAACACTTAGATAACATTAATTACCAATTAGTAATGCTTAATTCCACTAAATAAATATTAATACACTCTAGAATTAAATATAAGGGAAACTATTACTTAGGTACCCCGAGGTTTGAGCATTTTTCACTTAGATACTATGTTATTTTAATATATACAATGGGGTATTATGAGGTTTGAAATATTTTATCATTTAGGTACCCTATGATGGAATTTGATAAAGTGTGTGTGTGTGTGTGTGTAAGCTAGTGCCAATATTTTCATAAACAATTCAACAAATTATGCTAAAGTATTCATTGAATATTGATGTAGACCACCTAAATGTTACCATAATTATGTGTCATTTTCTCATTTTTGGCAAAAAAAATCATCAAATTATAAAAAGATAGTTATATATTACTGAAATCATGTTTAATTTTAGCATCTTCTAACGAAAATCTATCGAATATTTGGCAAGAGGGTACCTGATTGATAGAATTTTAAAACTTTAGGGTATCTAAGTGATAAAATATCTAAAACGCAAGGTACTTCATTGTATATATTGAAATATCAGGATATCTAAGTGATAAATGCTCAAACCTATGGGTACCTAATTGATAATTTTCCCAAATATAATTATTTAATATTTCCCAAATGGCTTTTATTATTGCGATTAACCGCTCTATTAGATATCCATGAGAAAATTAACTTTCATTGCTATCGTTATCCTTCTCACATCATTCACCACAGTCCCTGACTCAACTTTCTCGAACACTTAAATAATAAAAAACACTGTACTAATTCCAAATGTCAAGCACATGGAATATTTTGGCCAATGATTCTAGAATCTATTTGATATTTGCGAATCAACTAAGGAGACATCTTTATCTGCGTAAGAAACTATATGTTCCATGTAAAACACCTATTCCTTCGACACTTCATGTCGTTATCCAATGCAAGTAAGATTTAAGTCACGTGTTGAGGCTGCTCCTTTTAGCATATCAAAGCAACGAAGATTCCATGCATGAGTTTAGACTTTTTTCTGGATTTCAAGTCATCGTCTTATTTTATTAGTTATTTTTGCTGGCCGTAAAGAGACAAATAATATAGGTGTTCCTACTCAGTGTTCCAATCATATATGCAACACCAATATAATACCCTTGGATCCCTTTCCACATGATCAAGATGGGTCATCTAAAGTATTATATTGTAGTCTTATCAGACAACTTGTCCAAACTCATTACCAACTACAAACATATACTTTGACAGCATAGCATTAATTTAGTTTGAGTCCATCCGTGGCTCAAATTCATTGATCACTTCAACCAAAGTTGAAATATCATCATGGACTAGGTCCATCTCATGAAATGTTTTAGAAAACAATCACATGTACATTTGACTCGTAAAAGATAATCAGACAATAAATAAATAAAATATTTTTATAGTTAAAACTAACTAATTGCGTTTCTTAGGACACCTATTCCAACAATTTCCTATGGATCTGTTAACTGATTATAAATTTATCAATACCGATGTTTCACTATCGCATTCTTTTGCTCACATGCTTTGATCTTTTAAGAACCATTTGAGTCAACTAGTCCACTCAACAATTTTGTAGCTGTCAAATACCCGACTTCCATAGTGAACTAAGCAATACAAGACTGATTTACTTTTCACTATCTAATGACTCCCACTACAAGGGTAGACAAGGATTTTTGACATTAAACATCTAAACACCTTTTTAAAGCAAGCAACCCATGACAAATGCAACATCCTTTCTTAGAATTCCACTAAAGCTTGATCTTAAGGCCATAGTGTGCTTATCTTGGTTCTTTCATTTTGAATAACTGGACAACTAAATGTTAATAGCCCATAACAATTTTACACCATTCCCAATGAATAAAATTGCATTTATATACAATATTTAGAAAGTCATACTTTCTAGGCATGTCACACATACTCTGATGGTTCACTAACCATTGATTCAAATCACTAGGACTTGATAGGAGTCATCGAATCTACTATTGAACAAGATGCTTATCTAAGTCTACAAATAGACTTCTTCATTTTGCATACCATATGCTCCCGACTCTTGGCAACAAACTTGTCTTTTTTGTATCACATACCTAACCTTTTCAAGAAGACCATTAAGAAAATGTCGTCTTGATTTCAATTTTCCATATCTCATCACAATGAAATATAATGGGTAAGAGTATCCTTACTAGACTTAAGAATAGCATCTAGCAAGAAGGTCTCATCAAAGACGATTCCTTCTTATAAGGTATAACCCACTGCCATCAATCTAGCCTGGAAAGTCTCAACTTTCTCACCCACTCAACTCTTTTTTCTTGTAGATCGAATCAGATCTAATCTAATGAACTTAATGTCTTTTGACGCCTCTACAAGTTTCTAGACTTAGTTAAAATACAATTACTCTAAAATAGTTTTTATTGCCCTAACCATCGGTCTACATTTTTTTTACGTACGAGCTTCGTTATAGTTTTTAAAGGATTAGATTCATCATCCTACTCAACTGTTCAAGCTAAATATATAAATCCGTCAAGTGCCCTGGCAATCCCCCCACTACACCAACACTTCTCTGTACTTAATGTGACATTAACCACGTTGAAGATATATCTAATACATCATCTAAACTATACGTTGTATCACAATGTTGAGACACATTATGTCATGTTGTCCATTTATCTAGCACAAGCAATCTATTGTACTTCTAGAATATTTTTAAAACCTCTTGCATAAGAAACCTTTTGATATGTTGATGTTACTCATCATGTGAATCTTACTATATTCAATAATGCACTATTGATTCTTGCTACAACACTTCGCAATAAGGAAAATTTAGAATTCTCCTGAACTTAGCACTTTGATCTAATCAAAGTGACTTGATATAATTACCTAACTGATTCCAACTTTAGTCTTTAATTCTTTGAACTTATCAAAGAATTCAAGACTTCAATCTTCATAGGTATATCTATATCAACTTATTGAGGTAGTAATTCATAGACTTTTATGAAATACTCACTGCTTCTATTCACTTGAACTTTTACTAGTCCATAAACATTTTATGAATAAGTTCTAGCAGCTTAGTGGCTCTATTGCCTTAACTCCTAAAGGGTTTTTCAATCACCATTAATTCGAACATGATTCACATACTAGTTATCATTTTAGTACTTAATGATCTCATAAGAAAAATCAAGCCAGTTTTTAATCATATGAGATTAATGTGCCTAAGATTAAGTGCCACTTCAAAGCTTAATGGGCTTTAGAAAATTCTTCTTTTATATGGTTACACAGCTTAGTTCGTATTAGATAAATAAATTGTCATTAACATAGTTTTCATTAAAATTAGTTCACTATCTACCAATGTATCTTTTAAATAAGTATATAATTTACTTAACTACCAGTATATTTTTTTGAAAAATATCTGAAAGACTATTTTAAAAACAAATAGTAAATAGAAATAAAATTTTTAAAGAAACTGGTACCTTAAGATAGTTTCTCAAAATCAAAACTACATGCTTTAACTTAAAGTACTATCTCCTGGTGACCTTACAGAAAACCACTCTCCAGGACACTAGTGAACTACCTACCAGTCACAACTAGAGGAAAAAGGATATCGAATACCTTGTCATGTTGGCTTTCTAGTCTTGGCAACAACATTATCTAAGTACTTAGGCAATTGCTTTTAGAAACTAATGTCCAGAGCTTTTATTTTTTTCGATAAATTGCGACAAAGTCGCTAAATAAGCTGGCCACTTGCTAGGCGAGACCTGAGTCCATCCGCAACAAAATGGGGACTAAAAATAGCTAACACAAAACAAGAAAACAGGATCAAAATGCTCTCCACAAAACATGACACAACAACCACTAGGCACGGGACCAGAAAAGACACGAGGACAAAAAACAACAGCGCGCACAGGCCCATCACACACAGGGAACCTAGATGAAGAAGAACCAGAAGGCCAACACAAGAACCAGGAAAGGGACTGAAGCCACAACCCAACACCCATCCCAAATCATTGGGCGAGAATGTCAGCCAACATAGTCGGGTCGAAACCATCAAAGTTGAGACCCACCTTTTTTCCTATCTCTAATACCCACTCCGCTTTCAAGATCCTCTCATCATACTCTTCTTCCCTGATCTTTTGGATTCAATTTCACCTATTCCATTTTTTCCTCTTTTTGGCTGTCTTAGACAATTTTCCAACATTATTTCTAGGAGACATATCCTTCGGAAAGTCCTGCAACTCCCGCTTTTCTCTTTCCTTTATCTTGTGCTTGATGCTTTTCTTGCTCTTTTTGTTGTGCGGAATTTTATCTTTATCCTTCAACCCATGCTTGGCCCTTCCATGGATGGAGCTGAAACTTGCTGACACTACGGCAAACTATCCTCAGCTTCAGAGTTACCGATTGCTGTTATGGGCTCGAATCTTGGAGGAAATTCAGGCCCAGATGTTATTGACTCATTATCACTATTACTTCCCCAAGTATCTGTATTAGGTGTGGTTATTTGAGCATGATGTTGGTCCGCTGGAGCTTCACCATTCTCAACCCATGGCAATAGTCTGGACGGATGTACCACCTGCTGTGGAGCGTAAGGTACGGCATGCAGGAGTGATCGCTGCAGGCCCATTTCATAATGATTTGGCCATAGAGGTGGAGGGAAACATATCCAGATGACTGCCAAGCAATTCTCATTCCTTCATTTGCCAAGTGCGGGGCAGGATTTTGAATCTCCTCACTAATAAACAAGCGTTTTGGTACCAAATGCATAGAAGGCTGAATCTGTGGAGAATGTCTTGGCACAATCATGCATTTGTTTTCTTGGGGGGAATGTGATGGGAAATAGGCCTGCTCCCTAGCCAATCTAACAGATGCGGCTCTGGACACAACCCTGGGAGAGTAGTTTGGTATTAAAACAAAGCTCCCTTCTTTAACAAAGATCAAACTGGTTCCCCCACTGTGGTCAACATGGACCATCTGGTGGACACATGTTGTGTGGCAAGTGTCAATCAGAATCCTTACAATATCCACACACCTCATAGTGGATGTTTTGGGATCCGCCCTAATGAACTTCCCACAAATTTTGGTGAAATCGGCAAAGCATTCATTTAACCAACACTGGACTAGCAATCCATGGATTTCTAGCCAAACCCTTCTTGTTAAGGGATCTAAGCGTCTTTCCAGAGTACTTATATACTTGTCCGAATATTCGTAGGAGAATCTCCTTGCGGGGGCCGAAGTAGGCATCCA
This sequence comes from Simmondsia chinensis, assembly GCA_018398585.1. Taxonomy (NCBI): domain Eukaryota; kingdom Viridiplantae; phylum Streptophyta; class Magnoliopsida; order Caryophyllales; family Simmondsiaceae; genus Simmondsia; species Simmondsia chinensis. Next base: position 14,598,708 of record JAGTTD010000018.1, on the reverse strand, counting down.
TAGTGTCAATCGAATAACAGACCAGAATAAAGGAGTTGTTCCTTAAGCCTTTAGGTGTAAGCCCGTAAAGGTCATTTTCGGTGATGAATGTAAGATAACCATTTAGACTGACCTGACCAGATGAATGGCCAATTATTGAACCCTTAAGCCATGCCTCAACACTCTTGTTAGAATTTGACACTGCAATCCTCGGAATATTTGTGTTAGCTTGTGCCTCACTTCGGTTAGTTGATACGTTCCCCAGGTCCTGAGTCCTTGATGCTGTGCTGATCTGCTATGCCGTGCTTTGCTGTGGTTGGCCTCGAGTGGATGTAGGACATGCACTTCTGACTGGATTTTCCCATTGCACCCTGAGCTTTACTCCTGCAGCCCATCTTCCATTCATAGAATTGACGGCCCGTGTAGCTTCATTCAAGTCATGAAACCGAACAAAGCCATAAGACCATGTAGTTCTTGGTCTTTTTTTCACAGGGATGAATGTGTCATATATTGATCTTAAGGCGTGGAAAGCAGCCCTAAGCCACGAATTTGTCGTTCTTGCAGGTAGACTATCAGCGAAGATGGATGACCCTGTATCGTCATGCAGCATTTTCGGTGGTTGAAGAAGGATCTTGAGAGCAGCATGAAAAATGCCCGTCCCCTGTAAAACTTAACAGAGGAACAAGAGATCTGGTGAACATGGTGGTGGTTGGTGGTGAACTCTGATGTTGTAGATGGTGATGGTGGTGTTTGGTGGTGAAAATGGAGCTCTTGTAGAGGCGGTGGTGGGCGGTGGTGGGCGGTGGTGGAAGTCAGTGCTGCGTTGGTGGGTGGTGGGATCTGGTGGTGGATGGTAGAAATTGGAGGTGGAGAGTGTAGGTGGAGGTCGGTGGTGGAGATGGTGGTTAAGATTGGAGGTGGAAGATGGTAGGAACTTGATGCTGGCCGCCGATGATGGGTGGGGGAATTTGATGATTTGGGATGATGGGAGATGGTGTACGGGTAGAGGGCCGGTGGTGGTAGGGGACGACCGGTGCCGGGGAGTTTGAAAGAAGACGAAGGGGTGCAAATGGTGGTCCCTCAGGAGGTCAGCGAACGCCCTCGAAAGTTGTATGACCTGAAGGATCGGCCTCGAAAGGGGTGCAAATTGTTGTCCAGAGCTTTTATAAAATAGACAAAACTATTTTGACTCATGTTTTATTTTACCTCTAGAGGTTCCTAATTTTTAAAATAGACATTTACACTAAATGGACTCTTTCCTTAGTTCTTATGACACATTTTCTCTAGCTACACTTTCTTCAGTTCAGACAACGAGTAGTCTATATTATTTAATGTATGTAGTCTAAACTTACTGAAAACCTTGACAGGTAAGTCAGGATCATATCCTAATGAGATTGGCCATCAATTTTTGCATCAAGAATTCCTGTTCAATTAAATAAGCCTTCATCATATGACATGCTCTTGAAATGAACTCTCTTAACGCAATCTAATGTCTATTATCTTTCTCATAAGATGTCTCATGCTACTAGTTCTCTGATCAAACACTCTTCTAAATATCTGATCATCTCTATTATAGTTAACAAGTCAAGTATCATTAGAACATGTTCCGCATCAAATGTTCGAATCTTGCGTCCAACTAATTCATTAGTCTAGTCTAACATTCTAAGCATACTTTTCAACTTAGCTGATAATCTAGTAGCAAACTAGAGAATTTTGAGCATCTCCTAGTGCTTCACATGTACTAAGACATATTATACATTAATGAGCATAACAGCATAGACAAGTAACGTATGTTAGTATTGATCGTAATGAAAAATATAACAAACAATTTGAAATCGAAATTGCAAATAAGTCATATAGCATACATGATTACTTTTCTTACTTCGAGCAAACAATTAAAGTTTGGAGCTCACAATCTAACACTTACATATATGCCATGAAGACAAAACCAAACTACCCAACACTCCCCGTCGGCAGGGTCGAATCGAGATATCAGTAGGGTGAGAATGCTTCTTAATAAATATGTTTTCTTGTAAGCTCTTACTAAACATATTTAACACACCACACTTTCCTTAGCCTCTAAGGTCATTCAATAGAGTTCCTCGAGGAGGCTCGTGTAGCACCCTAGTCAAGTGTACATTGTTACATAGACATCGATTTAAGTCCACGATGTACTCCACATTAGTGTGGCCGTACCAATTTTTCTGCAATTCAATCTATCTCTGAGAGACCGAACCTTCTACTATACAAATGAACGGCCTCCTTGGGGAGTACTCCCCATCTACTACTACTACTAGCCCGCCAATGGAGGCCATGAGCTTTCATTTATAGAAGCTTGCTCCCACTTTATATATTGAGTCATGTGAGTCTTTTAATAATTTTTAGCAAACTAACAAAACATGGAATCCACCAAACCATTCTTTGTGTGTGCAATAATGAGCTAACCAATCTATCCGTTACTCCCCTAGGAGTCAGGTGCAACGGGTTACCAGTAAGAAGAGGACCATTCTCAATTAATATTTTTCTTAAACATAATTAACTCACTGCTTCTAATTTTTCCTCTAAGACAAAATCGCAATGCTCTTTAGGAGACTAACATTATCGTAGTCAAGCGTAAACTATTATCTAGATATTGGTACAAGTCGACAAGATACTTCAAGGCAGCGAGGTCGCATCTAAGTTCCTGTACCTTTATCAATCTTAAAGAAGTCCAACCCTGTATTCCGTGAACAAACGCCCTCCTTGGGGAGTAGCGCCCATCCACTATACTACTAGACCGACAATGGAGACCGTGAGGATTTAACTCATGAACCTTACTCCCACTTCAAATTTTAAATGATGGATCTTTCTTTATGTTTGATTGTCTCATAAGCAATATTAGAATCATATTCTAAATTTTATTTAGCCATTAAACAATATCCTGATCGTATTAGGCTACTTTAATTATCCAACCTATGTAATCTAATCTAATTAGATGTTTTATGAGAATTTTCTTTCAAAATAATTGAGCTATTGAATATCTAATTTTATGGAAAAATTCTCCTACTCAGTGAAATCATATATTTCATGAAGTTACATATTTAAATGGCTCTATAAATTTATTCACATCACACATAATTTTGACGTCTTTAAATAATAAATATATGAATAAAATTTAGTAATTATACAACAACAACAATAACAGACCCAGTGCCTCAAGGGCTCCCATATAAGCGGGGTCTGGGAGGGGAGGATGTACGCAACCTCACCCCTTCATGGTGTAACCTTGCCAAGAGGCAGTTTTCGAGGACCCCCAACCTTATAGAGTTGGCAACATGAGGACTTTCCAGGAGGTCACCCATCCTGGCACTACTCTTACCCAAGCACGGTTAACTTCAAAGTTCTAAGGGATCCGGTTCCTTAGTGCCTGGTAAATGAACCCTAAAAAAATTTAGTAAGTATCATGTTATCAAACTATTTCAATAACATTATACAGACCTAACAAGGTTGGATTAATTAAATATATTCCAAGCATTTTATAATTGACTATTGCATAATCCTTATTAGAATCTCATTCTATTTAATTATTTAGTTATTAAAGTTTTATAATTTTTTCTAACGTCAGCAGTAAACTTTTTTAATTAAATTTTTTAAATAAAAAAATTAAAAATAGAGTTTGATCATAATCTCTTTTTTTTTTTTTTTTTGTGTTAGTCAGCGAGAAATACAATTTATGAGCAAAAATATATATTTACATGTTTACGAGTGGCATATCTCAAGTCATGGCTAAAGTCTCAAATGCCAAAGTAATAGAAATAACAAGCTAAAAAGCGACAAAGGTTAACACGACCAAACAAAGAAAAAAGCGAACAAAGGCCAAAGGGTCGATCAACATCTAATGGTCAATCCACCATCCATGAAAAAGCGAAGTATGGCGATGAGCACCACGAAGCATAGGAACAATAATGAGATGATTGCAGACCAATCCAATAATCTCCTTAAGCACAGCTATGGAAGGCCTTGTTCGAGAGAATTAATTCCTCAAGTTACACTCATACCAGAGAATATAGACAGCTGCAAAGAAGCAAAGGCAGGCTAGAATGCGATCTACCCCACGTGCACAAAGTCGCCTAGAGGCCCAAGTAATTTGATCATGCCATGGAAGTATGGGCCAAGCAAAGGATGTGTGAGATGCCACCTTTGTCCAAACCGAAGCTGAGAAGGTGCAGGTGAAGAAGAGATGACTATGCGGCCCATCAGCAGAACTACACAACACACATGAAGCCTGAACGTACTGAACCCGATGTCTCAGAAATATGTCACCCGTCCGAAGTCGCTCATAGGAGGCAAGCCAAAGAAGAAAAGAATGCCTCGGAATGTGCAATAAGAACCAAAGAAGACGATTGTCAGAGTCCTCCTCCCTCCTACTATGGATCATCTCCCACGCTAATCTTGTGGTGAAATTCATGAAAGATCACCCATCCACCTTACATGGTCAGCTACTCCCATATGAGATTTGAAGTCTACAGAATTCCATATAGGTAGCAGCACAACCCACTCATGTGGTAACCTCTATTGATTGCCCTAAATGATATCAGAAACACGAGAGCCCCATAAGTGACAAGTGGAGGTAATAAGCCGGTTTAAAAACCGACCCCAAACACGACATCGAAGCTACCAATAATCAGCCCAAAGAGAAGTGCCATGCTCATTCCAGATAATGTGTTTGAACGTACTAGCGTACGAGGACCGAACACTGAGGATACTCCTCAAAGACCGGGAAGTCGAACCAGTTGCCCAAACCTCACAAAGGCTTTTCTCATAAATTCAGTTATGATAAATCCATCAAGGCTAAAGAGAAGTATGATCAATGAGTAGAACCAGATATGCTTCATTATCTAAGCTTGGCTCTACTCAGTCAAGCGGTGAAACCCAAGACCGTCCCTTCAATGTGGGTAACAAAGATACCTCCAGGCAACCTTTGCTCCCCTAGGGGCCAGCGAGGTACCTTTCCAAAGAAAGGTAGCAAGCGTCAACTCGATCTTCTTGATCATCTCCTTCATTAGAATGAAGACAGATGATGAATAGACAAAACACCACCGATCGTATTAGTTGCAAACGACCAACATATGAAAGATCCCATGGGTGCAAAGTCGGAGGCGAGACAAGATGCGATCAAGAAGAAGCTTACAATCAATGAACCAAAGCCCCGAAGTTATAAGTGGCACCCCAAGATACGTGACAAAAAACTGCCCTAATTTGAAACCTAGATTGCCTAAGATAGACTGCTGAGTCTCAAAATCAACCCCAGTGATGAAGATAGTACTCTTAGCTACATTAGAGGAAAGCCTGGAGAGAGCAGTGAAGCGATCCAAAACCTTCAAGACAACTGAAATGCTATCCACATCTGCTCGACCAAAAATCATCAGATCATAAGGAAATTATAGAAGAGTGAGCCAGGTGCTATAATAGCAAGGGTGGAACTGAAAACATAGATCAGAAGCAGCACTACAAAGCAAGCTCTACAACCCCTCCATAGCGATAATGAATATAAACGAGAAGAGAGGATCCCCTTGTCGAACACCACAACTGGTGCAAAAAAGCCCATGGAGCTCACCATTAATGGCAATAGAAAACCAATTAATTTATACTTGGTACCTCCTCCTTGGGAAACACCAATTAATTTATGGAAATGAAAGGTGACAATACTAGTTTTTGTATTGCAACATACCCATTGCTCTAAGGGCTCTGGGTTTTTTTTTTTTTTTTTTGGGGGTGGGGGGGGGGGGGGGGGGGCGCCCAAGCACGCTTAACTTCGGAAATCTAATGGGATCTGGTGACGGCGTATTAGTACCCTCATTGGTAATATGAGTTTCTGTATTGGTTATAGATTAAGAGATTGTCCTCTCAAGAATGGTGCCAAGAACAGAGCCAATGATGATAGACAGGGACCCGAGGTTTGTGTTTAGATTTTGAGAGAGTCTATAAAAAGCTTTGGGAACAAAGCTGAGTTTGAGTACTGCTTACCTTCCTCTGATGGATGGGCAGACTAAGAGGACTATTCAGACATTAGAGGACATGCTGCGTGCCCGTGTTATAGACCTTTGGGATAGTTGGGATAATTACATGTGTTTTGCAAAGTTTGGGTATAATAACAGTTACCATTCTAGTATTGGAATGTCACCATATGAGGCTTTGTATGGGCAAAGATGTAGAACTCCCTTGTTTTGGAATGATGTAGAAAGAAAATTATTGGGTCTTGAGATTGTGCAAGAAGCTAAAGAAACAATCAAGTTAATTAGGGAGAGAATGCAGAGAATCCAAGATAGGCAAAAGAGTTAGGCAGACAAGTATAGAAGACCCTAGGAGTTTATAGTGGGTGATCATGTTTATCTAAAGATATCCCCAACTAAGAGCGTTATTGAGATTTGGGAAAAGGGCTGAATTAAGTTTGTGTTTTGTAGGACCATTTGAGATTTTGGTGAGAGCTGGGGATGCAGCTCATAGGGTAGCCTTACCGCTGGAATTGTCTAGAGTATATAATGTATTTCATGTTTCTCAATATTCCTGATATTCATCACGTGATATGATGTGAACCATTGCAAGTACAAGAAGAATTGATTTATGTAGAACATCTAGTTTGCATAGTTGACAGGAAGGAACAAAAGTTAAGGCATAAAATGATCCTATATTTCGAGATTCAATGGAGTAAGCATACCCCAGAAAAGCAACACGGGAGACAGAACAAGAGATGAGAAGCAAATACCCTAATTTCTTCGAATATGAAAGTAAATTTCGAGGACGAAACTTTTATTTAAAGGGGTGATGATGTAATACCCAGTCTAATTGAATTAGGCTAGGTATTATAATACAAATAGAACTCGCTATTATATCGATTGGATGATAAATAAATTAATGGATTAATTGTCAGAAAAGGGTCCATTAGTAATACAAGAATAATTAAAATATGTATGCGTGTGTGTACATATATATAAAGAAAAAAGGAAAAAATAATAAAATATATTAAATAAAAAATAAGAATATGTTACAATAAACCGTTTCTCCTCACCGTATTTCTTTCTCTCTTTCAGTCGCACGTCTCTCTTTCCCTCATTTCTCTCTATCTCTCTCATCAATGCTCAATTCCAATTCCGCTCTTGATAGGTTGCGAAGCTAATTCACAATATGTGTCCGAATATTATTAGAAGATAGTGAAGGTAAGTGTACCAGTTTCCCTACTTGTTAGTTTAAAACAAAAATTATTTTGGTATGATTTGATGTATGTGACTTATATTTGGGTGTGTATTATTTTGTTATAGTGCGATGGGCATATATGTTTGATTGCATATGTGATTACTACTCTTACGATTTGAAGTTGTATTGATTTACACATTGATTTGATGGTAGAGTATATGAATTTTTGAAAGAATTTGTACTTGTGATAACGTGGATAAAATTATTGTGAGTTTGATATTTAAATTGAAAGGATATTACAAAAAGAGCTAGTGTGGCCAACAAATTAAATTCGAAAAGAGCCTATGTGCCGACGAATTAAATTCGAAAAGTGCCTATGTGGCTGATGAATTCAAAGAATTGTAATAGGGCCTGTGTGACCGGCAAAGTAAATTCAAAAATAGCCTCCGTGGCCTACGAATTTAATGAATTCTGCAAGCGCCTATGTGAACGATGAATGGAATTCTAAAATAGCTTGTGTGGCCAACGATTTGAATTCCAAAAGAGATTGTTTGGCCATTGAATTGAATGCATTCTCAAAGAGTTTGTGTAGCCGACGAATTGAATGCATTATAAAAGAGCCTATGTGGCTGATGTGTTGAATTCTAAATGAGCCTATTTGGCCGATGAATTGAATGTCAATTATACAAAAGTTGATATATGGCCCTGTAATTGGGTATAATACCGACCGTAGTTTATGGTTGATCTGTGAGTTAAATCAAAGAACTTTTGTGAAATAAATTGTAATACGATGTGATGTTGATTATTGAGCATAAATTGGATTTCCTTGCTTACATCGGATTTCTCGTTTTCTCGTTATAAATAACACCTTCGGTCCAAGTGGGAAATATGGTGTATTTGCTGAGTGTGTTGTTTGTTCACTTTTTTCCTTCACTTTTCAGATTAGTGGCATGTCGCAATTCCTGAGGGGAGAAGAAGGCAGAGCGACATCCTATTTAAGGCATTATTTTAGCTTCGTAGTTTTTGATAGTAAATAAATTACATAGTGGGATGTCATGAAATTTGCTGGATTATTTGATAAGGTTGTAATTTCTGCTTTTTGTATTGTTAGTTTTAAATCGTTAGTGTTGATGTATTTGGGATTCGATCTGTTATATATTATGGGAACTTTCATGTAAATTGAGGAATTATGAATCGAAAATTTTCGAGCTTCGTACTATAATGAAGGGATTCACTATAGCACGATAGTGAAGCGCCTGTCAAGTTTAAGCCAATTTACTATATTATTTGGGGGCGTTACAATCAACCTTACATTGTTACTCTAACTTTGAACTTGAGGCCGCAAGCTTGAGCTTGAGGTACCTCAATTTACTAACTCAATTGTACCTCCTTCCAAATGTGGTCCTTCCTTTGTTGTACTGGATTTTGTGCGCCTTTTTTAATCTCCCAGTCCTTTCATTTTGACACCGGATTTTTTTGGTTATGATCCTTCCTTCAACGTGTAGAATCTACTTGTAAATAAAGTCATCCAGTGGATTGTAATAAAAAAAAAAAAAACACTAAAAGGCAAAACGTCTTCTCATCTCCAATATTTTTTCCCCGTTGAAGTTACTTTTCTCCTCTTAATTATTGAGCAAGTTCAAACGTATTCCATTCCCTCGACTACTGTACACTATTGATGTGTTAACCATGGGGGTAGGAGTGACATTGGTTCTGTTGTACCGAAGCGAGGGCATAAACGACTTAAGGCAGTGGAGCTCTCCACAATGCAACATTTTTCGGTTCAATCTCTCCTTTCTGCTTTCTATAATTTTTGTTGATTTATTGTTAATTTCAGTTATCCTCAAGGTCCTGCCATCTAATCCTTTTTTTAATAGCTGGAGTCAAATTTTTTGTTTGTGTTAAATTCGTATTTTGCTAATTAATGTTATTTTTCCAACATACTCGACTTGTTATGGAATTAAGACTCCAATGTGTAATATTTAAGGACTCAAACAATGAAATTCAATTTAATTTAGTATCAAAACTACAATTTTGTAGTTCAATTCCAATTCAGGGCGACAAATATCAGTCATCACCCTACATAAAACCTACACCGAGTGACTACACCCATTTTTGTTTATATATTTAGGGTAATGCTATTGTTAGACGAAAGTTGTTATTGAAAGAGAAAGATCATAGTTTTCAAGATAATTGTGTAGCTCTTATTATTTATAAGTCATATAAAACAAGAGTTTTTACTCTCAGAGGAACAACTCATATTTAAACCATGAATTCTTTCTAATTATCCCCATAATAGTTATGTATCTACGTACTTTTTTTTTTCAATCAAAAACAAAAACAATCATGTTGTTTGTCCAAGGTAATATCGACAAAACCAAAGATTTGCCAGCCTTTTTTGTTTTTTTTCAATATCAAAATAAATGGAGTGTTCCTTTTCTCGATTATTTTGTCCTCTTCTTGCTCCAGTTACTGTGATTGGGATTTTGTTGCATATTGAGACATATCTTGTCAAGGACCCACCCAATACCCTAAGGAAAAAAAAATTTCCAAGATGACCAAATAAAAAAGTCATTGACTTGACTTTTGTATGAGTTTACTTGGCATAATTTAAGGTCAATCATTTCAAGATTAAAAATTTCTGTAATACATAATATTAAATAATGTATACGTATCTACTTTAATTTATTAAGGTGAAATATTTACTTTTATCAGAACCTAAATCATATAGTTATAGAGGACATTCATTAACTTTTCAAAGAAAAGGGAAAAGAAGAGACAATAAATGGATAATTGTCAATGCAATTTTAGTTCATTCACTTTGTGATTTACCCAGAAAGTCTTTTGCCATATCGTTATAACTTATCATGCCAATTTTTAAGCCAAAAGTTATGCATCTTTTGTGATGTTAACAAAATATAATAATTGAAAAATACCCAAAATATATTTTATAAATTTTAAAAATTGCATACAATTTTTATTATGCCATAAATTCCGTTTCAAGGAACAAACTATGGCTATAGTTTTGTAAAATACAAACATCTTCTATGCGATGCACAAGAAACAACTAACTTTTTTTTTTGTAAGTCAGTATGATATACCATTTATGAGAAAGAATAAAAAATAACTATTTCATATATCTATCACATATTTGAAGCACATATTACTCAAAAAGCACTAATAAATCATGCATCATACCAGAATTCGCTAGTAAATAGAAAGTGAGAGAATCCATAAGTGATATTGTATTATTTATTTATTTTACAACATTTGTACTATTAAATTTTGTATATTAAGAAAAAATTTTACTATTTCAATTCATTTACGATTGACATTCTTATTTTATTTGTATAAATCTTTTGACAACACAATTTTGGTATAATTCACCCAATACAAACTACTCACTCATTGACCGTTGATTGAAGCTGAAGAGAGTGATTGCAATACGGCGCAGTGAAACATAAGCCCATCTACCAGTGTATTGATTATTATAGATTTATGATTACATAAATTGCAAGTTGGCATCGTAATGTCACAATAATTGAAGAAAAAGTTGGGCTACCAATTAGGAAAGAGTGAAGTGATGTTGAATAAAATGTCACCTCTTAGGATATTAGTATAAATATTTAGATCTAGATGTGTAATCTTCTCTAGGTTACCAATTAGGAAAGAGTGAAGTGATGTTGAATACAATGTCATCTCTTAGGATATTAGTATAAATATTTAGATCTAGATGTGTAATCTTCTCTAGGTCTAACTCTATGTATCATATTATGATTGGGTTAACTTCATCCTGTACTTCTATTTCTATTAAGACATGAATCTGGCATAGCTATTTGGTATACCACACAATTCATTAATCGCACATAGTATCATAGCGTTTGTGAAACCCTAACAGCAAAATTCTTCCTAGCACCCTTCTCTCACCACCGGCTTGCGGTGCCACTCCTCCCCTCTCCTAATTAGGTTTCAGGGTTTTAATGGCTGCAAGTTCATGTTCGGTTACCACCCGCTGTCAAACCCCCTCAACCGCACCCCAAACTGGCCCAACCATTTCCCCGGTGCCATTGCCATCGTCGCCTTCTTTTGGACACCCATAGTATAGGCCGATCCTTAGGGGCATGTCCAAACTCAGAGTCTCTAACTTTGGTACATTGCTGTTAAGGTTCCAAATCGAATTGAAGCCAAAACGTGAGAGGGTTAGGGTTTAAAGAGAGGTAAGATGAGAAAGAGAAATGAAGTAGAAAGGAATTAGAGAATTAGATGAGAAGATTGAGAAAATATCTCAAGATTGATTAGATTTTTATTGACTGAATTCTCAATTACACTCTAACAATCTATTTATACTTGAAATAGATACAACATCCATTTGATGCTTTATAACCGACTTTAACTAACTAAAAGCTAATTTGGTGCCACGGCCAACAAAACAATTTGAACCCTGCAAGCAACAAGTATTTCAATGGTACTTTGATACAATCAATTAAATCAACAAAAATCACAAACATAACAGTTGCCTAGCCCACTTCCTCCCTCTTCTCTCTCCCATGGCTTCACCAGTTACATGCTCTTTCCCACTCTCAACATGCAAGGCACTGCCCTTCATTCCTTGCTTCCACTATTATCATCGTCCCTCTCTTCTCATGTCACTCTCAATCGTAGTTCTTGAATGTCATGGATGCTATCATATGCACCCCTCCCTAGCTTGTTTTCGGTTTCCATAGTTACCAATTTATTAACTATCAAATTAGAAATCCTTACCGACTATTTTTTGTGGCATAAACAAATTTCCCGGATTCCTCATGCTCATCGGCTCATGAGAATTGTTGATGACACTTGTCCCTGTCCTACTCCCTACATTGTTGTGCTTGATGGATGTTGTATACCCAACCCTAATCACATTTCATGGACCTACACAAATTAAAGTATTCGCTCACGCAGTGGCTACCCTTGCTCATCATGTCCTTAATGCTATCATATGTCATAAACTTCAAAGGATATGAGGATGCTGTCACCAAAAGGTTTCATGACTGGTCTCTTGCTATAGAATTCAATCTCCGATCCAACTTGCCTTTCTCCAAAAAGAAAATAAAACAAGAGAAGCCAACCTCACCTAAATAAAATCCGTAGCCAATGTTTTTGCTGCTATTGACTCCCATGTCTCTTATATGGAACTCATTCATTATGCCCTCTTCAGGCTTTTCCCTTAATATGGTGCCTACTGTTTGCTCCTTTGGTCAAATTAGTATGTGTGTGGTGGTCGTAAATACTGAATCGAACAAAATGCCAAATGGGTCCTGAAGCGACGTGGAGCGAGCCAAAATTCTAGACCGCACATGTTTGATCTCAACCAATCACCTTTTGGAAAAAGGGTTGGGCTTTTGGTGAATTCGACTTCGGTTTGTAATATTAATGTGGATTCTCGAGTCTCAACTGCTATAGAGGGTGATAAGTGGAGACTTCCACAAGGTTGTTCGGGAGCTCCGCCCCATTTGGGACATGATAGACTTTAGCCCTCGGGCTGGTATAGTGGACACCATTAGGTGGATGGGTGACCCTTCAGGGAAATTCACCACCAAGTCCGTGCGGGAGATTGTACGGAGAAGGAGAGAGAAAGACACCATTCATCACCTTCTATGGTTTCAGATGCATATCCCAAGACACTCCTTTCTTCTACGGATCGCTTCCCGGAAGCAACTTTGGACCAGGGACCAACTTCTTCGTTTTGGAGCATTTGGAGTTCAGGGTGTTTGTGTGCTCTGTGGCCTAGCTGATGAGACTTATGAGCACCTCTTCTTAACTTGTGATTTTTCTGCATCGGTCTGGAGTTCCATCATTCCACATATATCGATTGCTTGGCCTACCCTTCCTTAGGATGATCTCATCACTTGGGCTGCTCAGCACCTCAAGGGGCGAGAGATTGGCACCATCATTGCTCGACTCTACCTTTCAACGACTGTGTACACTATCTATTACAAGCGCAACCTTCGGGTACAGCGCTCTCAATCCAGATCCGTTGTGGTTGTGCGAGAGGAGATCACGGGTTTAGTCAGGAGCCTCCTTCTTACTGCTTCCTCGTTCAAAGGAGCTCATTGCTGTGCCTCCATGGCTCAGCAGTGGGGCTTTGAGACTTAGTTTTCTCTTTTGTTTCCTTGTATTTTCTTGGTTGCTGTATGAACTATGTCTAGACTATATTTTGATGTTGTTTCATCTTTGTAGGTTTCGGCCATATCCTGGGGTATGCCCCTTATAGCTTGTACAAATATTTCTTTCTTTTCTTTATATATTTCGTTGAATTAGTTAAAAAAAATATATATATTCTAGTCTTGCCCTAATTAAGGAGACTTGTTATATATTTTTGTGATTTTTGGGTTTAATATTTGACAAAAACTTAAAGCTAAATGGACTAAGCTCAAGTGGCAGCAATGGTGACGGAGCTGAGTCAACATACACCTGTCCTTGAACATTTAAAAGCTGGAACAGGGGGTGGAGACAAACTTAAGAACTCAACAGTCTACTTAATGTTGGATTGGGTGTCCTGAAAAACCTAATTAGTTAGTTTAAATATTAGTAAAGTAAAATTATTTTATTTATTTATTGTCTGAATATATTTTACTAGTCAAATGTACGTGTGATTGTTTTCTAAAACTTTTCATGAGTTGGACGTAGTCCAAAATGATATGTTAAGTTTGGTTTAAGTGCTCAATAAGATTGAGCAACAAATAGACTTTGCTAGTCTTGAAGGCTATTTACATTATAATTTTAATGATAACAATTATTTAGTGAGCCATTGTATTTGATGGCTCTAATCTTGTTTTAAAGTGACTTATGAGAAAGCTAGAAAAAATCAAGGCTAATCATGTTGATACCAAGCTTTGTAAGATGATTGATGAAGAGGAAACGAGATCAAAGTTAAAGAGAAGATTCGTCTAAATTTTGATTTCAAATCTCAATATTGATATGCGATGCTCTAACAAAAATATTTTTCGAACATTTTCGAAATTTGATTTCCAAATATTATTTGAAAAATATTCAAGTCAAATGCAAGCCGATCTAGTTTGCCAATAAACATATTTTTCAAATTGGTATTATGATAAGCATGCCCAAAAATAACAAAATCAAATTTTAATATGGTGCTATTTTAGCTTGATTGATTGCCATGCTAGTTTAATTATTTGAATCAATGGGAGCTAATTCAAATAATTAAACTAGTATGGCAATCAATCAATCAAGCTAAATGTTCAAAACTATTCAAAATCTTTCCAAGCATGCTGAGTGTCAATACATAGAAGGGATGTGTTGACACAGAGACATACAGTAGCCATTCGGAGCTACTATGTGTCGACACACAACACCTGTACGTCAACACACGGCCCAGAAAAGGCTCCAAATGGCTACTTTGGATTAGATTCTTTTCTAATCTTTTTCCTAATATTTTGAATGTCTCTTAGGCCTTCATTTGCCTATAAATAGGGCTTCAATGCTTTAGTTTTCGTCACTCAATTTTCTCTAAGCATCTTTTTATTAAAAATCTCAGTTTTCTTATGTGCTTTAACGTTTTAATTTTGAGTTTCTTTTAAAAGTTTTTTTGGGCATCAATAGTTTTCTTTATTGTTGATCATTGTGCTTAATTGGCATATCCTTAACTTTGGCTAAGCTTTATCTTGGGTCAATTCACTCTTGAGAGAATGAAGAATTTTAATGCTTTAATTTATTGCAAAGGTTGGATCCTAAGTCTATTGTTACATTAGGGTTTAGGGTTTAGGGTTGTAAAGGTTGGGTCTTAAGCTTATGTACAAAGAGACTAGTTGCAAAGGTTGGGTCCTGAGCCTAGTTTTACAAAGGAGCATCAAGCTTAGTTAAAGGCTCAAGTGACAAGAGTAGTCAATTCAGGAATGGACTAGCTTCCGAGGTAGAAGTGAACCACTATGAAAATCCTTGTACATTGTTTTTCTTCTTGCCTTTGTTTTATACATTCTATATTCATCGTTTAGCTTTAAATTTATTTTTTGGTTCTTAAAGTTTAAATTTTCATTTTATTGTGAAAGAATGTAATTTACCCCCTTCTTAGGCTGCATCAAATTAGTAATATATTGTCAAAGTATATGTTCACAGTTCGCGATAGGTTTGGACTACTTGTAGGATAAGACTATATTATGATACTTTAGACGATTTTTCTTGGTCAAGTGGATAGACATCTAAAAGTATTATACTGGTGTTCTCTATATAATTGAAACATTGAGCAAGACCACCTAAATTATTTGTTTCTTTATTGCTATAAAAAAAATAATTAATTCTGTAAGAGAATAACTTCAAATCTAGAAAATAGTCTGAACTCATGCATGGACTGCTCGTTGCTTTGATATGCTATAAGGATTAGCCATAGCACATGACTTAAAGCTTATGTGTGTTGGATAATGGCACACGAAGTGTAGCAAGAATAGGTGTTTCACGTGAAATCTATAGTATCTTACAAGATAAATATGTCCCCTTAGTTGATTAAACAGAGTTTAGAATCTTTGGTCAAAGTATTACATATATTTGACATTTAAAATTAGTACAGAAATTGTTTTTGGTATTATTAAATTATTCGAGAAGGGTAAGTCGGGAACTACGGTGAAAGATGTGAGAAGGATAATGATAGTAGCTAAAGTTATTTTTCCCATGAATATCTAAAAGAGGGGTTAATCAAGATGTTGAAAGTCATTTGAGGATTACCGAGTAATTATGTTTAATTCTCGAGTGCAGTAATATTTATTTACTAGAATTAAATATTACTAAAGAGTAATCAATGTTATCAAAGTGTTAATAATTAGATTTGACCCATTGGAGCAAGAATTAAATTGTCCTTAAAGTCCACTTGCAAGCATCTCCAAGTATATTGATTGAAAAGATTTAAATTGAATTTATGAGATAAATTATTTACCCCAAATGAATAAATTTATTTTACTAAACAAAGTTCATTACATGCATTACTTATTATTTTACCACACAATATTCATAAGTTGAATTTATACAAGTAGTAATTTAAACAAAAAAGGTAAAAATAGCATTGGATAGACCTCAATTAGCGATTCTTAATCACGCCCCTTGTGCATGCAATACGTGTCGCGGACGGGGTAGTATTGAGGTGAAGCGAGATGGACCCATGAGGAGACACCGCGTGTCAAGGCATGGCCGCCATCCGTGTGCAACGCTGCTGGCCAATACTAGAGTGAAACGTGGCAGTTGAATGGCATGTCATACACTTTTTAGCTGGGTAATGTGATGTCATTTCTAATGGTTTTAAACACGTTTTTGGTTTTTTTTTTTTTTTTTTGTGTTTTTGGAAACCCACATAGACAAAATATAGTACTTTCTACCCAAAAGCCTATTATAAATAGAGGTCTTAGGAATTGAGTTCAGCATGTGAATAATTTTTTTAAAATTTTAATTGTTTAGAAAATTAAAAAAGGAATTTCTCTTTAAAATTCTTCCTAAAAAATATTTTTGCAACCCACACTCCGGGAGTCAAGGGATCATTGCCGAGACGACTTTGCAATTTTGATGATTCCTCTTGGGCAACAACGTCGATCTACTATTTTTGTACTACTTATTCTTTTCTTTTAAGCTTTCAATTAATTTTTGCACTTCTATTTATGCTTGTAATTTAATGTTTATTATAACTAGATATTTCATGTTCATTATGTTTATATTAGAACAAAAGTCCTTTAAATTTAAAATTAAAGAGTTTCAAAACTGTTTTGGTTTGCTTGCATTGCAACAGTCCAGACTACACTGAATGCTGAAACTGTTAGTGTCACAATTTTCCAAATTTTTTACCAGCGTTAGTGATGTTTGGGGGCTGTTAGGGATGGCGGCATGCAAGAGGGTTTTTTTTTTTTTTTTTTTTTTGTGGAAAGTGGCTACGTTTTGTGAGAGGGGTAGATGAAAACAATTTTTTTTTTAATGTAGGATGAAAAAAGATGATAGTGGTGGCGATGAACGGGAACTATGATGATGGTGGTGGTGGCAAGAACGATGGTTCAAAAGTTGGGGGTCGATATCTCTACCAGCAAAGTGATCATAACCAGCTCATCATCAGCGAGTAAAGAGAACAAAGAACCTTCAGCCTCATCAACTTGTCAATCCGTTATCACCACCGGTAGCTGAGCTTCGCTACCCTCATCCATTGACTCACCACCATCCTTTTTGAAACAGTATAAAGCACCATTGTTGCAACAGAGCTTCATCACCATCTGATTTTTCAGACCTGCACACAAGGTGTTCGATGAAATGCCATAATGAATCGCTCGAGGTAATTATAAATCTCTAACGCGATTTATTCAGATGGAATTTCCTAGATTCAGTAGAGAAGGGGTAGAGGGTTGGTTACATCATAGTGAGAGGTATTTGGGTACCCTTAACCACTCCCTCATGGAGCTCATGAAGCTCCGCCAAACGGGAAGTGTTATCGAGTACCTAAGCCGGTTTGAGTATTTGGCGAACAAGTGTGGGTTGACAGTAGAGCAAGAGGTTAAACTAATGATAGGCAGCCCGAGGAAAGAGGTAGCTGAAAAGGTTCTCTTGTTTAGGCCCCGAACACTGCATGACGCCAAAGTACTTGCCAAGCTGGAAGAGAGCAATTGCCCCTATCTGGAGAAGTTAGCCGGCAAGGGACTCTGAGCACGACGCCAATCTTGCCCATGCCAATCCCTTTGGACACCATTCCCGCCAAACCTCCATCCCGCCTAACCCAGCAGCCGTTACCGTTAAAATCCAAGACACCTTGGAGCCAGCCAAGTATGACGCCCACTACTCTTGATGAGGATGATGATTCTCCTTCATAGCCGGCACCAGATTCAGACTAGGATCCAGTTTCAGATATCGCCATGGACCCGCTTCTTGGTCTCTCCGTTGATGCCGCCAGCTGCCCTTCCGTGATAGTGGCAGATGGGAAACATCAGATTATCTCTCCAACAATTCCATCTTCCACCATCTTTCTGACACCGGACTCTGTCTTGCCTCTATTGTTCACAGTCAGTTCAGAACTACTAATTGAGTCAGATCCTTCAGAGCTTCAAGAGCTGACTCCCTAGTTTGAGGATATTTTCATAGCTACTACCAATCATCCTCTATCTCGCCAATTCTGCGACCACCGAGTGCTCCTTAAGGCTAGCAGCAAACTGATCAATCTCCAGCTTTACCGTCATCAGGATATGGTTGACTCCTTAATCGAGGAGATGTTACGCAACAAGGTTATAAGGATGAGTGAGTCGCCTTTCCCAGAAGGATGGCCCATGACTTATGCTTTCCTAAAAATTTTAAAGTTAGTATTCGACCCAGGAGGATCGTCTACATTCCGAAGTCGACTCGTTTTCCATGACCCTTGGGGGCAAGGGTCTTTAGAGGGGAAAGAAGTGATACAAATTAGTCCCCACCAGCCTAGGATGCTGCTGCCCGGTTTCCTACCTCCTTACTCATCAGTCGCCAAGCTCACATCAAGCTGACATAGATATGCCGGCTTCCTTACTTATGATCTTCGAGGACGAGGATTTTTTCAAGGGGCGGTATTGATACAAATCAATTATCTCTGGAACCCCAATCCTACCCTCCAACCCTAGTCCTACCTGCCAACTCGGGTCCAAACACGAGATCCATACCCGCCACATTTGATATCCACCACCTTAGCCCTTGTTCTTTCAAATAAGGGGTTAAACGCCATAGATTAGTTAAGCTTGATGTTATATGTGAGTGTTAGCACTCTCTCTCTCTCTCTCTATCTCTCCCCGATATTCTCTAGTTATCTCCCCCCTTTCTTCTATATCTCCCCCCTTTACCCCTTGTAATCCTCCATTATTGCAGTAATCCATCAATATATCTATATTAGCTTGTGTTTACCATTGATATTGAGCTAGATTTATATTTGGTTTGTGTCATGATAGCAACTGACGCAGGACGGAAATGTGTTTCAGAATTATTATGTTCATAAGGCACACGAATGGGTGTTTCTCGAATTTCGCTCGAATGAATGTATTCAAAATTCACCGAAAGAAATCTCTAAGTTCGGGAAAATGGCAAATCTTTAGGTTATATTTTATTGAATAATCAAAAAGAAGTTGCTATAATAATAACCTAAGGTCCCTATTTATAGAGATAGAAAATCTAAACAACATTAATTTAAATAGGAATATAAAAACCGAGCTAAAAATAAATCTAATAAAAGGAATTTATATAAGAATAGGAAACCTTATATAAATATGAAACTAACCTAACTTAGTAAATTTAAAGAATAAACTAATATCTACATAATTTAAAAGTACAAATATATTTAAATTACTTTTAATCCAGCTATTTTCATAAATTCTATGTTTTATGTTATCCTCATACTATGCCATTTCTATTTTTGCATGATAGTGAGACGCATATCAAACTTTCAACTCGACTAGCGATGATTTGGTCACGTGATTTTCTAGGGAAGACTCTTCCTAAATAGGGGACCGAGGGACCTTTTCTGCTACTTTAAATGAAATAATAATTTGTAGGATGTATAAAGATGGGCGCAATTAGGAGCCAATTATTGCTACCTTTTTAGGGGGCCCCTAGAAGTAATATTGGTTATTTAGTCAGCACAATTAGACGTACATATACTTTTCTTTTGAATCATTTACACATTTCTATAGTTTACTCTATAATTTTTATTTATTTATTTATCTTTGATTTATCTAGTAATAATGATTTACTTAGAGCCTTAGAAATGTCAGGAACAACTCTGTATATAATTTAATTTTGTCAATTTAGTATTCTAGTGAAATTAAAGTTTTGCTGATGACACAATTTCTACACCATGTCAAATACGAGTAACTCAATTTCTACCACCTACAACTCGACTATTAAAAATTTGAGCGTCTGTTTAGAGTGAATTTTTCCATATGATGAAATTGACATAATATAGATTATACATAGGACTACATAATTAATACAAATTAAAATTTTAATGACTAAATTGATATAATAAGTAAAGTAAACGAGCATTGTTTCGGGGATTTTTGGTTAGGTTCTTTTGGATGAGAGCGAGACTCAACCCTCACTGCGGAAGCAGCTGCTAATGCTTATCCTGATATCCATGCAAAAATAAAAGAGGCCGCTAGAGGGACCCACGGGTTTGCCCGCGGGAGACCCCTCCGATGCCTAAATTAGTAAAGGCATAATAAAACAAATAATAAGTAAATAACGTAAATAAATAGTAAAAAATACTTATTGTATATGGAGAGGGGGTTCTTGGTTACTGGTGGCCGAAATCCGTACTGGCGGGGTGACCGGAATCCGTACCGGCGGGGTGACCGGTGGCTCTTGGGTAGAGAAAGATAGAGGAGAGAGAGTGGGGTCTCGCCTTGGTGGCTGGTGGCCGGAGTGTTACCGGCTAGGTGGAGGCCGGTGGCGAAGGGGTCGACATCACACTGGAGAGGGTCGTTGGAGTCGGCCAGAGCAAGAGGAAAGAAAAAGGGAAAATGGAGAGAGAGTGACATGAGGGGGTGTGGGAGATCTCAAGAGAGAGAGTATCGGGGGTCCTCCCCCTCTTGCTGTTGTTGTGGGTATTTATAGAGGGGGGTTGGTGTTGGCGGTAGGTGGTGACGTTGGCGGCAGGCGGTAAGCATTGGATGTAGGTGGTAGGCGGTGGCGGTGGCGTTGGCGGCAGGCCGTACCGTTAGCGGTAGGTGGTACCGTTAGCGGTAGGTGGTAGGCGGAGAAAAAGAAAAGAGAGAGTAACGTGAAGGAGAGAGTAATGTGAGGGAGAGAGAGAGAGAGCCGTACAGCTACAGTAGGAGAGAGAGAAAGCAGATCTGAGGAGAGAGAGAGAGAGACCACCCGGGAGAGAGGGAGTGAGCCCCCAGAGAGAGAGAAAAAAAGAGAAAAATAAATAAATAAATTGTATTTAATTTTCGTTATTATCTCGTTATCCTATTTTAATATTGACCTACTTATTTTTATCCTCTACAGTTAGCCCCCCACGCCATGGGTGAATGGGACCTGTTCACATTCGGTCGTGGTGTGTACAACATCCAAAGGCTCTATCCATATGTGGACTGTCAAGATTTTGTTCATGAGTGTTTATGAGTCATGAGGAATTTTATAGGCATTAACTGTGAGGTACTTTTAAGAGGACATTGTTTCAGTTTATCCCCCCATGGCTTTTTTGTTGTGGTTTTACGTGGGCGATTAGTATTTCCCATGATAAGGCACTAAAAAATGCCTATAATTGCAAGCGTAAGTGGTTAATGTGAGCGTTGCCCCCTTCCATTCGTTAATTCTTGGTGTGGCCTTTTGGAATTGTTTTCTTGATTGGGGGCGTTGTTCATGGTTGATCAGCGGTTTCTGGAGGCGTTGTTCTACCTGATACGGTAATTTTTAGTGTTATCTCTTGGAATTGTATTCCTGATTTGAGGCGTTATTCATGGTCGAGCAGCAGTTTCCAGAGACGTTGTTCTACCTGATACGGTAATTTTTAGCGTTGTCTCTAGGAATTGTATTCCTGATTTGAGGCGTTGTTCATTGTCGAACAACGGTTTCTGGAGACGTTGCTCTACCTGACTTCTTAAGGTGGTCATTTGGAATGGTCAATTTTAAGATTTTGTCAATTCTTGGCCATTGGGCCAAATTATGAATGACCACATATTTAGTCTCTAAATTCTTACTTGTGGGCTGTGATGGAGCATGTCGTGAGTCTTCTAGTTCTTAGCCCCCAGCTGTAGGCTGGATTGGAACGTAAAAAATATTTTTAACCTCTAGATCGGAATGTATTATGACTATTTTTAACCCCTAACCCCCAGCCTCAGGCTGGGTCGGAGTGTATTACGACTATTTTTAACCCCTAGCCCCCAGCCTTAAGCTGGGTCAGAGTGTATTACTCGTTTTAGTGTCGGCTGCTGCGTAATTTACGCGCTGATACCAATTGGAACGCAAATCGCCTGCCAAGGAGATGTTCACGGTTTAAATGCGTTTTAACTGCTTGGGAAGGGCTCACGGGTAGGTTTGAATACTGCGTGGCTGATAAGGGCGTGTAGCGTAACTGTGGCTTATCTGCTTGAGAAGAGCTTACAGCTTGAATAGACTTTGCCTGCCACAAAAGGGCTTATTGCTACGTCTGAGCATTGCTCGCCTGATAAGGGTTTACAGCTTGAATAGACTTTGCCTGCCATAAAAGGGCTTACGGCTATGTCTTAGCGTTGCTTGCCTGAGAAGGGCTTACAGTGTGGATGTGTCTTACCGGCCTGAAAAGGACTTATGGCTTGACTAGATTTACGGTCAACCTCGATGTCAGGTGGGGCACTTACAAGTGTGGGCTCTCAGCTGGTGAGAGTGTACCGCCAGTCCCGATGTTAGGTGAGACGTACACAGATGCGGATTCTCAGCTGGTGAGAATGTACCGCTAGCCCCGATGTTAGGCGGGACGTACACAAATGCGGACTCTCAGCTGGTGAGAGTGTACCACCAATCCCGATGTTAGGTGGGAATTACATAGATGCGGATTCTCAGCTGGTGAGAATGTACCGCTAGTCCCGATGTTAGGTGGGACGTACATAAATGCGGATTCTCAGCTGGTGAGAATGTACCGCTAGTCCCAATGTTAGGCGGGACGTACACAGATGCGGATTCTCAGCAGGTGAGAATGTACCGCTAGTCCCGATGTTAGGCGGGACGTACACAGATGCTGATTCTCAGCTGGTGAGAATGTACCGCTAGTCCCAATGTTAGGCGGGACGTACACAGATGCGGATTCTCAGCTGGTGAGAATGTACCGCTAGTCCCGATGTTGGGTGGGACGTACACAGATGCGGATTCTTAGCTGGTGAGAATGTTCTGCTAGTCCTGATGTTAGGTGGGACGTACACAGATGTGTACTCTCAGCTGGTGAGAATGTACCACCAGTCCCAATGTTAGGTGGGACGTACACAGATGCGGATTCTCAGCTGGTGAGAATGTACCGCTAGTGCCGATGTTAGGCGGGACTTACACAAATGTGGACTCTCAGCTGGTGAGAATGTACCACCAGTCCCGATGTTAGGTGGGACGTACACAAATGCGGATTCTCAGCTGGTGAGAATGTACCGCTAGTCCCAATGTTAGGTGGGACGTACACAGATGCGGATTCTCAGCTGGTGAGAGTGTACCGCTGGTTATGGCTTTATGCTCTCAATACGGCTGAGAGCAAACTGCAACTGCCAGTCTTTTTGTAAGGAAAGACTGGTTTAAGCCATCTTACTGGTGACCTCACGTGAAGTTTTTAGTTGGTAAAGGTCTAACTTAATAGAAAGTTCCCCAGCGGGTAGAGGTTATTAAGGAAATCATTCAAATTGAAACGAGTAACTCATATAGCACAAACTAAAAGTCCTCAGCTGGTAAAGACTGGGTTAACCAAACAAACCGTTCAAACTAAAATAAGCAACTTGAGTAAAGCAACTAAAAGCCCCCAGCCGGTAAAGGCTCGGAAAAACAAAACAACAAATCCAAACTAAAATAAACAATTTGGGCAAGGCAACTAGAAGCCCCTAATTGGTAAAGGCTGAGGTAAATAAAACAAACCCTTCAAGCTAAAATAAATGATTTAAGTAAAGCAACTAGAAGCCCCCAGCCGGTAAAAGGCTGGGGTAAATAAAACAAACCATTCAAGCTATAATAGACGATTTAGGAAAAGCAACTAGAAGCCCCCAGCCGGTAAAGGATGGGGTCAATAAAACAAACCATTCAAACTAAAATAAGCGATTTAGGAAAAGCAACTCGAAGCCCCCAGCCGGTAAAGGCTGGAGTAAATAAAACAAATCATTCAATCTAAAATAAACGATTTAGGAAAAGCAACTAGAAGCCCCCAGCGGGTAAATGCTGGGGTAAATAAAACAAACCATTCAAACTAAAATAAGGGATTTAGGAAAAGCAACTAGAAGACCCCAACCGGTAAAGGCTGGAGTCAATAAAACAAACCATTCAAACTAAAATAAACGATTTAGGAAAAACAACTAGAAGGCCCAGCCGGTAAAGGCTGGCGTAAATTAAACAAACCCAGCCCGTAAAGGCTGCCGTAAATTAAACAAACCATTCAATCTAAAATAAGCGATTTAGGAAGAGCAACTAGAAGCCCCCAGCCGGTAAAGGCTGGGGTAAATAAAACAAACCATTCAAACTAAAATAAACGATTTAGGAAAAGCTACTAGAAGCCCCCAGCTGGTAAAGGCTGGGGTAAATAAAACAAACCATTCAAACTAGACTAAGCGATTTAGGAAAAGCAACTAGAAGCCCCCAGCCGGTAAAGGCTGGGGTAAATAAAATAAACCATTCAAACTAGACTAAGCGATTTAGGAAAAGCAACTAGAAGCCCCCAGCCGGTAAAGGCTGGGGTAAATAAAAAAAACCATTCAAACTAAACTAAACGATTTAGGAAAAGCAACTAGAAGCCCCCAGCCGGTAAAGGCTGGGGTAAATAAAACAAACCATTCAAACTAAACTAAACGATTTAGGAAAAGCAACTAGAAGCCCCCAGCCGGTAAAGGCTGGGGTAAATAAAACAAACCATTCAAACTAAACTAAACGATTTAGGAAAAGCAACTAGAAGCCCCCAGCCGGTAAAGGCTGGGGTAAATAAAACAAACTATTCAAACTAAAATAAACGATTTAGGAAAAGCAACTAGAAGCCCCCAGCCGGTAAATGCTGGAGTAAATAAAACAAACCAATCAAACTAAAATAAACGATTTAGGAAAAACAACTAGAAGCTCCCAGCCGGTAAAGGCTCGAGTAAATAAAACAAACCATTCAAACTAAAATAAACGATTTAGGAAAAGCAACTAGAAGCCCCCAGCCGGTAAAGGCTGGGGTAAATAAAACAATCCATTCAAACTAAAATAAGCGATTTAGGAAAAGCAACTAGAAGCCCCCAGCCAGTAAAGGCTGGGGTAAATAAAACATACCATTTAAACTTGAAATAAATACAATAAATAACGCTAAATGAGAGCCCCCCTTGTCGGCAAAAGCTGGGTAAAATAAAACAATGCACTCAAACAAAAGCAAATGCACTAAATAACGTCAAACGAAAGCCCCCAGCCGGCAAAGGCTGGGAAAAATAAAACAACGCATTCAAACCAAAGCAGATATCTTTAAGTATGGCAACTAAAAGCTCCCAGCCGGTGATGGCTGGGTAGAATACAGATCATATAAGGAATATCAACCACATATGGAACATAATTTATGTAAGAAGCATTAAGTCTCTAGCTCCTGGCTAGGGACTAGGTTAAACATAATGTGTATAGGTAAACCCGTCTAGCTGACAAAAGCTTATGGCTTGATTGGTCATTGCTGGCTCAGATATGGTGTTACCAGGTGAATACCTAGTTATGGGTTTGTTTACGACTCTAGGCCAAACTAACATAAATAGCTTGTTTATAACGAAACTCGCACCCAAGACACGTTAGTTTTATTTTATTTTCTTGTTTGCTATTGAAGTCATTCATTTCGACAAGGTGTTGCCCCACAGATTAATAGATATACGTGTGAGTTTAGGCATATGTACGAAAATACCCTAGAACTTGCCTAAAACGGTTCAGCTTAGTCACATCTAAATTTGCTGAAGTGATTAAATATGAAGGCGCTTATTTGGTGGTGGTTGAACGAGCCAGCCTTGGTTCAATTAGGGTTAAATTGGCATAATCCAGTGGAACCTGATTGAATTTAGTCAAGCTTCGGACTTATTAATTGGGACGTATTTAAAATAGCCCGCGTGTACTCTGTATATGAATAGAGAGTAGGGAATAGCGTGAACCTGTATTGTAGAATAATAGCTTCGACTAGCAACAAATAGTAGAATTTGTGAGTCATACTAGCAAGAAGCCTGCGCAGGAGCCGGAGGGGGGAGAGATCAACATATAGGCATAGTGTCACGGCCCTGTTGTGGATCATGACATGGTGCGTTTGCGAGCCTTCGTGTTTCGTACACGCACACCCGCATCGGTGTGGGCGGCCCGATGTCGTGTGTTACATGCAAGTAGTGTTGCGCGCTGTGTCACAAGCCACGTCCTGGTTGCAGAAGTTTCTTGGTTTAAGAAAGACACAGGTCTTTCAAGTCGGGTTTTGGGGCATCGGGTGCCCTATCCCCGAATAGTGGTTCTAAATGATTTATCCCTATAACGAGAGTGGGCCTCGGTGTAATTACAGGGGCAACATGAGGTCTGCACGTGAGTAGGATGCTCCGCAGACATAGTGGTGGGCTGAGGGTCAATAGTGCGTGTAATCCGTCTAAGAAAGGCTTGGTCCCTCGTTGGGGCTGTGCGACGCAATGTCGAAGCGCCCTAACTTGTAGGGCTCAACCTTTAATTGGTGAGAGCATTTGTGATGCTCGAGCCCCCTTGTTAGCGGCGGTGTGTACCAGCTTCGTTTACCGCTTGACGGTGTGGATGCGACGTGTCTTAAGGGTAGATGTAGGGGCCGTTGTTCATGTGTCAACAGGTACCTAGATTCAACGCATGCTACGAGGCGGTCGCCTTCTTGAGCAAGTGGCACGCTACTTGTGTGGGATCGTGTCAGTTCCTTATAGAGACAGCGGCCTCACACATGAGGTGCGCCTAAGGGGCTTTGTGGCTCTTGCGTGTTGCTCTGGAGCAGGACTATGTAAGTCTGCTCCTAAGGGAATGTCCCAGGTAGTCGAGACACAGTGCTGAAAACTCAAGGGGTGTCGGTGAGGTCTGACATGAGCTATGGCATCTGGCGGGTGTGTCGGCCCACCGATGGGGTTCCTAGAGGTTGAGTTGCATTATCGGAAAAGAAGGATTACTGGAGACCATTGTGTCTTGCGTTAGAAAAAAGCTAACTGCCTGCGAGCCTCCATGCTAGGTGAAGGTTACCCACCCCACAACTTCGTGCTTTCTTTTTTAGCTGGAACAGAACAACACGATCACATACTTCCACGTTTGGCGGAAGTTAATCGTCCACCATTTGTAGAACGGTAAACTTTGACGTTAGGGAAAAGCTAACCGCGGATGATAATTCTAGCTCCCAGTCCTTGTTCCGAGACGAAGTTAACACAAACCACACAAAGGGACGTTAAAGCCTCAGCCCCAAGCAAGGGCTTAAGTTGAGCATAAATCACATAAGTGGCGCATATCGCGCAAATTGCTCTGAGAACGTAATTCACATAAGGAATGTGAATCACAGAAAACACTAAGCCCCCGGTTCATAGTCGGGGACCGGGTTGGATGCAAATCCCATAGGGAACGTTAATCACATAATTTCCTATGAAAAAGATAAATTACGTAAAATTATATGGAGAACGCCAAATCCCCATTGTCAAGCGAACGCCGCTGTTCGCGGTTACCAAGGAATGGTAAGTTCCGCAGTTGCTGAGAGGCGCCCTGTAAGCCTAAAGAATAACATGTCCCTCGAATTGTGAAGATAAAGGGGTGTTTTTAGGTTTCATCCTTAGTTTCAAGAGTATTAGCCTCTTTATTAGAGAATGGATGAACCAAGACATGTGTAGGAGTACCGTTAGGGCGTAGGAATACCGCCAGGGTGTGAGAGTACCGCTAGGGTGTTGAAGTACCGTTGGGATGTTAGAGTACCACTAGGGTGCAAGAGTACCGTTAGGGTGTTAGAGTACCGCTAGGGTGTAGGAGTACCGCTAGGGTGTAGGAGCACCGCTAGGGTGTCAGACTACCGCTAGGGTGTAGGAGTACCGCCCTGAAGTAGCGCCAGGGTGTAGGAGTACCGCTAGGGTGTGAGAGTATCGCTAGGGTGTTGGAGTACCGCCTGGGTGTAGGAGTACCGCTAGGGTGTTGGAGTACCACTAGGGAGTCGGAGTACCGCTAGGGTGTCAGAGTACCGCTAGGGTATGCTTATGACGTCTCCTTCCTGGCGAGGCGGTAGTCTTAGTGAACGGTGTTTCCCCTTAATAATGGCAATTTAAAGCATTGCTGATTTGAGGTGGCGCGTGTATTATTAGTTTTTCCTCCTAGTACCCAAAACTTGGCGGTAACCTTTCGTATAAAATCTCCGCTAGGTCAGCTGGTGGGAGTTCCTGTCCCAAATTGTTGGCGGTAATAGCCAAGCCAAGCTCGTTTGCTTTAGCATTGTTTGTTACTTACGGTAGCCTACGACACCGTCGGTATTGGTTCACCTAGTAGCAATTTCTTCTTGACTTGTGTTAGAAGGTGAGTAGTGAAGCTCTTAACATGTTTTTAACCACCTTGTTACTGGCCGCTCAAGTTTTTAGATGTTAAGGACGACGTCTTTACTAGCGGGACCTCTGCCATGGTTGTTGACGAGTCCAACCCGACATGTTACACAATGCGTAGCCATCTATGGTTGGTTGCACGCATTTTATTGAACTGTGTGACGGTAGGGTTTTGGCTAGGCGGGCGGAGGGCACCGTTTTGCGACCCCACTGTTACCTTTAAGGGATTATCCCCAAGATTGTTAGCGGTTGCCTTTTTTAGGTTACGTGGCCATGCGTTACCCACTAAAGGTGTTAACGAGGCCACCCATCCAAGTTTGTTGGGGTTAGGGTCTAGCCAAGCTTGCGGGTGGCAGCTTCACAGTTTGTTCATTTTGATGTTGTTCGTTGGTTAGCCCCGGTAGCTTATGGTATCGTTGGTGGGTGTTGGCCCAACTAGTGGCAAAGTTTTCCTATACCTAAGTTGAAAGGTGAGTAGTGAAGCTTTAAAAGAGCGTTCATCTACAAAGTTGGCGGTAGCTCGAGTCTTAGGGCGCTGAAGGCAACGTCCCCACTATCACGCTCGTTGGTGGTGTTTCGATTAATTTGGACACCCAAGAGGCGAACTTTGACGGGTTTGGCCTTACGTGTTATTATTGGCGAAGCCCCCAGCTTTGGGCGGCATTGCTAAAAGAAGTATAGGCTGTCGTTGCTATATGGCCAACCTAATGGGCGGTTGCGCCTGGTCGAGGTAAATAGTGCAAAGCCAAGTTATTAGACGAGGATTTAGCTAGTCTCGCAGTTGGTTTGAACGAGTCACCCGAGTTTGTGGGCGATGGCCTTTACTGATGAGCTACTCGTTCAAGGAGCTGGCGAGGCTGTATGGCCAGGCTCAACGGCGTTTGCAGCTAATCAATCTTATGGGTACAGCCAAGTTTCTTGGCGAAGCGTCAGGCTGAAGCTGTTAAGCCCACTTCGTGGTGGCTTAAACCTCTGATTATCAGTGGTAAAGTTCTTTACAACGAGCCCTCACTAATGACGCCAAGCGGCATTGGTTGGCTACCCCAACCTTGTTTACGGATTTTTGCATCACAAACTGACGTTGACGCCCTTTTTGGCGTTTACCTAGTTCAAGGATGGCAATGTTATTATCTAAGGGAGCTCTTGAAGGGCGTTAACTCTATAGTAGGCGGTTGGCGATGATCGCCTACCTGATCTAAATTTTACTTTATTTAGGTTGCTTTTGGTTGCAAACTCTGCCACCTTTACACATAACAACGTTCCGGCGCATTTTAATTATTGTTAATGTATGGGTTAGCATATTTTGAAGTATCATATTTGGCACCAATGTTAAGCTATATGAGTAGCAAAAATTAAGAAACGAGTATATTCAAACTTAAACATTATGCAGCGAAGTTTTCATGCGATGAGATTTCTCTTATTTCCAATTAAGAATATGGATTACTTGAGAAAAGTCCTTAATATAGTTGCCCTTATGGACAGTAAACTTAATAAAAGTTTGACTCGGCTTTTCCAACTTAATCACATATTTACTCAAGATATATGAGCTGGGTTGGAGTTAACGTAAAGCAACTTTAATTAGATAAAATATTTAGTGAGCAATTTTCGGAAAACGGGAGTAATATAATTTATGTATTGCCGCGAATCCAAGACGAGAAGTCTGATAAAATAACTTATGCGTAATTGAAGCGAAAATATTATGAAAAGCATCTATAACATGCTTTAAAGATCAGGATATACAGTTAATTTTACTATGAAATTTAAAGCTAAAACCTTTTTTGAAATTCCGGATTAGAAATATTATGAAGAATGCCTATAATATAATCCAAAGCTCATGGTGTGCCATGAGTTTTATTGAAATTCGCTATAAGTTTACTGAAAAATTTAGACTTGAGGTCTTACTCTAAGTGTATCAGAGAAAGACATAAAATGAAGTCAAATCCATAACTCATCTGGTGTTCAAACTGAAATTAGAGAATAGTTAAAGTCCAGAGAAATTCACCATGCTCACAGTTCATTCTTTTATATGTACTAGAACTCGTGTGAAACATAAATTTATTTTGTAATATGGTTGGACACAGAATTTGACTTCATTATTAAATTTCCAGTCGCATGACATCCATCACAAGAGTGCATGGGATGTAGAGTAAGAGAGAAACAATTTACGCATTTATGTTTGATTTTAGGAGGAAATTGATCTCATTTGTCTTTTGTGCGGCATTTTTATTAAAAAGAGTTGCGTCTAGCTTTATATATTGACCGCCAGCATGGTTCACCCATTTACTCGATATTGATGTTTCCGATTTGGGTGGACTTAGGTGTGTAATTTGGACAACATGTTTTGCCTGAGCAAACTGATAATCCTTAAATATGTATTTGAAGATCAATACATGAATAGTGAAATTTAAAGGTATAGCGCAGTATTCTTATGATACGGACAATAAACTTTAACAATAATCCTTGAAACTAACTTATTTAGTTTCCTGGTACAGCTAATATTAAAATTATAGTACAAGTACTTGCGCTAATGTAGACCTTATAGATACTTGCATTGAATAAAATTGGACAAATACCCCAAATTTTCTCTCTCTCTCTCCCTTTTTTTTTCTTCTTCTGTTTATTTTTTTTTTAATTAAGAGTAAAGCTTGTCTCGAATTTATGGACAACTCACATCTAAAATTCTAATTTAGAGGTATTGAAAGGCAAATAAATAGAGAAAAAGTTAAATTAAAGACTTATCTGATGTAAAACGGGTCCTGTAGCCCCCAGCTTTGTGAGGGTCTCAGCCAATTTGTACGGGGTATCAGGTTAAACGCTAACAACTATCTTCCCACAGACGGCGCCCATTATTTCGGGGATTTTTGGTTAGGTTCTTTTAGATGAGAGCGAGACTCAACCCTCACTGCGGAAGCAGCTGCTAGCGCTTATCCTGATATCCCTGCAAAAATAAAAGAGGCCGTTAGAGGGACCCACGGGTTAGCCCGCGGGAGGCCCCTCCGATGCCTAAATTAGTCAAGGCATAATAAAACAAATAATAAGTAAATAACGTAAAAAAATAGTAACAAATACTTATTGTATATGGAGAGGGGGTTCTTGGTTACTGGTGGCCGGAATCCGTACCGGCGGGGTGACCGGTGGCTCTTGGGTAGAGAAAGATAGAGGAGAGAGAGTGGGGTCTCGCCTTGATGGCTGGTGGCCGGAGTGTTACAGGCTAGGTGGAGGCCGGCGGCGAAGTGGTCGACATCACACCAGAGAGGGTCGTTGGAGTCGGCTGGAGCAAGAGGAAAGAAAAAGGGAAAAAGGAGAGAAAGTGACGTGAGGGGGTGTGGGAGATCTCAGGAGAGAGAGTATCGGGCGTCCTCCCCCTCTTGCTGTTGTTGTGGGTATTTATAGAGGGGGGTTGGTGTTGGCGGTAGTTGTTGTGACGTTGGCGGTAGGCGATAGGCGGTAAGCGTTGGCGGTAGGCGGTAGGCGGTGGCGTTGGCGGCAGACGGTACCGTTAGCGGTAGGTGGTGCTTGGCGGTAGGCGTTGGCGGGGGGTGGTACCATTAGCGGTAGGCGTTGGCGGTAGATGGTACCGTTAGTGGTAGGCGGTGGGCGGTGGCGTTGGCGTACCGTTAGCGGTAGGCGGTAGGCGGAGAAAAAGAAAAGAGAGAGTAACGTGAAGGAGAGAGTAATGTGAGGGAGATAGAGAGAGAGAGCCATACAGCTACAGTAGGAGAGAGAGAAAGCAGATATGAGGAGAGAGAGAGAGAGCCCCCAGACAGAGAGAAAAAAAGAGAAAAGTAAATAAATAAATTGTATTTAATTTTCGTTATTATCTCGTTATTAAATTTTAATATTAACCTACTTATTTTTATCCTCTACAAGCATATACATATATTAATGGTAAAGACAAATCCTTAAATATGTTCTATTCTCAAAGGAAATTTTCGGGCATCAGCCAAAAAAAAAAAAAAACAAAAAAGACGACGACGGTCTTGTGCCGAATATGATCGGTCTTGTGCCGAATATGATCCCCCAACATACCACATGTTTCCTTTACTTCTAGAAATACAGGAAACATGTGATGTAAATGGCTTTTATTATTGTTATTATTATTATTATTATTGTTATTTTATATATATATATATATATATATATATAATTTAATCAAAAAGTTAAACATTTTGTTCAGTTATATGATCAATTTGACTTGGCTCAAGGTGTAGTGAAAGACCGGGATCAAGCTTTTGCCAATTTGGCTCATTCTTGACTACGTTTGTTCTGATTCTTTTTCACTTACTACAAATATTGACCCAGCCCGCTCTTTTATAAACCACTCTAAATCCGGGGCAATCTTGTCTAAATGTTTTTGATGATATATATGTATTTCACATTTTGTAATTTTGTAGTCTATAAAATTATTAAATAATTCGGGTCTTAGTGGTAAGAATAATTGTTGAAATGAGGGCTGGCAAATTTTGGCAACGACACGAAGATATTGGGTTTCGGTCGGGATTTTTGAATACAATTTAAATTTGGTTTCACCCATTTAACCCGTTTATGTAATTGGGATGAATTGGGGATTGACCAGCTTGACCTATTTTCGACATTGATGACCTGTTTATATAGTATATTAGTTGTACGAGTGGTATATTACAATTATTATACAAATATTTTTGGAAGCCTCTCAGATATAAGAAAATTTGAACTATATTTAGGCACCGTTTGTTTAGGAGGAAAATCATATTATAGGAAATGATTTCCCTTTTTCATTGTTTGGTGCGTCTTTTGCTTACGCAAAAGGTTCTTTGACGGAAAACCTTTTCCTTCAAATGAGGGAAAATGATTTCCCTTTCAAAATAAGGGAAGTTATCATTCTAAGTGGCCCAAAGCCTTCATTGTAATCATCATTATGATCTAGATCGAATCAAAATAAACCAGACTAAGTTGTAGGCATTTAACGTTACAATATCGGATTAGAATTAGACTGAATAATTAAATATATTATATATTATATATATATAATATTATGCAAGAAAATTATTTAGGTGCCCTAATATTTTTAGCATTTATTACATAGATATTGTGATATTTTAGTAATATATAATGATGTACCCTAAAGCTTAAAAATTTTCTCATGAATCAGGTATGTTTTTCCAAAATTTAGTAGATTTTAAATAGAAATAACAATCAATATATATCCTCTATCATAATGTGATAATTTCTTTTGTTCGAAAATATTAGTATGACATATTTTTTTGATAATATATAAGTAATTTTTGTTAGAATGTAGACAACCTTTTAATAAAATGATCATAGTTATACTGCATTAGTTTTTTGGCAGAAATTACCCAAATTTAATGGAAATTCACTATATTTTAACATAGTATATACACAAGTGATAAAATTTCTTCTCTCAGGGCACCTCATCGTACATATGAAAATGACAGGGTATTTAGATGATAAATACTCAAATTTTGAAATACTTAAAAACTAGTTTTTCTAATTTATACAGTTTTGATAGTTAACCTTTTTTTTTTCCTTAGTTCATATACGTTGTATTGTTACTTATGTTATCCTGTAATAAGATATAAAATGATTACTGAAAAATGTTTTTTTTTAAGACATACAGGAAGACATCACAATGGGGAATTAAGTTTTCCTTGAAACAAACAACAAAATACCCCACTCGAAATTTATATTTCCATGAAAAACCTTTTTACGAGCAAAAATCATTTCCTAAATTGTCTTTTTTGTCCCAAAAAAAAAAAAAAAAAAAAAAAAAAACAGAACCTTAGTAATGTAAATTAGATAGTTTATCCTAACTATCATTAATATGTCATTTATTTATTCTTAGTATCAATTTGATATGCATTATTGACTTGTTTGTGAGTTGACAAATTAGCATTTAGGGAAAAACGTCAATCCACATATTTAAATGGGTAACCATAGGTTATCCATTTAATAATTGAGTTGGGTGAAGGTTGAGAGTTCTTAACCCATTTAATAAATGGATCAGGCTCGGATTAACTCAATTTCTATGAACCCTCGCATTACATGTACACGAACACAATATAACACGACAAATTTTCGAACCCTAGTCCTATATTAGTATAGACATTAGTAGGGGTTTGAGGACCAAGACCACCCTTTGGATTTCTTCTACGTGATCAGAGTAAATAACTCAAGTAGCATTAGTGATAGGAGTAACGAGCCTCATTACTTGGCGGCCATTTCAAGACTTTTTGAGTTCTCGGTTATTGTTTCTGGGTTTTTAGTTGGGTTCGAGGAGGGGGAACCAGACTCAAATTCCTTGCCTTAGCCTTATTGTCTCCTTCCTATTTATAGGAAGTTGGAGGAGCTAGGGGGTGGTTGGGAAGCCAGTCGTCCCTTTTTAGGAGGACAGATGAAGATGGGCAGTATGCATGAAGGTGAGCAGTACAGGTGAAGATGGGAGATACGGGTGAAAGCGGGCGATACAGGTGAAGGTGGGCAGTATGGGTGAAGATGGGTTGGTATGGTTCTTACGGTAGCCCTACCGTCTTCTGAGTGAACCATTTTTGTATTTATCAACTTACTCCCCACTTTGGGTCCGAAGTGCCTTTGGCCTCAAAGTGTATGACTATAAATACTTTCTGTGGTCTTGTCATTTTCTTTACCAAGTTATCAACTTTTATCTTTTATCTCCAAGTCTTTAAATGGAAGATATTACTTGTGAGATTATGTCTTGGCTTCCAGCCAAATCTATTTTGAGATTTTCTTGTATCACTTCTTGGTTGTGTGATTTAATTTTAGATAATGACTTTGTTGAAAGTCAGTCTTTTCGTACTCTTAGCCATTGTGCATACGGGTTTTTGCTACAGCCGGAAAGTGATTTCTTTCGTAATAACCTGGAGGTGTTCTCATCTTTGTAGGACTTTTCTCCTATTGGGCCGCCTAAGGTGCTGGAGGTGCTAACTGACAACGTTCATGTGATTGGTGTTCAGGGTGGCTTGGTGTTATGTCGAGATTACAACATTTCTCGGTTGTTTGTTTGTAATCCTGCCCTAGGTGTACATCAGTTGGTGGTGTTACCAGAGGATATCTCTAGGAGTTATTTGGATTCTTCTTTAAATTTAGTTTTTGGGTGTTTTGATACCACTTCACATTTTGGATTTTATCTTTTTCTTATGGTAATGGATCTGACTCACCCTTATTATGGCCCATGGTCTAGCGAATACCAGGTGTATTTTTGGGAAGGTGAGTGGAACTTCTGGGGGACTTTTGACATGGGACCCCGGAACATTTCACTTGCAGATCACGTTTGTCTGAATGGGTAACTTTTCTTTATGTCTGATTGGGTCATTACCTTGAAGGTGTTGACAATCACCCTTATTTGGTTATTTAGAGTACTAAGACTAGTGTTTCATGTAGAATGGTCCTCCCAGCTGTGGTTTGTGATGATTTAGTTTCTTATCGGGATGCAAAGATTTGCAAATGGTGGGATGCGTCAACAGATATGCCTATCTTGTGCTTAATCACCCTTCGCAGTCCCGTGTTTACCATTTGGACTTTGACTAGTGCAGAAGACCCTTCCTCTTGGGTACGGTAGCACCGGTTGTTAATCTGCTTGCCTTGGTCTGGCGGTAGGTGGGATCCCGTTATTACAAGCTTTGCGGTGTCTCAGAAGCATTTAGCATTTACTACTAGTGACCAAGTGTTTTGTTGTGGTCTTTGGGGTAATCTTTGCAGCCGTGTATCCTTCCCAGGGAGCTACAGAGGTGACCTCCAGGCTCAATTGTTTCCATAATCAGGTTCGTTGTTCCGTTGCAGAAACGATCCTGTGGTGCCTTTTGATGCTTTTGAGTAGGCTTTTGTGAAAAGGCTTTTTGTAGCTTTAGTGGTTCTTTTGTGTATTACTATCTTGAAGATGCAAGACACCTCCGAGGTTTTTTGTTGTGATCGTATGTAATTAGTGATTTGGCTTTATAGCTCAAATTACTTTGTAAGTTCGTACTTGTATCGAGTGTTTGTATAAATCCCTGGATTTTCTTATGACTGTTCTAAGTGTTTGGCGTAAAATAGGTTTGTACAATTGTCCGCTTTTTAATTCTTTAAAATGAATTGCGGTTGTTAATACCTTACGCTCCTCAGGATGCTAATGACCATGGCTTCTCACATTTGTTAAGAGTTACCGTGCCCGAATAACAACGTGCTCCCATTTCACTTGGAGCAAAACACAACTGCCAGCCTCCGGTGTTAAAGGGGCCTCAAATAACTGCAAGTTATCACATTTGGTGAGAGTCACCGCGCCTAAATAACTCTATGCTCCCATTTCAATTGGAGAAAAACACAAGTGCCAGCCCCCGGTGTTAGAGGGAACTCAAATAACCACTATTTCTCACATTAGGTTAGAATTAATGCGACCGAATAACTCCATGCCCCCATTTCATTTGGAGCAAAACATAACCGCTAGCCCCCGGTGTTTGAGGGGACTCAAATAAATGCGGGTTCTCACATTGGGTGAGAATTACCGCCCCAAATAACTCTGTGCTCCCATTTTAATTAGAAAAAAACACAACCGCCAGCCCCCGGTGTTAGAGGGGGCACGATTTCTCACATTGGGTGAGAATTAATGCGCCCGAATAACTCCATGCTCCCATTTCAATTGGAGCAAAACAAAACCTCTAGCCCCCGGTGTTTGAGGGGACTTAAATAAACGCAGGTTCTCAAATTGGGTGAGAATTACGGCCCCAAATAACTCCGTGCTCCCATTTTAATTGGAGCAAAACACAACTGCCAGCCCCTGGTGTTAGAGGGGACTCAAATAACCGCAGGTTCTCACATTAGGTGAGAATTACCGCACCGAATAACTCGGTTCTCCCATTTCAATTGGAGCAAAACACAACTGCTAGCCCCTGGTGTTAGCAGGGACTCAAATAAACACGGGTTCTCACATTAGGCGAGAATTACTGCTCCTAAATAACTTCTTGCTCCCATTTCAATTAGAGCAAAACACAACTGCCAGTCGCCGGTGTTTGAGGGGACTCAAATAACCGTGGGTTTTCACATTGCATGAGAATTATCACACCCGAATAACTCTATGCTCCCATTTCAATTGGAGTGAAACACAACCGCCAGCCTTTGGTATTAGAGGGGACTCAAATAATCGCGGGTTCTCACACTGGGTGAGAATTACCGCGCCCGAATTACTCCATGCTCCCATTTCAATTGGAGCAAAAGACAACCGCCTGCCCCCAGTGTTAGAGGGGATGTTTTTAGTTAAATTTGGTTTAGCCAGTGAGCCAGACCCAAATGCCCCGGGTAACAAATATTTTTAGGTCCCGGATGAGAGCGGGACTCGAGCTCACACCTGAGAAGGCAGCTGTTGGCGTGCTCAACCAGGACCCTCCCTGGTCCGGCAAGGTGGTTCCCGGCGACGAGGTGGTTGTCACTGGCCGCGAGGGGAACCCAGATGAGAGAGAGCAGGAGAGGGTGTTTGGGTGTTGTAAGTGAGAGAGTGCAGGAGAGGTTAGGCCTCGGTTTAATGGTGGAGGGGGTTAGTATTTATGGAGGAGAGGGGAGAGACGACGGTACTGGAGTGGTGGGGGAGACGACGGCAGTGGTGTTACTGGTGAGGTTCGAGGAGAGAGAAGAGAGGTCTTGGTGAGAAGAGGGAGGAGACAGAGAAGGGGGTAGAGACGACGGTACTAGCGCGGGGGGGGTGGGGGAGACGGCGGTAGTGGTGTTACCGACGAGGTTTGAGGAGAGAGAAGAGAGGTGTGGGTAAGAAGAGAGAGGAGAGAGAGAAGGGAAGGGCAGTACCGGTGGCCAGGGGCGGTGGAGTCGATGGTAACCAGCGAGGCAATACTGGTTGTCGGTGGTACTGTGGGAGGCGGTAGTGATGGTTGGGCGGTAATGGTGGTAGGGGGACACTGGTAGGGGAGAGGAAAGGGAGAAAACATGGGGGAGAGAGGGCAGAGACGATGGTACCGACGTGGTGGGGGAGACGGCGGTAGAGGGTGGTACCAGTGAGGCGGTAGTGGGGTGGTGAGAGGAGAGAGAAAACGTGGAGGAAAGGAGAGAGGAGAGAGAAAAAGGGAAAATGGAAAGAGGAGAGAGCGAGACCATGGCTGAGGGGAGACAAGAGGGATGGAAAATGGGGTGGGGTCCATTTTTTTGTCTTTTTGTGAGGTTTTTATTTAGTTTAAACTTTTTATTTTGTTATCCTATTTTAATATTAACCTGGTTATTTTTATTCTTAGCAGTTAGCCCCTCACTCTGTGGGTGGATGAGGACCTGTTCACATTCAGCCATGGAGTGTTTAACATCTAAACCTTTTCTCAATATGCGTACTTTCAAGATTTTATTATTATTTTGTTGACGAACATTGTCAGTTATGAAGAATTGTATAAGCGTTAACTGTGAGGTCTTTGTTGATGAACGTTTTTAGCTCTTGGGATTTGTTATAAGGTTTAGAGGAATTTTTAAGGATCATGTTTGGTGGTGTTTTTTATGGTAATGTACTGAAAGATACTTGTAATTGCTGGTGTGAGTGGTTGATGTGGGCATTGCTCCATCCCTTTTGTTAATTCTTGGTACAACCTCTAGGGATTGTATTCCTGATTGGAGGCATGAATTTTGGATGAACAACAGTTATTGTAGATGCTGCCCATTTTAATTTGTTAGTTCTAGGCACGGGTTCTAGGAGCCGCCAATCTTGTTACTTTGCCGAATTCTATTGACTGTTGAACTCCTAACTCTTGATTCGTCATGCTAGGGAACATAGTTAGGCTGTTATCTTTTCTCACAATGGAAAAGTAAAGCATTAGCTTTTGGCCTTCAATATTATCCTAAGTTATGAAGGGCCGAGCCCCCAGCCCTCAGTTGTGGGTTGAGGCGGGGTGTATTGTGAACAACATTTTTAACTCCTAGGCCTAAGTCGTGGGCTGGGTTGTATCGTATTATGAAAAATAATCTTGGTTTCCAACGATTGGTTGGAGCGTAACCCATCCCGTGCTCCTTATGTCGGTTAGAGTGTAAACCATGCTCCAATACAGGCTGGAATAGAACAACCGCCCTCTCCAATGTTAGGTGGGCATAACAAAACCATGGACTCCCACATTAGGAGGGAGTTTACCACACCCGAGTACTTTGTGCTCCCATTTCAATTGGAGCAAAAACAACCGCTAGCCCCCGATGTTGGATGGGGACTCAGATAACCGCGGACTCCCACTTTAGGTGAGAGTTTACCACGCCCGAGTACTTCATGCTCCCATTTCAAGTGGAGACAAAACAATAACCAGCCCCCAGTGTTAGATGGGGACTTCAATAACCGCGGATTCCCACGTTAGGTGAGAGCTTATGCGCCCGAGTACTTCGTACTACCTTTTTAAGTGGAGCGAAAACAACCGCCAGCCCCCGTTGTTAGATGGGGACTCAAATAACAGCGGAATCCCACATTAGGTGAGAGTTTACCGTGCCTGAGTACTTCCTGCTCCCATTTCAAGTGGAGCAAAAACAACCACCAGCCCCTGGTGTTAGATGGGACTCAAATAACCGTGGATTCTCACATTTTGTGAGAGTCATCGCGCCCGAATAACTCCATGCTCCCATTTCAATTGGAGCAAAACACAACCGCCTACCCTTGGTGTTAGAGGGGACTCAAATAACTGTGGGTTCTCACAATTGGTGAGAGTTACCGCGCCTAAATAACTCCGTGCTCCCATTTCAATTGGGGAAAGATACAACCGCCAGCCCTCGGTGTTAGAGGGGACTTAGATAACCGCGGGTTCTCACATTGGATAAGAATTACCGCACCCGAATAACTCCATGCTCCAATTTCAATTGGAGCAAAACACAACCACCACCACTTGGTGATTGAAGGGACTCAAATAACCGCAAGTTCTCACATAGGGTGAGAATTACTGCAACTGAATAACTCCGTGCTCCCATTTCAATTAAAGCAAAACACAACCGCCAGCCCCTGGTGTTAGAGGGGACACCAAATAACTGCGGGTTCTCACATTGGGTGAGAATTACCACTCCCGAATAACTCCGTGCTCCCATTTCAATTAGAGCAAAATACAACCGCCAGGCCTCGGTGTTAGAGGGGACTCAAATAACCGCGGGTTCTCACATTGGGTGAGAATTACCACGCCGGAATAACACCGTGCTCCCATTTCAATTGGAGCAAAACGCAACTGCCAGCCCTTGGTGTTATAGGGGACTCAAATAACCACAGGTTCTCACATTGGGTCGGAATTACCGCGCTCGAATAACTTTGGGCCCCCATTTCAATTGGAGCAAAACACAACCGCTAACCCCCGGTGTTAGAGGGGACTCGAATAACCGCGGGTTCTCGTATTGGGTGAGAATTACCACCCCCGAATAACTTTGTGCTCCCATTTTAATTAAATCAAAACACAACCGCCAGCCCTCAGTGTTAGAGGGGATTGTGATAATTGAAGTCTCGAATTTCAAGGTGTAGTACCACATGCAACATTTTCCATTTTCCATTTGTCTTCTCCCTTTTTCCAGGCTTTTAAGACCCATTGCTGCTCACAAAAGCCCTAACTCAATTCTTCCTGTTCTTTCTTCGCGCAGTTTTGGCTTCTTTGCGAATCTCCTCCTTCGTTCTTCTTTCATCCTCGTTTTCAAACTGATTTCAAGGTAACCACTGATTTTTGTGTCTTTTCGGCTGGAACAAAGGTCTGATTTTGCTTTTCCTAGGTTTTCCCATTGTTTTTAGACTTAAATTGTTTCATTAGGGCTTCCATGGAGGAACTCAGGGTTCCCATGGAAGAGCCTAATGTTGATGCCCAAGCTGTGGAGGATTTTATGGCATATCTGGTTAGCTGTCCCCTTTCTAGTTCTATAGAGGTGGGGGTTCTTCCTAATGAGACAGTTTCCCCCTCTGTTTGTTCACTTGGTCTCGAGAGTGCGTCCTCGGTTTCAGAAATGAACTCCCCTGTCTTGGTTGAAGGGGACCTTGCTGAGCCGTCTAATGTTCATCGAGGTAAGACTCCCTTTATAACTTTCTCCTTGGGTTTTTTTTTTCTTTTCTGTTTTAGCAAGATGGCTCCAAAGCATGTGCAAAAGGGGGGCAAATATTAAGGTCGAACCGGAAAAGCATCTGCTGAAGAGGGACTAGCAGTTGAGCTGCTGTCTCGGTTGGCTCCTTCCTCTATTGGGTCCCCTGATGAAGCAGCTGTGCATGCTCAGTATCCTGAGATGGCTTCAGCTCTTCCTTTGGGTTCATTTGTGTCTTCTATGGCCACACCAGAGGGGATAAAAAGGTTTCGTGAGAAGTATTATTTTCCTGATGATTATGAAACGAGGATACAATATGGCTACCTACTCACTTGTTCTGTAGCGGGTTTAATTCCTTCCACCCATAGTTTTGATTACCTTTTTAGGTCCAAGCAAGTTCGGGGTGTGGTCACCTTTGAGGGTAAGCAAGGGGTAAAATTTGTGGAGCTTGACCCTTCCAAATTGAACTTTATGCAAAACAAATTTGTCTGGGTGAGGCCTCCACTGTCTCTCAA
This sequence comes from Simmondsia chinensis, assembly GCA_018398585.1. NCBI lineage: Eukaryota > Viridiplantae > Streptophyta > Magnoliopsida > Caryophyllales > Simmondsiaceae > Simmondsia > Simmondsia chinensis. The sequence goes on along the minus strand of JAGTTD010000018.1, from coordinate 14,556,854 downwards.
TATTCCTACCTATTGGACTACACTGATTAAATGTAGTATCCCCTTGGATGATGGGCTATCTTCTCACGATAAGGAGGTGTTTTGGTATTTTGAAAGGGACTTGAATTCGCAGTATTTGGCTACCAACGAAGTGTTGTCTCAGAAGAAGGTTTTAATTAAGGCAGGGTTGCGTGCCCGACTGGTTAGTGGTGAGTGGAGTTTCCCAGGCCGGTAGAACATTTCTTTACTTTGAATTTTTATTTATTTCTCTTTTGGCCAATTTCGTTTTCCTTTTTGAGGGCAGGAAGCTGACCTAAACGTGGTAGGACTTATCGAGGCCTACCGTGAAGAATTAAGCCAGAAAAAGAGAGGTGAAACTGGGGGAAAAAAGACCACCAGAAAAGGAAAAAGAGTTTGCTATTGGGGGTGGAGAGGAGCCTTCTTAGAAAGGTTACTTAGCCCGGAAAGGTTACATTGCGGAGGCCATCTTGCAGTTCAGGGTCGGGGTGAATTCCACGATCTGATGAGTTCTTTTTACTGGCGGGGCGTTACCTCTGGTCTTCAAGGATTTGCTCGCCGTTTGGTTCACCGCGTTCGTGGCCTAAGCTATGATCTGCTTTAATAAGTGGCGGATTAGCTTCACCAGGAACCCGTACGTTCACGAGGAATATCTGGCATGCCTAGGGCTGTTGGAAGTGGTCAACCTTAGTTGCCTTTTTTTTTTTTTTTTTTTTTTTTTTTAATAGGAGGTTTCACCTATTATTTTTGTTAAAGGGTTGAAGACATATGGGTTCCCCCTTTTTTGTGTAAGTACCTTGTACTTTTAGGGGTTCTCTATCATCATGTTTCTCTACTTCCCCTGTAATAGTTGTATTAATGAATGTGCTTTATACTTGAATTTTTTCCCTTTCTATTACGCTAGGTGCAACTTGAGAGATTATATTATAGCAAAATGCGTACGACATCTTCCACGCGGTTTAATTACATATGCTGTTATCCTATTTGGAACCTAAGCTATTCAACATGCCCTAATATCTTATTCTCACACATATTCTCGAGGTGTGATTTACTATACATAATACCTTTTAAGGTTCTTTATGTTTCAAGCTCGCTGTATCTTAGCACCGTCAAGTCGTTCCAACTTATAACTTCCATCTCCCAGTTTTCTAGCTATGTGGTAGGGCCCCTCCCAGTTGGTTGCCACCTTACTGGCCCGCATGCCTTGCCAGGCTACACTTATTCGGCGAAGGATAAGGTCTCCTGGTTCTACACTCCATGGATTCACATCCTGATTGTAATATAAGGATATTCGTTGTTTTTGGGCCACTACGTGGAGAAGGGAAAATTCCCTAACCTCATCTACCAAATCCAGAGAGTGCCTTCGCTGATTCTCATTTCTTGGGTCACGGTAGTGCCATACGCTGTAGCTGGGTTCTCGTACTTCTACGGGGATTACCGCCTCTGCGCCATAGATCAACATAAACGGAGTTTCACCGGTGGCTACTCTGTAAATAGAGCGGTGAGCCCATAGGATACTAGGCAGCTCTTCCACCACTTTCCTTTGGCCTCATCTAACCTTCGTAAGAGTCTGCCAAGTATTTGCTTGTTTTCTGCCACTGCCTACCCATTACTTTGAGGGTAGGCCACAGAATTAAAGTGAAGGGCAGTTTTAATATTTTGGTAGTATTTTCGAAATCATGGAGAGTCGATCTACATCCCATTATCCGTTATAATGGCGCAAGGAATCCCAAAAGGTGTAACAATATTCTTCCACAAGAACTGCCAGGTGGCATTGTCGGTGATTTTAGCTACTGCTTCAGCTTCCGGCCTTTTGCTGAAGTAGTTTACCGCCACTATTAGGAACTTTCTTTGTCTGCTAGCTAGTGGAAATGATTCTAGGATGTCCATTCCCCACTGGTCAAAGGGTATGGGATCAACAATGGGATCAGCGTACTGTTGGAGCGTGGATGAGAGGTGCAAACATTTGGCATTTGTCACATTTTTGCACCAATGTGTCAGCGTCTGTTTTCAAGGTGGGCCACAAATAACCCGCCCTTAATGTTATTCCTACAAGCATTTTTCTCCCAACATGAACCCCACAAATTCCTTCATGGATTTCCCTTAACATGTAGTTTCCTTCTTCTATGGTGAAGCATTTCAACAACGGATTTGTGAACGATCTTTTATACAGTTGTTGATCAATTATTACAAAACAACCCACTTGTCTTCGTAGCCTCCGTGCCTCATTTTTGTTCGGGGGTTCTTTTCTTTGAAGAATAAAGTCTAAGATTGGACACATCCAGTCAGCTTCATGCCGCATCTGTATTATGTTTGTGGACGTGCATCTGTTCAAAACTTGACATTGGCTTCTCGCACTTGTACATGCCCTTTTCGTGGTTCTGTTGTGTACTTAGCACTGGCCAGACGGCTCAGCTCATTAGCACGTTGGTTATCCTCTTGTGAGATTCCCTGTATAATAAAACTCTCTAATTCAGAAATCCTGGCCTTGACCAATTCAAGGTATTGAGCCAGATGGGGTTCTTTAGTTCTATATTTCATGGTTACTTGATTTCTAATTAATTCTGAGTCACTTAATACCTCTACGAACCTAGCCCTTGCGGCCTTGGCGTAGTCAACCTCGAATAGTAGTGCTTCATATTTGGTTTCGTTGTTGGTAGCTTAAACGTTTAGCCTTACCGCAGACTCTGCACACCTCCCTCCTAGGTTTACTAGTATTATCCCTGCACTGCCGTGGCCCTCCTGATTTGCAGACCCGTCCACAAACACCTTCCAAATGGGTTTTTGGTCGTGGGATACGGTCGATTCAAGTTCTTCAGGACCAAAGTCACATTCCACTAGGAAGTTTGCTAAGGCCTGGGCCTTAATGGCTCACTGAGGTTGGTAGCGTATCTCATATTCTGAAAGCTCAACCGCCTATCCCAACATCCTTCTTGAACAATCTAATTTGGAGAGGAGCCTTTTAAATGGAAGGTTGGTGAGCATGGTTATGGTATGAAATTGAAAATAGGGTCTTATCTTTTGCGCAGCGGTAACAAGGGCCAGGGCGGTTTTCTTAATTGCAGGGTACTTCCTCTCAGGGGTCTTTGAGAGTCTGATTCACAAAGTATACCGGCAGTTATTTCCCCTGACGATCGGTTATCAGCACAACGCTTGTGGTATTCTCTAACACGACCAAGTAAATACTCAAAGTACAACAGCTCAGTACAAATGAGAAACAAAAATACTAAGGAGGGGGGGTTGGAGGTGGAGAGCCACCAGCTTGTCTCCTCCATAATTCATTCACCACAAAGTTTTCCCTGTCCACCTTTCACTCAATACGATCAAGACTGTTGATAATGGCTATCACTTAAGGCGGTGGGAAGTTGGGCCAACTAAAGCAGGCTGGGGTGCATCCTCCTCCGCTGGCACCTTTGCCGGAGCGGAATTGGGCTCTATAGTGATCGTATGAGAAGATTTAAGAAATTACGCAACCGTGTATGTGTGAAGTAGGGCACAGTCCGTGTCGTGTACGGTTGGGAAACGAACCCTTATCCGCTATAGAAGTCTTGTAATGAGATGCAGAAAGGCTAATTTTTAATTCCCGATGGTACACCTAAGGCACCATAGGCGAATGGTAGCAGAACAATCAAGAAGGTACACTGCCCCGACATCCACCCTAGTTTTCTAGTAAATGTTCCAGAGACGATTAAGATTTACACCAAATCACTCCTATATGTGGCCCATAGGCTACAAGTTAGACTTTAAGATTGTTTCCATCAACCACAGGTGAGGTAGAAGGGCGGACTATTTGTGGTGGTCCATCAACCACAGGTGAGGAAGAAGGGCGGACTATTTGTGGTGGTGACGGTGTTTTAAAATAAATGGCCACCACACAATTCATTAATGATGGTCATGTATTCAGGGTCTCAATGGGAGGGTGCCAACGGGAGTTCCAATAACCTTTGCAACCTCATCGGGTTTAATGACGATGATGTTGCCCCAAATATTGACCTCGCACCATGGGTTCCCATCCTCATGATGGACATGGAATGGGGAGTAAAATGCCCTAAAGAAGAAATAGTAAACATCGTCATCTTCCACTCCCCTATCAAAAAGATAGGCAAGGCCTAACTCCATGCATAATGAGATGGCCCATTTCCCAGAGGGCTCCTCATGCAGATCGTCCCCGAACACCGTTTCCCATATAATCTTGTAGCAATGATGACGGTATCAAAGTCAGTGACTTGGGAGCTGCTACCCTCATCAAGTAAAACCTTCTTAGTGCAGGTGATTTCCTAATAACGAAAGATTAAGTCAGCATAAAAGAAGAAAAAAGAGACTTCGAAACATGAATCATAGCTAACTAAACCTGACCTAGGAATTAAAGAATGACGAACTACATGAAAAACCAAACTTTTGAAAAAAGAAAAGATAAGGAACATAAAAAGGAACATACCCAGTGCCTCAAGGGCTCCCACCTACGCAGGTTCTGGGGGGGGCGGATGTACGCAGCCTTCCCCCTTCATGGGGTTAACCTGAAGAGAGGCTGTTTCTCAGTACTCCCAACCTAATAGTGAGGACTTCCCAGGAGGTCACCCATCCTGGTACTACTCTCGCCCAAGCACGCTTAACTTCAAAGTTCTAATAAGTACATGTAAATAAAATAAGTAAATGAGAACCTACCCTCAACCTTAGACAAGATAAGAACCCTAAAAATGGACTAATGCAAGAATGAAAGCATGCAAAACCTATAAAACAACCCCACCTTCATCTAGTGTTGTGCACGTGGAAGGAAAAACTAAAGATGCACAAGTGAAGTCAAAATTTCGCATTGATAGCACAGGGTCCCCTAATAGAAAAAAATCTAGTTGATACAGACATGAAAAATCAATAACCCATAAACAAGTAGCCTTGTTATGACATGTCACAAGAACAAAGAGATAGAAAAGCAAATTTTGAAGTAAACCGACATTGTTCACAATTAGGACCAAGATCTTCAACAATCAAGCACATGTAAGCAAGAAATCAAAATAAGCCCTGAAAACTTCTCTCTAAAAAAGAATCAAGGTAAAAAGACCTTAAACTAAGGCAGAAATGCAAACTTGAGTACAAGAGAAGTTAAGAGGACAGAGAAAATGTGGGTGATAGCGGTGGTGGCGTGTCAGCACAGCGGTGGCTGACGAGGTTGGTGTTGTGGGGGAGGGGAGGGACATGTTAGGGTTTTCGTGGGGATTGAGGGAGGGGGGGATCGTTGTGGGGATGAGCAGAGAGAGGGGGGGGGGGTGTTTCTAAATAGTGCCTAATCGATCGGGTTAATACAGTAAGGAGAGGAAGGGGTTTCTGCTCCCCCGATCAATTGTGGGACACCTCGATCCACTAGAAAGCTAATGCGAAGCACACTGGGACTGCTCCCCTGATCGATCGGCGGACATGGCCTATCGATCAGGGAGTTGCAGTAAGCTCCCCCTATGCCTCCAATCAATTAAGGATTGACAGTAAGCTCCCGAAACAACAAAAACCAACTAATGCAACTCATATCGAGTTTGGAGAGTAAGGGTTGATGGGTAGGTCGTGGCAAGTAAGCCGACGCATCTAGGAGAAAGGTTTTCATCGAATAGGATGTTAGTATTAAATTAGAAGATAATTGTAAGTTCTGTCGTATTTATCTTTAAGTCTTTTGGTCTTGTTAAATTAGTTCCTCTATTTAAGCAAGAGGAGAGCTAGAGTATATTCATTCAATTTTTAGATTATTTTCATATGTTTATGAGCTCTTCCCAATTTTTGGATTGTGAGAATTACGTTAGACTTTTCCCCCTTTTGCTTCTTAATATTGCAATAGAAATTAAGGGAAGGTTGACCTTTCGGTTTCCCCTAATTTCAATCTCCCCTCTTAATCAGTTGGTATCAGAGCTTAGAACCGTTTGTGAGATGGCCCGTGGTTGATAGAGATACGCCGGTGTCGGAGATGTTTACGAGCATGATGTTCAATGACAAAACAAGAGGAGATTCAAGGCTTTGGTAGTGAAATTCTGGCACATTGATCTATGCTTGATTCAGTTGGGTGTGTATCCCGATTAAGCACCTGGAGCTCAGCCTCAAGACCTGCTGGAAGAGGGTGGCGAGGACAAATTGGACGAAAGCTTCTACAACCCATTCCAAAAAAGTTCCGTTTGGGATCTGCGTGTGAAGAGGAATTGGATAAATACCAGAGGAACCGATTATATTGATGATCAGAGGTGGAAATCCAGGCTTTGGATTGAAATTTCGGAGCTTAATGGTGGCGGATGAGCAGAGAAGTACTGGAATTGGCTTGCTGTGGTGGTAGAAGTGCTCGAGTACAATGAGGTTCCAGAGCACAAATAGGTGCCCCTAGTTGCTACTCAGGGGTTGAGCCGCCGCCTGGTAGCAGCAACTAAAGCATTCACTACTTCGGCATGGGAAAGCAATGATAGAAACGTGGAAAAAGATGAAGAAATACATTTAGAGCGCCTTCCTTCCCAACAATCACGCCAAGATGATGTGTCAATGTCTACAGAGTTTGCATGAGAGTTCTCCAACCATGGAGGAGTATACGGCAAAATTCTGCTCCTTAGTCGCCAGGAATGACTTTGCGGAGTTAGGGGAGCAATTAGCGGACAGGTACGTTGGCGGGTTAAAGTAGTAGATACAAGAGGTGTTGAACATGTTCGACATCTTTTTAGTCTTAGAGGCAAGTCAGAGAACATCGATAAGAAACAGAGGCAACGACAAGCTGGCGGTACTTGGAGCTCTCAAAATAATGGGCGTGAAGAGGTACAAGTACCTCCCAATCCAGGCGTTCAGATGAAGCCGGTAAGCACCAATGCTAGCAAACCAGCTAATTAGAACTTGGCAGGAGGATCAAGGACCCGATGTTTCAAGTGTGGAGAGATGGGATACCGTGCCGCCGAGTGTCGATAGGGTGGGAGACCTGGCAAGTGTCTATATATCAAGGGACTCATGCTGAGGATGGTGTCGAAATTGAAGAGGAGGTGCAAGACAGGTTGGCGCTAGTAGAGGAGGACACCGTTGCAGGTGGCAAGGGCCACCTACTTGTGATTAGGTTAGTTTCTTCGCACCTAATGAAGCAGAAGGAGACAGGTGGCTAAGAAATAACATATTTGAGACAACGTGCACGATTAGCAGGAGAGTGTGCCACCTGGTAATTGATTTGGGGAGCTATGAGAACGTTATTTCCGAGGAGACTATCCAAAAGTTGGGATTGAAGATGGAAGTGCACCCAGACCCTTATAAGCTATCTTGGCTTAAGAAAAGAAACCAAGCAACTGTTTCAAAGGGATGTCTGGTTAGTTTCTCGATTAGGTCGAAACACCAGGTTCGGGTGTGGTGTGATGTAGTAACCATGGATATATGCCACCTATTGTTGAGGCGTCCACAGTAGTTTTATAGATGTTCCATACATGATGGGAGGAAAAAACACTTATAGCTTCATCTTTGAGGGAACAAAGATTATCTTGTTACCCATGAAGGATGAGGCGCCGCGAGCATCAGTAGTAGAGCACCCGAACTTTCAAGGTAGGGCTATGTTCGTCAAGGAGGTCGGCGAGAGCAAACTTGTCTTTGTATTAATAGGGAAGGAGAGTTAGGGGGATCCAGAAAAGGTACCAAGTGAAAGAGAAGATTTGTTAAAGGAGTTCGCTGATGTCTTTCTTGAAGAGTGAGTAGATACATTGCCGCCAAGGGACATATAGCACCACATTGATCTGATGTCGGGGGCAACCTTGCCGAATAGGGCCCACTATCGTATGAGTCCAGTTAAGCATGAGGAGTTGAGGCACCAAGTGGAGGAATTACTCGCCATAGGCATTATCTAGGAGAGTTTGAGTCCGTCTGTGATTCCCACTATGTTGACACAAATGAAGGACGGTAGTTGGCTGATGTGCATGGATAGAAGAGCCATCAACAAGATAATGGTACGTTACTGATTTCTTATTCCAAGATTTGATGACTTACTTGATCAGCTAAAGAATTCAAGGGGATTCAGCAAGCTAGACTTCTAGAGCAGATATCATCATATCCACATCTCACCAAGTGATGAATTGAAAATCGCCTCCAAGACATAAGAAAGATTGCATGAGTGGCTTGTCATGTCATTCTGGTTGTCTAATGTTCCAAGCACATTCAACCTGTTCATGAATCCGGTTCTACCTCCGTTCAATGGGAGATTTTGTCATCTACTTTCATAATATCTTGATCTATGGCCAAAACTAAGCTGAGCACTTGGAATATTTAAAGGAAGTACTAAACACCTTGAGGGAGTAGCACTTAATCAATTCTTTGAAGAAGTGCGAGTTCAAGAAGAACCGAGTAACTTTCCTCGGGTTCGATGTGTCCGAGGATGGTGTAGCAACTAACGAACGAACGATAGGGGTAATTCTAGATTTGCCACGGCCGAAGTCTATAGGCAAGTTTAGAAGCTTTCATGGGTGGGTGTCTTTTTATCGGACGTTTGAACCAAACTTCAACACACTCATGGTGCCAATCATAGATTGCATCAAGAGGAGTTCCTTTGCTTGGACTCCAACAACCGCTAACGCCTTTGAAGAAGTGAAGAGGAGGTTAACCACAGCATCGATATTAGCTTTACCATATTTCTAGAAGACCTTCGAGCTTCATATAGACACCTCCAAGATCGGCATTTACACAAAGCCTAGTCAAGAAGGACACCCAATTGCGTACTTCGGTGAGAAACTTGAATTACTCGACTTATGACATTGACCTCTATGCGGTGGTGTTTGCTTTATTTTGTTTGCAATTAAGTGTTATAGAGTCATCGTAAAATGATAAACCAAACAAATGTGCAAAAGGGATTCACCACAACTAGGGAGTGAGCACAAATTCGAATGGTATGTCTTTGACCTCACTCACAGTTTTCGGAGAAAAGGTTGTGATATTTTTATGTATCTGACTTCTGTTATACCGTGTGTTCTACTTATGCTTCAATTAAGAAGACTTGGTTAAATGCTTTCGTGGATTTTTTTTTTAAATATCTATGTGTTAGAGCTAGTATCCTAGGGAACCCAATTAATATAAACATTTTTATTAGTGAATAAAATTTGTTCAACATTATCGTCAATTTAATTTACGAGTCTTTATGCAAATGATGTTGTTCTCTTTGAAAACACGTACCATAAGATGGAAGAAGCCCTTGAATAACAATTCGGATATCTGTTTTAAGTGGATAATGAGATTATTCCATAGATAGACTAAATAATGGAAGAGAATGTTACTTAAATAAATTAGTTCACAGTCACTTGATAAGTTTAGGCTACTTGTATGTTGAGATTGTAACACAACATTTAAATAACTTGTCTTAGTTATGTGGATAGAGATCCAGGATGTCGTGTTGGTCTATTACAATTTGATTGTTACACTAAACTAGACCACATGATTCACTTGTGTTTCTACTACTATCGGAATTGGACGACTTATATATTTTGTTTATACAATAACTCTTAATCTAAGAAATAGTCCGAACTCATGCATGGAATGTTAGTCACTTTGATGCACTAAAATGATTAGGTTATAAGAGTTATAAGTATGGCGGGAACAAATATTTTACTAGGAATCAAATATGTGAAATGTGCCCTTTTTTAGTTTGTAAGTATTCGAATTGATTCTAGGGACTTTGGCTAGAGCATTTTTTATGTTAGACAGTTGCAAATAATATAGAAGTATTTAACTGTATTCGTGAATTATTTGGGAAGGAGGCGAATTGGGAACTAAGAAGGAAAAGTGAGAAAGAATAAAAATAGTAGTTTAAGTTATTTTTCTTACAGACACTTATTAGAAGAGTCAATTATGCGTAAACAATTACAAGAAAATTTAACGATTAAATATATTTATTTTTAGAATGTAGTAAAACTTATTTAATGGAATTAAGTTTTACTAAACGGTAGTCAATTGTTTTCATGAGATCATAATCTGATTTGACCTATTTGGAGTTAAAAATAAATTGTTCCCGAGATCCTTACACAGGCCTCAAAACTTATGCACTTATAAAAATTAATTTATGGGATGAATTATTTTATTCAAAGAGTTGAATAAAATTATTTTTTGTTAAATCCTAAAATTTATAAAATTAAACAAAATGGTTAAAAATAAAAAAAATGCACTAGCCAAGATCCATGCCTTAGGTCGCTAACCAATAGCAGGGTGCCACATGGCACCCTGTGTGCGGGCAAAAGCAAGCGGACAATTTTGTGTGTGCTGCATAGGGTATTTTACCTTTTATTTAATATTTCTAATTGAATTAGTCAGGTTTTGAGACTCCAATAAATAAGGGTGCCTAGCTCATTCGGATTTAATTCAATTTGCTCTGTTTTCTCCCAATTAATCAGAGAATTGAAAAGGATAAAAATTCTTCCCAAAGAATTCTTAAAATTGTTTTAAGAATTAATTGATTTCACAACCCTCACTCGTTCGACGCTAAAACAGGATTTGTGGAGAAGACCTTGGTGGTATTGTCTGGAGCATCGTTACACTCATGGTCCATAGCGAGTTACGTGATTTCTCAACTCATACTTTTACATTCGTATTTAATTGTTTTTCATGAGGCATGTCTTCTATTTGATGCATTATTAAGTTTAATTAGAGTCTAATCCTTGTATGTATTTAAAATTAAAAATTCAAAATCGGTATTCCACTCCAAATACAACCATTATAGGTTTTTAATTTACGAATTTCAAAATCACCCACCCAACAACTGGTATCAAAGCTGGAGTCTGATTAGTAACAACATGCATGAGGTCATTGATTGACATGATTGAAAAACTTGTTTTAAATGCGAATTCATGATATGATAGTGTGAAAGTAAAATATCATTGTTAAAAATATTCTTATAAAGTGTTTTATGTTTAACTCATTGTTTAAAATCCAATTAAAAAGGAATGTATTCATCTATATTTGCGTAGTTTTAAAATGACAAGTTAAATTCTTCGTGTAGTAATCTAATAGGATTTGATAAAATTAATTGATAAAATGAGATTATAGTCAATTAAAATACGAAAATTTTATTTTAAATCAAAAACTAAAATAATAATAATAATAAACTATTATGTTAGACCTGCTGATGTTAGCAGGCCTGACGTCAGCTGCTGACATCAGCGGCAAACGTAAAAAATAATTAAAAATTTTTTTTTTATTTTAATTTTAGAATTTTGATTCTAAATGGAATTATAACATAATTAATATTCTTTCTAAAAGGGTTCAGAAAAATAATTGGAGTCTCACCTAGACTCAAATTGTTATGAAAAGGGGTTTTAAAAACAACTTTGTTTAAAAGTGAATGATTTAATTAAATTGTAATTGGACTATAAGTGAATGATTTAATTAAATTGTAATTGGACTATGATAATAATTTAATTATTCAACATTATTATGCTATACAATAACCTAAGGAGTTAAAAATCAACTAATTTATTTTAAAAATCAAGTGGGAGCATGGTTCAATAGTCGAAACTGACAGTCTCCACTACTGGATCAAATAACTATAGTGGTTTGCATTAATCCACATGGAGAATGTTAATCTGCAGAATACATGGTTGGTTTTGCATTAGGATGAATTGAAATCCAAGTAATCGAACACGACCTCATCGCCATGGAGTAAGTAGAGCACTTGTATGGATGTTCAGGTAATGGTTTACAACTGACCAAAATTCTGCATTAACCTCTCGAGGGGCTGTGTGTATTATTCTATAGGCTAAGGGCAGAATGGTGAATTATTGATATTTAGTCAAACAGTTTACAGGGAAATATAATAATAGAGAAGTATTCTCGACCAAGTTAAGCTCGCTACGATCCCGCTGCTGCGGGATAGTGAGTGGATAGTTGGGACCATCATTCCTTTTATTTTAATAAGGTGTCATGGACACCTAGTTAATTATTATTGCAAAATTTTGAAAAAAAATAATGTCATAGTTGCACGAATCATATGGTTTATTTATACTTTTCCATGTAATCATAATGACCACTAGCGCATTGCATTCCATACTAAAAGATAACCTCCTTACTGGACAGAATTACCCACACTCGAGAATGAACCTAGATATTATGCTAAACAACGAGGGCCTTAAGTTTGTGTTAACTGAACCTTATCCTCCTGTGCCTACTAACAATCCCACTACTGCTGTCAAAGAGCATTATGACTGCTGGACTAAGTCCAACGATTTAACCTGGTGTTATATCTTGGCTTCCGTATCTAACATTTTCAACCATCAGATGCTTAAGATGGCGACGACAGCGAAAATCAAAGAAAATCGTAAGAAGATGTTCGGTGGGCAAGATAGAGCTGCATGACAGGAACTCATGATGAAACCCATATTCATGAAAATGCCTAAGGGAAGTCCAGTTCAAGATCACAATATGAAAATGATGGCTTATTTAAATGAAGTGGAATTCCTAAGCGCTAAGATTGATAGCCAATCTTAGCAATACTTGATACTTGGCTCCTTGGCAGAGTCCTTCAGTCTGAACTATTCAATGAATAATAAGGATTATCCATTGCCTAAGTTGATGAAGAAATTGCAAGTGACTGGAGCGTGGTGAAGGCTAAGGGGACTATCCTCTTAACCTAGGCACTCCAAATAGGGAGCAAGAAACCTAACAGAAAGTCTGAAGAGAACAAGAATAAGGGAAAAGCTGCTAATATTTCATCTAACCCTATGAACAAGACAAAGAAGCCATCAGCATGAGTAAAGTGTTACTTCTACAAGAAGGATGGCCACTAGAAGAGTAACTGCCTCGAGTACTTTGCAAGTCTTCTAGCTAAGACAATGAAGCCATCAGGACAACGTATGGAGATATCTTTTCTTATTGAGTCTAGGATAGTTGAGAGTCCAGTAGGATCCTAGTATGAGGACTAAGGTTCAACTGATCATATCTGCAATATGTTGTAAGGACACAAGCTAACCAGGAAGCTGCATGATGCAAATTGTACCTGACTGCAAGGGACGATAGGGGCCTTTCAGTCTTAAGAGTAGGCCATATTAGCTTAGTATTTAGTAGTAAGGTTTTAATTTTAAAGAACTGTCTTTATGTATCTCCTTTACGCAGGAATTTGATTTTTGTGTCACGATTAATTGATATTGGATATCCTATTACTTTTGGCATTGACTTTATCATTTGGCATGATAGAATGTTTATTTGTAAAGGTAATGTTGTCAGTGGTTTGTTTAATTTAATGCCTGATCGAAGCCCTACCAATTTTGTGTTCGAATCTAACACTACTACACTAAGTGTACCTCTTAAAAGAAAGAAGCCCTAAATCGATTATGACTTCAAATGGCATCATATGCCTTGGTCATATTAATTCTAGTAGGATCCAAAGACTAATGAATGAGGGATTGATTGAGTCTTTTGACTTGAAATCCTTGCCCCAGTCTCTGAATCCAGTATGAAAAGAAAGATGACTATGCCTTTCTTTAAGCGTAACGGCAATAGAGTTGATGACTTGCTTGAATTGGTTCACACAGATGTGTGTGGACCAATGAGTGTTCAGGCAAGAGGTGGCTATGAGTATTTCATAACCTTCACTAATGATTGCTCAAGGTATGGTTATGTTTACTTGATGATACAAAACTCTTACTCTCTTGAAAGATTCAAAAGAGTTTAAGGCTGAAGTCGAGAAATGAATAGGTAAACGTATTAAATTACTTCGATCAAATTGAGCTGGTGAGTACCTTTCAGGAAAGTTTCCAGATTTCCTGACTGCAAGTGAGATTAGATTTCAGCTTTCTACACCAGGTACACCACAGCAAAATGGCGCTGCAGAAAAGAGAAATAGAACATTGTTAATGATGGTAAGGTCCATGATGAGTCATAGTACTTTCCATAAGATGGACGAAGTCCTTGAATTACATTTGAAATATCTGTTTTAGTTTGATAAGGATATTATTCCACAGGTAGACTAAATAACGGATAAGAATGCTATTTAAAAAAATTTATTAATAGTCAGCGATACGTTTGGGCTACTTGTTTGTCAAGACTATAACACAACATTTAGATAACTTGTCTTGGTTATATGGGTAGAGATCTAAGGTGTCGTGCTGGTATATTACAATTAGATTGTTACACTTAACTAGACCACATGATTTGCTTGTGTCTGTACTACTATACAGAATTATGTGACTTGTAAATTTTGCTTATATATTGACACTTAATCCGGGAAATAGTATAAACTTGTGCATGGAATGTTAATTGCTTTGATGCACTAAAATAATGAGGTTATAAGCATTAACCTACAAAAATCAAGAGCGTCCTGAAAAAGGGTCGGCCAAAAGAAGCCACTTTGTAGGACATTCGCTGCAGTGTGTCGTCCTCCAAAGTGTCCTCCAGAGGCTGGACCATGACAAAAATGCAAAATACTCTCCTGTTTAATTTTCAAGATACACAGACATTTAACCTGGCCAGAAAATACCTTGAACAAGTCAGGATCATCCCGCAAGAAGTGCTTCACTTAAAAGTAGTGATCCCTCGCAAGCTCTGTCAACTAGGTAGGTAGTTTCCCCATTGCCAAATAGTTCACGATGTGCGCATACCTGGGGGCCGACTTGCTGCAATTACAAACATCTATTCATCAAAGAGACATCAATAGGGCTAGTACTGGAATTGGATGAAAATACAATCCTAGAAAGGTGATCGGCCACTACATTATCAAAGTCCTTCTTATCTCTAATCTCTATGTCAAAATCCGGGAGCAATAAAACCCAATGAATCAACATAGGTTTTGTCTCTTCTTAATAAGAAGAAATTGAATGGCAGCATGATCTGAAAAGACTATGACCCCAGAGCCTAAAATATGGGGTTAGGACTCATCAGGAGCAAAAACTATAGCTAACAACTCCTTTTCAGAATTGGTGTAATTCTTATGAGCCTCATCTAAGGATTTACTAGCATAGTAAACAATGGTAGGTTTTCAATCCTTTCTTTGGCCGAGCACGACTTCTATAGCATAATTTGAAGTATCACACAAAACCTCATAAGGCAAAACATAATTTTATGGTTGGATGATTGGAGTTGTAGACAATAAGGTTTTGAAAGTAGTAAAAGTAGCTAACCACTCATCCTCAGAATTAGAGGCACATCATTAGCAAGCAAATGTGATAAAGGTTTATATATTTTGCTGAAGCTTGCAATGAAACGTGTATAAAAATCTACATGGCCAAGGAACAAAGGAACTTCCTTCACCGAAGTAGGCTGAGGAAGTTTAGCAATCAAATCAACCTTGGCCTTGTCTACTATAATACCTGCTTTGGATACCACATGCTCTAAAACTATACCATAGTGAACTATAAAATGGCTCTTCTCGCCACTGAGTATTACATTGTACTCTTCACTTCTCTTCAAAACAAGGTCCAAGTGATAAAGGCAATCATCAAAAGATGAACCCAAAACACAAAATTTTTCCATAAAAATTTCCAGGTAATGATCCAACATGTTAGTGAAATTGGACATCATGCATTGCTAGAAAGTACCTGGTGCATTACACAAACTGGAGGACATCCTTCGGTATGCAAATGTACAAAAAGGAAAACCAAATATTGGTTTCTCCTTATCCTCAAGGTGAACCGATGCCTGCTTGTACCTTAAGCAACCATCAAGAAAAATAATAACAAGCATGTGTTGCTGCTGTCTAAAATATTGTCTAAAAAAGAAAGGGGAAGTGGTCCTTATGTATTACAAAATTCAACATACTATAATTGATGCACACTCTTCAACCTATCATAGTACATGTAGGATCCAAATCTCCCTTAGCATTGGTGGCTACTGTGATTCCCAATTTCTTAGGAACCACTTGGACCGGACCCAAGGACTATCTAAGATTGGGTAAACATTATCCGCATCAAGTAGCTTCTTAACCTCTTTCATGACAAATTCCATCATGTTTGGGTTAAGCCTTCTTTGCATCTCCCTAGAAGGGCCAACATTCTCCTCTAAGTGAATTCTATGTATGCACACGGAAGGGTCAATTCCTCTTAAATCAGCAACCAACGACCGTATAGCTCGCTTATGGTTTTGAAGGACCTCTCACAACCAAGATTCTTGTGTCTTAGTTAGATCATTCATCACATCTTGCAAATCACATATATCATCAATATAAACATCATCGTCAATAAAAGCAAGAGTGTTAGTCAAATCAATGACGTGACCATGAAACATTCTAGATCATCCTCATCTCCTGGGAATTTAACAGTCTAGATCACCCTTGTCCTATAGTGGATAGAAACAAAACACCTTGGTCCTATAGTGGATAGCAACATCTGCTGTTACTAATAACTGTCGACCAAAAATGATAGCGTGTGATTCCTTTGATGAGAAGCGGAGCCCATATCTAACACAATGAAGTTGACAGAGAAAATGAATGTTTAAACCTTGACAAGTATATTGTTATGATTTGAGAAACCGAGGCATGGAAATCATGGTAGTTGCGTATTGTCCTGCTGCTGAATTATTGGTAGGCTACTGCTGTGCTGAAATGTGGCTGTTGCTGCTGTGTCATTGTTAATTAGTTTAATAAAAGATGTATTAGCTTGATCTTAAGTTCCTTTATTGCATTATATTGATTGTATTAAGCTGAATGCCTTCTCTGCACTGAATTAGGCACGCAGTGAATTGATGGGCACGGTTTGTGTTATGTTAGATATTAAGTAGTTAGCTGTTAGTTGGCCTTGGGGCCAAATGAGGTTTAAATGTTAGCTAAGCTTAGTTCTAGATAATTCTAGATAATTCCTAAGTGGTTTAGTCCTTGAGAGGTTAGATTCAAAGTATTATGCTCATACTATGTAAGTAGTATAATTAAGGGGTCTTAGCTTGTAATCCTCAACTTTTGATAAATGAATTGATACATTTGGTTCTTTCCCTATTTTCTCATCTCCTTTCCCTTCTTTCTCTCATCTAAACTCTATATTCTTTCTCATCTCATACTCTCACTATCCTAACAAAGGTTAAAGTTCAAGACCTAATCTTCAAAATCTTAACAATTGGTATCAGAGCTGGTTTAACAATCCCTTAATTGATTAAGCTAGCAAAAAATTCAGAAAACAACAAAAAATTCATGGCCGATGGTGTTAGAACAAGATCTGGAGCTGGTGGAGCCAATTCAACCGGTTCAAATATGGATTTCATAGCCGCGGTTACTGGAAATACAACGATCGGACCTCAAAATGCAACTACAGAAGACCTTCATGAGTTATAGCAAGGTTTTAATCACAAGATGGATCAAATTATGGCATTGTTGTTGGATAAAGATGAAAATGATGCAAAAGTTCAGGACCGATTGCAACAAATTTAGATTGTTCCACCTACGGAAGTGGCTCTACCGCAGGAGTTTGTTGTTGAGCAAGAAGAGGAGGTACAATCTGTTGTTGTTGAAGATGAACTCGACCACGACAATGCCGAAATTGATGAACACAGGCGTGAAGAACCTGAGGCTGAACAAGATGATTCTTATGAAGACTCTTTGTTGGAGTTAGAGTATCTTGATGACGCTGAGGTACAACATGACATGCATCCGAATGGGGAATATGATTCACATGTCCGAGGAATGATTAAGACAACAAAGAGTAAGTCGAAGAGAAATCGTCTAAGTGAAGCATTGGGAGATGTTGTGGGTAAAAAGAAGTTGTCCAAGCCAAAATTGAAGCGAGAGGTTGTGTTTCAGTCTATGATGCTGGATGATCAGCAAAGACGAACTCAAGATGCTGATCTCACCAATGTAAATGCTGGTATACAAGGTTTAGGTGGTATACATGGAGTGGTGACTGCAGAATTTGTGATTCCAACTGATGAGGTCGATGCTACTGCTATGATAGCAATTAATACAACATCAAATCGGTTAAGTATGGCTCCATGACAAGTTTATATGCAGAACCATAGTATTTTCGTTGCTGAGCATGGTTTTTCTGTTGGAGAACCTGTTGTTGCCGCTAAAGTACCTACAAATACAGATTCAGGTATGTTCAAGTTCACCTTTGGGCGTGTTATTGTGCTATCTCAGATCCAGAGCACCATTATATTGGATGCCTTGCAAGGTCTCTTGGGTTGGGAGGATGATTATGCACTTAGAGCTACTGAATTATACTTTCGGCACGCCGATTGGCAAGTTCATAATGAGTTATTCCTTTATGTGAGTAGAGTTATGACTTGTCCAAGTGCAAGCTACTATGATAAGTTACCGCCTGATCCGGGAGAAGGTTCTCCAGGCTATATGAAGCTGAGAAGAGTCGAATCCTTGCTGAAAAGAAGCACTCGAGCTGCGAGAGTGCGTTTCAAGGTTCACAACCAAACAAGCTTGTTTCCTATGCGAGCTATTGGGTTGTTGGATGTGTATAAACGTTGCATTATGCTGAAGGAAAATGCAGTACAATCCAATGTCAGTGCACGAAGCCAAGTAAACATAGAGATGTTAGCATTTGACAATTGGGATCAATCGCAAGTGACTGGTAATGTTGCATTGCAGATTCCGAACAGGTCTGGGGTGATTTGTTGTGATTGTTTTGAGTGGAAAAATCATATACATAAGCTCCAATATGTCCTTAATATTTTGATGGAAAGAATCAACACAAGATTGGGGAATACTCTGGCTAACATCAGTGAAAAAATCAGCAACGAAGATCGGGACAGTACTGCAGGATGTAGGAAGAAATTTCCAGTTGTTCAAGAGCTTTATTGGTGTCCTTACTTGTTATATTTGTTACTTATGCTTGTGTTGGTTGATAATGAAGCAAAACTTGGTCATTTGAGGCAAGAATGGTGGTTGGTTAAGCTGTGGGTAACATGTAATTTGCTGTACATATCACAAAGGAAGAGCTACAGCATTGGAAGAATCGTTGGGTATGTTTTGGGTGATCAAGTTATGACATTATGCATTCGGCATTCCACAATGGATATTGAGTTCATAGTTCGCGTGTCTTATGTAAGAGTTTGCGAAGAAGTGGTTGGAATTTTGAAATCTTACAAGTTTACTTTCAATATTCCACCAAAAGTCGTTTTGGAAGATGCAGAAAAGTCTTGTAGAAATTTGTCACTGTTGGTGGTAAATATGCTGATCAGATTACGTTTGGATGGTGCTATTATGCCTTTTAGAAGGTTTAATAACATGTTCACTTCAAACAACTTACATATGAACATACACCGAGCTGCAATATGTCGTTTTGAACTGCATCAGGTTGGATCTGCTGAAGTCCTAGTTTCTGCAGCTATTTGGGTGCATTTGGAAAGCAATCAAGGATGTGTTAAGCATGTCATGAGGTGGTTTAACATGTGGTTGTGTGAGCAATAAAAATTTTGGATAAGATCCAAGATGAAACATTTAGTATATGTGTTGCTTCCATGATCAAGAGATATGGTTGTTAGAGCTGCGTTTTGGAATGTTTGCAAGCTGAATTCAATATTTGGTTCTCTTGGTTTGAGTTTGGAAGACCTCCCGAGATGCTCAAGGACTTCATATGCAATTTAATTGAGACAAAGATAGACAAAATCAGCAATGTAGCTTACTACGTGCATAAAAACAGAATTGTATCTGCAATTGGGGAATTTTAGCAGCGAATCTGGGTTTTGAGCCGTGTTAACTGCAACAAGAGAGGTTCGGAATGTGTTGGTGATGTTTGGTTTGATCATAGCAGACCTCCTGAAGAACATTATGTACTCAAAACACAGACATGGCACCACGATAAATTGAAGTGCTTATTGGTAGTCTCAGCTGCAGCTTTCAGCAGACTTCACCACTTCAGAGGTATTTTCGTTAGCAGTAAGTGTCTTCATTGTTACAACTCTCTTCTATTCTTGAGGAAAAGAATGTTCTTAAGGGGAAGGGAATGTTATGATTCGAGAAACCGAGGCATGGAAATCATGGTAGTTGCGTATTGTCCTGCTGCTGAATTATTGGTAGGCTGCTACTGTGCTGAAATGTGGCTGCTGCTGCTGAAACGTTGGCTGCTGCTGCTGTGTCAATGTTAATTAGTTTAATAAAAGATGTATTAGCTTGATCTTAAGTTCCTTTATTGCATTATATTGATTGTATTAAGCTGAATGTCTTCTCTGCACTAAATTAGGCATGCAGTGAACTGATGGGCACGGCTTGTGTTATGTTAGATATTAAGTAGTTTGCTGTTAGTTGGCCTTGGCGCCAAATGAGGTTTAAATGTTAGCTAAGCTTAGTTCTAGATAATTCTAGATAATTCCTAAGTGGTTTAGTCCTTGTGAGGTTAGATTCAAAGTATTAGGCTCATACTATGTAAGTAGTATAATTAAGGGGTCTTAGCTTGTAATCCTCAACTTTTGATAAATGAATTGATACATTTGGTTCTTTCTCTATTTTCTCATCTCCTTTCCCTTCTTTCTCTCATCTAAACTCTATATCCTTTCTCATCTCATACTCTCACTATCCCAACCAAGGTTAAGGTTCAAGACCTAATCTTCGAAACCTTAACATATATCTTTTAGCATCTCTCAATATAAATGCGCTGATCTATTAGCCAACTGGAGCATAAAACTAGTTGGTTTAAGATCTCCAACACCTAATTCCCGAAAAAATTATTATAGGATGTGGTTCACATTCGCCGCTAAATCCAGAAGAGTTAAATTAGTGTATCTCTTCGTATGACGCACAGGACTGTAAACGCCCCAAGATCTCAACACTTGGGCAGGATTCCCGATACCAGAATACTACTCACTTTTTCAGTGAGCCAGACCTTCTTAGGGACATGTGCTTTTGCTCTCTTTTTCCAAACACAAAGGTGATGGGTTCACAATTCTCCAACAGTGGTCATAACAAAGGGCACCTACCAGAGTACTCAGCATAAGAGACTCTTCTCACTACCTAAGCCCTTGGGCGAAGAGTCATGCTTCTGGACACCTCATGCGCGAGAGTTCCTGGGAATAAGGTTATCCCTATAAATCCCTTTGCTCTTATACCAATTGATGAGAGGATATTTCAAAAAAAATTTCCTAAGCGACTAGAGCGTTAAATCTAGTACCCTGATCTAATTAAACTATTTAATTACACATAGATCTTACTCTAATAGGCTCATAATATAACAATCAAAACATTGAATAAAAAATTACAAATATGGTACGTAGAATAAATGAAATAAAAGAAAGAACAAATTAAATATTAAATACTTAATTTTGACATACTTGAAATGCAAATCCAAACTCCGAAATTTGTAGATCTAAAATTGGAAGAAGGAGCTTCTTGATACCTCAAGATCTTCTCCGCAATAATTTCTATTAGCACTAGAGTGTGGGCTCCTAATATATTTAATTTAGAAAAAAATTTTAGAATAAAGTTTAGAAAAAACAATTTAATTTAGGAAAAATTATTTTTCCTAAATTAAATTTAGGGAAAAAAATATTTCCAAAAAACCGCATTGACCTCTATTTAATTTAGGAAAGATAATTTTTCAGAAAGATTGTGCTAAACATTAACTTAGAAAAAACTTAAAACAATTTTAGGTTTTTCGTCGTGGGAGAAAACTAGGTTCCAAAACCTAAAACAAAAAACAACTCACCACAAAAATGCAACAACGCCCATATATTTATAATGTGGCCGCTCAGTTGCTGACGTTATATGTGACATCAGCACATAGCAAAATAAATGCACAGTACCCTATCGCAGATGTCAGCAACGGGTATGATTACACGCAGGTACTGTGCGTGTGCTGGAACATGCGTTCAGACTCTTTTTTTCTTTTTTTTTTTTAAATTCCCACATGCATAAAATTAATCTTATGAATATTATTTGATAAAATTAATTTATTCATGTTATGAATAAATAATTTATCTCATGAATATAATTTAAATATTTTCAATCAGTGCATAAGTTAAGGCTTGCAGAAAGACCTTAAGGACAATCTAACTCGAGCTCCAAATGGGTCACATCTGATTACCATCTCATGATAGCAATTGATTACCATTTAATAAAAGTTAATTCCACTAAATAAGTTTTACTGCGCACTCGACTTAAATATATTCATTCAAGAATTTCCTAAATAATTTCATTGCTATTATTGCGACAATTAGCCCCTCTATTACATATCTGTGAGAAAAAAACAATTTCGACTACTATCGTTATTTTTCTCGCCTCTATCGCCGTAGTTCCTGACTCGCCTTTCTCGAACAATTCATAGTACAGAAACAATTTCCGTATTAATTCAAAATGTCTGAAATCTGGAATACTCTGGCCAAAGATTCCAAAATCAATTCGCGTATTTGCGAATAAACTAAGGGGATAACTTTCATTGTAGATTCCTAGCAAAATATTTGTTCCTGCCACACTTCATGCAATTGCCCGATGACGTAAGATCCTAGTTATTCATTTTTAACCTCATCATTTTGGGCATCAAAGTAATTAACATTCCATGCATGAGTTGGGACTATTTCACAGATTAAGAGTTATCATCTTACAGAATTAATTATTTATGATAGTAGTAAAGAAACAACTTACTCAAGTGGTCCTACTCAATGTCCAAATCGTTATTGAAAACACCAACACAATACTCTTGGATCCCTATCCACATGACCAAGACAAGTCATCAAAAGTATCATATTACAGTCTTATCAAACAAGTTTTCTGAACTTATCACCAACTACGAACATACTTTAACAACATGTCACTGGTTTGATCTAAGTCTTTCCATGGTTCAATCTCATTGACCACTTAAACCAAACTTGACATGTCATCTTAGACATCATCCATCTCATAGAACGTTTTAGAAAAACAAACACGCATTTGTGACTCGTAAAATATAATCAGAAAATCAATAAATAAAACAATTTCATTTATTTAATGTTTAAAACTAACTTATTAGGTTTTTCCAGGACACTCATTCCAACAATCTCTCACTTGTCCTTAAACCCAAATAGCCTTGCATTGCACAGCTATCCCTAAGGATCTATCAACTCTTTGACTATGAACTTGAATCAATACTAATATGTCACTATCACATTCTTTTGCTCACATGCTTTATCTACCAGGAACCCTCTGTGTCAACAAGTCTACTCAATAATTTCCTAGCTATTAAGTACCCGGCTTTCATGATGAAGCAAGCAATGCAAGATTGCTTCACTCTTCCATGATGAAGTAAGCAATGCAAGATTGCTTCACTCTTCACCATCTAACGACTCCCACTATAAGAGTCAATAGAAATTCTGACATCAATCGTCTAAACTCCCTTTCTAAAACAAATGACATATGATAAACCCAACATCCTTTCCTTTGAATCTCACCAAAGCTTGATCCTAAGAACATAGTGGGTTCATCATAGGTCTTTCACTTTTAGTTAACTGATTGAACAATAAAAACTTAACAGCTCATAACAATTCTACACTATTCTCAATGAGTAGAATGCCATCTATATACAACACTTAGAAAGTCTGTACTTTCTCGTTATGTCACTTGTACACTATTGGTTCACTACTCATTGATTCAAATCCCTAGAACTTGATTATCAGTCATGAGTCTACTATTAAATAAACATGGGGCTTATTAATTCTATAAATAGACTAGCTCTGTTTGTATACTATATGCTTCTGACTTTTGGCAACAAACTTGTCTAGGTGTATCATATACATAACCTTTCAAGGTAACCATTCAGACAACATCGTCTTGGCTTCCATTCCCATACCTCATTATAATGCGATACAATGGAAAAGATCAGCCTTATGGACTTCAGCATAGCATTTGACTAAAAGGTCCCATCAAGGACGATTCCTTCCTATAGGGTATTAACCCACAGCCACCAATCAAGCATCCAAGGTCTCTACCTTCTTGTCAAATGAAATCTTTATACGCGTAGATCCATTCTGATTCTATCTAATGAACTTAATGTCTTTCGACGCCTCTACAAGCTCTAGACTTAGTTAAAATACAATTACTTTAACTTAACTTTTATTGCCTCGACCCAATAGTCCGCATCTTTATACTTAAGAGTTTCATTGCAGTCTAAAGGATAAGATTCATCATCATTCTTAACTATTAAGACTGGAGACATGAATCTGTCTGGTGACCTTGACCATTCTCCCACTATTCCAAAGCTCTCATGCAACTAGTGTGACAATAACCTAATTGAAGATATATTTAATATATTATGTACACTACAAGTCGTATCATGCTATTGAGAAACAGTATCTCATGTTGTCAATTTAACTAATACAAGCTATTTGTTGTACCTTTAGAACACTTTCTAAAACCTCTTACATAACAAACATATTGATATGTAAATGTGACTTATCATATGAATCTTACCATATCGGATAGCACATTATTGATCCCTTATACAACTCTTTGTAATAAGGATAAATAAAAATTCTCCTAAAACCAACAGTTTTATCTAATTAAAGTGACTTGATACAATTACCGAACAAATCTCAACTTAAGTCTTTAATTCTTTGAACCTTTCAAGGAATTTTCAGAATTTAGTCTTCATAGGCATATCCATATATCAACTTACCGAGTAGCCATTCTTAAGCATTTTATGAAATGCTCTTTTGCTTCCGCTTGATTGAACTTCAGCAGTCTATAAATACTTTATGGGCAAGTCCTAGCAGCTTAGTGGTCTGAACGTCTTTACTCCTAAAGGCACTTTCAGTCACCATTAATTCGAACATGATTCACATACCGGTTATCATTTAAGTACTTAAAGATCCATAAGACAAATCAAACAAATCTCGAATCATATTGGATTAATGTGACCTAAGGTTAAGTACCACTTAAAAGCTATATGGTGTCTAGAATTTCTTTTTTTATATGGTGTCTCGAATTTCCATTGACATAGTTGTAATCAAAATAAGTCAACTATCTAACAATGAACGTTTTTAAATAAATGTATTATTTATATAACTATAAGTGTATTTTTCAGAAAAAATAACTAAAAGACTATTTCGAAACAAATAGTAGATAGAAATCTAATTTCTTAAGTACATCACGATAGTTACTCAAATACAAAACTACATGCGCAGACTTAAACTACAATCTCTCGAAGCCCTTACTGAAAACCTATTCACCGGTACACTAGCAAGCTTCCTACTAGTCACAACTAGAGGAGACGGGATATCATATGCCATGTCACATTAGTTTTCAGTCATAGCACCGATAGTATCTAAGTTCTTAGGCAATTCCTTTTAAAATATTGTCCAATGCAATTATAAAACAGAGAAACTAGTTTGACTTATGTTTTATTTTATCCTTTTAAGGTTTTTAATTTCTGAGATAGATGTTTACACTAAGTGGACTCTTTCCTTAGTTTTTATAATACCTTTTTCTCATAAATTGTTCTCATGCTATTAGTTCTCTGACCAAACACTTCTCTCAAGTATATGATCATCTCTGTTGCAGTTGACAATCCAGTTATCTAATACTAGAATAAGTTCGACATCTAATGTTCGAATCTTTCATTCAACTAACTCGTTAGTCTAGCCTAGCGTTCCTAACATTCTTTTCAACTTAGTAGATCTACTAGTAGCAATCTAGAGAACTTTGAGCATCTTTTAGTGCTCTACATGTATTAACATATCACATTATAATGAAAAAAATAGAACAGACAAGACGCACCGGTATTGATCGCAATGCTTAATCTAACAAGTAGTATGAAGACAAAAACTAGTAAAACAAGTCATATAACACACAGGATTACTTTTGTTAGCCTTTACCAAACAATCAAAGTTCGGAGTTCACATTCCTACACTTACATATATGCTGTGGAGACCCAATCGAACCACCCAAAACTCACCGTTAGCGAGGCCGATTTGAGGCATCAGAAGGATCATAACATTTCTCAATAAATATGTTTTCTCGTAAACTTTTTACTAAACACATTTAACACACCACTTTTTCTTCTGCCTCTAAGGTCCTACAACAGAGCTTCTTAGGGAGGCTAATGTAAACTCTAATCAAGTATACATCATTACCTGAACACTTATATAAGGTCTTGATATATCCACCTTGGCGTGGCCATACTCAATTGCATGGACTTTAGATCATCGTAAGAGATCTAACCTTGTATTCTGCAAATGAAAACTATCCTCGAGGAGTCACGCCCACCTTCTATACTGCTAGACCGATAATGGAGGCCATGAGCAGCCACTTAGAAGCTTGCTTCCAATTGATATTTTGAGTATTGTGAACATTTAATAATTTTAGCAAACAAACAAGGCATGGATCCACCTAACCATTCTCTGTATGTGTGCAACGATGAGCTAACTAGTCTACTTGTTACTATTGGAGAGGCATAACACATAATTAACCAAATGAGAGCTATTATCAAATTATATTTCCCTAAACATATTTAACTCACCATTTTTACCTTAGTCTCCAAGATAGTATCATAACACTCTCTAACAAACTATCATACTATCCTAGATAAGTATATACCATTGCCTAGACATTAGTTCAAGCAACAATATACTCCCCAACGGCGTGGTCACACTCATTTTTCCCCATACCTCCATATCTCATGAAGAAGCCTAACCCTGTATCCTTTGAATAAACGCCCTCCTTGTGGAGTAGCGCCTATCCACTACAATATTAAACTGGCAATGGAGACCATAAGGAATCAACTCCTGATCCTCGCTCCCACTTGAAATTTATAATGACGGAGCTTTCTTTTAAATTTTGATAATCTCATAATCAATATTACAATCTCATTCTAAATTTTATTTTACAATGAAATAAAACTCTAATCCAATTAGGTTCCTTTATTTATCCAACCTATGTAATCTAATCTCATTAGATATATTATGAGAATTTTTCCTTTTAAATGTTCAACTTTTAAATTATCTAATCTAATTAGACTTACTTAAAAAAATTCTCCCACTAGATGAAATCAAAAATTTCACTACGTTATATGGCCTCATAACTTTATTTACATCATACATAATATTTAACTCTATAGATTATATTAAATATATGAACCAAGTTTAATAAGTATCTTGTTATCAAACAATTTTAATAACGCTTAAAGCCTAAAGGTTGGAGCAACTAAAGATTTTTTGAACTCTTTTAGAAAAGATTATTACATAATCTTAATTAGGATCTCATCGTAATTAGTTATGTATTCACTCAAATTAACTAAATAATTAAAAATTGAAAAAAATTATTATAAAAGGGGCGTGCCCAATTGGTTTTTAAAAATTTAATTATTATATTAATATGTAAATAAATAGACAAATCCAATTCAATCTCATTAAATAGAAAACCGAATATCTAATCATATTAGATATTTTTTGTGATACTGTATATCTAAATCATTTAACTACTTGAATATCTAACCTCATTAGATTATTTGGAAATATACAACCACTACTTTATTTATAATTCATCCTTTGAGAAACAACAATCTTGTTATTGAACTCTTTAATAACACAATCTAGTATTCTTGGTTTTGGATTATCATAAAATGTTCAACAATTGAATATTTCACACCTAGGTTTAAAATCTAATCAAATTAGACTAAAAATCTAAAACGTTCAACTCCTTGAATGTCTAATCTAATAAGATCTGATTTAGATTCGAACTCATTGATTGAATCCTGAATCGTATAAAATTTCAAACAATTTAAAACTTTAACGAACCTGCAATCTTGATATTGAACTCTTTTAACAACGATATTCAGGATAGTCTTTTTCCTTGAATGAAATTCCTAATTTCATATTTCCGTAATTCTACATACTCCAAATTTTATCAAACCTGATGTTTTAATGTTAACTATGAACATATTCAAAGTTGGCTCTAATACTAATTGATGGGTTCATAGTTCTCCAACAGTGGTCATAATAAAGGGTACCTATCAGAGCACTCAGCGTACGAGATTCCTCACTACTTAAGCCCCCCGGCCGGAAAGCCACGCTATGTGACACCTCACTTGCGAGAGTTCCGGAGAAGAGGGTTATTTGTATAAATCCATTTTCTCTAATACTAATTGATGGGAACATATTTAAAAAAATTTTCTCTAAACGACTAGAGCGAGCATAGCGGAAAAACAATTTAAATTCTTAATTTTAAATCTAATGCCCTGATCCAAGTTAACTATTTACTTAGACATAGATCTTATTCTAATAGGCTCATAATATAACAATCAAAACATCGAATAAATAAATATAAACATGGTACGTAGAACAAAGGAAATAAAGGAAAGAACAAATTAAATATCAAATACTTAATTTTGACATACCTACAGCACAAATCCAAACTCCGAAATTTGTAGATCTGAAAGTGGAAGAAGGAATTTCTTAACACCTCAAGATCTTCTCCGTACTGACCTCTATTAGCACCAGAGTGTGGGCTCCTAAAATATTTAATTTAGAAAAATTTTTGAAACAAAATTTTTCCTTTTAATCTTTCCGAAAAATAATTTTTCACAAAGATTATGTTAAACAATAATTTAGAAAAAAACCTAAAATAATTTTAGGTTTTTCATCGTGGGAGAAACCTAGGTTCCAAAACCTAAAACACAAAACGTAACCACGCCCGTATCTTTATAATGTGGCTACCCAGCTATTGACGTCATATGTGACATTAGCACATAACCAACTAAACGCATAGCACCCTGTCGCTAACATCAGCAACGGGTATGATCACACGCAGGTACTGTGTGTGTGCTAGGACGCGCTTTCTGACCCTTTTTTTGTTTTTTTTTTTTTTTTTAATATTTTCACATGCATAAAATTCATTTTATAAATAGCATTTGATAAAATTAATTTGTTCATCTTATGACTAAACAATTCATCTCATAAATTATGTTTAGCAAAAATTAATTTATTCATCTTATTAATAAATAATTAATCTCATGAGTTTAATTTAAATATTTTCAATCAGTACTTAAATTGAGGCTTGCAGAGGAACCTCAGGGACAATTTAACTCTAGCTCCAAATGGGTCAAATCTGATTACCATCTCTTAATAAAAATTGATTGCCATTCAATAAAGCTTAACTCCACCAAATAAGTTTTACTACACTCTAAAGGCAAATATATTGGCTCAAGAATTTTTCAAATAATTTTATTATTATTGCCACAATTAACCCCCCTATTAGATATCTGTGAGCAAAAATAACCTCAACTACTATCGTTATTTTTTTCACCTTCAACACCGTAGTCCCCGACTCGCCTTTCTCGAACAATTCATAATGCAAAAACAACTTCCGTATTAAATCCAAATGTCAGACATGTTGAATACTCTGGCCAAAGTTTCTAGAATATGCTCGTGTATTTGCGAATCAACTAAGGGGATATCTTTTGTTCTAGATTCTTAGCAAAATATCTGTTCCAACCACACTTTATACAATTTCCCAACAACTTAAGATCCCGGTTATTCAATTTTAACCTCGTCATTTTGGACCTCAAAGCAATTAACACTCCATGCACGAGTTCGGACTATTTTCCGGATTAAGAGTTATTGTCTTATAGAATTCATTATTTCTGATAACAGTAAAGAAACAACTAACTCAGGTGGTCCTGCTTAGTGCTTCAATATTTATTGAAAACACCAACATAATACTCTTGGATCCCTATCCAAATAAACCAGGACAAGTCATCCAAAGTATCATATTACAGTCTTATCAAACAAGTTATCAAAACTTATCACCGACTACTAACATACTTTGACAACATGTCACTAGTTTGATTTTAGTCTTTCTGTGGTTCATTCTCATTGACCTCTTAAACCAAATCTGACACTTCATCTTGGACAACGTCCATCTCGTGTAACGTTTAAGAAAAACAATCACACATGTTTTACTCGTAAAACATAATCAGACAATAAATAAATAAAATAAATTTTTATTTAATATTTAAAACTAACTAATTAGGTTTTTCTAAGCCACCCATTCCAACAAAAGGTTCTTGAGAAATTTCGCATACATGGGAACATGTTAAATGGCGTCAATCAACGGCAAGTTGATTTTCACGTCCTGAAACAAGTCCAAGAGCTCATCCCTCTTTATGTCATCCTTTTCCTTTGGTTCCTAGAGAGGCTGCAGGAAAAGGGACTATTGAACTCGGTGACGGTGCTCGTGCTCCATCCCTATGAGTAGTGGGGGTTTTTGCCCCGCGGGGGGGGGGAGGATCACGCTTTCCTGCTCAATCTCAATCTCAACCTCTGTCATGTTTTCTCCCCTGAAACTGACACAACCTCAGCTTGCTCGTGAGTTAAGGGTAGAATTAGTCGACCCTTTAAGAGTTGCAACAGGTTTGGAAGGTAACCTCCCTTCCTTTCTCATGTTCAAGGCTAGGGCTAACTGTCCCAATTGGTTCTCTAGCATAGAAATGGACTGTGAGTGGGACTGAATCAACTGTTGGTTTTCCTCCATAAAACAGAGAATACACTCCTCAAACTGAGAAGTGTGCCTTAGAGGCTGGGGTGAGGGTTGGCATGCATACTTAGGGGTTAGAGGACTAACTGTAGCTTTTCCCTTTATGAAAGCCGAGAGGGGGTGCATTACCTACAAATCCAGGCATCATCCTAGGTTGTAAGTACTAGAATACATGTTTTTGTACTGCTTCGTAGACACCACGTGTGCCTTCCCTATCCAGCCGAGGTAATAAGGACTAGAATACATGTTTTTGTTCCTTGAATATCTTTATGCGGCATAAACCCAGTCCTGCACATATTCAAGCTACTGTTACGCATACAAACAATAAAATACTGAATAGTCCTCAATCGAACAAATTCCACATTGTACCACCCGATGACTCAGCTGTGTTAACTGAGCACACATTAGTATGATTAGCATGTATATTCATCATCTGATCCATCTTCCTACTAAGGGCCTTACGCCTATGGTTCATGTCATCCTTTGGTGCTCCTTCGTAGTACACCACGTGTGCCTCCCCTAACCACCGTTGCAGAAGAAGCTTGGTTAAGGGCGTGTTCACTAAGATGCTAAAACAGCATCCATGCCTCATTCCCATCTTGTTGGTTGGGTGCTCCCCTGTACGAAGCATTCACCATTTGCTTGTTTGATATCGTGAGACCATCAAAGAAATTTTGAACAAGAGCCCATTTGGGTGACCCGTGGCAGGGAAAACTTCTAAGAAGCACTTTGAATCTATCCTAACGTTTGTGAAATTATTCTTGGTCGTTTTGTTCGAAACTATTAACTCTGCGCCTAATAGCCATAGTTCTAGCTTTAGTAAAAAAAAAATATGATCAGGACCATGTTTTGAAGGTCATTCCAAGTGGTGATTTAAACCCTTGGTTAGGACTGAAACCACAATTTGGCAACGTCTTTTAGTGAAAACCGGAAAAGACGTAGCCTAGCTGCATCAATCGCAACACCTTCATAGTGACACATTTCACAAATTTCAAAACAGGCACCGAGGTGCCCGTAGGGGCTCTCAATTGCTCATAGAAAGTGGGAAGCACGATGGTGATCCCAGGCTTGATTTCAAAGTTTGCATTACCACGGTGGGTAATGCAACTCCGGTAGGTGCAACTCACATTTGAGGAAGGAAATGATCCCCAATCCCGTGTGGTGCATCGTCGGCCATGGTTTGAGGTGAATTTGTACTTTCTTCCTAGCCTCAAAGTACAAATCAATTTTCGGATTGAGAGGAATCAATTCGGGGTTGAGGGAGCATCTACCGTGCATGCAATACAGAGTAAGATAAATTCACTTTGATCATAACCATAATGTTACGCAAAAAAAGTAAACAAAAAGAAAACAAACACTTGTTAATCCCTAAATTTAACTTCGCCTACTAATTCCCCTGCAACGGTGCCAAAAACTTGATGTGGCTTTAAAAGAGTGTAAAAACCGCTCACTCTCAGGTATACGAGCAAGTCGTAGCTGTGGAAGATATAGGGTGTCATATACTCAGCAAATCGATGTAAAGTCTGATTCAATTATTAATAAGCAGTTTGGTTTCGGGTTTTCTTGGGAAAGTTGAAAAATTAATTAAATTAAAGCAATTAAGACAGCGAATCGAAGTATTGAATTTGTCAAGGGCAATTTAGGGAATAAATTTGGGTTAGCTTAACTCGGATCCCTTCATTGTACATTATTATAACAATGATTTAAAGGGCTAAGGCTACAAGTACTAGGCCGGGGTTAACACTTAAATTAGGGCTTAGCATAGGTTATTTCAATAGCACTACTTAATATCTTTTTTATTCCTAATTTAATGTTAACTTATACGAATGAATGTGTTGGAGTTGGGTACAACCTCAACTTTAACTACTTGTGAAAACCTTTTATGTTAAAGTCTAAGCTATAAACACATGGATGAAACACAAATAAATTAGGAATCCAACCTTGGCTACAAGCACATTACTACAAAACCAATCACAATAAATAACTCCCCACAGGGGTGCACAACCAACATAACATAAGTCATTGTCAAAAATAAACTATAAATTCGATATACAACGGCTACCCGTCATCAAAAAATATATGAGAAAGGTGAAGAAAAACTCATGAATGAAGACTCCCTCGACTAATGTTGATATGGATCCATGCTTTGATCCCCTAGCCCTCCGGCCACTTGCCTTTTGGCCTTCGAGAAAACCTAGATCTCTCGTAGCAGCTCGAGGAAGGAGAGAAGAAACAAAAAAACCAAAAGTCCAAAAACAAGTGTCATCCCCTTCTATTTGTACCTCCGGCATGCTCTAGGACTGCTGCAGGTTAGTGCCGATCGATTAGGCCGCTCGCCGATTGGTCGGTCACTTGCGAGGCTTCATACATCGATTTGGGTTGAAATATCATGACCTAATGGATCCCCTTTTTCCGCAAATGGCCGGGTTTCTCATCGTAGTCTTCAAATATGTCCAATTTTGCTTGATCTTTACCACTTTTCAAGTTGTCTTAGCTCCAATGTTCTCCAAGCCTGAATGTACATAAATTGCAATAAAATTCACATGTAATAGCTAAATATGCCATGAAAGTAAGGCATAAAATATATAAAAATGAGACACATCAGTGCCCCACCTGGTTGCGTTTTTAAGGTCTAATTACATGTTCACAATTCGTGATTTTGGAGATTATCACATTTTGAAAATTGGTAATGTTGGTGATGGAACTCTTCCTAGGTACTCTGCTCAAGAAAGTCCACTGATGGAAAATTTTGAGGATGAAAATAAGTGAGTCAAACCCTCTGCGGAATGAGAGAACCATTGTCCCTTGACAAGAATAGACCTAATCGAACCCATTTGACTTACCCAAGTTTGGACAATGCTTGATAAGTATTAGGACTATGTTTGTAATGCACTGAGTTCTATAGCCCATTCCCGTGTTGACTTGTCATTAACTTACACAGTTGTCGTGTTTCTTTTGTCATAGAATGTGTCTAATGCATAATTTACAGCTTTTAGTCTACATTTTCTGTGGCCATCGACACTTATCATGAGCCAAATTCTTTTTAATAGGCCATTAAGCATATTCATCGGAATAATGGGGGATTGGCGCAAGAAATTGAGGCCCTTGAGCAAAGTGGGGTGTGGACTCTTGAAGTTTTCCACCCAATAAGAAGTCACTGGATTTTAAGTGGGTTTATAAGATTAAATATAAGTCTGATGGGACCTTAGAGCGATATGAGACCCAACTTGTTACAAAAGAGGTACACATAAGTAGGTGTCAGCTATCATGACACTTTGTACTAGTAGCAAAATTTATCATTGTTCGTAAATTCAGTGAATGTTAATTACTCTTTCCTCCACAAGAATCTCTATGAAGAGGTTTGTATAAAAATACAACAAGGGTTCAGTTAGGGTCATGACGGGCGAGTTTGTTGGCTTTGCAAGTCTCTATATTGGTTAATTCCGGTAAGCGGAATTAGAAATTCATGCCTTTTCTTCAAATATTTTGTTTTTAGTAACTAAATTGTGAATATTTGTTTTCATGTATTCACTGGGTTAACTAGTCTCGTTGTGCATATCTATTTTGATGATGTAACAATTGTTACCGGTACTGATGTATATCATATCACCGAGTTCAAGGAAAAACTACGTCAGCAGTGCGGGATCAAAGACCTCTTTCCACTCAAGTACTTTCTTGGGATACGGAGGCTTATCTCGGAGCGGAATTATATTATGCTAGAAGTCAAATCATGTTTTTATCCATTGTATATTTGAAGTTATCCCAACGAATAGAAGGGGGTATTTGTTTAGTGAACAAACATCAGGGGTTAGGAACGAAGCCGTTTCAGTTAAAGCAAGTGACTAAAAATTAATTCATTGAAAGTAAACGCTCAAGGTAGCTATCATGGATGCTGGTGATGATTAAAGGCCAAAGCTAAAAAAGGTTATCAGGAACACTACAAGAAAGGCATACCCCCTAGATCCAACAAATTACTTGAGGCACCAAGATAAAGTTTGAGCCCTCGAGCTTATTTCCACTTCCCAACTGTTAAGTTTTTGAAATAAGGTGTTTGAGGGAGCTCTGCGTTGCTCCGTTGAACTTCCGCTTGCATTGATTTCATATCCTTTAATTTTCTCGCAACTTTATATAAAAGAAACAAGAAATAGATAAATGTATCATTAGTTGGGGACTCAGGTGAATCTACACAGAAAGCCGCAAACTCAAGCCAGATTCATTAAAACGGTCAACACAAACATAACAAGTGATTGGTTGACATCAATCATGTGCAATTCAAACTTTACTTACCCTTAAGTCATGGCTAATCCAGCAAGTTTATTTCCTTAAAATAATGACGAACATACAAAGAAAAACATTGAACACACAAAAGAACTTACATAAACCTATCAGGGAAATCATCCCATAAGTAATCTTCGAAAGTAACCGTTAAAAATTTAGACGTTCCAAAAAATTACAACTACCGTTCTTGACCGGGCAAGTATGTTACTCTTCTGCAAACTAACAAATGCATATGGAAGCTTCTAACCACTAACTTTACACAATAAGCCATGTTAATGTAGCCAGCAGGTCAAAGTTTTGGTCAGAAAATAAGTACTTCAAGTCTTCAAGGTCTAGGGTCAATCTCCTCTTTTTTTTTTTTTTTTTTTTTTTTTTTCCTAATGTAATTTGAGCGATTTCCCTAATGATGAATCCTCCTTGACGACTTCTTTATGCATATTTGGCTTTGTAAAGAAGGATCATAATATTATTATTAGGGCAAATTTGTTATTATAAGAATAAACTTATAATTTTTACGAAAATTTTATAGCTCACATTGTTTGTATATCTCACCAATATTTTGATAATAGCACCTTTTTATAACAAACCCTTTTCAATTTAGGAAATTAAGGCCCACTTTAAAAAATTAATATTATTTTTATTTCTATTTTGGATATTTTAATTCCTAGGTTATGTAGTTACTTTTTGTTTTCAAAACATAGTTGATAATGGAAAATACATAACAACTTTTTGTTAGGATTATATCTCAAATTACTTAGTATTTTAGGAAGAGAAGCCGTGAGGAGGCCGATCGGGGTGAAGCTCGATCGATCGGGAAAGTTACGTAAAAGAAGGACGGCGGCAGTAAGGCAGCCGATCGATCAATGCAATACCGATTAATCGGGAAACACGTTTCACGAGCCTATAAATAAGGGCGTAGGGTTTACGTCATAAGTGATCCAATTAAACAGAGTGAGGTTGCCGTCATCTAAAGAGAGAGAGGTGATTTCATAATTTCTCCAATTCAGATATTCGAGTGCTACCAGAGTTAAGAGGGACTGATCTATAATTCTCCATAGATCTCGTTAAGAGGAAGTGTGATTGTAATTCTTCCGTTCAGTATCATTAAAGATCTCCATCTCCGCCCGTGGTTTTCTTCCCTCTCGATTGAAGAGGGGTTTCCACGTAAATTCTTGTGTGTTCTTGTTTGTTCTTTCTTTCACCTATTTTGTTTACTTCTCATTTGTGTGAGTCATATTATTTGAATCGAATCAAGTGATTAGGGTTTACGCTTCCGCATCAAGATTTCCCTAACAAATTGGTATCATAATATATTAGATTTGTTAAGATTCCGCACAAATTGGTATCAGAGCCCTATTTATTTCAATTTGATACTATGACGTCTGCAATTAGATCCAAAGTTGAGAAGTTTGGTGGTCAAGGGAGCTTTAGCTTATGGTAGGTTCGCATTAAGGGCCTCTTGACTCAGAGGGGCTTGAAGAAAGCTTTAGATGGGAAAAAGAAGAAACCAGAGAATTTGATAGAAGCACAATGGGAGGAGTTAGATGAGAAGGCACTCACAGCAATTCAGATGTGTCTTACCGATGACGTTTTGACAGAAGTTCTGGAAGTGAAGACCGCTAAGGAGTTGTAGGAGAAATTACAGAATATGTTCTGTTTCAAGTCAATCTCCAACAAACTCACAGTTAAGCGTCGGTTGTTCACGTTTCGTATGTTAGAAGGTATATCACTTAAGAATCATGTCAATGAATTTAATTCAATTATTCAAGATTTGAAAGAATTGGATGATGTTCCTAAGGATGAAGATCAGGCAATGTTGTTGTTATGTTCTCTCTCTACTTCATATAAGGGTTTTGTTGAAACCGTGATTTATGGTGGTAGACAAACCATATTTGTTGATCAAGTTAAGAGAAACCTACTTAGTAAAGAACGAGTAGATAGAGAATTATCTTATTTTGTTAATCAATCAAGTAGTGGTTTATTTGTGAGATGGAGAACTGAGTATGATTATAGTGGAAGCAAGTCTAAGTCTAGGCATCAAGACCTAACCTCTAACTACTGTCATAAGAAAGGGCACATTAAGAAAGATTGTTACAAACTTAAGAGAAAACTTGAAGCAGATAACAGGTCTGACCAGAGATGTATAGTAGCTAGGGTTATGGTGGATGTGATTGATGGAGATATTCTGTCTGTGTCTGAACCTAAATCCAGTTTTAGAGAAAGTTGGATATTGGATTCGAGTTGCTCCTATCATGTTTGTCCCAATCAGGACTGGTTTTCCACATACGAGTCAGTTCAAGGTGGAGTTGCTTTTATGGGTAATGATACTCCATGCAAAGTTTTGGGTATAGGAACAATTCGTT
Organism: Simmondsia chinensis; assembly: GCA_018398585.1. Lineage (NCBI taxonomy): Eukaryota > Viridiplantae > Streptophyta > Magnoliopsida > Caryophyllales > Simmondsiaceae > Simmondsia > Simmondsia chinensis. The sequence continues at coordinate 14,519,891 of JAGTTD010000018.1, read as the reverse complement.
TTAGGATGTTCGATGGCACTATCAGGGTTTTGAGCATTGTTCTCCATGTTCCTGATTTGAAGAAAAATCTCATCTCCTTAGGTACCCTTGAGTCTAAAGGGTACAGGTACACAGCTAAAGGTGGAGTTTTGAAGGTCGTTAAGGGTGCTTTGACAGTCATGAAAGGCAGAAGGGCAGGTACTCTGTATGAGCTTGTCGGTTCCACAACTGTTATATCTGTTGCAGCATCTACATCGTCATTGTTGTTGACAGAACCAGAGATCACAAATTCAGGACGTTTGAGATTAGATTATTCAGGGGATAGGGGTTTGTCTGAGCACGGTATAAGAGGCTCTTTGTGTAGTCAGTCTACAGGACTGAAATTCTGTGAACAAGGGCTTCAAGGGAAGCAAAAAAGTTTTCCCTTCAAACAATTCCGAACGAGTAGACGTGTCACGTTTGATGAGTCTTCGTTATTGTCTCCACAGAAAATGTCATCAGTTGATTGTGATTCAGGTCAGGTGAGTAGGCCAGAGGGAGTTCATTTAAGTAACACAATTCAGCAACAGGTGGCTGTTTCAGATAGTGTGTCAAGAGCCAATTCAGAGAAGAAGAAGATTGGCATTGCTGATAACCTCTCAGATATCTCCACTCAGTTTTTACCTAGCAGGAATTTCAAGCTTCGCTCAGACTCGGTTAGATTTCGTGTTTTGTTGAGATAAGCCCCGTGTGTGGGGAGTTTAGTGGAGAAGGTGGAGGAAATTCTTTAATGTATGTAATTTGAGCTAAGGTGGAGATTTGTTAGGATTATGTCTCAAATTACTTAGAATTTTAGGAAGAGAAGCCGTGAGGAGGCCGATCTATCGGGGTGAAGCTCGATCTATCGAGAAAGTTACATAAAAGAAGGACGGCAGCAGTAAGGCAACCGATCGATTGGGAAACGCGTTTCACGGGCCTATAAATAGGGACGTAGGGTTTACGTCATAAGTGATCCAATTTCAGAGTGAGGCTGCCGTCATCTAAAGACAGAGAGATAATTTCATAATTCCTCCAATTTAGATATTCGAGTGCTACGAGAGTTCAGGGGGAGTGATCTATAATTCTCCATAGATCTCATCAAGAGGAAGTGTGATTGTAATTCTTCCTTTCAGTATCAATAAAGATCTCCGTCTCCGCCCATGGTTTTCTCCCCTCTCAATTGAAGAGGGGTTTCCACGTAAATCCTTGTGTGTTATTATTTGTTCTTTCTTTCACCTATTTTGTTTACTTCTCATTTGTGTGAGTCATATTATTTAAATCGAATCTAGTGATTAGGGTTTACGATCCACATCAAGATTTTTCTAACAAATTGGTATTAGAGTATATTAGATTTATTAAGATTCTGCACACTTTTCAAAATATTTCCTAATAGTTATTGCACTATTTTCGAAAAACAATTACAAGGTTAATGTGTATAAATTTAAAACCGCAATCAGAATACTACCCAAATAGTTAGGGTAACTGATCTAAAATGACCATTTCAAATATATGTAATCCCTAAAAATTTAGATATTGATTCAGATATAAATACCCCTTTGAGATTCTTCTCAGGTAACAAATTCAAATATGGATGTGTATGAATTATACAACAAATTAATTTAAATATCAAGTAAATATATGTGTAGCAATATTTTAAAATAAAAAAGCCCCTACTCAAAATTACTGATCGAATGTAAGAAAAAAGTAACTAATTGTTGACATTTTGATCGAGCATGCCTAAAGGTCCCGCCTTAACCTCAAACCTTGAAGACCTTTTCCTTGAAAAGATAGGGTGCTTCTAACTCATTGATTGTACCCAACGATGCCGAATTGAGAGGGATCAACTAAAACTCGTTGATTCTATAAGTACCCGAACAATAACCCCAAAGAGGAGCTATGGAAATTTTTTTTTTTTTTTTAGAACCCTTCCCAATCAAATTACCAAGATAAACTCACACATAAAATTCATTAGATTATTTCAATTCTTGAAAAGCATCGTAAAACTATAAACTAGTTTCACATTTGCATGCATTAAAAACCCTTCTTCTAATAATAATCCAAGTCTAAGAACTAATTCTACTTTAGATCAAATTATGTTATCCCTACTAATAATTTATCTCTAATAACTAATCCTACATTAAATTAAACTTTACCTTTCCACTCCTATCATTTACGCGTCCACTTGGAGGAATTTGTCCTTCAAAAGGATTGTCTTGTAGTTATATGTCTCAATCGGATTATGCTCATCTTGTGCTACATCATTCTCATCTGCTTGATCAGAATTCGTCCTCGTATTCGGCCACTTAGTCTTGAAGGTCGTTGGCAATGGCAATGGAGAAGATCTAGGGGATTTAATTTGGGTTGTGGTATAGCACTCCGATGTGGGCTTGTCCTAGCTGGTTCTTGTGATGATGGTTGAGTGAGTGATTTGTGTTGTTGAGCCAATGGTGTAGGTAGTGCTTGGAAGGAGGTGTGAAGTAGATGATAGGCAAGGTCAGTATTGCTAGAATCACCTTTGCTCGTGGGGATAGGATCTTGCTATCCTCATGTATCTCCTCATCATAGATGGGTCATCATACGTGGGAGCATCAAAGAGTGGTGGAGAAAAAAATTCATGAATTAGTTCATCAACTATTTTAATCAATGTGAGAAATGGACTCAGTGGAGTAGGTTGGGACAATGACGGTAGTGACCTTTGGGGTAGTTGATGCGCATTTTTGGTCATTGGGTCAATGTCGTGGTGGTAAGGGTTGCGTTTTAGGGTGAAATTGATGGGTGGACTACGATTTTTGGTGGTGTTTGTGAGGCCGAAAAAAGGTCATGGTGGTGATGAAGCGACAACCAGGTTGAAGGTGCCAACTTGACAAGAAGGGGCTCTATAAAGGAGGAGCTGGCTGGACCTCTCCGCTTCCAAAGCTTCTATGTTTTGGAGCCTACCTTCGACTTGCTTGAACCTTTCATCCAAAAAGAGAAAAGGAACCATCTTCCGCCTTCTTAGTTGCATGAACTTTGAACATGCCTTTGCTTTCCTACCAATTGATGCAATGAGTATGAAGGTTGCATCACAGCCTCAAACCTTAACAATGCATGATTGGAAAAGATAGGGCGCCACTAACCCATCAATCGTAACCAACGATGCCCAATTGAGAAACTCAGAAACGTTAAACTCATCAAATTATTTCAATTTATCAAAAGCTTCCTAAAACTATAAACTAGTGGTCCTATTTATAGGCATAGAAAACCTAGTCCGAATAATAATTCAACTCTAAGAACTAATGTTACTTTAAATGCTATTTCTATTAATAATTTAACTCTAATAGTTAATCCTACCTCAAGTTGAACTCTGCTTATCAAAGCTTGTCATTTGCACATCCCCTCAGAGCAGTACATCCTTGAAAAGGATTATGTCTTTCTCTTCTATGTCTCAATAAGGGTATTCTTATCATTTGCACATCCCCTTAGAGCAGTACATCCTTGAAAAGGATTATGTCTTTCACTTCTATGTCTCAATAAGGTTATTCTTATCATGTAAGAACAAGAATAAGCATTGACCTAAAAAAAAGGGTATTCTTATCATGTGCTGCATCACATTCAATATGGAAAGACGAGAATGCTTGTGTTTTCTACTCACATAAAGCAAGTAGGAGAAAATTGAAAAACGATTTAAAACTATTTTTCTACCCTTTTAATAAAATATGGGAAATTAAAAAATGATTTTCCAGCTTTCCTATTGAAAAAAAAAAAGGTCTTTTGAGCAACTTTCAAAAATCTCTGATTTTAATGAAACTATTGAATAGTTTTTCTATTTTTATTTTTAAAAAAATTGAAATAGGATATAAAATCACAATTTACAAATAAGAAAGCACAAATGCAACCTTAATACTGAAATATACCAGCCATGTTTACTTAACAGGCTTTAAAAGGCTGTTACATGACATGCTAAAGGAGACATTGGCCTCAAAGAGACACAAAGTTGGGAGACATGGAGATGGAAGCTTTTTACTTCAACAAGTCCCCTTTTCTGCGGCTTCATGAATGTTAGGAGATTAATGGAATACGTACAATCATGGCCAGATAAATTAAGGGTTACATAATGATGGTGACTCTTAGTCTCCCTAGATCTTAAGATTTTATAGGCCTATAAATAAGGACCCCTTGTGCTATATCTTGGAAGGGGTGAAAATATAAAGCCAACAGTGATCAGAGGCAGAGTGTAAGTGAGAAGCACTATTTTAATACCTCTATTCCTATAGCGAAATATTGTTGCTCCCCTCCATGGACGTAGGCTTCGGCTGAACCACATAAATTTTAGTGTCTAAATTATTCCCACAAACCCTTTATTATGTTCACTATTTTGATTTATGGCGATTTGTGCGTGGTAATAACAACCAATATCTAAGAAGGTATTTGTTGTTATGAAGTTCCCAAGAACTAGCACCCAGGAAGAACTCAAATAGGAGAATTAGCTTTGAGAGTGGGAGGAAACAATCGGTGACTTGTGGTACTACTCCAACTAAGAAATAAATTAAAAAAAAACGATGCGTGGTGGCGCACGGTCGTGCGTGGGAAACACGTGGTGGTGTGTCAATGTGCATGGTAGAGCGTGGGCGCACTTAACATGCATGTGGGAGCACATGAGAGTCACATGGAGATGTGCTGGTCGCGCGAGGCAGTGACCAATCGCACATGTCAACGCACAAAGGAAGAGAGAGACTAGATCAGTGTTATTGGGTGCTAGATTATTGCATGATCTACAACGACCGTGTCAATAAGAGCCAGAAAACTTAGTGGCGGCAATAGGTCACAGAGGTGGAGTTAACAACAATGGTGGTTCAGGGAGATCTAGTGGTATTTGAAGTATGAATTCGGTCGAGGTGTCGGTGGGTCGTGGGATAACAGAACATCAAGCATGAAGATGGTTCAGGTCCAGTAATTGTGCTCCATAGCTAAAATCAAAGACCAGTGGTAGAAAGAATGATGTTGATATTCAGATCTTGTGGGTTATGGTTGACAACTGCTCATATATAGTGGTTTTTTGGGGCTTGGTGACACAGAGCTATTGTGGTCATTGGAATGACCAAAACATTGATGACCTAGAAGTCCAAAATAACAAAGGTCGTCAGGCGTTGAGCTTCCAGCGTTGCGGCATTTCTGCATCTCTAGCTGCCCAGCCAGTCTAGCAATAACCCCGATGATTACTGCAAGGTCAACTCTGAAAGGAGAGGATGGTTAGGTGTTGGTGGAGCGATGGTGGTTTTCATGGCCATAAAAAGTGCCGCAAAGACAGAGTGGGGTAGAGGAAAGGCGATGGCACTCTAGGTCGACAATGATGAAGGATTCAAATTCCAATGGTGATTTCGAGTGTCGGTGAAGGGAGCGGCTCAAAGGTGACTGATTCTAACCACAGTGGTGGTCTGCTTGGGATGGTGACAGTGGGCTAGCATTGAGGTGGGGCTTCAAAACCTGAATAAAGCCTCTGTGAGGTCAACGACCAAGAAGCGATGCTGTTGTTTAAGTAATAGCAGCGGCAACGGCCGATGGTGGTAACTGCATGTTTTGTTGTTGTTGATTAGAGAGATAGAGAAGGTGAACTGACATATTGAAGAAGCAATGCTAAGGAGAGAGAATGGTTATGCCAAGCAGCATTATTACTTTTTTAGGTTTAGGTTTTGGGTTTTCTGTGTCTTGAGTCAAAATTAGGATTAACCAAAAAAGTTGAAGACCAAAATTAAACCTAGGGTTTTTCCCTGCTAATTTTTTTTATATCCTTGAGCTTGTTTTTATTTTCGTGGGGTCTGGTTAGTCAAAGGGTTTAGGTTGAATGTTTTTGAAGTGCAAATTGGACTATGATTACAAAATAAAAATCAAAGCTGACACAAGTTAATTGTGTGTGAGGGGGTAGCATGGAGGAATAGAGTGAAAAACTTGTTTGCCATCCTCATTAGTCACCAAGTTGGAGATTGTTAGTTTTGAAATCTAATGATATATACCTACGTTCATGGCTAGATTAAACTCAGGGTTACATTAGGATGATGACTTGTGGTCTCTCTAGAGGTTATTATTGAAGAGACCTATAAACAGGGAACTCTTGTGCCATGGTCTAGAAGGTGTGAAAATGTAGAGCAAATAATAGTGGGACATAGGGTGTGAGTGAGAAACACTATTGTAATACCTTGGTTCATATAATGAAATATTGTTGCTCCCCCTCCATTAACATAGGCTTCGACTAAACTATGTAGATTTTGGTGTCAAAATTATTTCACAGATCCCCTTTAATGTTTGCTATTTCAATTTGTTGTTCAATGATTCGTGGATAGTCCTAACAACTGGTATCTAAGAAGGTATCAGTTGTTACGAAGATCCTAACAGGGAGTTCCAGAATAGCATGGGAGGTCCCTTGTCCAACACGCGTTGAGGTGCTTGCATGCAATTAGGATTGAGCATTTTATTATTCATCCTAAAAACAAGGAAGATGATAGCTCGAAAGATGATCCCAACAGGGCCATATAAAACTATTCTATCTTGTTTGGTAACACGCTCATGATTTACTTTTTTTTCTACTCCTTAAAAGTAGTAACACTAGTAGTTTCATTTGCATAAATAACAATAAAGTGAGTACACGGTATAGTGTTCAAGAAGGCAATCCTAGCCCTTCTACCATTGTTTTTGAATTTCTCTTTTTGTACTGAATTTAACTTAAGCAAATCGCCCAAGGTTTTTGGTCAAAAAGCCTTAAGCTTTAAAGAGATTATATTGGAGTGGTGGCCCAATTTGATTCAATAAGATTATGTTTGACACATGGAACGGGAATTAGTCTGCGAAATTGAAATTCCAATTCCAACTCCGGTGGAATTGGAATTTCGATGAAACTAAAAGTCCATTGCTAGGGCTAGTCAAAGGAATTAGAGTCATAATTATGGTTAATCATTTGAGTCATTATAGTTTTTCGGATAATCAATTTGAAGCATTTTGATTTCTAACTCAGCTAGGGTCCGATTTTGCTCGGTTGAATCACTTTGAGTTTGAGTTACTCGAGTTTCGGGTCAAATTGGGCTAAGTTTTAGTCACATTAGATCATTTATTCTTCAAGTAATCTCGACTTTAAGATAATTTTATTAGGTTTTTTCTGGAATTAGGCTAGAATCGGTCATGTTTGAATTGATTTAGGTCGTTTGGAACTCTGGTCATCTTAGTTTTGGATTAAGGGGTTGCATCATTTCAAATCTTGAGTTATCTCGAATTAAGCAAGATTTAGGATGACAATGAGATGGATACATTCATTTTGCTTTTGCGTTTGTGTCTTATTATGTTATGTTTTGATTAGGTCCGGTCATTTCGACTATGGGCTCAGCTAGATTATATCACATTCAAGTCAAATAATCACATCTTCTTTATTTGGGTTATATCGGGTTTCAGGTCAATCGCATTGTGTCACTTGGACTTTAAGTTTAATTTACTAAGGTCATTCAAGTTCAAGTCATTCAAGTTGGTTGATTTCGAGCTTTGGGTCAAACTTTTGTTGCGTCTAAACCTTTCGATTTTGAGTCATTTTGAGTTTGGGTTAATCAAGTGGGGTTATCTGGGCTTTCAATTAACATGGTTATTATAGAATTGCGATTCCTTACCCCTAATTCAATGAATTGGAATGTATGATTTTCAGTTAAAATCCAATTTCATGGTATTATATAGTGGAATTTTAATTCCATTTGCAGTACATGAACCAAACAATAGAACTGGAATTATGAGCCCAACGCTAGTCTTAACCCTAGCTCTGTTCCCCAATTTTGTGTCCCATACAAAACCTATGTGAATTTAACATATGTCATTGGTCCATGTTTTTTACGCCCAAATCTTTAGCTTGAATGCATGTAGCTTATATTGCTCACTCAATTCGATAGACTCCATCATTTTCTAGTTAAATTAACCTCATTTTAGTTATCTTGAGTCAAGGATAGGAAGCATAGACCATATTGAATCAAATTCAAGATAGGCTACCGAGCTTTGAAGCTTACATCCAACCTAAATCTCATATTTTATGTGCTCGAGGTTGGTGTTGAAGAGTACCTTGCAATACTCACTCCAACTATTGCTTGGTTAAAGTCCATATATTAACAGTTTCGTACCAAATATACAAAAAAGGCCTTGGAAGTCTACTTAATTAGAGCATTGGTAGAAACAAAGCAAATATAGTAAACCAGAGTCAAATGCACCATGAACACCATAACACATAGCAAGTGATTGACTGATGTCATTTGCTCGTTTTTCAAACTTGATTTAGCACAAGTAGGAAGTAAAATATTTCTAAATTGTTCCCCCTAAAATTCATGTTGACCATGCAAATAAATTGACAAACAAAATATACTATTTTGTTATCAAATTAGGGGGATATATTACAAATGTCTGATTGACTAGAACCAAGAGGATAACAACCTATAAGAGTGAGGAAATTAAGGAATGGACTCCATTTGAGTTGAATCCTAATGAAAAAATTGAACGCGCCAAGGATGTCGTAATCATGGATTGATAGCCCTGAGAATGAAAGAATTTAATGGCAAATCTTTAAATAGCTTTATGGTCATGCTTGAGTGACGGGGACAAGTCATGGAAGATAAATTGAGTAGTGTATGAATTATTTCAGCATGGTAGCATGTTGAGACAGAATATAACTTGATGAGCTAGCACAACCATCTTGAGGGACACTGCGAATTGCATAGGAGACCTCATAAATGTGATGATGCATTGACATGTCAATAGAATCATGGTTAATCTAAGCATGACCTCTGCCTCTACTGCCACTAATGTCATAAAAAAGCCTGTAGTGGGAGTTGAGTCCTCTATCTTAAGATTCGAGTTTCAAAATTGTTTGACGAGTCATCTAAGGAAGACTTTAGACAATTTAGGTTTAGTGTTCTCCTTGCAAGGAATGAATCACCTAATGGATAAATGGATACCCATATGCAACCTCTTTAAGCATAGGGCCACAATATGGTGTTCAATTTTGAGCGAACAAAAAATATGAGAGCCAGAAGAATTTGTCTAATGAAAGGCTTAGCATTGAAGGATCGGGTAGTGGTGAGGGAGTAGCTGCTCCCCCTTCTATTTAGAACCTATTATCCTTAATGGCAAAAATCATGGACAAACATATCATATGAAAAACAATAGACAAATATATCATGATGTGTCACTAAGGGAGGATGCTGGAAAGTTAAGGTCAAGCCTTCCAGCTATTAGGGACGAAGTACCAAGTTGACACCCCCACGTAACATCTATGAGGACTAAGGCCTCAACCGATGTTGAATTCAAGGTCGTGGAAAACCTCGAGAGACAAAGGAACATATCCAATGACAACACCATCCTCGAAAGGTCATCTAACAAGCTAAGGGATGAAGTTTTACTTGGTGTCTAGCAAAAACGCATTTCGAGGCCCTAGCAGGCCTCTAGCTCAACCATGATCCCCTCCAAAATCCTAAACATCATACATTTGCACCAGTTAGTTAACGGCATTGGGGGCCAGGTAGGTGCTAGTCAACCATAAAGATGACTATGCTAATCAAGGTAATAACGTTGCGATTAACTCAACATCGGGCCTTATAGTCAAGGTGTGAACACGAACCAAACCATGTTATTGACCCAAGCGTTTCCCACAAATCCCAGTAGGATAGGAAACTTGAGCGTGACCAAGGTCCCCTTTAGAGCCTAAGGGTATCAACCACACCAGTTATATTTGAAAGATTTAAACGCATCCCATGTAGTGCAAGGGCCATTCTCTAAGATAATGGTCATATGAGCTTAAGGATATCGTATCAATACCTTGATGAACGGGCTACCTTGTGGAGGACAAGTATCTGCTATGAATCAAGTAGCAAACCTCACCCTCTTGGACCAATTGGCTAATGTTTTTAAGAAAATGTAAGCCATGAAGATGCAAAAGGAAAATAGGCCTATCCATAGTAAGCCATGCCAAGGCTATGTAGACCATCCTACTGTCCTTTCCCCATGTTATAGAAAGTACCTAAATTCACCCATTTCTCCAGTGAAGGAAACATGTTTGCTTTCGAACATCTAGAAAGATTTAATTTCCAGGGTAGAGAAACAATTGGTAACTACTTTTATGAAGAGTGAGAATTCTCCCCCAGTTCCCCAACTAGAATAGCTTTCAAGGGTACATAAGTCTACCACCCAACTCCATCCATAATTGGGACGACGTGGCTAAGTAATTTTAGGCCTAATTCCCAAGTATGTGTTAACTTCCAATCCCAGAATTGAGAGCTAACCTTGTGAAAGAAAGAGTAAGATAAGAAGAGAAGTGAAGGGGATGAGAATTAAAGAAGGAGATGAGAATTAGAGAGAGACTATCCAAGAAAAATCTGAATTTTAATTGATTGAATGAAGATATTACATGATTAGGACTTATTTATACTAGACCTTGATACAATGAACCAAGATTCTCCTAATAACCGACTCAAACTAATTCAGCCTCCAAAAACAGAACCTAGCTGCCAGAATTGACTCCATTTGACCTCTAACCGCTTTTGGCACCTAAATGACCTACCAACTAACATTTGAACTCAACTCAAAACGGATCACTTAAGCTAAACAAGCATTACATGAATCGATTACAATCAAAACCAAAGGAATCACAACATTCCCCTCCTCTTGACAAGCTCCTTGTCCTCAAGGAGAAAAGCTTGAAAATTGACTCTTCAAAAATGCAAGTTCCTCCCATGTAACAAAGTTCTTGTCCAAGTTGTGCCATTGAACCAAAACTTCTTGTACATCCTTTTTTGCAGCATTCATCTTCCTGATGGCTTTAACAACAACCAGCTGCAGCAGCAACGAGCCATTTGCTCCAACTTTAGGTGTTTCCTTTGAACTTTTAGCCCCTTTCTTCACCTGCTTTTTGAGTAATGACACATGAAACACTGGGTGAATGTATGAGTTGGGAGGTAATTCAAGTTTGTATGCCACTTTGCCAATCTTTTCCAATATTTTGTATGGGCCAAAGAAGCAAGCACTTAGCTTGACATTTCTCCTGACAGCGAAAGAGGACTGTCTATAAGGCTGTAATTTGAGGTAGACCATGTCTCCAACTTCATAATTTTTGTCTACCCTCTTTTTGTCAGCATAAAGCTTCATTCTTGCTTGTGCTTGAAGAAGATTGTCTTTGAGAACTTGCATCATATTCTTCCTCTGCTGTATGAATTTAGAAGCTTCAGGTACTGATGAAGCAACATTCTACAGCATAAATGGAGTGGGAGGATCATATCCATAGAGAGCTTTGAAGGGAGAAGTGCCAATAGATGCATGAACATGAGTATTGAACCAATATTCAGCTAAAGAAAGCCATCAGTTCCACTCTTTTGGTTGTGAGAAAACCATGCTCTTGAGATACTGCTCAATACATTAATTGACTAGCTCGATTTGTTCATCTGTTTGGAAATGGTAAGATGAGCCAAGAGCCAATGTAGTGCCCAACTACTTGAACAAGCCTATCCAAAAATTACTTGTAAAGATCTTGTCCCGATCAGATACATTGGATTGAGGCAATCCATGTAACTTGTATATGTTGTCAAGAAAGCTCTTGGCCAATCTTTCTGCAGTAACAGGTCTGGTGAGGGAAATGAAGTGGCTATATTTGGTGAAACGATCCACCACAACCCAAATGACTTCCCTACTATCTGACTTTGGCTGTCCCTCTATGAAATCCATGCTGATATTGATCTAAGCACCCTCAGGAATGGGAAGAGGCTGTAGAAGACCCTTATATCTGTGATTTCCCAACTTCATTTGTTGACAAACTTCACAAGCTCTCACAAAATCAGTTACTGTCCTCTTCATTTTAGGCCAACTGAAGTAAGCCTTAACCCTCTGATATGTATCCTCAACTCCAGAGTGACCTCCCCATGCTGAATCATGTGAGGCACTAACAATCTAATCTCTCAGATTTGTTGAAGAACCAATGTAGAGCTTGTTCTTCAATCGGATGATGCCTTTCTACACTGATAAATCAGCATTGCTTCCTTCAATTTCTGCATTCTTCACACAGCTAGCAGCCACACATTCTTGAGCAAAGGAATAATCTTCATAAGACTTGTAAACTTCATCCATCCATGATGGTAAGACAATAGGTATTTCACAACAAGAATCTTGTTCACAATCCTCAAATCTTCGTGACAGTGCATCAACCGCCAAGTTTTCCTTTCCTCTTCGATATTCAATAGCATAATCAAGGCCTAGCATCTACATTAATCCCTTCTTTTGGATTCTTGTCACGATCTTTTGCTCTAAAAGGTGCTTGAGACTCTGATGGTCTGTTCTAATAATGAACCTGTGTCCATCCAAGTAATGCCTCCATTTCTCAACAGCTAAAAGAATGGCCAAATATTCCTTCTCATAAGTAGACATTGCTTGATGCTTTGGACTGAGTGCCTGACTCAAATAAGCAATTGGTTTCCCGTGCTAAGAAAGGACAGCTCCTATGCCTGATTCACTTGCATCTATCTCAAGAATGAAGTCATTAGCAAAATTAGGCATTGCTAGGACCAGGGCTGCACACATGGCTGTCTTGAGAGCTTCAAAGGCTGTTTGAGCCTTATCTGTCCACCTGAATGCGTCTTTTTTAAGAAGTTCAGTCAAAGGCTTTGCAATGGATCCATATCCTTCAATGAACTTCCTAAAGTAACCGGTCAACCCCAAAAATCCCCTCAATTGCTTCAGAGACATTGGAGTGGGCCAATCTTGCATTGCTTGAATCTTAGAAGGATCGGTGGAGACTCACTCATAAGAAATCACATGGCCCAAATATTGAAGCTTGGTCTGAGCAAAAGAACATTTGGGCAACTTGGCAAAGAACCTGTGCTGGCGCATCACAACAAACACTTCTCGAAGATGAATAAGATGATCCTCAATAGAGGAGCTGTATATCAATATGTCATCAAAGAAAACCAGCACTGATCTCCTCAAGAAAGGCTTAAAGATGTCATTCATAGCAGCTTGAAAGGTGGCCGGAGTATTTGTTAGACCAAATGGCATAACAACAAACTCGAAGTGCCCATGATGAGTCTGAAAAGCAATTTTGTATATATTCGGCTCAAGAACTCTTATTTGATGGTACCCTTGCCTCAAATCAATTTTAGTGAAGAAATGTGCTCCATATAACTCAACAAGTAAATCATCTATTACAGGAATAGGGAACTTATCTTTCACTATCAAGGATTTCAACTGTTGGTAGTCAATGCACATTCTTACCGTTCCATCTGTCTTCTTAACCAGAATAACAGGGGAGGCAAATGGGCTGTGGCTTGGCCTGATAAAGCTTATTTGAAGCAATTCATCTACTTGCTTCTCAATTTCTGTCTTCTGAGCATGTGCATACCGGTACGGCCATATCTTCACTGGATCTGAATTGGCTCGAAGTGGAATAGCATGATCTACACTCCTCTGAGGGGGTAGAGCTTTAGGCAGTTCAAATATATGTTCAAACTCTTCAATCAAAGCTCGCACTTCAGGCCAAGTAACTGATTCAAGTTCTGTAGGAGAGATTGCAAACAATTGCCCCAACCACTGAATTGCACTCTTCTTAAGTCCTCCTTGTAAACTCTTGCCTTTGATCAACCGCAGCTGTGCTTGCTCAGCCATGCCTTGCAATGGGACCTTAGTTCCATGAACTTCAAACGAAACTGTCATCTTTTCAAAATCGAACACCACTGGGTGAAAGGATCTCAACCAATCAACCCCGAGCACCATGTGACATCCTCCCAAGGGAAGAACTCTGAAATCAAAAGTGAATTGATGCTCTTGCATAACCCATTGGAATGCTTGACACTTATTATGAGTGAGAATGGAGTCACGACTAATGGATGGGTCTTGATCACTTCATGACTCACTTTCTTCACCAATTAGGATCAACAAAGCTGTGAGTGCTTCCACTGTCTACAAGAATGGTAATGGAAGTCTTACCAGCCTTTCCCCTAATGCGAATGGTATTGTGAGCTCCATTCCCGGTTAAGGCTTTCATAGAAATCTCAATTTCATCCTCAACCAATTCATCTTGTGAACCTTGCTCTTCCTCAGCTTCTGTATCTTCACTTCCTAAATTAATTTCTAATCGAGCTCCCCTTGCAGACATCAAAAACTTGGGAGTTGCGTCTGTGTCCCGGCTGATAAGGCTGGTTACATTTGTAACATAGCCTAGCAGATCTTTTATCAAAAGCACGACCCGTCTTAGAGCCTGATGCATCTTTGTGATGAGATTTGAAATTGCTGCCTTTAGGTTTACTCTTGTCACTAGAAGATACAACCGTGGCTTCAATCAATTTAGCTTTGTTATATGCTTTAGATAAGGTCTTTGGCCCAATGGCCTTAACCACGTTCTTGATTCTTGGTTTTAATCCACTAATGAAACTAGAGACATAATATGCCTCCGTAGCTTGTGGATTAATGGCTATCATGCTAGCTCGTGGATTCTCAAATCTTATCATGTATTCTCTCATCGTAGTCGTTTGATACACCTTGTTAAAACTGTCAACAACATCATTTGTGTCCTCTTCTCCATACCGCTCACATAATTCTTCCACGAATTGGGCCCAAGAAAGATTAAAATTGCTTTTCAACACACTATAGAACCACACCTCATTGTCTCCATGAAGGTGTGCTGCTTCCAATTCAACCTTTTCAGCTTCATTTATGTTGTAAAAATGGAAATACCGTTCACACCTCCTCAACCATGACTCAGGCTGCTTGCCATCAAAAGGCTCAATTTGCACTTGTGGCTGCCTATGAGCATTGCTCCTGCTACCAGATGTAGCATCATTACTCACTGCCTTTGGCAGATAGTGCTGATCTGGTGGCCTATCTTGATGTTCAAATTCATCAAATGAATTTCTGTGGTGCAAAACAAAATCTGGAGGTCTTGTACTCAGACCTGAGTTCTAGCCAGATAACCGAGAATGAGCTTATTCTGTGGTTTGATCTTGAGTTCCTGTAGCAACCTCAACCTCTGGAGGTTGAGCATCAAATGTTCTAATATGATCTGAAGGTCCAGCCTCAGTTTGCATCAAAGGAGATTTATCACGATTCCTATCCAAATTCTCAGCTCTGTCAGTGTGAACTTGTGGTTGCACTACTTCGGCGGAAGGAATTATTTGTCTAGCAGGTTTAAGAATTGCAATCACGGATGATTCACCTTGCATTTTAACCTGATCTTGTAAATTCATAAGCTTAGCCTCCAATTGAAACAATCGATCTTCATTTTTTTTATCATTTCCAACTGTAACCGCTGCAACCTTTGGAACAATCTATCTTCACTTTGTTCTTGCAATTTACGAATGTGATCATAAAGTTCCTTAAACGGATCAGTAGTAACATACTGAGCTTCCTTTGAAGCGTTTGCACCAGCAACAGCAGCGTATGACACATCAGGATTAACTGCTGAAGCTACATTACCACCACCAGCTCCTGATCGAGTTCTAACTCCATCAGCCATATTTTGTTTGTTTTTCTTTGGTTTTGCCAGCTCAAATCAAGCACTTGACAGCTTGAACTGGCTCTGATACCAATTGTTAACTTCCAATCCTAGAATTGAGAGCTAACCTTGTGAAAGAAAGAGTAAGATGAGAAGAGAAGTGAAGGGGATGAGAATTAGAGAGAGATTATCCAAAGGAAATATGAATTTTCATTGATTGAATGAAGATATTACATGATTAGGACTTATTTATACTAGACCTTGATATAATGAACCAAGATTCTCCTAATAACCGACTCAAACTAATTCTGCTGCCAAAAACCGAACCTAGCCGCTACGATTGACGCCATTTGACCTCTAACCGCTTTTGGCGCCTAAATGACCTGCCAACTAA
Organism: Simmondsia chinensis; assembly: GCA_018398585.1. Classification (NCBI taxonomy): domain Eukaryota; kingdom Viridiplantae; phylum Streptophyta; class Magnoliopsida; order Caryophyllales; family Simmondsiaceae; genus Simmondsia; species Simmondsia chinensis. The sequence continues at coordinate 14,504,037 of JAGTTD010000018.1, read as the reverse complement.
TATTTGAACTCAACTCAAAACGCATCACTTAAGCTAAACAGGCATTACATGAATCGATTACAATCAAAACTAAAGGAATTACAACAGTATGCTTCTAGGGACAGCCATAGAAGACTTTATAAATGAGTTTAAGAAGGCTAGGTTGAGGTATAGTTGTGCTATGTGAAATTGAATACACCAAACTGACCTTGAATGGCTTATAAATAAAATATAATAAGAAGTTTGAAGGCTTTGAGTTTCTCTAGACGTCATTAACTAATGGAGTGTCATAGCAGTTATGAGGCTAACTTGAAAGAAGATAGCCTGAAAAAGCATAGCGTAAATGGGATGTATGTCCTTGATGTCACGGAAGGGCAGGAAAAACCTCTCTATGAGATAAATGTAGTTGGGTATGTCAATGGATTTCCCCCCTGTAGGAATGTTTGTAAGCCTTTAGTGGAAAACGACACCATAATTAGGAAGTTCAACAAGACTCAAGAATTACACAAATACTCATTTGACATATCTGATGCAGATATTATTTTCAATTGAGATTAAGAAAAATTATTAAATTGAAAGTAAAGGGTAAGCATAAGATGATAGGCCCCAGAATCTTGGCAAAATCTTCAAAAATAGCAGAAAAAATTAATAAATATGCATAGGCAAAAAGTTTATATATAATTTAGGAAAAATATGCTAGCTTATGATACATAAATTTTAAATTTAAAGAAACACATTCATAATAAAAAGGATAGTGATATAATTTTAATTACTAATAATCAAAAATTAGATAATTGAGTTATTTAGGACCATGTTCCCATAGTGAAGTAAATAATGTAAAATTCCTTGTCACTTCACTACTTATTGGCTTCTATTGCTAGAATAAACACACATTTTGACATCAAATGTCAAGAATCCCTATCAAAATAGATCAATTATGATAATCTCAACATCCTATTTTTACAATCTCATAAAAGCTTGATCTTTTTAGCATATAGATGACATTTCCTAGGTCTTTCATATTGAACTAACTGGATGGCCAAATCTTAATAGTTCATAACAATCTTTTGCCATTCTTAAGGATTAGAATATCATACACATACTACACCAAAAGAGTTACTACTTTCTACTGTTTTGCTCGTACACATATGGTTCGTCAAAAATTTATTAGAACCCATAAGACATGATAGCTTTATTGAATCTGACGTTCCTTGAATCGGATGATTATTTGATTCCACAAATAGACTACTTCAGTCTGTATTCCATATGCTTTTGACTCTTGGCAACAAATATGTCTGGGCATATCATATACATATCTTCCTTAAGATGACCATTCAATAAGTCGTCTTGACATCCATTTCCCCATATGTCATCAGAATAAGATGGATAAAAGTATCCTTATGGTTTAAAACATATAGACTAGCAAGAAGGTCTTGTCATAAATGATTCTTTTCTCTTTGTGTGTAACCTTTTGCCACCAGTTTTGTTTAGAAAGTCTTTACATTCATGTCCATTCCATTATTCCATTTTCTCTTACTGATTGATTTCGATCCATTGGGCTTAATGCCTTTTTGCACCTCTACAATTCCCTAGATTTAATCGAAAGACATTTATTTAGCTTAGATTTCATTATCTTGATCCATTGGTTAATATCTTAATCTCTAATAACTTTTTTTACATTTAAGAGGATGTTAAGGTTTCGAAGATTAGGTCTTGAACCTTAACCTTGGTTGGGATAGTGAGAGCATGAGATGAGAAAGAATATAGAGTTTAGATGAGAGAAAGAAGGGAAAAGAGATGAGAAAACAGAGAAAGAACCACATGTATCAATTCATTTTTCAAAAGTTGAGGATTACAAGTTAAGACCCCTTATTTATACTACTTACATAGTATGAGCCTAATACTTTGAATCTAACCTCACAAGGACTAGACCACTTAGGAATTATCTAGAATTATCTAGAACTAAAGCTTAACTAACATTCAAATCCTATTTGGCACCAAAACACCACTTCCTATCAAAACTACAACCTGTTGCAGCAACTAACATTTACAGCACTTGTTCGGACCCTTGTTTCGCGCCATCCTCTATAGCTTATTGCATTTAAACAACTAAAGACAATACAATGCAACTATTAACACATGATTTACTAAACCAATCAACTCCAATCAGCATTATAACAGCCAACATTTCAGCACAGCAGCCACATACCAACAATTCAGCAGCAGGACAATCCGCAACTACCATGATTTCCATGCCTCGGTTTCTCGAATCATAACATTCCCTTCCCCTTAAGAACATTCTTGTCCTCAAGAATAGAAGAGAGTTGTAACAATGAAGACACTTATTGCATATGAAAATACATCTAAGGTGGTGAAGTCTGCCGAAATCTGCAGCTGAGACTACCAATAAGCACTTCAATTTATAGTGATGCCATGTCTGTGTTTTGAGTACATAATGTTCTTCAGGAGGTCTGCTATGATCAAACCAAGCATCACCAACACATTCCGAACCTCTCTTGTTGCAGTTAACACAGCTCGAAACCCAGATTCGCTGCTGAAATTCCCCAAATGCAGATACAATTCTGTTTTTATGCATGTAGTAAGCTACATTACTGATTTTGTGTATCTTTGTCTCAATTAAATTGCATATGAAGTCCTTGAGCATCTCAGGAGGCCTTCCAAACTCAAACCAAGAGAAACAAACATTAATTTCTGCTTGTAAACATTCCCAAATGCCGTTCGAATAGCTCCAAAACAGAATTATTTCATTCCGAACTTGCCGATCGGCATGCCGAAACTGCATATTAGCTACTGGAACTTGATTCCTTGCTGAATTAACTTGTTCTTCTGCAATGATTTTCAACAAATTCAGCTCACACAACCACCTACCAACCCAACTCATGACATGACCAATAAATCCTTGATTACTTTCAAAATGCACCCAAATAGCTGCAGAAGCCAGGACTTCAGTAGATCTAACCTGATGCAGTTCAAAATGACATATTGCAGCTCGGTGTATGTTCATATGGAAGTTGTTTGAAGTGAACAAGTTATTACACCTTCTAAAAGGTATAATAGCACCAACCAAACTTAATCTGATCAGCTTATTCACTACCAACAGTGACGAATTTCTCCAAGAATTTTCTGCATCATCAAAAACGACTTTTGGTGGAATATTGAAAGTAAACTTGTAAGACTTCAAGATTCCAACCACTTCTTCGCAAACTCTTGCATATGACACACGAACTATGAACTCAACATCCATTGTGGAATGCCAAATGCACAATGTCCTAACTTGATTGCCCAAAACATACCCAACGATTCTTCCAATGCCGCGGCTCTTCCTTTGTGATCTGTACAGTAGATTACTTGTTACCCATAGCTTAACCAACCACCATTCCTGCCTCAAATGACCAAGCTTTGCTTCATTATCAACCAACACAAGCATAAGTAACAAATATAACAAGTGAGGACACCAATAAAGCTCTTGAACAACTGAAAATTTCTTCCTACATCCTGCAGTACTGTCCCGATCTTCCTTGCTGATTTTTTCACTGACGTTAGCCAAAGTATTCCCCAATCTTGCGTTGATTCTTTCCATCAAAATATTAAGGACATATTGGAGCTTATGCATATGATTTTTCCACTCAAAACAATCACAACAAATCACTCCAGACCTGTTCGGAATCTGCATTACAACATTACCAGTCACTTTCGATTAATCCCAATTGTCAAATGCTAACATCTCTATGTTTACTTGGCTTCGTGCACTGACATTGGACTGCACTACATTTTCCTTCAGCATAATACAAAGTTTATACACATCCAAAAACCCAATAGCTTGCATAGGAAACAAGCTTGTTTTGTTGTGAACCTTGAAACACACTCTCGAAGCTCAAGTGCTTCTTTTCAGTAAGGATTCGACTCTTCTCAGCTTCATATAGCCTCGAGAACCTTCTCCCGGATCAGGCGGTAACTTATCAGAGGAGCTTGCACTTGGACAAGTCATAACTCTACTCACATAAAGGAATAACTCATTACGAACTTGCCGATCGGCATGCCGAAAGTATAATTAGCAGCTCTAAGTGCATAAACATCCTCCCAACTCAAGAGACCTTGCAAGGCATAATATAATGGTGCTTTGGATCTAAGATAGCACAACAACACGCCCAAAGGTGAACTTGAACATACCTGAATCTGTATTTGTAGGTACTGCAGCGACAACAACAAGTTCTCCAACAGAAAAACCATGCTCAGCAATGAAAATACTATAGTTATGCATATAAACTTGCCATGGAGCCATACTTAACCGATTTGATGCTGTATTAATTGCTATCACAGCAGTAGCATCGACCTCATCAGTTGGAATCACAAATTCCGCAGTCACCACTCCATGTATACCACCCAAACCTTGTATACCAGCATTTACATTGGTGAGATCAGCATCTTGAGTTCGTCTTTGCTGATCATCCAGCATCATAGACTGAAACATAACCTCTCGCTTCAATTTTGGCTTGGACAACTTCTTTTTACACACAACATCTCCCAATGCTTCACTTAGACGATTTCTCTTCGACTTACTCTTTGTTGTCTTAATCATTCCTCGAACATGTGAATCATATTCCCCATCCGGATGCATGTCATGTTGTACCTCAGTGTAATCAAGATACTTTAACTCCAACAAAGAGTCTTCACAAGAATCATCTTGTTCCGCCTGAGGTTCTTCACGCCTGTGTTCATCAATTTCGGCATTGTCGTGGTCGAGTTCATCTTCAACAGCAACAGATTGTACCTCCTCTTCTTGCTCAACAACAAACTCCTGCGGTAGAGCCACTTCCGTAGGTGGAACAATCTCAATTTGTTGCAACCGACCTTGCTTCTTTGCATCCTTTGCATCTTTGTCCATTAACAGTGACAGAATTTGATCCATCTTTTGATCAAAACCTTTCTGTAAATCTTGAAGGTCCTCTTTAGTAGCATTCTGAGATCCGATCGTAACATTTACACCAACTTCAGATCGAATTCCCTCTCCATCAGCCATATTTGCAAATGAACAACAACTTTTATCTAGAATCAGCACTTCCGCAGAATACAATATCGAAATTCGCAGAAATATCAAACTTGTTTTGCAACTCTTCAACAATCGATTGATTTATGAAGTTATACTCATTCGTTCGCACAAACAATCCCCTGCTATTGGTTCTATGATCACCAACGATTACAAACCCTAACTGATAAATTTCGAACAAATCGACGAACAAACCCTAACCACGAACGAATTATGACAGCCACGTTTTAGTCGCTTAAATCAACTCACACTTCTGAATTAGGCTCGACTCTAACTCAAAATTAAGTTCTTAACACAACACTCAAGCGATCTCAATGAACGAAATCGGATTTCAACACTTCCGCTTCTCCTGTCAGATTTCGCCTCTGCTGACAAGTTTTTCGCTTAAGCAAATCTCGACTCAATAGCATATAATTCTCAAGGATCACCATAGATTCTGATGAATTCTCACTACTTTTATGCTTAGCAACACAATTTCGAAATCATCCAACAACAAACACGAATTCTCAATGAATTGCAACTTGAAGTTCAGTAGACCCTTACCTCAATCTTCAACTTCCGAATTGCAACATCTGTAATCACCTCCATTCCGATGATTTCTGCTATTTGGATGATGATCAGGTATAATGTGGATCATATAGCTCAATTCAAAACTTCTTTCTCAACCGTTCAATGGATGATGGATCAAGTTAACTCAGCATCAATTTTCAGCACTGCAACTACTTCATTTCTCCACTTCTGCAGCAAATGCTTGATCGATGCTATTGAATTTCAATCTAAATCAGCTTGATGTTGATTGTACTCAACAAATACTGATCAATTGAACTTCCTTCAATATAATATGGTCACTTAAAGTCCCAACCGAAAGCAATCTTCCCAGGCTAATGCAATACAGCCAAAACTCTTCAATCAATTCAGATTTGAATTTCTTATCACCAAATCTGAATTAAATCAGTATCTAACCTTCTTTTGTTGATTAATTGCAACAAAATTAACCAGATTTTATAATTTCTTTCATATATGAGCTTGATTCGGAAGCCAAATCAAGGCTCTGATACCAATTGTTAAGGTTTCGAAGATTAGGTCTTGAACCTTAACCTTGGTTGGGATAGTGAGAGTATGAGATGAGAAAGAATATAGAGTTTAGATGAGAGAAAGAAGGGAAAGGAAATGAGAAAATAGAGAAAGAACCAAATGTATCAATTCATTTTTCAAAAGTTGAGGATTACAAGCTAAGACCCCTTATTTATACTACTTACATAGTATGAGCCTAATACTTTGAATCTAACCTCACAAGGACTAAACCACTTAGGAATTATCTAGAATTATCTAGAACTAAAGCTTAACTAACATTCAAATCCTATTTGGCGCCAAAACACCACTGCCTATCAGAACTACAACCTGCTGCAGCAACTAACATTTACAGCACTTGTTCGGACCCTTGTTTCGCGCCATCCTCTATAGCTTATTACATTTAAACAACTAAAGACATTACAATGCAACTACTAACACATGATTTACTAAACCAATCGACTCCAATCAGCATTATAACAGCCAACATTTCAGCACAGCAGCCACATACCAACAACAGCAGGACAATACGCAACTACCATGATTTCCATGCCTCGGTTTCTCAAATCATAACAGAGGATAGAAGCTTACATAGAGTGTTGCTTGAATTTAGGAACTACATCTCATGGCAGCATCATGTGATGGCAGGCTTCGGTAGAAGGCCTATTGAGTAGGGGGCCCTTATTAAGCCTAGGGCCAATCCTATTATTCAGGAGGAAAGGTAGATGTCCCAAGAAATCATTGACAAGATTAAGGAGGGAATTAAAGGACTCCTTAAGGCAAAGCTTGTCGCTACCGTTAGTTTTGTTGAATGGTTGGCTAGCATAGCATCAAAAATTAAGAATAAACACTAAAAAAAAAATGATTTGCATTGACTTTAGAGACCTGAATATTGCTATAACAATGGATGAATACCTAATTCTAGTAAATGGCGTGCTAAACTATGCAACCTCAACGCATGAGATATCGCCTTTATGGATGGGTACCGTGGCTATTAACAATTGATGATTGCCTTAGTAAATACCCTTAAACCCACATTTAAGTTCCCTGGGTTTATAGGTCACTTTCTGTGCGCAGTCATGATGTTTGGGCTCGGATGCCACCTATCGAATTGATATGAACATGATTTTTCTTTACTTGATTGGTAAGACCATGGAAGTTTATATTAATCATGTAGTGGTCAAGTATGAAACCTAAGATGAGCATCTATTTGACTTGGGAAGAACAATCCTGAGAATGTGAAACCATAACCCAAGCTGAACCCCTTTGAAATGGCATTCGAACTACGAGCTGGAATTTTATTAGGCACTATTGTAAATCAAAGAGGGTTCAAAGTAGACATTAGTAAGGCAAAAGCCAATCTTAATATTGTCCATAGCCTCTTATGATGGCGTGGGGAAGCACACTTGATGGACTCTTTAACCTGCCATGATATTGAGGATGAGCTTTATGCTCGTAGGTAGTCCATAGCCTATGTGGTGGTGTGAGGCGGCACAACTGACAGACTCACCTACAGGAATGTGGGGTGGCAAGACATCCTCAGATGAGAATAAGGGTTTACTATCTACAGCACTCCTGAGCACCCAGGTGTTGGATTTGTTTTGGTGAGAAGGACCTCATACATCAGGATTGCAAAGTGCTTTTCAACCTCAAGAACCACTTGAAAAGGGTGTGTGTGCTCTTCACAATGGCTACTTAGGTTCAAGACTATGTTAGCCTAGGGCTGTTGTGGGACATGTAAATTGACTAGGTAACGATTCAAGTCTAAAACATATTGGCATAATCAAGTGTGGGTCTCATTGCTCATTAACATCTTTTCTTCCTTTTTGTTAAAATTGAATCATGTAAGAGATTGTTGGATTTAAGGGGTAATGTACTTCAATTTTGTTCAAGTAACACCAAGTCCTATATCAACATAGATGCTCTAAGATGGGAAAACCACGTTATGTACCTCATCTCTCTCTATATTTGTGTATATATAATGTACATCATTGTATTAAAAAAAAAAAAAATCATTTTCCCCCACTTCTCATTTCTCTCGTTTTGACGGTTACAAATATCCGCTTGACTCTGCAACCACTGTGCACATCAATAGAAACTCTAATACTCTCACAGTCACACTTTCTTACTCTCATTGACGGATGGAATCCTAATCCGATCCCAAATCTAATCCAAGCCTCCATAACCAATTCATGGGCAAAAACGATTTGGGGTTGAGGATTAATTCTCAGCAAAAGCCGTTCTAATTAGGGCATTAGCACCTGGAGTCATGGTGCGGCATGGACTGCTTTGAAAATGGCATTTAATGTTAAGGATTCTAGTTAGATTTTTCATGTTTGGTTTCGATTATGAATTGGGGACAATATCAAGTCTTTTATTGTTTAGTTACTAACCAAATTGGGACGTACTGTAGTCCATCACCTATGAGTACACTCCTATGGTGAGATCCGTGTTAACCATAGGAGTCGGAGTAATAGGGATCCCGTTTGAACCAGTGCGGGGGCACAAATGACTTATTGAAAAGGATAAATTCTCGGAGCAGTAATTTTTCGGTTTGATTCCTTTCTCTATCTTTGCTCATTAATCATGTCTTTATTTAATTGTGTTAGTCGTTTTATTCATGCTCCTTCTAGAGCTTAAATTTTTATTGCTCCACCTTTTGTTTGGTTTTGATCATCTTGATACCAACTCTTTTTGAGTATAAACTTGATTATATTAACTGCCATGGAGTTGAAATTTGCTCCTACTAAAATTGGATCTATACATCATTTCCTATACTTGATTTAAGAATATCAGATTCTTTTATTTATCTTGAGTTCATATTTTGATTGCTCATTAACTCCATATTTTCCAATGCCAACGAAACTTTTACCATGATGTATAACACTAATCAAAATGTGATCTTATATAAAATAAAAATAACATCAAATAACATACAACGCTCAAAAATCTAAATAACATGACAAAAAAGAAAATGAAGAAAATAAAAAACTTAAAGTATTAATCACCATATATATATATATATATATATGGTGTTAAACAAAGAATGTAGAAGGTAGCTATAGATAGAAAATTTAAATAACATGCTAAAACGATCAAGAAAATACAATAACATTCAACCTATGAAAGAAAAATTATAAGTGACAGGAAATCTTCAAAATGTAATTAGGCTTTACACAAATCTAAATCAATCTTATACATAACTAATGTAATTAACTAGTTGTGAGGGGGTGGTCAGAGCTTCACGTGCCAGCGCGGTGGTCAGCAGTGGCTAAGATCTTCACTCAAGGTTTATGTGTGTGCTGGGGTGGAATGGCTACGGCCCATTTTTATACCGTGGTTAATACTACTCTAATAGCAGTTTTTCTTATTGAAAAATGCTATTAATCTTATTAATCTTTTATACTTGTGGTAAAATATTATTATATTAAAAAATAATTATTAGTTATTATTTTCTTAATAATTAACTGACTTATTGCCGTAAAAGATTAGTGATGGCAAACTCTAAAATGACATGATAACACGGCTCGAAGATAGCATATTTGGGTCAGGGTTTTTTGAAGCCGCTTGAATTTGGATTGACCCATTTCTAACCCGTTTTGGTAATTGGATTTAATATGAATTTGGGTTGCTTCAATCTGTTATCAACACAATTGACCTATTTATATAATTATGTTAATTATTTGAGTGTTATACACCTGTTATTATACACATTTGATCATATATATTCATTGATAATTCATTTTTAAACTCATAAGTGTGCCATAGATTTCTTGCTATTATGAGCCATTAGGTGTATTATTGATATGTTTGTAAATCGACAAACATCATGTTCCAAAGAAAGTCGCATTATGTGTAACCCACGTGTTATTGATCCATTCAATAAATAGATTAGGTAAAAGTTGAGAGTTTCTTATTGTTTAATATTGCATTTGGGTTAACTCCATTTTTAGGAGCCCACGCATAACTTGAATACGACCACACTATGACACAACACCATAAGTCTATCAGCCCTGTCTAAAATAAAGCAGTGTTAAACCCATGTGAAGTTTATCGTTATTACTAATGCAGCCTTTGATTTGGGGGCATCCTAACACATCCTCTTTTTAGGATTATACTCTGAAGGCGTAAGGTTGCATATATTTTACCCCTCAAACCCTTCTTCGGCGAGAGTCCTTGTAGCACTGAGATGGTTGTTGTTGTACCAATCCATCCTATGCGCATATTTACAAGTATTACAATACAAATTATCCTAGATCGTACCAACGGCCTCAAATTGTGTTTTTCAAAGGAAACATTTGAAATGGACAAAAAATATGGCCACGCAAGCAGCCATTTCTTACTATTAGGATAATTGCATCATACTCACTACAAGTAGCTAAGAAAAATTGCATCGCTTAGTCCTTACCTAATCACACCCGCAGATTAGTAAAAGACAAACCCCACCCCACTTGTCATTTTATGTTAATTGCTAAATACATATTTAATATTAAATTTATTAATCTATCAAAGCATTATTCAAATATAATAATAATATTAAAATAGTTAATTTTTTGTTATTTATTATATTAGTCTTTGGACTTTGCCTATTTTTTCAATTTAGTTCTTTATAATTGTATAAATTTAGTCCATATGTAATTAAAGTTATTCTAATAAAGTCCAATTTTTAAAATTAAAAATTAATTATTGATCAAAGTTTTGATGCTAATTAGCATTTATATATGATCGAAATGGGTTTGGGCTGACGTTTAAATAAGATGATATGCCATGTAAATGCTAAATAACCTTACCATTTAAATCAAAATTTCATATATTAAATATGATTGAAACAACTTAAATTGTATGTAGATTAATTTAATACTATTAAATATTAAGGGACTCAATTAATACATAAAACAAAGTAAAATAACTAAAACCATAAACAATCCTTAATTTTTTTATAAACTAACAATCTTTCATCATATATATTAGGTTATAATTATAATAAAAAAAAAAAAGAAACATATGCATTTTGAACACCATAGTCTTGCAATTATTTTATTTGAAAAGATATAATTTACTCCATTTAATATACCAATGTTCCATTGACTTAGCAATCGTCCAGCTCTTATATATTAATATTGCCCCCACCTTGTATAACAGAATAAAATAAAACCCTTTACCTTACCACCTCCCATTTTCTCCTCAACCCCTCTCTTACATCTCTGACCTTTATAATCTTTTTCGTATCCGTTGATTTTCTCATGGATCATCCTGATTCTCGAGTAGGTGGCGGACCACCCAGAAAAGAACTTCAAGGGCCGAGGCCGCCACCCTTGAAAGTCCGAAAGGAGTCCCACAAGATCAGGAAACCACCGGTGGCTCCATCGCAACAACCACAACAGCAACCACCGCGACAACCGGTCATCATATACACGGTGTCTCCGAAGGTGATCCACACAAACCCTAGTGATTTCATGACACTTGTCCAACGACTAACTGGTCCAGACCCTACAACATGTTCTTCATTTCAACCTGCTGCTTCTTATTCCTCGGTTTCTAGCTCATCGAGAATTGTAGATAGAAGTGGGGCCATATCTCCAGCTGCCAGGCTGGCGAGCATCGAAAACACCAAAGTATCCTTAAAAGGTAAGAATTAGGGTTAGGGTGGTGGTGTGTTGTGAAACTTACATGGGCCCAAACTTAGGCCAAACAAAGTGTGTCAAAAGTTTAAGTTAATGGGTAAAAGTTTAGGAATAGTTTTGATGCAGTGCGCCTAAAGGTCGCACTAGGCTTCGAACCTCGTGCTTGCGTGGTGGGATAGGATAGGGTGCCTTTAATCCGTTGATTGTACCCGACGATGCCGGATCTAGATGGTTCGGCTATAACTCATTGATTCTGTGAATATCCATAAAATAACCTAAAAGAGGAGTCTTGTAATTTTATTTCACTCTTTTAAAATAAAATTACAAAATCAACTCAAAACATAATACTCATCAACTTATTTCAATTAATCAAAAGCTTACTAAAACTATAAACTAATAGCTTTATTTATAGGTCTAAAAAAATCCTACTCCTAATAATAATCTAACTCTAAAACATTAAACCTAATTACTTAATTCATTAAAATTAAACACTAATAAAAAAATTATAATTAGATCATATTAAAAACTCTTTTTGTCATCTCGACCGGGTTACTTTGATCCCTATTTACATCATATTTTATATTGTTACATGTCCCTTCACGCAAATGACTGTTACGCTTGAAGCATGGTAAATGCATAATAGCTCTCATGCTTTGTGCTCTAAGTATAAAAATATCTAGAATGGGGTCATATTGGGACTCGAACTAGTATCCTCACAATTGGCTAGATTTTGATATCATGTTAAGAAATTAACTCTTTCAAAATCCTAAACTTATGGGTGAAGGTCCAAGAACAAAGTTACACTCTAAGAATTTACGCCTTGTGTTTTGACTTAAAATCATATATAAGTTCAAATGATCTTAATTAGAAAACTCAACTCGTATTAGATAGAGTAACAGGCTGTATATTGTTCTTGTTTCTATAATAACTTTGTTGTGAATGGTTTAACAATACTCACATATGAAGTTCTTAACATGTAGGACAAGTGGAAGAGGTGATGGATATCAAAGGTGGTGGTGGTGGTGGTGGTGGTGGTGGAGATGCGGCGATAGAAAGAACCGGGTTTTTTACGGGTATTTTATCTCCTGGACCCGGTTCACTACCTCCTATATCTCCAAATTTCTTCTCTCCCTTCTCAGATACAAGCACTATGAACTTATATCATCATCAGCATGATTTGAATCCAGTCCACCACGTGCCTAGGAGCTCTATTGAGAGTAGTCACGTGCCTAGCCCCTCTCTAAACTTTATTTCTCCTAGCACAATGTTTTCCCCTTCATCTCTAGATTTTTTGCATAATTTGTTGAATAATTGAAGGCTTGATAATACTTTGCGTATCTAAAAAGTATCCATCTTAGCATGTAGTATATACGTAGAGCAAATTGTCATTTGGTTATGAGAAGATTTTATTATATATATATATATAAGGTTTATTTATGCATGCAATCGTGTATTTTTTTTTTTTACATATGTTAATCTAGTCCTTTTTTTTTCTTCGATAAGTAGCAAAAGATTGCAGTACAAAATCCGACATTTCTCGAAAGCGAAACCCAAGCCAAAAAAAGGTGCATACAGGAAAACAACAAAGAAATGAATACAACAACAACAATAGTCCCAGTGGGTTGCGGCTCCCGCAGAACGCAGGGTCTGGGGAGGGGTGGTGTACGCAGCCTTACCCCTTCCGGCTAAAAAAGAAATGAATGAGAAATTTAAATAAAGCCTACACAACAAAAGTGATGCTCCAAAATCGAAAAGAGCCATACGGTGGTAAACCAACCCCCATAGGCACCATCCACTTGGATTAGCAGCACACCATGAACACTCCAGCAACAGCCCACAATAAACTTGGGAAGGCTAAGCATGCATCTGCCTTCAATGATTACCAGACCACTGTTTTACACAATCAATGTTCCTAACTATTTCATCAATGGAGTACTCACACCATGCTTTAATCCAAAAGCCAAGTCTCATCTTGATTGACCAAAAGATTTCGTTATCACAGCACCGACTATCCTCAAATACAACCTTATTCCTCATATACCCTGCAGAATCCACCAGGCAGATCCAACTATAAGCCTTGAGAGTATCCAGACTGCAAAATCACCATGATCCCATACAATATCAAGCCCCTTCAATTATCCACCATATATGGGCACATTATCCCAGCTACCTGACGAGCTTCCCCACGGAGGTGTGTTTGGTCTCAACCAAGCCAAGCATCAAAGGCTTGGATTTTGAAATTAGATCCTCCCCAACCACTGTCTTCTCTCTGAATCCAATTCCCCGTACGTTCCAAGCATAGAACTTCGTTGTTAATCTAGTCCTTATACTTTTAGTTGTGCCATTTTGTTTTACTCACTATCCTAAAGGTTGCAATTTCGTAATCTCTCTCCAATTAAATAAAGTGCATGTTGTGTTGCGTCTCGATTTCCAAGGGTTTCCATCTTTTCTCTTCTATATGTACATTTGTAGGGCTTCTACCCAGAGAGGGAAAGAAATACAAAGATCTTGGGAGAGCTTGTATTCCTTCATTTCAGATCTAGGTGTATCGAGTTGGTATCCGCGTCCTGTTTAGGCATTTCTTGTTATTTCCCCTTATGCTGTATCGTGTGTATCATGGGTTTCTCCTTGAGATACCAGCTGGTGTATCACAAATTTCCCTTACCACTTATCGAAAAACAAATCCTACATTTTAGATTTAGTGAATTTAATTTTCATCCCTTTGCTCATGATTTTGCCCTCATTTGGGCACTTTTCACGTAATTTTCGGTATCTTGTTTCTTTTTCTCATTTCCCATTAAAATTTTGGTTTTAATGTCTAAATGGAACTTAGTATGGGGTTCTTTTGTCTAGTAGTGCACCTACAATTAGCAACTCTTTTTCTTCACTAATGCCCTAATTATAATAAAAGTTTGAGTAATCGTATGAACAATTATGAGGAATAATGACAATGATTATGCAGCTTGGACGAAAATACAATTTTAACATAATATAGAAATTAAATTGATGCAATTAAAATAGTGAGCACTAAATCGACATAAAGTAAACAACATTGTAGCATAAACCACAAATTTAATAATCATCTTTTTGTATTACTTTAATTTTTACCACGTATATTAAATAGATAGATTCGATATTAAGATTAGCATGTTCATACTATATATTGCTGTTGAACGTTAGATTACTATGATTGTACAAAATATGGTCTGACTTTAAATTTGTAATGTTTTGTTCTTCCGTTAGGAATAGAGTTTTAGACAAAAATTGTCATGCTATGTTCATATTAGAGTAAAAAAAAATTTCCATGATATACACAAAAAATATAACTAATTATTTTTCTCTGTAATTATTGAAAAAAACCTTGGCAAAAACTTAAATAGTAACCAATTCGACATACCCAATAATTTTATGTTATAACACTAAATAGATAAATTAGTACTTAAAATAGATTTGTTGTCTTCGGTTGTGTTATGTTTGTGTTTGCGGACCATACTTTCGTACATGCATCTAAGTTTGTATTCGAGCTTATCACGGTATTATCAAAAACAAAGTACTTAAAGTCGATAAATTTATTGGGCTCTTGCATAATTTCTTGTATTTCCTTTTTCCCTCGATGTGGATTGCACATAATCATACATTTGTCCAGGGTTTATTTGATACTATTTTTATTTTTTATTCTTCGTTTTTTAAAAGTTAAAAACGAAGTTTTAAAATGCTTTTGTATTAGTTTCAATCGATTGTTTTCAATTTCTAAACAATTAAGGTAAAACTAAAAAAAAATTTAAGTTTCTTAGAAACTAAAATTGAAAAAATAAAATATAAATATATTGTGCCTCCAATTTTGTGAAGTAGCTAACTTGGCAAAGGTAGGTAGTATGGATGATGCAGTCTCAGAATTGCCAATAACAAACCAGAACACCGCTGACAGCTAGAATTATTAATGCGTTACCAGTGATGCAATTGGACTTCAATTCATTAGAAATCTATTCAACACGACCTACTTCTAATAAATTCGAATGTTACTAAATTGATTTTGATTCGTAGTGATTTGAATGTTGCTAAATGAGTTTTGCATCAGATTTGATTTGGACAACCTCGAACTGAACTCAAGGCCAATCCTTTTTTTTTTTTTTCCAGAAAATGGCATTAAAACGCATTATGAAACGGGATCACTCGAAGCTACGAGGCCTGAACTAGAAATAGCACCGGCGAAACAAAAACCAGATCCAATTTATCATTAGTGTTCGATAAAATTTTAAAACTACTCAACTTCAGGTATTTAACATGCCAAACCAGCTTACGACATTTTGTTTAGTTTGATAGATATTTTAGAGATTATTTTCACACTATAATATTCTTTATAAAAATAATGGTTAGCAAATATATAAGGACTAGTGGTTATCAAAAGGACCGATAGTTAAGATCTAGTTTTTGAATGGCTGTGTGATTTTTGTTTTGGTTGTTACAAATATTGAAAATAAAATAAACGTAGTGATGTGTCAAAGTATTTATTTTAAAGCTATTTTTATTGCAATGTTGCCTTTATCACATTAATATTAGATTGTAATATTATAATTTCCTAGCTCAAGAATTTAAATGACTTATTAATTTGAGTTGGAAATCTGTTTCACTTGATAAATTTGGATTTGAGTAGACTTTTACGGAAAAAGGGGGTTTTCTTAGGATTTGGGTTGCATCGAGCACCAGGGTTCATTTAACAGGCACTAAGGCACTGGATCCCGCTAGAACTCTGAAGTTAAGCGCGCTTGGACGAGAGTAGTACTAAGATGGGTGATCTCCTGGGGTGTTCTCGCGTTGCCAACCCTGTAAGGTTGGGGGTCCTTGACAGGGTTACATCCTGAAGTGGTAAGATTGCGTACATTCACCCCTCCCAGACCCCGCTTATACGGGAGTCCTTGAGAGTTTGGGTCTGTTGTTGTTGGGTTGCATCAAGCCTTCTCTACTTTAGATCTTGATGGAACTTGGAGACAAATTCGATTCATTATCGTCTGATGCAGCCGGTAGCTTCATAGGTGTTGGACGGTAGGCTTGGCAGGTACGAAGGTTGGCAAGAAGGCTCACTGCTACGGCGGGAAGGATATTTCGCAATTATAGTTAGGGTTTTTGTTTTGGTTTCGATATTAGAAAAGTGTGTTATATAAAAAAAAGATTTGTTATGATTTTATATTTATTTTCTAGGACTCTTAGTTCTCTAATCAAGGAGGGGATGAGCTAGGATTTTGGGCGCATTCATCCAATATAAGACTTTTAATATTTTTTAGAATTTCTCCTATTCACGGTGTTAAAATGTATACTTGAAAATATTTTAAGAACTCAAAATAAACTAGAGGACAAGTATTAACAATGAACGGTGAAATAGTTTCCTTTTGAATGATTAAACTTGGAAATAAACTAGTCTACTTATACTATCTCTAAGCAAGATGAAACGTCATGACTCATGACCTTCATAGACAAGTTACAAATAATAAAAATCTTACTAAATGATCCTTAATGGCTGGTTGGTGGAGAATGTTCTAGATCTAGCTAATTAATCTAGTTAATTACAACGCCTAAATATGTACACAAATACGAAAATACAAAATATTTACAAAAAATACGAAAAACAAATCTCAGCACTCCCCATCAAGTTGGAGTATGAAGATTCACAATGCCCAACTTACGAAGGAGAGCCAAATAACTGGTGCAACTTAAGGCTTTGGTAAAGACGTCAACAATCTGGTCTATAGATCGAACAAAAGATGTAGCAATCTCTTTGGCCAACAACTTCTCTCGAACAAAGTGACAATCGATCTCAATGTGCTTAGTTCTTTCATGACAGACTGGATTAGATGCGATATGAAGAGCTGCTTGTTTATCATAAAATAAAACTGCAGGATCGTTAATAGGTACAATAAGATCAACAAGTAAACGTCGCAACCACACGATCTCACTCGCAGTAGTAGCCATAGAACGATATTGAGCTTCGGCCGAAGAACGGGACACTACGGTTTGCTTCTTAGAACGCCGCGAAATAGGCGCCCCACCCAAGAAGACAACATCTCCTGTTGTAGAGCGTCTAGTTGTAGGACAACCATCCCAATTAACATCACCGTAATCACGAAGTTTAAGATCACTATCGACTACCAAAAAAATTCCCTGTCCAGGTGTGCCCTTAAGATAACGCAGAACCCTAAACACAGCTTCAAGATGAGGACAATGAGGGTCATGCATAAACTGACTCAAAATGCGAATAGCGTAACTAATATGTGGACGAGTAATGGCAAGGTACAATAATCGGCCTACCAAATGTCTGTTCAACGACTCCATTCTGTTGAGGTGTCCCAGTTAACAAAGTCTGGAACTGAATCCCGTGCTCAGCATAAAAGTCCAACAACGGCCCATACTTGAATTCTTGCCCATTGTCACTTTGAACTTGTTTCACCTGAAACCCAAACTGAGTGCTAACCATACGACAAAAATCCACAAGAATTTTATGATTTTGGGATTTCTCCCACATTAGATAAACCCATGTACATCGGCTAAAATCATCCACAATTGTGAGAAAATAACGTGCACCCGTTAAAGACAACGTTCGATAGGGCCCCCAGATGTTACAATGTATTAATTCAAAACACATACTAGTATTTGAGACAGAAGTAGGAAAGGGTAAACGTGCTTGCCTAGCACGATGGCATGAATCACAAACAAGATCTGTCTTTTGAACATGTAAATGAGGATGGGCAGATAACTTGGAAAAGGGAACATGGCCTAAACGACGATGCCACAAGACGGCCTCTTCATTGCTGCCTACCAAGAAGACCGTGGACTCCTTCGGTTGAACGCCTAACACGTATAGCCCATTTCTCCTCTGACCCGCTCCAGTCAACTCCCTCGAGTGTAGGTCCTGTATATAACAAAAATTAGAGTAAAAGGTTAACGTACAATTTTCATCACGAGTAAGTTTACTTACGGACAACAAGTTATAATGAAAACCAGGCACATAAAGAACATCCCTTAAAATGAGATTTTCTGATATTTGAACTTTCCCAACATGGGTGACAATCAAACTAGTCCCGTTTGGCAATTTAAAGGGACCAACCACTCTATTTGCCACAACATCAAACATAATGGATAAACTCGAGGCCATATGATCTGTTGCTCCTGTATCAATTATCCAAGAATTAGTACAAATCAAAACCTGACCTGTCAAATTTAGACTCGGCAACCCAACAATGGGCACAAAATCCATCTCCGGGCAATCCAAAGGATGGGAACTAATTACTCCCCCTGTCGTGGGAAGTACAACAAGATTTTGATCGGAGACAATGTTAGGCATACTTAACAAACCAAAATAGGTCTAATATTCAAGAAAAATTTTGGTGTATTAAACCAAAAGAAATAACCCAAAATCAACAACTATGTCACTGGACGCACCAAAAAAACAGCAATTGGGTTACTGTTTGGATCAAGCAAGGGTGCCAGTAGAGTACTGCAAATTTAACAAGGCAATAGCAAAATTACCGGACAAGTATCCGGAGGCATGAAAAACCAGACAAATATCAATCAAGAAACGTTAAGGGAAATCAATTAATCAGAGTGCCATAAGGAATGACAGAGAAAAGAGCTTCAGCCGATGCCAACAAAGAAAAAGACAGAGCTCAATGGATCGAGTTTTGCTCTGATACCATGTTAAAATATATACTTGAAAATAGTTTAAGAACTAAAATAAACTAGAGGACAAGTATTAAGAATAAACGGTGAAATATTTTCCTTTTGGATGATTAAACTTGGAAACAAACTAGTCTACTTATATTATCTCTAAGCAAGATGAAAGGTCATGACGCGTGACCTTCATAGATAAGTTACAAATAATAAAAATCTTACTAAATGATCCTTAATGGCTGGTTGGTGGAGAATGTTCTAGATCTAGCTAATTAATCTAGTTAATTACAATGCCTAAATATGTACACAAATACAAAATACAAAATATTTACAAAAAATACGAAAAACAAATCTCAACACTCGGATTGTGAAAATTAGAGTTGATTTTCCCTTCGGTTTTATTATTTTTGTAATTAAAAATTAAGGAAAAGCCGCTGAACCTCCCTGCTTTTGTTAATTTCCTTCTACACGCTACATCATCATCCCTATACAGCAGTGAGATTTTTTTATTTTTTTATTTTTTATTTTTTGCTTTTAAATGCGCAAGTGAGGTGGATTCTTGCCGCACCAATTTGTGGCTTTGGTTTCGCTTCGATATGTCAAGTTTTATATTACAATTTTTCGCTATTTATTGAAAAGAAAAGGTTTCATAATAATTTGGCCGCTGAAAAAATGTCTTATTTGTCATTAGAAAAACAGAAATGCTATAAAAAATAATTTATATGCCCGACTTAATGTTTAATCTACTTATATTAGACAATATTAAATAATTAGTCCTTAAGTAACAAACTATCCTTGGGCAAAGTGTGTTGGTCAACAAATTCGTTGTGCTAATTTGGTCAGACTTTACAAAAATATGACAAATAGAAAAATTTATAAATCTTTTTTTCTTTTTCTCTGCATTACGATAGATAATACAAACATAAAAGCAAGTGTTATATACCATATGGTAATTTAAAATATTAGTTTATGTCTAATTCAACGCTAAAAATATTCATTTTGGCAATATTCTTTTTCTTTTACTTCTATGTAACCATATTGCTAAAATAATTCACATAGATAATTTAGAATTTTATTAATTAATTTTTCTATGTTAAAATTAGCTCGAGTCTTTCATACTTGTATGGCAGCAAGTGGGGCTCCAACACATGGGGATAAAAGAAATACTTTTTCCTAGTTTGGTGCCAAGAAAATTCATTAATACTAGTGCAATACTTTTTTTTTTAACTTAGCAAGTACAGTGCTAAAAAATTCGAATATGACAAATTTGATTTTTTTTTTTTTTTAATCATTCTTCCTTAAAGAAAACATTGTAGGTAGAACATTTGGATACAGAATGTTGATATGCGGTTGTGTGCAAAACTATGAGTGGGTCATAAAAGTTCGTTTTGCTTCAAAAACTAATCATATAATATCATTATTCACTGTAAATTATATCATTAATATCACAATAATAATTTTTGCTCTAAAAATAATAACACCCCGGTATCTACAACATGCATCTGCCTCTTTATGTGGACCCGTGATAATATAACCTAGCTACTTTTGTGTCATCTTTACAATTACAAAGAGCATGAACAACAGGTTGACTTCTCATAGAAGTTTATTTATTGTACCGTAAATCTTGTACATGGGTTGTACCTTCTTAATTTTGGTGCATGAATGTATCATACATATTCTTGTTGGATATCTGATTAGCATTCCCTAATCATATAACATATTCCTCTCGTAAAATTATTAATTATACCCTTTCCTATGCGAAAAGTAGGATCAAATTAAGCATTTCTTGCATTGTATATATAGAAGTAGGGCACAACCACCTAAAACACGTTTATCCCTCCCACTCATCCTTCTTCAAAGTAGCGAAGAAGATTTCATTAGAACATTGGTTTAGCCACAGATGAATAACAAATGTCTATTCTCTTTATTATTTGCATCCCTTGCATCACCCGTTGATGGGTTTTTCCTACTATAAACTTTTAGAAGAAAACTCTTCATCTTAAAAGTGGAGTTCAATTCAGAAGTCTCCCATAGCTAAGGAAATCTATGAGTGTTATGTAAGATTAATCATTGATACATGATAGAGATTATAACACCAAATTAAACAAAGTATAAGAGATTTGAACGTACCATTCACATCCATAATTATTGATCCATCCAATATTACCGGCTGTTAAGCCTGAAACGCACTTCCTTTCACCCACTATGATATCTACCAATCGGAAAAAGAGAAAGGATCGGAAATTTCTACACTTTCCTTGGTTCATGATTAGGGGAGAATGACGTATGAATATATATTATTCATCATTGTGGGGAAGGGGTGATCTATTTATATGGACAACATTTGAGCCTAACCCATCACAGGCCCATATATTCAACTGGGCTTTTAATAGTCCACCCCAAGCCAATATGTCACAATGGGCCGAACACAATGCATAAGTAGATTTAGTCTTAGTTTATATAGTAACAGACCGAGCTTTCGTCATTATTTTATCAGGCTAACCCAATCAATTAAATCCAAAATTCTAACATTCTCCCACTTGGACGTTATTGATTGAAACACAAAATATTTAATAAATATAACAATCCTTTTATATAAAATAATTATAATAATAATAATAAAAATCGAAGGATAATTCCATTTTAAATGAGTATCATTATAAATTTAAATGACAACATTGTTGTTAGAAATGTTTCAAAAAAAAAAAAAATTTATCATGGCCAACTATTCACCATAGCCAAAATAATAAATGCTCCAAAAACATCCATATCAGTCTCAATAAAGTTGCTAATATTTGAACTATGGCAATAATCACATCTTTTAATGATACAAATGTTATCCATGATCACAAAAACTAGTAACTCCATCAACATGGAACATAACATGTGTTCTAAATGTTTTGCACTTTCAGCAAAAAAATTATTACCCTTTTCTAATCAATGGTAATGACACCACTTAAAAAAGGATTCACTTTCTGATAAGGCGATCACACCTCATAGAAAGCACAACAAGTCTGCTGACAAACTTGTAATCATCTCTTTAGAGATCCTTATGCTTTACTTATGTAATTATAAAAACTTTACAATGAGCTCATCCCACCAAATTGGTGCCAAACAGCATGAACACTAAAATGTTCAAACAACCAATGTCCATGACAAATAAATATCATAAAGTCAACATTTCATTCATCGATATTTTATCCATATCCATCATACATCTGCGTTCAAAATACATACAAGTATTGTACATCAAAAAATAACATACTCCCACTAATTAATTGTATTCAATGAATCAAACACTCATGTAATATCAATGGGTCAGCAGACATATATCCGATTTCGATTTTAATGATTGCAATATCACCATGGTCTTACCATGTCTATAAATCGGAAAAATTTAAAGACAACATTTCACGTGAAATTTCCTCCAGGTTCATTCTTTAGCAACACTTGATTCTCCAGTTTTACAATCTTACATCCCAAAAGTTTTTTAAAAATTCTTTTATCATAAGTACTTTAAGATAGACCCACAATTTGTGTTTTCTATCTTTACATATCTATATTCCAAGTACAAAAGTAGCAACCTCCAAATCTTTCACATCAAAGTGTTCAGACAAAAGTTTCTTTGTCTCATGCAATATGCCCAAGTCATTACTAGCAAGTAAAATGTCATTAATATATAGCACCAAAATGAAGAATCTACTCCCACTTACATCCAATGGGTCTACATCCACTAGGTAATTCTACCAAATCCCATACCTTATTCAATGACAAATATCCTATATCACCATTTTCAGTCAAGTATATAACATAATCATCAGGAATAGTGGACCACATTCTCTAAGTGAATGACGGAGACTAGGTTCAATAGGATTATTCGAGGGTCGAGGCTGATTTATTTCGGTATTTGTTGACTCTCTTGAACTTGTTCAAGTATATATTGTTCATGTGGGACTTCCTCCCATTTCCATGAAAACATTGACCACTAACCTTTTCATAAATAATAGGCACAGGAATTATGACTTCCTTTTCTTACAAATACCACTTCAATCTTACAAAAACAATCACAATCACACACATCATATTCAAAGAATTTAGCATTAATGGATTCAACAATTCTAGTGACATGCCCAGGACAGAAAAACCTATAGCCTTTAGAATTATCTAGGTATCCAATAAAATAACAACTTGTAGTTCTAGAGTCAGTATTCTTTTAATAGGATTGTAAATTTTTGACTTCAGCTTGACAACCCAAAATATGAAAATAATTCAAACTAGATTTTCTACTTGTCCAAAGTTCAAAAAAAGTTTTAGGAACAGATTTAGAAGGAACCCTATTGAGAATATAGGTAGCAGTTTTTAAAGCCTCACTTCATAAAAATTCAGGAATATTAGGCCTAGACATCATACACCTCACCATGTCTATGAGTGTGCGATTTCGTCTTTCTGCCACACCATTTTGCTCAGGTGTAGCAGGCATGGAGTATTGACTTATTATCTCATATTCCTCTAGATACTTAGCAAAAGGACCATTACATTGACCACACTCACCTTATTTTCCATAATATTCACCACCATCGTCAGACCTCACAATTTTAATTATTTTTTTTTCCCAATTGTTTTTCAACCTCGGTCTTATATATCTTAAATTTGTCAAGTGTTTCAGACTTTTCTTTAATGAGGTACACATAATCATACCGAGAAAAATAGTCAATAAAGAATATAAAATACTTATGCCTATGCCCATTCAAGGATGTTATATATGGTGCACTTGTATCGGTGTGAATTATTTCTAAAGGATTAAAACTTCGATTTAAAACCTTTTCTTTTTGCTTTGGTCATTTTTCCTTTAATACAGTCAATGCAAGTTTCAAACGCTTCAAAATTAAGTGGTGATAAAATATTATCTCTTATCAATCTTTCGTTAGAGATGTGACCAAGAAGCCTAGACCATAAAACATAAGATTTCTTATCCATTGTGGACCTTTTGTGAGCAACACCCTCAATATTCATTGAGGAAAATTTTCAAAAGGTTGTAAATTTAAACGATATAAACCATCGGTTAGAAAATCATCGCTAATAATATGAGAACTATATATTTATTTAATACCACCTATAAAGTCAACCTTGACTTTAATTTCATTGCTCAAACAAACATTGACATCATCCTAATTTGATCTCCGTTTGCTTAGAAAATCCTATAAATTATTGGCTGTGCGAATAGATACACCACTTCCAATCACCAACAATTGAAGGGAACATGTACAAGACTTGTTTCAAGGCAAAGAAATACAATAGTTACCTCCTTTTTCGTGCTTAATTTCATTTCAGGCGTACTTAAAAGGGTAGATAAATAAATTTTTCTTCCTACATCCAAATCCATTAACCCTAACACTATCTCCACATCTTGTTTCCCCCTTTTTTTGTAATTAGCACCAGAAATATCTTACATAAATTTAATTAATTGGTCAAATATAAGACATCGAATAACATATATAAATTTACTATAATCCACATAAGAGTCTAAGACGATTATTACATTCTCCCCTTTGGGAGGAAAATGCAACCACTCCTCTTATAGATCCAATGATGAGAGTACAAAATATTTCATTACATTTACTGCAATCAATATAGAAGTCGAAGATTATCATACATTTTTCCCTTTGGGCGGAAAATGCAATCTCTTCCTTTTATGCATCCCACTTATGAGGGTCCAAGGCACATCATTACTATTTTCCCTTTGGGCGAAAAAAGTAATTGCTCCTCCTCTCATTATAACAACAAAAAATAAAACGTTGAAGAATATCATGCATTTTTCCCTTTGGGCAAAAAAATGCAACCTCTTCTTTGTATAGATCCAACCATGAGAGTCTAAAGCATTTCATTGCAATATTACCTTTGGGCAAAAGATGTAATTGCTTCTCTCATTGTATACCAAAAAAAATATATCATTTCAATGCCAATAAGTTAGTCCCCTTTTGGTGGACTAATCTATTCAACATTAATTAAAACACAATATCAGTAACCCGCAATTTGGTTAAAATAAATAATTAACCCCTTTGGGTGGATATTTATTTATTTAACCAGATTTATAATGTCCATTTTTCTTCTCATTATTTTATTGGTTCTCACTACTACAAAACTAGCCTATGGCAATGGTTATTTTGCAACAGTTCCTAAACCGTCGCAATATATAAATTTATGCAACGGTTCTAAAAGCGTTGCATAAGAACCTCTATTGCAACAGTTTTTGTAACGAAAAAAGAACCGTTGAGCGCAATTATGTACGACAATGGTTTTTTGCAACAGTTTTTTTTATGACACTTTTTGCAACAATTTACATCCGTTATGTAATGTCATGGTGCCAATGTCAAAATTTTGTAAAAGTTAGAAGCTCATTTTTTTGGTTAAAATTTGTTGAGTCTGTTCCGAAAATAATGCAAAAAAAAAAAAATAATGCTGAAAAATAAATATTTTCATATCTACTGTTGAACCGCATTTACAAAATGCAGTTATAATAAACCGCGTCAAATCAACGTGTTTCAACAAAAAAAAAAAAAAACCGGGTTGTACTTTTTTAAATAAACCGCGTCTTCAAGACCCGGTTATAAGACATAAACCGCGTCTTGAAGACACGGTTATAAGGCTGTAAACCGCGTCTGCTTCAGCGGTTTTACATAAAACCGTGTCCTAAAGACGCGGTTTAAACTAAGTAAACCACTTCTATTCAGGATATATATATAAGCCTTTGTTTCCCTTCCCAGACCATTCGCTCACGCGTACCCTTCTCCCCGACTCTTACTGTCTCTCTGCCTCTTTCCCGTTAACCCACCTCTGGTAACGTCGTCTGCTGCCACCCTTCTGCTTTATACGCAGGAGATCTTTTAAGGAGATCTTTTAAGTACCATTATCGGAACAATTTGATCACTACTGAATTAATAGCCTTTTTTTTTATAACTTTGCCTAATTTCTTTCCACCTCTACTTATGATGTTGGAGCTTCATCGAGAGGGACATGGGATCAATGTGACGATCATCACGAATTGCAGCATAATGGTAACTGTAGGCGACGTAAATGCTGTTGGCTTTCACTGAGGGTAAACCGCGTTTATACAACGCGGTTTAACTCATAAACCGCGTTTATACAACGCGGTTTATAATACAATTTTATAAACTGCGTTTATACAATTATATCTTCACTCTTCCCGCTCGATCCCCGCTCTCTGCTCTCTGCTTCCCGCTCACTCTTCCCACTTTTTCGCTTCGTTGCAGTGGGCTTCAGCTTCTTCTTCTTCACACTTTCATTCTCTATTTTTAAGGTAAATGGCATAATATCTTCTCCATTTCAAGTGTTGCGATTCAGGTTTATTTGAGTTTTCCCTAATCCCATTTCATGTATATTTTCATGGCAAATGACTACAAATTGACATGAATAGCTTCTCCATTTTCGTGGTTTGCGGTTTAAGTTAATTTGATTTTGCCCTAATTTGATTTTGAGTGTATTTTCATGGTAAATATTGTAAAATTGACATGAATAGCTTTGTGACTTTTGTCTATTGCCGTTTAAGTTCATTTGACATTGCCATAATTTGATTTTGTGCATATTTTCAGGTAAATAACTTAAAATGGACATAAATAGCTTGTGTTACGGCTTAAGTTTATTTGAGTTTGCCCTAGTTTGATTTCGTGTGTATTTTCATGGTAAATTACCTAAAATTGATGTGAATAAGATTGTAATTTTCATGTGTTGTGGTTTAAGTTCAGTTAGGTTTGCCCTAATTTGATTTCGCGTGTACTGTTAATGGTAAATCACTTAAAATGGAAGAAAATAACTTCTCCAGTGTTGCGCGTTGCGGCTTAAGTTCAATTAAGTTTGCCTTAGTTTGAGTTCATGCGCATTTTCATGGTAAATAAGCTAAAATTGACATGAATAGCTTTGTATTTTTCTTGTGTTTTGGTTTAAGTTCATTTTAGTTCGCCCTAATTTGAGTTCATGCATATTGTTTTGGTAAATAACATAAAATGGACATAAATATCTTATCCTTTGTTGTGTGTTGCCGCTTAAGTTCATTTTGGTTTGCCCTAATTTGATTTTGTGTATTTTCATGGTACATAACCTAAAATTAACATGAATAGCTTCTCCCTTGCTATGTGTTGCGGCTTATGTTCATTTGAGTTGGCCCTAATTTGAATTCATGTGTATTTTCATGGTAAATAACTTAAAATGGATATAAATAGCTTCTCAATTTTGTGTGTTGCGGTTTAAGTTTATTTGAGTTTCCCTTAATTTGATTTCGTGTGTATTTTCATAGTAAATAACCTAAAATTGACATGAACAGCTTTGTAAATTTTGTATGTTGCAGTTTGAATTCATTTGGGTTTGTCTTAATTTGATTTCGTGCATATTTTTATGGTAAATAAATTAAAATGGACATAAATAACTTCTCCGTTTTCTTTTGTTGTTGCTTAAGTTCATTTGAGTTTGCCCTAATTTGATTTCGTGTGTATATTCATGGTAATTAACTTACAATGGGCGAAAATAACAACTCCTTTTTTTGCGTGTTATAGCTTAAGTTCATGTGAGTTTTCCTTAAATGTATATTTATGATATTTCCATGGATATTTGCTTAGTTGAACCATGTAAATTTGGGTTTCTTTTGTTTTTCTTCCAATCACCTTTGTTTGTGCTTGTTATTTCGATTTGTGAGGATACTTTTGTATTCCATAATTGTTTGTAAAAAGTATTAATACTTCATCTTAATGCTTCCTTCTCTCTTGCCGAGTACAGCTTTTCGTATGGATGCCTCAGATGAATTTAGTAGCTTCTTGGGAACACTAGGCCGAGATCCTGGCATTTGCCCGCTGAATCATACCCATTGGAGTAAAGTACCCAAGCAACCAATATTGAACTATGTAGAGGTACAATTTTTAATTGTTTACTATCTTAATTTACTATACTTGTCTTCACACATCATATTAATTTTGCAGAAAAAGTATGAGATTCCACCCCAGAGTCGCAAGTGGATGTTACAGTCAGTGAATTTTGCATGGAGGTCATACAAACATGACTTAAAGAAAGATCATTTTGACAAGTATTAGGATAATGCAACCAGATGGGGTAACCGTCCTAAAGAAGTTGTCCCTGATTATCAAATGAGAGATCTATTTAGGCGATGGAGTACCCTAGCAACCCAGGTATTTATAATAGATTAAAATGACATATTTTCACGATATATTTATTGTTATTGTATTTATGAAATGCTATTCCATATGTGTTTTATAGAATGTGGCTGCAATCAACAGTCCTAATTCGCTTAAGCAGAAGTATAGGCACACAGCTGGGAGAAAGAGCTTCGCACGTATAAGTTATGGATTGGTAAAAGAGCTCTCTAACTTATATGCATCTTTGGCCACTCTTAGAATTAAAAAAGGACTAAGATTTTATTTACACTTCTTAAGTGCCATTTGCAGCAACAAATTGATCCACATAAGCAACCTCCTACATGAGCGGAAATGTTCGTCACAACACGTAAAAGAAGACCCGGTAAAAATACAAAGACGATGCCTAGAGCACTATCGCTAAAATTGTAAGTTGATTTATTAATAAGTTAACAACTAATATCTTACTTTGTTTGACTCTTTATGGATTTGCACACTTATGTAGGATGAAGTTCAGTCACAACAAGACAAGATTAATGCAGAGGCTGGAGCAAACGCCAAAAATAGGGCTGCCTTTGCTGAGGTTATGCCTGATGAAAATCCCGGTCGGTTGCGTCTTTATGGGAGGGGTGTTTGTCAGAAGGATGTGAAAGGAAAGGCAAAAGTAGGTGACATACAAGTTCCATCTAACATTAAGACTGATGTGGAGTCTGTAGATATTGCAAGATTAAGATTGTGTATGAGCTTGGACCTGCTCAGCAAACTCCAAGCTGAGCTCACCTTAGTTTGGCTCGTTTAGCCTTGTTTAGGCTTGATCACAGCTCATTCAGTCTCAAATTTAGCTTGATTAGGCATATACAACTTAGTAAATTGTATTAAGATAGGCTTGTTTAACTGTGTATACATTTGTTATATTTTGAATTACCTTTTGTGTTTAGTTTTCTTCTTCTTGCGTGTGATGAAAGTCTCATGGTGTTTTTGGCCATTATTGTTAGAGGAAGAGAATTAAGGTTGGTAATAGCAGTTTTTGGTCAATGAAGGTTAGTGATGGCAGTTGAATTGGCGGTTGAGGTGACAAACGTAGAGGTGTTATGGGATTGGTAGTAAATGCTTGGGCCTCCATATTTGATGTGCATTTGCCGATGACAATTTAATTTTATATGATGTTATGTTTTGCCTAGGTGGATAATTGTGTTTTTTAAATTGTGTTTTGTGTTGGACTTTATTAGTGAATATTAATGTAAGGACGGAATTTGTCATTTACTAAATGTTGCTCTTCACTTTGCACTCATGATTTAATATTTTTTCATGGCAGGTAGATGATGATGATGATGTTGAAGGTGATGACAAAGATGATGTTGATCATGTTTTCTGATTATTATATAGTTTACCTCAAAAACTAGTTCATGCATAATTTTGTAAGCAACAATGGATTGATTAGGCTATTTTGTGCTTTGGTAGATTATCCTTATAAACTAATTGGGCATTATATTAGATTTGATGGATGTTATTTTGTTGACAATTGGTATGTAGTAATTTTGATGTCAACGGATGAAGTTGGATATTCCTTTTTTGGACAATCAAGTCGGCTATATTTGTTGTTTGAAACATGTGTACTGGACTATGAATTTTATTGCAACACATGATTATAAAAGTATATCGAACGGTTCTTATAGGTAACAAACTATTGCAATAGGTTTCTTAAAATGTTGGCTTGTTTGCTAGAAAACCGTTGCTATAGGTGGGGGGGGGGGGGGGGGGGGGGGGGGGGAAATCATTGTAATAGATTTTCAAACTGTTGTGTTTAATAGTGAAAAAGCATTGCCATAGAATATTATACATAAGAATGGTTGCCATAAGGGACAAAAAATGTTGTAAAAGGTATCTAAAACCGCTGTAGTCCACAAAAAACCATTGTCATAAACAAAACTGAAGCATAAAAATTGTTGCCATTATAAAAAAAACTGCTGCAATATATACCTAAATACTGATGTTAATTCATGAAAAACCGTTGCTATAGGAATTACTATATAATAAAGACCGTTGCCTTAAATAAATATAACCATTGCCATATATCAGCTAAAAACCATTGCTATTGATAGCTTTAATGTAACGGTTCACAATTCGTTGCTGTTGTCATTAAAACCGTTGCTATGGGCTACGACAACGGCCGCGTATACAGCGGTTAAGAAACCGTTGCCATAGACCTATAACAACAGTTTTCAGCCTACAGCAACACTTTCCAACCGTTGCGATAGGCTTGCTTTGTAGTAGTGTCTGTATCATAATTTTGATCAACTGCGTCATTTTTTTATGATTTGATGATAATTAACAAAATAATACCGAAAATATATATACTGAGAACTTTAAAAACAAAAAAAAACAAATATTTTTCAATCTTTAAAATTAACAAGAACCGCATGGCGGTTTTATTACACCTCATCAACACTTTGCATGCATTAAATTTTCATTTGATTTGCATGGTTGACAATCGTGTTATTGTTGTTATTATATTTTTTAATTTAAATCCTTTTTAACTTCGCCACAGCGTTTGGTTTCAACAACTATGCAAAATAAGAATTTTCTGTTTTGGCATCGCTTTAGCGTTTGGTTTCAACAACCACCCAAAACAAATTATCTGTTTTGGCATCACTTTAGCGCTTGATTTCAACAACCACCCAAAACAAAGACTATCCGTTTCGGCATTGCCTTAGCGCTTGGTTTCAACAACCACCCAAAACAAAGATTGTTCGTTTCGGCATCGTCTTAGTGCTTGATTTCAACAACCACCCAAAACTAAATTTTACATTTAAAGATATATCATAAATTACACAAATGAACACAACCCATGTTTTGCCATGGAGTAACTATTTTTGCATTATCCGGTGAATAAATTAATTGGAAGTACTTACTCATAATTCATAGTTGTGCCACAAAACACGGAAACCAAAAACTATTCAAAACTTACAAAGGCAAAATTATTAGATTCGCTTGCACTTATAAAGTGAATAAAACCTTTTTCTTCTCCCTTTTTTTTAATTTAAAAATACAGAAATTGTATATGCGCACATATTTTAGTCGGATTGTTTCACAAAAAGCCACATGGAACAACAGTTAAAAAAAAAAGGGTCTAATTGTTGTGGACATGTGGGCACGACACATGACGAGAGCACCAACCAACGCAAAAAAGCCCTTATGAATGGTATTTCACTGAAATTGCAAATAACAACTTTTCATTTTCCTTTTTTTTTTTAACGTTACTATTTGCCCTTACGTGAGAAAAGTCATGTATGCATCCCCAAACTTTGTCAATCAAAACATTACCATATGTTTTACAAATAATATTATGCATCCCCACACTATCAATCAGAATATTACCAGATAATGTATGTATATGCATGGTTATATTTATGACTCACTGACCATTAAAATAACAAATGCATGTCGGTTAATAACCATTGAAAACTGGATCATAATCTCTATTCATGATGGCTCTGATACCACATGTAAGATTAATCGTTGATACATGATACAGATTATAACACCAAATTAAACAAAGTATAAGAGATCTGAACGTACCATTCACATCCATAATTATTAATCCATCCAATATTACCGGCTGTTAAGCTTGAAACGTACTTCCTTTCACCCACAATGATATCTACCAATCGGGAAAAGAGAAAGGATGGAAAATTTCTACAATTTCCTTGGTTCATGATTAGGGGAGAATGATGTATGAATATATATTATTCATCATTGTGGGGAAGGGGTGATCTCTTTATATGGACAACATTTGGGCCTAACCCATCGCAGTCCCATATATTCAACTGGGCTTTTAATAGTCCACCCGAAGCCCATATGTCACAATGGGCTGAACATAATACATAAGTAGATTTAGTCTTAGTTTATATAGTAACAGACCGAGCTTTCGTCATTAGTTTATGAGGCTAACCCAATCAATTAAGTCCAAAATTCTAACATGTTAACCTACATCAACACTTCCTGCGTATTGTGCATCAATTTGATGACGTTTCTCCCAAGGAATGCACAATGCATGGAAGTGTTAAAGCCTGGTATTTTGCACCTGCAACATGAAAAAAAAATTGTTGATTTCCACCTATTACACAACTCATGCCAGTATGGAATGCACTCTACGCTCACATTGAAATACCCGTTTGCACATGAGGGCAGTGAAATCCTTCATCGTGATTTATAAAAATGGAAAAGCAACGTGATCAGAGAAGGCATGCTCTTAGCTTTTGCCCATGACACCATTTGCCCTTAGCTTTTGTACATGGAACCACTTCCTCATTCAACAAGGCATGCTCCTATTTGCCTAAAAAGAGAAGAAGCAATCAGTTGCTTTTAGATGAATGACAGTACTTATTAAGGTGACAAATGGGAAGGGAAGAAACCTTAGCGACTTTCCAAGACCTGAAGAACATCGGAGGAAAATGATATAGATAAGAGGCCCAAGTGGAAATATTTTCACACTAAAGATAGAGCGCCAATCCACAAATTCCAAGTCTAGCACTGTGCATGCTATAGTAGAAGGACTTCACATGGGCCTAAGTTTGCTCTTTTGTAATGTCAGTCCTCATTAGGCTTCTATAATCAAATTTTTTCTTTGCTTAATTCTTAATCTACTTTGAACAATGTCAATATGATGATGAATGTTGAGCAAGCCAAGCAGAAAACTCATAACTTTATCCAATGGTGTTGACCTAGATTTCATTAAAATTTTGTGCTCAAAGCTGAACTACTTGAGGTAGAAAATGTTGGAAAAAATTATGTATTTATTAATTTACAAATTAACTATTTATATATTATTTATTTTGTTTCAAAAATAGTTAATATTCAATATTAATATGATATTACCGTATGTTTTAAATGTTGATGCATACTCTTCATGAGTGTATGAATTAGTCAAAGCATGTGCTTGGAACGTTTTTTTACCGTTGCATTGAAAGAGCAAATAACAATTAGTGGGATTAATTTGTGTCTGACCGGTTCATTTCAGGAAGGATATAAATTAGATACATACTTATGTCTATATAAGTATATGTGTTTGATGAGAAAATTATACACAACAATAACATATTTTATTCTTTCAATCCCCTATACACTTTCATAAAATAGGGAGCTTGGTAGTTGTAGTTCGGAGATCTTTCATTGCTGTACTGATAGGGGTTCAATGGGTTGTTAAATCTTAAGAAAGGAGCGCATTCAAGTTTAATAGCAATACTCGAGCAGGAGGGACATTTCCTTTCTAAGAGGAGCATTCTCACATGCCTCAACCCAAAGATATGTTTTTTCTAAACCGTTTTTCTGTTTACTTTGTTTTCCATTGATATAATTATTGTTTGTATTAAGTTGTCGATTCATGATCTTATGAAATTTCGATGATTCTATATTGTATTTCCTGGTTCTACAACTATCGATGTATTGATATTATTTCTTGGTTGATGTAAGTTAATATACATTTCATGTTAATAATGTATTATTTGATGAATATTATAAAATATTTTCAACAGTCTTAGAAAGGAAATTGCCTTAGTATTAGAAATATTGGATGTTTTTATAATGCGTATTACAATGGCTTTCATGATATGGAAAACCTTAGACAATAGTTTGGACTGAACAATCTTCCTTATTGTACTTTATTTGCTCATTAGCCATATTTGTTAAAATGGTATCTATTCTACTACTTTGCTCTAAGATCAAAAAAAAAAAAAAAAAAAAAAAAAAAAACAGTGTAAGGATTGCATGTTCTCTACATGAGTATCTTTGACATTCTTGTTGCTAGTGAGTATTGCCCTGTTTAAAACCCTATTGCTCTTATATATTAATTATACTTCAATTGCAAGAGGCAGGTAATATGATTTTACAAATTAAGATTTAAAAAAAAAGAAAATACGTATTTAGCAACATATTTGATTTAATAGATTTGTTGCACTATTTTATGACTATATTTTGTTGTCCCTTGAAATCTCATAAGTATAGAAAGAAGAAAATGACCACTCTTTCTTTACAATAAGATTAAAAAAAGATCAATAAATTTAAGTGGAATTATTACTAATAGAATTCTATTTATTCCATTAGTTTGTTGTTGTATGTTGTTTCCATATGAAAATTTTTGAAGCATATAAATCTCTTATGTTGGTTCGTGTGAATTAATTCACAAGTAATTTGGGTGATATTTTTGTATTCTAATTATTTGAATTTGCTTGTTAACATATGTATTTATACTCCTTGAGTATTTTATGTGAAAGTATGGCCTTGTCTTTTATTTTATATGAATACTGATTGTGTGCTATTTCATTTATTATTTTTGTATTGCATTGAGATTGATGCATACTTGCTGAACAATGTTGTAAAAAAATGATTTCAATTGGTAGGAAAATCATGGCATGTAGATCCAAACTTCATTAAAAGACAGGGTGATATGATTTTCTAAATAAAATATTAATTAATCTTAGAATGTGATACAATCTCCAAAGGGCCGTTTATTGTGATCATACAAAATTATGGGCCAGGAAAATCCCGGTTCATTTATTGCTCTTAGTGAGAAGCAGAAGATGAGTTTGTTATACTTTGGCTTGTTTATAAAACAAAGTAGTAAGTGGTTTAAAAAAAAATGTGTTAAGATCTTGATCTATATGCATACAATATTTCTACACGGATTTATAAAACTATTTTCTCAAAAAAGAGGATTTAAATTTTATAATAGAATGTCATTGAACAAATTAGTGAAAATTGAAGTTGCACATGAAAAACTTGAAGGTATAACGGTATAATCAACTAATACCTAAAAAAAATGGTGTCTATAAATAGCACTGAACATAAATTTGTTTGACTTTGCTGTTCGCAAAATAGCTTACACTTTAGAGGGGAAAAAAATCACATTTGGTATTATGCATATGTGATGCTTGTTTGTTGACAACCTTAAGGTTAATTGATTTGGAAGAGATTAAAGATGTGGAGTCAACTTAATCTAAGCACCGAGTTATTTTTGATACTACTACAATGTCGTTGAGAAACATAATAGATAAAAATGACTAAAATTATATGTGTGCCACGTACACGTTTAGAATTGTGTAGAATTGATTGAATGCTAACGATTTTGTATTATGATTTTGATTGTATAGCCTAGATTCATACACTACCAGAATATTGGTACTATCATTACTTTGAGGGAAAAAAAAATATAAAAAGATTCTTAAGGTTGAAAAGGCTTGCTTAATGAGGTTTTCAGGTTTAGCTAAATGATAAAAAAAAATTTTTGTTTTTTGATCCAAGCTAAATGATAAATATGGATCTTGAGCTTGCAATGTGATTGATACTCAATTGAAAATTATTTTAGTGTGGCTTATTTGAAAAATTTTATAGAATGATTATATGTATGCATATGCATGTATATGTGCTCCCAAATACCAAGGGAAGTATAATTGTATTTTGATGATATATGTAATTTATTTCGCAAATGCTCACTTGTGCGTCAATTAGCTACATTTCTGTATATTTTTCACATATTTGACCCAGACTGATATGAGTTTGGCTTGTCATCTCCATCCGAATTCAACTATTAAGTATACAAGATAGGGAAGCTTTGCTTGTCATCTCAATTGGCACTTTAGTTGGGTTTACATCCATTTACCTTTCGTGAAGGCATAAATACTAAAAGAACCTCTACAAAAAATAAAAGTCTCTTTATATTAGTGGTTGAATCCACGTAACAATTGCAAACCGAAGTTAAATTCATAAATAGTATTGATTCTTGTATGGAGTAATCTATCGAAGGCATATATGTGCAATTAGAAGTTGACTTATTCCAAAGTCGTAATAAGTCGTTTTGGCACATTTAGTTTCCTATATTTACAATAACCACCCGCAAAGTGAAAACAAACGCAAACAATTTCCTGGCTGCTGCCTAGTGCACTATAACACTATGATTAACCCGGTGACTGCCACCAACTGATAAATAAAAATGTAAAAAACCAACATCACAGTTGATATCACTGGCACCTACTGTGATTTATTATCACTATGTTGCCGAGAAAGGCGTAGTTGACATGTAGCTTTCTTGACATGCACATTAAATGTATCATGTCCTTGGCATGCCTCCTTGCATACATGTATAGATAAAATGAACCGTGCCCAATTAAGGTACTTAATAAAGTAACCAAAAGTTATTGCTTTGACGCTGATTAATTCAGACTATATATATATATATATATATATATATATATATATATATCGATGAAATTCAGATAATTTTATAGGATGTTAGAATATATTAATATTGTATTTGATTTTGTGGCATCTGTCCTTATGAATATAACGTAATTGTTGTTATATATTAATATATAATACTATCATGTATATGATTTTTATCCCTCTTATTTAGAGGTTGCTCTTCTACATAATATCGGAGTCGTCGGAGAAAAAAAAAGGTAACGAGGTCCTTAACAGCGCTGGACCTTGGCGGCAAAGCCACAATGACGTACACGGACTCCACACGGTCCATACTCACAGAGGCCTAGCCTTGGCGGGGCCCGTCATCCCGCCAATCTCTTATGACCACGAAACCGTGAGCACCCAACGCAAGCCCATAAGAGTAAAAGCTTGGTGTAAGGACCTCATGCCTGTCAGCATTGGTGATCATGGCATACCCATAACAAAGCACGCCCCTGGTGGTACGCATATACCGTTCACAGTCAATGCATACTGCAAGACCATAACGGCACCACCTTAGCGGCATGACTCATACCTTCAACATCTGGAGTTCACGACATCCATCAACCCCTGCTTCCACCGCTTATACTAGCATCATGGTACCCTCTGCTTCCTCTGCAAGCATGAACCTGGCAGCATACCATCACAGCACACCCTCTCCAACGGTGACGCCACCCGCCCAACCAATCACATGTTTGTTGCCAAGCCATCTAGCCAATCACCAACCACCACCCAGCCATCCAATCATCATCCAGCCGCCAACCTTTACCTTCTACGTTAAGCAATACCAATGACCACAGTACCGCCAACCTTCCACCGCCTCTCTTTCCTTCTCATAAATATCACCCACCATACTCCACCTTCTCCAAGTTGACACAAGTCCACCGCGGGCCTCACGCCCCATACACTTTCTCTCCCCGAAACTCCCTCAACTCTCTCTCCTCTTACCTTTTTCTCTGCTAACTTGGGTGTTGTGGTACGCAACCATCCCCACATGCTCTTGCTTTTCTCCCTCTCGACACCTCTCATCTCTCTCCTCCTACTTATTGATAATAAACTCCTATTTACTTTATGCTATTTACCTAACACATGTTTATTATCACTGCCTTTACTGACTTAGGGATCGAAGGGGTCTCCCGCGGTCCACCACCACGGATCCCTCTAACTCCCTTGCTTATTTTGCAGGTAAGCCCGAAACAAACGAGCTAGCAGCTGGCTTCTTAGCAAGAGCTTGAGTTCGACTCTCATCCTAAAGAACTTATTCATTCTTGTTTGGGATAAATTGTGTCAGGCCTACCCGTTTAAGCTACCTGCTTGATTTATTGTGAAACAAGTGGCGCTATCTGCGGGAAGGATAGCTTGCTATTGTTTTGTTCAGTACTTCCTACAAAGCACCCAGGACTCCCCTTAGGCTGGGGGCTACGGTGGCCGCCACAGGTAAAGTTCTTGGTTGGGAAGCACAGGTATCCACTCTGGGTAAAATTTTTTGCTAGGGCTTGAATGCTCACCTCAAGATCATGTTATACCCAGAGACTACCCAAGTAAGTCGGGATTCCTAATTTTTATTCCTTCTTAATACGTCTACCCTCAAACCAAGTCCTTTTTTGCCTAATAGGTTGCCACTCGGTCCTTTCATTAAGCGGGGTGCTGGGCACGTAGAATTAGGTTCTTAACATCAACTCATTTGTTAAACTTTACATTCCCTCTGCGTAAGGTGAGGCCTCAAAGCTCTCTTTATACCTAAAACTAACAAAAATCTTGGAATTTTTAGCCACTTCGGCCAAAAAATTAACCATAATAAATTAAGGTATATGATTGGCGAAGTGTTACCGCCTGCCAACACATCTGATTGAGCTATGAAACGCTGCCAGCAAAGTTGGTGGCATACTCATTGTTAGGCGTATTTCACCAATCAACTAAGGCCGGTGTTACCGTCACCGGGCCTAGTGAAGCGCTTAGGGATCCTGCCAACAAACTCAAGGGGATGCTCCTCACTAGTCGTACTGCCATCAATAATCACGGTGATGAAATCCTGCCGATAAGCTTAACCGAATCCTCTGACAAATCAGGCAGGTATTACTACCAAAAACGCGACAGAATCTGATGGTATTGGTGGCGATATCACTAGTCATTCAGACAAAAGAGGTGCCACCAACCAACCAACGTACAGCTACCACTAACAAGATTCACAATACACTCACCAAAAATTATGACTTCGCCAACTGACTAAAGGTGTCTCCGCCAACAAATTCGGAAGAAAGGCAACCAACATGGGAACTAATAGGATTGAAGAAATTGGTGCCAACTACTTTACTAGAAGGTTACCACCAACCCGCCAAGCCGTGGAGCACCACCACTAGGCTAGCGTGGGTCCTGCCAATGGGCACAATGCTGCCAATAATACTGACGCCCCCTATGAAGTTTGACCAAGGGCTCCATAATAAACGCTCCGCCACCAACCCACTGAGTTGAATACCTCCACCAATAGAGTTAACAGGGGATCGCCAATATGCGTGCCACGACCAACTAAATAAGTACCCACCGCCACCAACAAGCTTGGCGGGGGTCTCAACAACAAACGCTCTACCTTCAATAAGCTTGCCTAAATATAACTGCCAATGAATTTGGTGTGAGATACATCAGTTAGCACGTCATAGCCAAGACAGTAGGTGGGCGAGTTTTGTGACAAAGCGTATTCCTGCCAATCAAATGAGTCACAGACCTCAACGATGTTTTGCAGGGGACTCGATAATAAATATGCCACCACCAACAAGCTACACCAAACATTACCATTAGCCAGCTTGGCTAGATACTATTGCCAATAAATTTGGCTAGGTATTACCAACAACAATGGTAGGATGCATGCCAACATGCTTTATTTGGCATTGATTAGCTCATCCACCTCCCGAATAGGAAGCAACTGCTTTCTACCCTAGCTAGGGGATCCCACTCTCAGAGTTAAGGCTAAAGTTTGATATTTCAAAATAAGGATCAATATTATCCCTCGTTTACCTCACCAAAGGAGAAGGAGTACCACGTAGTTACATAAAGGAGAAAATTCCTTGTAACCCGCTCAAAACACTCCTTCGGGTAATTTTGATATACCTGAAAAAAGTGTTATATAGTGCTCTGCTCAGCACGATTCTACAATGTATCCTTTGGGTACCAATAAAGTCTGCTACTCCTCAACTGAGTGACTGTGCACTCATTGATTGTAATTCGTACACAGTTGCACGAAACTTTCCTCTCGGTTTACGTAATACACCCAAAAGGAGAATTCAACGTTACCTACTTAGGTACATTTCTTGGCCGATCCCATACGCCTTATGGAATTTCGTCTGACTTTTTACCTAATCCTATGAATTGCCTCCTGGCACCCATAAGATTCACCAGTCATCAATGACAAATGATGACTCTGCTCAAATACTCTACTCCCAAAATGTCAACATTGACACTACTCAATATGCCACCCATCATTTGTTAATTGATTATGGAATATGGAATTACGCTACTCACCACTTTTTATTCATCAAACGAATATGTATCTCAATTCACGGAATGCTTCACCCCACTAACGGCTCGTGGCTGGGGGCTTACGGGTTGTTCATTAACGGTACGCTCCACCCCAGCTAACGATTAGGGACTGGGGGCTTATGGTTTGTTCATTCATGAAATGCTCCATCCCCACTAACGGCTAGGGGCTGGGGGCTTACGGTTTGTTCATTCACGGAATGGCCCATCCCAGTTAACAGCTAAGGGATAGGGGCTTACTGTTTGTTCATTCACGAAACGCTCCATCCTAGCTAACGGCTAGGGGCTGGGGGCTTATGGTTTGTTGATTCACGAAATGCTCCATCCCAGCTAACGACAGGGGGCTGGGGGCTTATGGTTTGTTCATTCACGAAATGCTCCATCCCAGCTAACGGTTGAAGACAGGGGGCTTACGTTTTGTTCATTCACGGTACGCCTTGACTCAGCTCACTGCTGGGAAACTGGGGGTTAGCTATTTACAGTACACTCTGCCTCAGGACTGGGGGCTCATGATCTATCCACGTATTATATGTCTACGCTGTAAGCCCTTCTACGGCAAGTAAAGACACATTTACAACCGTAAGTCCGTTTTGGCAGGCAAATCTCGTCTACGCTGTAAGCCCTTCTACGGCAAGTAAAGACACCCTTATAGCCGTAAGCCCTTTTCCAGCAGGCGAAACACATCCACACTACAAGCCTTTCCCGGGAAGGCAATGACACATTTGTTCATGTACAATACGCTCCACCTTAGCTCATGGCTGAAGGCAAGGGGCTAGTCACTCAGTTATGTGCGGTACGTCCCACCTCAGCTCACAACTGAAGGAAGGGGACTGATTACTTGTCTATGTACGATATGCTCCACCTCAGCTCACTGCTGAAGGGAGGGGGCTGGTTACTTGTCCATATACGATACGCTCCACCTCAGCTCACGGCTGAAGGCAGGGACTGGTTACTTGTCCATATACGATGCACTCCACCTCAGTTCATGGCTAAGGGCAGGGGGCTGATCATTATGATTCAATAATATAAAGGGTTAAAAGCCACAGGTTGGAAATTATCAAATCAGCCAAATCCAGAATTTAACCAAGAATCAAGATTGGCAGGCTCTTGATACCACATGATGCCAAGACCAGAATACATTATTGGCACCGCATACATATGGCGAGTACAAGCACTTGCGCTAAAAGCCCAAAATCACGAATAAAGACTATAAGGGGCATTTCATCACTCAAAAGGAGGTGTTATTCACGCCTCTGCTCAACAATATCATGGTGCCTAATGACCATTCATGGAAAAGGTGCTTGAAAGCCATCCATTAACAGTGTATACATTGGCGACTACTAGTCACCAATAAGTAACGTCGCCTAATAATTAGCTAACTACAAGCATCGAAGACGCCTCCTGAACCAATTTCAAGTAACCCTTAAGGCAAGCATACTAAGGGAGCTCCTTGATAGCATTCTTTAGCATCAGAGGAGAAACACACATAACACATGACGCCAACAACAAGTACAACAACAAAGGTATGCATATATTAAGTAATGTACAAGAGGCGAACATTTGGCTCATCAAAAAAACTAATTACAAAAAAAATATCAAAGTACGATATCCTAATCCTGGCCTGCCACTTGGTTGGTTACAACGTTTAGGTTGTTAAGATACATTCTTACCGAGTATATTGATGCACCACCTCAAGGATCCCAAAAAGCTATATCCATTCTAGACCAAGTATATTTGCAACAAAAAATAGGCTAAAGAGCTAACAAAAAATGCCCAACCAAAAATAAAATATAGTCCTCTTCATTATCTTGAGAACTAGACCCATTCCCTTCTTCAACTTCCATCTTCTTACTGACTTCCTTAGCCAATCTTTGGAGCGAAGCTGAATCAAGCGCAGGAGCAAGACCATGGACTTATTCTCAAAATTTGGCTAAGGCTTTATCTGCCCCATCCCAATACCATT
Source organism: Simmondsia chinensis (assembly GCA_018398585.1). Lineage (NCBI taxonomy): Eukaryota > Viridiplantae > Streptophyta > Magnoliopsida > Caryophyllales > Simmondsiaceae > Simmondsia > Simmondsia chinensis. The sequence continues at coordinate 14,461,746 of JAGTTD010000018.1, read as the reverse complement.
AACTCTTCACCTTAGAAAAATCAGGACGGGCAAGATAGTCCTCCATCGCCACCTCCTTCACACTCCTCAACCGGGTTGGTAAGTTAGCAAGAAACCTCTCAAGCTTGTCTTTGGACTCCTGCACAGCACGATCTTTCTCTATTAAGGATGCCCTTAGCTCGCCATTCTCAGCCCGCAACTTTGCAACCAGTCTCGCTTGACGTTGCTCTAACTCCCAAGACTGTCGTTTCCACTCCTGAGATCTCTCCAATGTAGTCAAACAAGAGGCAAGCTCTTCCTTGGGGCGCTGAAGATTTACGTCTTTCTCAAGAAAGGACGCCAACACAGAAGCCATTGCGCCTAGCCCATGTAACTTTCACAAATTATCTATAAGCAACAGAAGACTTTTGAAGTACCATTAAAAACATCCCTCACCTAAGAGATAGATGACACCAGCTCAGCCGAAGATGCTCTTGTAACTTCCTCGAATTCCCTGAAGGAGTCTACCCCCGCCAAGAACTGAGAAAGGGACCCTAAGTCATCTCCAGTTGGCAAACAGGAAGAAGGCTCCAAACCCCTAGGCTCCCCTCTATGTTCTTGACTAATAAGTAACTTGATTATTATGGTTCTCTATGGAGTTTCTGAAAGGGGTTCTGGTGATGTCGAGTGTGGAGAGTTATTCCCTCTAGCCATGTCCTTCTCGACTTCGGTGGCGGAATCATCTTGAGGTCCAGACGCCTTCTAACTGGCCAGCTGACAACGGGTTCGGCGAGGCTCCTTCTCTACAGATGAGGAAGGTTGGCGTGAAGGCCTTTTAGTTGACTTTTTCCCCCCAGCAATGGGACGCAGCCTCAGCCCTCTTTTGTCGGTAGGAAGAGATAGAAGCCCCTGAATGTCCAGTGCTTCAAGCTCTTCAGCTGAAAAGAAAGAAAGTTAGCGTCTCGCAACATAACGAAATCCAATTAAACATAAACCTCGTGAGACCCATACCTTGATATGGCCTTTGACTCAATCCCGCCTTAGCAAGGACTACTTCTTGCTCCAACATTTCCTGTGTTGCAAAAAATTTATCCCCTTCAAACTTCCCGGTAAAATAATCGTATATTATACACTCTTTCGGGGTCATAGTTTCAATCGTAGGACGAGGTGGCTTATTAACAGTGTGCCAACCCATGGGATAGAGAGGACGTCTCAGCGGCTTGACCTAAATAAACTTGCTCAACGAATTTTTCAGATTAGAAGGGTTACTCTTAATAAAAGTAGCCCCCAGACCCCGCTTTTGCGGGAGCCCTTGAGGCATTGTGATTGTTGTTGTTGTTGTTGTACTCTTAATAAAAGTAGCCCCCCTCCCTGACACTCAAAAGACGTTCCACTATTAACTTGTTTAGCTTGAAATAAAATATCAGAAACTTTGTGGGTCAGTTGAAACCTATTAACAAAGCAGCATAACAAAAAACCATATATATTCTTATAGCCATTTGGTGTAACCTAACTGGGGCAGGCCATGTACATATGCAAAATATTAGAAACAAAACGTGGGACCAGGAACCGTAAACCCACGTCAAGGGTGTCAATAGTAATAGGGAAAAAGCCCGGTGGCACGAAAAAGGGCATTCGTCTTCCTTAGGTCCCTGAATTTCAAAATCAGCGGCAAAATAATACCTGCCACACAATATTGCTACCCACTTCTCACCCAGTATCATAGTAATAAAAGCACGAGAAGGACGAGCACTAAACGCCTCTGGAAAGTCCTCTGCAAGCCGAGCGTGTTTTGGAACCCAATGTGCAATAAGAGGATGATGAGGAACAAGATCCGATGCCGCTTGCTCCACCGCCGGTTGTTCGGGCTAAAAGCTTCATCAGGAACACTCACAATACCGCTTTTCCCTACACCGGCTTGTGACGAATAAACAACCATTGCCCCACTGGCGGACGCCTAGAAGGTAAAACATCCTCACAAACTTCGTCAGGGTTCTGTTCCACACGAACCTCCTGCTCTCCAGTTCCAGTAGTATTAGCCATATCTCTGGACTCAAAAGATTGAAGAAGGTGAAATAAAATGGGATCCTCACTCGCTCTAAATTAAATTCGAACCAAAATTGGTAAAAACCACGAATGTAGAAGTGCGAAACATGAAGACAAGGTGGATTTAATTTTTAGGGTTTCGAAACCAAAGAGGGAAAAACATTGTGAGAGAGAAGATGAAGCGGGATTGAGAAAAAAAAAAAAAAAGAAATGTTATTGTGGAAAGAATCAACGGCTCAGATCTAACCCCATGATTAATTGATTTGATAACCTGTCACACTCGTCAATCACAGCTATCAACCCATTTAAAACCCTACAGGTTCCCAAGGAGAACCCTGTGCCTTTCCTTTGCCAACATCCACGTCCCGCCATGTGTACCTGGCGTAGTGACGGCCTTGGGCGAGATCACATGTGTTTGGCGGCTCATTAACACGGATTAGGTGCGAACCGAGATGCCAACCTTTGACGAATATCCTCCACGACTGAACATGAACAAGTCCTCATTTGACCATGGAGTGGGGGGCTAGTTGTTGGGGAAAAATAAGCAACTAGGTCCTTAATAGTGCTGGACCTTGGCAGCAAACCCCCAATGACGTACACGGACCACACAGGGTCCATACTCACGGCGGCATAGCCTTGGCTGGGCCCGTCATCCAGCCAATCACTTATGACCACAGCACCGTGAGCACACAACGCAAGCCCATAGCGGTAGAAGCTTGGCATAAGGACCTCATGCCTAGCGGCATAGGGGATCACGGCATACCCATCACAAAGCACACCCTTGGAGGTACGCATATGCCCTTCATGGTAAGCGCCTACCACAAGATCATAACTGCACCATGTTAGCGGCATGACTCATACCGTCAACATTTGGAGTTCACGACATCCAACACCCCTTGCTTCTATATTGGCATCACGGTACCCTCTGCTTCCTTCACAAGCACGTACCTAGCGGCATACCATCATGGCGCACCCTCTCCAACGATGACGCCACCCACCGAACCAATCACACGTTTGCCGCTGATGTGTTTTTCTACGTCTATCAAAATTTAATATAAAACTCTATCTATTAAACACACCTAAATTGAAGTGTAGGGTGAGAGAGTGTCGAACCATAGGGACTAAGAGTGCGTGAATTTACTCTATGACTTAAATTGATTTGAATAAAATTGAGAGGTTTTTGTATTAATTAACCTACGGAAATAACAATTAAACTAAAGTAATCTACTTCTAATCGAAAAAGTGTATTAAATTAGAACCTAGGATTTCGAATCCATCGTTAGCCAATTACTTTTGCGTTAACTTTTAACTTGGGATTATTAATAGTTACACGGGTAGAGGTTTAGGCTACAAGCTTCAACCTACTAAGGTAATGCTGTTAGTATTGCGTATTGACCCTATCTAACTAAAGAATAAGGAAAATAGGCTCTACCTAACGTAGTGTTAATTATCATGTATTGACCCTATCTAACTAAAGCATAGGGAAGATAAACTTTAATTAACCATTCGGTTAATACTATTGCTTGATTAATTAATCCTAAGGCTACAAACAAGTATAAAGAATTAATTTATAAATATCAATATCAACAATTAAAGGTTACAAACTCAATAATCATATCAATGGAATGAACAATAAAAATATGATACTTCAAAGTATTTATCTCAACCAAGCAATTCATATAAACAATCAAATTAACCCGAATTAAAAGCAAACAAAAGTAAAGGCTAAGATTTCATCTAACCCCAGAGAGCAAGTTAGCTCTCCATCAAGGATGATCCGGTGAAGGAGGAGACGAACACACTCATGTCAGTCTTCACACTAATTTCGCTCTCGTTCCAATTTAACGAAAAAATAAAAAATAGAATATAAAATCTGGAGAGAGAAAGAAAGCTAAGAGGAGAGAAGCAGAGCAGAGAACAGGGGCTGAGAGAGAGACCGTCACCAAGACCCGACCTCTACCCCCAAAACGAACCTTATATCCTCACAAACACCGACCCTGCTCTTCTCTGTGCCCTAGCGGTTTGGGCTAGTGCTGCGCGTGGGTATGGGCTGGAGTCGTTCGTTTTGGGCTGGGCCGAAACAGTGCTGGTGGCGTGCGTCGGTTGGGCCTGCTGGCGGTGGGCCTGCAAAGGTTGAGTCGGGCCGCATGTTGCTTTGGGTTCAGCTGGTGGACAGGCTGCGTGTGGGCCGAAGTTAGGCCGAAGGTGGGCTGTGGCCTCGGGTACTGTAGCGGTGCAGCAGGGTTAAAGATGATGAATAGAGTAGTTGTGGGTTGGGCTTATACGTTCTTGTCCCGAATCTCGTTTGTCTTGATTTAATTATTTCCGTATCGAATTTGTCTTATTTGCACCAACATTTGATAATTTTCGGAACTTTAATTTCAAACCTGTTAAACATAAAAATTGCCAAACTGAGTGTAGAATTATAATTAAATAGGTGCAAAATAATTAAAATAATAATTAAAAGATCCGTAAATATGAGACGCATCAACACCCCCACACCTAACCTTTGCTAGTCCTCGAGCAAAGCATATGATTTAACATAAAGACTACAGTGACCAACTACCCTAACTATCCCAACCTTTACCAAGTTTTTCGAGATTAACACCTATATTACAATTCAAGACAAGATTAAATCATTTGGAGCATTCTCCAATTCCATGAATTCAGATGATTAAACTTCAAAACTCGTAATAGAATTTCATTAACCTTGTATCAACTAATAGGAATTACTCAAGCAATTTAAGCGCATAAGTGAAAGTGATTAGGATTTTATGCCATAGAATCTCCTAAAATTCTCGCTTCCAACCAAATATATAAAGGTTTTGTGCACCCGCACCATTGAATCGCCTGAACACATGCCTATACATAGAGAAAGTTTAAGTGGCATATGAGTGACCTCTTTACAACATTATAACCTTGATATAGCACAAAAGAAACTTCTTTGTCATGAATGTACACCAGTTTTCACTTTTGTTTTTCTTTTGCCTTTTTCTTTTGGAGGAAACTCTTTTTTTCTTTTCTTTTTTTTCTTTTTGTTTCCTTTTTCTTTAATGCCCATTTTTGGACCCTTTTTTTTTTTAACACGTACTTCATTATTACAATTGACATTGACCAACCAGTACTTTACATAACATCAAGGGCAAGGATTAGGATAAGCCAATAGGGCAGGCTTGCAAAACTCAAGATATATAAGGTTGTTTGCTCAAATTCTTCAGATTTTTCGTAACATGAAAGTCATGTGCTTAGTGAATATGTGAGCAGCATGAGTAGAACCCATTAATATCAACAATAATCAACAACACTCATTAACAAGTATGAAGTAGAATCATTTAATTTCATGGAATTAAGAGAACGAAATAATCCCACTGACATCATAATATACGCGTCGATCAAGGAAAACTTAGATAAACGGTCATAATGCATGCTCAAAATGCACAAAAAGATGTTCAAAATTTTAAAAATTCGACCAAAAATGGGCACATGCAAATGAGCCTCACCCCCATACCTAAATCATGCATTGTCCTCAATGCAACAACATTAATCTTTAAAGCACAAGAGATAGATGAGATGGAGCAATACAACCTAGCGAGACGACGTGGACATGTATGTAGGGATCCTTCAACCTGACACAAGAACCTGAAAAGAGAGAAAACAAGCCTCGAAGCAACTAATTAGGTCAAAACTAAATTAAAACAAAAAAATAACAGACCTAGGCTACCTCCTAGGAGCGCTAAGTTTTACCCCTTCAGCCGGGCGCAATGGGTCTAGCGAAGATCAAGTAATGGCATCAGCCAAAGAAACAACTTCATTGAGCTCACCTAAGACAACATCTACAGCACAATCAGAGGTGTCACACGTGATTTCAGGAGGGAGAGAGCAGTCGGATGGATGCTTAATGGGAGCAGCAAAAAGTGTAGATCGAAGCTTATGAACAGCTTCCAACCAAGACTCATCGAGCTCAACTAATATGTCCTTAGATAGCACATTAGTCAATGATCTAGCTAACTTCCCATGATCCTTAAGGAATCCCTTATAGAAACTCACATTACTTAGAAATGCTCTAACTTGTTTCACATTTGAGGGAGGGAACGAGGTCACATTCATATCTATCGTAGCTCTATCAACCTCAATACCCTCCTTAGACTACCTATGGCCTAGTACAATTTTCTCTTGAACCATAACATCGTGAATCTTTGCCCAACCCAAGACTTCTTTCATGTCCGGGTTTAACCTTCATTGCATTTCTTTAGAAGGTTTTGCATTCTTATCATGGGGGTCACTAACTAAAGTAGAGGAGAGTATTTGGTCCACCAAATCATCCACAATATCCACAAAAAAATACTCTGACTCATCCTCACCAACGGGTGACATTGAAGCCTTAAAAATATTTAACCTGATATTCATGTTTGCAAAGCTAACATCCATTATCCCAGATCTACAATTAATGGTAGCATTGGCAGTCGCTAAGAAAGGCCGTTCTAGAATGACAGGGATATGGTTTTTCAGATGACTAGAAGGTTCCATGTCAAGCACAAGGAAATCAGCAGGAAATAAGGCTTTGTCTACCTTCACTACCTTTACTCTATGACTTAAATTGATTTGAATAAAATTGAGAGGTTTTTGTATTAATTAACCTAAGGAAATAACAATTAAACTAAAATAATCTACTTCTAATAGAAAAAGTGTATTAAATTAGAACCTAGGGTTTCGAATCCATCGTTAGCCAATTACTTTTGCGTTAACTTTTAACTTGGGAGTATTAATTGTTACACGGGTAGAGGTTTAGGCTACACGCTTCAACCTACTAAGGTAATGTTGTTAGTATTGCGTATTGACCCTATCTAACTAAAGCATAAGGAAAATAGGCTCTACCTAACGTATTGTTAATTATCACATATTGACCCTATCTAACTCAAGCATAGGGAAGATAAGCTTTAATTAAAAATTCGGTTAATACTATTACTTGATTAATTAATCCTAAGGCTACAAGCTCAATGAATTAATTTATAAATATCAATATCAACAATTAAAGGTTACAAACTCAATAATCATATCAATTGAATGAACAATAAAAATATGATACTTCAAAGTATTTATCTCAACCAAGCAATTCATGTAAACAATCAAATTAACCCGAATTAAAAGTAAACAAAAGTAAAGGCTAAGATTTCATCTAACCACAGAGAGCAAGTTAGCTCTCCATCAAGGATGATCCGGTGAAGGAGGAGATGAACGAACTCATGTCAGTCTTCACACTAATTTCGCTCTCGTTCCAATTTAACAAAAAAAAATAAAAATAAAAAAAAGAATATAAATTTGGAGGGAGAAAGAAAGTTGAGAGGAGAGAAGCAGAGCAGAGAATAGGGGCCGAGAGAGAGACTGTCACCAAGACCTGACCTCTACCCCCAAAACGAACCTTATATCCTCACAAACACCGACCCTGCTCTTCTCTATGCCCTAGCGGTTTGGGCCGGTACTGCGCGTGGGTATGGGCTGGAGTCGTTCGTTCTGGGCTGGGCACGATTAGTGCTGGTGGCGTGGGTCGGTTGGGCCTGCGAAGGTCGAGTCGGGCCGCGTGTTGCTTTGGGTAGAGCTGGTGGTCAAGCTGCGTGTGGGCCGAGAGGTGGGCTGTGGCCTCGGGTACTGTAGCGGTGCGGCTGGGTTGAAGATGATGAATAGCGTAGGTGTTGGTTGGGCTTATACGGTCTTGTCCTGAATCTCGTTTGTCTTGATTTAATTGTTTGCGCATCAAATTTGTCTTATTTGCACCAACATTTGACAATTTTCGGAACTTTAATTTCAAACCTGTTAAACATAAAAATTGCCAAAATAAGTGTAGAATTATAATTTAATAGGTGCAAATAATTAAAATAACAATTAAAAGATGTGTAAATATGAGACGCATCAGCCGCCAACCCATCTACCCAATCACCAAGCACCACCCAGCCATCCAATCATCACCCCGCCGCCAACCTTTACCTTCTACGTTAAGCAACCGCAACGATCACGGTACCGCCAACCTTCCACCGCCTCTCCTTCCTTCTTATAAATATCACCCTTTATACTCCACCTTCTCCAAGTTGACCCAAGTCCACCTGGTGCTTCATGCCCCACACACTTTCTGTCCCCGAAACTCCCTTGACTCTCTCTCCTTTCACCTTTTCTCTCTGCGAATTTTGCTGTAATGGTGTGCAATCACCTCCACATGCTCTTCTTTTTCTCCCTCTCGAGACCCTTCATCTCTCCCCTCCTACCTTTTGATAATAAATTTATGCTATTTTCCTTGCGCATGTTCGTTATCACTGCGTTTGCTGACTTAGGCATTGGAGGGGTCTCCAGCAGTCCACCACCGCGGGTCCCTCTAATCGCCTCGCTCGTTTTGCCGGTAAGTCCGAACCAAACCTGCCAATAGCTAACTTCGCAGCGAGAGCTTGAATCCGACTCTTATCCTAAAGAATCCATTCATTCTTGTTTTGGATAAATTGGGTCTAGCTTACCCGTTTAAGGTACCTGCTCGATTTATTCTGAAACAAGAGTCACATTCTCAAAACCCCTAACTACTTCTCCTCCTCGCTTTGTCTCTCTCTCTCTCTTCCTTTCTCTTGCTGGTCCCTAACAGATTCACCCCAAAAACACATCAAATAAAAAAATCCTACTGTTCCTTTCTCTTTTAGCTTTGTACACTACTCAAGCCAAATTTCTCCCGTGCTTGATTTCTCTTGCTGCCATTTGATGCAAACTTTGCGTATGCGTTACCAAGTGCACTAGTCGTACCAAGTAATATAGAAGTGAGTAGAGTATCATTCCCATGAGGATTGTATTGAGTGAGTATCAAAATTAGTAGCTTGAATACTATTTGAAATATTAAAAATTAAGGAGCTTCGCTAAAATAAAAATAAAAGAAAAAGAAACAGAAATAAAAATTTGATTGTTAATTAAAGTTGTTGATTTTTCTTTGGTTTTTATCAAACAAATAAGGTCTAAGGCATACGATTTCATCTAAGTTGTATCAATACGTCTTTCTATTATCGGTATTCATGTTGTTATTGCATGTTGATGGTTGAAAACCATAATTTACTAAATATTCTCTCTCGAGCAACATTTAGCATACCCTTTTACATATCAACCCATCATTCTTGTGCATGAATTTAAATAAGAAAATAATTTTAAAAAGCTCTATGATTTTCTTTTGAAAACCACACAAATTGCGTTAATCTCTCTCGAGCATTCGCCCAATTTGTGGTGCTTATCACCTCAGCAATCATCATAAATCTACTCTCGGACTCATTATGAATCATTATAGGCCTTAAATGGTGATCAAGCATTTAAAACTCATGAAGAACAATGATAAACACTTCAACAACACAATAACATGAACATTGAATATTTTGAATTAGAAATAAGCATATATTACAACTTAGACTACATCGTAGCCTTAAATTAAGTTCATGATAAACTTAATATAATACATAACAAACACAAATTTCATGAACTTCAAAAAGAAAAAACAAAATCAGCAAAATATACCAAAAACACAGAAAACAGAGGCTGTTGACAGTGCACGACTAGCCAACTTCGACCCTTTCTTAGACCTGACTCTAGGTTGTTTTGGCTCTTAAATTTGGATTAACAAACACCCCAACACACCCCCTATTTATACGAGTAGATCTTGGAATATCAAAACTTAGAAAAAATCTCAAAAATCAGCTCCCGTTGGAGCTTCCTGCGGCGGGCTGCAACTGCTGTGTTCTTCCATTTTTTTTTTTTTTTTTTTTTTTTGATTTTCGGCTCAAGCACCGCCCAAATTTGATCCTAATTGGTTAAGCTTGTGTTTGATGCATAAATGGAGTTATTTTATATTTATCTTGCAGCTGCACCGCCCAAATCAGCTCAAACTTCCTCTTTATTGGTTAATTTTTGCAACAGCTGCTCTGTGTGCTTCAAGCCACTTTCACAACCAATTATCTTGCTTTTTCTCTTCATATCACCGCCCAAATTTCACATAGGATGCTTATTTACATGTCAATTAAGCTTTATTGAAAATATTACACCAAAAGAGCATGAAAAAAGCTTCAAAACTCATCCCCATTGGACCTTCATGCTGCACAGTCCAATTTCTGCAGATTTGTTGTGCTTGCTGATTTTTTTCAACTTTTTTTTACTTTGAACCATCAAAATTCAGTCCTAACATCAACTTTAACATGTTAATGAAGTTTATAAGAGGTTATTTCACTTTATTCGTCCATTTTTCCACCCCAAATTGCAAGTTGAAGTGAATTGTGCAAGTTTCTTGAATAGATTCTGTCAAGCTGATTTCTTTGCCATTTTTCTTCATTTTTTTTATGAAATCCTCCACCAAAATACTGCAATAACATGTTAAGAAGATGTTAAATAACTTATTTAAGCTTTGGTTCAATGTATTTAGTTGAAAAAAAATTAAGAAATATTGAGCTGAAAAGTTGCTCTGCAACATGTGATTTTTTTTTTTATATATATTTTTTCATTTTTTCTGATTTTTTGTGTAAAAGAACGCTTAAATAGCTTTAATTAATGTTTAATTGCATTTTAAAATGCATAAAAGATGAATAATGAGGATAAAAGCTTCAATTTTAGCTGAAAATTTATGCAAAACTTGTGAAATAGGGTGTAAGTTACGTGTTCTTGGCAATTTTGTATAATTTTTTGTTATTATTTTGTATAATTTTTTTATTTATCTTGCTTTTACTTATTGATATTAATGATAAAACTACCAAGATTTAGTACAAAATTGGTGTTTTTGCAATAAAGTAGCAAAATAGTCAAAACCGAGCAAAAAGGAGCAAAAGCGAATAAAATTTGATGTAAAATGGCTGCAAATGTATAAAAATGATATAAAAAATTATACACTAATTTATACTTATCACCATTCATTAATTTGTTATCATTGACACATGCTCATCGTTGTTCACCCTCACGATTGTCGATCTTTTCTTATGGAATACTTTTACTCATTGCCCTTGGGCTTTTTATGCTGTGCTACTTGTTGCTTTATTGGCTTGTTGCTTGTTGTTTTACTGTTTGTTGCTCTATGGCTTTATTAATTAATGCTTATATTTGCTTATTGTTGCTTTAAGTTCTTTCTATGCTATTGCTATTATGCTTTTCAGGTTTCAAGTTGCAGGTCCTCAAAAATAGCCTCCCTATAGGATAGCACTCTGGAGGGGTAAGGCTGTGGTAACCCCCCCCCCCCCCCCCCCCCCCCTCCTCCCGGGTGCATGCATAGCAAGAGCCCTTGAGGCACTGGGCTTGTTGTTGTTGTTATAGTATCTCCCACAGACACTTTTATTCTACCTCTCTCTATGACAGTGGAGGATCCATAAAATTTCTCCACTAGGAGCACACACGAATAACAACAAGAAGCTGCAACAGATTAACATAGAGATTTAGAATATCAGTTATGAGTTTGCAACAATGAGAGAAAAAGAAGAGGCGAATGAGTGCGCATTGGCTAAAACAGGAAAAAAAAAAGTATAATAAACAAAGAAAGTCACACTCATTGAACATATATTGCATAACAATGTAAAGAAGAAAGTTTTTAAAAGTGATACAAGATCCAACTCTTGCTAATATAACTCAAAATGAAAGTAGGCAACAACTGAAGGCCTAATGAATCAACATATTGTAGTATTTTGTAAGGCCCCCGCACAAGAAGTATTGAAATATACCTTTCAGGAATAGAAAAAGTCATAAAATACAACATTACTTGGTAAAATTTTATGAAAATTCAAGAAGTGTTCTTGGCTTGATAATTTCAAAACATAAGACCTTAAAATCACATGTTTTTAGAAAATTTACAAGTAGTATAGAGTTAAAAATATAGGAAAACTTTATACTACTTTTAGCTTATATCTTGAGCTGCATTCCTATGTATATAAATATATCTATATATATACACACACGCGCGCACTAAATTTAGTGAAATATGGTCAAATAGTAGGAGCACAAATAGCAAATTGCTGGGTTTAATGTAATAATTCTTTCTATTTTTGTCAAATAAATGAGTAATAGCCTAGTGTAAGGCCGTTGACATTGGTATGCCGCACGCAGGGTGATGCCTGGCATTGGACGCATCATGCCCCAATCATTGCATTGACATAGTCACTTGGTGTGCAAACTCTAGTGCTTGATTGGATGTCAGTGCTTAGTTTTGGCTACAACACGAGATATAATAGACCTTGTCCCAAGCATGACCCAGGGAGGGCATGTGTGCTTGAAGCAGCCCATTGGCATAGTAAAGGACCACTAATCAAGTGCATGATCATGTTCAAGCGGGCGCACGTTAGTTGCACCGCACTAGTTAAGGACGGGCCCTTAACTAAGTGCAATGCATGCGTTGTGCCAATATCAGATGGACATGGTTAGGCACAAGTATATACACAATGTGCATCCTTTGGATGGATGAACCGGGCCTAACAGAAACTAGCCTGAGCATGGCATTGGCGGATCAAGGGCCATGCGCTTGTTGCATAGTGCTGACCCGATGCGCAAGACACTGGTCAGGCACATTACGTGCACAAGCAAGGACAAGGCATGAAACGTTAAGTCCAAGGACCTAATGGAAATGAGCTTGAGCATGCATCGAAGGGCCGAGAGCCATGCACTTGTGGCACTGCACTGACCCGATACGCGAGATGCAGGACAGGCGCATTACATGCACAAGCAAGGACAAGGCATGAGAAGCCAAGTCCAAGTGCACAAGATTGGACGTGCTGCGGTATCGTGACAATGGACCTTCACCTAGATGCAATATGGCACCAACTCAAGACGGACCTTGAGTGTGTCAGAGCATTGATGTTAACTTGGAGTGGACAATGGACACTCCTAGGTTAGGGCCATGACTAACGGATGGGTTTAAGGCTTACGCAAGCAAGGCGTGGCACCAACATGCAAGGAATAGGCGTTGCGCATAGGCACGCACACTAGGATCCAGGTGCTTGGCACGCTGGATGTCAAGGTGCGATGCGCAAGTGCACAACTGGCCCGCGGAGGCGCAGGGCATGCTTTGGGATGCGCAGGCACACGCACAAGGTGCGTCACGCTACGCACCCAAGTGCACTTTCAGCGCACATGCGGAGCTGCCAGCAATGGGCGCTGGCTCACAGTTGTGTCGTTGGTAGTGCACTGGGTGCGTGCAGCGTGCAGGACCCTGGCGAGTCATGCACGCCTCTCGTCTGGGCCCGATGCTGGGTGTGCATGACGCAAGCCACGTCTACTCTAGGACACATGAACACTTAGGAAGCCCCCCACATATAGAAAGGTGCTTGGCACGTGCAGGTCACGTAAGTTGACAGTTATTGAGCATGGAACATGGAATCTTTGAAGGAAGGCCCCTGACCGAGAAGATGACTGCAAGACTTGACTAGAACCTTGACCAGGTAATTGCCGCATAATCGGAGGGAAGTTTGAACAGGCATTTTGGCACATGACAATCTAGTAACCGCTCCCCCTGGGGGGGGAAATAGTAGGGCATGAATTTGAACAAAGATTTGACCTAGTACCACCCCTAAAAAGGTTGCCCTTCAAGGGAGAGTGGGGTTACTAATGGTTTGAAGTGCTGCTTGGTGTCCCAGGCAGTTATAACTTTGCCAGAACATGGGAAAACGGCTGGGACGTCTATAAATAAGGCTGGTTGGGTAGATTTTGGGGACATTCAGTACTTGTATTATGTAGAGAGCATTGTATACGAATTTGAGAGAGAGTTGGGGGTTTTCCATTGTAATTTAAGGAGTGCTCAATTAAAAAAAGTCGCCCCTTGTATCTTGTGTTCAATTACTTGTGTTTATGCTTGTTTATGTTTATATCCGTTGTGCTTGTATATGCTTTCTTGTGTTTTGTGCTCCTCACTGTCATCAGAGGTAGTCAAGAAATATCTGTGACAATTGTGGTATAATCGCTAGGTTTCAAAAACGGGTGTTGTCCAGTCCTTGTCAAGGTTGCTGTCCAGGCCTACACGTGTGCTGTTCAATTTCGTGGCCGAGTCTAAAATCATGTTTTCACCTCGTATTCAAATTTGAATTTCGAAATCCTAGTCAAGATCTAATTTTTGCATTTTGGCCTTGGCTGGGACTTGAGGGCTGTCCCAAGTGTTAATTTTAGCTGTGCTTGACTGCGAAATTGTGGGTCCGTCCCTGTTGTGCATTTTTAAGTTGCACCTAGTGGTTTTTGTGTGATTTTTGTCCAAAATTGTGTGAAATTCGGCTTCTGAGTGCCTATTGTGGCATGGGCCGAGTTAATTTGGCCCCCTTGTACTGAGAATTTGTGTGGGCTGCGTAAGCCTAGTCCTTGCGTGGGTAATTTTGGTGTCAGTTTCTAGTTGTAGGGTTGTCTAAATGTGACCTTGCCACCATAACTCAAAATCAGCAAGAACCAAGGAATAGCCTCAAGACTATTGAACGTTGGAATTGAATTGAGGAAATTTTAGGCTCTAAGTATAATGTTGATGACCTTCCTTCTGGAACTGTTTTTGGTGCGATGAAGTCATTGTGCAGTGATATTGGGTCCCTTAAGGAAATGATTGAGTCCCTTGTTGCTGACCAAAGAACCCCGTCTCCAGCCCCTACTCCCCCCACTAATGTGTTTCATAGATTGGACCCTAATGGCAGAAGTAGTTCTCTGAATATGCCTCATCTTGGTGAAACTTTCTTCCCTATTTAAGAAATTTTACAAAAAGAAATTTTGGTGCTGTGTAAGACACTTGATGTAGGTACTTCTGGATTTAGGGTAGTATTAAAGTTACTACTCCAGAAGCCTTTTGGGGGTGAATGTGATGCCAAGATCTTGAAGAAATTCCTTCGGGACATGGAACAGCATTTTATGGTTGCCCATGTCCGTGAGGAAGACAATGTTGTCATAGCATCCATACATTTGACGGGTGATGCCAAGCTGCGATGGAGGACTTGTGTGTCGGAGGATCGTGCTGCTGGACGTGTCGTGACCCGTTCATGGGGGGACTTTAAAGAAGGACCTTCGTGAGCAGTTTTTCCTGAATAACGCTTCTTGGTTGGCCCATTAGTCCTTGAAAGAACTCAAGAAAAATGGTTCCATTCATGAGTATTTAATGCCTCTAGTTCGGTAATTTTAGAAATTAAAGATATGACAGATGAGGACAAACTCTTTAACTTTATTTTTGGCCTTAAATCATGGGCTCAACCAGAGTTGAGGCGTCAAAAGATCCAAGACCTTGCCTCTGCTTTAGTTGCGGCTGAATCTTAAATAGACATTTATGTGGGTAATGACTTTAGTATGAAGAACCATTTTAAGAAGGGAAAGAAAATTGGCTTCAAGTCCTTTGAAAATGGTAAGGGTCCTGCTACTAAACCTAACAACATTAATTTTTTTGCAAAAATCGATGGAAATGACAAGGGAAAGAGTCCTAAGTCTGTTGTTTGTTTCATATGTAATATTCCTCACTTTGCAATGAACTGGCCTAACAAACAACTTTTGAGTGCTGTTGTTCAGCAGGATGATGATGAGAATGAGGATCATAAGCCATCTCCATCTCATATGAGGATGAGCTTGCCAAGGTTAGAGGACAAAATAGTTTCTGGTTGATGCTCAGGGGGCCGGTCATCCAAGCAAGCTGGTCGGCTACTGTTTGGTGTATGTTTTATGTTTATATTTATTTTTATGTTTTATTGTTAGGCTCCATTGTTTTGGAGGCTTTTGGATGTAATTTTCGTTCTCATGGCTTTCATTTATGTTGTTTCGATCGGTTATCTTGATTTTAGGTGCTACATATATGATTGATTGTACATGCTTTGATGGACTATCGAATGTGTGGTTAACGGTGCATTTAATGGGACTTGAATGCACCCTATATGGAAATAAGCCTTGAAACAAATGAATGTTTAATAGTACAACTAATGGACTAGTATGTATACTAATATGTGTTAAGATTAAAAGACGAATGAGACTACGACAAAGCACCGAACGGACTTGTGTGCATGAGGATTTGTATAAGTGTAGTTGGTGCATATGAAACTTGGTCTAGTGTTAAGCATGATGGGAATGGGATGTCGCTGGTGCCCATGAACGACTAAGGCAACGGATGACCTAAGTCAGTTCATAGGGTACTTACACTTCCTGCCAAGGACGTCAGGTTCTTTTGGTGGAGGAGGTTTGTAAGACCCTTGACATTGGGATGTTGCAGGCAGGGTGATGCCTAGTGTTAGGCGCATCATGTCCTGATCATTGCGTTGACAATCACTTGGTGTGCAAACCTCTAAGCAGCAAAGAGGGTTTTGGGGTTTGACAGGCTATTATCGTAAATTCATAGCTGGTTACGGGATTATTGCAAAGCCACTGACAGATCTACTTAAGAAGGAGGCTTTTCATTGGAATGAGTTGTCTAAGGAAGTTTTTGAGCAGGTGAAGCAGGTCATGACAATGGCCAGTATTAGTAATGCCAGATTTCAGCTTGCCCTTTACTTTGGAAACTAATGCTTGCAGCAGTAGAATTGGAGCAGTTCTTTCTCAAAATGGAAGACCATTGGCTTATCTCAGCCAGGATTTGGGTCCAAAGAATCAGAAGCTGTCCATTTACAAGAAGGAATAGTTGGAAATTCTCTTGGTAGTTAAGAAATGGAGGCATTACTTGGAAGGTCATCATTTTGTAATCAAAAGAGACCACCAAAGTCTCAAATACTTGCTTGAGCAAAGAATCTCTACAATAGTTCAAAGGAAAGGGTTGATGAAGATGTTGGGGTTGGAGTATACAATTGAGTACAGGAAAGGAGCTGATAATCTTGTTGCAGATGCTCTTTCAAGAAGACAGGAAGAGGTGGAAGCAGAAGCCTCTTGTGCTGCAATTTCACAAGTTGTACCATAGTGGGTGACTGAAGTGATCATATCTTATGATCAGGATGCTTTGGCTCTGACTTATATCATTCCCAGCTTCACACAAGCAACACCTGCAGATCCTGATGCAGAAGTGACAGTGAGCAAGGGGATTATTCGAACCAAAGGAAAGATTTACATCGGTGAAGAAGCTGGGTTAAGGAAGCAAGTCATTGAGGCTTCTCATGATTCTCCTTGGGGAGGGAATTCTGGAATGGAAGGAACTTATCAGAGGATCAAGCAGTACTTCCATTGGCATGGGATAAAGAAAGAAGTACAAGAATTTGTGCAGCAATGTGAGGTTTGTCAGCAAATCAAGGTTAAGCATACTCCATACAAAGGCTTGCTGCAGTCCTTACCAGTACTTGATGGACCTTGGACACACATTAGTATGGATTTTGTTGAAGGTTTTCCCAAGTAAGAAGGCAGAGAAGTCATTTGGATAGTAGTAGATCGCTTTACAAAGTTTGGTCATTTCTTAGGTCTCTCTCATCCAATTTCAGCTAAGAAGTTAGCAAGGCTATTTCTGGATCATATCTACAAGCTTCATGGACTGCCACAATCAATTGTATCAGAGAGGGTCAGGTTGTTTACTAGCAATTTCTAGCGTGAATTGTTCCTATTGCTGGGTACCACTTTAGCTATGAACTCTTCCTCTCATCCATTGTCGGATGGACAAACAGAGAGAGCTAATCAATGTATTGAGCAGTACTTGAAAGGGATGACATTCTTTCATCCCAAACACTTACACAGGTCTCTTGCTGAGTATTGTTACAATACTTATTCACATTCTTCTTTAGGCTCAACACCATTCAAAGCTTTGTATGGGTATGAACCTCCCTCCCCCTTGATCAGCAAAGGTATGGTTTCACATGTAGCTGGTGTTAATGAGCTTCTCAGTCAAAGGGGGTAGTTGGTTAGGCAGCTCAAAGATAACCTTCAGCTTGCTCAAGCTAGGATGAAGTTCTACGCAGACAAGAAAAGATTTGACAAGAATTTTGAAGTAGGAGACCTTGTTTATTTGAATTGACAACCTTATAGGCAGAGCTCAGTGGCTATAGACAAGAACATCAAGTTGTCTGCTCGTTATTATGGTCCTTACAAGGTTTTAGAGAAGATTGGCAGGGTAGCATATAAGTTGGAACTTCCTCCGGACAGTTTAGTGCATCCAGTTTTTCATGTTTCTTTGCTTAAGAAACATATTGGAGATGGAGTAACTTGTGCAGCAGCTCCTCTTCAGGCCACTTTGCAGGGAATTCTGGTGCAGGAACCTGAAGCGATCTTGGCCAGCGTGAAGTACAGCAGCAGGGTGTAAGTGTTAAGCAGGTTTTGGTCCAATGGGTAAACCTTGGTTAGGAGCAGGCTTCATGGGAAAATTGGTTCTTCCTAAAGTCTCAATTTTTTTCCCTACATCCTTGAGGCAAGAATGTGCTTAAGGGGAGGGTATTATCATGCCCTGTATTCAAATTAAAGGTTGGCTTTGGCGAGAAGGGCTATTGGAGGTCGTTGGCAATTGTTAGTTTTGCTTAAGTCCTTGTTAGTCTTGTTTTGGTTCAATTTTGGCAGCTGATCTTTGTTGTAAGTCGGTTGGTAGTTAAGTAGAAGAGTCTAGATTCATTGTTTAGTTCTTTGATTGTATTGGTATAAGTAGTAGGCTATCATGTAAGAATCATTTCTTATGAATGAAATAATATCTTGAATTGCTCTTTCTCATCTAACCCTCTCTATCTTTCTCATCTCTTTCACTTATTTTCTCATCTTACCTCTCTCTCTCCTAGGTTAAGAACAAGATTCATCTTGTTCCTTAACATAATATCCGGTAATTCAATGGCAGAATTGAATAGGGCCTAGGTCAATATTTGCAGCGGCCTAATCGGTAACATGTGATCATGTAAAAATATACCAAGTCATTGAAGCGAATATGGTCCCATCAAATATTTATTAGATAAGGTTCCCACACCAAAATTAAAGATATCCAACAATCACCAACATTATTCATTATTAGGGTTCAAAAAGAAAAGGAAATTGAGCAAAAGAAATCACACTTTATGATATTAATGCCTTTTGGACTTGAATCGCTACCTAGTAAGTATCCGTGTCTCACAACGTTACATAGTGAACTAGGTCTTGGACCTGAAAGGTTATTATGAAGAACACACAAACCCACTTCATGTAACTTTAGTATTGAGATGTATTCTTAGAATAGCACTCCTCAAGTCCTTTATAAGAACTCGAAACCTAGGTTCTCAGAAACACACTGGAGAGTTAGCCTATACTCTTGACGGAGGGAGATTAAAAGCCCGACATTGCCGTAATTGATTCCATTAGGTACACCTCCATAACAAGCTATGAACACTACTAAGAGCATTATGCTCAGTCTCAACATCATGGCAGAAACAAAAACACATATACAACAATTAGCTTAGAATGGGTTCGGTAGTAAAACCTAATTCCCTATCTTTGACTTCATTTGACTCATTTCACCCTCAACATGCTCCCAGTTGGGTATTTGTCAAGATTAAGTCAAACCACGGTCTCAAACCTCATTCCCAATGCTATGTTGTAAACTCGCCTTCTCAAAAGGGCTTTAGATATGACATGTCTTAAAAAGGCCGTCATATATAGTTTTCCTTTGTAAAAGACCTTTAGATAGAAAATCTGTTAAGTAGTCTCACTCCTAACTTGAGTGACATCTCAAGTGTCTCCTGACACCATAACTACATGCCCTTCAGGTATGAAACTCGTCAAGTTTGGGGTGTCCACACCATTCGTTAAAGATTATGGGTGCTCAACCTTCACAACTAACGTTTTTACATTAAAATAAAATATTTGGTCAATGCCAATGTCATTAAAAATTGTGCTTACCCCCACAATGAGGTATTTACAATAATTCTGTTAAGTAACCATTATGGTTTGCCAACTCAACAACAATCAGAGCAACATAACATTGGAGCACAAATTATATCAATCATGTAAAATTACAATTAGATCTTTGCCGGGAACATATTCAAAAAATATTCCCTAGAATGGGCGTAGCGGAAAACCAATTTAAAATTTTTAATTTTAAATCTAAAGCCTCGATCTAATTAAACAATTTAATTAGATCAAGATCTTATTATAACAGGTTCATAACATGACAATCGAGAAACATCGAATGAAACAAGTGTAAACAAAGGATGTAGAATAAACGAAATAAAGAAAAATAAATTAAATATCAAATACATAATTTAGACCCATCCGGAGCATTACTCCCATCTTCAACTTAAAGATCTGAAATTTAGAAGAAGAATTCTTGAAACCTCAATGTCTTCTTCGCAATGACCTCTTTTTACATTGGGAGTGTAGGCTTCCAATAGGAAAATTTTCAAAAAGAAATTCCTCTATTTTAATTTTCAAAAAATTATATTTTTCAGAGAATTTTTAATTACTAAATTGAGTTCTAAAATCGCTATTAATAATACGATGATGCGTAGAAGAATTCTCATTCTTTTGAAGTGGGATATGATCAAAACAACTGAAAAACGAAATCAGAACAACGCCTAATCAATGCGCCCAGTTTTAAGCTCCTACTCGCACACTTGGCATCATTTAATTGGTGCGTCGAATTGGGCACGGATCACTGCACTGGTGTACCAGCCATGACACTTGTCGCTCTGATATTGGCTGTGCGGCGGATTGCACTCGGGCCCTGGCACGTGCCGGGTTATTTGTAGCAGGGCCAAGCGACACGGCCCTGTTTAAATTTTGATTTTTTTTTAATTTTTTTTAATTCGTCACATTTTTTTTTTTGTTTAAAAACCCATATGTACAAATTAATCTCATGAATATTATTTAATAAAATAAATTTATTTATTTTATGAATAAATTTATCTCATAAATTTTGTTTAGCAAAATTAATTTATTCATCTCATGTACAAGTAATTGATCCCATAAATTAATTTTAAATATTTTCTACCGGTGCTTAACTTGAGGCTCACGAAGGGACGTCGGGCACAATCTAACTATTGCTCCAAATGGGTCAAATCTCATTATCATCTCATGATAACAATTGGTTACCACTTAGTAAAATTTAATTCCACTAAATAAATTTTACTGCACTCTAGAATCAAATATACTCACGCAAGACATTTTCAAAGAACTTTTATTAAGACAATTAACCCCTCCATTAGATATCCTTGATCAAAACCAACTTTAACTACCATCGTTATTTTTCTCACATCTCTCACCGTAAATCACGACTTGCTTTTCTCAAACAATTCAACAATACAAAAACAATTTTCACATTAATTTCAAATGTTAAAACATATGGAATATTTTTGCCAAAGATTCTAAAATCTGTTTGTATGCTTGCGAATCAACTAAGGGGACATCTTTATCTCATTAGAGACTATAGACTCCACATAAAACAACTATTCCCGATACACTTCATGCCATTATACAAAGTAAACGCACTCTGACTAATCCTTTTAGCAAATGAAGCAATGAACAACTAATTCAGATGGATCTGCTCAATGTTTCAATCCCATTGACACCTCTAACATAATACCCTTGGATCCTTATCCACATAACCAAGATAAGTTATCAAAAGTATCAAATTATAATCTTATTAGACCAGTTGTCCGAACTTATCATCGACTCCGAACATACTTTGACAACATATCACTAGTTTGATCTAAGTCTATCTGTGGTTCAATCTCATTGACCACTTAAACCAAATCTGACATGTGATCTTGGACAACGTCCATCTCTGGGAACGTTTTAAAAAGAAAATCACACGCATATTTGATTCGTAAAACAGAACTAGACAATAAATAAATAAATAAATAAATTTATTTAATATTCAGAACTAAATAATTGGGCTTTTCAAGACACTAATTCTGACAATCTTCACTTGAAATACTCACATCGTACTTATACACAAATAAGGTTGGTTAGCAAATAGGCATACACCACAAGATATAAGTATTTCACATACCAATAAGAGTAAAAACATTATCATCACAAAGTCACCCATACCACTTAAGAGTATTCGATGACATAAAGCACATAGTGATAACTATAATATTTAAGCTCAACAGGGTCAAAACCAGTTAGTTCAAAAAGCATAGTCCACATTATGCCTTTTTTCAAATTCAAGATAATACAAGGCATTTCACACATTCGTATGTGTTTTTGGTCTAAGTGCCAACATCACGATTCCTACTCAATTCGGCATCGGACGTGCATCAAAAGTGGCAAACATACGACTCTCTTTCGCCGTTTACGCATCCATGGCCCCGAAATGCAAATTGAAAATAATATTATGTGAAACATTTTCCACCATATTTAATTTGCATAAGCTTGAAGTGACTAGCAAGTATTGGTGCGCTCACAATAAATATGGAAGAATTATGGCAAATAGGTTTCTTGACAACATAATTGATGTGCCTAATATTTACATATTTTATTCTTTATTCCCGCAACATATTGTTGATGTATTTTCAAAATAATGCATAAGAATTGTGAATAAAGCGTTTAAAGTTGGTCCCGAAGTTTGTATGATATGTTTTGAAGTGTGTTGGGATGTGTGTCGACACACAGGGCATTGTTTGATATGTTTTGAAGTGTGTTGGGATGTGTGTCGACACTGGTGTGTCGACACACATTCTTACAGAACAGGGATGCAGAGGTGTGTGTCGACACACACGGCCCATGCACACAGATCAACAGAACCTTGTCTGCAGCCTTTTGTGTCGACACATAGGGATAGTTTACCAGTTTTTGAGCGTTAACTTTCGGCCTTCGCGCCCTTTCTTTGAGGCATGCTTTAGGACGTCTTCTTTCACTTGAATTATTATATATACCCAACTAGTTCGATTGTTAATGATGATGAAAAAAGACCTTTGTTTGTGAGAAACGGTCGTTCTCTTACATCTCCCTATATCTCCCTTTACATACTTTCACTCCATTTTATTTGGTTATCATTGTATCCCCGAGACTATTTCATACACAGAAATAAGTCTTAAGGAAAGTGACATCACGCCTCAAAACCTGTAAGATCGAAAAGTTACCGTTTACTTGGTTTTGCAAGTGTTTACTCCAACAATCTTAAGACTTAGTTTTCACGTTTGGGATCTTGGGTTTGATATGGCTTCATCACTGAGAGAGATGACCGCGAATTTCGTAAAGTTGGATCGTTTTGATGGCGAAAATTTTCGCCTTTGGCAGAGGAAAATGTACTTCCTAATAACGACGCTCAATGTGATGTATGTTCTGAATACACCATATCCTTCCCCCCCCCCGACTATTGAGGAGGAGGAGACACTGGCCGAGCAACGAGCCTGGTTGAAATGGGAGAATGATGACTACATATGTTGAGGGCACATACTCAATGGGATGACTGACGCCCTCTTCGACATCTACTCCAATGTGCCGACCGCGAAGGAACTGTGGGACACACTCGAGGCACGGTACAAGGCAGAAGACGCCATAAGTAAGAAATTTTTGGTTAGTCAATTTAATAATTATAAAATGGTGGATGGCCATCCAGTCATGGAGCAATTCCATGAAATTGAACGAATTTTGAATAATTTTAAACAACATAATGTGAACATGGATGACACCATTGTTGTCTCATCTTTGATTGACAAAGTTCCCCCTTCTTGGAGAGACATTAAGAAATCGAAGAATTGGTTAATCATTTGAGTATTGAGGAAGGATACAGGTTATAGGATGAGAAAAAGGACCGCCCCGGTGATATTGGAAGGATCAATGTCATTGAAGAAGGCCAGACAAGTAAGAGGACCAAACGAACCGGACACTCTCATAAGAAACGCAACGAAAAGAAAACCAAGTTGGTTTGTTGGGAGTGTCACGCGCCCTGTCACCTGAGGGGGACTGCATCCACCTTAAGAACACTAAGGGGAAGGGGCAGGATCATCGCAACAAAAATTCAAATGATAAGTTCGTGGCGACGATCTCGGAGATCAACTTAGTCGAGAGTGATGACTCTTGGTGGGTTGACTCGGGGGTCACAAAACACATATGTAAAGACAAAGATTTCTTTACAGAATTGGAACCCATGAACAACGGTACTGTATTGTTCATGGGTAATGGAGCGAGTATTCCAGTAAAGGGGAAGGGAAAAGTTGACTTACTTTTCACTTCTGGAAAAACCCTTACCCTAACCGATGTATACTATGCCCCGGATGTAAAGAAGAACCTTGTGTCTGGTGGCTTACTGAATAGGTTCAGGTTTAAACTAGTCTTCGAGTCCGACAAGGTTGTACTGTCTAAGGGGGACGTGTTTGTTGGAAAGAGGTATCTCTGTAACTGTATGCTCAAATTAAACATTGATAATAAAAGTGCTAGTTCTGTTTATTTGCTTGACTCTACTTATTTATGGCATCATAGATTAGGACATGTGAATTATCGTAAAATGCGTGAAATGGCTACTTCGATGTTGATTCCACATGTTGAAAAAGTAGATGCCAACGAAAATAACTAAGTTACCGTTTCCATTGGTACAAAGAGAAACGAATTTACTTGACTTGATACATAGCGACTTATGTGACTTCAAAAGTACTCCTACCAAAGGGGGAAAACAATATTTTATCACTTGCACTGATGACTGCTCGAGATATTGCTATGTATATCTAATTAATTATAAAGATGAGTCGTTAGAAAGATTTAAAGCATATAAGGCCGAAACAGAAATACATTGTGAAACCTTCCTCAAACGACTTAGGTAGGACCGTGGTGGAGAGTACTATAAACTCAAGTATTTCGAATCCACTGGTATAGTGCATGAAATTACTGCACTGTATACGCCACAACAGAATGGCATGGCTGAGAGGAAAAACCGGACTCTTACTGAAATGGTTAATTCTATGTTGTCATACTCCGGTCTCAACGATGGGTTTTGGGGTGAGGCTATGTTAAGAGCCTGTCATATTTTGAACCGTGTTCCGAATAAGAAAAGCAAAATGACCTCATATGAACACTGGAACGATAGACCCCGTAGGTTGAGTTATCTTAAAGTGTGGGGGTGTAGGGCCATAGTTAGAGTCCCTGAACCTAAACATAAAAAGTTAGGTGAAAAAGGCACCGATAGCATATTCGTTGGGTATGCACAGTATAGTATGGCGTATCGAAACTACATAGTTGAGCCAAATGATTATGTTGGTATTAATACGATAATAGAGTCAAGAGATGCCATCTTTGATGAGAATCGGTTCACCTCTATCCCTAGACCGAGGGATTATGTACCGGTTGATAACAACACACCGGTGTTGTATGGTGATGATGATGTTCACCATGAGCGGGAACAAACCTCTGATTTTACTCCAGAACTCCGAAGGAATAAGAGAGTAAGGAAAGAGAAATCTTTCGGATCGAACTTCTATACCTTTTTGGTAGAAGGTTCGAGAAATGATGTGGTCTCTGTTATACCATATTGTTATGTCATGGAGGCTGACCCTATGATGTTTGATGAGGCAATGAGGTCTCATGATATAGCTTTTTGGAAAGAGGCAATTAATGATGAGATGGATTCCATCATGGGCAATAATACATGGATATTAGTGGATCTTCAACAAGGTAGTAAGCCGATTGGGTGTAAATGGATCTTCAAGAAGAATTTGAAAGTCGATGGGACTATTGATAAGTTCAAGGCCCGATTGGTGGCTAAAGGGTTTACCCAAAAACATGGGTTAGACTACTTTGACACTTATGCCCCTGTGGCGATTGCAAGTTCATTTATAAGCTGGGGGCTTAGTTCGAAAACCCCGCCAAGTTCGTCCATGGGAACCCCAAGTTCCTTCATGGGGTCCTTAGGATCAGCCATGGAAGGCCCAACAAGGAAGCTTCACCAGGTTTTAAAAAAAAAAAAAAAAAAAGAGAGGAAAAAAGGGCAAAAGGCAAATAGGAGGAAAACCCCAAAAAACGCTTCAAAAATCCGTAAAGCACAAGCAATATACCTTTTAACTGTCACAAAAATGAGTATGGGTGAGGGGCGAAAAGGAGTCAGGGTGAAATTTGCTGAAGCAGGACCGGTTATGAGGTGAAATCAAAGAGAAAGGGAGCTAGAGTTTTTCGGGTGGTTTATGAAGAAGGAAAGGGGGTTTTAAGGAGAAAGAGAATAAAAGGGGCGTGAGGAGAGAGAAAGTGCCACGTGGGGGGTCCCCTTTAGGTGCCATAAGTAAAAGGGGGGCGGTCATCCTTCACCTAAAGTGAAGGAACCGCCTGGCTTTCACCTAATGTGAAAGCCTCGGTATGCTAAGTCCCTTGAACAATGGGGGGTTGGTCTTCCTGCCCAAATGGAAGTAAGAGAGCAAGAAGAGGTGGGGCGGTTACCCTTCACCTAAAGTGAAGGAGCCGCCTGGCTTTCACCTAATGTGAAGACTTTGGTATACTAAGTCTCTTGAACAATGGGGGCTTGGTCTTCCTGCTCAAATGGAAGTAAGGGAGCAAGAAGAAGGGAGGCGGTTACCCTCCACCTCAAGTGATGGAACCGCCTGGCTTTCACCGAATATAAAGGCCACGGTATGCTAAGTCCCTTGAACAATGGGGGCTTGACCTTCTTGCCCAAATGGAAGTAAGAGAGCAAGAAGAGGTGGGGCGGTTATGTTACGCTCGGGCTTGAACCACGAACGTAGACTAATATAAAATGTGGATAGATTGAGAATATGAGATGAGGAAGAATTGAAATTGAGATAAGAAATAGAGATTTTAGAGTTAAGATGAGATAAGAAGGGAAAGGAGATGAGAAATATAGAGAGTTAGATGAGAGAGAGAATATTGATTTCAACTTGAGACAAATTTCAGATATTTTGATTGAATGAATCCCTTTGAACATTACAACCATCACTTATTTATAGCAACCCAATACAAGCTAAGCAATGAATCTAGACTTATTTCACTAACCAACTCAGCTAGGAACAATCTAGAAATATCTAGAGTATACTAACTAACATTTAAATTCTATTTTGGTGGCGCCAAAATACTATCCTAACATCCAGACCTGCTGCAGAATTAATACAGCTTATTACAACACATACCCAGCTAATACATCATTGACTTAACTACTAAACAACTAACTAACAGCAACACAGCAGCAAGTAGTAGCAGATCAGCAGACAACAGCAACTAACAGAACTGTAGCAACACACCAGCAACTCCAGTAAGTAGTATTTAGCAGCAGAATAGCAACACAGCAGCAGATCAGTACCCAGCAGCATATCAAAACAAATTTTACTTAAATTTTAACTACCAACTACAATTCTTGCCACAAGCCAATTTAAATTCAAACCTCAGATTCTTGGTTTGTAATATTCCCTTCCCCTTGAAAGCATTCTTGTCCTCAAGAATGAAAGAGAATGAGACTTGAAATCACTTCTTGTAGAAATTGCCCTTTAGGAACGGGAGGGCTTTGGACTTTGACATTTTCTTGAACACGTTCCTTCCTCCCTTGCTTCGAACCGTGATGTCAACCTCTTCTTCACTACCGGTATCCCGAACTGATCCATCAACATCAGTAGCACTTTCATCGTTTTCGGATTGTTCTTCAACATCAACTCCTCTAGCCATCATGAGAAGCTTAGGATTGCCCCTATGGCCGGGTACATAAGGTTGATGACATTTAAAACAGTGGTTCTAGGGTTCCTTCTCAATATTTAGCTGATCTTTATGCCCATCAAATCTTTTGTGGTCTAACCCTTTGTGATGATGTTGGAAATTTTCTTCCCGATACTTGGGCCGATCAAGAAATGTTAAGTCTGAGGCCTCAATCAATTTTGCCTTCGCAAAAGCTCGAGACAAGGAAGTAGGTCCAAGAGCCTTCACCAAGTTCTTGATTTTCGGTTCTAACCCACTGATGAAGCTCGAGACATAAAAGGACTCGGGGGCTCGGGGTGCAATTGTAATCGTACTTGCTCGGAGATTTTCAAATTTCGTCATATAGGCCTTCACGGTAGTGACTTGCGTTAATTTGTTGAAGCTTTCCACGACATCACCCACTTCTTCATCATCATAGCGCTCGCATATCTCAGACACGAACTTGTCCCAAGTAAGAACAAGATTGCTCTTTAACAAGCTGTAGAACCACACTTCGTGATCCCCTTGGAGATAAACCGCAGCCAATTCCACCTTTTGATCAGCGGGAATGGCATAGAAATGGAAATATCGCTCACATCTTCTTATCCAAGAGTGAGGTTGCTTTCCATCAAAATTTTCAAGTTGAACTCTCGGTTGTCTAAACCCATTGTTTCTACTGCCATACGAGACTTAGTTGCTGAGTTCAGGAACTATGTCAGCTGCATTTTGGCCGTGGTGGTGCTGTTGAACTGAAACACCAGATTGAACAACGAGCCCAGCTTTTGAACCAACCGGCTGCGTGTGTATTGTATCAAAATGTCCTGAATTTTCAGACCTGGATCCAAACAAAACAGCAGGATCTGGTGGTCAATTAGATGGATCCAGAGGGTGATCTTTTTGTCCAAAATTCATGCTTTCAGCTCGGTTTTTCCTCTAATCAGCAGCTTGCCTTTGAGGTCTGTCAACATTAGCAGCAACTGGAACCTGATTTTGAGTTCGGTTATCATCTTCTTGAGGAGTGTGAGGTTCAACACTTGCACTAATTCCCGGAAGTCCCGCTTGTTGATGATCTCCCACACTTGGTGTTTGTGTTTGAGGCAAATTAGAGGCTCTCAATATCTGACTTATAGCAACAAACCTCCACCATCTGCAACAACATTCTGTTTTTGTGTTTAATTTTGCAACATGGACAAACGACCATACATTCTACCCTCAATCCCTTGTAATTGCTCCTTCACTCTTGCATCGATTGCTTGTTTGTTGATCTCAATAAATCTCTCTTCAAAATTTTGTAATTGTTGATTTAAATAAGCATCAATCTTTCCATCAATCTCGTTTGCTTGTTCAATCATTGCCTCCTCGATTTGCTGCTTTTGTTGATGTAATTGATCAGCCACTTTCTCTTCCAAACGCTGAGTATGCAAACCGAAATGCTCACCAAATGTTTGCTCTTGTTCTTTCAGCAAATTGCGCAACCGATCCTCCATTCTTTGCTCTCTCTCTGTAGTTGTTCCTGATAAAGCTGAATCATTAACGCTTTTAACTTTGCATTCAACTCAACTCGAGTCACAACCTGCTGGTCTTTCTCTGCATTATCACTAACCACATCAGCATAAATTGGACTTGCAACAGATTTGGCCATTGCTGATCTGGTTGTCATGCCTCTAGCCATAAATTCACCTTAAATCGTCACAATCTGGTCTGAACTTCAACTAAAGGCAACAAACGCAAGTATGAACAACAACTTCAATCTGAAACAACAGCTCGCAGAATACAAGTTCGCAGAAATGTGAAACTTGTTTCGCAAATCTTCAACGATCGATTGCTTAATGAAGTTCTACTCCTTCGTACGCACAAACGACCACTTGCTATCGGTTCGACAATCGTCACTGATTACAAACCCTAGCTTGCAGAGTTTCGCGCACAACGAATTCGACAAACCCTAACTTCGAACGATTTCTGACAGAGCTGATATCTTGAATAATTCTGACTAAGAATCTGAAATTGGTTCGATTTTTGTCTGTAATGATGATTTAAACACACGATACACAAAAAATATTCAAGAACAATATCGGATTTTGACTCTTTCGGAGCTCAAAAATGTTGTCAGATTTTCGCCTACACTGACAAATTCGTCTCAACCACAGTTTCTGAATTTTTGCACCTGAATCACCTCAATGCAACTAATTTCTGATCTTTTGATGATGATCATGTGTAATGTGAATCAATTAGCTTCACTTAAACTTTATCACAACAGATCAAATAATTTTGCTTGCACATCTTCACTGCAATTTTTTTTTTCCTTCTGAATTTTCAAGAACAATTTTGAAAATCACAAATCTGAATTTTTTTTTTTTTTTTTGATTGCGCACTCGATCGGAACGAGGCTCTGATACCAATTGTTACGCCCGGGCTTGAACCACGAACGTAGACTAATATAAAATGTGGATAGATTGAGAATATGAGATGAGGAAGAATTGAAATTGAGATGAGAAATAGAGATTTTAGAGTTAAGATGAGATAAGAAGGTAAAGGAGATGAGAAATAGAGAGAGTTAGACGAGAGTGAGAATATTGAGCTCAACTTGAGACAAATTTCAGATATTTTGATTGAATGAATCCCTTTGAACATTACAACCATCACTTATTTATAGCAACCCAATACAAGCTAAGCAATGAATCTAGACTTATTTCACTAACCAACTCAGCTAGGAACAATCTAGAAACATCTAGAATATACTAAATAACATTTAAATTCTATTTTAGTGGCCCCAAAATACTCTCCTAACATCCAGACCTGCTGCAGAAATACTACAGCTTATAACAACACATACCCAGCTAATACATCATTGACTTAACTACTAAGCAACTAACTAACAGCAGCACAGCAGCAAGTAGTAGCAGATCAGCAGACAACAGCAACTAACAGAACTGAAGCAACACACCAGCAGCACCAGCAAGTAGTACTCAGCAGCAGTATAGCAACGCAGCAGCAGATCAGTACCCAGCAGCAGCATATCAGAACAGATTTTAACTGAATTTTAACTACCAACTACAATACCCGCCACAAGCCAATTTAAATTCAAACCTCAGATTCTCGGTTTGTAACAGGTTACCCTCCACCTAAAGTGAAGGGATCGCCTGGCTTTCACGTAATGTAAGGAACATGCAGGCGGTAAACTCTCACCGGTTTGAGAGCCCGCGGGTTTTTGGCCCCATCTAACATGGGGGTGGTTGCATGTCCCATCTAACATCAGAGACGGGTGGTAAACTCTCACCGGTTTGAGAGCCCGCGGTTTTTTGGCCCCATCTAACACGGGGGCGGTTGCGTGTCCCATCTAACATTAGGGACGGGCGGTAAACTCTCACCGGTTTGAGAGCCCGTGGTTTTTTGGCCCCATCTAACACGGGGGCAGTGGCGTGTCCCATCTAACATTAGGGACGGTCGGTAAACTCTCACCGGTTTGAGAGCCCGCAGTTTTTTGGCCCCATCTAACACAGGGGTGGTTGCGTGTCCCATCTAACATCAGGGACGGGCGGTAAACTCTCACCGGTTTGAGAGCCCGTGGTTTTTTGGCCCCATCTAACACGGGGGCGGTTGCGTGTCCCATCTAACATCAGGGACGGGCGGTAAACTATCACCGATTTGAGAGCCCGCGGTTTTTGGCCCCATCTAACACGGGGGCTATTGTGTGTCCCATCTAACATCAGGGACGAGTGGTAAACTCTCACCAGTTTGAGAGCAAGCAGTGTTTGTCCCATCTAACACCAGGACAGTTGTTTGCATCTCAGCCAGTGAGGTGCCGGTAATAAACCCACTCAAACATAAGTAAGCACAACAAAGTACCAAACCTTAACAGGAATACTGATGATTATATATAACAAGAGTATCCATACATATTACAACAAAATTTCTTGACACCGAGTTTTGATAATACAACCACATCACCAAAAGTAATGTACAATAAAGACTTAAAACACCTTCCTACCTTTACCAAGACCTACCCAAACGGGGGATGAAGAATCATGGGATCATTCCCACAACGAAACAAAGAGCTCGAATAGGGAAACAACTGCGTATGGTATTCCCCCTGGTAGCGTCCCAAGAAAACCGGATGGCCACAATGGTCTCCACGAAGGGCGCACTGGAACACCTGATTGCGTGCGGTAAACGTCAGGTGTTCTTTTGACACAGCAAAGCTTGTAATAGCTGGATCCCATCTACCTCCAGACCAAGGCAGCCGAACGAATAACGGCTCCTGCCTGATCCAAGAAGAAGGATCTTCCACATTAGTCAGTGCCCAGATGGTAAACACTGGACTCCGGAGCGTTATCAGGCATAGTGAAGGGGGCCCGATGGTCACCTCCCACCACCTCGAAATCTTTGCATCTCGACTCAAGGACAGATTGTCCCAAACCACCCCCGGAAGGGTCATGTTATGAACAGCCCCTGTCTCGGTATTCCAACGAACTACGTACGGGCTGTTATTGCTACCGTCAATATAATGGCCCCAGTCAGACAAAAAGAAAAGCTCCCCACGCAAACAAGCGTGGTCCATAAGAAAAACATCTCGGGGACCTACGTCTAGGCTTCCTCAAAAACTCCAATCACCCTGCCAATAATAAACCTGGTATGCGGTAGGCCAAAAGTCGTGGCAGGGGTAGGGCAAGTCCATCGTCATAAGGAAAAGGTAGAACCCGAACTCAGAAGTACAGTCGAAACACCCAAACACTAGGTTTAAAGGGGCATCCAGACAGCTCGTCAAAATACCTTCAGGCAATGCCACCAACTGACATATGCCCAAGGCAGGGTTACACACGAACAATGTGGAAAGATTATAGTCTCGGTACAATATTAAACCACCCTGAACACCGAGAACTCTAATATTGTCCGTCAGCACCTCCATAACCTCGGGCGGTATAACTGGAGAAAAGTCCCCGGCAGAGGAAAAGGCCCCCAGATTATCACGAGAATACTCGCTTTGTGGTTGTAACAAAACCCCATCAGCATCGTGCTCAAGAGCGCGGAAAGGCTGTTTCTTAACAAAGTCATCATCGGTAAGTAAATCATAAAATTCAGAGGAGGCACATCAAAACCTTAAAAGAGATTTGGCAGGAAGCCAAGATAACATTTCACGAGTTATATCCTCCATAATCAACTCTCAAGGTACTACTTAGAGAATGAAAGGGACAGGGAATACCCAAAGGATGAGAGTATGAAGGGGTATTTATACACTTTGAAGTCAAAGAAACTTTGACCTCAAAGTGGGGGGCTAACAGATGCATACAAAAGTGACCACCAGGCGGTACAGGGCCCAGGAGCCACTACTGCCTCCCAACATAACCGCCACCAAGCCGTACAAGGCCTAGGAGCCACTACCGCCTCCCAACATAACCACCACCAGGCGGTACAGGGCCCAGGAGCCACTACCGCCTCCCCGCATAACCGCCACCAGGCAACACGGGGCCTAGGGGCCATTGCCCCCTCCTTAAACACCCCACCTAGATCACCCCACCTCTAGAAATCACCAATGCCCCCATTGGCTGAAGGGGCCAGGCAGTACCCAACCACCATTACTTGCTACCTAAGCATACATTCCCCTATAAATAAGGAAAGGGACCTCACAAGATAGACAAGGAACTTGAGCCTCGTTCCACCCTCAAGAACCCAACCAAAAAATCCCGAAACAGTTCCCAACAGAAAATACCACTGCCATGCCAAAAAATAGCTCAGCTGCAAACGATGCCTCAAACCAGAGCTCAGTTAAACATGACATACAACGCCGTGTGCTGTTATGATTAATTTGTTTAGGACTCTAATCCTTCAAAAGTTCAGTACAAATGCTCCAAATTGAGCTTGGGACAATTAAATTCAAACTATACACAAACTAAATTCCCAAAAATTAGAGTCCATAAGTTAAATTCATTAATTAACTTTAAAATTCAATTTGGGGAATTTAGCTAGTTTTTAGTGTGAACTTAACCATTCCAAGCTCAATTTGGAGGGTTTAACTTGAATTTTTGAATAATTAGAGTCTTAACACATTAATCCCACCATTAAACTAGGTGGCTTTGGAGGAAGGTAAAGTCTTCCCAAGTTGATTATTCATTACTTAGATTCATGCACTTCACTAATACTTGGGTCACTTGTCTGTTATGCCTCTTGACAAGCCTTCTGTGTAGGATTGCTTCAAGCTCTATTTATAACTCCTCATTCTTGTCCGTTACTGGTGGATCTGATGAAGTTTTAATTTCAGCCCCAATTCTCTTTTTAAGATGTGATACATGGAACATAGTTTGGATGGAGCAAGTAGGGGGCAATCTTAATTGATATGCAACCAATCCTATGCTTGCAAGAACTCTATAAGAGCCATAATAGCATATCGCCAACTTCACAATATATCTTATAGCTGCAATAGATTTTCTATAGGCCTCAAGTTTTAGATAAACTTGATCTTCCACTTGAAATTCTAGTTTTGTACGCTTCTTATCCACCTTCTGCTTCATCCTTGCTTGGGCTCGCTCTAAATGGCTTTTGGGCTTAGCTAAAAATATGGACCTTTCCTTGCAAAATTCAGATACATCTGCATTAAAAGACTCAACTGAATCTGATAAATCTAATGTAGGAGCTTCATAGCCATACATCACATTAAAGGGAGTACACTTGAGTGAGCAATAGTAGGAAATGTAACCACCCATGCCACTTGTTTGGCATAGACGATGTCATACACTTTAAGTATTACACAAGGAATTTCTTCAACCCTTTAGATTTACCACTGGTTTGGGGATGATAGCTTAAACTCACATACGAGCTTGTACAAGATAAGCGAAATAATTCCCTTTAAAAATTGCTTGTGAAGAGTTTCTCCCTATCTGATAGTATGCTCTTTAGCATCGCATGATGTTTAAAAACTTGATCCATATAGCAATCATGGGTGAACTAAGCTAAGAAAATGGGCAGACTTCGAGAATCTATCAATGATTACCCAAATCACATCCATATCATTCGATTTAGGCAGACCTTCTATAAAATCATACAAATGTGTGTCCATGACTTTGTAAGTACTGGAAGTGGCTGTACCAGCCTTGGGTTTGGAACATTTTGAAATTTATTATGTTGACAAATATTACATACTAACACAAAGTTTTGCACAAACCTTTTCAAGCTCTTACGATAAAATGATTGTTTACCTCTCTTATGTGTGGCTGAGGGGTACCTGAATAACCACCGAAAGCCCGTGTATGAACATTCTCTAGCAATTTCTTGCGCAATTCACCATTATTCCCAACGACTAACTTCATCTTATACGCAAAACACCATTTTCTAGAGATTAATTAGGATAAGATGATGCATTAATCAAGAATTTCCTAATTAAATCTTGCACCTCCTCATCCCTAAGATAGCTATCAAGAACCTCTTGCACCCATGTAGGTACCACAATAAAAACTGCAAAGCACTCTACGGAACACTGCCTTTAGAGGGCATCTGCGACTCTATTTTCAGCCCCCTTTCTATACAACAGGCCATAATGTAATCCCATAAGCTTATTTAGACATTTCTTTTGGAGTGGTGTTATGATTCTTTGATCTTGCAAGTGTTTAAGGACCTCATGGTCAATCTTAATAAGGAAATAATGGTCCTCTAAGTAATGCTTCCACTAAGAAACAACAATTGAAATTGTTAGATACTTTTGGTCATCTATGGATAGGCCTTGTTGTCTGGGTTTAAAGGGCATACTAAGGAAACCTATTGGTTTTCCTTCTTGCTAACTATACGCCTAAATGACTAGCATCAGTTTCCAAAACAAATTGTTGTTAAATTTTGGTAAACGCAACCATAGGAGCATTAGTCATTGCATTTTTCAAAGCATTAAAGACTCGTGGCCTCATCAACCAAGTGAAATAACCTTTTTTCAAAAGATTACTTAAGGGCTTTGCAATTTCACCATAAAATAGGGACGAATCTCCGATAATGTGCTGCCAAACCCAAGAATTCCCTTAAAGCTTTGAGGTTTTTATCTATGGGCCACTTAGTTGTCACTACAATCTTAGTTAGGTTAGTGAAAACACCATCCCTAGTGATTGTGTGGCCTAAATGCTCAATGTTTTTAAGTCCCAAATAAGCACTTAGACAATTTAGCAAACAATTTGCGCCTTCTCATAATTCCAGAACTGGACGCAAGTGATGAAGATTTGAGGACCATGTAGGACTATGGATAAGGACACAAGAACCTCAACACCAACTTTCTCAAATAAGGATTAAATACATCATTCATCAAAGCTTGGAAAGTGCGGGTGCATTAGTAAGGCCAAAGGGCATTTCTCTAAATTCAAAATGCCCATGACGAGTTCTAAAGTTATTTTATGTATATCATCCTCTTTCATCCTCACTTGATGATACCCTTACCACAAATCTATCTATTAAAAGAACACAGAACCATGAAGTTCATCAAGCAAATCATTTATCAAGGGAATAGGAATCGTGCTCTTTATAGTTAAGTCATTAAGTTTCCTATAGTCTGCATACATTCATGTGGTCCCATCTTCATGCATGACTAATAGGATAGATGATGCATGAGAGCTCTGGCTAGATTGAATGAATGTGTTCCTGACGAGGTCATCCACATGCCTCTTCATTTTAGATTTATGCACGTAAGTGTGTCTATATGGATGCAAATTAACTAGTGTATAACTAGTATTGGGGAAATAGCGTGATATTGGATCCTTTTTGGGGAAAATCATTAGATTCTTCAAAAACATCCATAAATGCAAATAAAAATATTTTTCAATTCAATCGGGTATGAAGCAAGAGAAGAAGATTGAAAACCTAGGTGTTGAGGGTGATCTTCAACACATGTGATCTGTCCAAACAAGTTGTGCGCTCCTCTGGACAATGTTCTTTTTTTTTTTTTTTTTTACTTCAACTCCTCTGATCAATCTTCAAGGTCCATCTTCAATTATTCCCTACAAAATAAAAAACATTTCTTCCTTCCTTTCGAATAGTCAATTTAAGATTCGTAAAGTTTGTTTGGATTGAATTTTAGGCTTTCATCCAATCCCCTTCTAGTAAAATGTCACAACCACCTATCTAAGGACTCTAAGGTTGAATTTGAAAGATTGCTTTTGCATCATTCATGAGAAATCACGACAACAATTGCGTGTAGCCATATTATCACCATTTGCAATAGTAAAAGTCAGAAAACAGTAAAATTTAAGCTTTAAACCTCTAGCCTCAGCCAATCTTTGATCAACAAAACTATGTTTTGATCCACTATCAACTAATACTATTTTGCTTCTTAACCATACATTTAATTCTAATAGTTCTAGGGTCACTAGCTCCCTTATCAATGGTTGTAGATTTAGACATAACAATAGGTTCTTCTGATACAAGTTCATCAACAATGGGTTCTAGGTCCTCCTCAACAATTTCAATAGCAGTGATTTGGTCCTTAATATTTTTCCTCTGTCGTAATTGCATTAAGTTGCTTGTATTAACAAACATGCTCAGAGAAATAATGATCTCCACATTTATAACAAAAGGGTGGTGACTTCTTGGTATCCAAGATCTTAGAACTAGCAAAATTAGTAATTGTAGGATGATTTGATGACATACCAAACTTCTAAATTGCAACATAAACTAACTTAGGTACTATTACAGAAGCATTTTTGGTGTTTACAAAATTTATTAGCATTGTATCTAGTGTTTTTGGTGTTTGCACTATCATTATAAGTTGTTTTCTTCAAGTTAGAGGTGGAATTTTGGTTTTTTATGCTATTAGGGTGTGTTAACTCATAGTGGTGCGCTAGCTCAAAAGCATTCAACAAAGTAATGGGTTTAAACATCACAATTAATTTCAAATTTTAAGGTACTCAAGTAACAGCCCTTGTATGTGTGGGTCAACCACAATCATATAGGCTTTAAGTTCCTCGAATTTGGTCTGAAATTCAAGAATCAAGCCATTTTGCTGCAATTTGTCAAATTCTTGGATCACATCATCAAATTTCTTATCTCCAAAATGTTCGCAAAGATCTGCAACAAATTGATCTCAAGTTGGATGTTCCATGCCAAGCATATAACTCTCAAACCAGGTACAAAGGTCACCATCTAGTAAGATACCATGTGTTTCCCATCTCTCCTCATATGACATGACAAAGTATCTAAAGTACCTATCACACCTACTTGCCCACCCTCATGGGTTTGAGTGGTCAAATGAGAGAAATTTTAATTTGCGAGTATGTTTCTTCGAACTCCTATGGTTAGGATGATCAAATTCAAGAATCCTATGGTTAGCATCATGATTCCTTCTGCGAGAGATGGGGGACTTTTGATCCATAAGAGCAAGATTCATGCCTCTGGGAGGAGTCACATTAAAAGATGCTTGTGTAAGGTTCATAGGGCTCTTCCCATTGTTAGAACCATGATTGTTAGAATGTTGTAAAGTGGAGGTCGTTAATTGGCATATTAAGACTCAATACCTCACTTTTCTCTTAATTGGCAAGGATCTTTCCATTAGAACTGTCTGTTTTGCTTCAAATTTAGCCCATTTCTTCTCAAAGATTTGCAACTTATGCTATTGTGGTTTGGAGAGGGCTTTCAAAAAGCGTCATCAAATTTGGCATTCAATTCTAGTCAATTGAAATCCTTTTTCTTACCTAGCTTCGGACTCCTGCATTTTCTTTCCGATTGACAATATTCTTTGGAACAAAAAGTCAATTTGACCTTCAACGTTCTCATGCAATTGGGGACTAGAACCCCATCAATAGTGGCTACAATGGAGGCTTTGCATGGCGCTATTGCACTACCCTTTTGGGTTGAATTGCAAGCTCTTTAACCACAGATGTCGTGACCCAATCAATTGCCAGGCACAATGCACAACATAACAATGGAAAATAAGGAAACTAAGGGAGAGAAAGAAGGGAGAATGGGGAGATCAAGACCTAGGAGAAGAGGGAAAATGGAGAAAAGAAGTTAAGAAGGCGAGAAACAGAGAGAGAGAGAGGTAAGGGAGTATGAGAAAAACATTGTATGCAATTTTACTCATTAAGCAAAAAGTATATATCAGAGCTCTTACTCTTCCCTTTATATAGGCTAAGATGCGAAGAAGAAGGAAAAAAAAGTTCGAACAAATAAAGCAAAAATAGTAAAAAATAGATAAAATCCAAAAATTGGCGCCACACCCACAGTGTTCAAAACCACTGTTCCCGCGAAAATTGAATTTCAAATTTGGTTAACCAATTTAACTTTCAAATTCAGATTTTTGGGAATTTAGCTAGTTTTCAATGTGAATTTAGCTAGTTTCCAATGTGAATTTAACTACTCCAAGCTTAATTTAGAGGGTGTGAACTGAATTTTTGAAGAATTAGAGTCCTAAACACATTAATCACAACAGGTGCCACCATCACTGATCGTTGATTCTTTCGTGGCACCTAGGCGAACCAACGCTACTCAGTCCACTACTCCACACACTGAGAAGTTTTGCCGTAGCCCACTTGTTCAATAACGGCAAATTCCTTGAACCGGTGGCTTTGGAGGTGACAGTTGGGGTTTTTTTGTCATTTTTTAAGTACACATTAAGGCCTCATGAAAATTGTACCACAAGCCTCAAGTAACACAATAATTTAATATTTTTTTTGAATTTTTTTTTCCATATTATTGAAAATCCTTCTCAAAGTGTGGAAAAATAATATTGCTAAAAAATAAATAGTTCAAGAAAATTTGAATAAAACTTAAAACGAAATGAGAGAAAAAAAAAATGAAGATGAATGGAAAATTGGATACTTGATATTATTCACATCTCATCTATTTATAATATAAAATAGAATGCTAAAGGTCTATCTAATATTTAACTATCCTAAAAAAAAGAGCAATGGAGAATAAAGCTAAAATTTTGGTCATGAATGGGGGTTTGTCCAGTTAAAACTCAAGATGAAAAGGAAAAGTGGCAAGCCTTTACTCCAGACTAATTACAAGCAATTACTTCTAAGTACAAAATACACAAATTCATGAAAAAATACAAAAAAATATATAAGATATTTCAACATACTCCCTCAGGTTGGAGAATATAAATTAACAATACCGAACTTGCTAAGGAGTAAAGAAAATGATGGAAAACCGAGAGCCTTCATGAAGAGGTCAACTGACTGATTCAAAAAACTGAACAAAAGATGTAGAGAATTCTTTGGCCATCAAATGTTCACAAACAAAATGACAATCAATTTCAATATGCTTTGCCATTCATGAAACACTCTGAAGCAATATGAGGAGCTGCTTAATCGATGGGAACTGCAAGATCAAAAAGTTTAAGTTGCAACCAAACAAATTCAATTGTAATAGTAACCATAGCACAATACTTGGCCTCAACAGAAGATTGTGACACTACAGATTGCTTCTTAGAATGCCATGAAATAGGATACCCACCCAACAACACAAGGAAACATACAGTGGAGTGACGTTTAGTGGGACAATAGACCCAATCAGAATCACAATAAGCACATAATCACATGTCACACTCTCGAAGAAGAAAAATTCCTTGCCCGAGAGTCCCCTTCAAATACTGAAACACACAGAAGCGCAGCCTCAAGATAAGGCACTCAAGGAGCATGCATAAATGGACTTAAAATATAAACTGTATAACTAATGTCAGGTTGAGTTATGGTTAAGTACAATAATCTTCCCACCCTTCACTTATATTGTCCTGAATCACTAACGCATTCACCATCTTTATTAGCTATATGATGGTTTTGAACAATTGAAGTTGAAGGCTGCCATGATTGGGACCTTAACCAGATCTGTTTTGGCTGATGCAGGGCTGTTCTACAGGCTTCATCTTCTGTTTTGAATGCTAGTAGTTGTTTAGAATTGAATTGATTTAAATAAGTGTTTGGCGGGAAAGTC
Organism: Simmondsia chinensis; assembly: GCA_018398585.1. Lineage (NCBI taxonomy): Eukaryota > Viridiplantae > Streptophyta > Magnoliopsida > Caryophyllales > Simmondsiaceae > Simmondsia > Simmondsia chinensis. Next base: position 14,421,399 of record JAGTTD010000018.1, on the reverse strand, counting down.
TGTTCTGGCGGTTGATAGTTTAAGTTCATTAGTTAGTTGCTTTGGTCCATTTTGGCGGCTGCTCTGATTTGAGCTGGTTAGCAAGGTAGTCTAAGTGCATTCTATTGTTTGTATTCTAGAAGTAGTATAAATAGTTGAATTCTTTTGTAAGCAAGATTCATTGAATGATAAAATCCAATTCTTCTCTCTCAACCCTAACTCCCTCTACTTCTTCTCTCTTTTCTTCAATTCCTCATCTCAATTCTTCACTCTATCCTAGGTTATGATTCAAGATTGATCTTGAATCATAAAAATTGGTATCGGACCCTGTGTAATTGCTTCTAAACAAGTGAATTGCTTTCAACTTTATTGATTTCGAATCTTAACAAGCCTCATTCGTTACTAATTCATCTGATTTATGACTTGATTAGGAAGTGTGATCTTGTGATTCGTTGAGTACAATCTGGCCAGACATAAGAAGGTAGTTCAAATGGCTGGAGGAGTAACTATGTTATGATTCTTTAGATTCTAGTTGTAATTTTGGTTGTATTTCGGGTTTTGGCTTCATTGTTGTGCTTGCTTGTATTCAAATGTTAGTTGGTATGGTTTGGCGCCTAGGGGGGTCGGTAGTTGGTCTTGGTGAGTTAAATCTGGTGGCTAGCTGGTTTTGGCGCCAATGTCGGTTAAGAGGTGGTTAGAGTTAGTTGTCTTGATTCAATGTTTCCGATCATGTATAAATAAGCGCCAAACATGTAATTTCAGCATTCAATCAATAACAATCATATTTTCCTTTGGAATTTCTCTCTCTACTTCTCATCTCCTTCTCTATTTCTCATCCCCTTTCACTTCTCTTCTCACCTTAACTCTTTCTTCTACAAGGTTAACTTCAATCTTTGAATTGGAAGCTAACAATTGGTATCAGAGCTGGTTCAAACAATCAATTACTTGTTTGAAGCTGGCAAAACAAAAGAAAAACAATTAGACTATGGCTGAGGGTGTGAGGACACGATCGGGAGCTGGTGGAGCCAATGCAGCTGCGGTTGTGACTCCAGATCGCTCTTACGCTGCTGTTGCTGGTGAGGCTACAATCGGTCCTCAGTACATCACTAATGCTAATCTTCGAGACATCAATGATCGCCTTAGCAATGTAGAAAAGCTTGATCAAAAGATTGATCAGAAGTTTGAACAGATGCTTTTAAGCATGAGACAGATGTTGTTAGAAAATGACTCCAAAAAAGAGGAACGTCGGCAGCAAATTGAGGCTAAGCTGGTGCATTTGCAGGATCAAGTTAATAAGCAAGGAGAATCCTCAGTTAACGCGATCCTTAAGCCAGCCAGTCAGATTCTTCCACCTGTTGAAGTGGTTCAGCAGCAAGTAAACATTGACAGAACTGAAAGCATGGTTAGGAACCGAGGTAAATCTCCGATGATGCAACCTCAGGCAAGTCCTTCAGTACAGGTTAGATCAGTTGAGGATCGACTTCCACAGGCTGAAATTGCTACAGAAAATCAGGATCGACCCATAGAACAAGCTCATTCCAGATTGAATGGCTTGAATTCAGATCAGAATTCAAGGCTGCCAAATTCCGTTTTGCATCACAGGATTGTAGATGATGATTTCAAACATCAAGACAGACCTCCTGATTAGCAATTTCAGCGAAGATCAGTGAGCAATGACATGTCTTCTGGAGGCAGGAGTAGTTCTCACAGGCAGCCAAGAGTGGAAATTGAACCCTTTTGATGGTAAACAATCGGAGTCTTGGTTGAGCAGGTGTAACATAAATGAAGCTGAAAAGGTCAAGCAAGCTGCAGTACATTTACATGGCGATCATGAGGTATGGTATTATAGTTTGTTGAAGAGCAAACCTAACCTTTCTTGGGGCCAATTCGTAGAAGAATTGTGTGAACGATATGGAGAGGAAGAGATAAGTAATGTAGTGGACAGTTTTAATAAGGTGTGCCAAACCTCTACCGTGAGGGAGTATATGATCAGATTTGAGAATCTACGAGCTAACTTGTTGTCAATAATATCCATTGCTCTGGAGGATACAGAGGCCTATTATGTCTCTTGTTTTGTTAGTGGATTGAAGCCTAGGATTAAGAAATGGTGAAAGCCATTGGTCCTAAAACATTGTCTAATGCTTACAACAAGGCTAAGTTGATTGAAGCTACTTTAGCCCATTCAAGTGACAAAAACAAGTTCAAAGGCAGTAATTACAGATCGCAACCGAAGGAGAATTCTGGTTCCAGATTTAAGCGCGCTGTTGATAAAAGCTCAGTCAGGCTATGCTTTCGTTGTAACCAGCTTTATCAGCCTAGTCAAAGGTGCAAATCTCAGGCATTAATGTCTGCAAGAGGGTCCCGTGCTGGTGTGGGTTTTGACAGTGAAGATTCAGACGCTGAGGAAGACAATTATGATCCTTCTTCACAAGATGAAATGTTGGATGATGAAGTTGAGATATCCATGAAGGCATTGACCGGGAGTGGAGCTCATAATACCATTCGTATCAAAGGCAAGGCTGGTAAAACCTCTATCATTATTCTTATTGATAGTGGGAGCATGCATAGTTTTGTTGATCCCAAATTGATTAAGAAGGTGAGGCATGAAGTGACAAAAACTCATCCATTGGCGGTTATGTTGGCTGATGGCAACTCTATAACTACTCAAAATAAGTGCTTAGCATTTCCTTGGTCTATGCAAGATCATCAATTCACCTTTGATTTCAGAGTTCTTCCCTTGGGAGGTTGTGATATGGTGCTAGGTGTGGATTGGATGAGAACTTTCAATCTGTTGGTGTTTGATTTTGATAAAATGACGGTAGCATTTGAGGTCCATGGCACTAAAGTCTCATTGCAAGGCATTTCTGAGGAGGCACAGCTTCGGTTGATTGATGGCAAACGATTACAAGGAGGAATCAAGAAGAAAGCAATTCAATGGCTCGGGCACATGTTTGTTATTTCTTCTGTTGAGCTGCAGCAGGACATTAAGCCAGAGGTTCATGCCTTGGTTGAAGAGTTTGAGGATATTTTTGAGCAACCAAAGAGCCTTCCTCCTCAAAGGAGTGTGGACCATGCCATTCCACTTCGTGCAAATGTTGATCCGGTTAAGATCAAGCCATACCGGTATGCTCATGGCCAAAAATCAGAAATTGAGAGACCAGTTGAGGAGTTGCTTCACATGAACTTCGTTAGACCAAGCCATAGTCCTTTTGCTTCACCTGTAATCCTTGTGAAGAAGAAGGATGGATCGGCTAGAGTGTGCATTGATTATCGATAATTGAATTCCTTGACAGTGAAAGATAAGTTTCCCATTCCCGTCATAGATGATTTGCTTGATGAGTTATATGGAGCATGTTTCTTCTCTAAGCTTGATTTGAGACAGGGGTATCATCAGATCAGAGCTCTTGAGCCGGATATATACAAGATTGCTTTTCAGACTCATCATGGGCATTTCGAGTTTGTTGTTATGCCTTTTGGCCTAACAAATGCTCCGGCCACTTTTTAAGCGGCAATGAATGATGTTTTCAAGCCTTTCTTGAGGAGATCTGTGCTAGTTTTCTTCGATGACATATTGATTTATAGCTCCTCTTATGAAGATCACCTCATTCACCCTAGACAAGTCTTTGTGGTGATGCGGCAGAACAAGTTCTTTGCCAAGCTGTCCAAATGCTAGTTTGCTCAGTCAAAGCTTGAATATTTGGGCCATGTCATCTCTCAATAAGGATTTTCCACTGATCGTACTAAGTTCCAAACAATGCAAGATTGGCCAATTCCAATAACCTTGAAGCAATTGAGAGGTTTTTTGGGTTTGACCGTGGTTTGACCGGGTATTATAGGAAGTTCATTAAAGGATATGGTTCCATTGCAAAACCTTTAACTCAACTCCTAAAGAAAGATGCGTACTTATGGTCAGAAAAGGCTCAGGCTGCTTTTGAGGCCCTGAAGTCAGCTATGTGTGCAGCACCCATGTTGGCAATGCCAATTTTGCTGAAAACTTTGTGCTGGAGACAAATGCAAGTGGATCGGGTATAGGGGCTGTTCTTTCGCAACAAGGAAGGCCAATTGCTTATTTGAGTCAAGCTCTTAGTCCCAAGCATCAAGCTATGTCGACATATGAAAAGGAATATTTAGCAATTCTTCTAGCCGTTGAGAAATGGAGGCATTACTTGGATGGTCACAAGTTCATTATTCGAACGGATCACCAAAACCTCAAGCACCTTCTTGAGCAAAAGATTGTAACGAGGATTCAAAATAAGGGTTTAATGAAGATGCTTGGCCTTGATTATATCATTGAGTACAGAAAAGGCAAGGAAAATGCTGCAGCCGATGCATTATCCAGAAAATTTGAGGATGTTGAACAAGGCTTCTGTAGTGCAACAACCGTGGTGATTCCTTCATGGATCGAAGAAGTTTATAAGTCATATGAAGGTGATTCTTTTTCCCAAGAGTGTGTGGATGCTAATCTTGTGAAAGAGGCAGGAAAGATCGACAGTGAAGCTGGTATTTCAGTGCAGAGGGGTCTAATCAGAATTCATGGTAGATTGTATATTGGCTCTGCAACTGAATTGAGGAATCAGATTATTCAAGCCTCTCATGATGCAGCTTGGGGAGGTAATGCCGGTGTAGAAGGTACTTATCAAAGGATTAAAGCTTACTTTAGTTGGCCAAGTTTGAAGAAGGTCGTGAGTGAGTATGTTAAGGCTTGTGAGGTATGTCGGCAAACCAAGCTTGGAGATCATCATTACAAGGGTCTTCTTCAGCCCCTTCCCATTCCGGATGGAGCATGGATCAACATTAGCATGAATTTCATTGAGGGATTGCCAAGGTCTGAAGGCAAGGAAGTCATATGGATGGTAGTGGATTGTTTCACCAAATATAGCCACTTCATTGCACTTACCCAACCTGTTACAGCTGACAGATTAGCAAGGACCTTCCTTGACAACGTATACAAGTTACATGGGTAGCCTCAATCCATTGTTTTAGATCGGGAAAAGATCTTCACAAGCAATTTTTGGAGGGAGTTGTTCAAGTTATTGGGCACTACATTGGTCTTAGCTCATCTTATCATCCACAAACGGATGGGAAAACTGAACGTGTTAACCAATGTGTTGAGCAATATCTTCGACGTATGGTTTTCACTCAGCCCAGAGAATGGCACCAATGGTTCTCTCTAGTTGAATTTTAGTTCAACACACATGTACATGCATCTATCGGCATCAGTCCTTTCCAAGCATTGTATGGTTATCGCCCTCCTACTCCATTCATGATGCAACAACCCATGCCAACCACTTCTGTAGTAGCTGATTACTTGCAACAGAGGAAGCAAATGTCACAGCTACTTAAAGACAATCTCGTACAAGCTCAAGCAAGAATGAAGTTTTATGCCGATAAAAGAGGGTAGACAAAGGGGGGTCTTGGTGAGTCAAATCTGGCGGCTAGCTGGTTTTGGCGTCAATGTCGGTTAAGAGGTGGTTAGAGTTAGTTGTCTTGATTCAATGTTTCCGATCATGTATAAATAAGCTCTAAACATGTAATTTCAGCATTCAATCAATAACAATCAGATTTTCCTTTGGAATTTCTCTCTCTGCTTCTCATCTCCTTCTCTATTTCTCATCGCCTTTCAGTTCTCTTCTCACCTCAACTCTTTCTTCTACAAGGTTAACTTCAATTTTGAATTGGAAGCTAACAAACTACTCGTGCTAATGCTACTGCGAATGCTGCTACTAATGCTACGACGAATGTTGCTATTTATGCTGTTGCTGCTGCTATAGTAGATGCTAGAACTAATGCAGGCACTAAACAAGGCAATCAATTTGATCAAATTTGGATTCAAATGCAGGATATGATGACAATGTTGCAGTGAAGCATGGATAAGAAGTTTGAGATGTAGTCACAGCGGATCATTGGTATACAGGAGTAGATTCATGGACAAAATCTGCTGGCTGGAGCAGGTGTGCTATAAGGAGCTAGTCAACAAGCTAGACTACCTGACCCTTTGCCTTCACCAGCTTCTGGTGATAGTTGAGATGGTGTACCAGTGACAAAAAGCATTGGATTTAGACAACCTCATGTGGAATTAGAACCATTTGATGGAGTGCAGCCACAGTCTTGGATCCGAAAATATGAGAGATACTTTCGGTTCTATCAAATAGTTGAGGTAGAAAAAGTTGAGTTGGCTGCTGTCTACTTTTGTGGTGACTAGGAGGCGTGGTTTTTTAGTTTGATTCACAACAATCCATCAATATCTTAGCCTGGATTTGTAGACAAACTGTGTGAGAGGTATGAAGATGAAGATATTAGTGATGTGGTGGTTAATTTCAATACGGTGGCACATGTATCATCTGTCAAGGAATATATGACAAGCGTTTGAAAATCTAAAAGCAAGGATGATGGCCGTGAATCCAAGTGCTATTGACGCCTACTAAGTTTCAAGCTTTATCAGTGGACTTAACCTAAAATCAAGAAACTTATTAAGGCATAGGATCTTCCAACACTGTCTCAATCCTATTCCAAGGCTAGGAGATTTGAGAACACAATCTTAGCTACACCTGAGGGCTGGTGTCTAAGAAGTGCTCAAGTGGTTGGTCCCTTGCAAACAGCATCTCCGGCAAGAGACGGACTTTTGAGTTTGGAAGAGAAGAAAGCCCAAAAGTTGTGTTTCAAGTGTAACCAGCGATATTTCTTGAGCCACAAGTGTAATCCAAAGTTTCTTATGTCAGCCTTCGGGGTTGATATTGATGAAACTGATGGAGAGGTGAAGGATGGACCAGATTTAGGTGAACAAGAAGTTGAGAAATAGAGTGAGTCAGATGAAGATGAAATTGAGATTTCAATTAAGGAGGAAATGGTTCATACAACACAATAAGAATTAGGGGTGAAGCTGGACATAAGCCTCTATTGATTCTAATAGACTGCGAGAGTACACATAGCTTTTTGGATCCAAAGATTATAAGAACATTGGCGCATGAGATGATCAATACAAGTCCTTTGGCAGTAACGGTGGCAGATGGCAATTCTAGTCTGACACGGACCAAGTGTAAGAACTTCAATTGGCAGATGCAAGGTCACAGCTTTGAGTATGACTTTAGCGTGCTGAGATTGGGAGGTTGTGATATAATTTTTGGAGTTTATTGGATGAAGACCATCAGTCCCTTAGTCTTTTAATTTCGCCTAGTAATCTATATCATTCGAAAAAAGTGGCCAAAAGGTCAAGTTGTAAGGAATCATGGAGCAAGGTCGGTTACAAATGATGTTGGGCAAACAATTGCAAGAAGTGCTTACGAAAAGTATCTTATCAATGGATTGGACAACTTTACTCGATTAGTGCTGCTCCAATGAAAGCCCAGGTGAACTCTAACCCTACTATTGAATTGTTATTGTAGAAATATAAGGATTTATTTGAGCAAATGACATCACTTCCACCTAACAAGGCATTAGATCATGCCATACCATTGAAAGTAGATTCGAATCCTATGAATCCCTGGCCATACAAATATCCTCATTCACAGAAGAGTGAAATTGAACGGCAAGTTGAAGAGCTATTGAAGACCAAATTCATCAGACACAGTCACATTCCCTTCGCTTCTTCAGTGATATTGGTTAAGAAGAAGGATAGAACCTCATGCATGTGTATGGACTACAGGCAATTAAATTCTCTTACAATCAAAGACAAATTCCCAATTCCCATCATTAACGATCTCTTGGATGAGCTGTATGGGTCCAAGTATTTCTCTAAGTTGGATTTAAGGCGAGGATATTATCAAATTCGAGTACAGGATCACGATATTCGCAAGGCTACTTTCAGAACACACCATGGACATTATGCATTTGTGGTGATGCCATTTGGGCTATCCAATGCTCCTGCCACATTTCAGGCTTTGATGAATTCTATGCACAAGCCCTTCCTGAGGAAGTTTGTTCTTGTACTCTTTGATGGCATTTTGGTCTACGGTCCTTCCATGGAGGCTCATGTTGCACATCTTAGTTAGGTGTTCAATACTATGAGGCAGTACAAATTATATGCTAAACTTTCAAAATGCTCTTTTGCCAGAACACAAGTGGAGTATCTGGGCCATCTGATATAAGAAAAAGGAGTGGCCACTAATCCAAATAAGATTCAAGCAATGAAAGATTAGCCTGTACCCAAGACTCTTAAGCAGCTAAGGGGATTTCTTGGTTTGACAGGTTATTATCGCAAATTTATAGCTGGATATGGTGTGATTGCAAAACCTTTGATTGATTTGCTCAAGAAGGAAGCTTTTCGTTGGAGTGACTTGGCAGAGGAGGCATTTGAGCACTTGCAGGCAGCTATGACTTCCTCTCTAGTACTTGTTATGCGTGATTTCAATGTTCCATTTGTTTTGGAGACTGATGCTTACAGTAAGGGAATTGGGGCAATCTTGTCTCGGAACGGGAGGCCATTGGCTTATCTCATCCAAGCCTTGAGCCCAAGAAATCTGGAATTGTCGATATATGAGAAAGAGTACCTAGCAATTTTGATGGCTGTGCAAAAATGGAGGCATTATTTAGAAGGCCATCATTTCATAATCAAAACTGATCACCAAAGCCTCAAACAATTGCTTAAACAAAAGATTATAGCAAGAGTTCAATGAAAAGGCCTCATTAAGTTGTTGGGATTGAACTATGCAATTGAATACCAAAGAGGGAAGGACAATTCCATAGCTAATTGCCTTTTCAAGGAGGCAAGAGGATCGGAAAGGTGCTTCTTGTGCTGCTATTTCATATGTTGTTCCTTCTTGTATCGAAGAAGTGACCAAGACCTATGAAAAGGATGCATTTGCTCAGGATGACATCACTTCTTACAGCATTAAAGCGCCTTTAACTGATGAATCTGGAATCAATATTAGCAGTGGAATTGTTCGAATTAAGGGAAAGATTTACATTGGGGCAAGGACTGATTTAAGGTAGCCAGTTATTTTGGCTTCCCATGAGTCAGCTTGGGGAGGTCATTCAAGCATTGAGGGCACATATCAGAGATTAAGATAGTATTTCCATTGGCCGAGAATGAAGAAAGATGTGCAAGAGTTGGTTCAAGAATGTGAAGTATTTCAGCGAACAAAAAGTGAACATGTGCACTATCAAGGTTACTTCAACCCTTGCCTATCCCAGACAGAGCTTGGCAGCACATTGTCATGGACTTTATTAAAGGCTTACCTAAATCTGAGGGAAAGGAAGTCATATGGGTGGTGGTGGATCGTTTGACAAAATTTAGTCACTTTATAGCACTCCATCATCCTATTACAGCTGAAAGGCTTGCAAAGCACTTCTTGGATCAAGTCTATAAGCTTCATGGGCTACCTCAATCGATCATATATGATAGGGACATGCTATTCACCAGCAATTTCTAGCGTGAATTATTTTTGTTGCTTGGTTCTACTTTAGCATTAAGTTCTTCATAAACGGATGGCCAAATAGAGAGGGTGAATCAATGTGTTGAACAATAGTTAAGGAGCATGACATTTACTCATCCCAAGAACTAGCACAGATGGATGTCACTTACGGAATTCTGGTATAATACTCATTCACATTCAGCCTTAAGAACAACACCATTCAAGGCTTTGTACGGTTATGATCCACCCTCTCCTTTTGTGCTACAAGGGGCAACTTCAAATGTGGCTGAAGTCGATGATTTATTAGCTCAAAGGAGGCTGTTGCTGCAACAACTCAAAGACAACTTACAAGTGGCTCAATCTTGGATGAAATATTTTGCGGATAGAAAAAGAACTGACAAATCTTTTGCAGTTGGTTATTTTGGTTTCTTAAAGTTGCAGTCTTACAAAAAATATTTAGTGGCAGTGCACAGGAGTATGTGCTCGTTACTTTGGACCATACAAGGTGTTAGATAAAATTGGAAGAGTTCCTTACAAGCTGGAATTACCTCCAGACTCATTTGTACACCCGGTGTTCCATGTTTCCTTGTTGAAAAAGCATGTAGCTATTGATGCAAGCAGTTCCGCAACTCTCCCACAAGCGTCTGTGTAGGGTCTCATTATGTAGATACCTGAAGTAATTCTAGACTCTCACATGGTGCAGCAGTAGGGAGTGCAGACCAAAGAATTTCTAATACAATGGGCCAACCTGGGAAGAGAGAATGCTTCTTTGCAAGATTGAAAATTTCTTAAATCCCAATTTTCTTCTCTTCATTCTTGAGGCAAGAATGCTCTTAAGGAGGGGTATTGTCATGATTGGGACCTTAATCAGATCTGTTTTGGCTTATGCAAGGTTGTTCTATTGGTTTCATCTTCTGTTTTGCATGTTAGTAGTTGTTTAGAATTGAGTTGGTTTAAACAGGTGTTTGGCAGGAAAGTCTGTTGTGGCGGTTGATAGTTTAAGTCCATTAGTTAGTTGCTTTAGTCCATTTTGGTGGCTGTTCTTATTTGAGTTGGTTAGCAAGGTAGTCTAAGTGCATTGTATTGTTTGTATTATAGGAGTAGTATAAATAGTTGAATTCTCTTGTAAGCAAGATTCATTGAATGACAAAATCCCAATTCTTCTCCCTCTACCCTAATTCCCTCTACTTCTCTCTTTTCTTCAATTCCTCATCTCAATTCTTCACTCTATCCTAGGTTATGATTCAAGATTGATCTTGAATCATAACAAAGACAGTTTAGCTCCTAATAACCCAGCTTCGCTTAAAATATCCAACACGTATTTTTGTTAACTTAAAACTGTACCAGTTTGTGACTAATTAACCTCAATACCAAGAAAATGTTTAATAGAAACAAGGTACTTTATGTCAAATTTCTGATTTAGTACGGTTATAATTTTAATTATGCTCTCCAAATCAGTTCATGTTATTAACATGCCGCCAACATAAACTAGGACCACCAAATAAATTGAATCTTGGGATAAGGTAAAGAATGAATGCCTAGATTTTGATTGTTAGAAACCGACTTTAATGAAAGTTTCAGTAAACTTCTTATTCCAATTTCGAGAAGCCTATTTAAGTTCGTAAAGAGACTTTCAAAGACGACAAACCCAACCTTGGTGTTGTCGTTCAAAACCAAGAGGTAGTTTCATGTAAACCTCTTCATCCGAATCACCATGTAAAAAGGCATTGTTAACATCTAAATGGTGAACGACATAGTCAAGAGCAATCCCTATTGCTATAGCACATCGGATAGTAACGAGTTTAGCAATCAGGACAAAAGTATCAGGGTAGTCAATACTTTCAACCTAAGTGTACCATTTGAGCCCTGTAGCACTCAATAGTTCCATCTGACTTCTGTTTTTTGTTATGTACCCACTTGGAATGAATGGCTTTCATCCCCTGAGGCAAAACTTCTAACGCCCATGTACGATTTTGTTCAATGGCCTCAATCTCCTTCTCTATTGCTTCTTGCTAATGTTTATACCAAACTGCATGGTTAGAAGTTTTGGGCCGAGCACTAGATGTGATGGCCCCTAAAAAGGTTAAGTGAGTAGAGGAAAAATATGTATTAGATGCAAGAATTTTAAATTGGGTACGGTATACCTGAATTAGCTGACGGAGTGGTAGCATGAGGATGGGCTATAGAAGAAGGCACATCACCCACATAATCATTGTATTTAACTAACATTGACCTTGCACGAACCATTAGACCCACTGTGTCACCACTTGCTGCTAGTGGTTCATCCCCGGTGCGTCACCCTTAGTGGCCAACTCCACTATAGTACCAATGTTGTCATTATTGGCAGTGTCAGTTTCAATTTGGTTCTGGGTAGCTCTACTCGAACCTCTACCGAATACGTCAACTCCCTGATTTCTTGTTTCAGCAACACTTTCCTCAAATAGATCACAACCAACAACATCTTCATGCAACCGAACATCAATTAGTTCCTCTGTTTCGAGATAAGGAAACAAATTCTCATAGAAAAACAAATCATGAGAACAACAATTTTTCTATGATCCATACCATAAAATTTATAACCCTTTTGACCATCACGGTATCCAACAACAATGCCCCTATTAGCATGACTCCAATGTTTCTTTAGACTGATGTTTACTATGGATATAGCAAAGACATCAAAATGCTTGTAATCGATTATGAACTGGTGACCTTCCAAACAAAATTTCGTATGTAGTTTTATTTTCCAATAAAGGTGTGGGAGTTATGTTAATCAAGTAGGCGGCCATAAAGACACGCTTACCCCCAAAATGAACCGGTAATCCTGCCTAAAAGTGACTTCATTCTGTTTGCTATGCGCTTTATGGGTATCCCAGAGATGATGATTAGTTGGGTGTAAGAGTGACTTTGCACAGCCAGATTTTCAGTCGCCGTTAGTGGCGAGCTCTGGGGTTTTTCATCACGAGCCGGGGTATTCGTCAGGTGGATCCTCTTTCCCCTTACTTATTCGTTATCGCCATAGAGGATATGTGAGGTCTGCTTCGCAGCGCCACTGCCGATCCACAGTTCCTTTTCCACCTGCGCTGTGATAGCACTCGGCTCACATATCTTTGCTTTGCTGATGATTTGATGTTCTTGAGTAAGGTAGATGAGAGCAGTGTCTAGGATATTCTTGAGATGCGGGATTGCTTCACTGCACTTTCGAAGCTGTCCTTGAATGCGGCCAAGAGTATTATTTTCGTAGCAGGGTCGACTCTGATACTCGGCAGTCTATTCTGGATATCCTGGGACTCAGATTGGGGCTGTGTCCGGTCAAATATCTAGAAGTGCCTTTCATTTCATCGATGCTTTAGTTCATCCATTGTAAGCCTCTCTTGGATCGCATCCTAGCTCGCATTCAGCTCTGGACCTCACCGGCTTTTTCTTATGCTTGGCATTTATAGCTGATTCGATCCGTACTATTTTCTATCTAGGTCTATTGGTCATCTGTCATCATCATCCCAAAAGCAATGATTAGGAAGATCGAGTCAACACTTGTTGCCCCAGTGGGAGCGAAGGTTGCTTGGAGGCATCTTTTTTACTCTTGTAGAGAGGGTGGTCTGGGGATTCGCCGCTTGATAGTGTGGAACCAAGCTTCTATAGTGAAGCACATATTGGTTCTACTCACCGACTATGATTCCCTCTGGCCTCGATGGATCCATGCCAATTGACTTTAGGGGAAGAGCTTCTGGGAGATCGAGCTGCCAGGGTTAATTCCTTGGTAGTGGAGGAGCATCCTTGGTGTTCGGCACTTGTGTGATAGAGAGCTCCAATGCATCATAGGGAATGGGAGTGACACTGAACTTTGGGCTGACTACTAGCTGCCTTGTGGGCGTTTGCATGGTCGGTTCACAACCCGCTTTCTGACTTCTACGGGTCACCTATGGGGCTCACGTGTTTCAATATGATTGAGGGTGATCAGTGGTGGTTTCCTCAGGAGAGGGTTGAGCTTCTACCTATTTGGGCTTCTATTGACTTTAGACCTCAGCCAGGTGTAGACAAGTGTAATCAAGTGTAGAAATTCTATTCATAGATATTTAATTGTAATCAAGAGTAGACATTCTATTCATAGATATTTTGTAATTGAAGAGAGTTAGTTGGTGCTTAGATGTTTTGGCGGGAAAAGTTGTTGTGAAGCCAAGTTAGTTAGTTTGGTGGTTTAGGAAGGGTAAATAGCTTAGTTGTTGATTCTTGTATCATCTTATGTCAAGTAATAGCAAATATTCATTGTTTTCTCATCCCCAACCCTCAATGTCTTTTCTCATCTCCAATTCCCTCTCATCTCAACTCTCTTTCACTTCTATCCTATATTATGATCCTCAATCATAACAACTGGTATCAGAATGGATTTTGGCAAATTTAGGTACAACAATCTGGCGAAAGGGAAGAAACAGCCATTGAAGGCAACCTCGAACTCCACTACTGGTCCTGAAGCCTCGGAGCAGATGATATAACTTCAATAACTTCTTCGGAGCCTGGTAATTGCCATTGGTAACCTACATCAATCCCAAGAGCTGATGCAGCAACAATTATTAGGTATTTAGGAGAAATTAAATCAGAACAATGGCGCTGGAGAGCAGTGTGCAGCATGCTAGCAGCTCAGCCCAATGTAAGAGCCCCTGAACTCCTACTTCCTCTTTCCAAGCTTCAAAAACAAGGGGTAGAACAAGTTAATGCAGGGTGAAGTTCTTCTTTTTGACAACCCAAGCTGGACATCAGTTATTTTGAGGACATACATCCACAATCTTGGGTTAGAATGTGTCCAAGATTCTTTTCTCTTTACTCAATCAAGAAGGCAATTCCACGTTCAAACCCTCCAAAATCAAAACCCATCACAAAGCAGAGCAGAGTCGAAAATTTCCTATAAATGAAGAAAAACAAACAAGATTGGAAACGTTTTTATAAGAAACTTTAAATCAAAAATTCCAAGAAGATCGAATAAGCTTCCATCAAGAAGAGTGAAAACAAATCGAAGAAGTAACATGCACCTCGGCCCCGCAGCAATTTTTTCGACTGTGATATCACGTCAATTAGGTTTTATGTCACCCAAGTTATGGGTAATGATGATTTCATTAAATAATTTCCATGCTTGTGCTGTTGTGGGTGATGCACTACTTCATCTCCTCAATAAGAAGGCAAAGAACACTGGAACATGGGACCGCTTTCCTCGAACTGGAATAGGTACTTGGGGAGCTGGTTGATGATACTGTAACTCAATGCTGATCAAGTGGTGCAACTTAGGCTGTTTTGAACCGAAGGGTAGATGATGCTACATGATAACGTTATCAATTTCTTAAAAGTCAGTTTCCTATTCAATTGTTGAGGACAAGAATCATTTGAAGGGGTGGGAAATGTCATGACCCTTATAGTAGGATATTCAATTGTAATCAAGTGTAAACATTCTATTCATAGATATGTTCTAATTGAAGAGAGTTAGTTAGTGCTTATATATTTTCGAGGGAAAGGTTGTTATGAAACCAAGTTAGTTAGCTTGGTCATGACCCTTATAGTAGGATATTCAATTGTAATCAAGTGTAAACAATCTATTCATAGATATATGAAGAGACTTAGTTAGTGCTCAGATATTTTGGTGGGAAAAGTTTTTGTGAAGCCAAGTTAGATAGTTGGGTGGTGGAGGGAGGATAAATAGCTTAGTTGTTGATTCTTATACCATCTTATATCAAGAAACAACAAATATTCATTATTTTCTCATCCCTAACCTTCAATTTCTCTTCTTATCTCCAATTCTCTCTAATTCTGTCACTCATCTCAACTGTCTTTCACTTCTATACTATGTTATGATCCTTGATCATAACGATTGGCATTAGAGCTGCGATTTTGGCAAATTTGGTACAACAATTTGGCAAAAAGGAAGAAACAGCCATCGATGGCAACCTCGAACTCTGCTAGTCGTCCTGAAGCTTTGGAGCAGATGATACAACTTCAATAACAACTTCAAAACCTAGTAATTGCCATTGGTAACCTACATCAATCCCAAGAGCTAATGCAGCAACAATTATTGGGTATTTAAGAGAAATTAATTCAAAACAATGGCACTAAAGAAGTGGGTAGCATGCCAGCAATTCAGGCCAATATAAGACCCCCTAAACTCCTACTTTTTCTTTCCAAGCTTCAAAAACAATGGGTAGAACAAGTTAATGCAGGGAGGAGTTCTTTTGATGACATGCATCCACAATCTTGGGTTAGAAGGTGCCCAAGAATCTTTTCTCTTTACTCAATCAAGAAGGCAATTCCATGTTCATACCCTCCAAAATCAAAAGCCATCTCAAAGTAGAGCACAAAAGCACCTAATAAATGAAGAAAAAAGAACAAGATTAAAAAATTGTTGATTAGAAACTTTTAATCAAAAATTCCAAGAAGATCCGGTAAGCTTCCATCAAAAAGTGTTAAAACAAAGCGTAGAAGAAGCATGCGCCTTGGCCCCACAACAATTTTCTGGACTATGATATCACATTAAATGGGTTTTACGTTGCCCAAATTATGGGTAAAGAAGATTTTATTAAATAATTTCCATGCTTTTGCTGTTGTTGGTGATGCACTACTTCAAAGCCTCAACAAGAAGGCAAAGAATACTAGAACATGAGATCGCTTTCCTTGAACTAGAATAGGTACTTGGGGAGCCAATTGATGGACATAACGGGTAGATGATGCTACATGAAAATGTCATCTATTTCTCAAAAGTTAGTTCCTCAATTTGATTCTTGAGGACAAGAATCATTTAAAGGGGTGAGAAATGTCTTGACCCTTAGAGTAGGATATTGAATTATAATCAAGTGTAAATATTCTATTGATAGATATTTTGTAATTGAAGAGAGCTAGTTAGTGCTTAGATATTTTGGTGGTTAAAGTTGTTGTGAAGCCAAGTTAGCTAGTTGGGCGGTTGAGGGAGGATAAATAGCTTAGTTGTTGATTCTTGTATCATCTTATGTCAAGTAATAGCAAATATTCATTCTTTTCTCATCCCTAACCTTCAATTTCTCTTCTCATCTCCAATTCTCTCTAGTTCCCTCTCTCATCTCAACTCTCTTTCACTTCTATCTTATGTTATGATCCGTGATCATAATAGTTTCAGAAGGAAAGGGTTGAGCTTCTACCTATTTTGGCTTCTATTTACTTCAGACCACACGATCCATGATCATAACAGTTTCAGAAGGAAAGGGTTGAGCTTCTACCTAGTTTGGCTTCTATTTACTTCAGACCTCAGCCAGGTGTGGCTGACCATGTTAGATGGATGGGTAACCACTCAGGGATATTCACCACCAGATCTGCTTGGGAGATGATTTGTAGCAAGTGGGTGGAGGACTCCATCTATCATCTTCTCTAGCTCCAGTTGCACATTCCGAGACACTCATTCGTTATGTGGCTTGCCTCATGTGAGGGACTTTGGACCTGTGACAGATTGCTGAGACATCATATGCAGGGCGTCCAATCTTCATGTGTGCTATGCAGTTTAGATGATGAGTCGCATAGCCGTCTCTTCTTTGCCTGCAGCTTCTCAGCTTCTATTTGGTCTAGTGTGTCATCGCACACCTCCTTTGCCTAGCCTGAGCTCCCTTGGTGTGAGCTGGTTCATTGGGCTGCTACTCAGCTCCGTGGGGGTGAGGTTGATCATATTCTTGCCCGCATTTGCCTCTTTGCGACGATCTACATCGTCTGGTACAAGCATAACCTGAGGATTTAGCATTCCCAGTCCTGGCCTTCTTCAGCTATTATTGAGGAGATCATAGGATTTGCCCGTAGTCATCTCATTGCTGCTTCTACGTACCATGGTGCTCATCATCATTCCCAGCTTTTACAAGGGTGGGAGATCGAGCACTAGTTTTTGTTTGGTTTCGTCCTTTGTTTAGCTTTTTGTTTTGTTAGTCTTGTCGACCTTGATTCTTTTGTTGTTTTGATTATTTGTCTACAACTTTGATTCATTGATATAGGCCTCCATGTCCACCACTTGGGGTATGCCCCTTATAGTCTTGTACATATATATACTTTCATATATCATATTTCTTACTGACTTTCCAAAAAAATATGTTCGTATGCTTGCGAATCACCTAAAGGGACGTATTTATCTCGTTAGAGACTATAGATTCCATGTAAAATAGCTATTCTCACTACATGTCATTACCCAAAGCACATAAGATTTAAGTCAACGCAATATGACTAATCCTTTTGGCACATCAAAGCAATGAACAATCCATGCACGAGTTCAGGCCATTTCTAGGATTTAGAGTTATCGTCTTACAGAATTAATTATTTCTAATAGCAGTAAAGAAACAAAAAATTTAGGTTGTCTAGCTTAATGTTCCAATCATATAGACAACACTAACTTAATACTTTTCGGTCCAAGACAAGTCATCTAAAATAGCATATTTTAGTCTTATCAGACAAGTTCTCCAAACATATAATCGATTATGAACATATTTTGACAATATATCACTAGTTTGATCTTAGTCTATCTGTGGTTCAATCTCATTGACCACTTAAATCAAACTTGACATGACGTCTTGGACTACGTCTATCTCATGGAACGTTTTAGAAAACAATCACATGCATGTTTGACTAGTAAAAACATATTCAAATAATAAATAAATAAAATAATATCATTTATTTAATATTTAAAACTAATTAACGGGGTTTTCTAGGACACCAATTTCAAAAATCTCCCATTTATCTTAAACTCAATTAGCCTTCCATTGCATAATTATCACCTAGGGATCAATTAACTTTTTGACTGTAAACTTTAACCAATACTGATCTATCACTGTCTCATTCCTGTGCTCACAAACTTTGATCTACTAGGAACCTTCTAAATCAACTAGTCTACTCAACAACTTCATAGCTATGAAGTGCCCAACTTCCGTAATGAAATAAGCAATAGAAGACCGCTTTACTATTCACCATCAAATAACTCCCACTAAAGGGGTAAACATGGATTTTTTATGTCAAATGTCTAAACTCCCTTTTAAAACAAAGGGCTCATGATAGACTCCACATCCTTTCTTTGAATCTCACTTAAGTTTGTTGTTAAGAACATAGTGTGCTCATCTTAGTTCTTTCATTTTAAACTAACTGGACAATTATGTCTTAGAAGCTCATGTCAATTCTAAACCATTCTCAATGAGTAGAATCCTCTATATACAACAAAGTCACTACTTTCTTGCCATGTCACAAGTACTCTCATGCTTCACTAAACATTGGTACAAATCACTGGGACTTGAAAACTGGCATCAAATCTACTATTCAATAAACAAGATGCTTATTTAAGTCTACAAATAGACTACCTCAGTTTGCATACCATATGTTCTTGACTCTTGGCAAAAACGTTGTCTGCTTGTATCATATACATAACCTTTTCAAAAATGTCGCCTCGACTTCTGTTTCCCAAATCTCATCACAATGAGATACAACGGATAAGATCATCCTTATGGACTCAAGCAAAGCATATGGCTAGAAGGTTCTATCAAGGACGATAATAACCTACTGCCATCAATTTAGCCTAGAATGTCTCAACGTTTTCGTCCAATGAACTCTTTATACTTGTAGATCCATTTGGATCCAATCGAATGGACTTAATGCCTTTCGATGCCTCTACAAGTTCCCAGACATAGTTAAAATATAATTATTTAACTTAACAATTATCGCCCTAACCAATTGGTCTACATCTTTATACTTAAGAGTTTATTGTTGTCTAAAGGATCAGATTCACCATCATGCTTAACCATTAAGACTGAATACATGAATCCGTTGGGTGACCTTAACCATCCTTCTAGTACATCAAAGCTCTCATGTACTAAGTTTTACAATAACCTGGTTAGAGGTATATCTCAGACTATCAATCTATCTAACACAAGCTATCTGCTATACTTTTAGAACACTTTCTGAAACCTCTTACATAACAAACCTTTTGATATATAAATATGACTCATCATATGAATCTTACCATATTCAATAACATATTATTAATCCTTTCTACAACACTTTGTAGTAAGGAAAAACAATAATTCTTCAGATATCACCACTTTGATATAATCAAAGTGACTTGATATAATTACCTAACTAATCCCAACTTTAGTCTTTAATTCTTTGAACTTTTCAAAGGATTCAAGACTTGAGTCTTCATAGGTATATCCATAATGGGATCTTAGGGGCAGTCTAACTCTAGCTCCAAATAGGTCAAATCTGATTATCATCTCATCCTAACAATTGATTACCATTTAGTGAAATGTAATTCTATTAAATAAGTTTTACGACACTTTAGAATTAAATATATTCACTCAAGAATTTCCCAAAGAACATTTATTATGACAATTAACCCCTCTATTAGATATCCGTGAGCAAAAACAAATTTAACTACTATAATTATTTTTTCATAGCTTTCATCGTAGTTCCCAATTCGCCCTTCTCGAACAATTCAATAATATAGAAACATTTTCCGTATTAACTCCAAATGTCAAACATATAAAATACTTTGGCCAAAGATTCTAGAATCTATTCGTATGCTTGCGAATTAACAAAGGGGACATCTTTATCTCGTTAGAGACCATCTTTCAAGAGTGAACTCATAATAAATCAAGCTTAGTCAAAGCTAAAGATATGCTGATTAAGCTCAATAATCAACAATAAAGAGAACTAGTGATGCTAAAGAAAACTTTAAAAGAAACTCAAAATTAAAACGTTAAAGCACAACAGAACAAGAGCTTTTTAATCAAAAAATGCTTAGAGAGGATTCGATGAATAAAACCAAAGCATTCAAGCCCTATTTATATGCAAATAAGGGGTTAGCGGACATTTGAAATGTTAGGGAAAAGATTAAGAAAAAAATCAAATTAAAAGTAGCCGTTTTGAGCCTTTTCATGGCTATGTGTCGACATACAGTAGTTTCGAATGGCTACTGTATGTGAGTGTGTGTATCAACACATCCATTTTGTGTGTCAACACTCAGCATACTTAGGTGGATTTAAACATTTTTGATTATTTAGTTTGATTGATTGATTGATTTACTATACAAGCTAAATTGATTGATTGATTGATTGGTTGGTTGATTTACCATATTAGCTTACATTTGAATTAATTTACATGTTTGCTCATTTATTTAAATGAATGGTTGATTTAGTCATGCTAAACTATTGCCCTAATAAAATTTTGATCTTGTTATTTTTGGGCACTCTTTTCATAATGCCATTTTAAAATATCCTTATTGAAAAACCGAATTGGCTTGAATTTGATTTAAGTATTTTTCAAACAACATTTGAAAATCAAATTTCAAAAATATTTTTAAAAAATATTTTTGTTAGAGCATCACATATCATTATTACGATTTGACTCAATTAATATATACTGATCCTAGTCCTAAAAAAATAAACATAAACAATTTGAGGTGCCTGGACTTTGATCTTGTTCTCTTCATTTTGGATGAATCTTTTCTTCAACTTTGATCTCTTTTCCTCTTGATCTATCGTCTTAGAAAGCTTGGCATCAACATGATTAGCCCTGATTTTTCCTAACTTTCTTATGAGTCACTTTTAAACAAGATTAGAATAATTTAAACATAATGATTCACTAGCTAATTGTTATCATCAAAATTTCAATATAAATGGCCTTTAGGGCCAACAATCTCCCCCTTTTTCATGATGACAAACATTTGGTGTTTTCGCTTAAAAATATGAAAGTTGAAGTATAAAATTCACCATAAATGTATTGACTGATTAAATCATACAAATTCTAACTTTATGACAACTCATTGAACAATATATAGCATGTTAAAAGTTCAAATTCTATTATCTCCCCTTATGTTGGTGCATATTGGAAATGAAGCATTCAAGAGCTTAATGTCATCATCATTTTTATCATTTCTTGATCAAGCACAAACTTCATACCATGGTTGATGCATTTTAGGAGGTAGATGTTCAATAACATATACGAAGCATCATTCTTATAACATGAAACAACTAAACACGAATCAAATAAATACCAATTTTTCCCCCTTTGTCATCAGTAAGAAAACACATGATAAGGGATAGAGAAAATGACAACTCTCTCTATTAAAAGCAATAATAGCATAAATTAACATAAAGAAATTATACACATTCTAAAATAGTCATGACATTTCATTTAGTTCAAGTGAAATGACGTACAATAAATAAAAATTGTAGCTTCAAATTTTTGAAAGAAGAAAAATCTAAGGAGTTGGGAGCCTTTGTCTATATGAGAGAAAGTATAAAATCTTTTGTAATGTGGATCGTGTTTCATTGTAGGGAACTCTTCAAGATTTGAGGTGTAAGGATGAATGTTGCTCATGTAAGGAAGACACTTGTTCTTCCAAGGAAGCAAGTCAGTCACTTACATCCCTTCTTTTCTGAGGTCCATATTGAGGTTCTTCCTCATTACCCTCATCCCCTTCTTCATCAAATTTTTTTCCTTCCATGTCTCTTTCTTCATCTATTTCTAATGTCCTCCAAACCCCTTTTGTTTCTTTACCTATTCATTGTGTTTAAGTTTGAAACCCATCTTTTTCGAAGATATCTCAATAGTCTCTTGCTACAAAATGGGGTTTGAAAAAGATGATCTACCTAAAGTACATTGAAAAATATGGGTAAGAAGCATGCCATAAGCGGGATTAGTCTCTCAGAAATGAATATGAAACATGAATTTTAAGACTAAGAGCCTATTTGGCTTAGCTTATTCCGAGAAAAAGTGCTTTTCTGAGGAAGAAAGAAACACTTTTCTAAGATTTAGAGAGTGTTTGACGACCATAAAAAGCACTTTTTATCAAAAGTAGAAGATGTTTTTCCGCTTTTAAGCAGAAGTTGAAGCAAAAATTAAACAATTGAGAAACTTTAGTTCAGGTATATTTAAATTTGTTAATATATTTAAAAATCAATTTATATATTTCAAAAATAGTTTATATATTTTAAAACTATATTAAAATAATATTGAAAATATTTTTATTTTTTTCAAAAACTAAACATTAAAAAAAATATTTTAAAGCATCAAAAATTAGTTTGTAAGTATTTAAAAGATTTTATATATTTAGAAAATATTTTAAATAATAAGAAATTTTAATATATTTAAAAATATATATATCATATACTTGAAATGGTTATTAGGTAATTGTTTTCAACTATAAAAAACTTCAATTAATGTCCTTTTTGTTTATTTTATAGAAAAAGCACTTTTCTAAACATTGGCCAAACACTGACAACATTACGAGAAGCACTTTTTCGCTAGTTGAGCGAAACACAAACTGCATATTTAAAACAACACTTTTTTCAAAAGTGCTTTTACAAAAGTGCATCTTAAAAAAGCCAGTTTTTAACAGCAATACCAAATAGGCCCTAAATCCCCAAGATTAATTTTTTGCCCATTTAGGAGTCGAGATAAAAGAAATAGATGCAACTTTGAGACTGGGTCAAAGCCATCCAATCTTGAGTGCTGTTCATACAAATCAATTTATGTGCTAATTTAAGCACCACTCCTAATCATTTGAGTTTGGTTTCTTTTTGTTAGGAAGTGGTCTTTCACCCCAAACTTGTTGAAATAAGGAGTTACAATGAGATTAGGGGTTGAGCCAAAGTCCAAAATAACACTAAAATAAAAAATATTTTCAAAACTAGCTTTCGAAGACAAATATTTTCCCAAATGACATCCATGTCATCATTTAACTTTTTTATTTTTTATTTTTACTTTTTTTTACTTTCTTATTTTGTTTTCATTACATTTATAATACTTTCTTTATTGTAACAAATAAATTAAATTAAATATCTAGATTAAATTCGTGTATAAATAGTTTTATTTAAATTTTATTTATTATAATACATAAAATATTATAAATTTAAAAAATTATAAATGGATTAAAAAATAAAAAAGTAAAAAATAATAAATGATGACATGGATGCCATTTAAGGAAATCGTTTTTTTTTTTTTCTTATAAAAAAACTAGTTTTTGAAATATTTTTTATTCTTGTGTTATGTTAGATAATGGCTTGGAGTTATTGGGCAAAACAAAAATTATCCTTTGCTTCAAAAACGAAACCAAGTAATTCTCTTATTTAAGATGCATTGATTTTAATTACTTAGCCTAACACTTTTGAGGATAATTCTATAGGAGTAGTTCTAAAAATTTTAAGGTTAAAGTAAAATTCGCATACTAAGTCCAGGTATACCGGATCCTTTATACAACAAATTTTAATCCAACCTACTCCTTCAAATAAAGCAAACAATTCCTCCCAGTTGTTTCTCCTAACCCAAGTCCAATCTGCAAATCCACTAAATAACACTTCCTTTTTGAGGAAGGGGTTAGAGGATTTTACCGAGCTAGGGCCCGAGATGAAGAAGCACCTTCATCATTTCTGAACCTCTTCTTTGTGGGAGCTTCCGACCTCTTTGTACGACCCATGACTTAATGTTTGAAAATTTTGAGTGAAATTTTGTGGTTAGGGCTAGGATTTGAGAGAAAAAGTTGAAATCTAGAGATTTGTTCAAAATTGTTCAAGAAAATTAAAGATTGGTGCGAGATAAATGATTTTTCACTTATAAAAACAAGAAAAGTGAAGAAAATAAACAAATTTGAGAGAAAAAAAATTGGTCGTTCATTTTTTAGATAGGGTCTGTGAAGGAGATGAATTTTTGACAAAAATCCAAAATTTTGCTGTTAAAATGTTGATAAAAACTTGATTTTGAATAAAAATTTGAAAGAAATTTGAGAAAAATTGATGATTTTAGATGTGTTTTAGATATTTTTGTTGAAAGAGAGGTTAGGGTTTGTGAGAGAGAAAGTCAGAGAAGAAAGTAAAGTGAAATAAAGTTATAAAAGTGAAATAAAGTGCAACCCCATGAGTGCACCTGTGTGTCGACACATAGCAAACCAGTGCTGCTCACTGTAAGA
The DNA here is from genome assembly GCA_018398585.1 of Simmondsia chinensis. Classification (NCBI taxonomy): domain Eukaryota; kingdom Viridiplantae; phylum Streptophyta; class Magnoliopsida; order Caryophyllales; family Simmondsiaceae; genus Simmondsia; species Simmondsia chinensis. The sequence continues at coordinate 14,397,135 of JAGTTD010000018.1, read as the reverse complement.
CTATGTGTTTGACACACAGAAGACAAGGTATGACTCATGTTTTATGTGTGTTCGTGAGCCTTCCTTTTTGATTGAAATACCCTTTTCTTTAAAAAGAAAATTATTCCAAGTTCCTATAACCATAAGTTGGATAAGAATACTTGGTCTATTGGAGCGCTTTCATGTTGAGTATTAAAACTCAATGTTGAATGCAAGCAATCAAAGTCAAATGTATAAATTGCACATGCCAATTCTAGTTCTAATATCACAAAAGGTATCCTCACATAGAGGTTTAGTACAAGTATCCGCTAATTGATCATTGGTGGGGACAAATTTTACAATGACATCTCCCTTAAGCACATGATAACGAATGAAATGATGTCTAACCTCAATATGCTTTGTTCTAGAATGTTGAGTTGGATTTTCAGTTAAGCATATAGCACTAGTGTTATTGCACATTATGGGAGTATGGTCAGTATGAATTCCATAGTCATTTAATTGATGCATTAGCCACAACATTTGAGCAAAACAACTTTCACATGCAGCATATTCGGTGTCGGCAGTGGATAAAGCAACGAAATGTTGCTTTTTGCTAAACCATGACACCAAGGTGTGACCAAGAAATTGACAAGTTCCACTAGACGATTTCTGATCCACTTTGTATTTGGAAAAATCCGCGTCTCTATATTCAACTAAATCAAAGAAATCACATTTAGGGTAGGAGTACCAACTACATATTGAAAAATTCTTTTTACAGAACATAAATGAGATTCCTTAGGACATGCTTGAAACCTAGCACATAAGCACACAATAAGAAAAATATTAGGCCTACTAGAGGTAAGGTAAAGAAGGGATCCAATCATACCTCTATATAGCTTTTGGTCCATCTTTTACCTGTATCATCCATGTCTAGCTTTGAGTGTTGAGCTCATTGGGGTTGCAATTTCCTTGAAATTTTCCAAGCCCAAACCACTTAAGCATTTCCTTGATGTACTTGGCTTGGTTGATGAAAATTCCTTGCTTTCTTTGCTTGATTTGCAATCGAAGCACGTAGTTGAGTTCTCCCATCATGCTCATTTCGAATTCCCTACTCATAAGATTTGCAAATTCTTCACAAGGAGATGGATTAGTAACACCAAATACTATATCATCGACATGAATTTGCACAATGAGAGTATCATTTCCAAAGTGTTCGATAAAAAGTATTGTGTCAACCTTTCCTCTTGAAAATCCATTTTGTATTAGAAAAGAACTCAATCTCTCATACGAAGCTCTAGGAGCTTGTTTCAATCCATAGAGAGCTGTTTTGAGTTTAAAAACATGGTTGAAAATTTTGTCATCCTCAAATCTGGATGATTGTTCGACATAAACCTCTTCTTAAATAAAATCATTTAAAAATACACTTTTTACATCCATTTGGAAAAGTTCAAAATTTTTAAATGAAGTAAATGCACATAAGAGTCTAATAGCTTTTAAATTAGCAATGGCAGCAAATATTTCCTCATAGTCTATATCCTCCTCTTGGCTATAACTCTTAGCTACTAACCTTGCCTTGTTTTTTACCACATTACCTTCCTCATCTTTCTGGTTGCAGTAGACCCACTTCGTACCAATGACTTGATGATCTTGGGGTCCTTCACAAGTTCCCACACATCATTTCTCTTGAATTGATTTAGCTCTTCCTCCATTGCCATGATCTAATTCGTGTCATTAAGAGCTTCTTCTATGTTCTTGGGTTCTTCAAGAGAGATGAAAGCAGCTAGATGGCAATATTCAGTGAAGGCATGCCTTGTTCATACACCTTAAGAAGGGATCACAAATGATTTGACTTGTTGGGTGATCCTTCAAGAATTTCCAATCTCATGGCAAGTCTTTCCCTTTTGATTCTACATTTTCGTCATTTCCTTTCAAATCATCCATTGGAGCTTTGAGTTGATCCTTTTCTTGCTCCTCGAATGAGGGTGTGATGTTTATTGGCTTGATTGCTATATCATCATCATCACAAGGAATTCTAGAGGACAAGACATTAGTTTCATCAAAAACCACATGTATAAACTCTTCTACAACCTTTTTCTTTTTGTTAGTCTCTATATACTGTGCTAGTTATAGAATATCCAAAAAAAAAAATATTCATCCACTTCTTGATCAAAATTTTCAAGGTTTGTTTTGCCATTATTGTGAATGAAGCATTTGCACCCAAAAGGTTTGAAATATGTAATATTTGGTTTTCTACCTTTAAAAAGTTCATTGGGTGTTTTCTTCAAAATAGGCCTTATTAAAGCTCGATTTAAGATGTATCAAGTGGTAGTAACGGCTTCGGCCCAGTAGGATTTTAGCAAATTATTTTTGAAAAACATGGTTCTTGCCATCTCCTCAAGTTCTATTTTTCTTTTTAACCACTCCATTTGATTGAGGAGTTCTAGATGCCGAAAAATTATCGTCGATTCCAAAATAATCACAATATTTTTCAAAATTATCATTTTTAAATTCCCTTTCATGGACACTTCTAACTGAAATGATTTTCAAATCTTTTTCATTTTGCACTCTTTTCCAAAACCTTTCAAATTTATCAAATGCTTCACTCTTATGAGAAATAAATAAGTACCAAGTAAAACAAGAGTAATCATCAATAGTTACAAGTCCATATTGCTTTCCACCAAGAGTAGGACCAAACAAATCTATATGTAAGAGTTTAAGAGGCCTTGATATTGAAACTACTTTCTTGGCTCTAAATGAAGATCAAGTTTGTTTCTCATATTGACGTGCATTATCAATATGGTCTTTTTAAAATTTTTGCTTCGGCATTCCTCTAACAGGATCAATGAAAGTTTTGAAATCAAGTTCATACTAGTATGTCCAAATCTTCTATGCCAAATCCAAGGACCATTTTCATTCAAGACACTAAAGCATTTTAATGAATCTTCACCAATCATATAAACATTTTCATATTGTAGACCAACAAGCAAAACTTCAATTGTTTTAGCATGTTTATCTATGCATCTATATGACTCAAAATTCACACAACATCCTTAATCACATAATTGACTAATATTTAGAGGATTACACTTAAGACCTTCAACAAGTAAAACATCTTCAATTCAAGGAGAAGAGTTAGAAGCAACCTTCCAATACTGATGATTTTTTCTTTCTTGTTGTCGTCGGAAGTGACATTTCCTTTTCTTGTCATTATTGAAGTGAACTTTGATTTATCTCCAGTCATGTGTATTAAGCAACCACTATCCAAGTATCACTTTTGGTTTTTGCTTCTGATTTTCGTACATACCTATCACAATGCAAACGCTTTTAGGCACCCAAATTTTGTTGGTTCCTTTATTGTTAGCCTTGACATTTGGTGGTCGAGATCCTTTTGGGACCCAAACCATCTTTGTTTTTTCTCAAATTCTTTTTAAAAGGACATTGGTACACGATATGCCCATGGTTACCACAATAGTGACTTCTTATAGAGTTTATTGGGGGTAAGGAGGCTTTGACAAAAGGAACATTCAAATTTTTTTCTTTTGAACATTTCCGTTACAACCAACTCCTTCTTTGCTATAAACCAGTTTTTGAGATAAGAGAATTTTGTCAAGTGTTTCTTGTCCTTTGAAATTTGTTTGAGATTTTCAAAAGTTCTTCCACTCTTTCTTTCAAAGACTCATTCTCCTTCAAAAGTGCTTCATCTTTCTTAGATTTTCCTTATTCATTTTCATATGAGTAAAGCTTTTCCTTTAAGGATTGTTTTTCATTGGTTAATTTTACAATTTCATCATTCAAAGACTCGTTCTTTGTCTTTTATGATTCATTATCAAGTTAAAGTAATAAATGTTATTTTGACTCCTTGTCTAAACCCGTTTTTCCAAGACCCTTTTATAAAAACATTGTGTCATTTTTTTAATTTTTTTGTATTTCTCATACAAATCATGAAAACCAACAACAAGTTCATCACATGATAGATCGGTTACCTCATCTTCTTCAATGCTCTCATCATCAATTGCCAAATTGGCCACTTCGTCTTCACTTTCTTCATCAGAATCATCATCCCTATCTCCCCAAGGCAAAAATGCTTTCTTCCGTTCTTCCTTTTTGTTCTTCTTTTTAAATTTGTTGAAGGACTTCTTATTTTTTGGCTTAGGACAATCGCTTTTGAGCTGTCCTATTTCTTCACACTCATAGCAAGTTGGTTCATTTTTTAAGGAAGATGAACCTTTTTAAAAAATTTTCTTTTCAAGGTGTTTGTAAAATATTTTTGCCAATATAACCACTTCATCATCACTTCCATTACTTTTGTGACTTAGGGATGATTTAAATGCGATATTTTTGCTTTTCTTTTGTTTTTCTTCTTCCCTAGATTCTTCCATATCAATCTCATAGGTCTTGAGATTTCCCATTAGTTGATCAAGTTTATAGGTGTGGAGGTTATGTGTTTCCCGAATAGCGGTAACCTTGCCTTGCCACGAAACAGGAAGATACCTAAGGATTTTATTAACTTGCCTCTCATTTGAATATATTTTTCCAAGAGCTTGGAGTTTGTTAATAATGTCGGAAAATCTATTGTACATTTCTTTTATTGATTCCTCCGGTTTCATTTTGAAAAGCTCGCAGGATCTTACCAACATACTGATTTTTAGCTACTTTACTTGATCTGTACCTTCATATGTGAGTTTTAGCTTGTCCCAAATCCCTTTTTGCGATTGACAACCTGACACATGATTAAAGACATTTGGGGCAATAGCACACAATAATTGATAGTGAGCTTTTGCATTTTTGTAAGTTTTTCTTTATCGTCTTGCATAAGCTCATTTTTCTCTTTCTCAATAGTTTTCACTTCTCATTTCTTTGAAGGTAAATAATCACCATTTTTAGTTACAAGCCATAAATCAAAATCAATGGATATAATATAAAGTCTCTTTCTAAGCTTCCTATAGGTGAAAATTTTCCAAATCAAAAAGAGGAGGCTTGTTGATCAATTGACTCTCGGCCAAGATAAAAGAGGATCACTCTAAGATTGTTAGACCAAAAAAAAAAAAAAAAATTGAGTACCAGCTCTGATACCGATTGAAGGCACAAAGAGCAATCTAAGAGAGGGCGAATTAGGTTTTCTCGCAATAAAATGAAAATTTAAACTTTAAAAACTAAAAAAAATATTGAAAGCTAAACAATGAATATAAAATGTAAAAAATAAAGGCAAGAAGAAAAACAATACACAAGCATTTTTATAGTGGTTCACTTCCAACCCGGAAGCTAGTCCACTCCTCAAGTGACTACTCTTTGTCAGTTCAGTCGTTAACTAAGCTTGACGATTCTTTTCAAAACTAGGCTTAGGATCCAACATTTACAACCATCCTCATAGGGTCAAGACCAAACCTTCACAACCGACCCATTTGTAACAGTAGCTCGGGATCCAACTTTTACAATGAATTAAAGTAATGAAATTCTTCATTCTTTCAAGAGTAAATTGATAATAAATCAAGCTTAGCCAAAGCTAATGATATGTCAATTATGCACAATAATCAACAATAAAGAGAACTGGTGATGCTCAAGAAAACTTCAAAAGGAACTCAAAATTAAAACGTTAAAGCACAGGAGAACAAGAGCTTTTTAATCAAAAAATGCTTGGAGAGGATTGGATAAATTAAAACAAAGCATTACAGCTCTATTTATAGGCAAATGAGGGGCTAGGGGATGTTTGAAATGTTAGGAAAAAGATTAGGAAAGAAATCAAATCAATAGTAGCCGTTTAGAGCCTTTTCAGGCCTATGTCGACATATGACAACTTCGGATGGCTACTGTACGTTTGTATGTTAACACATCCCTTCTATGTGTCCACTCGGCATGCCTGGGTGGATATGAACATTTTTTATCATTTATCTTGATTGATTGATTGATATATCGTATTAACTTACATTTTGAATTAATTTCCATGTTTGCTCTTTCATTTGAATTAATGGTTGATTTAATCAATCTAAAATATCACCCAAATAAAACTTTGACCTTGTTATTCATAATGCCAATTTAAAATATCCTTATTGAAACTTGATAGGCTTGAATTTAACTTTAGTATATTTTTAATAACCTTTAAAAATCAAATTTCAAAAATGTTGTTAAAAATATTTTTGTTACAGCATCACATATCATTATTGAGGTTTGACTTAGTTAATATATTCCGATCCTAAGTTCTAAATAAATAAAAATAAACAATTTGAAGTGCCTAGACTTGGATCACGTTCTCTTCATTTTGAATGAATCTTTTCTTCAACTTTGGTCTCTTTTTCTCTTGAACCATTGTCTTAAAAAGCTTGGTATCAACATGATTAGTCTTGATTTTTTCTAGCTTTCTAATGAGCCACTTTAAAACAAGATTAGAACAATTAAAACATAATGAATCACTAACTAATTACTATCATCAAAATTTTAATATAAATAGCCTTTAGGGCCAACACCAACTCTCCCCATGTATCCTACTCTTCCTAACTACCTTACTTTCCTACTTAACTCGCCCACTAATAGCCAACCCTCTCACTATTAATCAACTCTCCCACCTCTAATATCCAACTCTCTACTATTAACCAACTCCCCCCAAATCTCCAAGAGTTACTAGCCAAATATGGAGGACCTCCTACTTATCCTACCCTAAGTATTTCAACTAGAGAGAGAAACAAGAGAGAGAAGCTCTGGAAAGGAGATTTTGGGTGATTTCCGGCAGCCGTGCACAGGCCGCATGTGGGGAGGTCCGTACATCTTCCGCCGGCGAGTGACGGCGCGTCCGGTATCTTATGGAGGCGTTCTTTATAGTTCCGGGTTCGTCATCTCGTGATCTATCACGTGGTATGGTCATTTGTCCAATTCCATTACTGTTCTAAGGGTGAAGCGCAAGTGAGCGACGACGGTGTGGGTGGCTGCTATGGTGCTACGTAGGACGCGTTTTCTTGGTGTTTCCATGCCCGAAACTCCATTGATGTGCCCCTTCGTCTGTCTTCTTGCTCCTTTGATCAACCTTGGATTCATTTTGGCCTTGGGTGGTGCCGCAGTAGCCCCTTTCTCTCTCTTCTCCATCTTGGCAGTTAGGGTTTCCACCTCTACTTTTGGTAGGTATCCAAATGATTCCTCCCTGATTTGTTCAAGTTTGGAAGGTGCGTATTTGGTGGATATGATCCCTAAAATCACGCTATATCCATTTTTGGTGCTTTATTTGAATTTTTTTGAAAATCTGCGGGAGGGAGGTGGCTCGCATGGTGGTCTAGGGTGTCCAGTATGGTGGTTTCCGGTGATGTTTCAATTTTTTCGAATTTTTTTACCTCATTTTTGTTGTCTCGTGAGTGCCGTGTTTGGGTGCTATCCGTCATGCAAAAATGGGGTTCTTTTCACGTCAAGCTCGAGTGTTGATGCTCGTTTGTGGTGTTGGGATGAGAACCTTATCCTTACCTTTGGATGTCCTTCAAAGCTCTCTATTGGGTGAAAGGGTTCTACCTCATGCATTTTCATGGGGGTTCTTGTAGGAGCATGGCCATAGCATCTATCGACCTTTGGTTTGTTGATTATGATGGTCGCTGCTTTCCGAGTTTTGAGGAATATGCTGTTTTTTCTCTTGTCTTCCCTCGCCTCTCCGTCGTGCCGGTCGTTTTGACTAGTTCTGTTGGCTGCCGGCGTTGCAGCCGATGGATGGGGATGTTCGGGCTTGTGGCGTTGGGTGGATATGGGTGGCGGCTAGGGTTCATGAAGGGTGCTAGGGTTAGGGATGATTAGGGCTGCTACCGGGTCTTGGGGATGGGCTTTCGGGTCCAGATTTGGGTGAGAGTACCTTGCATGTTCTTGGGCTTCCTACTTATGGCCCATCTTATGCCTTATTTGGGTTTGGTGGCTCATGTCTTTCGGTTGAGTGGCTTCTTGCGCTTGCTCCTACACGGGTTTGGCTCTGCTGGGTTGGAATGGGCCATGTGGGGCACAATCTTGGGCTCTCTTTCCCGTTTGGGCCATGGAGGATCCTCCTCCAGCCCAAACGGTCTTTCTCTCTTACTAGGCCTTAGGGCCCAGTCGTTATCATTAGCCCAGCGCCATTTTGGGCGCTGGATATGCTCTTGGGCCATGTTTGGGCCTTGGAGGTTTCTCCTCCAAGCCCACACGGTTCATCTCTTCTCCTTTACAGGCCCGGTTCATTACCGGGCCTGTTCTTTTTGTTTGGGCCCATGTTGGGGGGGCCCGTTTCTCGCTTGGGTCTCGCAGTTTCCGTTTTGATGAAGCTTTGATGGTTCGGGTGGGTGTTGGATATGTTGAGGGAAGCCGGTTTGTAATGGGTAAAGTTAAGGTTGGACCGCGGACCAATCGTCGGGCTGATGATGAAGATGGCTTTGGATGCGGGCTAACTCCGTCTATTTCCACTTGGGCTGCTTTACTCCTGCTGGGCTGCTGAATGGGCCACAAGTACCATCCATATCCCTTTTTCATTTGCTTGTTCGTGAATTTGGCCACATGGCCGATTTGTGGGCTTTTGTGAGTTGGCATGGGTTGACCATCCTATGTTTAGTACGAAGACGCTAGAGCAGTTTTGAAGAAGCAGTTTCGGCACCTTGTCTCTTTTCATGGCCGGACATAAATGCCCTCTCTTTCTTCTGGGTTTTAGGATTCACTTTTTTGTTTCTCTACGCATTGTATTTCCTTTGTTTTGGGATTTGTACTCAAGTGTTTCTTTTGATGTACCATTGTTTGCTCTGTATTTTCTCCGAGTAACCACTGTTTTCGTTCCAGTGACTGTGACACTATGGACACTGCAACTTCTGACCGTCATGTTGTGGATCCTGTGATTTTGCCCCCGACTAATCGCACGGAAGCTACGGGACCTTCTCAGAAGCATCCTCAGGCCAAGGGCAAGAAGAAATCGTGATTCTCTTGTTTGGTTTAGCGGGGCACTTGTTTGCTTTTGCTTTCCTTTGTTTCCCTTTTCTAGAAGTTGTACTTAGGAATTTCTTCTTAGTTTGCTTGTGCTTGTTCGCCTTCTTTTTTTGGTTGGCTTGTTGGCTCTGGCCTCGTTGGGGTATGCCCCACGTACTCATGTATGAACGTACAGCGGTGCGGCTTTTTTGATATATATATAAACTGACTTATAAAAAAAAAAAAAAAATTTAACAGAGACCCTTATGGACTAAAGAATCGAAGGGGTCTCCCACGAACCAACTCAGGGGACCCTCTGAATGCTTTCTCGTTTTGCAAGAAACAATGGATCGAATGTGTAGCTGCTGACTTTATAGTAAGAGCTTGAATTTGGCTCTCATCCTAGCACAGTTCTCTCGATGTTTTCGAAAACATATGTCGATGAAAAATTTGTCACTGGTGATAACACCAACCTCATTTTCTCTTAGCCACTCATTGCTTGCAATTTCCATAAAAGATCTAATGAATCTTCATTACTACTTGGGATAGAGGCCAGCGTACCTCCACCTCTTTGTTTCTTTCTTAACAAAAATAAGCTATAATGTATCAATCCAACCTTTTAAGTTCCCCTTCCCACCTAGACCAGTGCCTCACGCCATGATCGACAGTGACTGGCCAACCTCACCTCCATAGGAGAGCGGCAAGAGTTATACAGTACTATACCTGCACCTAATCGAATAATTCTTTTGTTGTTAGCCTCATGAGTCAATTCATGCACTCTCATAGGGAACCATACTGGCAAGTGGTCCATCGAATCCTAAACTACATGAAATACAAGATCACGGCCTCTTTTACCATCTACTTATGATGTTCACGTCATGGCATATGCTAATCCCCATTGGGATGTTGTCATGATAATAGGTGTTCGACTTCCAGCTATATGGTCGTTTTATGTCCAAACTTCATTTTAGAAAGCTATGAAGTACCCTATAGCTACTAAGTCCACAAAAAAAAAAAAAAATTTAAAATAAAATTTTGGAGTACCGAGTCATGGCTTATTGTATGGCTAAGCATTTGATTGTCATCTCTTACGTGATACTGGGATGTTTCTCTACCATCCGGTTTATCTCTGCTGTCATAACATTTCTACTACTTACCTTGTGGTGAGTCCTGCATCACATAAGCATACTAAGTATGTGTTTGTTAACATCCTTTACATTCGACAGAAACAAGGTAAGGGTAACAATCGAGCACACTATGTTCAAACAAAGGAATAGTTCATTGTAGTATTAATGTAGGGCCTCTTCCCTTAATATTCGCATATTTTTTATACAATTTGTATATGGTTCACATATCTTTGCATTCTACCCCAAGCCCCTTCAATACTCAATTAAGAGAGGCAAGAAATCAAGGAATACTAAGGCGATTATTAGAGCAAGGAGAAGGGGGTTGGGCTATCATACCCCTTAAGTCATTTTTTTTGTTGGAGTTTGTAATGTCAATGGTTTTTTTTTTTTTTTTTTTTTTTTGTGTATTGTTGTTTTTTGCTGTTTTACCTTGTTCAGTGTGTTTTTAGCTGGCCTTTTTTAGTTATGCTGGTTCTGTTTCATGCAGGTGATGGTGATGACTTCTTTTGTTGTATAATGTTGTTAGCCTCGAGTCATGTCTGGCACTTTCGTGCCTTTGAGGCTCGCATTCAAATTTTAAGAAAAAAGGATTGAGAGCGTATTATCAGTAAACTCCTCTGATCATATTTTGAATTTATATATCCTATCCTATCTTTATCATGCATTCTATGTATATTTTATATTTTTGACCTTTATATATAAGCATGCTAACAACTTTGACTCTTATGTTTCCCATCCTATATTTTCCTACCCTTAATTCTTAACCACAATCCATAACAACAACATGCTAAAAACGCATAAATCTCAGTGCACATTAGACTATTTATGAGATTACAATTTCGAATGCATGCTATCAATTCTTCCTTTATATTTAACGCCAATTTCCATCACATTAGTGAGAACATGAAATTTGGCCCTCATAGCGCAAAATGAAATAAGTACAAACACGGAGTTTGGATATACCTCAATTGCATAATAGGATCTAAACTTGTTTTATAGCTTTCAATATGTTGCATTTTAGTTGAATCGTACACATTTATGAGAGAGCTTCCAAAGTCCTTACTTTACCATGTCCCAAAAACCTCAAGCCTAAGATGGTGCATCTAACTGGGAGATTATAGTGAAGCACAAAATTTTCTTTAAAATTGTAACGATACAGAGAGTGGAGACTATACGGTGATTTATAGACTTAGTAATAGACTCCTTTACTCTCCCATAGTCCAACCATGTATGGGATATATCTTCAATTAGCTGAACTTCACGAAGTAAGTGGGATATCAACTCTACCATCTTAACATATTAAATAACCACCTGCTAAAATATATAGCGGTCGACTTGTTAACTACTTAACCAACACCTAATAGATATATCTGAGTGCCAAGCAAAGAAGACAAAATAACTAGAAAAGAAACTGAGTGACCCAATTAGGCCACCCAATCAGCTGCACTATTAGCTTCTCGAAAAAGAGCTGAATATACACAAAATCGCAGCTTTGGATTGAGGATAGAATGTTACTATGATGTTCTTTACATTGTGCTAAACATTCATTAAATTTATTTGACATGAAATTTATTATTATGGAATGTTGAATTCAAGATGGTCATTCTTATTATGAAATAAGGCTTTCTGTTGAACACTTGATTGGAGACACTGCGAAGCTCTCAGATCCTTTTCATTGGTTGAGTCGTTGTATGGATTTGTATGACATGATAAAACATTAGTCTACTTAATCTGATGAACTAAATTGCTTTTAGATCTTTACAATGATCTGTTAAAAAAGTGATACAAGCTGAACATAAGTGTTATGGAGAAATAGTTTAAACGTGCCTATTCACTGACTATTTACCGCTACTAGCCGCTTAGGGTCATTCAAATTGTAACCATCAGGAATTAAATGACAATATGGCCATTAAAATTTATTACATCCGTTTATAGCCGTTGGAATTTATTACAGCCGATGACTTAATGCGTGTTACTGTTCATAGCCGTTGGAATTCATTGCACCCTTTTTTAATGCTTGTTACCATTTTCTACGCTATATATATGCCATTAGCTATAACAACCAAAATATATACACTCTCGACCTCTCAGTCTCTCTCTCTCTCGGTTTTTTTCTCTCTCCTAAAATTTGGGCAAAGTTCATGACACTCCTACCCGGCAATTAACGAGTACACATTAAAAGTCGGATCGCATTAATCCTGGAGGACGGCCACCGGTTATACTGTGAGCACCGGAGCAGCGGCAAAATTGTCTTTTAGGACAGTGGTATTTACCACAGCGCAATATCATTATTGTGAGATCTTTCTAATTACTCTTTTTTTTCGCTATTATGTTTAAATTATTATTTCTGAATTTTTTGCAAATTTTTCAGTATTTTTCAATGCAGTATTTTAGTATTCTCGCAGTAACTTTTACAGTATTTCACTGTTATTAGTCACTTTTTCTAACAATCTAAAAGAGAATTTCTAGATAATCAATTACGGCAAAGAGAGTTCCTCTCCCTTAGAATATGTTGATGTCCAAACATAAAGAATTACACTGTAGTTTTATGGGTCCTTTAAAAAATTGAAACTTGATCAATTTACATCAAATCTCATTTAAATATAGAAACTTGTAAGTTAGTATCATCCTGCCCTTTCCTTTACTTCTGACGATTTTTGGAAATTTTGACCCGGCTTAGTAGAGGCCACTGTGTTTATTAAAAATTAAAAAAAAAAGGAAAAAAGAAAAGGAAGTAAAAGGAAAATTGTTGATGCATTGTGAACCGTGAAGCACGAAACCGGAAGCCACGTCAAACTCTAGTGAGTGACCCTCGACTCTATAGTGGTAGCTGCTGGACGCGGATTCAGCAACTCAGGGGTCGCATTGGTGGCGACGCTTCGGTTCTTCCATGAAGTAGGTGGTACAGAATGCTTTTATGGTGGTCGGCCTTGGCTTACGGAGGTGCTTTCTTTTAATAGATAGCCACCCATGATGGTGGTGGTCGGTGCCGTGCTCCTTTGCTGGCAAAACCTCTGTCGACTTTAATGATATGTTAAGGTTTTTTTTTTTTTTTTTTTTTGGGCTAGAAATTAATGCAATTTTTAGGCTTTTCTAAAAATTGAAAAAGGAGGAGAAAATTAATCTAAAGGAGGGGCAAAGGCATTGAAAGCGAGAGGGAGGAAAAGGGTAATTAAGATTCTCTAAACTGAAATAAAATAAATAAAGGAGTAGTGCTAGTTGGGCCTAGTACGTAATCTTCTAATTAGGCCTTGATATTGAATTCCTGAAATGGATAATTTATAGGAAAAAAATAAATTTTGCTTGCTTTAATGACTGGTTGGGCTGTTGTGGTGGTGGTTGATGTTGTTGTCTACAAACTAAGAGGTGAAGAATGCTGTATGGTAAATATTGCCACTTTGTAAGGATTCAAACTTGTGCTTCCCAAATAATACAATGAAGGGCTATTTAGGCACCAATTCACATATTTATATATAATGCTAACAGAGAGTTATATACGGTTGTAAGTTGTGACTGTGTCTTGAGCTTAGCCCCTATTTGAAGTAATTAAAAGGTAAAACGAGGCTATTGGACCTAAAATGGGGATATAATGAAATAAAATATGTTAAGCATGTGATAATGATGGCTACTTGGGGTCAACATTAAAAAATCTTATACTGTCTCATTTCAGAATAAATAGGCATATGATTGGTGATATGTGTCTTAATACTTGTGCTAGATATTGTTGCTAGCATACATTATGTGATTAGTAGGACTGTATCACATAAACTAATGTTGAAATTGAATAGATATATTTTATTATCTAATAAGTATATCTAGGTGATTGCTAGCATGCATGTTTGATTAGTACGATATTGTCCGATATCATATAGAATTTCACATATAGTACGAAAATGTTGTATTTGATTGAGTTCTTTAATCTTGTGTGGTGCACAAATTAAGCCGAGTCTATGGTTGGGATGAAGCCACACTTATACGACTTATACGAAGAGCTAGCGAAATGTGGGGATACTGTCCTGTGGGACAATAATGGTTAGAACTTGTGGAATGTATTATTTTGGTTTTCTAAAAGGACAATATGAATTATGTTGATTTTAATCTAGTTAATATGAAATAATAATATTACACTTTAATAGAGGTATATGAAAGGTATGTTTGTGGAGTTGTGCATGCCCTCACGCTAGAATAAGATCCAAAGCTTGGCATCAAAAATTTGATATAACTTTGGTCATATACTGTTGTGTGGCTAACCATGCTGTACGAAAATTGAATTGTGTTTTTTTCAATTTTATGTGTGATTGTTGCGGTTAATACTTGTTTAATGCTTGAGGTCGATTGTGTACATGAGCCTTGAACTTAGAATTGGCCAACTCTTAGGTTAGGCATGTCTAGTTGCACAATCTTGAAATCTTTCTGTGGGTAGAGCAAGGTACATTTAAGTTTTAACCATGAGATTAACCTTGTATGTTAGAGTTGGTTTTCTTGCACTTCTGGAGTGATCTAAGTGAAATATTTGATTCTTGTAAAGAGCTAATAGGACTTGTGAGTTTTTGTGAAAATCCATGTGTTATTTTTCTCCTTGTTGATGTCTCATGTGTATCCCATGGCTATGTTTGAAGCATGTTGGTACATGTTGTTAAATGTTGCTTAAAGTAATGATAAACATGTAGTTTATGGACTGTTTTCAAGCTGAATATGTTGCTACTTGACATGTAGCTGTTGTATGTCATTGGCCATATTACCTTTATATGGGTTTGGAGCTGTATGTCATATATATACTGCAGATTATGATGTTTAGTTGCTGAATGTTGCTGTCCATGCTGGTGTTATGCTGGTTTTTGGACTGTTTTACTGAATTTTAGCCTAGAATTGGGAAAAACATAATATGCTTGAGTCATATGAGGACTATGTGTGGTCTTTGGAGACTTATTATGCTCTTTGGATCATTGTTTCAAGCCTTCTTTAGCTTTTGGAAAAAGTGTAAGGTGCTAGCCACATGAGAACCTTGATTTATCGTAGGCTTGATATTTAGCTTGTGTCTAGATATCTTATTTGGGTTATTGTTATATATTGTGTGCTCATGTTGGTCGTTTGAATGACATACTATAGGACCCTAGTGTTCATTTGATGAGAAGAAAAATGTGGCATCGCATCACAATAGCATTATGATTTGGTGAATAATATAACACTTGTCCTGTTAGATCATATGTCAATGGTGGACCTCCTCTACATACATTGATTCAAATGACAAATATCGAAGTGCTCGAGTTAAATTGTCGAAGTACTGGTGAAGCATCATGAATGGGGTTTACGTTGTAATAGACTCCTTGTTGTGTTGGGTGTTCGATATCGATGAGAGATATTCTACTAATTACAATGTATTTAGGCTCATTAGTGAGCTATGTTTTGTGACACCCCTCTGAAACCTGTATTTTTTTTAGTTGTCCTTAAACACTGAGTTGGCAGTTAGAAAAATTGAATGGCTTAGGAATGTAGTGTGAGACATTCCATTATGGAGGTTGTAAGAGCACCCGAGAGTCTATGAGGTATGTTATCTGATCACAATCTTTTCTGATTATTTTGTTTTTGCAAATGTTTGCTAGTTATAGCTAGCTTATGAAAATTGATTATGGTGGAAATATTATTTTGGCGATTGTCCAAAGTTGGTGTAAATAACTAGATGATACTAAGCACTTGGACTTGAGAGCCTTGCAGAGGCTTGTGTTGCCTTAACTTGAATTGTAAAAGGCACTTTATGAATTATGGTCTTCTGTACCCTTAATAGTAATAGTGCAGGTACTCTAAGTACGATGAGAATGGGTATGTGGTCTTTGTGACTTAAACTGGTGGTGATCCAATTGATTTGAGACGATAATGTTTCACAATTGTGATGATATGTGAAATTGACCAATTAGCGATATATATCTTTTATGCCAACTATATATACGATATATGTACTATGAGATTACTTGAGGTGGAGATTTTATTTTTATTGATATGATATTTGCTCCATTATTGTGTTATACTGACTTTTATTGAAGTTGGTAGGTGATGGAGCTAGTTGTTCAATAGCTCATTGCAAATACCTCAATATGGGGATAAGAGCAACTTGTGATTGGTGTTGGCAGTGGTCAACTCTCAAGTACCGCTTTGTTGCAATACAGTGTTAAATGCCATGTATGATGGTTGAGCTTAATGCTTTAACCTAACCCATAACCCGTGACGGGTGGTGTAGACACTGCACACTTGATGGGTTTGGCAAGAGGAGACCTATTCGTCTTAGGCATAAGATCGTAAACGATTTACTTGAAAGAAAGTGATATTACTAAATTGTGTGAGGTCTGAAAAGAACCTTGTGGATCCATTGATTGCGGAAACATCGAGGGGGGACGGGATTAAAATCTATACCCGAGTAAACTGTGATGTACCCAACCTGATTTTAACAGGTTCAATGTGAAAAGTCATAGTTTCATTCAAGGAATGCACTGTATTTTATGTTGTCCCTCCCTATGGTGTGACAGTGCGAAGACGGGTCCATAGCCATATGTTTGGTGGTGTAAGCGAGGCTTGCACTTGATGGATATTGTCTGCATGTTGCCAAGGGGTGAGGTTGAGCTTTACTCTTAATGGACCCATATCCATATTTTTGGTGGTGTGCGGTAACACACTTGATGGGATCCACCTATGTAGGTGTGGGAGTATGGTCGCTCCCTCTGAAGGTTTAAGACTTGCCTTCTAGAGCGCCTATGAATATCCAGGACGAGTGCATGGCTGATAAAAAGCACCAAACCGTTGGAGTTGCCGAGATCTGGAGTTTGGTATGTGTCCAAATGGAAGACTATACAACCCCTTGTGAGGTTCAAGACGAAAGTCACATTGCAAGATGTTGGTCTTAAACTTGGGTTACACTAGGTAATGATTCAAGTCGCGAGACATCGGCACTGAAAAACTGAACTCCCTTTGCCCAACCTATTCTTTTTTGTTCTCTTTCGCTTGTGTTATGGGAAAATAGTTTAAACGTGCCTATTTACTGACTGTTTACAGCTACTAGCCGTTTAGGGTCATTAAAATTGTGACTATTGGGAATTAAATGACAATATAACGATTGAATTTATTACGTCCGTTTATAGCCGTTGGAATTCATTACAGCCGATGACTTAATGCTTGTTACCGTTTATAGCTGTTGGAATTCATTGCACCCGTTTTTTTACCATTTTCTACGCGATATATATTCCATTAGCTATAAAAACCAAAAATATACACACTCCCGACTTGTCAGTCTCTCTGTCTCTTGGTTTTTCTCTCTCCCAAAATTTGGACAAAGTTCAAGACACTCCTACCCGGTAATTAACAAGTGCACATTAAAAGTCAAATCGCGTTAGTCCTGGAGGACGGCTGCCGGTTATACTGTGTGCACCGGAGTAGTGGCGAAGGACAGTAGCATTTATCACGGCTCGATATCATCATTTGTGAGATCTCTAATTACTCTCTCTTTTCGCTGCTATGTTAAAATTATTATTTTTGAATTTTTTGCAATTTTTCAGTATTTTTCAATGCAGTATTTCAGTATTCTCGCAGTAATTTTCACAGTATTTAACTGTTATTAGTTAATTTTTCTAACATGATCAGCTTAAGTTTTTGTTATAGTTCATTTACTAAAATTGTACCATAGCAAGTAAATGGTCTTGTGCTCTTTCTCAATGCACCAAATCATTGATAATACGGGTGGTTTTGACTAGGAATGGGGTTGAATAAGACTCACATGTGACTATAAGTATTAAGGACTCCACATACGAGTCCATTAAGGGAACCTCATATCGAAGTTGTGAGAGTGAAGTGATCAACATGTATGTTTAGTGGGTTGCTTTGCTCGATGCTAATTGATCTCGGGATGAAATCCCACTATAACTTATATGTGAACCTCACATATACCAAATTTACGGATTGGGTGTTAAGTAAAACCCTGTAAAATTTCACGCATACTACAAAAGTGGCTTTCAAATGCTGCAATATCACTAATGCCGAAGAAACAAAAGTATATGGCAATGTTCTTGCCTATGTAGTCATACATTAATCAAATTCACTATTACTGCATACATGTTTACATATGGTGACAACTATGAAGCGAGTCTTAAAATGAATGCTTATAAATGTCTCAAAAAAAAAAAAGAGAGAGTGCCTATACAATTCAACTAAAGTTTTGCAAACATAAGGTGTAAAGGTAACCTATTAAAAACCAAACGCGATCTCCATGACCATGAACCGCGATGATATTTGACTTCAACTCATTAGTCATTTTGACCCACAAATTGATTCCGTGTTCTTGATACTCTATTCATCATTTTTGTTAGTTTCTATGAGCCTGTTTTTAGTATTGCGCAAATCAGCTTGCTCACTGCTAAAATAACTAGGATTCTATTTGGTGAAGATGCTAGCTCAACATGTTAAACTAGATCTCAGTATAATTTTGCTTCAGCATACCAGTAAAATGCATCTCACAATAATTTTAAACCAGGTACCGAAAACCAGATATTGGCATAAAGCCGTGCAAGTAACTACTATTTTTAAGACTTATTTCATCCTTATAAGATAATCTTGGGATAAAATGAAGCCTTAGTTTTTGAGTAATGTAGAAAGAACGAGTTTCTAATGTTTAAAAACAAAAGAATGATATAACAACTAAGTAATAAAATCTCGAGGGAACTATATATAAAGAATCAAATATCCTTTGGAAAAGATACGTACCTTCTCTAAGGACACAAAAATCCTTTCCAAAAGACACAGAAAATAATGCTAAATAATAGAAAAAATTGCTATGTGTGGTGAAACACAACCATTTTTCTAGGCACTGTTGCTTTCAGTAAGTTGTGTGTCGACATACAGTTCCCATGTATCAACACACCCCATCTAGTGAGCCTCATACTAGAATTTATGTGGTAACACATATCATTCTATGCGACACACATGCCCTAGCAAGAATCCTTTATTTTGAAAATATTTCAACAAATTCTAGAATAGAGCTTCTTAAACTATAACATAATGGAACTATTCCGTAAAGTAGGCTTTCACTTGTTAGACCTTTGTTCTTCTTTATCAAACAAGTTAGATACTGAACCCATTTAGCCCAATTTGATAAAAAGATCCTAGATGTATGAGCCTAAATTCGTCTCTAATTATTATATAAAGTAAAATTGTGGGACTTAGAGTGTATGTCTAACTAAAGGCTGTTTTGGTGAGGAGTCCATATGTTCTATGTCTCTAGGTTTGATCGCCGTTCTCTTACACAAAATCTTAGCAATAAAAGATAATTAAGAGGATAACTTGCATTGGTTCATATAAGACATGAAGAGTATGATGCAGATCAAGTACTAAACGTGAACTAGGCAGGTATTTGCTTGTGTTGTCTTGCAAATTGAAGCCGGTTTCAATTGTTATGGCTTTTGATAATTAGAACCTTTGAAAGCAATACCTAGCATTCCGTATATGATGATTCACATTATTCCATCAATTAATGCAAGTTAAGTCCTTTCTGGCCACTAAAGTAGTCAAAAATGGACAAGTTGATCATCTAGTAAAAATTTAGAAAATGTTTAACATGTGACTTCAAATAAAAACACTGAGTGACTTAAAGATGATAAATTCATCCTGTAAGTAAAAATAACATTTTAATTATATCTTTGACTTTTTTATTCTATTTATTATAGTCTCTTTTTTAAAATAATTTTTCATGTTTAGTAGTCCTTTAGATTTTATTTTGTAACCAAATCAATCTTCATTTACTCACATTTGATACAAATTACAAACTCAGAAACAAATTTTCATTAAAATTGGCTTCCGTAATCTGTATTATTCATTCAGTCAGCCCATGACAGCCCAGTGCTTGCTTGCTTGCTCGCTCAAAGACTCAAAAAACTAAGTGTGCCAAGAAAAAGTAGGCAAACATGAAAGAACCAAATGTCATATGTGATACGGAAAATGTTCAACCCTTTGAATTTCCAGGGGTTATGTCACTTTATTGCTTTTCATAGTATAGGAATGCTATGTACCATAATCCTTTTCAACAATGGTGTAAGGGTAATACATAATGAAATGAGAGTTTTTTTTTTAAGGAACAAAAGGGTGCAAGGGAAAATTTAGTTACCTAAACTATTATCCTCTTATTGCTTATTTAGTATCATTTTCCTGTTTTATATTTATAGTTTTTCTCAAATTCAAATTATTGGAAAATAATTTTTTTTTTCTTGTCGTGCCTTTATTTTAAGCTTTTACCCAACTTTTAAAAATTTAAAACCAACGTATCAAAAATAAAGAATGTAGTTTCGAAAACTAAGTTTTATGTTGATTGAGAACTAAGATATAAAAACTGAAAACGATACCAAATAAGCCTAAGTTTTTTATGCTCTATATACGTGTAAAATGTTGAATTAACTTCAATAGGCAAGATGTGTTGAAGTTGTACAGCCATACCATCAAAACTGTCAAGGTCTTGTGAAGATTTCCAATCCGGAGGCATCAAAGCAGCTCCATGGGTCTCCAGAGAACAGATTTGTGGAGTTTCTGATCTGATCAGCATACAAAATTGTTGAATCAAACTCTTGCAATGTAGCCACTGGGTCATGCCAGAAGACATCTTGTGGAGATTCTTCAAAAGGGACAAAATCCTGTACATTGAACGCTTCAGTTTGTTCTTCCTGCAGCAGCATTTGATCATCTATGATAAACTGTGGGATCTCCCCAAGTATTTGATCATCTTGGTTTGTAAGATCAGATTGATCTCTCGATTCGGAAACCGAAACCGAATCAAGGGATGGTTCAGATAATGCATTAGCTTCAATGTTACTTTCAGTTTCAGGGCTTGAATTCTGATTCAGAAACCTTGCAAAAACTGCAGCTAGATCAATCTCTGGCGCACTGCTTTTACATCTAGAATCTGAATTAACTGAGTCATCCTGAGCCGGGTCACGGGATCCGCGGTGACCTAAGTTAGCCATGTACGGTGTGGAACCCGAAAAGGGCTTAGCAGCCACCCTGGACTGGCGGCGCCTCCGGCAGCCCCCACCTATGGGGACATCCCGCAAGGAGCCGCCTTTGGTCCAGTACCGCCTGCACCCCTTGCAAAAGTACCGAGGCTGCGACAAACTGTAGTTGTTGTAGTAGCAGAACTTGGTGTTCGTGGAAGCGCAACGTGGACAATTGGGCGCTGGCACAATGTGACCCCTCCACCGCCTATCCACCGCCATTACTCGTGGGTATTGCGAAAAGTCATCAGTTGTTGCTGCCATAGGGCCTATTTGTAATTGCTGTTTGTCTAATTTAAACAGTGTTAGTCCAAAGTGAAGAAACGTTTTTTTTTTTTTTTTTTTTTTAAAATACAAAGTTGAAGTTGTTTTAGAGAGAGAAGGGAGTGTGGAGAGAGAAGGGGTAAGAGGGAGATATTTATAAGTAGGGATTTAGCTTAAGAAGAGAGGAAGAGTGGGAGAGAGTGCATGTGTGGGGGAGGAGGTATAAACGTGGGCGGTTGGCGAGCCGTCAGGGCCAAGCAACGGAGACACGGTGGACCGGTCATGCGAGTTCATGTTCATGCGCAACTGTTATCATCATGAGGTCCAAGTAGTACTAACTCTTGAGTCTCTTTCACTTGGCTGCATCATGATAGGACCAAATTTATTACTTGCGTGCTATCAATTCGGATTTTTTTTTTTTTTTATTTTAACCAAAACTGATATTTCATAATGATGCAGCATGTAAAATAAAATTTTGAAAAACGGAAATAAATCGAAGGCCTTTTCTTTAATTTTATTAAACTCTAATAAAAATTATAAAAAAAAGATAAAAGTTATTCTAATCTCACACTTGATAATAGAAAAACCAAAACTCATAAAATTATTCTAAACAATTGATTAACTAAACCCTAGATCTCTTCATGTATATATAGAGGAGCTAACCTAATTGGAATTAAACTCTAAAATTTAAATATGAAATTTAAATCTAATCCTAATCTAATTTGAACTTAATCTTCACCGAACTCCTCAGGTGTCTCTTTCAGCCTTGCCGCCAAGAATGTGACCCCAGCCATACATTCCGCCAGGCAATGCACCAATCACGGACATAATGTAGCAACAACCCGTCCATTCTTTCTAGCCACGTATGTGATGTCGCCAACATAATGCCGCCAACCCATGCTTGTTGCCAATCTCATGCCGTGTACCACAAGCTTCAAATCTATCCGCTACCGCCAACCATGAGCTCCGCCAAGCAATCCGCCAATCTCTGACGCAGGGCTGTCTTTTCCCGTTTTCCTTGGCATCCTTGTACCTCTTGTTCTTGGCTGCACCGTCTCACTCATCTTGACCACTAAGGCTTATTTGGCGGCTGCATCGTCCTCTCTCGGTTGGAGAGAATTCATCCTCGAATTCATTTGGCCATTTGGGCCAATGCCGCCAAGCCTTGTTCTCTTACACCTAGAGTTCCTCTTGCCAGACTCTAAGCCGCCAAACTTACCCAATCGTGGTTCATCATCCCAGCTTGCCAAGACTGCATCATTCTCTCCGGGCTGAGGGGAATTCGAACTTGAATTGGGCAAGGGGTCTTCTCTGTTATTCTTTCCAAGCTGAGTTCCTCCAACAGACGGTTCATCACTTGCCCCGCCAAAGTGTGGGCGATAGCTCAATTCTCGGTACCTGGTCCTCCCATTGCGAGCTTGCCCTTACCACCATCAACACTCTCAGTAACAAAGCATCTGTCACTTCTTACGATCTCTCAACATGTTCAATCTCGCCATCAAGATGTCCCATCCTTTGCTGGTATCAGTATGGCAAGTCCGCCTTTTTGCCGCGCCCGAATGTAAATCATAGCAAGCAAACTCCACATTTGGCGTCTGATATCCTTGTGCTCCGCAAGGCTTTCTCGGTATGGAATCCTAGTTCTCGGTAAGGCGTCTTCAGGATCCCACTCCAAGCGGCTTTGTTCTTCCTTTGTTGGCAGTAAGCAAAACGCCACCCCTTTTGGCTCCTCCTCCTTGTCATGAATAGGTTCATCAAATATGGGTGGAGAAGATCAGTCAAGATATAGCGCCTCATCAAAGACCATGCCTCCCACATTGACGCCAACTATTGTCACGACACTATCCTCCGGTTTTGGGCCCTTGGATTTCGAAACACTCGATGCTTCAACTTTCTTGGGCAACAAGACGGTCCTCATCCCCCAGAACATGAAGCCACAAGTGTTACGGCGTCCGTCGTGGATGGCGCCTCCATCATACTGCCATGGTCTTCCCAATAACAAGTGGCAAGCATCCATGGTCACCACGTCGCACCAAACCGACTTCTGATATCTCGCCCAATTGAGAAATTGACTAGGCAACATTTAGATATGATTATCTGTTCGTCGTCCCCGAGCCATGACACCTTATAAGGGTTCAGATGATCTTCCACCTTCAACTCTAGCTTCTAAATGGCTTCCTCAGAGATGGTGTTCTCACAACTCTCGGAGTAGATGACTAGGCGGCAAACCCTAGCGCTAATGGTGCATGTTATTTGGGATATGTTGTGTCATAGCCAATCGTCTCCTTCTGCTTCTTCAGGCGTGAATCCAGCTTGCCTTACGAACAGCATGTGACCTTCATCACCCTCTAGCTCCATCTCCTCGAGTGACGCCAACGCGTCCTGGTCTTCTTCCTCCAACTCCGGAAATTCATCACGGAGATCGGCTTCCACCCACCGTTCTTCAACGTTGGCATCGCCGGTAAAGAGTCGATGCTGTCTCAGCCCAGGATCTGGTAGAGTAGCACCCGATGCCGGATTTTGGATCTCATCCTTCACTTTTTCTTTAGCACCCGATGTTAATGGGCGTTGGGGCTGGGTTCCCAGTTTCAAATCAAGATATGTCCCTAGTTGAATCAAGCAACCCTTGATTCGCCGAAATTAACTTCCACCTCCCCGAATCTCCTCTCGACCTGCCATTGAACATCATGACCAGAATGCCTCCGACGGCGGCGTACCTCGGTCGCCTAGGGGCCATCTCAAAAAGCGTTCCGTGCCGATACCAACTGATGCAGTGCATAAAGTGGGATTTTGGAGAACGGGGAGGAATCAAAGGCCTTCCCTTTGATTTTATTAAACTCTAATAAAAATTAAAAGGGGAAAGATAAAATTCATCATAATCTCACACTTGAGAAAAGAAGAACCAAAACTCAAAAAATTATTCTAAACAATTGACTAACTAAACCCTAGATTTCCTTAAGAGTATATAGAAATGTTTACCTGATTGGAATCAAACTCTAAAAGATAAATATGAAATTTAAATCTAATCCTAATCTAATTTGAACTCCATCATCATCGAACTCCTCACGCGTCCCTTTTAGCCTTGCCGCCAAGAACATGACACCAACCATACATTCCGCCAGGCAATGCGCCAATCACGGGCATGATGTAGCAACAACCCGTCCATTCTTCCTGGCCACATATGTGATGTCGCCAACATAATGCCGCCAACCCATGCTTGTTGCCAATCTTCATGCCGCGAACGACAAGCTTCAAATCTACGCTACCGCCAACCATGAGCACCGCCAAGCAATCCGCCAATCTCTGATGCGGGGCGGTCTCTTCACATCTTTCCTTGGCGTCCTTGTACCTCTTGTTCTAGGCTACACCGTCTCGCTCTGCTTGACCCGCCAAGTCCGATTTGGCGGCTGCATCTCATAATCAGATTTTAAAGATTTTATGATAAAACTCCTCTATCTTTGAATTTTTGATCGAAATTAAAGTAGTCATTACCCACGTCTAATTTAAGAAAGAGCAATGTTAGAAATATCTAAACCTTTACTTAATTACATGTTTATTATGCATAATATCATTTGTATTGGATATATCATTGTGTATATTTATTATATTTTCCTTTGAAGGAGGAAACAAAGCTCTGTTTAGCATATTGAATTCAAATTGAATTGTAAAATTAAAATTTCAATTCAAATTTTGACATTGTTAGAGGTAGAATGAAATTGAAATTCTACTGTTCGGGTAACCAAAAGAATTGGATGCTGGAATTGTAATTTCATGATCGTCTTGAGTATTGGGTCAATTAAATTAGATCATTTAGGGTTTAAGTCAACTAGAATCGGGTTTCAATTGGATCAAATCTTTTTTTTAGTTCGAATCAAGTTTAAGTTTTGTGTAAACTTTTGTCGAGTTCCAGTTGGGTTGGATCCGTCACGCTAAGGTCATTTCTAATTTTAAGTTAATTATGTGCATTAATTTTTTGATTCGGGTTAGTATGAGCTAGGTTTATGTTGGGTTAGGCGATCTCAGGCTCAAGCCATCCTAGTTTCAAGCCCATCAAGTTACATCACTTCCAGTTTCGAATTACCTTGGGGCGGCTTGGTTATCTCTTGTTTTAGGTCAACTTATTTGTAGCACATTGAAGTTAGGTCCAAATCTGTTCAGTTTATTTTGGGTTTTAGTCATCCAGAATTTTTGGGGTTGGAAAGTTTCAACTTTGAGTTAGATTTGGCCCAAGTTTAGATCGGGTTAGGTCAATTCGGGTTCGGGACATTTAAATTTGATCGTTTTGAGTTTCTAGTCAAATTTAGGTTGAGTCGAGTGTTTCGATTTTGAGTGATCATGGCTTTCAGGTAAATTGAGTAGAATCACTTTTGGTCTAAAGACAATAGAGTTAATATGTAAATGCAGCTCCTTCCCCACCATAAGAATTGGAACGTATGACTATTTTTTTAAAACTCAATGTCTTGGAAATAAACAATGAAATAACAGTTCAAATTCCAACAGGTGAATCCACACAACACAATTGGAATTCTAGATCCCAGTTCCAAATTGTGACTTAATTTAAAGCTTTAATTCCATGTGCTACAGAACGTGAAAAAGAACAATTTGTTAGAATAATGTGACCTCTTCACTTTTCAAGAACCCTCTAAATATTCCTTACAACTTCTAATTCTATGAAAAGTGTCATGATTCTACAAAATAGAGGTTTATAGAGTTAAGTACTAATAAGTCTTTGGGTTGTAATAATCTAGTAAGGTCCATGGGTTGTAGTAATCTAGCTGGATTAGACTCTTAGCATCTTGTATAAGTCAAGTTAGTCAAGTGTTGAGTTGTAAGTCAAGATTAGCCACTAGGTTAGTTATAGCGGTTAGTATTAGGAGTTCAAGTGCAATGTATCTAGCTTAATCATATTTAGCTTGAGATTAGTATAAGTAGTGGATTCTCTTGTAAGAAAGGATATTGATGATTGGTAAGATTGAATTCCTCTTCTCTTAACCCTAACTCTCTCTAATTCTCAACTATTTCTATAGTTCTCTTCCCATCTTCACTCTAATTCTTCACGTATCTCATGTTATAATTCAAGATTGATCATGAATCATGACAA
Source organism: Simmondsia chinensis (assembly GCA_018398585.1). Taxonomy (NCBI): domain Eukaryota; kingdom Viridiplantae; phylum Streptophyta; class Magnoliopsida; order Caryophyllales; family Simmondsiaceae; genus Simmondsia; species Simmondsia chinensis. Next base: position 14,370,781 of record JAGTTD010000018.1, on the reverse strand, counting down.
TTGGTATCAGAGCTTGTGAATTTGCTTCCGTTTAAGTTGATTAAGAGCAATTTGATTGTATAAGTATTAGATCAAGTGTTCACGTCTAATTCTTGATCAATCTCTACTTGATAAAAGTATTTCACTTTAGTTTTCAAATTTGATCGGTTATTGATTGCAGTTGTACTTAATGCAATGAACTTGAGTTAGCTAGCAGAAACTGAATTCGATCTAGCTACAATATCATTACATTTGTTCCTCTGCTGTGGTTCTTATAGTTGATCCTGTTAAACAAGGTCAAAATTGTGTTGTCCAGCTGTGTAGGGTCAAGATTTCAATCATAGGTTACATTTGATCAAGGTTTCAATTCAAGCTTATGGTTTGCTATTCAGCTGGTGATTGGCTCAAGATTTCAGATTTTAGTGTTTCGAACTTCTGGTTTGGAAGCTTGCGGTTACTGAGGTTGGCTAGCTAAATCTATCATATTTGCTAAATTTACAGTGAACAAAGGTTCAATGTATCGATTCTTGTAAACAGTTGGCTTGAATTGGTGTCATAAGTTGTGGTACTTGTAATCAAAGTTGTTGAATTACATAAACCGAGCTTTAGCACTTGTTATTGCCCTGATCCGCTACTATTGTAACTAGCTGCTGAAAATTGGCATCGGTTTTTCTGAAATTGTATTCGAATTAGCTGACTCACACTCAAGGAAGGATGTACTTTGGAATTTGCACCAGATTGTGCTGAAGTGCTTAGGAATTTTAAGGTGAAGAAGTGAATTTTGGGTATAGCAAGTGTAGCTGTACTCTAATGAGCTGGTGTACAAGCTCAAAGGATCCAGCTGAAATTGCATTCAATCAAGTACGGCTATGGCTGATGTTTGGAGTCTAGTAAAGATATTAGCTCAATTGAGACAGCAAATGGAGGAAATGACTTGAAGGTTAGACGATTCGACGGTTTTGATGCAACAAAGACTCTATGACAGCTAGCTAGATACGAGAACAACTCAATATCCGAAATGCATACATTAGTAGAATTGGCTTGGAACAAGAAGTACAACAGCAACATGAATTGAAAATTTAAGATAAGCTTGATATTGCAGCAGTACATCATGTACTTGATCCTTGATTACCACAAGTAAATGATGTAGTAGAGGTTCAATGGCGACCTCATGATTTGGAAAAGGTGGTGTGCAATGACAATGGATTGGAAACAAGACTATTTGGGAAGAAAATAGAGCTCTTTGATGAACAACGACCTCATTCTTAGATTGAGAATTGTGAAAGGCTTGGGAATGAAGATCCAAAGAAGACCACATTGCAAGCGTTGCAACAGAAGCCTAAACCGGGTTGTGTGCTACAGCAACCTGTTGAGGATGTAATGGAGAAAAAGGAGAAGGATTATGTGCCAATTGAGGATGTAATGGAACAAGCTGCTGTTGGAATGCCTAGTAGTACAAGATTAATTTCAAATGGGGATGTACTTGGAGCAACTCGACAAAGAAATGATGCATTATTGTTCCAATATTTTGCCTTGCAGCCTGAAGTGCAAAATGTTGAACCACTTAAAGTTGCTCCAACAGCACCACATATGCAAATCGAGGTCTTGGGCATTAGAAGGTTGAGGTTTAAGCTCACAACGCAGTAGAAAATTGAGATCAAAGCTATAGTTCGCCTTAACTATAGGAAGTGTTATTCACACAAGAAATTAAGAGCCTTGGTCAAGCCAATCTTAGTCTACAATTGAAGACCTCCAGATTTTCTACTTCTCAAGGAAAATAAGGTGTTTCTTAACAAGTATAACATGCTCAAGGATTTGGAATTGGGGCATCTATGGTGGTGTTGTGGTCAATTGATAGACTTGGAGCATCTTGTTGGATCAAAAGGATGTTGAAGAAGGTAAGGAGAAGGAAGAATTCTATCAAGAATGATACAAGATCAGCATAAAATTAGGGTGAAGCTGCTGCAGTGCGACCAAATTCAGTAAAATATCAAAGTGTTACTAATGCAGAACATTCTGTTCAGCTGAAAAAATTGCAAGATCAGGTCCAATGGCAGACTATTTTGAGGCTTTTGATCCAGGACAGGAGGATTCACTCAGCAAATATGTAAATTCATCAAGAAATCAAGGTGATTTCACTGCAGTCCACGCAAGTACAACCCAGCCATATTCTGTTGCTTATCCAATACAAGCGATTGATTCAATTCAGATAAGGAATCTTGCAAAATCTGATCAAAGTGAAGGGTGAATTGAGTGGAGTTGATGTTTATTTATCTAAGAACACTAACAATAGGTCACCTGATTCAAGGATAATGAAGCAATTTTTCAAATTTAGCTGGGAAAAACTCAGTAGAGAAGTAGTGCTGTAAGACACTTTCATTGATCAACCTCATCTTTGGAGCCAAAGAAGTAGAAGAATTAAGCTCAAAATTTGCTTCATAGTGAGAAACAAGGAGAGGAAGGCTCAAAGGATGATATACAGTGGCCATCAAGAGTGAAATTTGGTCTGAAATGCCAATCCAAGCATATTCACTTAGCTTTGGTAACTAATTTAGCAAGGTAGTTAGAGCAGAAGCTAGATGTCGGTGTGAATCAAATTGAGAGCAAACGACATCCTCCAAGGGTCCAAACTAATGTAAGGCCTCCTGAATCTTTTTTTTTTTTTTTACTCCAACACCCAGTGAGTAACTGGGGTGAAGCAACCAATTCACTTTGTAAGCAACAAGATCACCTTGGAAAGGATGGTGAGGACAGTGCTACTACTGGACATTTTGATAGCAAGCAACAAGCTGATTTTGATCAAGAGTGGAGTATGAGATTAAAAGTAATACTGGCTGATACATTTGAGCAGTAATTTAGCAAAGGATACCAGAATCATTTTACTTGTAAAGGTTTATTCGATAGCTAGACTCAAGGTTGGGCACAAGCGGATGTGGACAGCGGTTCTGTCATAGATGCAATGATTTGGAAAGTCTTGAGAAGAGATTTGATACTTAAAGAGCTGCAGAGAATCATTTGAATGCAGGAAGCAAAAGGAGGTGCAAACAATAGAATTGAAGACTTTGTGAATGATATGAAATGTGTGCACTGCAGGCTACATAAGGTTCGTTGATTTTCCTTGAGAGTTCAAAACAAGAATGAATCGCGGTGGAGTCTAGCAATGACACTTGAGGATTTGTCTTGGTTGGGTAAAATCCACATATTACATGCTGAGAATCCAATTACTCGAGACTGTATGTTACTTTTGTGTATAGGAAGGCAATTGGAAGGGAATGTATGCACATTGTTTGCATTTAAAGCTAACAAACTAAGCCAAGAATTGATGCAGAAGCTGATAATTGAAGCCCTGACTGGGTATGGTGATGAAAGAAGGAAGGTTGAGGACTCAAAGTCTGAAACATGATGTGGTCTGTTTTGTAGTCTATGCTGCAATAGGCTGCAAAGAATTGAAAAGGAAGTTAGAGAATGTTATGCAAGCTTGTGGAAATCATCAAAGCCTCACGCATATCCATGCCTTGATCACAAGTAGTACGAAATTTGCAGTGAAGCCTCTCAAATAGGAGGATATTTGTAAGCTTTTTTCTCAAAAATGTTGCAGAAATGAAAGCAATTTACAATGCTTCAAAAACAAAAGCAACGTTGCCGTAGCAGTGCTGAAATCGATTGGATTTGAGTAGCTACAAGAGTAGGATTAAGATGCAAAGTTGTTGCAGTATACATACAAATCAATAAGTGATATTTTTGCCTTACTTCTAGTTGCTTGCACCATTTATATGCTTGTAGGTTGCCCTTAGGTAAGCTCTCTCCCATAGATGCTTGGTTGCTTTCAGGATTTTGCTCTTGCTTAGATGCTTCTATATTTGTCATGCTCTCCATGCACTCTGTGCTTTTTATGCCATCTTACTTTCCAGGATGGGGGTCCTTGGAAACAGCCTCTCATATCCCCCTGATGGGGTAAGGCTGTGTACGTCATACCCCTCCCAGACCCCACTCACGTGGGAGCCCTTCTGGCACTGGGCTTGTTCTTCTTGTTGTTGTTGATTTTGATTCATTTGCTAACTATTTTACCTTAAATTTTATCGCTATTGCTCGCTTTTACTCTTTTCGCTCCTATTGTTGTTTATTTGCAGAAAACACTCATTTTATGCTAAATTTTGCTACATTTTATCATTAACATCAAGAAGTGAATGCAAGATACATCAAACAAAAGCAAAATGAGCAAAGAAAGACAATTCCTCACTGATAAGTGAAAAAAAAGCAACAAATACATGTACAAATTACAACAAGGGCAGCAAATCAAATGCAAGGATGATTCAACAATACATAACCATGTTCACCTTGATGGGAATACTGAGTTTGGGCGGTGAAACAGCAGAAAATATTGAAAACAAGGGCAAATCCGGCAACTTGCATAGGACGGGTTGCAATGGGTGGCAATGTGAGCAAATGAGAGCAAAGCTTGTAAATTTTGTTATTTCAAGTATTCCCCACCTCATGTACTATAAATAGAGAGGTTTGGGAAGTGTTTTTGATCGTCTCATCTAGCAGAAAAACTCAATACAAAGTAGAGAAATAGGGTAGAAATCCGTAGGGAGAAAGAAGGAGGAGAAAAGAAGAAGTTTGGTTTGTAATTTTGTATTTTCAAATTCTTTTCTATCCTTTTCTTCTTAAAGTTCATGAATCTTGTCTTAGTTTTGTTTTATATTATATTTATCATAAACTAATTTTGTTTTTCCAAGGCTACGATGCAGCCTAAGTTGTAATATACACTCTCTTCTAATTCAATGTATTCAATGTTTTGTTATTGTATTGTTTAAGTGTTTATCATTGTTCTTCATGAGTTTTGAATGCTCGATCACCATTTAAAGCCTATAATGATTCATAATAAGTCCGAGAGGAGATTTATGATAATTGCTAAGGTGATAAATACCACAAATTGAGCGAATGCTCGAGAGAGATTAACGCAATTTGTGTGGCCTTAAGTGAAAACCATAGATCTTTAGAACTATTTTCTTATTTAAATTCATGCAAGAGATTGATGAGTTAATATGTAAAAGTGCATGCTAAATGTTGCTCGAGAGGGAATATTTGGTAAATTAGGTTTTGCGACTATCAACATGTAATAACAATTTTAATATAGAGAATCGAAAGGCGTATTGATGCAACTAGGTAAAATCGGATGCCTTGGATCTTATTATAATAAAAACCATAAAAAAAATCAGTCACTTTTTATAAAAATCAGTAAAAATTTTAGTTCTTTTTATTTTGGTTTGTTTCATTTCAAAAATTACAAATTTCGATTTTTTAAATAGCACTAAAACTACTAATTTCGGTACTTGCTCAATAATAATTCTCGTGGGAATGATACTCTACTCACTCTTTATTAATTGATACGACTTAGTGCACTTGCTAAGCATAGACACAAAGTAAAGCATCAATAAGCAACTTCAAGTTTTAAAGTCAACATCAATTGTTAAAGCTACAATGTCAAGAACAGGGGGAGTTAACATCAAGTCAGTACTCTCTACTAAGATTCTTGAGGACAAGAATTTCTTAAGAGATGAGTATTGTCATGATTCTACAAAATAGAGGTTTATGGAGTTAAGTACTAATAAGTCTTTGGGATGTAATAACCCAATAAAGGTCCATGGGTTGTAATAATCTAGCTAAATTAGCCTCTTAGCATCTTGTATAAGTCTATTCAGGTGTTGAATTGTAAGTCAAGATTGGTGGCTAGGTTAGTCATATCGGTTAGCATTAGGAGTCCAAGTGCAATGTATCTAGCTTAATCATATTTGGCTTGAGATTGGTATATGCGAGGAATCTGGACAAATCTAATATGCTCTGATCCCACTTGTAAGGAAAAAACTTGAACAAACTTGATATACTATGATATCAATTTGTTAGGAATCTGAACAAATATGATATTCTATGATACCAATTTGTAAAGGAAGTAATATCTTCCTAATGCAGAACTTAACACCCCAAGAACAGGATTCGATTCAAATACTATAGCTCACGTAAGATAAGTAAACAAAAGGTAAAAGAGAACACAGAAAGAGCATAGAGATTTACATGGAAAAACCTCTTCAATCGAGAGGGAAAAACCGCGGGCAGAGATGGAGATCTTTATTGAGTATGTATAATGAAAGAATTATAACGACACTTCCTCAGAACGAGATCTATAGAGAATTACTGAATCACTCCCGTTAAACTCTCGTAACGCTCTCAAATCAATGATGACGGCGGCTCTCTTTCTTAATTGGATTGGATCGAATCCCCAAAACTGAAGCCATAAACCCATATTTATACTAAACGGCTAAGGTACATAGAAATAGACTCCCGATCGATCGGGGGGCCCGATCCTGATTGATCGGCACTGGCTGATTGATTGGCCCCTCTTCGGCTGCAATTCTTGATTTTCTCCAGCGTTTTTCTCCGATTGCTCGGTTGTACCACCCTATCGATCGGCTTGCTCACGGCGAGACTCATGACTAAATTACATAAATTTGAGGCATATTCCTAATAAAACTCCACCTTGACTCAACTTTACACAGAAGCAAAATTTCTCCACCTACTCCAGAAAACACCCCTCACATGGGGTTATCTAAACAAAACAGAAAACCTAACCGAGTTCGAGCGATGCTCGAACTTCCTACTAGGTAGCAACTGAGTGAACATATCTGTGAGGTTATCAGCAATACCAAGCTTCTTCTTCTCTAAATTGGCTCTTGACACATCTTCTAGAATAGCTACTTGCTGCTGAACTGTGTTACTTAACTGAAACTGAACTCCCTTCGGTTTATTCAACTGACCTAAATCACAAACAACGGATGACATCTTCTATGGGCATAATAATGAAGACTCATCAAATGTGACATCTCTACTTGACAGGAATTGCTTAAAGAGAACTCTTTTCTGCTTCCCATAAATGCCGTGTTCACAAGACTTCAGTCCTATAGACTGACCACACAACGAGCCCCTTTTACAGAGCTTTGACAGACCCTTATCACCCAAATGATCCAATCTCAAGCGTCTTGACTTTGTGATACCTGGTTCTGTCAACGTTGATAATGAAGATATCTTAACTGATCTTACAACTGTGGAACCGACAAGTTTATATAATGTTCCTACCCTTCTGCCTTTAATCACAACTAAAGCACCCTTAACAACCTTCATAACTCCATCTTCAACTGTGCAGTTATACCCATGTGATTCAAGAGTACCTAAAGAGATGAGATTCTTCTTCAAATCAGGAATTTGACGAACATCACTCAAAGTCCTGAGAGTGCCATTGAACATCTTAATAGGAATTGTTCCTATACCCAAAACTCTGGATGTAGCATCATTGCCCATCAAAGCAACTCCACCTTGAATTAACTCGTACATGGAAAACCAATCTCGATTGGGACAAACATAATAAGAGTAACCTGAATCCAAAATCCAACTATCTCTAAGGCTGGATTGAGGTTCAGACACAGACAATATATCACCATCATTCTCATCTTCAACTACAACACTAGCTGCTGCGGATCTCTGGTCAGACCTGTTATCTGCTTCTATTTTCCTCCTAAACTTGTAACAATCACTCTTATTATGCCCTTTCTAATAATAGTAATTATAGGATAAATCTTGATGCCTAGGCTTTGATTTGTTTCCACTATGATCATATTCTTTAGACTTTGTTCTCCCTCTTACAAATAAACCACTACCTGAGTTTTGAACGGAGTCAGACAACTCCTTATCTACTCTTTCTTTCTCAGTAGGTTTCTCTTAACCTCATCAACTGTGATAGTTGAACTACCACCATAAATCATGCTTTCTACGAAGCCTCTATAAGAGGTTCAATAACATTGCTTGATCTCCATCCTTAGGAGCATCATCAAGTTCCTTTAGTTCTTGAATTAACGAATTAAATTCATTAACATGATTCTTAAGTGATGTACCTTCTAACATACAAAAAGTGAATAACCAACACTTAACTGCAAGTTTATTGGAGACTGACTTGAAACAGAACATATCCTGCAATTTCTCCCACAATTCCTTAGCGGTCTTCACATCCAAAACTTCGGTCAAAACGTCATCGGTAAGACACATCTGAATTGCCGTATGAGCCCTTTTGTCTAACTCCTCCCACTGTGCTTCAGATAAAATCTCAGGTTTCTTCTGTTTCTCATCTAAAGCTTTCTTTAAGCCACTCTGTGTTAATAGGCCCTTAACGCGAACCTGCCCTTAACGTGAACCTCCCTTGACTACCAAACTTCTTAAATTCAGATTTAATTGTAGATGTCATAGTACCAAATCCAAATAACAGGGCTCTGATACTAATTTGTGAGGAATATGGACAAATCTGATATGCTTTGATACCACTTCTAAGGAAAAAACTTGAACAAACTTGATATACTCTGATATCAATTTGTTAGGAATCCGGACAAATATGATATTTTATGATACCAATTTGTAAAGGAAGTAATATCTTCCTAATGTGGAGCTTAACACCCCAAGAACAGGATTCAATTCAAATACTATAACTCACGCCAGAGAACTAAACAAAAGGAAAAAGAGAACAAAGAAATAACATAGAGATTTACAAGGAAAACCCTCTTCAATTGAGGGAAAAACCACGGACAGAGATGGAGATCTTTATTGAGTATGAATAATGGAAGAATTACAATGACAGTTCCTCTGAACGAGATCTATGGAGAATTATTGAATCACTCCCTTTAAACTCTCGTAATGCTCTCAAATTAATGATGACGGCGGCTCTCTTTCTTAATTAGATTGGATCGAATCCCTAAAATATAACCCATATTTATACTAAACGGCCAGGGTACGTGGAAACAGACTCCCGATCGATCGCGGGACCCGATCGATCGACCCCTCTTCGGCTGCATTTCTTGATTTTCTCCAGCGTTGCTCTCCGATCGATTGGCTTGTTCACGGCGAGACTCATGACTAAATTACATAAATTTGAGGCATATTCCTAATAGTGTAAGTTTTGGATTCTCTTGTAAGAAAGAATATTGATGATTGATAAGATTGAATTCCTCTTTTCTCAACCCTAAATCTCTGTAATTCTTATCTATTTTTCTAATTCTTTTCTCATCTTCTCCCTAATTCTTCACCTATCTCATGTTATGATTCAAGATTGATCTTGAATCATAACAAAACGCACCCCTAAAACTATAAATCAAGATTAATATGATTCCTAATGATGCAAATGCCAATTTAGATTGAAAGGAAAATGAAGGATTCAACGATATTCCTTTGATTATACTTGCTAAAGCTAAGAAGAAAAAAGCGGAAAACTCGACTGGAAACTCTTAAAAGAGAACACGTGAGAGAAATAAAAAATTCAATTCATTATAAAATTGAAAAACCGTCAATTTTGCTAAATACAAGCCTATGTATAATCCTTGTCTCCTGCTTGCCTTATAACTTTCCTTCTATCTGATTTACAAAGTTGAAAATAGTATGAATAGCCCAAGAGATAAACCTATATTAACTAGGACTCTACCATCTAGAGCAAAGAAAAACATGCAAAATCCAAGGCAGAAATTGAAAGCAAGCTAAGCTCTTTTCTTCTAGAAACACACACCAAGCTACCTTCTATCTATGAACTCATAAGCTCACTCAAGTAGTCAAGTTGTCTAATTCATATGAGGCTTGGAGAATTAACCCTTAGGGTCATAATTTGGTAAGGATCATCCTGCCTAACCTGGAGAGAATTTGCACTCAAATTCACTACGAACTCATCATCATCATTGTCGCAAAAGTAAGGAACAATAAGCTTTACATTGAAAAAAATAAGAAGTATGCATACCATTCAGTAATCATAGGCAGTAGCATTGGGCTTGATCTCTTCGGTACCCCATAAAGGTCTAATCTTCTAAGCTAAAAGTGTATTTTATCCCTAGTCGAATATACCCAAATCAAATCGGGTTCATGAAGCAACCACTTGGAATTCTACAGCTTGACGCTTGTTGTGATCGACTACTTTACATTTAGCATTTGTTTTCTATAAACATTCCCGTGTTTGATCATGAATAAATTGGAGATTGGTAATATATAATACCTCTACCTCGCTATGCAGGAAAGTAACGTTTAGGAATGGTACAAGGTCCAACAATGAACGGGGAATAAAGCTGTAGACCAATATAGAATGGCGGTAACCCCATAGTGCTGCTGTGGAACTATTGTAGATGAATTATGCTTGGTACAACTTTTGATCCCAACTCTTCACATCCTCAACTATAAGATACCTTAAGAAGATCCCTACAGACTCCTTCATGTACTCTTTCTGAAGTATCCCTCATCGACCAACGACTGCTCCGAAAGTGGTTCATGAGACAAACATCCCTACCAGTAACACTATTGGCAGGTAACTCTTGAAGCATGTAAACCTCTCAAATGTACAATTGCATCAGCTACACTATGTTTTCCACCCTTTCGAAGGCGAAGAAAGACACCATCTTCGAAAACCAAGTACTAACTACAAGATAGACTTAGCTCCTTATCGCATCGTAGGTAACCTAAGTACAAACTCTATACATGCTAATATCTGCCTAGGGATGGCTAGGAACTAATAGGAGAAGATAGGTTTTGGCATTGATTGCAGCTCCCTCCGAAATGCGACAAACTCAACACTATTATCCTCCTTCCTTATGTTGGACCATAAGTACACAAATGCCAGCAACTTGAACATCTTGTCTTGACCCATTAAGGAAGAAACACAAAGATAGAAGGTACATATGGTGCCTTTGGTCTTTGACTAATGTAAGAATAGTCTCTTTCAATTGTGCGGAACACACAGGGGTTGAATCTAAGCACAAAAGTGCACAATCTAAGTCTCATGACTATTCATACAAGTTTCTTGGGTAGATAAAAGATGTCAATGAGCCATGTCGACCTACATGAGAAAAGTTCACAAAATTTGAGTTTATCATTACTCTTCTGAACACAAAACTTGCAAACAATTTACAGTGACACAATCATTATGATTTTACGTGGCGCAGTTCATGAGCTTGATGTTAGTTTTCTTAGAAGCTACTAAAGGGAAAATGTATACAGGGGATTCGGAATTAGATTACGTTAAAATCAATGACTGTGAGAATGATTATATACTGTAGCGCAAGATATGTGCTTCTTGTTGATGTATTTTCAAAGTATTAAATAAAGTGTTTCAGGTTTGTCCCATACTTGATTTTTAAGTGTATTGGCTTGTATGAGATGTGTCGACACACAGGTACCATGTATCGACACACAGCCCAACAGAACTAATTTGAAGGACCCGTGTGTCGAGACACAGGACCCATGTGTCGACACTCAAATCTTACAAAATTACAGTATTATGGTTTTTCCACTTTTTGGCTGTTGGCTTTTGATAAGTTTGGGACATTCTAAATATTATTTTGTTATATATTTTTCTCCTGGTTCTTTGAAGAACACACATGAAAAATCTATACTTGCAAGTATTATGAAATATCAAAAAGGAGAAGTGTCACTTCCTGAAGGGACGTGTCCCTTCATGAACCCCTTCACTCTCATATCTATGGGATGATGAGATTATGGAAAATAATTGCATGAAACACTTGAATTATTCCATAAGAAAGAAATGTTAAAGTCTTTAGAAACTTCATTCTCATTTGTCTCAATCTCTCCTCTTACACATCTCACTTCATTTTTTGTTGTTGTTGTATCCCTAAGGATATTTCGTACACCAAAATAAGTATTAAGGAAAGTGATTACATAGCCTCGACACGTGAGATCGTTTGGTTACCCCGTTCCTAGTTTATTGGGAAATTCTCCAACAATCTTAAGACTTAACTTCGAATATGAAAATGACTTCTTCACTTTGCTTGATTTGATGGGAACCATGTGAGATTGGAGAAAGTGATGAATGGAGAGAATTGGAAATATTTATTGGATCTTTATCTTATATGAATTGCTTGGATTGAGGTATGTCTTTTTGATTCAAATATGTGTAAGAATCATGAATCTCTAAGATTGATATCCCAAAATTTGATCAAGCGACTTCAAATCCTGAGATTCTAAGATTGATGACATAAGATAAATGAGAATTAGTGTTTAATGCATTGTTTTTATGCATGAAAGTAATCTAACTTGTGTGATTGTAATCCCTAAGTTTAAGAACCCATGGTTTTCAATTTGGGCATTGTTTAGATGTTTTATGTATCACGAAGTTTGATGAAGTACTTTTCAATCATACATGAATTTTGATTAAAATTAATTGAATGGTTTTGTATCATATCAATATAAGGAAACAGAAAGTCGAAAAAGAAAAAAAATATGACTTTTGGCGGTTACTGATAATCGAAGACTTGTAAGGGAGAGAAAGGGATTGGGCACACAGCCATTGTTCTGCATTTGATACATTGAAGTATAGGAAAGTAACTGCGACCACACTGGCCTTGAGTATTTTGTGGACTCATATGGGTGTCTTGGTAATGGTAAACTTAACTGAGATAATATGTTAACCTCCTCAAGAAGCTCTGTTATATTTTTCTTAGAGGTTAAGGATAGAATGGTGGGTTAACTATGTTCAGTAATAGTTATAAGACAACAAATTAATTAATAATATACCACACCTACACTAATAACTCGATTTGACCCCACTGTTGGGGAGTAACAAGTTGATTGGTTGGGTCATCATTGCACGCATTATTGTTTGGTTTGGTGGACTCCATACTTATTTTTTGGGCCAAAGTTAAGAAAAATATCACTGTAATTATGTCATTGATGATAGCTTATACAAATGAACTAGAAGTTCTTAACGTAAGGATTAATAGTAAATCTTAACAAGATGTAATTCTGAATATTAAGTCCAGCTAATGCACTAGGTTTAGGTCGGAGTTCAATGAATAATATGGATTATTCATTGTCTACAAAATTTAAGATGCAATAAACAGGAGGCGTCATTACCGGATGTAAAGTATTCACTTAGCGCAGGCATCCACATGTGGGGCAATGAAAGCTCGAAAGGGTAAAAGTATGAAAAAAAGGAATATACATTTAGCTAATGTTGGCACTCTGGAGGGTGGAGGTGGTGCGGGTGCTGGGGACTCAGGTGCCCTAGCTCTGGTGGTGGCTGGTGGTGTGGAGCTATCGAGAGTGATGGGAGAGGGGCGCTGGTGACCCCTCTCGCTGGTGATGACCCAAACAAGACAGGACCAATGCGAGCTCAGGTAGAGGAAGGGGAGGGAGGGGCTTGGCCCCTCCTGCTGCTTGGCTCACTATTGGGCCAGGCCCATTACGTGAGCCCGTGTCTGGGTCTTCTCCCAGGGGCACGGGCGATGCCTCTTTAGCCCACAATAGTGGGCAAATGCAAGCCACCCTGGCTGCAGTTGCGGCTGGGCTACCGGACAGCCCGACCTTGAGCGATGGAGGATGGGTCGCATTGACCTCGCCTACAAAGTCACCTCTCGGGGTGAACCATGCTCAACCCACTAGCGGGTCCCGGATCGCTTGCTCGGACGATGATCAGGATAGGGGCTCGCTTGAGGACTTAGGTCGTGCTTTGGTTCCTATTAAGATTGAGGAGGCTCAGGATGCTCTAGCTGGGATCATTGAGCCTGTTGCATACATCAAGAACCGGTCGGCAGCGACGGTGCCTACTATCGAGTCGCCGAACTGATTTGCTCTTTTGGCTGAGGTTGAGGACCGCACGAGTGAGACATCCACTTTCGAGAGTACTTCGCAGCCTGCTTTTTTTGACCGGCCTTGTTCGCGCTCTAGGGCGACCCGAGTGGGCAACAAGGGTCGTGGCTCGCACAAGTTTCTAGTTTCCGATGATTGGTTGCTGGAATGTCAGGGGGTTTAATAACCCCAACACTATTGCTACTATTCGTGGCTGGATTTCTTCCAACTGTTTGGGTCTGGTTGGTTTAGTTGAGACGAAGACCAAATTCGCTGATATCGAGCTTGTTGTAGCTAGCTGCGCTGAGGGGTGGCAGTTTATGTTTTGTGGGGTGCGAGGCCGCTGGTGCCTCATCATTGTCCTTTGGGATCCGAGCATCGACAGTGTAGTGAGAGTACAGGGTGGAGATCAGTATCTCACCTGTAGTGTGAACGACATTCAAGGGGATGTGGACTTTATTGCTACGTTTGTCTACGGCTTTAATGAGCCAGGGCCGCATCGGGATCTTTGGCAATACATTCGGGGAGCCAGCGTGAGTCACTAGGGGGAGCCTTGGAGACTCCTGGGTGACTTTAACACTATCCTCAATCTTAATGATAGGAGTGGTGGTCGGACACTTGGCTTGGCCATATGAACGACTTTCGAGACTGCATCTATGAGTCAGAGCTCACAATCGTTCTGTATTCGGGGCTTTGTTTTACGTGGTCCGGTACGTCAGCTGGAGGCACTCTTGTCTTGAAGGGTCTTGACTGCTGTTTGGCGAGCGAGGGATGGCTTTGCTCTTTCTCTGCTTCATCTGTTGAGCAGCTTCCGCAGGAGTTATGTTTTGATCATTGTCCTTTTATAGTTAGAGGACTTGGAGAGCGCCGCACCCCATGGCTCCCTTTCAACTTCTTTAACTTCTGGGCTGACCATGAGGAGTTCATTCCTACGGTGTCGAGAGTTTGGGGGACTAGTATTGAGGGCACTCCTATGTATCAGCTCATCAGAAGCTGAAGAGGCTGAAGGGTGAACTGAAGGCCCACAATACTAGGAAAATCAGTCATATTTTGGCTCGAGTGGTGGCAGCAAGGGATGCCTGGACTGCAAGCCAGAGGGCCTTTGATGGTGATCCTGCGATTGTGGAGCTTCTTGCTGAGGAGTGCCGTCTATCTCAGAAGTATTCGAGGTCGTGTCGGGATGAAGAGGCTTTCTACCATCAGAAGTCTTGCATCCTGTGGCTCTCTTTAGGGGATCAGGGTACCCAGTTCTTCCATAATTCTGTCGCACTTTGGCAGGCTAGGAACCGGATCTCTTCTATTGTTCGTCCAGACGGTAGGAGGACTTATGATGAAGGGGAGATTTCGAGCACCGGGGTCTCGTACTTTCAAGAGTTATTGGCTGAGCTGAGAGGGCCGCTTTGTGAGGACATTTCGGGGCTTTCCCAGTCTCGTCTTTCTGAGGATCAGGCTAGACCGCTTACTCTTCCGATTTCTGATACTGAGGTTAGAGTTGGTCTTTTCTCTCCTGATGATGATAGGGCGCCTGGAACTGATGGCTATACCTCCCTCTTCTTTAAGAGCGCTTGGGATGTGGTGGGTCGTGATGTAGTTCGGGCTGTCCGTTCGTTCTTCCAGTCAGGGCGCATGCTTGGCGCCCTGAACACTACCCGTATCAGCTTGATTCCGAAGGTAGAGAACGGCCGACTATCGCTCGATCTCCTGTTGCAATGTGGCCTACAAGTGTATCACTAAGATCATTGCAAATAGGCTGAAAGGGGTGCTTCCTTACCTGATTGACGATTCTCAGTCTGCTTCCGTTCCCCTGAGGCGGATTTCTGACAGTATTTTGTTAGCTCAGGAGCTTATGCACGGCTAACACCTTAAGACAGGGGCTCCTCGGTGTGCTCTGAAGGTTGATATTCGTAAGGCGTTTGACATGGTGCGCTGGGACTTTACCCTTTCTACCATGTGTTGTATGGGTATTCCCGAGGTTATGATTTGATGGGTATGGGAGTGTCTTTCCACAACCAGATTCCCAGTCGCCATTAATGGCGAGCTTCAGGGGTTCTTTAGCACGAGCCGTGGTATCAGACATGGGGATCCTCTCTCCCCCTATCTCTTTGTCATCGATATGGAGGGTCTGCGGGGTCTGCTTCGTAGTGCCACTACCGATCCCCCTATTTCGATTCCACTGACGCTGTGAGAGTACTCACCTGACTCACTTATGCTTTGCAGACGACCTTATGATCTTTAGTGAGGCTGATGAGGGTAGTGTCTCAATCATTCGTGAGATGTTCGATTGTTTTACCGTTCTTTTGGGGCTGTCCTCGAATGCGGCGACGAGCACCGTCTTCGTTTCTGGGGTTGATCCTGAGTTTCAGTAGTCTATTGCAGACGTTCTGGGGTTTAGATGGGGGCAGTGTCAAGTCAGATATTTGGGGGTGCCACTTTAATCGTCGAGGCTTCAGTACATTCACTATAAGCCACTGTTGGACCGCATCCTTTCTCGCATCCAGCTCTGGACTTCACGGGCTCTTTCGTATGCTGGGAGATTACAGCTTATCAGATCGGTTCGGTTTTCTATTCAGGTCTTCTGGACTTCCGTCTTCCTTCTTCTGAAGGCGATTGTCAGGAAGATCAAGTCGATCCTTGCTGCCTTTTTATGGAGGGGGGCCTTGCTGGCCCCGAGAGGAGCAAAGGTGGCCTGACAGCACTTATGCTACCCCCGTGTGGGGGGGGGGGGGGGGGGGGGGGGGGGGGGGGGGCGGCGGCGGCTCGGGATTCGGAGCTTGACTGAGTGGAGCCAAGCTTCTCTTATGAAGCTCATCTGGGTCCTACTCACTGATCGTGATTCCCTCTAGCCTCGGTGGATTTATGCCAACCGTCTTCGGAGGAAAAGGTTCAGAGAGATTGAGGCCGAGGGTTCAATTCCTTGGTTGTGGAGGAGCATCCTTGATATTCGGCCGCTATGTCACATGGCTTTCAGACATATCATTGGAGACGGCCGAGATACTTCTCTTTGGACTAACTACTGGCTTCCTTGCCAGCAACTCGCAGGGCGGTTCTCGAGCCGCATCTTGCACTCTATAGGTCATCAATGGGGCTCTCGAGTGTGAGATATTATTGATGGTGATCAGTGGAGGTTCCCTCAGGACAGGGTTGAGCTACTGCCTTTCCAGGTGTCTATTGATTTCAGGCCCCAGCCAGGTGTTGCAGATTGTAACAGGTGGATGGGTGACAGACTAGGAGTCTTCACCACCAGATCGGCTTGGGAGATTATTCGTAGCAGGAGGAAGGATGACTCCATCTATCATCTTCTCTTGTTCTAGCTGCACATTCCAAGGCATTCCTTCATTCTTTGGCTTGCCTCCTTTGGGTGGCTCTATACTCATGATAGACTGCTGACACATCGAGCTCTGGGTGTCCTATCCTCTTGTGTGTTGTATGGTTCAGATGATGAGTTGCATAGCCATCTCTTCTTCGCCTGCAGCTTCTCTGCCTCTATTTGGTCCCAAGTGTCATCACGCACCTCTAATGCTTGGCCAATACTTCCTTGGCGTGAGCTCGTTCAGTGGGATTCTACTCAGCTCCGTGGCTGTGGGGTGGATCGCATCCTCGCCCGCCTTTGCGTCTCTACAACGGTCTACATCCTTTGGTACGAGTGTAACCTGAGGATTCAGCGTTCTCAGTCCAAACCTTCTGCTGCTGTCAACGAGGAGATCACAGGACTGGTCCACAGCCATCTCATTATTGGTCCTACGCTCCGTGGTGCTCATCGCCACACTTAGCTTCTGCAGGAGTGGGGGATTGAGCATTAGTCTTGTTTTGGCTTCCTAGCTTTGTTTCCTTTATTTGGTCATGTTGACTTTTGACGCTCTGCCTTGATTTGTTTCATTTTTTAATTCTTTGATGTAGGCCTTTCTAGCCATGACTTGGGGTATGCCCCTCATGGACTTGTATATATATTCTTTCTCATATATGGTATATATCACTGACTTACCAAAAAAATAATGTAGCAAATAAGTTTTAAAAAAGGTACTAGAAAGTTGTGTCTTTCATAAGAAGACTGCGCACCAGAAATGGAATTGCTCAAGATACTGAATTACTCTTCATTGGGAGACTCAAAAATATCAGGACCGAGCATGTGATATCTTGTCTACTTGAATTATGATTAGTTGGTGGTCCAATAGCTTCATGTTTAGGGTGCCCAAGATCTACTAATTGTATTTGCATGATATTATAGAGTCTTAAGGAAACCAGGAAGCTTCTTTATGGTAGGTTATACCTAACAATCAAAGATGGGTTGTTAGGGCATATACATGACAGATGGAAAAATACTTACACCTTCATTCATGAGGGCGTTAAGATGGTCTTACATCTAAGAAGAAAGGAGAAGCCAAAAGCTCCTACAACCAAGCACCCGAATGTCCAGAGCCGTGCAATGTTCGCCAAGGAAGTTGGCGTGACCAAACTGTTGTTCGTTCTGATTGGTAAGGAGAGTACTGCTGTCTCTAAGGAGTTTCCCAGGGAGATCAAAACATTATTAGAAGAGTATGCTGACATCTTTACAAAGGAGCTCCTAGCTTTACTTCTGCCATTGAGGGATGTGCAGCACCATGTAGATTTAATGCCTGGCGCTCCCTTACCCAACCGCCCTCACTATCGGATAAGCCCAGCCGAGCATGAAGAACTGAGACGCTAAGTCAAAGAACTCCTCGCCAAGGGGTTCATTAGAGAAACCCTGAGTCCGTGTGCAGCTCCAGCCTTGCTCACACCAAAGAAGGACCGGTCATGGCAGATGTGCGTGGACAGCCGCTCCGTAAATAAGATCACGGTACATTACAGTTTCCTAATTCCAAGACTTGATGATTTGCTAGACCAGCTTCTATGTGCCAAATTGTTCACTAAGCTAGACCTTAAGAGCAGGTATCATCAGATCTGCATCATGCTTGGAGATGAGTAGAAGACGGCCTTTAAAACGAGAGAGGGTCTTTATGAGTGGATGGTTATGCCGTTTGGGTTATCCAATGCCCCAAGCACTTTTATGAGGTTCATGAACCAGATCCTTCGCCCCTTCATTGAAAAATTTGTGGTTGTGTACTTCAATGATATCCTCATCTTCAGCCGAGATTAGGAAGATCACCTTCGCCATCTCCGAGAGGTACTTCAAACTTTAAGAGTCCGATGCTTATTTTCCACGCTCAAGAAGTGTGAATTCATGAAGGACTGAGTAACCTTCCTTGGGTTCGTTGTGTCCAAGGATGGGATTTCAGCTGATGATGGTAAGATCAAAGCCAACAGGGATTGGCCAAAACCGAAGACAATTGGCAAGGTGAGAAGTTTTCACGGGATGGCGTCATTGTACAGGCATTTCTTCCAGCCTTCAGCACAATCATGGTGCCATTCACAGAATGTATGAGGAAGGGAACTTTTTCATGGACACCGTAGGAACGAACAGCATTCGCCAAGATCAAAGAGAAGTTGACAACGGCTCCAGTGTTAGCACTCCCAGATTTCCACCAGACTTTTGAGTTGCATACTGACGCATCCAAGGTTGGTATTGGCACCGTGCTCAGCCAACAGGGGAGGCCAATCACCTACTTCAGGGAGAAGTTGGATGGCAACAGGTTAGACTACTCCACGTATAACTTGGAATTTTATGCTTTGGTCCGAGCTTTGAGACATTGGCGACCATACTTGGCGAATCGAGAATTCGGCCTTTACTAAAACAACGTGGCCCTTAAGTTCATCAACAGCCAAGGCAAGCTCTTTGATCATCACGCCAAGTGGGCTGGCTATATCCAGCTATTCCACTTCACCATAGAACACAAGTCAGGCGAGCTGAACAAAGTTGCCGATGCATTGAGTAGACGAACCTTAATATTGGTGCAAAGCAGAACCATGGTGACAGGCTTTGAGCAAACGGCTGATTTTTACAAGAATGACCCCACTTTCGGTAGTATTTGGCGTGAAGCACAAGATGGGATCAACCCAGATTACTCCATTCATGGCGGCTTTCTATTCAAAGGCAATCAACTTTGTGGCCCTCGTTCTAGTTGGCGGCTCAAGATCATTGAAGAAAGCACAACGTGGGTCATATGGGGCGAGATAAGACCCTCAAGCTCATTTTCGCCAGCTATTATTGGCCAACACTTCACCGTGAAGTAGAGAGGTTTGTCCAATGCTGCCGCACTTGTCAGATTTCAAAGGGTGGTCTCACCAATGCCGGGTTGTACTTACCGTTAACCATTCCAAGTGAGACATGGGCAGATGTTAGTATGGATTTCATGTTGGGCTTACCGAGGACCACTGGAGGTATTGATTCAATCTTTGTTGTGGTTGATTGTTTTTCAAAGATGGCACACTTTATTGGTGTAAACGAGCTGTAGACGCCATCCATGTCGCCGGGTTGTACTTCAAAGAGGTTTACAAGCTTCACTATCTGCCCTTGAGCATTATGTCGGATAGAGATGTACGATTTGTGAATCATTTCTGGAGGACCTTGTGGAAGATGGCCAATACATCCTTAGCATTCAGTACTGTCCATCACCCCCTAGACTAATGGAAAAAACCAAGGTCATCAATCGATCCATTGGCAACCTTCTCCGTTGCCTCATAGCTAAACATGCCAAGCGATGGGAATCCAAGCTCCACCAGGTGGAGTTTGCTTACAACAGTTCAGTCAATCACACTATCGGCTTTGCTCCCTTCCACATCATTTACGGGTTCATTCCTTAAGCTCCGATATATTTGGTGCTGGTGCCTAATTTAGCCAGACCCCATGGGAAAGCGGAAGACTTCATCAACTGCCTCAAGGATGTGCATGAACAAACATGGGCTCGATTGTTAGAAGCTACCGCCAAGTACAAGCTAGACTCCAATAAGAAGAAGAGGTGGGTTCAATTTCAGGGTGGTGATAAAGTGTGGGCTGTGCTGACTCGAGAAAGTTTTTCCGCTTGGGAATACAACAAGCTCATCGCACGAAAGATTGGTCCTTTGATAGTTCTAGAACGGATCAACGACAAAGCTTAGCGCCTTCAACTCCTGCCAGGTATGAGGACTTCCGATGTTTTCATTGTCAAACACCTCACTTCATACTTTGGCTAGAATGACATTGCCGCACCCCAAATGAAGTTGTGGACGAATTCTCCTCAACCCGGGGAAGATGATGCAGCAGGGTTACCGTATATAGGGAGCTGGGGACGTACCTTGGCGCCACCAGAGACAAGTCTTGGCATCACCTCACGTATTGCTTAGCTAGGCGTTACTGCCAACCTGTGGGCTCGTTCAACCTTTGGAAGACAGTTTTTGGCAAGATTTCATTTTGATTTTATTATGATTTTATTTTGAATTTCTTTCCCTTTTTTAGCTCTTTACTTCCTCTATATAAAGGAAGACCTTGGGCTTAGTTGAGGAGTTTTTTTTTTTTTCAAATAAATCTCAGAATTGTTTATTTTTTGTCTCATTTCTCAACCTGTGAGAATTCAGTTCTATCACCTCTTTATAATTTTGTTATTTTCATTACTAAAATTCAAAGGGAAGGCCGTTAAACCTTCCTGTAGCCCATATTTCCATCACGTCCTGCATCAATACA
Source organism: Simmondsia chinensis (assembly GCA_018398585.1). Classification (NCBI taxonomy): domain Eukaryota; kingdom Viridiplantae; phylum Streptophyta; class Magnoliopsida; order Caryophyllales; family Simmondsiaceae; genus Simmondsia; species Simmondsia chinensis. The sequence goes on along the minus strand of JAGTTD010000018.1, from coordinate 14,349,570 downwards.
TAATAAAATACGAAAAAAATACATGATATCTCAATACAAAATATACCCAAATTGCATATAGTACGACATTTAATTAGCAAAAGCCCTGCCCAGAACAGGGACTCTAAAGAATTATTTTGACCATAAAAAATTAGAAGAAGTGTTAGGGATTTTCACAACAACTAATACCTTCTCCGATAACAGTTGTTAGGACCGCCCAGAATCACCTAAACATAAAATGAAATAGCAATGCGGAATAAAGGGAGTAGGGGAATAATTGAGACACTGGAATTTACGTGGTTCAGTTGAAGCCTACATTCATGGAGCGGAAGCAACATAATTTCACTGTTATAAACGAGGTATTGTAATAGAGTATTTCACTCACACTCTACCTCTCATTTCTTGCTCTACATTTTTACTCTTTCTTTTTACCCCTTGATTTCAACCCCATACCAAAACCAACCCACAAGAGGTCCGATTTATAGACCTCTACATTCATAACCCCCTGCAGCCCAAGAGTCATCATCATTAGGCACCAATAAATCCAGTCATGAATTATCGATTTTGGATACCATCAGTCTCCAACCTTAACAATCTCCCACTTGGAGATCGATGAGGATAATAAACAACAATGTAACAGTAATCCTTCATACTTCACCCCTCATATGCAATTAATATGCACCAGTTCTGATTTTAATTTTCTAACTCGGTCCAAACTTCCCTCTTAAAATAGCAAGTCAACATAAACCCATTGGCTATAGGACCCCAAGAAAAATAAAACCGAACTCGTGACGGATCATACAACGAGAGAAAATCCTAGGTTTAATTTTTGATCTTTAATCTTATTAGTCAACCCACTTTGACCCAAGACCCCAAAAATAACCTAGACATAAACAAAAATTTAATTTCTTGACTTTTCACCGTCACTTTTCATCTCCTTCTCTCACCACTGTCCTTCCATCTTCTTTTCACTGTCCAACATAGACAACACCGACGCACGCCTTTGGAAGCCACCGCCAGTGAAACATACCGGCCATCATCGCCTAGGAAACACATCGGTCACCGAGAAACACCAGAGTCTCTCTCTTAGTTACCAAATTTCTCTCTCCGGCCACGAACATCACCGAAGCTTTCTCCAGGCTTCGAGCCCTCGCAGCTTTATCGTCACCGACTTCACCATCGACCTTGATTTTGTCGACTTGCCACTAAAGCTCGAAACCACCATTGGATTTCGAGTCCTTGTCGTCGGTGTCGAACACCACCGACGACGCTTACCAGCCCTCTTCCACCGAGAACCACCGCCTGATTTCTACACTGGCGCCGTCATCGCCTCCACCGTGTTTCGTCTCCTCCGTTGCCATCGATTCACCGGGGCACCACCGCCCTTCTCTCTCCGGCGATTAACCTCACCGGGAACACTGCCACCAGAGATCATAAACACCTCCACCAGAGAACATGCACATCGTCACTTCTTCCCATCATCACTTGCAGCCTCTACTTACTTCACCGTCTGACAGGCTAGCCACCCCGAGACTCCCAACGGCGGCACGCTCGAAGTCCCATGCCTACAACCACCGTCGATCTCTTATACTTCCATGCCATCAACGTTGAGGTCGGATTTTCGACTACCACCACGGGTCTCTGTTACCGAGCCTGAAACCACTATATCTGGGTGGTTTTGAATAGGTACCCACTAGATTTGAACCACAACATAAACGAAGGACCACTAGATCTTCCCGAGCCACCACCACCGTGAACCTCCGCCGTTGCAACTTTGCTTTTCCGGCCCCAATTCACATGTTCACTGTACATCTAGCCACAATCTACCACCCAAGTACACCAATCTAGTCTTTTTCTTCTTTCGTTCAACACCACACATGGCTAAACACCACCATTCGCCACCCATGCGCCGTCACACGTCATCACGCGCCTCCCATGTGCTCAACGCGCCACCCATGCGCCACTAGCACAACTCACGCGCCCCCACACGTCACTGTGCACCACCCACACGCCTTCCACATGCCACCATGCACCACTGCACATTTTTATTATTTTCAAAATTTTTTTCTTGCTGGAACAGTACCATCCAGCCACCGGTCCTTCCTCCCACTCAAATAGCTATTTCTCCAACTTAGGTTCTACCTAGGGCTCTGATACCAGCTATTAGGGATTTTCACAATTAATACCTTCTCTGATATCAATTGTTAGGACCACCCAGAATCACCTCAACATAAACTGAAATAGCAATGCGGAATAAAGGGAGTAGGGGAATAATTGAGACATTGGAATTTACGTGGTTCAGCCGAAGCCTACATCCACAGAGGGGGAGCAACATAATTTCATTATTATAGCCGAGGTACTACAACAGAGTATTTCACTTACATTCTACCTCCCACTGCTTGCTCTTCATTTTTACTCTTTCTTTTTACCCCTTGCTTTCAACCTCATACCAAAACCAACCCACAAGAGGTCCTATTTATAGACCTTTACATTCATAACCCCCGGCAGCCCAAGAGTCACTATCATTAGGCACTAATAAATCCAATCTTGAAATGTCGGTTTTGGGATACCATCAGTCTCCAACCTTAACAAGAAGCCCACCCCAAATAATACACGCAGCTGCTCTCCTCTTGCTATTTACTGCTCAATCAAGAAAATTTCAACAGAAATTACTGCGTAATATTTTATTTTTATTTGGGTTTTGACATGTGAAGTATGCCAGCTTATTAGTTATGCGTCAATTTACATGAGATCTGTGAGCATTGAAACAATATATACACTGTGTGGCTCCAATTGGCTATAATGTGCCATTTCTAGGGACCACATGATGTATGTTAAATAAGCATTATCCGCTATGGTTCAATGCATTTTTTTTAAAAGTATAAGGAGAACACTAGACGAATTATCGAAGGATAACCATACATAGTCCATTAGCACGAACAATTCTCATGAGATAGTGAAGCAATTCTCGTGGATTCATCCACGTCAAAATTGACCTCAATTTACCACCAAATATGCAGCTAGGTTATCATTTTGAAATGTGAGAACTCTGGACAGAGCAACACTCTTTTAAGATCATCAAAATAACCTCAATCATGTATAGCTTGAATCTGGCAATCACGCCTAAACTCTTTCTTGATCATCTTGACGAAGATTAATGACGCAGGGCATGAGTGGAAAATTTGGGAACTAAAAAGTTCGATGGCTTTCCCTTAATTTTTATTACAAATAATAAAGTAAAGGCGAAATTTACTCGTATTCTCACAAGCCAAAAATAGAGAAAACTCTCAAAATTTTGAAGAATTAACAATGAAAAAACTGAGTCAAAACCCTAGCTCAACTCTCCCTTATATAAGGGAAGATATATCTAGAAAAATAGAAACAAAATCAAGAATAAAATCAAGATAAATCAAAATAAAATCCTTCATAATCTAAAACACTTTCCTAATCAAAATAAAACTCAAACTCCTCTTGCCACGTCTAACCCATGCTGCCAATCCTCTTAGCTGCCAACTCCTACCCACCAAGTCCTATAACATTGGCTACATCATCTTCCCTGGGCTGAAGAGAATTCGCCCTCAAATTCGCCATATTTGCCAAAGGATTATTGTCGCCAAAGTATGGAGTTAGGTGCTTAACATTGAAGACGTTAAAAGTGCTCATACCGGCTCGCAATTGAACACGGTAGGCGTTGTCGTTGATCTTGCCGACGATCTACAAAGGTCCTATCATGCGTGCCGTCAACTTATTGTATTCCCAAGCTAGAAATCGTTCTATGGTGAGGATGGCCCAACCTTGGTCGCCCACTTGGTATTGGACCTAGCGCCGATGCTTGTCACTCACTAATTTATTCTTGGCACTAACTTCTAAGAGACGTGCACGTGTTTGCTTATGTATGTCCTGAAGGTTGGAATTGAAGTCTTCAGCCTTACCATTAGGAAAAGTAAGATCTTGGACGGGCGCCAAATCAATCGGAGCCCTCGGCACGAAACCGTAGACAATCTTGAATGGCGAAACCCTGTACTCCTGTTAACTGAGCAATTATAGGCAAACTCAACTTGGAAAAGCTTTTCCTCCCACCCTTGATGTTGTCGTTGATGAGACGACGAAGCAAATTTCCCAAGGAGCAGTTAGTCACCTCCGTTTGGCCATCTTTCTGAGGGTGCTGAACTGTGTTGAAGGACGGAGAGGTGTTCGCCATCTTCCATAGCGCCTTCTAGAAGTAGTTTACAAACCTCACATCTCTGTCGGATACAATGCTACTTGGTAATCCATGCAGCTTGTAGACTTCTCGAAAATATAGTTCAGCAACATGGACTATGTCTGCAGCCTTCTTGCAACTAATGAAATGCACCATCTTGGAGAAACGATCCACAACGACGAATATTGAATCTATACCTCCCCTCATTTGCAGTAATCCTAGCACGAAGTCCATGCCTAAGTTGGTCCATGGCTGATTAGGAATCGGTCATGGCATGTAAAGCCTAGTGTTGGTTACACTACCATTTGACACCTAACATATACAACAATGTTTTACGAATCTCTCCACCTCTTTCTGCAATGATGACCAGCAATAGTTGGCGCTCACCAACTGTAGTGTTTTGTGTTGTCCCATATGCACTTCGTTGTGCTTTTCTTTAATGATTTTAAGCTGTAGATTCGAGCTAGAATGCGAAGTTGATTCCCCTTGAAAAGGAACCCATCATGAATGGAGTAACAGAGAACATAACTGGATTGTGCTTCTCGCTAAATCTCTCCAAACGTGGGGTCGTTCTAGTATTGTTCCACCAATTGTTCGAACCCGGTCACAGTAACCCGGTTCTGAGAAAGAATGGGGCTCCGCCTACTCAAAGCATCCATCACTTTGTTGAACACGCTTGACTTGTGCTTGATGATGAAGTCGAAGAGCTGAATGTAGCTCACCCACTTGGCATGCCAGTCTGAGAGTTTATCTTGACTGTTGATGTACTTTATGGCCACATTGTCAGAAGACGAACTCTCAGTTAGCTAGATAGGACTTCAAGTGCCTTAGAGCCCTTATCAGCGCATAGAACTTGAGGTCATATGTTGAGTAGTTTAGCCTACTCCCATTAAGCTTCTTGCTAAAGTATGCGATAGGCTGCCCCTTCTGACTTAGGACCACACCAATGCCAATATTGGAGGCGCCAGTGTGAAGCTCGAACAGCTTCTTGAAGTTTGGTAATGCGAATACTGGTGCCGTGGTCAACCTCTTGTTTACATCCTTGAAGGCAGCAGTTGCTTGTAGAGTCTAAGCGAAGGAACTCCTCTTGATACAATGGGTGATAGGCACCATGATGGAACTGAAGTTTGACACAAACTGCCTGTAGAACGATGCCAAACCATAGAAACTCCTGACCTCTCTAATTGTTCTTAGTGGTGGCCGGATAGTAGCAATCTTCCCTCATCCGCTGCAATGCCGTTTTGGGATATAACGAAGACAAGGAAGTTACTCGGTCCTTCGTAAACTCACACTTCTTTAAAGCGGCAAACAAATGCTGTGTTCTCAAGGTACTCAACATGTCCTCGAGATGTGTCATTTGCTCGTCTCGACTTCGGCTATCGATCAAAATGTCATCAAAGTAGACAACAACGAACCTCCGAGTGAAAGGTCATAGAACCTAGTTCATAAACCTTATAAAAGTGCTCGGCGCATTAACCAATCTGAATGGCATGACTAGCCGCTCATAAAGCCCCTCTCGTGTTTTGAAGGTGATTTTCCACTTGTTTCCAGGTGAGATGGGAATCTGATGGTATCCTCTTTCTAAGTTCAACTTTGTGAATACCTTCAAATTCTATAATTGATCAAGCAGGTCATCGAACCTCGGAATGGGGAAAAGATAGCGCACCGTGGTCTTATTGATGGGTCTACTGTCCACACACATCTGCCAACTTCCATCCTTCTTTGGGGTCAATTAAGCCGGAACAGTTCAAGGACTCAAGCTTTCCCAGATAAATCCCTTGACGGGCAGCTCCTCAACTTGGCACCTCAACTTCTCATGCTCAACTAGGCTCATATGGTAGTGGGGTCTGTTCGGCAAGGCAACTCGTGGCATTAGATCTATGTGGTGCTGAATGTCTCTCAAAGGCGGTAAGGTATCCGGTAACTCTTCTTTTGGCGACTCGTAAATCTAATGCAGTACCACTCCTAGACCAATCTTACTTTCTTTGCTGATCAATACAAAAACTATCTTATTCTTGCCAACCTCTTTTGTGAACATAGCTCTCCCATGTAGGCTTGGATGCTGCGCCGTCACTGCCCTCGGCGCCTTATCCTTCTTGGGCAAGTAAATAATCTTTGTCCCTCAAAGATGAAGCTATAAGTGTTTTTCCTTCCATCATGTATAAAGCCCCTATCATATTGCCACGGCCTTCCCAACAGCAGGTGGCAAGCGTCCATGGAAATGACGTCACATAAAACCTTGTCCTTGTATTTTGTTCCAGTTGAAAAATTCACCAAGCAACATTTTGACACGGTGGTTGCCCTTTTTGAGCGTAGACAACTTGTACGAGTTTGGATGTGTCTCTGCCTTCAACCCCGACTTGGCAACAGCCTCCTCGGAGATCCATTCTCACAGCTTCCTAAGTCGATCACCATGGGCCACACCCTACCGCCAATCGTACAAATAGTTTGGAAGATGTTGTTTCTCAGCCAACCGTCACCATCAACTTCTTTTCGTGTAGAACAAGCTCGCCTAATCACTATTAGGTGACCTTCATCATCCCTGACGGCAACTTCTTCTAGTGCCAATTCATTCTAGCCCTCCTCGTCAAAGGCTACACCTTCCTCATCATGGAGTTTGCTGATGAACAAGCCTTTGCCAGGTCTGTCACCCTTTCAACATTTGACGGCGCGGTGCCTCATCTCTCTGCACTTGAAGCAATGGGCTCGCAAGCTACCCGCTAGGTCTTGGTTAGCCTGTTTGCCAGTATTGGCGGCAGCATATTTATTATGCACACCCGGGTTTGGAATTCGCACTTGTTCATGCCTGGAAACTTTAGTGTTCCAGGACCTATCAACCGTACGTCGGCATTGCTGTTTCTTAATGCTCAGGGCCCTCTGGCTTGCCTCTAAGATGGAAAAGTAATCAAACATATTTATCACCTCTTGTATTGAGTCCTTCAATCCGCTAATGTAATGGTCCGTTTGTTGTTCTTCTGTCTCTGCCAAGTCGTTTCATGTGACTAAAGAACAAAACTCCGTAGTGTATTCCTCCACAGTCTTTGAGCCTTGGCATAAACCTTGTAGATGCTGAACATGATCTTGGCATGGTTATGGGATTGGAAGGCACGTCTCATATGCTTCTTCATCTTTTCCCACGATTCAATCTTGGACTTACCTTGCCTAAGCCGGGTATGTTTGAGTTGCTGCCACCAGGCTGCAGCCCTTCCTAGCAGAGGGGTAGTAACTAACAGTGCCTATTTCTTCTCCGGTACCCCCTTGAACTCAAGGACCTCTTCCACTGACGCCAAGCAGTCCCAGAAGTTTTCCAGATTATCTTTGCCGTTGAACATCAGAATTTCTATCCGGAGACTGGATTCTCACTTTCGGTCATCGGCGTTCCCGATATTCGGTCGGTTCCTCCTCTGGCGCCTCTCCAGTAAATCGATGTCAGGGAAAGGGTTGTGGAAACACTCGTCCGTACCCTCCATGTCACCCCAAGTCGGAGGGTGTTGGGTTTGGATTCCCGGTACCTGCTCAGGATTTGCCCTCAGTTGAATCTAACAACACGTAATTCATCGGAATCTGCCTTCCATTTCATTGAACCTACTCTCGGTCTGCAGTTGAAAGTCTCACTCATATACGTCTTCGACGGTGGCGTATCTCTATTGCCCGTGGGCCATCTTAGAAGTCGTTCTAAGCTTTGATACCAATTGATGCAGCGTGTAAGTGGAAAGTTTGGGAATAGGAAGGTTCAACAACCTTCCCTTAACTTTATTATGAATAATAAAGTAAAGGAAAAATATACTCGGGTTCTCACAAGCAAAGGATAGAGAAAACTCTCAAAATTTTGAAGAATTAACAATAGAAAAATTAAATCAAGACCCTAGTTTAACTCTCCCTTATATGGGGGAAGAGATATCTAGAAAAATAGAAACAAAATCAAGAATAAAATCAAGATAAATCAAAATAAAATCCTTCCTAATCAAAACAAATCTCAAACTCCACCTCTTACCACATTTGACCCATGCCACCAGTCCTCTTAGCTGCCAACTCCTACCTCCCAAGCCTTGTAACATTGGCTGCATTAATTAATTTATCACCTCATATGTGCACTGGATGATTACCCAAATCAATACACTTTTGAATTGAAAGAGAATATTTATGAGAGTATACCCAATAGGGTTACTGATGTATCATACATAGAGAGGAAAGTGTAAAAGGGAAAGTATAGATATATCCCTATAGAATAATACAAGACGCTAATAATATCCTAAGTATATAAGGGTAGAACATTATATTAATACACCCTCTCAATCTAAATGGGGTGGACCAATGTGCAGATTAGCCTTGTGATAGCAGAAGCAGCCTGTAGATAAGCCCTTACTGAAAATATCAGCAACCTGTTTGGTCGTAAGAGTGAATCAAATCTGGATGTCACCCTTAGTTACCTTTTTCCGAACATAATGAAAATCAACATCAACATGCTTAATATGACCATTAGAAATGGGGTTAGCAGCAAAGATATGTGGTTGAGATGTTATCACAGAATATCAAAATTGGTCTAGAATGACGTACCTCTAAGTCATGCATAAGATATTGAATCTAGTCACACTTCGCAATGACCTGAGAAACAACATGGTTCTCTGATTCTGTAGTGGACTTAGTAATAGTACATTTCTTCTTACACGCCAAGACATGAGGTTTGGACCAAGGAATAGAGCAACCGGTTATAGAACGACAAGTATCAGGGAACCTCCCCAATCAGAATCAGCGTAGGCAGTAATGGTTGTGCAAAATCCTGAGGAGATGGTAAGATCGTGTTCGGGCATGTATTTTCGGCACTGAAGAATACGCTTCACCATTTGCAGATGAGAGGACCTGGGAGCATCCATAAAGTGGGAAAAATGGTTAACAACATAACAAATATTTGGATAAGTCATAGTGAGGTATTGAAGGGCATCTATTGCATTACGATACTTAATTGGGTGATCAAGTAAATCTCCATCACCTAGTACGAGTTTGCACAAGCTTTGCTTCAAGCATGTCATGCTTGCAAAAAAGATCAAGGGTATATTTATTTTGGGTATGAAAAATGCCATGTTGTGAAGGTTTGGCTTCAATGCCAAGGAAATAATGTAAGGGGTCAAGATCCTTCATGGGAACTTGAATGGATAAGGTGCTAATGAGGTGCTAAGGATGACAGGAATTAGCACCCAGTCAAAATAATATCATCAACATAAAGGAGAAGACAAACAAACCCCATAGGTGAACAATGTATAAAGAAATAGGGGTCAGCCTTACTGTAGTGGAACCTAAGACTGTAAAGGAACGAATTGAATCAATGAAACTAAGATTGAGGTTCCTGTTTAAGTTCACAAAGAGCCTTTCTCAGGCAAAAAACATGATCAGGAAATTTAGGATGAACAAACTGTTGGGGTTTTATGTAAATGTCCTCATTTAGCAAACCATGTAAAAAAACATTTTTGACATCAAGTTGGTAAATACACCATTTGTTAGTAACAGCTAAAGCAGAATGAACCTGATAGTAGCAGGTTTGAAAATAGTCCTAGAAGTTTCAAAGTAATCAAGACCTTCGAGTTGGTGAAAACTTTGAGCAAAAAGTCTAGCCTTGAAGCAATCCACTGAACCCTCTAGCTTATACTTAACCTTATATTTTCATGTGCTCGCTACAATGTTATGATCAGGGGAAGGGGGAACAAGATCCCATATGTGATTTTGAATAAGTATATTAAATTCCTCAGCCAAGGCTTTCTGCTAGTGAGGATTTTTAACGTGGGAAAAACACTTGGGTTCCTGTACTACAATAGTAGAGGATAGGGAAAGAATGTGTTTGGACTTATGCATACCATCTTTGAGTCTCATGCACTTAGGATGAAGATTTGGAGCCACAGTGTGCTTAACGGGTGCAAGTAAAGTGAAATGCTCAACAACACGCGGGGTTAGTAGAGCTCTTGGGGGACAATGTGGACATGCTGATTGTGGAGTGTCTAGGGCCATGATCAGCTTCCGAGTCCGCAGTAGCAGTAGGAATAGGTGCATACATAATGTTGGGTGTGGGATACAGTAGGCCTTGCGATGGAGGTGCCGGCGGTGAAGTTGAGCCGCGATGGTAGTGGCATGGGTGACGATGTAGGATGCAGAGGTGGAATGTGAAGGGGAAGCTCAATAAGACTAGGAAGAGATGAAATTGCTAAGTTAGGCACTAGACCTGGTTACGGAAAAACATACTTAACAAAGTGAACATGACGACTTACACATATATGACACATAGCAGGGTCTAGACACCAGTAACCTTTCTAGCGTGCTACATACCCTAGAAAAACACAAGGTATGGAGTGAGGCGCTAATTTGTGAGCAGTACATGATGTTAGAATAATATACACACCCAAACACGCGAAATATGTTACAATCAGGAGCCTGAAGAAAATGTTTTTCAAAGGGAGAAAGATTGTGCAGGTGTTGGTAAACGGTTAATTCTAAAGCAAGCAGTACAGGCAGCATTGGCCCAAAACGAAGTGGTAAACAAGCTAGAAGAAGTAACATTAGTACCATTCACTTATATGTTGATGCTTGCATTCCACCACTCCATTTTCTTATGGAGTATCAAGACAGGAAAAATGAAAATGGGCAACATAAGCTCAACAAAGTGCACCCATGGTATGGTTGTTAAACTCATGACGACCATCACTTTGAAAGCATATAATTTTCGAATCAAATTGATTTTCGACAAAAACCTTAAATTCAAAGAAAATAGAATAAACTTCATATTTCCTTCGCGTCGGATTAGCCAAGAAAAGCGAGGAAGTCATTAACAAAAATAACACAGTACTTAAAAACAGAATTAGATGCAATTGGAGCATGTCAAAGATTAGACTGTATTAATTGCAAAGATCTAGTAGTTGTATGTGGAACACGATGAAATGAAGACAACATGACTTACCTAAGCAACACACTTCAACTAAAATGAGAAGAAAACAAACAATGATGATTATAAGATCTAAAACTATGGTGCTTAAATGACATAAATGCCTATACCAAAGCTCAAAAGTGACCGCCCTTGCAAGGAATTCTGAGGGATGTGAAGGGAAGCCATATAGTGGACCATCATTGTCTCTCTTGAGGAGGGGTGTCCCCATAGTTTTGTACTAGACGCAAAAAGAAGAAGACTCAAATTCAACTACACAGTAACTGTCACGGCATAATTGTTTAGTAGACAAAAGACTATAAGTAAGACCATGAACAAGTAAAACATGAGACAAAAACAGTGGATGGGACTGAGTTCGTATAGTAGACGAACCAACATGAGAAACAAGTAAAAACGAACCATTACCGACTTGAATAGATTTAGATCCTGCATAGGAAATTAAAAATTTTTAAATACCTAAGTTTGGAGTCATGTGGTTCAAAGCGCGAGAATCTAGGTGCCACATGTAGTCAACCAAATTAGCAATAGACATCGATGAGAGTGAGTGGGAGAGATCTGTTCAAACATAACGGTTGACATAGTGGGACGCAACATGACCTACCTGATAGAAAATCTGACCAACAATAGAAGCGGACCCAAGTATACCTGCACTTGATTGCCCTGGAGAAGTTCCCGAAGACCGTGCCCAAGTGAGGAAGTGCAGTGGGTGACCGCAGGGCTCGAATGACCCGAGCCTGAGGCACCCAGTGACAGTCCACCTAACAGCAGGTAGGGTTGCTGCTAATAACCACGACCCCTATTGCAACCACTGTGTCCACCGTTAAATTTGTTGTTATGCCCTTGGCCACCTTGTCTATGATCACCACAACCACAACCACCATTAGTGGAGTCCTAGTTTTGACCATTAGCAGCCAGAGCATGACCATGATTAGAAGAGGTATAGTTTTGAAAGCTAGAAAGAGCGGCATCCTCATTCAAGAGAGAGGTCTTCAACTATTCAGATGTAAGTTTCTAGGAGATTTTTGTGCGAACGTGTTAAATGAAGCATACTCAGGTGGTAGCCTGAAGAGGGCATAATGTATCAACACCCTTCTAGAAACCCGTGAGTTAATGGCAGCAGGGTTATCTGCTATGGTTTTAAGTTCAGAAAGGTAGATATCCATGGTTTTATTGTCTTTACAAAGTGTGACAAGTTGGGAGCGAAGATCATATTCTTTGGCAAGGGAATGGTCATGAAATTGTTTAGCTAGAGCATCCCACATGTCTTTTGCAGTGGGATGATATATGACATCATCAAGAAGTGGGTGGGCAAGGGAAGCAGAGAGACATGACCTAATACTTTTATTAATGCAGGAACAAGTAATATAATCTGGGCTATTTTGGGAATAGGGGAGTGTTGATATTTGGTTCCTATATATAGTAACTATGAAATTAATTAAAGGCCAAAATGATGAACCTAGGAGAATAAAGGATCAAAATGCAGCATTTCATATGTTTAACCCGGCGGTGGAAATCTTCGTAAAACTTAGGGTTTGAACCAAAAATGGATTTCTCGCACTTTTTGTCATCTCTCGTTCTGCCCTTATACTTGCCTGCCCGCTCCGAGTTTTTCACTGCCCTATGTCCAGCCTGGCTTGCCCGTGCCCTTATAGCGTCCCTAGAAGCTTCTTGTGATGCTCTTCCTTCTTTGATCCAAGGGCTCTGATTGTGCCACGCGTCTTAGGAGGCCCGTTTGTGTTTGTTTAGGTGAATGAGAGCCGTTGATTAGCAGTTTCCTTTATAAATAGAGAAGGGGTCCTTGGCACTATTACATTTTTATTCATTTTTCACTCTCCTCATTTTTATTGTTTTGATGAGTTCTTTGAGCATCTTCTGTTATGTTCCCTTCCTCTGCCAGATCCTTGATGGCTTGGCCCTGCTTGGTGGTGATCAAGGTGCTTTTGATGGCACTACTGACGGTTCTTGTTGTGGAGTCTGGTAAAATCTTCTACACTCTTCTTTTGGTTTCAGTCTTTGAAGCTTTGAGTTTCTGCATTTGTTGCCCAGGTTATGATCTAGTCTGTATTGTAATAATATAATTAGACCTCTAGTGGTAGGGGATCGTAGATGTAGGCCATTTAGGGCCGAACCACGTACGTCTAGTGTTCATTATTGTTTTTTGTTTGGTTTCTTCTATTGTTGCTTACAATCTCAGATCAAATCTTAGCTTAAAATTACTATCAAGAATTTATCTTAAAACTAATCAAGTGGTGTCTGAGCTATTGATTAGAAAAAACTCTTGGTAATGGATGCTAAGTTTGATATTGAGAAGTTTAATGGAAAGAATGATTTTGCTTTATAGAAAGTCAAGACTAGAGGCTTGCTAATGTCCCAAAGGAGTGGGGACTACACTTTTGCCAGTAGATAAATAGCCTTGTCATCTGATTGAGAAGGAAAAGGTAGAAATAGAGTATTGTGAATATGGTTTGATTGTGTTATGTATTGATAATAATGTGTTGTCTCTTGTTGCTGGTGAAACTACTGTGGCTAAAATCAGGAAAAAAACTAGAAGAAATTTGTAAAACATTATCACTATCTAATAGGATACAATGTATGCAAATGTTCTTTACCTTAAGGATGGATAAGAATAAACCTCTTGAGGATTCATTAAATGAGTTAAATTGTTTACTCCAGGACCTGAAAAACGTTAATGTAACCTTAGAAGATGAAGTGCAGGTTGTGATATTGTTGTGTGCCTTACCTAAGTACCTTAAGAGACTTAGAAATGTAAGATAGAAAATCACTTTAGCAAAGGTTACTCAGGTCCTTAGAAGTAAAATAGTTGAACTTAAGAGGGAAGGGAAGTACCAAAATAACAACAGTAGTGAAGAGTGCCTTAATTTGGGGAATAAAACAAAAAATAGAGATAATGATGACAATTGGAAAATATCCAAAACCAAACACCGTTCTGCATCTAAGGGAAAGAAGGATATGTCAAACATAAAATGCTATGAATGCAATAAGTTAGGTCATATTAAAAGATACAGTCCTAAAAAGAATAAGCCCCAATGTTCTGCTAATAATGTGGTTTCATTTTATGCTAATTTTGCTGAGGTGTTGCTTGTATCATTTGATTTAAATATTGTGAATACTACCTATGATGATTCTGAGCATGTTAGTATGTTACATGTTAGATTTGATGATATTGAACATGAGTGGGTCTTAGATTTAGGTTGTAGTTTCACATGACCTTAGATAGAAACATTTTTATGAATTACAAACGTATAATTTGGGGGGGGGGGGGGGGGGGTTTGGGGTTTATTAGGAAACAACCATGGATTCCATGCAATTGGGGTGGGTTTAAGACTATTTAATGGGACTATTTACAGGTAAAAAAATGTGAGACATGTACCTAAACTATGCAGAATCTTAATTTTACTAGGACAGTTTGACCTAAATGGATTGATGTTATAGTCCAAGTAGAATCTTGGCTTTAACCTAAGTGTGATAGAGGTTACATGAGAAATGAAGTGAAAAGGACATGAGAATTAAGAGAGACAAGAGATGAGAAAGAGAAAATATCTCAAGAGAGAAGTTATATTTCATTGAATGAATGAATCTTACAAGAACACCATTATTTATACTCTTACAAGATTTGAACTTCAAACAATGAATCAAGACACCAACTTAACACCTAACAAAGAACTAGCTGCCAAAAAGGACCAAGGATTAACCGCCAAAGACCAAAGCACAACTAACATTCCCGCCTCATTCTATTTGAACAGCAAAAACACCTCCGGGCTATGACATTACCCTCCCCTTGAGCTCATTCTAGCCTCAAGAATGGAAAGAAGGGAATTGAGACTTTAAGAACCACCAATTCTCCCAAGATGTATTCTCTGTTCCCAAATTGACCCACTGAGCTAAGACCTGATCAACCTCTACTCCTTGCTGCTACACGATCCTCTTATCAAGAATAGCCACTGGTTCCTGCAGCACGATTCCTTGAACTGAAGCCCGCAGTGGTTCTATTGCACATACTGACCCCTTAGCCACGTGTTGCTTGAGCAGATAGATGTGGAACACTGGATGAATTAGACTGTCCGGAGGAAGCTCAAGTTTGTAAGCCACCCTTCCAATCTTTTCCAAAACCTTGTAAGGTCCAAAATACCGAGCACACAGCTTAATGTTCTTGCACACTGCCACAGAATTCAACCTGTAAGGTTGTAGCTTCAGGTACACCAAGTCCCCAATTGCAAAGCTCTTGTCAATTCTACCCTTATCTGTAAAATAATTCATTCGAGCTTGTGAAACCTGAAGATTATCTTTAAGTTGCTGGACTAGCTGTTTCCTCTGATTCAGAAGCTCATTGACTGAATCCACATGAGAAGTTAATCCTTGACTCATCAAGGGTGATGGTTGTTCATACCCATATAAGGCTTTAAATGGAGAAGTACCCAAGGAGGCATGAGAATGAGTATTATACCAATAATCTATGAGTGTCAACCACCTGTTCCAGTTCTTAGGATGCAGAAATGTCATCCCACGCAATTATTGCTCAATGCACTGATTCACTCTTTCTGTCTGTCCATCTGACTGAGGGTGATATGATGAACTTAAAGACAAGGTGGCTCCCAACAGCAAGAGCGACTCACTCCAAATGTTGCTAGTAAAAAGCCTGTCCCGATCTGAAATAATCGATTGGGGATGTCCATGTAAGTTGTACACATGATGCAAGAAAAGCCTTGCTAGCTTCTCAACTAAACTAGGATGGAAGAGAGCAATGAAATGCCCAAACTTGGTGAAGCGATCCACAACCACCCAAATGATCTCTCTACCCTCGGATTTAGGCAAGCCTTCAATAAAATCCATGCTGATATGTGTCCAAACCCCTTCTGGAATAGCTAACGGTTGCAACAACCCCTTACAAGGTGCGTGCTCCACCCTAATCTGCTGGCAGACCTCACACTGCAGGACATGTTCTTGCATTTCTTTCTTTAAATAAGGCTAATAGAAATACTGCCTGACCCTATGATAAGTTCCATCTCTGCTGGAATGCCCTCCCGAAGGAGAATCATGAGAAGCTGCCAAGATCTGTTTCCTGAGCCCTGTGCTGTTGCTAATATAAATCTTTCCCTTAACTTGCACAATGCGCTGTTTAACTGTCACCTCAGCTTCTTCCTCTGCATTCTGTGGCTGAATCTAGCTCGGAATGACATACTTCTGAGCATACTCATCATTCTCATATGACGTAATGACTTCATTCATCCACAAAGGAACCACTTGAGTCATTGCAGCACAGGAGGCTTCCTTTACATCTTCCTCTTGTCTCCTTGATAAAGCATATGCCACCGGATTTTCATCCCCCTTCCTATACTCAATGGTATAGTGCAACCCAAGCATCTTCATGAGCCCCTTTCTTTGCACTTTAGTAGAAATTCGCTGTTCAAGCAAATACTTGAGACTTTGATGATCAGTCTTAATCATAAAATGGCGTCCTTCCAAGTAAAGCCTCCACTTTTGCACCGCTAACAGAAGTGCCATGTACTCCTTCTCATAAATCGACAGCTTCTGATTCTTGGGACCCAAGGCTTGACTCAGATAGGCCAATGGCCTCCCATTTTGTGACAGAATTGCTCGAATCCCACTGCTACTAGCATCAGTTTCTAGCGTAAAGGGAAGATCAAAGTTTGGCATCACCAAAACTAGGGCTGAGATCATGGATTTCTTAAGCTGATTGAAAGCTTCCCTTGCAGAATTGTTCTAATGAAAAGAGTCTTTCTTCAATAAATATGTTAGAGGCTGTGCTATCAGTCCATATCCATCTATGAATCTTCTATAATAACCAGTTAAACCCAAGAATCCTCTCAATTGTTTAACTGACTTTGGTTCCGGCCAATCCTCCATGGCCTTGATCTTGTTTGGATCAGTTGCAACTCCCTTACCAGTGACAACATGACCCAAATACTTCACTTGGCCCTTTGCAAAGGTACACTTAGATAGTTTGGCAAACAACTTATGTTGCCTCATGACTTGAAACACCTTCTCTAGAAGAATTAAGTGCTCCTACAGTGTATGGCTGTACATCAAAATATCATCGAAGAACACAAGCACAAACTTCCTCAAATATGGCTTGAACATGGAGTTCATCAAAGCCTGAAATGTAGCAAGAGCGTTGGATAGGCCAAAAGGCATCACAACAAACTCGTAGTGGCCGTGGTGAGTTCTAAAAGCTATCTTTGGAATGTCTTGCTCTTGAACTCAAATTTGGTAGTACCCTTACCTCAGATCTAGCTTGGAATAATACCAAGAATCATGAAGCTCATCCAAAAGATCATCAATGACAGGTATAGGGAACTTGTCCTTAACTGTCATTGCATTAAGCTGCCCGTAGTCTATGCACATTCTAGAAGATCCATCCTTCTTCTTCACCAATATTACAGGCGAGGCAAATGGGCTATGACTATGTCTTATGACCTTCGTTTGAAGCAACTCCTCCACATGCCTTTCTATTTCATTCTTTTGAGAATGTGGGTACTTGTAGGGCTACAAATTCACTGGGTTGGTTCCACCTTTTAGAGGAATAGCATGATCAAAACTCCTCCTTGGAGGTAACACAACATGCTGCTCGAATAGGTCACTATATTTCCGCAGCAAAGAATCCAAGACTGCATCAAAATCATCTTGAGCCACTTCAAGAACAGTTGTGATGGAATTAAGCTGTCCCACCCACTGATAGGCGCTCTTCTTGAGTAGCTTCTACAGGCCTTTAACCTCCATCAACTGAAGTTGTCCCTGCTCAACAATTCCCTTCAATTGAATCTACTCTCCATTCCTCTCAAAGGACACAGCAAGCTGAGCAAAATTAAAGAGAATGGGGCTAAAAGGTCTCATCCAATCAACCCCCAAAACCATGTCACAACCTCCCAATCTCAGCACCCTAAAATCATACTCAAAGTTATGCCCTTGCATCTTCCAACTAAACCCCTTACACTTGGTATAAGTCAAGATGGAATTGCCATCAGCAACGGTGACAGATAAGGGACTGGTTTTAATTAGCTCTTGTCCCACAGCTCTAACCACCTGAGGATCACGAAGCTACGTGTACTATCACTATCAATGAGTATCAACAATTCTCTTTGTCCCACTCTCCCCTTGATCCGGATGGTGTTGTGAGCACCACTCCCTGTTAAAGCCTTCACCGAGATTTCTACACCATTCTCCTCCTCAATTCTTCCTCCAGTACCACATTATCTTCCACAGGTTCAATGACATCACATGCATCCTCATCTTTAGCAGTTTCGACCCCGGAAGCTACCATCAGGTATTTGGGATCACACTTGTGCTCAAAGAAGTACCTCTGATTACACTTATAACACAGATTTTGAGGCTTCTTTTTGTCACTAGTGCTCCCTCTATTGAAGGCTTGAGAAGGTCTTGAAGAAATGTTTCCTGTGCTAACAGCCTTTCCTTTAGCAGAATCAAAGGAATTTATCACTGTGCTGTCCGCTTTCCTAGCTTCGAAATATGCCTGGGATAGTGTTTTAGGTTCGAAGGCCTTCACCATGTGCTTGATCTTAGGCTTGAGCCCACTCACAAAGCTAGAGACATAATACGACTCTGGAGCCTCTGGATAAACACTGAGCATGCGAGCTCTCAGTCCTTCAAAGCGCATCATATAGTCCTTCACTGAAGAAACCTGAGTCATCTTGTTGAAGTTATCCACCACCTCACTCACATCTTCATCTCCAAATCAATCACAAAGTTCATTTGCAAACTCAGTCCAAGATATTGCTAGATTACTTCGCATCAAACTATAATACCAAACCTCCATTTCACCACGCAAATAAACTGCAGCTAGCTCCACCTTCTCATGCTCTTCAATATTGTAAAAACGAAAGTATATATCACACTTCCTTACGCAAGATAGAGGCAATGTTCCATCGAATGGCTCTAAATCCTCAAGGTTGTCTAAAATTGCTGCTCCTCGAGCTAGAATTACCCTCACTGCTTTCATTAAGAGTTGGCCTCGTTCTGGAGGCCTTTCTTGTTAGCTAGCATCAGGTGTTGGCCTCGGTTTTGGTGGCCTTACTTGCTGGCTAGAAGGTTGAAGTATGCCTGCATTAGGAGGCTGCTGCTGTATCACAAATCTCTGATGGAAATTGGACATCTGTTGTGAAATTTTTTATGAAATGTGCTCAGACTGTGTCTCGAATTTCCTCTTAATGTTCTGATGAATAGTTTGCATCATATTTGCATCATGCCCATCATCTGGTCCTAGCGATCATTCTAATTAACTCCACCATCAGAACCAGTAACTGCTGCAGCATAAGTAGGAGGATTTCTAGCTACTTTGTTGGCCGCATTTTAAGCAGCATTGGCACGAGTTTTAGGTCAACCAGCCATGTGATAAGATCGTCTATGTCTATCTAGATTTTAGCTCAATTCAATTCAGCACGTATAAGCCTGAGATCCTTGCAATTCGATCGAATTGAATTCAATTTGAATCTGATCAATCAAGAACGCAAGGCTCTGATACCAAATGTTACAGTCCAAGTAGAATCTTGGCTATAACCTAAGTGTGATAGAGGTTAGATGAGAAATGAAGTGAAAAGGAGATGAGAATTGAGAGAGAATTAGAGATAAGAAAAAGAAAATATCTCAAAAGAGAAGTTATATTTCATTGAATGAATGAATATTACAAGAACATCATTATTTATACTCTTACAAGATATGAACTTCAAACAATGAATCAAGACACCAACTTAACACCTAACAAAGAACTAGCCGCCAAAAAAGACCAAGGATTAACCGCCAAAGACCAAAGCACAACTAACATTCCCACCTTATTCTATTTGAACAGCAAAAACACCTCCAAGCTATGACAATTGACTTTTAGAGCTAGTAAGGGGGAAATGAAAATTATGAAGAGGTCCCCATTTGTACTAAAGGGGGAGGTCAAAAGCCGGTTGTATGTTCTGAAGGTGAAATGGCTTCCGAAGAATTCCACACTATGACCAAACCAGACCTAGCAAACTTGTGGCATAAATGATTAGAGCACATATTGAAAGTGGACTCAATGAGTTATCAAAGCATGGTCTATTATATGGTGCTTCTTCTTCTAAATTGAACTTCTGTGGATCATAAATTTTTAGAAAATGCCATAGATTGGCATTTAAATTTGGTAAACACATGATAAAAGGCCCTTTAGAATATGTTCATTCTGATATGTGGGGACCTTCTAAGGTCACCACTTTCAGTGAAGCCTCATATTTCTTATCCATTGTCGACACTTTATCTTGCAAAGTTTGGGTGTTTCTAATGAAAAATAAGGATGACTGTTTTCCAACATTTATGAGATGGAAAAACTTAATTCAAAACCAAACCAAACAAAAAAGTAAAGTTTTTATAGCCAATAATAAATTAGAATATATAAATTTAGGTTTTGATGAAATGTTTGCAAAAAATGGTATAAAACAACATAACACTGTTAGAGGGACACCACAACAAAATGGGCTAAGCAAATGAATGAACCGGACTTTATTAGATAGAGTAAGATGTATGTTATTTGCCTCAAGACTTGATAAACACTTTTGGGGTGAAGCTGTTAAAGCTGCATATTATTTAATTAATGGGACACCTTCAACAGGGATAAACTTTAAAACCCAAGAAGTATGGTCAGGCAAACTTGT
The DNA here is from genome assembly GCA_018398585.1 of Simmondsia chinensis. NCBI lineage: Eukaryota > Viridiplantae > Streptophyta > Magnoliopsida > Caryophyllales > Simmondsiaceae > Simmondsia > Simmondsia chinensis. The sequence goes on along the minus strand of JAGTTD010000018.1, from coordinate 14,328,791 downwards.
AGATTCCTCTCTGCTACGTGTTTTTGGTTGTGCTACCTATGCCATAAGTCTGAGGGCAAACTTGAACCTAGGGCATTAAAAGGTGTCTTTCCAGGTTATCTTAATAGTGTAAAGGGCTATAGAATAGTGATAAAAGAGGGAAACATACCAAAATCATAATAAGTAGCAATTTCACTTTCAATGAATATAAAATGCCTTACTTAACTAAAGAAGTTAGTAATGACCGAATCCCTAAAAATAAAAAGTTCGATTCAGAAAAATATGAGTTTGAAAGACCACCAAACCTTGTATACTAGAATAACCTAGGAAATGAAACAGAACCATAAACAGAAATAGAAATAGAACCAAAAACATAATCTGAACAAGTAACTGAACTTGTTCAACAACCACCCAATGCCGATAGGAGCACTGAAGATGAAAATGTCCTAATTGAGAATAACCTAGACAACTACCTGTTGGCTAGAGATATAGATAGAATGGATTTCAGACCACCAAGCAGATTAGGCTATGCAGATTGTATTGCATATGCCTTAAATACTGCATTAGAGTTTGTAGAACCTATGCCATTAACCTTTAGAGAGGCTTCCAACAACCAACATTCAACATATTGGTTGAATGCAGTGATGGAAAAAATGGAATCCCTTGAGAAAAACCAAACCTGGACATTAGTACCTATTGGGTAAAAAGCTTGTAGGGTCAAAATGTGTCTTTGAGGTTAAAGAGCCCAATGCACCATAAGAAAAACTAGGTACAGGGCAAGGATTGTAGCCAAGGGATTTACCCAAAGAGAAGGAATATACTATAATGAGATTTTTTCACCCAATTTTTAAGCACACAAGTATGAAGGTCCTAATGCCTTGACAATGAAACATGACTTGAACATAGAACAGATGGATTTAACCACAACCTTTCTGCATGGGGAACTACAAGAGAAATTATACATGGCATAATCTGGGGGTTTTGTAGAACCAAAGAAAGAAAACCAAGTCTATAGTCTAAGGAAGTCCCTGTATGGACTGTTGGCAGTGGTATCGCCACTTCGACCATTTTATGAAAAAAATAGCTTCATCCGTTCAATTTATGATGTGTGTTTCTAAGTGAAAAATATTGAGAAAGACTCGATGATTTATCTGCTTATATATTTTGATGATATGCTATTGGCTAATAAAAGCATGATGAAAATTAAGAAATTTAAAGATCTCCTTAAAAATAATTTTGACATGAATGATTTGGGAAAGGCAAAGAAGATTTTGGGAAGGGAAATAAGCAGAAACAAAGATTTAAAAACAATTCATTGATCTCAACAAAGCTATTTTAAAAAAGTGGTTAATATGACTAATTCAAAACCAACAGTCAAAGTTTGCATAGCTCCATATCATAAATTTTCAGCATATGAAAGTCCAAAAATGACCAAGAACAAACTGAAATTTCAAATATACCTTCCGCTAATGGCATAGGGTAAATTATGTATGCAATGACATGTACATAACCAGAACAGCATACTCTATTAATGTCCTATCTAGGTTTATGGCTAACTCAGGGAAAAAACATTGGAACAGGGGTAAAATGGCTTCTTAGGTATATTAAAAAGAGAGTCGGTTTAGGGTTAACTTTTGAAGGCAGGAAATAGACCTAAAATTGTTAGGGTACATCGATAGTGATTATGGTGGAGACTTGGATAGGAAAAAGTCTATGAGCTCTTAGGTCCCTAAATGGTGGGGTTGTCAGCTGGAGAACTAAGCTTCAATTGATGATAGCCTTGTCAACGACTGAGGCTAAGTTCTTAGCACTGACATATGCCATAAAGGAATGGATATGGCTAAGTGGACTTTCAGCTGAGCTTAGATTGGACTTAGGGGTACCTTTGATATACACTGATAGCCAGTCAGACCTAACACTTAGTAAAAATTCTGTGTACCATAACATAACAAAATATTTGGCTATTAGGAGAAGTTTTGTACAAGAACAGCTTGAAAGTGAGACTATTGACTTGTTGAAAATATAAAATGAAGAGAATCCTACAGATATGGGGATTAAGCCTATGCCTCTAATTAAGCTGGTGCAATGCATCAATTTAGTTTAGAGCATTTGGGATCTTAGTGGATACTAGGATCAAGTAATATCCAAATTACTAGAGTGAGTCTAGTAGTTAGCCTTTATAATAACTAGGTGGAGAATTGTTGATACTTTATCCTATATATACAACAATAACAAACCCAGTGCCTGAAAGTCTTTTTTTTTGGGGGGGGGGGGGGGGGGGGGGGGGGGGGGGGGGAGGATGGGTTGGGATGTACTCTGCCTTACCCCTTTAGGGTGCTACCATAAAGGCAGGCCATTTTGGAGGACCCCCATCCTAGAAAGCATAAAAATCAATGGCACATAGAAAGCATAAAACATAATGTATTAAGCAGCGACAAAAATATAGCAACACAGTGACAAAACAACAAGTAATCAACACACAGCAAGAGCATATATAATCAAACAGGCATACATGTAGTCTAAGGGCGCTGTTACTTATTGTGCTCTTATATGCTAAACCGTTATATCGGCTACACCTATGCAGGCCCTCCACTCCGCTCTATCTAGGGCCATCTCCGCATTTAGGTTAAGGTAGGTGAGGTTATATCAAATCATCTCTATCTAACTCTCCCTTGGCCTGCCTCTCCCTCTCTTGCCTTTTGTAGTATAGAGTTGTTCACATCTCCTGATAGGAGCAATGCTAGGTCTCCTCCTAATATGCCCAAACCACCGCAAACTTCGCTCCCTCAACTTATCCTTGATAAGGGCCATGCCTAATTTGTTTCTAACAACATCATCTCTGATCTTATTCTTATTTGTGCATCCACAAATCTGCTGCAACAACCTCATCTCTGCCACCTTCAATTTCTCCGTATGTTGTCGTTTGACTGGCCAACATTCCACACGGTATGACATGGCTGGTCTGTCACGATCCTAAGTTCGTGACTATAAATTCAAATATCGAGGTGATCTAAGAATATGGAGGTTAAGGAATTTAGAGTTAAGATGAGAGAAAGAAGGTGAAAGTTAGATGAGAAATAGAGAGAATTGAGACGGGAAAGAGAAGAGTTTAATTCATATTTGTTTGGATGATCAATTACAAGTATAAGTCTCCTTATTTAAACTACTTACATCAATTCAAATGGAAAAGGCGGGAAATAAGCGCCACAAGCAAAAAGGCGGGAAAGGGAAAGGGGAGCGTATTAGCTTATAACCGCTTCTAGAGAGTTCTAGATTCTTCTATTACATTTCCTTTATTCTTATGTGGCTAATTAATTGAATTAATACCTAATTTATATTTATTAATATCGGGTGTTAGTCGAATTAAGAATGGGCCACTACAAGTACTAACGGGCCGGACCTAAGGCAATGTCTTGACATCCTCTGGTAGCGAACTGGGCTGAGCCTTGACAATCCTCTGTGCCGGACCTCAGCGAACCTCTGGTGCGAACCTAAGTGGACCCAGACACGAGCTAGGGCGGACCCGTGACAGTGCCTTCCCCATGAAACAATCCTTGTCCTCAGGGATTGAAGAGGGGAAACTGCCTGCGTATGAAGGCCCAATCTTCCCATGTCTCCTCTGTCAAGTTCTTCCATTTGATCAGCACTTGTGCAACTCTCTTCTTGTCTCTTGTCATGGTTCGGTGTTGGAGTACCTCTAGAGGCATGACTTCAGGGTCCCCGTCTGAGTCACATTGTGGGAGCTCGTTACTGCCTTGACCCCGTTGTCCAATCTTCCTTTTGAGCCTGGATACGTGGAAGACTGAGTGAATTTTGGCCCCTTCTGGTAGGCCTAATTTGTAAGCAATTGACCCAATCTTGGCTAGGACTGGATAAGTACCGTAGTAGCGAGCTGCCAGTTTCAAGTTCCTCCTTAGAGCCAAGGATGTCTGACGGTAAGGCTGAAGCTTGAGGTAGACTAAGTCCCCCACTTCAAACGTGCGTTCGGTCCTTTTCAAATCTGCCATTTGTTTATAACGGTGCTGGGCTGCTTTCAAATTTTTTTTGAGGATATTGATCATGTGACCTCGTTCTGTGACAAAGTCCTCCACATCAGGGGAAGTAGAGTGGCAAGGCACATCCCAGGCTAAGAGACGTGGTTCATAACCATACAAGGCCTTGAATGGTGAAGTATTCAGTGAGGAGTGATAGTTGGTATTATACCAAAATTCTGCTAAAGGCATCCATTGGGCCCATAGCTTGGGCTTGAGGAGGGCCATGGCACGGAGATAATTTTCTAAGCACTGGTTGACTCTCTCGATCTGCCCATCAGATTGGGGGTGATAAGAGCTGCTCATGAGTAAATTCACCCCAGCATGACGCATAAGTTCCTTCAAGAATAAACTCAAGAAAGAGGAGTCCCTATCTGAGACTATGTCCTTAGGCAAACCATGCAAATGTATACGTGGTCCAGGAAGAGCTGAGCCACTCTTGTTGCTGTATAAGAATGTGCCAAGGTCAAAAAATGCGCATACTTGGTGAAGCGGTCCACCACGACCAAGATCACGTTCTTCCCTTGAGACTGAGGCAGGCCCTCAATAAAATCCAGGCTGATGCTGGACCAGGCCTGGTCTGGAACTGACAGGGGCTGAAGTAGGCCTGGGTAGGGCACATGTTCCCCATTTGTACGTTGGCAAACGTCACAGCTGCGCACCCATTCCTTGACATTGTTCCTGAGCTTGGGCTAGTAAAACATGCTTTTGACTCTCATCAACGTGCTTGTCTCCCCTGCATGTCCTCCAACTGGTGAATCATGGAGGGAAGGCAAGACTTTGTCTCTCATGGCTGCACCTTCACCCACATAGATGCGTCCCTTGTAAAGGATGATTCCCTTTTCAAGGGAGAATGGAGGTTGGCCCCTAGGGTCAAGGGCCAGCTGAGCAAGGAGCTGGGAAGCTTGGGCATCATCAACATAACTGTCGCTAACCTCCCTCACCCAAGTTGGGGTGACAAGGGTCAGCTAGGCCAGCGTACCCTGGTCCGGACCTTCACTGCGCCTTGACAAGGCGTCTGCGGCACTGTTCTCTGCCCCTTTACGATACTGAATGCCATAGCTGAGGCCCATAAGCTTGGAGACCCCTTTTTGCTGAAGTCTGGTGCTGATGCGCTGGTCCAAGAGGTGGCTCAAGCTGGAGTGGTCTGTCTTGATGATGAAATGGCTGTCTAGGAGGTAATGCCTCCATTTTTGGATGGCCATGATCACGACCATGAGCTCCTTCTCATAAACAGATAGGCCCAAGTGGCACGGACTAAGGACCTGGCTGAGATAGGCCAAGGGCCTTCCCTTTTGTGTCAAGATGGCCCCAATGCCTACATCACAAGCGTCTGTTTCCAGGAGTAAGGGCTCGTTGAAGTCAGGCAGGGCCAGCACGGGCGCAGTCATCATGGCAACTTTCAGGGACTCAAAGGCTTCTTGAGCGGCCACGTTCACGAGGAAGGATCCTTTCTTGAGGAGGCTTGTCAAGAGCTTGCTCGACTTTCCATACCCCTTGATGAACTTACGGTAATATCCAGTGAGGCCAAGGAACCCATGGAGGCTTTTGACACTTGTAGGCACAGGCCAATCTCTCATGGCTTCAATCTTGGCCATGTCAATGGCTACCCCCTCTTGTGAGATAATATGTCCCAAGTACTCAACATGGTCCTGTTCGACTGTGCATTTGCTGCGTTTGGCGTACAGCTTATGAGCACGGAGTACGTCCAGGACCAATGCCAAGTGTTGCAAATGTGCATCCATCTCCGGGCTGTATATTAATATGTCATCAAAAAAGACCAAAACGAACTTTCTTAAGAATGGGGCAAAAACCTTATTCATTAGTGCTTGGAACGTGGCTGGGGTGTTGGTCAGACCAAAGGGCATGACCTGGAACTCATAGTGCCCCTGGTGTGTATGGAAGGATGTCTTGTGACGGTCTTCATTTCTGACAGGAATCTGATGATATCCGGCCCGGAGGTCTATTTTTGAGAAAATCGTTGCCCCTTGGAGTTCGTCCAAGAGATCGTCAATGACTGGAATGGGGAACTTGTCATTGACAGTAATCTGGTTGAGCTGGCGGTAATCATCACAAAAACGGTAGGTGCCATCCTACTTTTTGACTAGGAGGACTGGTGAAGCGAACGGGCTTCTACTTGGCTGTATGATGGAAGTTGTGAGCATCTCTTTTACTTGCTTCTCTATCTCATCTTTTTGATGGTGAGGATACCGGTAGGGCCTGATGTTAATAGGTTTGGCCCCCGGTACAGTAGGAATGCTGTGGTCATGAGTACGAGGCGGAGGCAGCCCCTTTGGAATGTCAAACACATCCTCATATTGGCCCAGCAAATGTGCTAAGTTTGGGTGCAACTTAGCTTCAAATATTTCCACTCCCGCGGCCATAAAGAGATGGCCTATCACGTAGCTGGCCTGCTTCCTCAAGAACCATGTAATGCCACGCTCGGATATGGAATGTAAAGTTGCTTGCTCAGTCGTGCCTTACAACCTGATCGTCTTCCCATCCTTGTAACAAAAGAAGTGGAGGTTTGTGAAGTCAATGGCTATGGGGCCATAACGTTGTAATAAGTCCACTCCCAAAACCATGTCACTCCCACGTAACTTAAGAACCCGTAGGTCATCAGTGAAAGTAGTCCCTTGAACCTTCCACTTGACACCTGTGCATTTCTAATAGTTCATGAGGCTCTCCCCATTAGCTACGGTGACTGTCATGACAAGTGTTGGCACTATCTCCAGCTTAAGTTCACGGACCACAGCAGCGTCTAGGAAGCTATTGGTGCTTCCACTATCAGTAAGGACAGTAATGGCCCTCTTCTTGATGGATCCACTCAAGCACATTATATTATGAGTAATGCGTCCAGAGAGGGCGTTAAGGGAGATTTCCATCACACCTGTTTCGTCCTCTTGAGCCTCTTCTTCTTCTTGCACTTCCTCTTCTTGCTCTTCTTCAACCTCCTCTTGTCCCTCCATACTTTGGAGTTGTTTTGGCTTACATATGTGTCCAGGAAAGTAATGCTCCCGGCACATGTAGCACTATCCAGGTTCACGCCTTGGGGCTCTGGAGCCAGAGGAAGGTGCCGGACCTGACCGTGCTCCATTCGGCCTTGACACAGACCCGTATGAGGGCGCTGGGCCTTGGAAGGACACAGACGGTCCTGTGCATGCACTGGACACTGCCTTGACATGGAAACCAGGCCGAGCGACACCCGATTCGGTCCCTCTGGTGCCACGGATCTCAGCGATAGCCAAGTCTTGAAGCTTGGCTTATTCAAACGCCAAACTTAAGTCCTTTGGCTTTGCTGCTTTGACTGAGGCTCTGAGTACAGGCTTGAGGCCGCTTATAAAACTGGAAACGAAGTAATCTTCCGTTAAAGCTGGATGATAAATCAGCATCCAACTCTTGAGTTCTTCAAAACGCATGATATAGTCCTCCACAGTATTGTTTGGACAATCTTACTGAATTCCTCCACAATGTCATGAAGGGATCGATCTCCAAATTTCTTGCAAAGCTCGTCCACGAAGAACTGCCACGTAATTACTAGATTCTTGAGCTCTAAGGCCTGGTACCAAGCCTCTTCATGGTCGGGCAGGTGGTTGGAGGCGAACTCCACCCATTCCTCCGGTGGTACTTGATACCAACGGTAGTATTTGAGTAGCCTCCTGATCCATCCTCTTGGATTAGATCCATCAAAGGGAGGCGGATTAAGCGTGGCAGTATGATGTGAGCTCCAGGTGCGGTTACTGTCGTTGTTCCCACTATTTTCACCTTCATCACCAATACGTGAGGGAGCACGCTCATTTCTGATCTCCGGTGGAGGAGGCGATGGAGGAATCAAGCCACTTCCTCCAATTGGAGCATAATTGCCGGATCCTCCAGCAGTAGCATGAGCTGTGGCAGTTGGTAATGCAACCTCCGGTCGTTTTTCTTGGCTAATTGCGAATCTCTACATTGTAGCATTCAAGGTCTCCATTGTGATCCTTAGATTCTCGGTAATTTGAGCTTGAGAATCTATGGAGGTTTTGAGCTCATTGCTAATCTGAACTTGATTCTCAGAGATTCTTTCCAGCTTCTCCAAGCGTCGTTCAACTGATTCAAATCTTTGTTGAACTTTTGAATCAACCGTTTCCTCTAATGTAGACATTGTTGCAGCGGATCGTGTACTTCTCGTAATGGCCAGTTTGATGATCGGAAGATGGATCTGATACCACCTAGTCACGATCCTAAGTTCGTGACTATAAATTCAAAGATCGAGGTGATCTAAGAATATGGAGGTTAAGGAATTTAGAGTTAAGATGAGAGAAAGAAGGTGAAGTTAGATGAGAAATAGAGAGAATTGAGACGGGAAAGAGAAGAGTTTAATTCATATTTTTTTGGATGATCAATTACAAGTATACGTCTCCTTATTTAAACCACTTACATCAATTCAAATGGAAAGGCGGGAAATAACCGCCACAAGCAAAAAGGCGGGTAAGGGAAAGGGGAGCGTGTTAGCTTATAGCCGCTTCTAGAGAGTTCTAGATTCTTCTATTACATTTCCTTTATTCTTATGTGGCTAATTAATTGAATTAATACCCAATTTATATTTATTAATATCGGGTGTTAGTCCAATTAAGAATGGGCCACTACAAGTACTAACGGGCCGGACCTAAGGCAATGTCTTGACATCCTCTGGCAGCGAACTGGGCTAAGCCTTGACAATCCTCTGGGCCGGACCTCAGTGAACCTCTGGAGCGAACCTCAGCCGACCCAGACACGAGCTAGGGCGGACCAGTGACATGGTCCCACTACCATCGTGTCATATTTTTCCTTTAACTTTAGTGGGAACTTTTTATCGCATAGTACTGTAGAGGCCAATTTCCATTTTATACCAGCATATTTTAATCTAGTTTTTGACATCCTCATTAACTTGACCATCTTGCTGCAGCAATGGAACCCAAATATTTAAAATAGTATCTTTTCGGTATGCACTCCGATCCAATCTTGATGTCTTCTATGCATGACCTGTTTGAGGTGCAGAACTTGAGTTCCATGTACTTGGTCGTGGATATATTGATTCATATGCCTTTTGATTCCAAGGTTGTTCTCCAAAGTTTCAGTTTCTCATTTACCTCTTCTTTAGACTCCCCTACCTAAACTATATCATCTGTGAAAGACATGCATGTGCCTAGTGAGCTCGTCCATAACTAGAATAAACAAAAATAAACTCAAGGTTGATCCTTGGTGTACCCTAACTGTAATGGGAAAAGTGTCCGTTGTTAGAATCTTCGGTCGTGTGCTTCAATTTTGGAGTCTTGTATTTTTTGCCTCAAACCCACATTGAAATTCAAAAGGAGAAAAGTCTAATTGGAATACCCCATTGTTATTGTAATTGGTAGAGTATTATGGGCCTAGAGTGGGTGTTATGAACCACACATGCACGAGCGCGCCCTCCCCATCTCGGCAAGCCTGCTGGCACGTTGCGGTGCGGTGCTGACTTTTTTAAACCTGGACTTTTATTTTTATGACCTTGTCTTTGTTTAAGTTGTTGTAAACCAACTCGAGGTGAGTTCTTGTCTTAGGTAGTGTTCGAGGCCTTTGGCTCGAGCTTGAAAGTCCTTCCTAAGTGGACCTCGAGGGTGCTACCTCAAGGTACTATTATGTTCACCTATTTCGAGCTCGAGGCTACAAGCTCGAGCTCGATTATGTGTTTTGGCCATGTCTTTTCCCGCTCTTTTCTTAACTATTTTTTTCCCATAACGAACTGAATTTTTAGGCTTCCATATCTGTCACTTTCTTTGTTTGAGGCGGACTTCACACCATGATCTTTTGCTTATCCTCCGAGTATTTTTCTATAAACATTGTACCTCAGGGTTTTGGAAAAACACACAAAAAAACACTGAAAATACAATCAACTTCGAAATTATTCTCTCTTCCTCGTGGCTTTTGTTCCCCATATTTTAGTTCTCTTCTCTCCTCCGTTGCTGAGCCAGTTGGGGTGTAATGCACCCATTTCCTCGAAATACATTGCTGAGGTGGGTGCCATGATAACCTTGGGGGCCGGAGTGCCATTCATCCCATTATACCTCTGTGGGGATACAAACAACTTAGGACAATGGATTGGCCGGGCAATTTCTTTGGTTATCTCTTTCCCTTCTGTTCTCTTGCAAAAGTGGTTTCTTTCATGTTTCTTATAATCTGGAAATCAATTATATTGTAATAAAAGAGTTATATTTTGGTCGCTCATTCACCTATTACTCCAATGTCTGTCTCCCTTATCACTGTATACACATTGGTTAGTGCATCCTTGTACATGTCTTTAGTGGCTTGAACATAAGGCTAGGGAATGCCTTTCTTCTCTAAAACCTTACATAACACCTCTCTTGGTACTCTATCATTTGCCTTCTCCAAATCAATGAAGACCATATGTAGATCCTTTTGTCTATCTCTGTAGTACTCTATCGTTTGCCTTAAGAGGTGGATGGCTTCTATTGTCAATCTACGAGGCATAAATTCGAATTGGTTTTTTGACACCCTGCTTGTTGCTGTAGCCTTCTTTCTATACCCCCCTCCCATATCTTTAGAGTGTGGCTCATTAATTTGATTCCCCTATAGTTGGCACAACTTTGGTTGTTGCCCTTATTCTTGTAGACTGGAATTAATTTGTTCTTCCTCCACTTGCCAGGCATCTTCCTATATATACTAATTATGAAACTAATTAAAGACCAAAACTAGGAATCTAGGTGAATAAAGGGTAAAAACGCAACATTTCATATGTTCAACTTAGCAGTGGCAATATTCATAATTAAGTTGAACTTTTGTGTTTAAACCATTCCAAAAATGGGTTTCTTGCACTTTTGGTCATTTACTATTCAGCCCCTACCCTTGCCTTCCCGCTTCGCATTTTCCATTGCCCTATCTTCATCTTGAGTTGCCCTTGCCTTTCCCCTTGTAGCATACCCTAGAAGCTTCTTGGGATGCTCCTCCTTTATTTGATCCAAGGGCTCTGATTGTGTCATGCGTTTTAATCACATGAGGCCATTTGTGTTTGTTTGGGTGAATGACAGCTGTCTATTAGCGGTTTATGAACAGCCCTGATCTTGCCATCGATGGTAGCACACGAGTTGAGTTTCCTCCGTAAATAGAGGGGAGGGGGTCCTTGGCACTGTTACGGTTTTTCTTTTTTTTTCCATTTTCTCTCTCCTCATTTTTTGGTTTTGGTGATTTCTTTGAGTGTCTATTGTGCCGTTCCTTTCCTCTTCCAGATCCTTGGTGGCTTGGCCCTTCCTGGTGGTGATCAAGGTGCTCTTGATGGCAGTTCTTGTGTTGGAGTCTAGTATAACCTTTTATATTGTTTTTTAGGTTTAAGTTTTTTAAAATTTGAGTTGAAAGAGTCTGTACTTGTAGCCTAGGTTATGATCTAGTTTGTAATTTATTATTAATTTTAGTTTTGTAGTAACATAAGTAGACTTCTATAGTGGTAGGGGGATCGTTGATGTCGGCCATTAGGGCTGAACCATGTAAATCTAGTGTTCATGTTGTTTTTCATATTATTTCTTCTATTATTGTTTGTAATCTTAGATTAAATCTTAGCTTAAAGTCACTATCAAGAACTAATCTTAAAACCTAACAGGGAGGGAATTGTTCCATCAACGAACCTCATTGCACGGTTAGAGCGAAGGACCACTGAGACCTACTCATGCCTTGTGGTGTAGTTAGTGGAGGACTCAAGTTTAACCGTAATAAGACTAGTGATATTAGAGGGGGAGAGAGAGAACCAGGGATAGGTGACAACATAAACAGGTGCTGTGCCCCAAGACCCAAACCGTGGGTAGTATAGGGCATAGGAAGGGGGATGTCACATGCGTTAACGGTGAAATTGAAGAAGTAGTATAAGTTCTAGCATAGGTATGAGATTGAGAGGAAGGAATAGAGGTAATACCATGAGAGAAGCTACCAATTTGAGAGAGGGAGAGCAATATGGGAGATATTGGAACGAAAGTCTTTGCAATGGGCAATCTGGGAGGCATAATGGCTACGGTGGAATTCGGCATGGGAGGAGAGAGAGAAGAGGATGGGTTCGCTGCCATGATTCACTTGAGACGAGGTGGAGTGTTGATGCACCAAGTTTATTACTTGAAGTTCGGGATTCAGTCGCGTGGAGGGAAGCACCTGCGGTGCTAAGCGGCTACTATTAGGGTTTGGCCGTATAAGACGGGAACAACGCTAGGGTTAGGGAAAAGAGTAATTACTGTTATTTTTTTCCCCTCTTCGCTCTAATACCGTGTGAGAGTATACCCAATAGAGTTGTTAAGGAGCCATTTTACAAAATAGCACAAAAATAAAAAATATTTCCTAAACTACCTTTTTTTAAAAAATATTTCCCCAAATGGCATCCATGTCATCATTTTTTATTTTTTTTATTTTTTACTACATTTATATTTTTCAAACTTATAATATTTTATGTATTATAATAAATAAATTAAACTTAATTATTTATTAAATTTTAACTAAAATTATTTATACACAAATTTAATCTAAATATTTAATAAATAATTTAATTTAATTTAATTTATTTGTTGTAATTAAGAAAGTATTATAAATTAAAAAAATTATATATATATTAAAAATAAAATAAGAAAGTAAAAAAAGTAAAACTAAAAAATAAAAAAGTCAAATGATGACATGAATGTCATTTGAGAAAATATTTTTTTTAAAAAGCTAGTTTAGGAAATATTTTTTATTTTTTTGCTATTTTGAGTAATGGCTCGTTGTTAAGGTACTATAAATATAGAGGAAAGTGTAAAAGAGAAAGTACAGAAATATCCTTATAGAATAATACAAGATTGTATATAATATCCAAAGTATATTGAGATAGAATACTATACTATACAAATCCATCCCGAGCTGCCACTGCTTATACCACAAGAACTTAAGTACTGCGAAGTCCTTGACATTCATAAATTATGCATTGACCGAAATAACATACGTTATCTTCTCATTCTTCTTTGTTCCACCCGGAGTTATACCAATCCGATATGTGGAACATCCACTGAAGGTTATTTATTTCAAGAGCCTATATTTTGACTATCATATTGTTTTATTTTTATTTATGTTTAGTTACTTCAATTTAGTCCATATATAATCCTTTTTTGTGTTAATGTAGTCCTATATTGAAATTGAAATGAAGTTAATGGCGTCATTCCTAAATATCTAGTCATATCAGATGCAAGCACCTAATACAAACGCAGTCGTTATCCCAACATACATCCATATGTGACTCTGGCATTAAACTTTTGATGATCAACTTAACATTAATTTTTACTCTAGGACTAAATTGATCTTTCTACAAGCCTATGTTTGAAATTCTTAGTGTTCCAGAAGAATTAGTTAGGAGGTATCTCAAAATATTCCCTAAAATAAATAAATTGGCGCAATGTGGAATTTTAAATCTAACTAAATTCAGGATCTCAACTCCAATATGCTCATACATGACATAATAATAAAACACATATACAACAAATAACAAAACAAAAAAAAGGAAGTAAGAAAAGAAAAACTAAGAAAGCAAAAAGTACCAAAAGGCACCTGTCAAAAATACTCTTAAGACCACAAAGTCTTCTTTATAATGATCTCTAAAACACCTGAGTGTTTGCTCATAAATTATTTAACTTAGCAAAAATTCCATTAAAAAAGTACTTAATTAGATTTTTTGAAGAAGTAAATATTCTTTAGAAAAATTGAATTTTATTAATATGCTACACCCTAATACCCAAATCTCTATTTATAATAGAGTTCCGAGTAAAGAAACATAAATTAACCAATGCGGGACTCCAAAATGGCACTCGTTGACTTCAAAGGTGACAACAACAATGCTCAATGAGAAATAATAAGTTAAACTATATTAGTTATAGATCTCATAGCTTTTCCTTAAATTTTCAATTTGTCATTTTCAAAAATTCAGTGACACAAGAAACATTTTTCTTGTATCAAATTTTAGTAACATTCACTTGAAATATTTTATCCAAAGATTTAGAATTTTTGAATACTTGCAAATTCATTTAAGGGAATATCTCTATTTCAATAAGAGGTTTCATATTGAATGTTCATTCCCACAGCACTTTATGCTACCGCCGAATGTACCAAGGTTATTGGCCACTCTGAGAGACCTCACTTCTGAATACATCAAAGTGTACATTGGCCAAACACATTCTTAACATTTAGGGTCATCGCTTAATAGCATAATATACAACAACAACAACAAACCCAGTGCCTCCAAGGGCTCCCGCAAAAGCAGGGTCTGGGGGGGTATATATACGCAGCCTTCCCCCTTCAGGGGGCTACCCTGAAGAGAGGCTGCTTCCGAGGACCCCCAGCCTGAAAAGCTGGTCCGCAGCAAGGAGCCAAAGACCTGGAAAAAACAGAAGAGTCATCAAATGCATGAATATAGTAAACTCACGGCAGGCACACTGCAAGCAAAGCAACAGGCTAAAAGCCATGCCACATCAAGCGCAGATCAACATATAAGACGAAGATAAATATATGATAGGGAAAGGATAGAGATAGAGATAGAGATAGAGATAGAAGGGAAGAGAAAAGGAAGGAAATAGGGATAGGGGTAGGGATACATAGAGAGGAAGAAAAAGATAAGAAGGCAAGTAGCAGCGTACAACCTCGTGAGATCCAGAAATAGCCTACGTGCTCTAAGAGGACCTAGCACTAGTAAGCTGGACTATCCTACTCCAACCGGAACATCTAAAATCCCTATGCTGGCCCTCCATTGGGCCCTATCTAAGGCCATCTCCTCTTGAAGGTTTAGGTAGGTGAGGTCTTGTCGGATCATCTCAAGCCATCTCTTCTTTGGCCTGCCTCTGCCTCTTCTGCCTAGTGTAGTAAGTAGCTGTTCACATCTCCTGACTGGGGTGTTGTCCGGTCTCCTTCTGACATGTTCGAACCACCTCAGTCGTTGCTCCCTCAATTTATCTTCAATTGAGGCTACGCCCAATTTGCCTCTTACGATGTCATTTATGATCCTATTCTTCCTTGTGTGTCTGCACATTCACCTTAGCATTCGCATTTCTGCCACCTTCATCTTCTGTATGTGCTGTTGCTTCATTGCCCTGCACTCCGCCCCGTACGTCATGGTTAGCCTCACAACCGTCTTATAGTATCTTCCCTTTAACTTCAAGGGGAACTTTCTATCATAAAGTACCGCGGAGGCCAACCTCCACTTATGCCATCCCTCTTTAATCCGGTTGCTGACATCGTCGTCCACCTCTCCATTTTGCTGTATCATGGACCCCAAGTACCTGAATCTCTCCTTCTTCGGTATGGCCTCGTGTCCAATCTTGACTTCTTCCCGACTAGGCGTGGTAGAGGGATCGAACTTGAGTTCTTTGTGCTCAGTCTTGGTTCTGCTTAGTCGTAACCCCTTTGACTCTAGAACCCCTCTCCACAGTTTCAGCTTCTCATTTATCTCTTCCCGCTACTCCCCCACCAGCACTATGTCATCTGCAAAATGCATGCACCAAGGCACACATCCCTAGATGTGCCTAGTGAGCTCATCCATAACCAGAATGAACAGATAGGGGCTCAAGGCAGACCCTTGATGTACCCCTACTGTTATTGGGAAAGCGTCCTTCTCCCCGTCCACTGTGCGCACCATAGGCTGTGCCTCCTCATACATGTCTCTAATGGCTCGAATGTATGGTACAGGGATCCCTTTCCTTTCCAGGACTTTCCAAAGGACCTCCCTTGGCACTCTATCATATGCCTTCTCTAAATCAACGAAGACCATATGAAGGTCCTTTTGTCTCTCCCTATATTGTTCTATCGTCCGTCCGCCTTAGGATGTGGATGGCTTCTATTGTTGATCTCTCGGGCATAAATCCGAACTGGTTCTCGGACACCTTTGTCTGTTGCCTTAACCTCCTCTCTATGACCCGTTCCCACAACTTCAGAGTGTGGCTCATTAGTTTGATACCCCGATAGTTGGCGCAACTCTGAATGTCGCCTTTGTTCTTATATATCGAAATCAATGTGCTCTTCCTCCATTCCTCAGGCATCTTGTCTCCCCGAAGGATTTGGTTAAATAGTTTAGTCAGCCAACTGACGCCCTTTTGACCAAGGCATTTCCATACCTCTATGGGTATGTCATCTGGACCAACTGCTTTACCCCTTCCCATGGATCTCAGGGCTTCCTTGACTTCCTCGGGGCTAATTCGCCTACAGTCATAGTGGTTCTGATGCACCTCGGGTGTTTGAAGATCACCTAAGGATATCTCTGTCCCTCCTTGTTCGTTGAATAGCTAGTGGAAGTACATTTTTCACCTAGCCTTAATTAGATGCCTATCCACGAGTACCTGTCCATCTTCCCCTCTTATGCATTGTACTCTACCCAAGTCTCTAGTCTTCCTTTCTCTTGCTTTGGCGATTCTATATAAGTCTCTCGCACCCTCCTTGGTCTCCATCCTTTTGTAGAAGTCCCAATAAGCTCTTGATTGTGCTTCTCTGACTGCTCGCTTTGCTTCTCTCTTGGCTTGAAGATACCGCTACCGCTTATCCTCATCCCTGCTATGATCCCACTCTTTGAAAAACACTCGTTTCTCCTTTACCTTCTCTTAGACCTCGTCACCCTACCACCAGGACTCTCTGTCGCTTGGTACTCTTCCTTTTGACGTGCCGAGGACTTCTCGTGCCAGTCCTCTCATCTTTTGGGCCAATTGGTACCACATCTGGTTTGCATCCCCCTCGAAGTCCTCCCTGAGCTCAGCCTCCACTCTATCCTTGTATACCTTATACTTCTCCCCCTTCAACTCCCTCCAACAGGTATACGTACGCGCGGGTTTGTTGATTCTTTTGGCCCTCTTCATGGCCTTTATATCCACCCACAGTATCCTATGTTGTGTAGACAGGTCTTCACCTGGGGTAGCCTTGCAATCCCTACAGTCTCTTTGCATCCTTTTCCTCAATAGTATGTAATCAATCTGTGTTCTTGTCCCGCCGCTTTGGTATGTGATGATGTGTTCCTCACGCTTTCTAAAGGAGGTGTTGGCCACCGTTAAGTTGTATGTAACCGCGAAGTCTAGTAAGGCTTTGCCCTCTGCATTCCTAGTTCTAAAGCCGAATCCTCCGTGGTGAGGAGCGTAGCCATCCTCCGTCGCGCCCACGTGCCCATGGAAATCCCCGCCAATTATTACTTGTTCAGTTTGGGGTATGCCTTGCATCATTATGTCTAGGTCCTCCCAGAAAGTTGCCTTCTCATGCTCAGTCAGTCCAGTTTGAGGTGCGTAGGCACTGATTACATTCACAGCTTCTCCATCCAGGACCAGCTTGATACTTATGATCCTATCTCCAGCTCTTGATACTCCGACTACTTTATCCTTGAGGTTGCATTCCACAATGATCCCAACTCCATTCCTGCCTCTAACCTTGCCCGCATACCATAGCTTATTCCCCAGCACCTCCCTGGCTTTCGCGCCAACCCATTTCGTCTCTTGCAAACAAAGGATGTTGATGTTTCTCTTCATCATCATTTAGGCCACCTCGGAACTCTTCTTCGTTAGTGTCCCAACATTTAGTGACCCTATTCTCAAGTTTCCTGATCCATTTTGCCTCGGTCTCCCCCTCCCCCTTCCCCTCCCCAACCTCTCTGAAGATGGCCTCAATGTCTGAGTCCCATGACTGGTCGCACTCATCAACTAGCTGTGCCTAAGCCGGGTAAGTGATCCACATAAACAAGAAGCTTAATATGGTCTATACGCACGAGGTTGCCTCCACAGTTAATAGAGTCACACAATTCAAAAATATGAAATGAGAAAGAACCAAGTAGACTCAGTGACAAACACCCAACAGTGGTAAATTAAAACACTACCTTGCTTAGATAAAGGACAGATCAAACCTGGGGCTGGTGCATTGTTTGTACTCTAACCCGGCTAATACTTACCTGGGCCCACTCTTAAATGTCGCGTGCGGGCTGCTGGCTTTGGAGTGGTGGCGGGGTTGATGGTAGTGAGGGGGGCTGGTGGTGCTGGTGAGGCGTGAGCAGTGTGGTGTGCTGGTGGGGGTGGGGCATCGTGGGGTGTGGTATGGTGTGGGCTGGTGGAGCGGTGGGCTTGGTTGGGGTGGGGTGTTGTGTGGGTAGCGGTGATGGTGTGCTACGAGGACAGTGAGGTGAGGAGGTGGGTGTTTGGGTGTGGCGAGGGCTGGGTTGGGATGGGTGAGGCAAGGTGGTGGTGGGGGGTGGGGGTCCGATGTCAGTGAGGCGAGGCCCGGGTTCGGGTGGGTGGGTGGGGCGAGGTCTGGGTTGGTATGAGTGAGGCGAAGGGGTGGGTGTTGGGTGCGGCAAGGTCTGGGTTTGGGTGGTGAGGCAAGGTGGAGATGGGGTACTAGGTCGATGAGGCAAGGTGGTGGTCCGGGTGGGTGGGGCGAGGCCTGGGTTGGGATGGGTGAGGCGAGGTTGTGGGGTTCAAAGTCGGGGGTGGAGTAGATGGTGGTGGTGGGGTTCGGTTTCGGTGGGGGTGTGGTGTGGTATGGTGTGACGTGTGGCCGGCGTTGGGTGGTCACCGTCAAGGTGGCGCCGCCATCGGAGGGTTGGTCAGCGAGGTTACCGATTGGGCGGTGATTGTCAGCGCGAGGGAGGGGGGTTGCAGGGACCGTTTGTTGACGGCAAAAGTTGATAGCTAGAGAGAGTTAGAGAGAGTTAATAGCATAATATGAATTGTTTATTTCTTATAGCAGTTCAAAAATAAAAAACTCAAGTTTTCCGGTTCATTTCTATCTTATTGACAAATACCAACGTGTTATTTTTTGTTCTCTATCCACATGACCTAGGTAAGTTATCAATTATGACATACTATAGTTTTAACAAATAAGTTGTTTAAACTTTTTATCGCCTACGAACTTATTTCGATAGCATATAATTAGGTCCTTTTGATCTAAGTCCATATGTGGCTCAATCTCATTGTCTGCTTAAATCAAATATTAATTTGTTATCATCGACAATGTCAATCTCATGGCACGTTGTGAAAAATAATTGTAGTAATGTATAACTCATAAAGACGTAATCAAACTCGTAATAAATTAAATAATTTTATTTATTATTTATTTAAAATTAAATAATTTTGTTTTTAGAACACTGTTGTTAACAATCTCCCATTTTTCTTAAACCTATTATTCAAAATTAAATAATTTCGAACACGAGTAGTTCATCAAACGCTCAGTTCGTTTATACCCCTATCCATAGGGATCTTCTGACTAGTTGGGTATTATCAGTATTGATATCTCACTATGTCATTTTATTTTATCACAAGATGTGAACCCACAATGAACTTTCTGAGCCAAGAAGTCTACTTTACAACTTCTCAAGTTGTCAAGTACATGACTTCGGTAGTGAACCAAGAAATGCGAGATCGTTTGACACTTTACCATCTAATGGACCCCACTCCAAAGGTAAACACATGCTCCGATATCAAATGTTTAGAATTCTCATCAAAATAAGCGTCCTTTGATAAGTTTGACATCATGTTTTTTATGGTCTCTCAAAAGCTGGATCCAAAGGATATAACTAGATTATCTAAGGTTTTTAATAGTGAATTGACTGGATAACAACATCTTCACAGTTGATGACAATGTTACATCATTCTTATGACTATAATTTCATCTACCTACAACACTAAGAAAGTCACTACTTTCCCATTATGTTTCTTGTACACACAAGGTTCATTAATAATTTATTCAAACTCATAGGATTTAATAGCTTCATCATATCTAATATTCCATCAACTAGAGGCTCATTCAGTCCATAAATACATCTCTTCGGTATGCAGACCATGTGCTCTTAATTCTTGGCAACAAATTTGTCTTGCTATATCATAAAGATATCCACTTCAAGATGATTATTTAAAGAGTTGTCTCGACATCCATTTGTCATATGTCATCATAATGGGATGTAATGAATATGAGTATCTAAATGGACACAAGCATAACGACTGCTTAGAAAGTCTCATCTCAACCGTTCCTTCCTTTTGGGTGTAATACTTTGCTACTAATCTAGTGTTATGATTCAAGATCAATCTTGAATCATAACCTAAGATGGAGAAGGAATTTGAGAAGAGAAGAAGAAGAAAGAGATGAGAAGTAGAGAGAATTAGGGTTGAGAAAGAGGAATTAGATCATTATCATTCAATGAATCTTATTACATGAAGAATCTTGCTATTTATACTAATTTTAGACAAAGCAAGATACAAAGCACTTGGACTAACTAAAGCAACCGACTTAACTAGCTAAAGCCACCAAAACCAGCTAAACTCCAACTACCACTAACCACCCTTCCCGCCAAAACACATTCAAACTGTTTACAAGAATTAAAGCCTTTATTCGAAGCAAACAACCCAAAAACAGACTAATTGATCAAATGCAGCCTTGATCATGACAATACCTGCCCCTTAAGAACATTCTTGCCCTCAAGAATGAAATGAAGGAAATTGGGTATTGTTAAACTTCAATTTCTCTCATGTAGTATTCTTGTGCTCCAGATTTGCCCACTGAATGAGCACTTCCTCTTTGCTTCTATCCTGCTATTGCACAGTACGAGAGCCCAAGATAGCTATAGGTTCTTGCAAGAATATTCCATTATTAGAAGCTGCTGGTGATGCTGCAGAACTTGTCATGCTTTCTGCTACATGCTTCTTCAGGAGAGACACATGAAATACTGGATGCACACATGAATCGAGAGGCAATTCCAACGTATAAGCCGTAGTTCCTCGCTTCTCCAACACCTTGTAAGGGCCAAAGTATTGAGCATAAAGCTTGACATTCTTGCGTACTACTGCAGAGGACTGCCTGTATGGGTACAACTTCAAGTAAACCTGGTCACCAATAGTAAAAGACTTGTCAGTTCTTTTCCTATCAGTGAAAACTTCATCCTTGATTGAGCTAATTGCAAGTAGTCCGTGAGCTGATGTACTAGCTGTCTCCTCTACTCCAGTAATTCATTAACTTCTATTACTGAAGATATAGCTCCTTGAAGTCCCATTGGTGAAGGTGGATCATAGCCATAGAGTGCTTTGAAAGGAGTTGTTCCCAAGGCTGAATGAGCACGTGTGCTGTACCAACACTCAGCCAATGATAGCCACCTGTGCCATTGCTTGGGAAGGGAAAATGCCATGCCTCTCAAATATTGTTTAACACATTGATCAACCCTTTCTGTCTGACCATCCATTTGAGGATGGTAGGAAGAGCTTAAAACGAGTGTGGAACCAAGCAATAGGAACAATTCACTCCAGAAATTGCTGAACAACCTCTCTCTATCAGAAATGATGGATTGAGGCGGTCCATGAAGTTTATAGAAGTGGTCCAAGAACAATTTTGCAAGTCTCTCAGCTAAAATAGGATGACTAAAGGAAATAAAGTGTCCAAACTTGGTGAAGCAATCTAGCACAACCCAGATGATCACCTTTCTCTCAGACTTAGGCAAGCCTTCTATGAAGTTTACACTGATGTGCTGCCAAGCCCTTTTCGGGAATAGGCAAGGGCTGAAGTAGCCCTTGGTAAGGCACATGATCATTCTTTGTTTGTTGACACACCTCACATACTTGCACACAATCCACCACATTCCTTTTAATGCCTATCCAATGAAAGTATTGCCCTAACTCTACTAAGTGCCTTCAATTTCAGAATGTCCTCCCCATGCCGAAGCATGGAAAGCTAGAATTACTAGCCTCTTGAGGTCCGTTTCAGACCCACTGTAAACCTTTCTCTTGACTCTTATGACACCATTGCTGACAATCACACCAGAACCTTCATTTAATGAATTCTTAACACTGAAGGTTGTAATATAGTCCTGAGCAAAGCTATCGCCTTCATATGATCTTTGCACTTCCTCCATCCAAGATGGCAAAGCTAACGAAATAGTATGACTAGCTGCAGAATTCCCCTCATCTTGTCTCCTGGACAGTGCATGTTGTGATTTAAGATTATCTTGAAACATAACCTATGGATAGTGAAGAAATAGAGAACAGTTGAGAAGAGAAATTGAACAAAGAGATGAGAAAGGTAGAGAGAATTAGGATTGAGAAAGAATTAGGGATCAATTATCATTCATCAATGATCTATTACATGATATATCTCACTATTTATAACAAGATAGATGCAATGAACTAAGACAAATGCTAACTACTGAATTATCACATTAGCCGCCAAACAAGACTAACTTGACTAAGCTTAACCAACTTTCCTGCCAAAGAAAACATTCAAACGGATTAACAACATGTTACTGGTATTCAAAAAAGCTAAAGCTAACGATCATAACAATCCCCTCCCCTTGAGAACATTCTTGGCCTCAAGAATGGAAGTGAGGAAATTGACTACGAAGGAAATGCAATTCCTCCCAAGTGGTGTGCTGATCATTAAAATTTTCCCATTGAACCGAAGCTTTAACTTTATGCTGAGAAGTAGTAGAACCTGATCTGGTACCCAATATAGCCAAAGGAGCCTACAAGAGACTACCATCACTGGCTGCTGGAGGTGGTTTCAGGGAGCTACAAGATCCTTCCTTCACCTGCTTCTTCAATAGTGATACACGGAAAATAGGATGTACAAACAACCTAGTTGTAGGGATGTAAATGATCCGAGCTGCTCGCGAGGAGCTCGTGAGTAGCCCGAATAAAACTCGACTCGAACTCGAGTTAACTCAGTTCGAGTTCGAGTATCAAACGTTACTCTATTAATAAACGAGTACGAGTCGAGTAGTTAACTACTCGGCTCGATACTCGATTAAATGCTTGACTCGATACTCGAATAAATACTCGACTCGATACTCGATTAAATACTTGACTAGATACTTGATTAAGTACTCGACTCGATACTCGAAATGGTACTTGACTCGATACTCGAATCGTATAAAGTATTTCTTGTATATTATTTTCTTTTGAAATGAATAGCTTGTGACATTAATAGTAGAATGAAAGATGGAAGATTGAATTCCTTGTAAAAGATAATATGTTATATTTGTGGTGGAGTGAAAGAACTTGTATTTCGTTTGCTTGTATTTTTTTAAACTTAGGTTTTGATGCGTATTTTCTGTTAATGTATCGGTGATTTATGGTTGTATATGTTAAAATATAATATAGGTAAGTATTAATAATGTTCGAGTGCATGGCATAATATTATAATGAAACTAATTTGAGAATGTTCATATGCAAAATAAACGAGTATTCCAGTCGACTCGAGTACTCGAATAGTTAATCAAGTTCGAAGTTCGAGAAAAATTTACTACTCGAATCGAGTTCGAGTACGAGTTCTAGTACTCGAGTAGTTAATCGAGTTCGAGTTCGAGTACTGAGATACTCGGCTCGGCTCAACTCAATTACACCCCTACCTGGTTGTAGCTCCAACTTGTATGCTATTGCTCCCCCACCCTGTAAGATCTTGTAAGGCCCAAAATAACGTGCTCCAAGCTTAACATTCTTGCAAACTACAATAGAAGATTGTCTAGATGGCTGAACTTCAAATGAACTTGGTCACCTACAGTAAAAGACTTATCAGTTTGATGTTTATCTGCAAGGAATTTCATTCTTGATTGAGTAAGCTGCAAGTTATCCTTGAGCTGAAGCATGAGTTGTCTTCGCTGCTCTAACAGATCAGAGACATCTACAACATATGCTACTATTCCATGGAGACCCATTGTTCAGGGTGGATCATAGCCATATAATGCCTTGAAAGGAGTTATCTTTATAGCTAAATGTGCGTGTGTATTGTACCAATAGTCAGCTAAAGCAAGCCAACTAAACCAATGCTTGGGATGATTGGAAGTCATACTGTGCAGATACTGCTCCACACATTGATTTATTCGTTCAGTTTGTCCATTGGTTTGAGGATGGTATGAGGAACTTAGAGCTAGAGTAGTCCCCAACAACCCAAACAATTCTGTCCAGAAATGGCTGATGAAGAGCCTGTCCCAGTCTGAAGTGATGGACTGAGGTAATCCATGAAGTCGATAAATGTAATCCAAGAACATCTTTACAAGCCTTGCAACAATAATGGGATGATTGAGGCCAATGAAGTGTCCAAACTTGGTAAATCGATCTATTACAACCCAAATGACTTCCTTCCCTTTAGATTTAGGTAATCCCTCAATGAAATCCATACTTATGTGTTGCCAAGCTCTCTCTGGAATTAAAAAAGGTTGCAACAATCCTTGATAAGGAACACGTTCACTTTTGGTTTGTTGACAAACCTCACAAGTCTGAACACACTTCACCACATCTTTCTTCACTCCAGTCCGATGCAAGTACTGATTTAATCGTTGGTAGGTTCCCTCATTCCCCTCATGGCCATCCCAAGCTAAAGAGTGAATAGTTGAAACTATTTGCTATCTTAGTTAAGTACAAGACCCAATGTCAACCTTACCTTTAATCCTGATCAACCCATTACACACTGTCACCCCTGTATCTAAGCTAGCTAAGGGCTTCACACCAGTAGTAATGAGGCAATCATGAGCAAAAGCATCATCCACATAAGTCTGCTGGACTTCTTTCATCAAAGAGATACTGAGATTACATTTCTTCTGGCCTGATCATCTATTTCTTGGCGTCTAGAAAGGGCATCAGCCACAACATTCTCCCTTCCACATCTATACTCAATCGAATAATCTAGGCCCAACATCTTCATGAGTCCTTTGCACTGTACTCTTGCAGTGATTTTTTGCTCCAACAAGTATTTGAGGCTTTGGTGGTCAGTTTTAATAATGAAATGGTGTCCCTCTAGATAATATCTTAACTTTTGAACCGCAAGGAGGATTACAAGATACTCTTTCTCGTAGATTGAAAAACTCAATTCCTGGGTCCCGAAGCTTGACTTAGATAAGCAATTGGCCTGCCAACTTGGGACAACACTGCCCCAATACCAGTAATACTTGAATCAGTTTCCAGTACAAAGGGAAGCTTGAAATATGGCATAGCTAGCACCGGAGCTGCATACATGGCAAACTTGAGTTGTTGGAAGGCTGTCTGAGCTATTTCATTTTATCAAAAGGCATCCTTCTTAAGCAATTCTGTAAGAGGCTTAGCCATCAAACTATAACCAGAGATGAACTTACGATAGTACCCAGTCAAACCCAAGAAACTCCTCAACTGCTTAATAGAGGTAGGTACAGGCCATTCTTTTATAGCGTTGATCTTTGCTAGATCAGTAGAAACCACATCCCTTGAAATGATATCCCCTAGATACTCCACTTGTGGGCAAGCAAAAGAACACTTTGACAACTTCGCAAAAAGCTTGTGTTGCCTCATGAGATCAAATATTTGCTGAAGATAGGACAAACTGTCAAGTGAGGACTATATATCAAGATGTCATCGAAGAAGACAAGAACGAACTTCCTCAGATAAGGCTTGAACACCTCATTTATCAATGCCTGAAATGTTGCAGGGGCATTCAACAATCCAAAGGGCATAACCACAAACTCATAGTGTCCATTATGAGTTCGAAATGCGGTCTTGTGAATGTCTTCGCCCTTAATTCGAACTTGATAGTACCCTTGCCGCAAGTCTAGCTTGGAGAAACAACTTGCCCCGTGCAATTCATCAAGCAGGTCATCAATAACAGGAATATGAAACTTGTCTTTAATAGTGAGGGAATTGAGGTGCCTGTAATCAATGCACATTCGAGATGTCCCATGGTTCTTCTTAACCAAGATCACAGGTGATACAAAGGGACTATGGCTGCGTTGGATAAAATATGTTCTTAGGAGGTCTTCCACCTGCCTTTCTATCTCATCCTTTTGGGCATGAGCATACTTGTAAGGTCTTAGACAGATTGGCTGAGGATCCTTCTTCAAGGGAATAGCATGGTCCAATGATCTCTTTGGTGGGAGACTGGATGGAGGTTCAAACAAATCACCGTATTCTTGAAGAAGCCTATGTAACTCAGGAGGGAACTGCTAATGATCTTGCCCAAGTTCTGTAGCTACTATTGAGAACAAATGTCCAATCCAGTGATAGTTCTTCTTCTTGATGACATTCTCCAACCTTTTCCCAGTCATGACTTGCAACCATCCATGCTCTTTGATGCCTTGTAGCATCACCTTTTGCCCATTTCTATCAAATGAGATAGTGAGCTCAGCAAGATCAAACACAATTGGGCTTATGGTCTTCATCCAATCCACGCTTAAGACCATATCACACCCATCTAGCCTCAGAACTCAAAAATCATAAGTGAAGCTGTGCTTTTGCATCAACCATGAGAATTGTTTACACTTAGCCTGAGTTAAAATGGAATTTCCATTAGCTACCGTAACTGTCAAAGGATTTGTTTTGATCACTTCATGTCCAATTGCGCAAACAATCTTTGGATTCAAAAAGCTATGTATACTCCCACTATCCACCAAAATCAAGATAGGTCTATAGCTAATTTCTCCTTTTATTCTGATGGTATTGTGGAAACCCCCACTAGTTAAGGCTTGAACTAAAATGCCTAGCTCATCTTCAGTTAAGTCACCAATTTCCTCTTGCTCTTGCTCTTCAAAATGAACTTGCTCTTCACTATCCTTAGGACTATCCTCAATTTCTTCCTCATATTCTAATCCTGTATACTTTTGGTTGCACTTATAACACAATCGTTGAGTCTTTTGCTCCTCCATCTTTTGGCTTCTATTGCCTCCTGAAGAAACAGAGGGAGCTGCAAATGTTCCCTGGCCACCTCTAAATCATGCTCCTTCAGATGAGGTTAAGGTGGTATTCTCAAACAGCCGGCCTTTGGAGTAAGCTTGAGAGAGTGTTGTGGGTTCCAAAGTTTTAACCGTATTCTTGATCTTGAACTTCAATCCACTGATAAAGCTTCGGACATAATACACCTCGGTGGTCTCTGGATAAGCAATCAACATGCGTGCTCTCAAGTTCGTAAACCTTGTCATATACTCCTTGACTGTGGTTATTTGTATTACCTTGCTAAAATTGTCCACAATGTCTCTAATGTCTTCGCTTCCATAATGTTCACATAGTTCCTTAACAAATTCAGGCCAAGTAATGGAAGCTCTGCCCCTCATTAATCCAAAATGCCAAGTTTCTTGGTCTCCTCTTAAGTATACTGCTGTAAGGTCCACTTTTTTAGCTTCAAATATATTGTAGAAGTGGAAATATTGCTCACACCTTCTGATCTAGGACTGAAGTTGAATTCCATCAAACGGTTCCATGTCAATATGTGGTTGTCTGAACCCAGTGCTTCGGGACACAGCTGCTATATCACCATTGCCCTCTAATGTACTTTGAGTAGTTGGCAAATGCAACTGACTAGCTGGTCACAAAATTCCAGCAGAAGTTCCCTGCTTATCCAATTGTTGTTGCATATGATTAACTTGTGAACGAAGGCTCTGAGTTTTCTCAAGTGCCACTCCTTGCCTATCCAATTGTTGCTACATTCCACTGAAGTGTAAGGTAAGATTCTGAGTCGCATCACGAC
Source organism: Simmondsia chinensis (assembly GCA_018398585.1). Classification (NCBI taxonomy): domain Eukaryota; kingdom Viridiplantae; phylum Streptophyta; class Magnoliopsida; order Caryophyllales; family Simmondsiaceae; genus Simmondsia; species Simmondsia chinensis. Next base: position 14,301,351 of record JAGTTD010000018.1, on the reverse strand, counting down.
TGTGTTGGAGAGACAAAAACATAGCATTCACTTGGCAAGCCATGTTAGCAATTGTATCAGCTTGATCATTAGCAGTGACATTTCCAGCATTTCCAGCTTCATTCACTGGAGCTCCCGCTACAGCAGCAGCATATGAAGCTGCAGTTAATCTTGTAGTGGGCATAACTTGAGCAAATTATCATAATTCTTGTACTGATTGAGGACTCTGCAAAACACACCAAGCAATGGAATAGTACGGTGTATTTGTAAATGAAAGAAAGTTATTTGCTAAGTAATGCACTCAGCTGTAGTAGATTCTAAGCAAGGATCAGTATTCAAATGCTCCAACAGTTGAGCTCCAGATCGAGCAGCTCACAATCTACTCCTCAATCACTTTTTTTCAAATCAGTTACCAAGATTCCAACTTAATAACTTAATTCAAGTCATTTTAGCTCAATCCCATCCCGTGAACTAATGTTCAACTCAATGTGCATCAGAACTAATCGAATTGCAGCCGAAGTAGCTAATCCGATAAATTGCAAGTGATATTTGATATTATTCACACTTTGATACCAATTGTTATGATTCAAGATAAATCTTGAATTATAACCTATAGATAGTGAAGAATTAGAGAAGAGTTGAGAAGAGAAATTAAAGAAAGAGATGAGAAACATAGAGGGAATTAGGGTTAAGAAAGAATTAGGAATCACTTATCATTCATCAATGATCTATTACATGATAGATCTCACTATTTATAACAAGATAGATGCAATGAACTAAGACAAATGCTAACTACCGGCTTATTACATTAGCTGCCAAACAAGACTAACTTGACTAAGCTTAACTGACTTTCCTGCCAAAGCAAACATTCAAATGGATTAACAACATGTTACTCGTATTCCTAAAAGCTAAAGCTAATGATCATAACAGTGCATCAGCTACAAGATTCTCCCTTCTACTTCTGTATGCAATCGAATAATCCAATCCCAAAGTCTTCATGAGCCCCTTGCGTTATACTCTAGTAGTGATCTTCTGTTCAAGTACGTAACTCTGGTGATCAGTTTTGATGATGAAGTGATGTCCCTCAAGGTAGTGTCTCAATTTCTAAACTACTAACAAGATGTTAAGCTCGAGAGTGAATCTCAAACCATAACCTAAGAAAGATGAAGATAGATGAGAATTTAGATGAGAAGACACTTAATTGGGATGAGAAGTAGAGAGAGTAAGATGAGAGAGAGAGAATTTAATATCAAAAGATATTCTTTGTATTTGATTGAATGAATGACTTATTACACAATATCAAACTACTTATAAGCAATCAATACATTAAACCAAGACATCCCCCTTAACCGACTTAAACCGAGAAAATATCTACTTCAACTATAATATCAAACTAACAAACTACCTAGCCTTTTGGCGCCAAGAACAAACACATACACACACACATGCTGCACTTCTACTTCAACATTATTACACCAACCAAGCTTAAGGAATTACTACTAATATCAACCTCAAAACCCAACACTTCAACAAAAGACTAATACATCATTCTTAAGCTAAACTAACAGCAACATAGCAGCACCAACAACAGCAATTAACCCTCTCATGCCTTGGATCCTCGGGTCATAAAAAAAGATTGCAAGATATTCCTTTTCATAAATGGACAAGCTTAAATTCATTAGACTTAAAGCTTGGCTAAGATAGGCCATAAGTCTACAACCTTGAGAGAGAACTGCTCCCACCCCATTGCTACTAGCATCAGTTTCCAAGATGAATGGCACCTTAAAATCAGGCATTGCTTACACAGGAGCTGAACACATAGCTAACTTGAAGTGCTTGAATGCTTCTTGAGCTGCTTCTGTCCACACAAATGCATCTTTCTTGAGAAGATCTATAAATGGTTTAGCTATCATACCATATCCAGAGAAAAACTTTCGGTAATAACAAGTCAAGCCCAAGAAACCCTCAAGTTGTTTGAGTGAAACAGGTGTTGGCCATTCCCTCATTGCTTGAATCTTTGATTAATCAGTGGCCACTCCCTTACATGATATGATATGGCCCAAATATTCAACTTGAGAACGAGCAAAAGAACACTTAGAGAGTTTAACATATAGCTTGTGTTGTCTCATAATTTTAAACACCTGTCCTAGATGCACCACTTGAGAACCCCAGGTAGGACTACACACCAAAATGTCATCAAAGAACATAAGAACGAACTTCTTCAAGAAGGCTTGAACACTACATTCATTAAAGCTTGAAAAGTGGCTGGAGCATTGGATAACACAAAGGACATAACCACAAATTCATATTGAACATGGCGGGTTCTAAATGCAGCTCTTTGATTGTCCTAATCCAGTACTCGAATATGATAATAACCTTGCCTTAGGTCCAACCTGGACAAGTAATGAGAACTATGTAACTCATCCAGAAGATCATCAATTATGGCAATTAGGAATTTGTCTTTGACTGTGAGAGAATTAAGCTGCCGGTAATCAATACACATCCGAGTGGTCCCATCCTTCTTCTTAACAAATATCACAGGTCAGGGAAAAGGATCATGGCTATGTCTAATGAAATTTGTCTTTAGAAGCTCCTCTATTGAGAATGAGGATACTTGCAAGGTCTGAGGTTCACCGGATTTGAGTCTGATGTCAAAGGAATAGCATGGTGTAGCAATCTCTTGGGAGGAAGGACAGTTGGTTGCTCAAAAAGGTCTTTGTAGTCTCGAATGAGCTTGTCAATTAAAGGACTCAAACTCACCAAAGCTTCCACAGGCTTGACATCAATAGAAAATAGGTGGCTAATCCATTGATAGGCCCCTTTCTTGATCACTCCTTCCAATTGTTTGCTCTTCATCATCTGCAACTTCCCTTGGTCTATGATTCCTTGCAATTTGACACATTGGCCATTTCTTTCAAAAGTAACTGATAGCTGAGCAAAATCAAATACAATGGGACTGATCATTTTCATCCAATCCACTCCAAGAACCATGTCACATTCACCCAGCCTCAAAACTCTGAAATCATACACAAAACTATTTCCCTGCATTAGCTAACAAAACTGCTTGCACTTAGTTTGTGTCAATATAGAATTTCCATTAGCAACTGTTACTGCCAAAGGCTAGTCTTGATCATCTCATGCCCCATTGCTCTCACTATCTTAGGATCCACAAAACTATGCATACTACCACTATCAATTAAGATCAATAGAGGCTTGTGACCAACTTCTCCCTTGATCCTGATTGTGTTGTCAGAGCCACTCCTAGTCAAGGACTTAACAGAAATTTCCATCTCATCATCATCAGACTCCACAACTAGCTCCTACTTTTGAACATTAGGGCCTATTTCACCTCCTGGATCCTCTGAATCTTCTTCAGTATCAGTGCTAGTGGCAGCCATGAGAAACTTGGGATTGCACTTGTGACTAAAGAAATATTTCTGATTGCACTTAAAGCAAAACTTCTGAGCCTTTTTCTCCACTCAACTTAGAGGCTTGTTGTTTACTGGAGTAGCTGTTTGCAAGGGAGCTACAGCCTATCCACTTCTAAAGCATTGCCCCTCTGATGCAGCCAAAACTGTGTTCTCAAACAGCCTTGCCTTGGAGTAAGCCTGAGACAATGTTGAAGGATTTAATGCTTTACCAAGATTCTTGATTTTAGGTTTAAGTCCACTGATAAAGCTTGAATCATAATAAGCTTCATTGGCTCCCGGATTCACTGCCATCAGTCTAGCTCTTAAATTCTCAAACCGTGTCATGTACTCTTTAACATATGTTGCGTGTGACACCTTGTTAAAATTGTCCACGACATCACCAAGATCTTCATCTCTATATCTCTCACATAATACATCCATGAACTCAAGCCAAGTGTTGCAAGGATTTCCTAAAATCAAGTAGTGGAACTACACCTCCTGATCTCTCCTTAAGTAAACCGCTACAAGCTCCACCTTATGAGATTTTGCCACATGATGAAACCGAAAGTATCTCTCACATCTTCTAATCCGTGATTGAGGTTGCACTGCATCAAACGGCTCAATCTCCACTTTAGGCTATCTAAATCGTAAATTCTTAACCACAGTAGCTCCATCTATACTCTACTCAGATCCTCTAGGATGCACAGGATCAGGAGGCCTCGTGTGCTAGTATCCGAAGGACTAAATTCCAGCTCTAAGAGGCAAAGACTGCCGATTAAGCTATTCTTGCATTCCTAGTAATTGTTGCTAAAATTGCTGTTATGATTGTTGCTGAGACCGTTGTAAATTTGACATTAGCTCTTGCATTTGTCACCTCATCATCTCTTGCATCTGTTGTCTCAATCAATCGATCTGATTTGCAGGAATTGCAGCTGCATTTGAACCTCCACACATTGCAGCAGCTTTCTTTCCTCGCGCCAGAGTTGATCAAACAACAAACCAATAGCACAAGCACACAAGCTCTGATATCAAATGTTATGATTCAAAATCAATCTTGAATCATAACCTAAGATAGAGAAGGAATTTGAGAAGAAAAAAAGAAGAAAGAGATTAAAAGTAGAGAGAATTAGGGTTGAGAAAGAGGAATTAGATCATTATCATTCAATGAATCTTCTTACATGAAGAATCTGGCTATTTATACTAATGTTAGCTAAACAAAGATACAAAGCACTTGGACTAACAAAAGCAATCGACTTAACTAGTTAAAGCTGCCAAAACCAGCTAAACCCCAACTACCGCTAACCACCCTTCCCGCCAAAACACATTCAAACTATTTACAAGAATTAAAGCCTATATTCAAAGCATACAACCCAAAAACAGATTAAATTGATCAAAATTAGCCTCGATCATGACATCTAGATTTGAGTGTCTCTACCTTCCTATCCTCGTTTCTTATTATAGGACCCATTTAAATCTAATGGGTTTAATACATTTCAGAACCTCTATGAGTTCCCAGACTTGGTTGGTTCATATATTCCAACTTAGATTTGATTTCTTTGACCTGTTGTTGTGCATTTTCATCCATATGAGATTTGTTGTAATTAAGAGGATCAAATTTATTATCGTGCTTAACCATTAAGAATGTTGACTGGAATATGTCTGGGTAATCCTCCCACTACACCTAGGATCCTATATTCTCATAGAAATACTAGAAGATGAGGATGCACTGAATGCATCAACCATATTCTAAGTATTATCATGTTGTTAAGATAGTAGTTAATTAGTCATTTGGTCTAATACAAGCTTATTTTTGTTCTTGAGGTCGTCCATAAAACTTCCTTCATAACAAATCTTTTGGTACATAAGATTGTAAAATAGTGCGCCCCTTATTCCTTTTGGATAACTCACATAGATGCACCCCTCTCTCCTTGCTTACAACCTATCTATATGTTTCCTCAACACATGGGTGGTATATACCCAAAGTTGGAGATATATAATACTAGGCTCTCGGCATACCTACGACTACTTGGTGTTTTTGAAACTGATTTTTATTAGCCCAAGTTTAGCAAGAAAACAACAGTGTAGGACATATTTTTAAAAATAGATAGATGAAGCAACATGACTCATTATGGATCTTACTATATCAAAATTGTCTTATTGCTCATAGCACTATTACAATAAATAAATCTAAGAACTATAGTAAGGTGCTTACAACCTCAATCTAATCAAAGCTTTTTTTATACCTGTACCTACCCAATCTCAACATTAGTCTTAAATTGTTTAAACTCATAAAAGGATTCAGAGTTTAGTCTCATTAGCTATAAATTTCAATATCTTGAGTAGTGATTAATAAAAGTTATGAAATACACATGGCTCCCTTTAGTTCGAACATGCATCAATTCATAAACACTTTGTGAAAAGTTTAAGCATCTTAGTGGCTCTCTCTCCTTTATTCTTAAACAATGTTATTAAACTCTCAATCCGGATTTTAGAATCTTATAAATATACGATCCCAAAATCTTTGATCGATTCGAATCCTAAGTAGAATCTTAATTTTGTAGAATCTTATGATCCATTCATATTAAATGAAACCAACAGATAGGATCAAAATACGATTTACGATTGTACCGATCCGACTTCGATCCTACCAACGCATACCTAAAATGTTATGAAGCAAAAAATATTTAAGCATATATTATAAAAGAACATACTTTCTTGCCCTGAACTATAAGAAAATTCAATTACACTTCTATATACTTTCATGAAACTCAAATTAAGTTTAGTTTTAAGTTGTAACTTTGTTATAAAGTTTGATTAACGATCGTTTGAGCGTTTAATAACACATCTATGTTATATGATAATATATTATCATATATATTATCATATTTTATGATAATATATTATCATATTTGATTACCTTTATTATACATATCCTTGTAAGTTGAGGTCTTGTACAAAACTTTTAGAACTTAAGTGACTAATTTTAATACCCAAAATCATTGCACTATATATGTAGTAGAATCTTAAAATTTTCAATTCGATCTTGTGATTCCGATTCTATAAGCTTCTAACAATCCTAAGTAGAATCCCGATTCTAACAGCCTTGTTCTTGAAGGTCCTTCAAGTCACCATTTATTTCAAACATGATAGCTAAACTGGTAAACTTTTCAAATCCAATGACCACATAAGGCAATTAGAAACTAGTTTTTGAATCCTATTTGATGTAGAGTGGCCTAAGCACAAGTGCCACTTAAAAGATATGGTTATTTTTGAAGATTCTTGTTTAAATGGTGTGACAGTTTCTTATACCAGACATTCCACTAATAGAGTGTTTATTTACAAATAAATAAACTTATATATCTACCAATGTATTTTTACAAATAAACATTTTATTTTGCTCAAGAATTAGCCTATTTTAAAAATATAACTGAAGAACGTAATAAATGAAATCAGAAATAGAAATCAAACTCATAACAAAATCAGGCACATAAATACTATTTCTTGAAATCAAATTTTATTTCCATACTTAAACTACTATCTCGTAGTGGCTATAATGAAACACTTGCACCAAGTGACATGCATCCATGGTCTCCACATCACACCAGACACTTTCTTTGTACTTAGAATCAATAGAGAAATGGCTAAGACAACGCCTCAAAACTGTCACCTAATTTCATTTCTTCAGCTAAGAAAGTTTCTACGGATGCGGGTGTGCCTCCATCTACAACCCCAATTTTGTCGCGGCAGTTTCGGAAATCACATTCTCACAGCTTCCCGAATCAATAACCATGAGGCATACCTTGTCTCCAATATTGCAGGTTGTCTGAAAGATGTTGTTCCGCAGCCAACTGTCTCCGTTCTCTTCTCTTGGCGTGAAACACGCACACCTAACCACAAGTCCCATACATTGTCCCTTAACACTAGTAATTTTATTCGCCTCTGGATCCGCCAACTCTTCAAAACTGTTCTCAATGACTGTCTCCTCTTCTTCATCCCTTGGCTCCTCAATAAGAAGGGCCTTTCTCAGTCTGTCTCCCTTGTGGCAGTCCAAAGATCGGTGTCCTACCTCCCCACATTTAAAGCAACAAATTATGGAAGAACCTGCTAAGTCTTGGTTAACTTGCCTAACAATGTTGGCGGGTGGTGTCCTCAACTGGACATTTGGGTTTGGCAGAGCTTGGGCCTGCCATCAAGACTTGGCTAGCGTGGTCCATGTACCACCAACTGGACGGCGCCTTTGCTGTCTCTCAACTTGCGCAGCTCTCTAAGCGGCTTCAGACACGGTGAAGATATCAAACATATTAAGGACGTCATGTATGCTCTCCCTCAATCCGCCAATGCATCTATTTGCCAACTGTACCCCTGATTCCGCCAAGTCATTCCTGGCAACCAAAGCATAGAATTTAGACGTATACTCCTCCACGGTTCTGCAACCTTGGTGAAGGCTTTGTAGGCACTGGTACATCAAACGAGCGTGATTGTGAGGCAAGAATGCACCTTGAAAATGCTTTTCATCTTCTCCCTAGATTTGATCTTAGGTTTGCCTTGTTTAAGCCGGATCTGCTTCCACTGGTGCCACCAGGTGGCTGCACTTCCTCAAAGGCGCGTAGTAACCAGTGGAGCCTGCTTTCATTTCGGAATCTCCCGAAACTCCAAGACTTCCTCAACGACCATGAGCCAATCAAGGAACTCTTCCAGACGTCTTCCGCATTAAATTTCGAAATCTCAATCCGGAGTCCGGACTCCCACCTCCTGCCTTTGTGGTCGTTGGGGTCACCTCCACTGCGTGGCTGACGCCTCAACCTTGGGTCCTGATGTGTTTTTCTACGTCTACCAAAATTTAATATAAAACCCTATTTATTAAACACACCTAAATTGAAGTGTAGGCGAGAGGGTGTCGAACCACAGGGACTAAGAGTGCGTGAATTTACTCTATGACTTAAATTGATTTGAATAAAATTGAGAGATTTTTTTTTTTTGTATTAATTAACCTAAGGAAATAACAATTAAACTAAAGTAATCTGCTTCTAATCGAAAAAGTGTATTAAATTGGAACCAAGGGTTTCGAATCCATCGTTAGCCAATTACTTTTGCGTTAACTTTTAACTTGGAATTATTAATTGTTACACGGGTAGAGGTTTAGGCTACAAGATTCAACCTACTAAGATAATGTTGTTAGTATTGCATATTGACCCTATCTAACTAAAGTATAAGGAAAATAGGCTCCTACCTAACGTATTATTAATTAGCACGTATTGACCCCATCTAACTAAAGCATAGGGAAGATAGGCTTTAATTAACAATTCGGTTAATACTATTTCTTGATTAATTAATCTTAAGGCTACAAGCACAAAGAATTAATTTATAAATATCAATATCAACAATTAAAGGTTACAAACTCAATAATCATATCAATTGAATAAAAAATAAGAATATAATACTTCAAAGTATTTATCTCAACCAAGCAATTCATGTAGACAATCAAATTAACCCGAATTAAAAGTAAACAAAAGTAAAGGCTAAGATTTCATCTAACCCCAGAGAGCAAGTTAGCTCTCCATCAAGGATGATCCGGTGAAGAAGAAGTTGAACAAACTCATGTTGATCTCCATGCTAATTTCGCTTTTGTTCCAATTTAACGAAAAAAGAAAGAAAAATCAGAATAAAAAAAAGAATCTGAAAGAGAGAGAGAGAGAAAGTTGAGGGAAACAGAAAAGCTAAGGCAGCCGAGAGTGAGAGACCCAGAACGGAGAAGCCACCACGAACCCCAAAATGACCACTTTATATCCCCCTAAACCGACTCTTCTTCCCCACTCTAAGCCCTACCGGTTTGGGCCGGTGCTGCACGTGGGTATGGGCTAGAACAAAGGCTGTTGAGCTGGGGCGAAGTCGTTCGTTCTGGGCTGGCCCGTTGGTGGTGACGAGGTGGATCTGGGCCGGTGGTGGGCTGCTAGTGGCGGGCTGGAGTTGGGCCGGAGTCTGGGCCGGTACAGTGCTCGGGTACTGTGGCGGTGCGGCTGGGTTGAAGATGAAGAATAGTATTGGTGTGGGTTGGGCTCGTACGTTCTTGTCCCGAATCTCGTTTGTCTTGATTTAATTATTTCCGCATCGAATTTGTCTTATTTGCACCAACCTTTGACAATTTTCGGAACTTTAATTTCAAACCTGTTAAATATAAAAATTGCCAAAATGAGTGTAGAATTATAATTAAGTAGGTGCAAAATAATTAAAAATAACAATTAAAATTTGCGTAAATACGAGACGCATTAACACCCCCACACCTAACACTTGCTAGTCCTCGAGCAAAGTATATGATTTAACATAAAGACTAAAGTGACCAACTACCCTAACTATCCCAACCTTTACCAAGTTTTTGGAGATTAACGCCTATATTACAATTCAAGACAAGATTAAATCATTTAGAACATTCTCCAATTCTATGAACTTAGATGATTAAACTTCAAAACTCGCCATAGAACTTCATTAACCTTGTATCAACTAATAAGAATTACTCAAGCAACGCATAAGTGTAAGTGAATAGGATTTCATGTCACAGAATCTCCTCAAATTCTCGCTCCCAACCAAACATATAAAGGTTTTGTACACCCACACCATTGAATCACCTAAACACATGCCTATACATAGAGAAATTTTAAGTGGGATATGAGGGACCACTTTACAATATTTTAACATTGATATGGCACAAAAGAAACTTTATTACGAACGTAAATCAATTTTTTACTTTTTCTTTTTCTTTTGCCTTTTTCTTTTGGAGGAAACCCCTTTTTTTCTTTTTTTTTTCTTTTTTTCTTTTCTTTTTTTTTTTTTGTTTCCTCTTTTTTTCATTCCATTTTTGGACTTTCTTTTCTTTTATAACACGTACTTCATCATTACAATTGACATTGACTAACTAATACTTTACATAACATCAAGGGCAAGGATTAGGATAAGCCAATAGGGCAGGCTTGCAAAACTCAAGATATATAAGGTTGTTTACTCAAATTTTTCAGATTTTCCGCAACATAAAAGTCATGTGCTCAGTGAATATGTGAGCGGCATGAGTAGAACCCATTAATATCAACAATAATCAACAACACTCATTAACAAGTATAAAGTAGAATCATTTAATTTCATGGAATTAAGAGAATGAAATAAACAACTAATCCCACTGTCATCATAACATACATGTCAATCAAGGAAAACTTGGCTAAACGGTTATAATGCATGCTCAAAATGCACAAAAGATGTTCAAAATTTTAAAAATTTGACCAAAAATGAGCATATGCAAATGAGCCTCACCCCCACACCTAAATCATGCATTGTCCTCAATGCAACAACATCAATCATTAAAGCACAAGAGATAGGTGAGATGGAACAATACAACCTGACGAGATGGCGTGGACATGTATGTAGGGATCCTTCAACACGGGACAAGAACCTGAAAAGAGATAAAACAAGTCTTCAAGAAACTAATTAGTTCAAAAACTAAACTAAAACAAGAATTAACAAAACCTAGGCTGCCTCCTAGGAGGGTTAAGTTTTACGCCTTTAGCCGGGCGTAATAGGTCTAGCGAAGATCAAGTAATGGCATCAACCAAAGAAAAAACTTCATCAAGCTCACCTAAGACAACATCTACAGCACAATCAGAAGTGTCACACATGATTTCAGAAGGGAGAGAGTAGTCGGGGGGATGCCTAACGGGCGCGGGAGCAGCAAAAAGTGTAGATGGAAGCTTATGAACAGCTTCCAACCAAGACTCATCGATCTCAACTAATATGTCCTTAGATAGTGCACTGGTCAATGGTCTAGTCAACATCCCACGGTCCTTAAGGAATCCCTTATAGAAACTCGCATGACCTAGAAAGTCTTTAACTTGCTTCACATTTGAGGAGGGGGCGAGTTCACATTCAAATCTATCGTAGCTCTATCAATCTCAATATGCTCCTTAGACAACCTATGGCCTGGCACAATTTCCTCCTGAACCATAACATCATGATTTTTCTCCCAACCCCAGACTTCTTTCATGTCCGGGTTCAAACGTCGTTGCATATCTTTAGAAGGTTTTGCATTTTCATCAAGAGGGTCATTAACTAGGGTAGAGGAGAGTGTTTGGTCCACCAAATCATCAGCAATACCTACACAAAAACACTCCGAATCATCCTCACTAGTGGGTGACGTTGAAGCCTTAAAAATATTTAACCTGATAGTCATGTTTGCAAAGCTAACATCCATTACCCCAGATCTGCAATTAACTGTGGCATTGGCCATCGAGAAGAAAGGCTGACCGAGGATGACAGGGATATGATTTTTCGGATGACTAGAAGGTTCCATGTCAAGTACAAGAAAATCAACTAGAAACATGGCTTTGTCTTCCCTCACTAGTACATTAATCAGCTCACCACGGGGGATCCTAATTGATCTATCTACTAATTGCAAAGCCACCGTGGTTGGTTGCAACTCTCCCAAGCCTAACTTCTCATAAATCCAGTAAGGAATAATGTTGACACTCGCTCCTAAGTCCAGTAAGGCTTTATCGATCGGGTAGTCTCCAAGTGAACAAGAAATGGTGGGGACACCAGGATCTTTGTACTTAATTGGAGTGTCGTACTTCAGAATATAGCTCACTTGCTCGGCTAAAAACACTTTTTTAGGTAGATGTGCTCTAGATTGCCTCTTTTGGTTCAATAGATCCTTAAGGAACTTCGCATAGGCCGGGATCTGTTTAATCACATCAAGAAGGGGAATGTTTATCTTTACTTGCCTAAACGTCTCCAAAATGTCTCCCATTTCTTGTCTTTCCCATTTGGATGTGGTGCAACTAAAGCCTGGGGAAAGGGTACTCTAGGTACATATGAGGAAGGAAGATCAGAAGTCCTAAGAATGGGAGAAGGGTGCGTGACCTCATCGGTTGTCTTCTTCCTTTCCTTGCTCTTCTCTTCTCCCTCACCACTTATGGGTACTTTACCCTCAACACTCACCCTATCGTCAACCTCCGTCCCACTTCTTAACACTGTAATAGACTTTACTTGTTCTTAATGGGGAGGATAGTTGTTTTGCTTTACACTGTTCCTAGGGTTCTCCATAGCCTGGCTAGGGAGTCTTCCCTCATCTCTCCTACTCATAGTGTTAGCTAATTGACCTATTTGGGTTTCTAGCTTTGTAATCGATTGTGTATGGGAGTGGAGGAGTTGGGAGTTAGCTTCCCAACCTTTCAGTGCACTCAAAACCTTCTCTTCAAAATTCGAATTAGAGCTCAAATTAGAAGGTTGAGAGTAGTTGGAAGCATACCCTTGCGGTTGAAAACCGACGGGTCGTGTCATACCAGGCTGTTGAGGTCGTGGGTTCTGTAGTTGTGGCATAAACTGTCCTTCTCCTCCTTTCCTCCAGGACAAGTTAGGATGGTTTCTCCAGCCCAGATTGTATGTGTTAGAGTATGGGTCGTTTCGTGAGAATCCTTGGGCTACATTGACTTGTTCCTCCAACCACTCCACATAAGGTGAAGCAGAGAGACAGTCATGTGTAGAATGAGAGACACTAGAGCATGAAGAGCAAGCACTATGCACATTTGAAACATGAGACACATTAGGTGCAGTAGAGGGGGCCCGTGTCATCTTAAATAGGGAAGTTAATTACTGTATGGAAGAGGCAAGAGAGTCTACTTTCTTATCTAAGATGGAGGTGTGAGCAATCTCATTTGCTCCTCTATCTAACCTAGTAGCATCAAGACGTGCATGTGCGGCAGATTGTTGTGAATTCTCATTCAAAAGTTCAAACAGTTCCCACGCCTCGTCCTTATTCTTTCTAACGAACTAACCACCACACGAGGCATCAACAGTTTGTTGACCCTTCTCGTTTAACCCATAATAGAAATTTTGGACTAGTTGCCATTTAGGGATAGCATGATGTGGACAAGCTCGTAAGAGTTCCCTAAACCTATCCCAACTCTTGTGAAACTCCTCAGTAGGGAGTTGGACGAAGGTATTAATGGCTCTCCTAGCAGTGTTAGTCTTGCTAATGGGATAGAATTTCTTAAGAAATTCTTGTTGCATTTGGGTCCAAGTACTAATCGTCCCACTAGGTAAGGTGCCTAACCAATATTTAGCATTTTCCTTTAAAGAGAAAGGAAAGAGGCGAAGCAAGATGGCGTCATCACTGACGTTAGGAATCCTAAAGGTTGAGCAAACCTCCATAAAACTGTCCAAGTGTGTGCACGGGTTCTCATTACCTAAGCCGTGGAATGAAGGAAGCATTTGTATAGTATGTGGCTTAAACTCGAACTGATGGGCTACGGGTGGCAACCTAATGCAAGACAGTGAGGCGTATGTGGTGGAAGTAAAGTAGTCCATAAGTGTACGTGGTTGTTGTTCGTCAGTCACTACGGTTTGTGCTGGGTGTTGGGCTCTAAGGTCAAATCTAGTAAGGTCTAGAGATAAAGAGCGACGACCGTACATGAACAATTAACCACACAAAGCAAGTAAATTAAAAATTAAATACGCAAAACAGATAAAATAGACAAAACAAATACTAAAAAATAGACAGATAACAAAATATTCTAAAATCTACTTATGCGGAAAAATCACAAGAAAAATAATGCTAATAAAAAGAAAATAATTCTTTTTTTTAGAAAAGAGACAATAATAATTAAAGAGAATTAAAAATTAAAAATCCTAAACTAAGAATTAAATTAAGATTTCAAATCCTTGGTTGAAAAATAAAATAAATTAATTTAAAATTAAAGAAGAAATAGAAAGCTAAAAATCAACGAAAATTACAAAAATAAAATCATGAACATTGCCTAGTCCCCGGCAACGGCGCCAAAATCTTGATGTGTTTTTCTACGTCTATCAAAATTTAATATAAAACCCTATCTATTAAACACACCAAAATTGAAGTGTAGGGCGAGAGGGTGTCGAACCACAGGGACTAAGAGTGCGTGAATTTACTCTATAACATAAATTGATTTGAATAAAATTGAGAGGTTTTTTTTTGTATTAATTAACCTAAGGAAATAACAATTAAACTAAAGTAATCTACTTCTAATCGAAAAAGTGTATTAAATTGGAACCAAGGGTTTCAAATCCATCATTAGCTAATTACTTTTACGTTAACTTTTAACTTGGGATTATTAATTGTTACACGGGTAGAGGTTTAGGCTACAAGCTTCAACCTACTAAGATAATGTTGTTAGTATTGCGTATTAATCCTATCTAACTAAAGCATAAGGAAAATAGGCTCTACCTAACGTATTGTTAATTATTACGTATTGACCCCATCTAACTAAAGCATAGGGAAGATAGGCTTTAATTAATAATTCGGTTAATACTATTGCTTGATTAATTAATCCTAAGGCTACAAGCACAAAGAATTAATTTATAAATATCAATATCAACAATTAAAGGTTAAAAACTCAATAATTATATCAATTCAATAAACAATAAGAATATAATACTTCAAAGTATTTATCTCAACCAAGCAATTCATATAGACAATCAAATTAACCCGAATTAAAAGTAAACAAAAGTAAAGGCTAAGATTTCATCTAACCCCAGATAGCAAGTTAGCTTTCCATCAAGGATGATCCGGTGAAGAAGAAGTTCAACAAACTCATGTTGATCTCCATGCTAATTTCGCTTTCGTTCCAATTTAACAAAAAAAGAAAGAAAAATCAGAATAAAAAAAAGAATCTGAAAGAGAGAGAGAGAGAAAGTTGAGGGAAAGAGAAAAGCTCAAGCAGCCGAGAGAGAGAGACCCAGAACGGAGACGCCACCATGAACCCCAAAACGACCACTTTATATCGCCTTAAACCGACTCTTCTTCCCCTCTCTATGCCCTACCGGTTTGGGCCGGTGCTGCACGTGGGTATGGGTTGGAATAGGGGCTGTTGGGCTAGGGCGGAGTCGTTCGTTCTAGGCTGGGCCGTTGGTGGTGACGAGGTGGATCTGGGCCGGTGGTGGGCTACTGGTGGCGGGCTGGAGTTGGGCCGGAGTCTGGGCTAGTATAGTGCTCGGGGTACTGTAGCGGTGCGGTTGGGTTGAAGATGATGAATAGTGTAGGTGTGGGTTGTGCTTGTACGTTCTTGTCCCGAATCTCGTTTGTCTTGATTTAATTATTTCCGCATCGAATTTGTCTTATTTGCACCAACATTTGACAATTTTCGGAATTTTAATTTCAAACCTATTAAACATAAAAATTGCCAAAATGAGTGTAGAATTATAATTAAATAGGTGCAAAATAATTAAAAATAACAATTAAAATATGCATAAATACGAGACGCATCAGCTCCAAGAAATCTTTGTCGTGAAATTGGTTAAGGAAAGGATTGTCCACGTCTCCACCATTAACACCTGGTGAAGGGTGGCGTTGGGTCCTAACTCAGTCTGGGAGGTTGGGGTTTGCCCCGAGTAGGACCAAGCATCGCTCGATCCGTAGGAATCTCTCTTCTTGCTCCTCAAATCTCCTCTCAAGTTGCTGCAGTAGATCACCGTCAGTCACTTCATCAACGGTAGCTTTCCTTTGTCGTCTAGGGGCCGTCGTTCTTCAGGAAGCGTTCATGCCCTCTGATACCAATTGACGCAGTGCGTGACGGAAATATGGGCTATGGGAAGGTTCAACGGCCTTCCATTTGAATTTTACTAAAGAAAATAACAAAATTACAAAGAGGTGATAGAACTCGAATTCTTATAGGTTGAGAAACAAGAGAAAAGATAAACAATTTTGAGATTTAATTAGAAAAAAAAAAAAAAAAAAAAAAAAAAAAACTCTTCAACTAAGCCTAAGGTCTTCCCTTGTATAGAGGGAAAAAAAGCTAAAAAGGGGAAAGAAATTGAAAATCAAAATGAAATCTTGCCAAAAACTGTCGTCCAAATCTTGCCAAAACCGTATTCCAAGATTCTTGCCATAACTACCCGTGATCTGATCTCCTTCCCAGCTATAACCGTGAATCTTGCGTTGAACGAGCCCACGGGTTGGCGGTGCCACCTAGCTAAGCAATACGTGAGGTGGCGCCAAGACTTGTCTCTGGTGGCACCAAAGGTATGTCCCGAGTTCCCTGTATACAGTAACCCTGCTGCATCATGTATTTTATACTTTGTTAATTAGGACTAGAAGTAATGGCCATAAATGACCGATTTTATTTCCCTTTACTCATTTGTCTAGGGTGGTAATGTACTAGGTCGCCCCTTGGTAATACTTTCTCATACTATACATAGATGGCTTGTTCATCCAAATTCTATTCATCATTTTGTTCTTATTTTATTTTATTCTTGTTGAAGACTCCACATGTGAGTCTTGTGGAATCCCACATTGGAGTTGAGAGAAAGAAAATATCACCTTATAAGACTAGTGGGTTACTCCACCTATTGCCAATTGGTTTTAGGGTGGAACCCCACTTGGGCTTATATGTGGATCTTGTAAGTTCCAACTCCGTGGGTCGGGCCTAAAAGCCCGATAAAATTTAACATGGTATCAGAGCGGGTTGTTAATCCCGATCTCGTGTTTGTCGCACCTTGTCCTCATGAAGAGGAGGTGCATTTGTGTTTGGTGCACCAAGGGCCTCTCCAGTATGTTGAATCCAATTGGATTGGAAAAGGCGGGAGGTACATTTGTCACAGACTCACATGTGAGGGGGAGTGTTGAAGACTCCACATGTGAGTCTTGTGGAATCCCACATTGGAGTTGAGAGAAAGAAAATATCACCTTATAAGACTAGTGGGTTACTCCACCTATTGCCAATTGGTTTTAGGGTGGAACCCCACTTGGGCTTATATGTGGATCTTGTAAGTTCCAACTCCGTGGGTCGGGCCTAAAAGCCCGATAAAATTTAACAATTCTTTTGTCATTTTGTCCGAAGTTTTTTTCGACATGGTATTAGAGCAGGTTTCAGTCAATTAATTTTTGCTTCTTGACTTGTGATGCTCTCAGCCCTCTTCTATTCGTCCTTGTTCTCAGCCAATTTTTTGTTTTTGTTTTTCACAACCGGTGATTTTTGCTTTACTTTACTATGTCAAAGCAACATTTGTTCATACCTCAGTGCCTATTTCTATGACATGGGGAGCTCTTGATGTACACTTTCCACTTTATCTTCATCCATCAGATCATTCAGGAATGAACTTTGGCACAAATGTTTTTATAGGACCAAATTATCAGTCTTGGAAACATTGAATGTATAAAGTTTTTGAATTTTGTTGAAATGACCAAAGCAGAGAAACGTAGAGGGAGGACTCTTAGAAGCCTCCTTGAGCTTTGCATCTTAAGCATCGCTTCCTATAGCTATAATATCTCTATGCGTACAACTAATCAAATGATGCTTAGCACTTATAGACTCCAATGTGTTTCAAGAAGTCGCATATCAAGCGGAGAAAAATTTTAACTGTGTTCATAATGAATGAAAAGA
The DNA here is from genome assembly GCA_018398585.1 of Simmondsia chinensis. NCBI lineage: Eukaryota > Viridiplantae > Streptophyta > Magnoliopsida > Caryophyllales > Simmondsiaceae > Simmondsia > Simmondsia chinensis. Next base: position 14,283,569 of record JAGTTD010000018.1, on the reverse strand, counting down.
AATCCCAACACCCCCTACTAATCCAAGGGCGCCCCTAGTAGTTTAATGGACAGCAAGTTTTCGGTTTGACTTACTAGCCTTGAGATTGATAGAATTTCTCTTGGATTGATGATCCAAGTTGGTTCGCTCCATCTACTAGGTCGGTTTGAACTTAAAATTGTTACCCCAAGTTAAGGTTTACAGGCTAACCACTTAATAGAAACGAGTTCAAGGTTGCCAAGCTCTCAAGCCTATCTCCATGTCAGCTATCAACTATTAAGCGTTTGAGGTAAGATATTGAAGAGTGTTTCACAGTACTCAAGGCCCCAATTGTCCCTCAAGTTAGGTTTATATCCTTTATTTTCGCTTGGCTATTTAATTGAGGAACTCTCTTTCGTTGGATCAAAGAATCCACATAAATTGCTAACATAAGTCAGATACTAAATAATACCAAAAGCATTATAAGTGATAATTGAGCTCGTAGAGTTCTAACATGATTTACCCCTTACTAATAGTAAATCTATTTCCAAGTTTGCCTATAAGAGTATTTAGAAAAGCAAACAGAAATATACCTATGATAGTTGAAAAACCTCAGTTATCCAAAAAAAAAAAAAAGGAAAGTAACATGCAGATTGAGGACGTGAAAATAGGCTGAAATTGATTGAATCGAGGAAGATGGAGGATGAAACAAGTATGAAGATGGGATTGCGGGGATGCACACATGAACATATGAAGAATTTTAATGAATTAAGGGACAAGCAAGCATGAGATGTCGGCTAGAAGGGACTAACGATCTTACGTACTTTTCAACACCCATTAATTTATTCATCGGGATCACCAAGCTCACTCTATAAGTTTGGTAATTAAACCATGGCAAAATGCCTAGATCTCTATTTTTTATTTTTATTTTTTCTCGGAGAATATTCATTTTGGTATTAGTACTCAACATTATATGTGTATCGTTCGAATATTGATGAAGGACATTAATGGATAAAAATTTTTATTTATACCAAATGTTCATGTAATTTTTTTATTATGTCAATTTAGTCCTTATGCTTTTAATTTTGTCAATTTAGTTCATATACAATTTGTATTGTCTCAATTTACTCGTTTACTCAAATTTAAGTCAAGTTATTGATATCGCTGGATTTGATATAGAATACGTACATCTTGTCGAAATTATGTTCCATGTCGCAATGGCAAAGGGCAAGTACATGATCAGCCGGCACACAACTCTATCTCCATGGTTGACCGCAATAAGGGTTAGAGGTAATTAATAAATGGAAACATATACCTACACCGGCAGGCATACAAACCCATATTTGTACTTGGTCCACTATCCACCAATACCTTTCTCACCCGCCATATATCTACTCCATGCCTACTCTAATACTGCTATCCAACTGATACATATATTCCCATATGCTGTTAACAGGACGGGTGAGGCAAGTACAAGGCAACTAAGGCAGGGTAGGGCACATAACTGCCTGTACCCTTGATGGCATTTTCAAGTATACACGCCCCTAGCCACTATTCACCTCATTTACAGCAATGTCTGCCACAAATGGGATGGACAAATGGGTTTTACTCATGTCACTGGTATTGCTAATTCCATTTCAACATCTTGAAATGAAAATTTACTCAATGTTAACAAGGTGCACATAAATAATCAAATTTGAAATTTTCATAATATCTCATTGTATATTTTAATTGTCATAATACCTAGGTGATACAAGATCAAACCTCATGCTAACATATTTCATAGTGATGTTGTGGGACTCATACTGTGTACTACTATATAATCTGAGTTATATAAATAGCATATTTTGAGATATGAAAAATTCATAATACTATGAGGCGCACTTGAAAAACAAATTGAGAGAAACTTAAATGTGAAAAGTCTCCACTTCATCTCAAGGTCAGGGTTCATATTAACTAAAATCCTGTCAGCCTCTTTGTGCATCCTCTCATTCATGGATGCTCCCTCGCCGCTAACGATATCCCTTAATATTGTTATGCTTTCACATTTTCATGCAAGGTCTATTCAGACACAGCATATTGCCTATGGGAAAAAAGTCAAGCTAGTATTTTTCACGACGTGTATCCTACTTTTAAGCATGGTCATAAAAGCCATTCAAAATTAGTCGTCAAGGCCTGTAGGCTTATCTCTTATATATTTTCCGCCCCTTATTTGCGGGCATGAATTCTTTCTTTCTCTTGAGTGGCTTCATCGTATTCGGGTTAGAGTTCAAGATTCAGCATCAAAAGAACCAATTCTTCAACTTGTTCGCCCTCAAGGGGGCTTGTCTTTCGAATGTTAAGACATTTCCGATTGGCCTCCCACTGTGGTCGCTAATTTTTTTTTTGTTTGCTCTTTTAGGTCGCTAGACTTGTGTATGTATAGGAGATTTCTAGTTAGAGGAAATCTTAGAAATTCATTTACCATGACTAGGCAAGTCAAGTTAGAATTATACATGATTGACCTTAACCTATCACCTGTTGTATTTTTTGTATATTTGGTGTATTTGACTTTCCTTTGCTTCTAATATGAATTCAACTAATACTACAATTAAGAAACTTCTATAATTTATATAATAGTTAGGCAAAAAAACAAGACATGGACCCAACTCAATCAGCAGTCCAGGTAAAACAAAGTGAAGCGGTCCTTCAACACCTTACCTTCAACACTCAAGAGTTGAGGACTATGGTGCAGATTGGCTTTTGAATTTGACAACCTATATTGAGTCCAATCAATTAAGTACGAGGAACCTTGACTCAAGATAACTCAATCAAGATCAAAGCTAGCAAGATTAAGGTGGAGTGGACGAATATGGGTCACCAATCTAATATCAACTCAATCGAGCTTGAGGCTTGTCAATCAACTTTGAGCCAATGGCTCAAGTTAAATCTACTATATGCACAAATGCAAGAAACTATGTTAGAAAGCATACAATATATAACTTCTTGAACACCACTGTTGGCACTCTAATTGCATTACAAAAGCAAAGTTGAGTTACAATACAACAACTTTTCGAAAAAGCAAATAAAGGAGTATAGAAGACATTTGGATTGGTTGTGGAATCCTTACCTAAGTTCTCGGTAACTTTATGTAGATCCTAAAAGATAATTACTTCTTCAAGATTTATGCAAGTATGTTTCATCTTTTTAAGTGCGTAAGCTCTCCATGATCTATGTTTCCACCAAATATGGAGTCTATTGAGGGGCAACCACTTCCTTCACCACACCACCATCTTCCCCATAACTTCCCTCGATGCCCACGTTGCTCTAGCGTCCCATGTAACTACCTTGAGCTCGAGTTTTTGGTTTCCCTGAAGCAACATTGTCCTTAAATGTGCATTTCCGATGAATCATTTCGTCAATCACGTGCCTAACATGTGCATTATTTAACCAAAGTGATGTCGTTTCCCATCTTATAATTTGCTAGGAAAATAGGATCATAAGAAATAATATTATTATTTTAACTTTAATTTTATCACAATATTCAATTCACATAAATTATAAAGGGTCCAATTGATACAACAAATAGCTAACTCACTATTTAATACATTTTAAGCTATTATTTTTTTAGGTAAAAACTATTATTACTTTGAGCAAAATTTTTTAAAATTGTTGTGTAATATTTCACAAACATTAATAATTTTTACATTGAAAATAATATTTTTAATATTTTATTACATTTGACAATTTGTTTTATATATAATGATTCAAGTCGTATGGCTGGTCCACGTGATAAGGGGTTTACGTGGCAAGTTCTGATTCAACCAGATTTCTAGGTTTTTGAAATGCATTTATAAATTAATGGAATTTTTTAATCTTGATAGGATTTTTTTTAATATGAGTGATCGTCCTTGAGCTTAGGTCTTATTAACTAATTATATATCATATGGTCAAACCATATTTAATCCCAAATATCTAAAGGAATTAAATAACTTACACCATGCCAAGCGGATCATAAGTTGAGTCTAGCTTCCTTTTTTTTCCTATTTTAGCAGGGTTGACTATCCCAATTTAGAACTCGATTTTTATTATATTTTACTTTATAAGAAATGTTGTATTTGATTTCTATATATGCTAACTATGTTTAAATAATCTTCAAAATTAGATTAAGTATTGATTTTTCAAGGTTAAAATGCTGAACTTTTTGAACCAAACTTAGCAAATATGCATTGTTTTGATCCGAAGAAAAGGAGCTGAATAAGGCGATGGTATTTTTTGTCAATAAAGAGAAAACTAAGGGCCATTCCATTTTTGTTTTAGAATTTGGGCACATTTGGTCAATGTTCATTTTGCCCTAGACCAATTCACCTGATTGCTTGCCCGTGCCCCTACCCGCTTGCCCGCGTCATTCCAATAACCCTAGACGTGTTTAACTGCTTGGATGTGTGTCGACACACAGGGCTCGTGTGTCGACATACAATCCTGCAGAACAGTGCTGCAGAGGTGTGTGTCGACACACAGAGCCTATGTGTCGACACACAAACTTACAGAACATATGGCGCAGAGCTACACACAGCCCTGTGTGTTGACACACAGGACAGTTTTTTAACTGATTTTCGCGCAATAACTTTCAGCTTTTGGCGCCTCTTTTAGGTGTGTGTTTTGGGACGTCTCTTTTCACAATTTTTCTATATATTGTTTGGAGGATGAACATATAAAAAGTGAAAGCAATTTTAAAAATTGGGATTTTGTTCTAGTAAAAACATCATTCTCATTTGTCTCTTCTATCTCTCTTCATACATACTTTCTCCTTCATCCATTTTGGTTATCGTTGTATCCCCGAGACTATTTCCTACGCTGAAATAAGTCTTAAGGAAAGTGTTCACACGCCTTGAAACCTGTAGATCTCTTTGTTATCCGTTGCTTGCTAATTTGCAAGTGTGTACCCCAACAAACATTCTGTCTATAAATTCAGTACCTTAAAGCTTTGTCAAACACACAAAAATATACTCCTTCCTCTTCTCTCTCAAATGTAGTTCTCATCTTTCTATTAGTATGCAAGTTGAAGAGTGCTTGAATCCATCTCCCTTGAGTACACTATAGAAGTAGGCATCATGTTAATCATGGGGTCTAACTGCCTTTGGACATGTTGTACCTATGCAGGGAGATAAATGACTTAGGGTAATGGAGTTCTCCACGGCATGGTAATTCTTCGGTATATTCTCTCCTTATTGTTTTATACCCCTTGTCATTTTATTGAAGTTCAAGTTCACGTTTTTTGGTGTTAAAGTTACATTTTGATTACTCATTATTATTATCTTCACAACAATCACCTCTCGTTCATACTTTTCTTTTTCTCTTTTCGTAAAATTTAAAAACATGTTTGATAACAGATAATTTTTCAGTTTTCAGGGAAAATTTTCATGGAAAACTGAAAAACGTGTTCTATAGTCCAGTTTTATAATTGAAGAAGTTGGAAAACAGTTTTAAACTGTTATCCAAATTTTCTTCACAAAATAGAGACCTTATTTTCCAACTTTCCCCTAACCTTCATTTCACATTTTCACACTACTCACACATTTTATAATATTTTTTCTATATAACCCCATCTTCTCCTCCTTTTGCGTAAATGATTTTGGAGTACTTAAGGCTACGTTCCCAATTTTAAAAGCGATAAATAATTTTCAAGGCAGATGACAAATAATAGGATAATGGGAGTTATTTAATTATACGCACTCATCTTTACATAATATGATAGAGCGGGCTTTAGGGGTACTTAAGACTAAGTTCCTTTTTTAAAAGAAATACCGAACTATCCGCTAAGTAGGAGTATAAACGAACCAAACGTTCGATGAACTAGTTGCGTTAAAAATTGATTAGGGCTCGTTTGTGTTTATTATGAGGGCTCGATAGCTTTTTGATAGAGGTGGTTAGTGAGCCGAGTTGGCCCGGAACCCGACCCGTCCAATTCCTTTGGGCCGGTCCAGCTCGGCCCGGGCCCCGTTCATTAGGCCTAGGCTCCTCACAGCCCCATTGGAGGCTTTTTCCCCCCAAATTTATGGATTGTTTGGGCATTTCAACTTATTTTATGGTTGTATTTTGTATTTATATAGTTATAATTGTATTTTTTTAACAAATTATAAATACATTTAATTTTATAAAATATATTTATAATTTTATAACGCACTACTATAATATATATATATATATATATATATATATATATATCTTTTAAAAAAAACTGCCCAGGTCGGGTTGGCTGGGCCAGGCGGAAGCCCAGGCCTGGCCCATAGCCACCTCTACTTTTTGAGCTGAGTTCGAGCTAGCTCGATAAGCTTAGCAAGTCCAGTTCAAATAGGGGGCACTCTGTCCGTTAACACTCGCGTGCTGTTTGACATGGGCTTGTTAAGGTCTCATTAAAAACTTGTTAAGAGCTTGTTAACAGTTGATATTGGTTCAACAATGGCTCGATAGTAACTTGAAAACCGACGGTAGTGAGCTCCACTCAATAGTAAGCTCCGCTCAGTTTTAAACTTGATTAGGCTCGATAATGAGCTCTGCTTGATGACAAGCTCAACTCAACTCAAGAAGCCTAAAGAGCCGAGCCGGGCTGAGTATCAAACACACTAAAATCTTATCGAATCATGCTTGATAAGAGCTCGGCTCGAATCTGAGCTTGATAAGCCTTATCAAGCTCGATTTTGAATAAGGGCGTTCTCGGGTTGGCTCGTCTCATTTAAACCCTATGTTAAGGTGACAAAAGTTGATTTATATATTGTATTATACTTTATTTATGTATCATTATCAATTTTCAGGGATCACTTGAACGCATTTTCCGGTTTTCTATGATGCAAAACTTGAAAAGGAAAATTGGAAATGAAAAGAAAAACTGAAAATGGAAAAGGAAAAGGAAAATAGTTTTATGTTATCAAATAGGCCCTAAGTTTTTCAATTTAATATTTTTGTTATTTAATTTTCAAAGTTATAGTACAAAAGTGTTTATGAAATTTCACATATCTACTTAAACTTTTGAGATAGTTAGTTTTTTGACATAATATCATAGTCTTGTTGCTCGAGAGGTCATGAATTTAAATCCCAACAAGCTCCGCTTGAAATATTAATATATTTCAAGCACAATGTATGGTAGAGTTTGTGCATCATTCATCTTTTAAACTCAATGGGTATTTGCATGAGTCCTAGACAGTCTCCATTTAGGATAATATCATGAAGGGGTAATTCTGCATACCCCCCCCCCCCCCCCCCCCCCCCCCCCCCCCCAAAAAAAACCTACTACGACGGAAGCCCTTATGGTACTGAATTTTTTGTTGTTGTGGTGGATATTTATATGAGAGAACATGTTAAAGTTCAAAATCATTTATAACCTTTCACGATTATTTTAAACTTTTAGAACAATTAATAACTTGACACAAAGTTTGAAAAACATACAAATTAAAGTTAAAAACTAAAAATAAAAAATCATATTTTACTACCTAATATTTAATTCCTGAACTTAAAACTTAACAAGAAAAGCACCCATAAAGTCGCAATACTTTGGGCTTATATTAGTTTTGGTCAACACTACAAGAAAATAATGATTAATTTATGCCAATCATTTTTTGCTCCCTTGATTGTCAAGAAAATGCCCCGTGGGCGAGAAAATTGCTCATAAAATGACTCGGAAAAGAAAGCATCATTGATTGAATAAATAATGTTTGCTTGATATTGCAACTTCTAAGGGTACTCAAAAATTTTAGGACACGTTCAATTAGTAAGTTCATATCATAATATGTAAGGATTATAGTGACAAATTGATATAAGCAAAACAATTCATAATTTAGTTGTCGGGTATTTGGTGGGAAATTTGGGAAGGGAGCACATGCCCGGGAGGCATTTAATGGGTGGGTTGGGCTAGGTTTGGGTCCAACCCATGATGACCCAATAATTTTGGGTCAAAGACCAACCCATACCCATAAGAAGTATTTCAAAAGTAATGGTTCTAATTCTGGTTTCAATAGGTCTTAGGTTACCCATGGTGATACTATTCAAACATTTATTACATGAAAATCATCACTAAAGGTTGGGTATAATTTAAGCGGAGCAAAGTGCAAATGAGTGGATTAAAGATCCATTTTCAATGGATGGATTTTGGTGTAATTATTTTATTTATTTAAAAACTGGCATGTCAGTGAGGATTTTGGAGCGGTGAGAGCAAGGTTGTTAGAATTGGGATTTTACTTAGGATCATTAGAGGATTATAAAATGGGAATAGTAGGAACGAATCAAAAATCGTAAGATTATACTACATGTATAGTATAATAATTTTTGGTATTATTATTAGTTACTTAAAAAGACAGCAACATTGATCAATTTTTGTAGCAGATGATAGAAATTATAAGGGTTATTTACGCCAATAGTCCCTGTACTTTGCCCATTGTGTCAATTTCGTCCTTATACTTTTAATTGTGTCAATTTAGTTCATGAACAATTCAAAATGTGTCAATTTAGTCATTTGGACAAATTTAAGTTATGTTAATGACGTATTTGAATGGTAAAATTATGTTAGATATAAATAATAAAATTATGTTAGATATAAGTAATTTAGTATAATTCATCTATTTACTCAATTTAAGATTATTATTACCCATTTAAACCCAACTACCCAAAAGAACCAACCCAATCCAACCCAAATTAAATGGGTTGGGTGGGTCTTGGGCTCACCCATACCCATTATCACCCCTACCAAGCACGTGCTAGCTGCAGTAGTTATACAATTTAAAGTTACTAACTAATATCTGCTATTTTTAGTAATTTCTTTATTTTCTTAATTTGTATTAAGTCATTTGCAAGGAAGTATATAAGCTTAGTGATTGTAATTAATTAGGGTTATGCAAATACTAAATACAAGTCTTCTTCTCTCCCAATTCTTCTTCCATTTCTCCCTCAACTTCTTCGTTTCATTGATCCTGGTTCGAATTGGTGTAATTGGTGAATTTAGTGGTATCATTTGTATCAGAGCTTTGATCCTCCAACTGTGGGTGATTGAATTTGAGCTCAAATGGCCGAGAACACTCGATCTACTACTGAGATTCCGAAGGAATGAGGAGGTATTGTCATCCCAGATCAGATCTACCAATGAAGTGGTAGAGCATTTTGTTTGTGAGCTACGATCATCCATACAAGAGCTTATAGAGATGATTATTGCTATGGCCTTGCAACAAGGACGAGCTGGGGTAGAGGTGGAGTGGGGAAAGGTGGATCCAACTCCACTACTGCTAATATGATCAACTCTGATCAAAACCCAGCTCCTCACACAGGTAACAACTCATACACTGATAGATTGAGTAGAGTAGACTTCCCATTGTTCATTGGAGATGATGTGAATGGATGACTGTATATGTGTGAGCAGTTCTTCTTAATTGATAACACCCTAAAATTTGATAAGATTAGGCTAGCCTCTATACACTTAAGGGGACTGACACTGCAATGGCACCAGAAACACATGAGAACTAGAGGGAATCTTGCTGTGATTCCTTGGGACGAGCATGTGAGCTCCTTGAAGATTAGATTTGGAAGTGCTTATGAGGATCCTGTGTCAAATCTGATGAGTTTAAGGCAAGATGGAACGGTGAAGGACGACCTTGCTAAGTTTGATACTATTGCGATTAGAGCTAATTGAATGAGACTCAATTGATTAGTTGCTTCTTGACTGGATTACATGATGATTTAGAGTTAGAGGTTAGATCCGAACAGCCTTCAACTCTGCAACATGCCACCTACTTAGCTAAATTGGCATAAGCTAAGGTGGAGGCATTACCTAAACAGTTGAGGTATTCGAAGGTCCCCTTGTTACCAACACCAAACACTCCTAAATTAACTCAGTCTCCAGCCCACAATTTCCATAGAACAACTATAGCTCCACCTAGAAACACTCTTCATGCTCAAAATATATTCCCTGCCAATAGATCTTAAAGAACATTGATCAAGGCTGAGTTGCAACAGAAAAGAGCCAGGGGCTTATGTTACTTTTGTGATGAGAAGTTTAAGCAAAGGACACAAATGTAAGACCAAAGGGTCCTAGCTTTTTGTTATTGAAGTGGATGAAGATAATTTGGATGAAAACACTAAGGAGTTGGAATAGATGTTTGAAGGGGAGTTGGAGGTGGAACCAATAGCACACATTACATTACCTACCTTATCAGGATCCACTAGTTATCAGGCATTGAGGATTACAGAGTATTTTAAGAGGAGACCCACACACATTTTGATTGATTCAAGCTCCACACACAACTTCATAGATTCCATGCTAGCCTCAAAATTGAATTATAATATGACACCAGTGAATCCTATTGCTGTAGCTGTGGCTGATGTCAGTAATCTAAGCTGTGCTAATCAATGTAAGCACCTCCCCTAGAAGATGCAAGGAGTGTCATATACATCTAATTTTCTGTTAATTCCCTTGGGAGATGTGACATGGTTTTGGGCATTGAATGGCTTTCAACATTGGGAGGCATTCAGTGTAATTTCAAAGAGCTTACCATGGCATTCACAGTAAATAGGAAGCAACAAGAGTTAAAGGGTGAAGGAACCAACTACTGTAAGACATTGGATGCCAAGTGTCATGATTCTACAAATAGAGGTTTATAGAGTTAAGTACTAATAATTGTTTCGGTTGTAATAATCTAGTAAAGGTCTATGGTTTGTAATAATCTAGCTTAACTAGCCTTTTTAGCATCTTGTATAAGTCAAGTTAGTCAAAGTGTTGGTTGTAAGTCAAGATTGGCGGCTAGGTTAGTTAATGCCGGTTAGCATTAGGATTCTAAGTGCAATGTATCTAACTTAATCATCTTTTAGCTTGAGATTAGTATAAGTAGTGGATTCTCTTATAAGAAAGGAATTATTGAATGATATGAATTGATTTCTCTCTCTCATCTTAATCTTTCTCTCTATTTCTCATCTCTATTCACTTCTTTCTCATCTCATATTCTATTATCCCTATGTTATGATCAAGATTTATCTTGAATCATAACAATTGGTATTAGAGCTTTGAATTTTGCTTCCGATTAAGTTGATTTAGTTTAATTTAATTATATAAGTATTAGACAAAGCTTAAGTTGATATCAAGTTCTTGATCAGGTTGTATTGATCAAAATATTGTGCTTACACTATTGAAATTTCAGTTCGTTCAAGATTTAATCAAGACTTAACCTAGGTCCTGCTGTTCAGTTGGTGTGAGGTCAAAATACCGTGCTTAATTGTTTAGAATTCTGAGTCAGGTGCTGCATTGACATCAGGTTTTGTATTCAAGTTACGTTGATCAGAATTTCAGTTCAAAAGGCTGTTATTGTGTGCTTTAGCTGCTTCTTGTTGATCTTGTGAACTTGAACTATTGATCGGGCTGGAATTGTATTCAATTGAACTGATTACATATTGAATCTAATGAATTGATCTGAATTAAGCTGCAAGCATGAGATACTGTTAGCTGAAAATTGCATTTAACCTCATTGTTAGTTGAAAATTGCATTATGTCGTGAAACTTTGGCAGCGATTGCATACAAATTCAAAATAGTGCAAGGAAGCTTTGTGTTTAGGTCTAAACTCAAGGTTCAAATCTAATTTTAAAGTAAAGAAGTGAACTTCAAGTATGGCACACAGAAGGTGTTGTCAAAATTTTACAATGTGCAAGGCCGCGTTGGCTCGATCCCACTTCGATTCAAGATGCAAGACTTTTTATCCAAGTCTTGAAGCCTTATTACCATATTGATGAAGATATTCTTTATCAAGCATTTTGGCCTTATGGTCCTCTTGAAAGTATCGAGTTGGTCTCGTCTTCCCTCGTTGAGGTTACGGCTCAAATTAGCTATTGTACGAGAAGGAGTGCCGACTCATTTTTGAACTCATTACACGAGAGAAATATATACGATGGATGTTGTGTTATGGACATTACCTACTTCAAGGTGTGCAATGATATGGAAGGTGAGCTTGAGGCGGAAGGATCTACTAATTGCCAAGCCAAGGAGGAACTTAATGTTACTTTGGGAGTGAAACAACACTTGCAGCAGGGAATGGAGCAAGAAATTGAGCTAAATGTTACTGATTGTGTTGGAATCAGCCTGAATATAGAAGATGCAGCAGCACATCATATGAATGAGGCAACATTGCATTCATTAGATCAAGTTAAATTAGTACAGCAACAAGATAAGGTTGAGGAAGCAGCAGAACAACTTCTGTTTGATCCTTCATTGTTACAAGTAAATGATGTAACAGAGGTTGATGTAAATGATGCAGCAGAAGTTGATCCGTAGCAGATTAAGATGCTAGAGGTTGATTGGAATTCTGTTCAGACTAGTGTTACTGATTTGGAATTACAAATCAAGAGCACACAAGTGATTGAAAAGAAAACAAATCGAGTGAACTAAAGGCCTCTTGATCCAAGGAAGGAGGAGTTTTGTGGTACACTAGAAACTGGTCAACATTCACATGACCAATGTAAGCAAGACATATCTGGTGGTGTTAGAGTTAGCTTGAATATGGAAGTTACAATAGCAAAACTGATTGATGAAGCAAAGATTCAGCTTGAAATTGTTGAGATGACGGAAAAACAAGTCCCTGAATCATATTCGAAGGCTAAAGCAGCACAGCAATATGCAAAAATCAACCAAAGTAATGTGAATTACATGCTCCTGATTCGGTAGTGTTTGGGGAGCTCTTGGTTGCAAGCCTTACCACATCTCAAGATAGTGTTGGAGCCCTTCAATCCATTGAACAAGATGCAGTGCCAATGCATTTTGCAGCAAAGAAGTTACAAGTATACATTGAAGTTCTTAGCATCAGAAAGTTGCGATTTGAGTTCACATTGCAACAAATTTGTGAGATTAGTTTGGTCATTCACTTAAATCACAAGAAATGTTATTCAAGCAAGAGATTAAGTGCAATGGAAAAGCCAATCTTGGTCTATCATGGAAGACCTCCAGATTTCCTACTTCCCAAATCAAATAAAGTGATTCTTGACAAGCTTTACATGTTCAAGAACATGAAATTGATGCAGCCTAAGAGGGTGTTGCGGTTAATAGAAAGACTTGGGGCTTGCTCATGGATCAAAAGGACAATCAAATTAGCATGGAAGAGGTGAATTTTACTCAGCAAAGATGTGAATTCATCAAGAAATCAGGGTGCTTTCACTGCAGTCCACGCAAGTACCGCACAACCACATTCTGATACTCATCCAATACAAGCGGATGATTCAATTCAGATGAGAAACTTGCAAAATCTAACCAAAGCACAGGGTCAGTTGAGCGGAGCTGATGTTTATTCATCAGAGAACACTAACAATAGGCCACCTGATTCAAGGATAATGGAGCAATTTGTCAAATTTAGCTGGGAAAAATTCAGCAGAGAAGTAGTGTTGCAAAACACTTTGGTTGATCAACCTCATCTTTAGAGCCAAAGGAGTGGACAAATTGAGCTCAAAACTAGATCCTTAGTAGGAAAAGAGGAGAGGAAGGCTCAATGGATGGGATGTAATGGCAATCAAGAGTTCAAGTCTGGACTACAATGTCAATTCGAACTAAAATCATTGGCTTTAGATGCAGAATTAGCAAGGTAGTTCGAACAGGAGCTAGATGCTTGTGTGAGTCAAATTAAGAGTAAAGGGTAATCTCCAAGGGTCCAAGCCAATGTAAGGCCTCCTAAATTCTTTTGGCTTTCACTCTAACAGCAAGTAGACCATCTGGGTAGAGCAGCCAATTCCTTTTGCAAGCAACAAGATCATCTAGTCATGGATTATGAAGGGGCTGCAGTTACTAATCAAACCAATTACAAGCAGCTAAATGTACATGATCTAGAGCTAAGTACGAGATCCAGAGCATTCCAAGCCGATAAAAGTGAGCAGCAGTTCAGCAAGGGAAAAATGCGCAGATCAGCTATCGAAATAGGGTTGTTCAAAGCTGTTCCAATGCTCAAGTTGCTTCAGGGACAGGTGTATTTCCAATCCAAATTGGTGCTGGCTGATAAGGGGGCAGAGTTTATAATCATGGGAGGAGAAAACTTGTTCACAATGCTTGAATTCCACCCTCATGGGAATTAGCTTAGCCTGAGGAATTCATCAAAATGCAAGAAGCAAAAGGAGGTGCATTCTAGTACTACAAGTCTTGAGAAGAATCTGAAATTTTTATGTTGCAAGTTGAGTGAAGACTGTTGGACTACATTGAGAATTCAAAACATGAATGACTTTCACTGGAGCTTTGCTATGGCACTTGAGAACTTGTCTTGGTTAGATGAAGTTCAAGAATGTTTTCTGGGTTCGTGCATAAGAAGGCGATTTGTTGAGTATGGGAATGAAGGTAGGACAGCGGCTGCTAATTCAGTAGAGCTCTATGGAATCAAGCATACCAAGAGACTTCATACATTCATCAAGAACTCTAAGGACTCCATGGTGACACCTTGCAATTGGGAGGGTATTTGTAAGTTGTTTATCCACATGGCTGCTTCTAAGGACAATAAAAATGATGTAACAACTCATCCGCCTGTAAAATTTTGCAACAATACAACAATCCGACAACAGCCAGCTCTCTTCTAGCTACATTTCAGAAGCTTACAGCATCCATAAGAGTCCTTCAAGTCACAATGCTCTCTAGTAAGATTCTTGAGGACAATAATTTCTTAAGGGGGGAGTATTGTCATGATTCTACAAATAGAGGTTCATAGAGTTAAGTACTAATTAGTGTTTGGGTTATAATAATCTAGTAAAGGTCCATGGTTTGTAATAATCTAGCTTAATTAGCCTTTTTAGTTAATGTTAGTTAGTCAAGTTAGTCAAAGTGTTGGTTGTAAGTTAAGATTGGCAGCTAGGTTAGTTAATGACAGTTAGCATTAGGAGTCCAAGTGCAATGTATCTAGTTTAATCATCTTTTAGCTTAAGACTAGTATAAGTAGTGGATTTTCTTGTAAGAAAGGAATTATTGAATGATATGAATTGATTTCTCTCTCTCATCTTAATCTTTCTCTTTATTTATCGTCTCTATTCACTTCTTTCACATCTCATATTCTATTATCCCTATGTTATGATCAAGATTTATCTTGAATCATAACACCAAGGCCTTGTCTAAGGCCATGATTGCTTCTCCCTTCATTGCCCTACTCCAAGTGATTCCCACTGATCAGTGTGCTGATGTAATGTTGATGATGCTAGGTATGGGTTTGGAAAAGAAACAGCAGCATCCAATTCGTCCAGCTATTATAAAGCTACTATCTCAACATGCCTAGCCTTAGTAGCTCCCTCCTCACACGCCCAATTTTCATTCTTAAGGAGGGAACTCAGCCAGTTAGCATAAGACCCTACAAATACCCTTCACTACAGAAGGATGTGATTGAAGTTATGATCTAATAATTGTTAAGCAAGGGGTATATTTAGGCCAGTACAAGTCATTATGCATCTGCAGCAGTGCTAGTTAAGAAGAAGGATCGAGGTCGGAGAATGTGTGTTTATTATCGTGAGCTGAATCAAGCCACTATAAAGGATAAGTTCTCTATCCCTTTAATGGAAGAGTTATTCGATGACTTGGGCAAGGCCAAACTCTTCACAAAGATAGACCTTAGATAAGGCTATTATCACATAAGAATGCACACTGAGGATATTCGGAAGACAGCCTTCAAGACCCATTTTAGGCATTATGAGTTCTTGGTGATGCCTTTTGGGTTTGCCAATGGTCCTTCCACATTTCAGGCTCTTATGAACTCCATTTTTGCTCCTTACTGTGAAGGTTTGTGCTAGTATTCTTTGATGACATTCTGATATACAGTGTTAGCTTAGAGGAGCACTACTTAAGGATGGTTTTTAATAAGCTACAGAAACATCACCTATTTGCTAAAGAAAGTAAATGCTTATTTGCTGCAACTCAGATTGAATGCTTGGAACATATTATATCAAATGGCGGTGCTTCCACTAATCCTAAGAAGGTAAAAGCAGTGAGGAACTGGCTAGCTCCAATCAATATCAAACAATTACGGGGATTCCTAGGCCTTATAGTTTATTACAGAAGATTTATATGGAGTGATAGCCAAGCCACTCACTAAGCTCTTAAGAAAGGACAGATTGTCATGGACTGAAGAGAACCAACTTGCATTCGACAACTTGAAAGAGGTTGTAAGTTTAGCCCTAGTTATGGCTCTACCGGACTACTCTAATCCTTTCATCATTGAAACAAATGCATGTAATATAGGATTAGGGGTTGTACTAATCCAAGAAGTTCATCTCTTGGCCTTCCGAAGCAAATCACTGAGTCCCAAACATTAAGTTCTCTCTGTGTATGAGAAGGAGCTACTGGCACTAGTCACTACAATGTAGAAATGGCAACAATACCTACTTAATAACATGTTGACAGACCAGAAGAGCCTGAAGCGAGTGCGGGAACAAGAAAATTCACACATAATTTCAGCAGCTGTGGTTGTCCAAGCTGATGGGATTCCAGCTACATCATTGACTACAAGAAGGGCAAGGAGAACATCATAGCTGATGCATTGTCTCGAATTTCAATTCAGTAGATAGTTTGTATGATATTGTCCACAACGGATAGCAACATATACGCAATGATACAACTTTCTTAGCAATCAGATCCCAAACTGCAGCAGCTAAGTCGTGATCCCTTGAAGCACCCCAAGTATAGCTTTCAACAAGATCAATTAAAGAGACAAGGGAAGCTGGTGGTTGGGCAAGAATCAGAGCTCAGGGGAAAGATTCCTCAATGGCTTCACACCTCCCCAACCAGGGGGTCATTTAAGCATGGATGCCACACTTCAAAGATTCAAGTCATTTTTCTATTTAAAGGGTATGTCTAGATCAGTCCATGACTACGTTCAACAGTGCTCGATTTGTCAAGCTTGCAAGAACGAGAACATAGCTTCACCTGGACTCATTCAACCCCTACCAATTCTAGATTTGATTTGGGAAGACATCTCCATGAACTTCATTGAAGGTCTTCCAAGATCCTTTGGCAAGGATGTAATCTTTGTTATGGTGGACAGACTCAGCAATGCAACACACTTCATGACCCTCACTCACCCTTACTTGGCTTTAATAGTTGTTAGTTGGTCCAAATGGTTACCATTAGCAAAATGGGGGTATAACACTACTTGGCACTCCTCTACACAGAAGACTCCCTATAAGATTGTATACGGGTAGCCTCCACCTTTGTACATACCTTACACTCCTGGTGAGACTTAAGTGGAATCAGTGGATAGAAGTTTACAGAGCAGAGAAGACATGATCCAAGTGATAAAATTTCATCTTAATCGAGCTCAGAACATAATGCAACAACTGGCGAATAGAAGACAGTCACACTAAAGCTTCCAAGCTGGTGATTGGGTATATTTGAAGCTTCACCCCCACAGGTAGCTGACAATGGCACATTGAAGTAACCATAAGCTAGCACCAAAGTACTTTGGATCCTTCCAAGTACTAAGCACAATAGGCAAGGTGGCTTACAAGCTTGCCCTACCCACTTCTGCACACATACACAACATTTTTCATGTTTCTCAGCTAAAGCCTCACTTTGTACCCCTCCCAGTTCATCCCCTACCCTTGCCTGATACTTTAGATGCAATTCCAATGAAGGTCCCAGAGCTGATTTTGGATAGAAAGATGGTTAATCGCAACAATTGAGCTACCATGAAGGTGTCGTGCAATGGAAGGGGCTACCAAGAGAGGAAGCAACTTGAGAATTCCTTTATGACCTTCAATTGAAGTTTCCGGACTTCCACCCTTAAGGACAAGGGTGAATTTCATGGGGAGGGCATTGATAAAAGCAAAACAATTCAAAATTTAGTTGGTGGGTATTTGGCGGGAAATCTGGGAAGGGACACATGCTAGCCACGGTAGTTATGCTATTTTAGGTTACTAACTAATATCTACTAGTTTCAGTAATTCCTTTATTTTCTTTATTTTTATTAAGTCATTTCCAAGGAATTATATAAGCTTAGTGGTTGTAATTAACTAGAGATACTAAATGCAAGTCTTCTTCTCTCTTAATTCTTCTTCCCTTTCTCCCTCAACTTCTTTTCATTGATCTTGGTTCGAATTGGTGTAATTGGTGAATTTAGTGGTATCACAAATTCAAAAATTTAAGCATATCATATCTACTGTCTATAATAAAAAAATGGTGTCGTGTTTTGGCTGTTGGACAATAAGGAAAATGAGTGGTCAAAATATAACTTTAATACAACCAATAGTAAGCTCAAGGTCAATTAATTAGAGGTCAAGTATTACAAAATGAATGGCAGAAATGACTAAATGTGTAAATAACAGAAGGGAGAGAAAGAGTTGCCGTATCGAAGAGAATTCCACTACCCTAAGTAGTTTATGCCCACACTTAGGTACAGTGGGACCAATGACACTCTGACCCCCAGGGTTCACATGGCCCACCTCAATAATGTACTCCGGGGAGATGCACTGAAGCACACCTCAACTTGCCCAGTAATGGAGATGAAAGAATTATATTTAAGACAGAAAGTAATGGAGTGGAGAAGATGAACTTCGGTAATTTCATAATATTTTCTACATGTTGAATGGCTTACCAAAAGGAAGTATTTATAGATGAACACCTTGGATGCTAAGGAAAAGATCATGGCCTAAGAATCCGGCTCAATAAGAAAAATGATGGATATAGGGAAGCTAAAAATATGGATTTAGTTATGGAAGGAACAACTATGGAAAGAATGGGTGGAAACAGTCAAAACATGTATCTCAAGCTAGCTTGTAGCCTCGAGCCTGGAATAAGGACAGCACCTCGAGCTAGCAACCTTGAGGTCAGTTGAGATTGACAACTTGAGCTTAAGCTTGTACCCTCGAGCTCCACCCAAAGATAAGAAATCACCCCGAGTTTAATCTCGACAACTAAAAACCCGATGGTCGTAAAAATAAATGTCCACACCGCGACGCGACTTTCCGCCCAGCATGGCCTGGCTCACCATGCCCGCTCTAGACCCACAAGACTTTACCAAGGACAAGGATAAGGGATATATAAATTAGATTTTCCACCACTAGTCTTCCTATATGGGATTGAGGTATTTATACAAGATGAACAAAAATTGAAGCATACAACCCCAAAATTCAAACAATCCCCCACATGGTTCACTTTTGTGAAAAGAAAGGAAATGATGAGTATTACTGAGAAGTCATACCTACACTTGATAATGCCAATGTGTTTTGGAGTGAATAAGCATGTCCCGCAACCACCAAAGATGAACTTAGTCTTGAACTTGAGCAGTCATTGTGAAGAGCATACCTACCCCCTTCATGTGGTTCTCGAGGTTGAAACATACTCCACAATGAGGACGCATGAGGTCCCTCGAAATACAACCCGAAACCTGGGTTCTCAGAAAAGCTTTAGAGAGTAAGCCCTTACTCTTCACAGAGCGAATTTACACCCCCTATCCCGTAGGTAAGTCCATTAGGTATGTTGCGCCAAGAGAGAACCCTACATTGTGTATAAATATCCTAGAATCCACTATGCACATTAATTGTTGGGCACCTATAGGAGCAAGGATGGACCATACACTTGCACGCGCCTCCCGCTCGCCACACCAAGCCAGACCAGGCAGGGTCGGGCTCGAGTGATGGGTGACAGGTTACGGGTGCTAGTGTGGGTGTGGGTTTGCTCCTAAGATATATGGGTATTGACTTCAAAGACCCATAACAAATGTGGACCGAAAAACTAGCTGATTACTCTATCTTGCACTTTTTTTTGTGCTGCCTATGCACACTAGAGTGAGGGAAAGTTAGACCTCAAAGTTGTCAAGGGGGTGTTCCTTGGCTACCTAGATGGTGCAAAAGGGTTAAGAATGGATGTTAAGGATCAAACTTGCGGCCAAAGGATTTTCTCAAAAGGAGGGTGCAAATTATAATGAAATATCCTCTCCGATTGTGAATCATACTACCATTAGAGTGAAGGCCCAAAAAAGCTACCTAAGAGGGGGTGAATTAAGTTCTTTTGTGATAAATTGAAAACTTGAGCTTTGAGAACCAATAATCAATATGAAAGACAAATAATAAGTTCAAGAATCAAAGTGAAGGGCAGAAGAGAATAATGCACCACGATTTTTATGGTGGTTCAATTCGAACATGGAAGCTAGTCCACTCCCTAAGTAACTATTGGTTGTCACTTGAGCCTTTCACTAAGCTTGATGATCCTTTTTAAATTTAGGCTCAAAATCCTACCTTTTACAACCGGTCCTTTTGTACTTAGGCTCATGACCAAACTTTACAACCAATCCTTTTGTAACATAGGCTAAAGGGCCCAACCTTTTTACAGCAAAATGAATTTAAAAGAATCACACTCTTAAAAGGGTGATTTCAAAATCAATCAAGCTCAGCCAAAACTAAGGATATGCCGATTAAACTCAATATATTCAATAACAAAAGGAACTAGCAATGCTCAATAAGAACTTCAAGAAAACAAGAGATTAAAACATTGAAGTACAAGTAGAACCCAAGAAATTTAAATCAATGAAAGCTCAGTGAGTTGGATTTTTTTTTACCAAAGCATTCAGACCCTATTTATAAGAAAGGTGACCTAAGAAGCAATTGGATGGTTTTTGAAAAAATAGGAAAGACATCGAATTTAAAAAAGAAGTCGTTTGGAGTTGTCGCGGGCTTGTGTGTCAACACACAAGGATTATAAGTCAACACACAGTAGCCCAGTTTGGCTACTGCTGTCTGTGTGTCGACACATGCTTCTTATGTGTTGCCACTCAGCATTCCCAAGTATTTTGGAAACTTTTTTTACCGTTAGCTTGATTTGATACATTTTTTAACCTTATTTGTTGAATAGTTTTTAATCAAGCCAAAATATCACTCTAATGAACTTTTCTTGATCTTGTTATTTTAGGCATGCCTTCAATAATGCCAATTTATAAAATACTTTTTATTGAAAAATTGAATGAGTTCGCAGTTAAATTGAATGTTTTTTAAATAAGATTTGAAAATTAAACTTCAAAATCTGTCAAAATATTTTTGGTAAAGCATCATAAATTGATATTAAGATATTTTCTCAATGATATATCCAGTCCTAAGTCCTAAGATATAAAAAGAAAATTCCTAAAGAGAGTGGACTCGGATCTCAGTCTCTTGATTGGGGATCAATCTTCACATCAACTTTGATTATTATTTCTCTTGCTCCATCATCTTCAAATGCTTGGTATCAACTTGATCATTCTTGATTTTTCTTGCTTTCTTATGAGTCATTTTTAATAGGGCAAAATATAGTAAGACCCCCTGAACTTTGTAATTAATCACGACACACCCCCGGCACTTTCAATTTTAAAAAATAGGCCCCTGAACTTTGCAAATTAACAAAACATACCCCTACACTTTCAATTTCATAAAATAGCCCCCTGAAGTTTGCAAATTAACACAACATATCTCCTACACTTTCAATTTCATAAAATAGCCCCTTGAACTTTATCATTACACAAAACAAACCCTCTACACTTTTAATTTTAAAAAATAGCCCCCAAACTTTATTATACATACAACTCATCCCCAAACTTTATTACTAAATATAACTCACTCCTTAGACATTAATAAATTTAAAATTTTTAAAATGTACAAAATTTTAAATTTTAAAAACAAATTATAAAAAAAATTGGAAAAATTTTGAAACAATATAATAATATTTTTTAACTTTAATAAAAATTAGAATAATAAATTTAAAATAAAAAATCTAAAAAATTAAAAATAAGGAATTTTCTAATTCTATACAAAATATAGGAATTTATGTTTTTGGACGAAAGGTAAGAGCTTTGTATCAAATTAAAAATGAGAGATTTTAGTTTTATACAAAAGATAGGAATTATATTTTTAGACGAAAGATATGAGCCTTATATTTCTAGATAAAGGATAAGAGAATTTTTTGATATTTATAAAAAGCAATTATTTTAATTAATATAGTAAAAATATTATAAATTTAGAAGATAATAAAATATTTTTTTAAACTTTATACTATAAGACAAAATATAATATTTTTTAAAATATAAATTCTAAAATCAGATTAAAAATTTAAAACTAAAAAAATATATGAAATTAAAAATAAATACAAAAAATATATATTTTTAAAAACATTACAAAATTAAATTTAAAATTATTATTATATTTTTTCATATTTTTTCCAAAAAAATATCTTTCACAATTTATTCAAATTTTTTAATTTTAAACTTTTTGTTTTGAAATTTATAAATGTTTAAGTGGTGTGTTATGTTTAGTAACAAAGTTTAGGGGGTGAGATATGTGCAATAATAAAGTTCAAGGGGCTATTCTATGAAATTCAAAGTACAGGAGGTGTTTTGTGTTAATGTGCAAAGTTTAGGGGGCTATTTTTTGAAATTGAAAGTGTTGGGGCTATTTTGTGTTTAATTGCAAAGTTTAGGGGGCCATTTTTCAAATTTAAAGTGCAGAAGGTGTGTTGTGATTAATTGTAAAGTTTAGGGGATCTTACTATGCCCTATTCAATACGGTCATAACAATTAAGCATAACGACTCACTACATAATTATTATCATCAAAATTACAACGTTAATGGCCGCTAGGCCAACAATGTTAATGGCATTAATACTAGTTTGATATGTTTCTTGAACAAATAGATGTAACCACTACAATTTTAAATGCCAAGCTTGAGGACGAAATCCTTATGGTTCAACTGTTAGAGCTACTATCCTCGGAAACCCAATTTATGTAAACTTTTTTATTAGTGAATAAAAATTGTTTAGCATTATCGTCTAATTTTGATATTATTAACGAGTCTTTATACATATGATGTTGTTCTCTATCCATGCACCATGAGATGGACGAAGTCCCTAAAAGACATTTAGGATATCTATTTTTAGTGGATTAATGAGATTGTTTCACATATGGATTAAATAATGGATATAAATGTTATTTAATAATCAGTTCGTAGTCAGTGATGAGTTTGGGCTACTTGTCTGCTAAGACTATAATATGATATTTAGATAACTTATCTTGGTTATGTGGATAGTGATCCAAGATGTTGTGTTGTTGTGTTACAATGAGATTGTCATACTAAACAGGACCACGTGATTTGCTCAAATCTGTACTACTATCAGAATTGAGAGATTCATATATTTCGGTTAAACAATGACTCTTAATTCGCAAAATGGTATGGACTCATGCATGGAGTGTTGGTTGCTTTGATGCACTAAAATGACGAGGTTATAGGTAATAACCGAGGTCTTACGTTTGTTGGGCAATCACATGATGTGTGGTGGGGATAGATGGTTTATCAAGAATCTACTTTGTAAAATGTCCCCTTAGTTAAGTCGCAAGTTTTTGAAAGATTTTAGAGACTTTGGCCAGAGCATTTCTTATGTTGGACATTAGGAATTAATACATATCTATTTATCTGTGTTAGTGAATTATTCAAAAAGGGACGAATTGAGAACTAAGAAGGAAAGATGGGAAAGAATGACAATAGTAGTTTAAGTTATTTTTTCTCATAGACATTTATTAGAGGGGTCAATTGAGAATAAACTTTTAGGGGGAGATGCAACGAGTAAATATATTTTATTTTTAGAGTGCAGTAAAACTTATTATCTAGAATTAAGTTTTATTAAATGATGTTCAATCGTTATCATGACATGATAATCAGATTTGACACATTTGGAGCTAAAAATAAATTGTCCCTGCGCAAGCCTCCTAAATTATACACTTATAGAAATCAAGAGAATTTATGAGATGAATTATTTTATTTAAAGGGTTAAATAAAATTAATCATGGTTGAATCCTAAAAAAATTCATGGGATGAATTTTACAAGAACAATAAAAAATAAAAAATAAAAAGAAAAACTCAAGGACAAATCACAGGGTGCCACGTGGCACACTGCGACTTGGTGAGTAAAGAATTATTTTATTTTTTTAATTTTTATTTCTAGATATTATTTTTGTCTAGATAAAAGATTGCAATATAATTTTATTTATTTTTCTTATTTTTGAGCCCTAATATAAATAGTGCTAGGCCATTTGATTTGAAGTGTTATTCAACCATAACAAAAGGCTCTCTTCTAGGTTTTCTTTTGATTAGTTAGAGAACTAATTAAAGAAAACTTCTTCGAAAATTAATTCTTAAAGTTAGTTTTAAGAACTACTTGATTTCATTACGCCCACTCATTCGGTGTAAAAGGAGGAATTGTTGAGAAGATCTTGGAGGTATCATTTCGGAGCATCTATACACTTACGGTCTACAACGATGTATGAGACTATCTCACCCAAAACTTTTATATTCGTATTTAATCATTTTTTCATGGATTTGTCTTCCGATGATATGCGTTATTATGTATAATTAGAATCATGATCATGTATTTAATTTGAAATTAGAGAATTTTAAATCAGTATTCCGTTGCGCTAGATACAATCGTTGTATATTTTAATTTACGAAATTAAAATTACACACCCAACAATTGGTATCAGAGCAAAAGGATTTATAAAGATAACCTTATTCCCGGGGTACTGTCACGCGTAAGGTGTCACGAAGTGTGACTCTCCACCCGAGGGCTTAGGTAGTGAGAACTGTGAACCCAACAATTGGCATCAGAGCCAGACTCTGATTATTCATGATGTGCATGAGGTCATTAGTGCACATTAAAAAAAACTTTTAAATACGGATTCATGATGGGATCGTTTGAAAGTATAATGTTATTTTTGAATATATTTGTATAAATTGTTATGTGTTTAATTGATTGTTTAAATTGTTTAAAATTCAATTAAAAGGAATGTATTCTTCAATAATTGCATAATTTTTGGTTTATGAATGTGAGAATAAGATTTTCATGTTAACTTAAATTCTTCATATGATTGTCTAATTGGATTAGATAGTATTCATTGATATAATGAGATTATAGTAAATGAAAATATGAAAATTTTATTTAAAATAAAAAACACAAAAAAAAAAAAAAAAAATTTCGTTAGATTTTAATTTTAAAAGAAAAATTTTTTTTTTAATTATTTTAGAATATGATTCTAAAAGGAATTATGTGATAATTATTATTTTTCTAAAAGAGTTTAGAAAGGAATTAAAGTTAAACTTTAATTTAAATTGTTATTAAAAGGGAGTTTTAATGACACGAGTATTAGTTGTGAATAATTGAATTAGTCTTAATTCGATCAGAATAGTAATTTAAATTATTCTTGTTATATAACTTTATTAAGTTATGAGATAACTTAAGGTAAATAAAATCCACTAATTTATTTTAAAAATCAAGTGAGAGTGAGGTTCAAAGGTTGAAAAACTCATAGTCTCCATTACTGGTCTAACAGTATAGTGGGTCTGCATTACTCCCCAAGGAGGATGTCAATCCACAGAATATAGGGTTAGACATTTGTTAGGATGGACTAAGATTCAAGCAATCGAGTACGACCACACCGGTGTGGAGTATATCGAGACCTTGGGTTGATGTTCAAGTAATGGTTTACACTTTCTAAAATACTACATTAGCCTTCCCGAGGAGCCCTGTTGTAAAGAGAATAAGGACAGGATAATAAATTATTGATATTTAGTAAAGAGTTTACAAGAAAATATAACAATAGAGAAACGTTCTCAACCGAGCTAGGCTAGTTGCGGCCTCATCGATGGGGACTAATAAATGTATAGTTTGGATCATCATTGCTTTTGTTTTAATAAGGTGTTGTGGCTGCCTAATTAACTATAATTGCTAAATTTTAAAAGAAAATAATGTCACAGATAGATGCATGACTCGTACTTTATATTTGCATATTTTCAGTGTAATCATGACGACTGCAAGTGCATAGCATTCCACACTAAAGGATAACCTCCTTACTGGACCTAATTACCCATCTGAAAGATGAACCTAGATATTATGCTAATCCACGAGGAACATAAATTTGTGTTAACCAATGGATTAAGTCCAATAATTTAACTAGGTGTTACATTTTGGCCTTCATATCTAACATTCTCAAGAATCAAATGCTTGAGATGAAAACGGTAGCAGAAATGAAAGAACATCTTAAGAAGATGTTCAGTGGGCAAGATAGAGCAACAAGGCAGGAGCTAATGAGGAAACTCATATTCATGAAAATGCCTGAGGGAAGTCCAGTTTGGGAACATGTTTTGAAAATGATGGCTTATCTAAATGAACTGGAATTCCTAGGTTCTAATATTGATAGTCAATCTCAGGAAAACATGATACTTGGGCCTTTGGCAAAGTCCTTCACTCAGTTCAAGTTGAACTATATAATGAATAATAAAGACTATTCGTTACCTGAGCTGATGAAGAAGCTGTAAGTTGCTGAAGGGATGATGAAGACTAAGGGGACTGTTCTCTTAACCCAGGCATTTAAGACAGGGAATAGGTTGTCTTCCAACAGAAAGTCTAGGAAGAAAAAGAATAAGGGCAAAGCTGCTAGTGTAGCAGCTAAGCAAATGAAAAGAAAGCCTTCCACAAAAGGAAGGTGTTTCTTTTGTGGGAAGGATGGCCACTGGAGGAGAAACTGCCCTGAGTACCTAGCAAGTCTTCCTGCTAAGATGAAGAATCCATCTGAACAAGGTATGGAGATATCTTATCTGGTTGTGTCATGTGTAGTTGAAAGTCCACCAGGATCTTGATGTGTCGACTTAGGTTCGACTGACCATGTCTGCAATATGTTGCGGGGGCTCAAGTTAACCAGGAAGTTGCATGATGGAGAGCTGGACCTGACCATAGGAGATGGGAGGCGGCTTTCAGTCTCAAGAGTGGGAGACATTAGCTTAGTATTTAGGAGTGGAGTTTTAATTTTAAAAAATTACCTTTATGTACTTGCGTTACGCAGGAATTTGATTTCAGTGTCATGATTAGTCGATGATGGATATTCTATTTCATTTAGAATTGATTTAGTTGTTCAGCATAATAAAATGTTTATTTGTAAAGGTACTATTGTCGATGGTTTGATGCATGTTCGAATCTAACACTACTAAACTAATTGTACCTCTTAAAAGGAACCCTAAAACTGACAATGGCTTCAAATGGCACCAACGGCTTTGTCATATTAACTCTAGCAGGATCCAAAGATCAATAAGTGAAGGACTAATTGAGTCTTTAGACTTGAAATCTTTACCAGTCTACAAATCCAGTATAGAAGGAAAGATGACTATGTCCGTTTTTAAGAGTAAAGGCAATAGAGTTGGTGACTTGCTTGAGCTGGTTCACACAGATGTATGTGGACTAAT
The DNA here is from genome assembly GCA_018398585.1 of Simmondsia chinensis. Taxonomy (NCBI): domain Eukaryota; kingdom Viridiplantae; phylum Streptophyta; class Magnoliopsida; order Caryophyllales; family Simmondsiaceae; genus Simmondsia; species Simmondsia chinensis. The sequence goes on along the minus strand of JAGTTD010000018.1, from coordinate 14,256,412 downwards.
GAATGTTTAGGCAAGAGGAGGCTACACCTTTACTGATAATTACTCTAGGTATGGTTATGTTTACTTGATGAGACAAAAGTCTTAACTCTTTTGAAAAGTTCAAGGAGTTTAAGGTCGTGGTCAAGAATCAGACGGGAAAACACATGAAATCATTTCGATCAAATCAGGGTGGTGAGTATCTTTCAGAAGAGTTTCTAGATGTCCTAACTACAACTGTAAGTGGGATTAAATCCCAACTTTCTGCACCGGGTACACCGCGGTAGAATGGCGCTGTAGAAAATGTTGTTGGAGATGGTAGGGTTCATGATGAGTCATGCTACTTTAACAATCTCTTTTTGGATTATGCCTTAGAAACATCAGCTTATGTTCTAAATTTGGTTCCTACAAAGTCGGTTCCTAAAATACCTGTGGAGTTATGGACTGGGCGCAAGCCTAGTTTAGGATATATTCATATTTGGAAATGTCTAGCACATGTGTTAAAAAAGAACCGGGACAAGTTGGAGCCTAGATCAAAGTATGTGTGTTTGTTGGCTACCCTAGGGGTACAAAAGGTGGTCTGCTCTATAGTCTTTCATACCAAAAGGTGTTTGTGATTGCAAATGCTAAATTTATGGAGGAGGACTTTATGATGGACTACAAAAGTAAAAGTCAAACAGTGTTGGAGGAGTTAATTGAGAAAGACACTACTTCTAAACAGTTTGATAAATCTCAGAATGCAATAGGCATATTAGATGCACCTGTGGGTCGCTCTGAGATGAACCCTAATGCACGGGAACCTCATCGTAGTGGGAGGATAGTCAAGCAACCTGATAGATACATGGTTGGTGCCTTAATGGCTGAATCAAAAGATGCATCTGATCCTCTTTATTATGATGAAGCACTAAGAGACAAGGATGCTGACCAATGGCTCTTAACAATGAGAGCATAAATTGAATCTATGTACTCTAATAAAGTTTGGAATCTTATAGAGGCTCCACCTAGCATTAAACCTATAGGTTATAAATGGGCCTACAAGAAAAAGAGAGGAGTGAATGGAAAAGTAGAGACCTTTAAAGCAAGGCTGGTTGCTAAAGGTTATACACAAAAGGAAGGTATCGATTATGACGAGACCTTCTCATCAGTGCCTATGCTTAAGTCCATTACGATACTCTTATTCATTGTAGCTCATTTTGATTATGAGATATGGCAAATGGATGTCAAGACAGCCTTTTTGAATGGCAGTCTTAATGAAGACATCTTTATGGTGTAACCAGACGGGTTCATTGGTAAGACTCGGGAGCATATGGTATGCAAGCTGAAAAGGTCTATTTATGGACTTAAACAAGTGTCTCGCTCATGGAATAAGAAATTTAATGAGCGATCAAGTCGCATGGTTTTATTCAATTGGCTGATGAGCCGTGTGTATACAAACGCAACATAGAGAAAGTAGTGACTTTCTTGGTGTTTTATGTGGATGATATCCTACTCATTGGGAATGACGTGGGAGTCTTATCCGCCGTTAAGATTTAGCTGTCAAGTCAGTTTGACATGAAAGACCTAATGAAGCCAGCTGTATTATTGGGATTAAGCTTCTATGAGATCGTAAGAATAGGATGATGGGTCTGCCTCAGGCTGCCTATATAGACAAGATGTTGTCTAAGTTTAATATGGTGCACTCCAAGAAGGGTTTGTTTCCCTTTAGGCGTGGAGTGCCTCTTTCTTTAGAACAGTGTCCTTCGACACCTCAAGAGAAAGAACATGTGAGGAATGTTCCATATGCTTCGGCTGTGGGAAGCCTTATGTATGCTATGTTATATACTAGACCTGATATTTATTTTTCCATTGGTATGATGAGTAGGTATCAGTCTAATCCAGGTGATGTGCACTAGACGGCAGTGAAGCATATTCTCAAGTGCTTAAGAAGGACTAGAGATTATACTGGTTTTTCATGGTGATGAGCTGATTCCAGTGGGCCATTCTGATTCAAATTTTCAGTCAGATTTAGATGCTAGATGTTCCACATCTAGCTACATCTATACCCTTGGTGGTGGAGCCATAAGTTGGAGGAGTGTTAAGCAAACTTGTATGGCTGACTCCACCATGAAAGCCGAATATGTGGTAGTTTTGGAAGCTGCCAAGGGGGCTTGTTGGCTTAGGAAGTTCCTTATGGATCTTGAGGTTATAAAGGAGGGGCTTACACCTGTTGCCATTTATTGTGAAAATTCGGGTGCGGTAGCTAACTCAAAGGAACCAAGAAAGCGCAATCGGTCCAAGCATATCGAAAGAAAGTATCACCTCATTCGGGACTACATGGAGAAAGAGGAGATAGCAATTCCGAAGATAGATACCTCAAGTAACTTAGCAGATCCTTTTACAAAAACATTGACTCAAAATTTGTTTGAGTCAAATTTAGATAGGATGGAAATGTGCTATATGGCAAATTAGGTCTAGGACAAATGGGAGATTGTTAGAGCTGGTGTCCTAGAGAACCCAATTTATTTAACCTTTATTAGTGAATAAAAATTGTTTAGCATTGTCATCTAATTTTGATATTATTAACGAGTCTTTATGCATGTGATGTTTTTCTCTATCAAAGCACATACCATGAGATAGACAAAGTCCCTAAATGACATTTAGGATATCTATTTTTAGTGGATTAATGATATTTTTCCACAGATGGACTAAAAAATGGATATAAATGTTATTAATAATCAGTTCGTAGGCAGTGATGAGTTTGGGCTACTTGTCTGCTAAGACTATAACATGACATTTAGATAACTTATCTTAGTTATGTGGATAGCAATCCAGGACGTTGTGTTAGTGTGTTACAATGAGATTGTCATACTAAACAGAACCATGTGATTTGCTCGAATCTGTACTACTAGCAGAATTGAGCGAATCATATGTTTTGTTTATACAATGACTCTTAATCCGTAAAATGGTCTAGACTTGTGCATGGAGTGTTGGTTTCTTTGATGCACTAAAATGACTTGGTTATAGGTAATAACCGAGGTCTTACGTTCGTTGGGCAATCGCATGAAGTGCGGCGGGGATAGATGTTTTATCAAGAATCTACTTTGTGAAATGTCCCCTTAGTTAATTCGCAAGTTTTTGAGATGATTCTATAGACTTTGGCCAGAGCATCCTTTATGTTGGATATTAGGAATTAATACTGATCTATTTATCTATATTAGTGAATTATTCTAAAAGGGGCGAATTGAGAACAAAGAAGGAAAGATAGGAAAGAATGACAATAATAGTTTAAGTTATTTTTCTCATGAAAATTTATTAGAGGAGTCAATTGTGAGTAAACTTTTACAGGGAGATTTAACGAGTAAATATATTTATTTTTAGAGTGCAGTAAAACTTATTTACTGGAATTAAGTTTTATTAAATGATGTTCAATTATTATCATGAGATGATAATCAGATTTGACATATTTGGAGCTTAAAATAAATTGTCCCTGAGCTTCCTACGCAAGCCTCCTAAATTATACACTTATGGAATTCAAGAAAATTCATGTGATAAATTATTTTATTTAAATGGTTAAATAAAATTAATCATGGTTGAATCCTAAAAAAATTTAAGGGATGAATTTTACAAAAATAAAAAAATATAAAATATAAAAAAGAAAAACTCATGTGGCACCCTGCGACTTGGTGAGTGAAGAATTATTTTATTTTTTTATTTTTATTTCTAGATAATATTTTTATCTAGATAAAAGATTACAATATATTTTTATTTATTTTCTGATTTTGAGCCCTAATATAAATAGAGCTAGGGCATTTGATTTGAAGTATTATTCAACCATAACAAAAGGCTCTCTTCTAGGTTTTCTTTTGGTTAGTTAGAGAACTAATTAAAGAAAATTTCTTCTAAAATTAGTGCTTAAAATTAATTTTAAGAACTACTTGATTTCACGACGCCCACTCGTTAAAATTAGTTCTTCTAAAAAGGAGGAATTGCAGAGGAGATCTCGGAGGTATCATTCAGAGCATCGATACACTTCGGTCTACAACGAGGTATGAGACTATCTCGCCCAAAAGTTTAATACTCGTATTTAATCGTTTTTTCGTGGATTTGTCTTCCGATGCTATGCGTTTTTATGTATAATTAGAGTTATGATCCTATATCTAATTTGAACTTAGAGAATTTTAAATCGGTATTCCACTGCGCTAGATACAATCCTTACATATTTTAATTTACAAAATTATAATTACACACCCAACATCAACCAGAAGGGTTCAATGAACCTGAAAAAGAGGATTGTTTTTGTTTACTAAATAAATCACTTTTTGGTCTAAAACAGACGCCTAGACAATGATATAGGCCCTTTGACAAGTTTATGATAGATAAGGGGTATTCACTTTCTCTTCATGATAACTTTTTCTATTTCAAGAATGTGAGAGTCGTGTTGTTATATTCTAATTTATGTCAATGCTATATGCTTTATCTTTAACTAAAATGAACAAGTTGAAAGATATTTTAAATGACAGAGATGAAAGATTTAGAAGAGGCTAAAAAGATTATAGGAATGAAAATCAAAAGAAATACATAATTAAAAATAGTTCACCTATCTCAACATAAATATATTGCAAAAGTCTTAGAAAGGTTTAACATTTTTTTTTCTGTAAATCAGTCAAAAGTCTCATAGCAAGCCATTGCAAGTTTTCTGCCGAACAATCATGAACTAATGACTTAGAAAACCTAGAAATATCTAAGGCTCCTTATGCCAACGTCATCGGTTCAGTAATGTACATAATGACCTAAACGAGGCCAGACTTAGCATTTCTAATGAGTGTTTTATCTAGGTATATGACTAATCCAAGAAAAGAAGACTGGAATAGTGCGAATTGATTAGTTAGATACCTAAAGGACACCACTAGTTTAGAGCTCAAATTTGGTAGAGTTGAGTCAGACCTTAAACTAGTAGAATATACCGACTCTGACTATGGTGGAGACTTTTATATAGAAGATAGTCAAATAGTGGTTGCCAACTTCACCTTCAATTGTGGTGCAATAAGTTCAAAATTCAGGCTCCAAGTCAGTAAAATTTTCTAACTCCATGGCCCAGATTGTGTGTCTATCGTTAAACATGGGTCGTCAAATGTTGTGATGAAGGACAATCAAGATTGCACCTAACGGGGCGATTTCTTGAGAAGGAAGAAGCTTTCTTTTATTTTTCCCTAATTTGCCTCTTCGGTTCTTCTTTCCCCTTCTCCCTATGCTCTCCGCATACAAACCCTAGCCACCACTCCCATTCTTGAGCAATGTTCATATGTATGATGTGAAGATCTTCCACATCTAATAGTGAGTTTTATGACTTAGAAGCATAGGTTTTCTATATAATTTTTTTCATGCATTGATTCTAGGTCTATAATTGTAATAATCTTCATACAGTGTATAGGCTTCTCCAGAGATATAGAGCAATGGACTAGGACCAGCTTTTTGGGGTGTAAATCTTAGAAAATCTTGTGTTCTTATTTTTATTACATTTTTGGGATGGATGTGCGCAGCCTTACCTCTTCAGGGTATAACCCTGTCGAGAGGTTGTTTCCAAGGATCCCCAACCTCATAGGATTGGCAACACGAGGACTTCCCAAGAGGTCACCCATCCTGATGCCACTCTTGCCCAAGCACGCTTAACTTCAGAGTTCTAACAAGTCCAGTGCATTAGTGCTTAGTAAATGAACCCTGTTTAATATATATATATATATCAAAATAAAATAATTCAAAAACATCTTGAATAAACCTTCAGACAAAATACAAAATAAAATAATTCAAGAATATCTTGAATTAATAAAGACAAGAAACAGCAAAATAGAATGAGACTTGGATCCAAATTTCACAAGATTTAGATAGACATATTGAGACTTGGGTAAATATTTCTTTTGATTCAAATACTTGGATGAACAATATAAAAGAAACAAAACACTTAAAAAGAATAGATACTTGAAACTTTGGATGATTGAATTGAGAAAATACCTAGCCTTATTTATAATATATTAAGGGCCTATTTGGGATTGCTTATTCTTAAAAAATAAGTGTTTTTTTTCTAAACAAATACTTTTCTGAAATTTGGAGGGTGTTTGGCAGACATCAAAAAGCACTTTTTATTAAAAGCAGAAGTTATTTTCTGTTTACAAGCCGAAGCTGTTTTCTGCTTATAAGCCGAAGCTGTTTTCTGCTTATAAGCAGAAGTAAAAATTTGGTGCTTCTGATTATAAGCAGAAGCAGAATCAAAAACTTAAAATTTTCAGGAAAACAATACTCCTACTCAAAACATTAAAATTCTTCATATTCTTACACAAATATTATTTTTGAAAAACTATATTATTTGTGCTATCTATATACAAGTTTGAAATGTACAAGTTTGTTATATTACTTATATTATATATTATATTTATTGTATTTATTTTACATAATGATAATAATAATAACAATAACAACAACAACAACAACAACAACAACAACAACAATATTAACAATAGTCATTTTAGGATTTTAAGTTTTTAAGAAATAACACTGAATTATGAATAAAATAAAAAATATTATTTTTACTTTATAATTTATTGTTACTTTATAAAAATTTAAAACATAAAATGATTAATATATACTAAAAAAATTATATAAAATCAATTCTACATCCGAACACTATTAACCATAAAAGCCTTCTGCCCATGTCCTTTTTGGTAATTTGACAGAAAAAAGTACTTTTCTTAAACACTGGCCAAACACTAACACTAATAAAATAAGTGCTTCTGACTGGTTGAGCCAAACACAAACTGCTTCTTCAAAACAACACTTTTTAAAGAAGTATTTTTACAGAATGTGCTTTTGAAATAAGCAATTTTTTCACAACAATTCCAAATAGGCCCTAAAAGCAAACGAAGACCCTAAATACTATTAATGAAAAGGAATCCTAAGCTAATGAGACTAGAAAATCAAAAGACACCACTGATTTTAGCCATTATGCTTTGGCCGGTTACTAGCATGAAAGGGGGAAAGGAAATGCAAGACATAACTACACCTAATTAAGCACATGTTCAAAATAAATACTAGCTAATAAAATGCATTAGGAATATAAGAAAATATCTAATATTCAACATAAATATTTATTGATCTATTCTTTACTTTAAAATTTCGCTGTAGCATTTCAAACACAAAATTGGGCTTATATATGTACCACATATTCCAATATTTTGGACAAAACTATAAGGCCAAAAATAAATTTGAGAGTGTACAATCTTGCATGAGATCCAAATGATGAAAGAACTCTTCAATAATGTGGGTGGGGAGGTTTTGGGTCACTTTCATAGAAGAGGCCAATGCAAACGAGGGCATATAAGTTTGAAGTAGCTTCCACGTTTCTCAAACCCAATCACACTTGAGTTCACTTTTTATTTCTCTTTATTCTTTATTATCCATTTAATAACCAGTACATATGCATAAAATTACTAATTAATCACTTATAAAAAATAATCTATTACTAATATTTTTAATGATTCGGATTTATTTACTGACTAATTAGATATATAAATTAGTACATATAACATTTTTCGAGGCTCTAATTGGTAGATGTATCATCTTCCCAATTTAAATATATCCAAGAATGTCAAAATAAAACTATTTTTTTTCTTTTTGGTCAACGAAAATTAATCATGTCAATTTAATTCATTGGTTAAATTCAAGTTCAATTATTGGCATAAATGGCACAATCACGTTAGATACGCATAACCCACTAAAAATCTACTTACTAACACAAATTTGACATAACTCAAGGTCAAACCAGTAAAAATTTCATTAACATAAATTTTACTCTAAGAATCAAATTAACACAATATCCAATGTATGGGAACTAAATTAACACAAGTAAAAATATAAAGACTAAATTAACACAATAGACAAAGTATAGAAACTTTTGGTGCAAATAACCTTTGTTTTATCAACCAGGTTTGTCTTAAAACTTAATGAATCTAATTGACACAATAACATTACTCACGTGGAGTGCTGCCTCTCTATAAATAAATGCTACACAACAATTAATTTAAAAATAACCTAATTATATGTTAATATATCAAAAAATAAGCCAAATCTATTTTTTAATTAAAAAATAACTCAACTCTGACTTTTTTAACAAAAAATAACCCAACTCTTACTTTTCTATCAAAAACTTTCCAAACTATAAAGTTAATCTAACAATAACCCAACTCTAAATATTTGATTTAAAAGATACTGAATTATGGTGCGTGGTATGATGTTTCGATAATATATTTTTCTTCTACGTATTTTTGGTTTGGCTTGTTCTCTGTAGGGCTTGCAAATGAGCCAAGCCGGCTCTCGAGCTGGTTTAATTTGGCTCCTTAAGGACTCGGCTTGGGTTTGTCTAATGAGCCTAGTAAATGAACGCAATGAGCCAACAAAACTCAAAGAGCCAGCTCGCCAAATAATCAAGCCTAAATGATACTGATACCGAGCCGGTCTTATTTAGTAAATGAGTTGAGCCGAGCATAGATATGCTGCTCAGTTAGATAAATAATACTGATATCAAGCTAGTCTCATTTAGTTAACGAGCCAAGCAAAGCAAGCTGTGGTTCGGCTCGGCTCGGCTCTGCTCAGCTCGGCTTACTTGCAGCCCTAGTTCTCTGGTTGTATTCCTCTGTTGTTTTGCTTGTTCTTTACCCTGGGATGTTGCCTTTTTGTGGGTTTGTACTCAATTATAGAAAAATATATATATTTAGTTTGGTTAGATGGGAAAATAAATTAAGCGAAACAAAAAATACATAGAAGAAAAATATATTGTCAGAGCATCATACCACACGCCATGCTTAGCTACCAATTCAATATTTTCTTTATTAATTTTAGTGTTTAGTTATTTTTTGGTAGAAAAGTTACAGTTCAGTTATTTTTTGGTAGAGAAGTTAGAGTTGGGTTTTTTTTTTTTGTTAGAAAAGAGAGTTAGGTTATTTTTTTGCAGAAAAGTTAGAGTTCGATTACTTTTTGGTTAGAAAATAGAGTTGGATTATTTTTTGATATATTAACATATAGTTGAATTATTTTTAGATTGCTTGTTTAAATGCCATCTGTTTTAGCTTTAGATATCTCATCATTTATTTTAATTGAATCCACTTTTTTTTTTTTTTTTTTTTTTTTTTTTTTTGATACCAATTTTGGCTTCACTTTCAAGTTAGAAATATTCATCACACTACATTTTCCTGAAAATTATTTTACTCATCACATTAGATAATTTTAAATTGAGTATTTTCTATACTGATCAAAAAGTTTTTACTTGCAATAATACTTTACTGGGAAAAAAAAATTTATATATATATATATAAAAGAAGCATACCCAGTGCTTCAAGGGCTCCTACCTATGCAGGGTCTAGGGGAGCGGATGTACGCAGCCTTCCCCCTTCAGGGTGTCAACCTGAAGAGAGGTTGTTTCCCAGTGCCCCCAACCTGAGAATAAGGACTTCCCAGAAGGTCACCCATCCTAGTACTACTCTCGCCCAAACACGTTTAACTTCAAAGTTCTAATGGGATCTGGTGACGACGTGTTGGTGCCCTCTTTGGTTATATATATATATCGGCCTTGGCTTGCTAGGTAGCTAGCTAGATTGCTGTTTTATTAGTGTAATATTATATGATACAAGGTTAAGGGCCCATTTAATCATTAGGTTAAAAAAAATTGTTACATAGTGCTAAACATATATATATATACCTTTCTAAAAGTTAATTTGTATGAAAAAATTGATGTGAGAAAAAAAATTAAATTAGTCAAAAAAAATGTTAATATTTGCTTATGATTTTGTTTGTAGCATTATCCGGTCTTTGTTTTTACATAAAAGTCAAGAAAATTAGATTCTATTATTATTTAAACACTAATTTTATATGTTATCCGACACGAACAAAATGGTAACAAAATATTTTATGTTGAAATTGTATTTCATTCTTCTCCATGATAGGGTCAAACGGGCAGTATGAAAATTTCACCTCTTTCACTATAGGACCTAAGTCTCATTGATTGTGAGAACACATTGCCTTGATTGAAATTTTTTACTTCTTTGGAAACTTATTACGAAAAGTTCATCTTTTCTTCTATTTTTTGTTTCATTTCATTAAAAAAGGCAAAATTACTAGTACAAATTATATGAGGTTTATATGTAGAAGGAATAATAGAAGAGCAGATGATTTCACCTGTTCTTGAGAAGAAACCGATTTCCTTTCTTTAAGTAAGATATTGTCTTCTTAAGTAATTTTCTTCGCTATGTGAACAAATAATATAAATGAAACGAAAATAAACTTCCATCTCGCCAAATAAAGTCTAAATCTTGAAGTTTTGAGCCAATTTTACAAAGTGAGGCCTCTACATGGGTAGCTAGAGTTACAAATTTGAACCGAAGATCTTGTATCCTGTTCTCATAAAATGAATGTGTTGCTTCTCACATTCAAGGCGTAGTACATGGGCAATCATCTTATAAACTTGACTGTTATTCAATCAAAATTACAGGGTAAATTCACATTTCTTGCAAAACCTGTAATGTCATGTTTCTTAATCCATGCAAAGATGTTTTTACAATGTTTAGAGACCGAAACCCAGCACCTCATTAGGTCTTAAAATAAAGATTATAGTTAGGGATGCGATTCGTCACGTCATGTCATGTTCATATTATGAGAGGGGTCTTAAAAAAGGAGTCAACCCAAACCCAACCTATTTATTAAACAGAATAGAAACTCTCACCTCTTTCTTACCCAACCGAAAGAATAAACGGATAACCAACGAGTTACTCGTTTAATTATTTGGGCAACTTTTTTTCACTAGATACTAATTTGTCAACTTACGAACATGTTAATAATACACTTCACGGCTGATACTAATATAAACATGACATTTCTAATTGTTAAAATAATTACGAAATTAAAACAGGAACATACCCAGTGCCTCAAGGGCTCCAGCCTACGCAGGGTCGGGGGGGAGGGATGTACGCAGCATGCCCTCTTCAGGTTGTCAACCTGAAGAAAGGATGTTTCCCAGTACCCCCAACCTGAGGGTGAGGACTTCCCAGGAGATCACCCATCCTGGTACTACTCTCGCCCAAGCACGCTTAACTTCGGAGTTCTAATGGGATCCGGTGACGGCGTGTTGGTGCCCTCTTTGGTAAAATAATTACAAAATTAATATGACCAAATATAGTTTGCATTATCTTATGTGAGTGCTCCCAAAAAAAAAAAAAAAAAAAAAAAAATCTTGCGTGTCGTAAGCTACCAAAAAACATATATATTTTAAGTAACATACCACTTAAGTACCTAACAAAGCTAGGAGTGGCTCGTTAACTAAATAAAACCGACTCGATATCGATATATTTATTTATCGAGCCGCATATATGTGCTTGGCTCGGCTTGTTTAATAAATGAGACCGGCCCAATATCTGTATCATTTAAACTTGATTATTTAGCAAGCCAGCTTGCTGAGATTTATAGGCTCATTTACACGTCGGCTCATTGAGCTCATTTACCAAGCTCGTTAAGCTTATTTATTAGGCATGTTAGACTCATTTATTGGAATGCTAGAAAAACGTAATAAATTAAATTATGTATTGAAAATTGGAGGAAGGTTTAAAAAGCCAAACCCTAAAAACATTTTAAATACCCAGACACAAACACATAATGAATGGTGGAGGAAGCACCACATGGCACAATCTAAACATGCGGCCCAATAATCGAGCCGGCTCGTGAGCTTTTCGAGTCAAGTCACCCTTGATTTGATTTGGCTCATTTATTTAAACGAGCCGAGCCGACTCTCAAATCGGTTTAGATGAACCCAAACCGAGCCCTTAACATGCCAAGTCAAACCGGCTCGCGAGCAGCTTGGCTCATTTGCAGCCCTAAACGTACCTATATAAATGGGTCAGACGAATTGAACACAAGCTCACCCAACCCAAACCTAAATTCAACCTAATTTCCTGAATGAGTTAAACTTGTTAATCCATACTCATCCTGGCTCCAAAAACTAGGACCCAAACTTGCTATCATCATGTCGCATCCATGTTGTATTATTGTATCATGTCATATTTTGCAAGCCCTAGTTATGATTTGCCTGGAGTCAAGGACAGCCTCAGATAAGCCAATTTTGTATAATGATACCCTGGATAAATCCATTATATGATAAATAAATAAATGAGTGTACTGCAGCAACACTCACAAAAACTCAACAAATAGTGCCTCAAAAAGGCACTCGCCAAGACAGTCTAAAAAGGGTAAGATACACACAACCTTACCCCTACAGGTGCTACCGTGTAGACAGGCTATTTTCGAATGGCCCCCAACCCTAAAAAGGAGTACTGGAGCAAGATTTTGCGACATCAAAGAAAGATTTTAACTGCTCGAAGTCAACATGCAGTCAATAGATTCTGTAAAGTTAACGTTAGTGAAAACAATTTGTTTATTTACAATGAGAGACTATTTGAGACAGAAAATATAAGGCTGTTCAACCACTGAAATTTATGCACAATCTATTATCAGTTAAGGTAACCTGATTGGAAGATGTTACTTCTAAATTCTGCAGGCTTCTGCTCCAGAGATGTGAGAAAGCAAGCAAACTCCATCCTAGCACCACACATAATAATGCACCCTCAAGTTAGTAGAGAAAGGAATTTCACCACGACACCGCTGACATTCTAAGCCTCTTTCCTTTGCTAGATGGGGTCGCTACTTGAGTCGATGCACGTTAGTGCACTGTCATTTACCATTTCTTTGTTAAGCTCTAATATGTGTTTAGCCCTGAAGTACCCGTGTTGGATAAGGGAATATTGACATTAGTAATTACACTTGTACACTACAGATTACAGAACTATAAAATAGTTAATTCTGACCAATAAACACATGTATCTGACTATCATGCTCGAGTCCAAGGGATTGTTTATCACGAAGTAACCCAAGAATTTAAAATTTGTAAGAAGTGGGTATTTGCCCTCTTGTTTAGTTACTAGAAAATTCAGAAAACATGGGGAAGTTCTAATTATTGGGAAGTTCCAATTCCTTTATTGCACAGAGATTAACTTACCTAGGGAGTAGGTAAGTTCTAATTCTTGGAAACTCCTATTTCACATCCTTACAATGAAACACAAATACCTACTTTCTAATAAGTTGACACCGGAATTGAATGCCTAGGAAATGAAACTTCTCACAGTAATTTAATTCTTGTGTTAACCAAACAATCCTAAGTACCAAAAGCTCCAGTGAAAGGAATGTCGCTACGAGAGGGGTAAAAAAATGGAAAATCGAATATACCTGAGGCAATTAATGATTTCCGCATTTACTGCAAATCAATCCAACCAACGATATCAGTGTAAATTGTGTGCTTTTCATGGTTCCTGCTATCTAATCCGGGATGAGGAACCTTTCACTTTGTTATGCGGTCTCGTGCCTCTGGACAAACCACTATCACTGACACTTCCATCAGGAAGATTGTCATGGGCTTCGGAGAATTCCTTCGTCCATGAATCTAACGGAATAAGACTATCGTCTTTGGAGCGTTTCTTCAGCTCCAGCCGCTTCACATTTTCAGATATCTCATGGAATGTCTTATTTATCTTTGCAAATCCCCGTTCGACTGGCTCCATCACGTGTGACACAGTGAACTTCATGTCATCCACAATCTGTACGACACATTACAAGGTAAATAATACAGCTCGTGATAAAACGAATTAAGAACGCCCTGTGTCTGAAAATAATTGTCACAATTCACAGTGCCATTCAAGAACACCCGAAAGACACTTTGCTTTCCAGTGTTCTGGCTTATGCAATAAACAAGATCGTGTTACTAAACCCACACGTGGAATCAAATACAGGTTGGTACCATGGAATCAAATCACAGTTCGTGGTTGCCTAACATTGATAATCATGCCACAGAAGCTATGTAAAGCCATGAGGTTTCCACTAGGTTTTTTAGGGATTATAAAGTTCTTTTTAAGAGTTCAGCTCAAAAAAATTTGATGAAAATTCATACAATCATTAACTTTGATAGTCAGTGCTCAAAAAACTAATAATAATAAATAAATAAATACTTTGTTAGTCTTTAACATTTAACATTTTATAAATATATTTAGTCAACAAAATAAAAGTTTAGTAAATAAAATAAAATATTTGTGTCTTATGAACATCGTACAAACAAATCATTATGTAATGGTTGTTATGTTACACAATGACCTTTTTTTTCCATTTTGTGACTATTATGTATGGCAACAACTATCAAAGTGGTCCATAGGTCTTTATATTTTGTCTACTATATCAATGTAATCCTTGTACTTTGATTTATGTTAATTTAGTCCATGTACAATTTCCGTTATATCAACTTTGTCCTAAAGTAAAATCGACCTTAGTGCGATGCAATTTTTAATGTTGGGTCACAACTCGGTTTAAATTGGGTTAATGAATAGGTCTGTATTGCATCACTCGCATCTAACATGACCAGACCATTAAAAACGTATTTCACTTAACTTCAATTTTATCATAAGATTAAATCAACAAAATCTATGAACATAACGAACAAAGTACAATGGTCTTTCACATAAATAACTCTAAAACGAACTATCATTAGTATCATCCAAATTTCCGTAGAAATAAGGTTGCTGCAAGCAACTTTATGATGTCCGGAATACCCTGCCACCAAGATTACCCATGGGTACTTCTAGAACGACATCAATTCACTAAAACATCAATTATTAAAAAGTGAGACAACTATTTCGGACAGAAATAGCAACCCGTGGAAATGTAAGGTAACTCACAATTTCACCACTCCCGATAACAACATCACGAACAGACTGAGGGAAATTCAATCTCTGCTCTCTGTCATCATGTCTAGGCAAATGCATTCTCGTAAATTTACTACTGTCTCGGACTTCCTCCGGGTCTGGAGGAGTACCAAGTGCAGCATAGTCATCCATAACTGCCACATTGCGGACGCATCTCTCTCCACGTTTATAAGGTACTGCTGGGAAAACATAAAGATGTACAACAGCTGCAACACCCATCTGGAAGAAAAGTGGATTATTAGATTGCTATTGAATTATAGACATTTCTTAGCTTCAGACACTAAATAAAAACTTCTCTCTGCATCTGTTAACCAAAAGAAAATTAAAAAAGAAATCAATCTGATGATTCCCCAGTAGCAGCAACACTCAGTGGAGAACAATGCAGTTAAAAGTATAAGATGATAAAAATATCACTCTAATTCACAAGTCACAATAAATGACGGCGAATAAAAGCCAGTATTTTTCTCTGATTATGTGCTCGGCTTTCATGGGAACATGGGTCAAGCTAGAATGGGGTTCCGAGAGACTTGCCAAAGATAGGTCAACGTGTGACTCTTGTGAATTAGGGATCCTTCTCCAGACAATCACCTCATAAACACAAATTCAAGGCCTTGCGTTGCCCAAAACCATGGAAGAGCTTTCAGAAGCACTTAAAAAATGTGTCCATCAGTTTAATGATCTAAACATAGGTCACACGCTTACGGGCAGTTTATGGTCCTACTCACTCTCTTTGGGCAAGATTGCTACTTCGCACACAGCGTTTTCAGCACCAATTGAGATCATAAATACCCTATGCAGGCTGAACTAACATACTGACCAATATTTTCTATTAAGAAAACCCAGAAAATCAGTTATCCAGCAAAGTAGCAAGATGATGCACAAGAAAAGAAAAAGGAGCCATAAGATGATCTTCAAAAAATCACCGCCAGCTCTAACGTCATTCCTGACATCTCTGCTCTGACATCACTCTCTCAATGTCGGCACCCTCGCCAACACCGTCAAGGTACCACCGCCGGCGACGGGAACACGACTGCGCCACCCCAACACCAGCTACAGTGCCACCACAATTGCCACCAGTCCACCACCCAAACCCTAACCCTATTTTCTCTTCCCCCTTCGAAAACCCCTCCATGCTTTGACCTTCCCTCGTGACAACCTCGAACCACCCTAGCCTAGCCCAGTGACCACCAGGAACCACCCCTCGAACCACCATCTTGAACCACAACCCTAACCCTAACCTCTCTCTCCCACCCCTTCAGAAACACCTCTTTCTCTAATTTCCCCCGTGACCACCTCGAACCACCCTAGCCTAGCCCAGTGCCCACCTCGAACCACCCTAACCACCACCGAACCCCTAGCACCCCCACCCACAAAGAAATCTGACCCCAAAACCCTAACTTACAACCCAACCAACCTTAACCATAACCCTAACCCACCCAAAAGGCTGACCCAAACCCTAACCTTAACCCACCATCGTAGTCCACAACCACAAGCGACAAATCGCTACCAACCAGCACCAGGTAAGTAATAGCCAGCTCAAATTCTCGACTAGGCACCATCTCCAGGTCAGATCTCTCCTTTATTTTCGCACTCCCTCAGGTCAGATCTCTCCTCTCCGTGATTCTGCGTTGAGGTCCCGCGGTTGGATAATATTTTGATTGCTCCTTTTTACTTTTGAACTACTTGTCAACTTAGTTGATTTTGATTGTTATTGATTACGATTCATTGTTGTGCTTTTGTGATAGGCTTTGTGTTTCTATGCTCGAGTACCTATGATTGAAACAGTTAGTTGATGAACACTGCTAGTTATGGGACTCAGAACTTGAGGTCATCTTCAAAGGGGTTGGGAAGGGAGAGGACAAGGCAACATGCGGTGGGAAACCTACGACTTGGGACATTAAACCTCGGAACGTTAACAAAGAAAAGTTTCGAGGTGGCCCAAATGATGATGAAGAGAAAGATTAACATCTTGTGCCTGCAAGAGACTAAATGGGTTGGCATGAAAGCCAGAGATGTGTTGGGATATAAGTTGTGGTATGCGGGCAAGGTCAGAGGTAGGAATGGAGTTGGCATCATTGTGGATAGCAGCCTTAAGGATAAAGTAGTCGAAGTGTCCAAGATTGATGATAGGATCACAGGCACAATGTATAAAAAGCCGCAAGGCACACTGAGGCGATAGGGGATCCTAGCGCCTAGGTGCAAGGTGCAAGGCGAAGGGGCGCGCCTTAGCGAAGTGAGGCGTACAGTTCCATAATTTGCATTCATATTCTATATTTATAAATATTTTATGAAAATAAGCTATAAAATCAATTAATTATGTAATATAACAACTCTAATTAAAAATCTATATAGTGCTTAAGAAAAATACTGCTAAAAGATATTGATATTCATCAAAATGTTGTATTATGTATATCAATAAAAGCTTTTTTTACAACAACAACAGGCCTAATGCCTCAAGGGCTCCCGCGTAAGCAGGGTTTGGGAGGGGTAAGATGTACGCAGTCTTACCCCTTCAGGGTGATACCCTTACGAGAGGCTGTTTCCAAGGACCCCCAATATACAAGAATTGTAAATATGTCAACATAAGCTTTTTTACAAAAATTATGTAATTTAACAAAAACACTCATAATATAATAATATATTAAATTTAAAGCAAAATATACCAAAAAAAAAAAAGGCGCGCCTAGGCACGCCTTAGTCGCGCCTTTTTATACACTGCATAGGCATCAAATTGGTCTCAGATGGGGAGGTATTGAACGTAATCAGTGCCTATGCACCTCAAACTGGACTAACTGAGCACGACAAGGCTAGATTCTAGGAGGACTTAGGGCCTGTTTGAGATTGCTTGTTCTGGGGAAATAAATGTTTTTTTCCCTAAAAAAAGCACTTTTCAGAAATTTGGAGGGTGTTTGACGAATATCAAAAAGCATTTTTTATTAAAAGCAGAAGCTATTTTTCTGCTTTTAAACAAAAGCACAAATTTGGTGCTTCTAATTTTAAACAAAAGCAAAATTAAAAACTTCAAATTTTTAGGACAAAAATACCCCTACTCAAACATTAAAATTACATCATATCCTTACATAAATATCATCTTTCAAAACCCTAGTACTTATGCTATCTATATATAAGTTTGAAATGTACGAGTTCGTTATATTATTTGTATTACATTTATTTTCTTTCATAATATAATATAACATAATATATATATATATATATATATATATATATAGAAAAAGGAACATATCCAGTGCCTCAAGGGCTCCCGCCTACGCAGGGTCTGGGGGGGCGGATGTACGCAGCCTTCCCCCTTCAAGGAGTTAACCTGAAGAAAGGCTGTTTCCCAGTGCCCCCAACCTGAGGGTGAGGACTTCCCAGGAGGTCACCCATCCTGGTACTACTCTCACCCAAGCACGCTTAACTTCGGAGTTCTAATGGGATCCGGTGATGGCATGTTGGTGCCCTCTTTGGTATATATATATATATATATATATATATATTGTATTTATTTTACTTAATAATAATAATAATAATAATAATAACAACAACAACAATAATATTAACAATAGTCATTTTAGGTCTTTAAGTTTGTGAGAAATAATACTAAATTATGAATAAAATAAATAAAAATATTATTTTTTACTTTACCATTCATTATTATAAAACCTAAAATGATTAATATATACTAAAAAAAACTGTTTAAAATCAATTCTGCATCCAAACACTATTAACTACAAAAGCACTTCTGCCCATGTCTTTTTTGGTAATTTGACAAAAACAAAAGCATTTTTCTTAAATACTGGCCAAACACTAACAATAATAAAATAAACGCTTCTGACTGGTTGAGCCAAACACAAACTGCTTCTTCAAAATAGCACTTTTTATATAAGTGCTTTTACAGAAAGTGCTTTTAAAATAAGCAGATTTTTCACAGCAATCCCAAACAAGCCCTTAGACATAACGATGCAAGACATACCCTAGACCGAACAAGTAGTGATTAGTGGGGATTTCAATGGTCATGTCGGAACGACCACGAATGGCTATGCATCATACCATGGGGGGTTTGGTTTGATACCAAGAACGATGAGGGCAAAGCCCTCCTAGACTTTGCGGTCACTTATGAGCTAATGGTTGCCAACACCTTCAGAAAGCGTGACGAGCACATCATCACGTATCAAAGCGGTGGGTCAAGGACTCATATTGACTACATACTATTAAGGAAAAGTGTACAAAAAGATTGCAGGGATTGTAAGATTATCCTAAGGGAAGACCTCTCTACATAGCACAGGGTGTTATATGTTGATGTAAAGGCCAAGAGGAGGAGCAAAAGAACTAGAAAACCAGCACAAACACATAGCCGTTGGAGAGACTTGAAGAGGAACAAGTATAAAATCTACAAGGAAAGAGCAGAGTCTAAGCTCGGGTGGGATTTGGAGGGAGATATAAATCACATTGGAACCAACTGACCCAAAAGATTAAAGGCTTGCCACGATAGTTCTGGGTGTGTCAAAGGGCAAGGCACCAAACAATAGAGCCCTGGTCGTGGCGCAAGGAGGTCCAAGAGAAGATTAAGGCCAAACGAGACTGTTCCAAGGAGTGGGAGCAAAGTGGAGATGAGGGCAAAAAACATCAATATAAGCAAGCCAAGAAAGAAGCAAAAATAGCAGTCAAAGATGCACAATCCAAAACCTACGAGGATTTCTACAAAAGGCTGGATACTGAGAAGGGGCTTAGGGACCTATATAAAATCGCTAAAGCAAGAGAAAGGAAGACTAGGTACTTGGATTAAGTAAAGTGCATAAAGGGGAGGATGGACAGGTGCCCATGGACGAGCAACAAATTAAAGCTAGGTGGAAAGCCTACTTCCACGATCTATTCAACAAACAAAGGGATATAGATATATCCCTCGATGATCTTCAAACAACTCAGGAGCACCAGGACAATTGTTACTATAAGCGAATTAGACCTAAGGAAGTCAAGGAAGCCATGAAACATATAGGTAAGGGTAAAGCAAATTGGCCCAAATGGAATACCCATCGAGGCATGGAAAAATGCTTTTGAGAGAAGGGCATCAATTGGATGACTACACTATTGAACCAAATCCTTCTAGGGAAGAAGATGCCTAATGAATGGAGGAAGAGCACATTAATCCCGATCTATGAGAACAAAGGCAATATCAAGAGTTGTGCCAACTATCGGGGTATCAAACTGATGTGCCACACTCTGAAGCTGTGAGAGCGGGTCATAGAGAGGAGGTTATGGCAACAAACAAAGGTGTCCGAGAACCAATTCGGATTTATGCCCGGTAAATCGACAATAGAAGCCATCCATCTCTTACGGCAGACAATAGAGCACTACAGCGATAGACAAAAGGATCTCCATATGGTTTTTATTAATTTGGAGAAGGCATATGATAGGGTGCCAAGAGAGGTCCTATGAAGGGTTTTGGAGAGGAAAGGCATCCATGTGCCCTATATCCGAGCCATAAGAGACGTGTATGAGGGCGCACAAACTAATGTGCGTACAGCAGAAGAAGAGACAAACGCTTTCCCCATCACGGTTGGGGTACACCAAGGATCTGCCTTGAGTCCCTTTCTTTTCATTCTAGTTATGGATGAGCACACTAGGCACATCCAAGGGGGTGTGCCTTGGTGTATGATCTTCACATATGACATAGTTTTGGTGGAGAGTCACAAGAAGAGGTAAATGAGAAGCTAGAACTTTAGAAAAGGGCCTTGGAATCAAAAGGCTTATGACTCAATAGATCCAAGACCGAATATATGGAACTTAAGTTCGGCACCTCCACCAGACCTACCATAGAAGACGTCAAGATTGAATCACAGTCCACACCGAAGGAGTGTTTTAGATATTTGGGTTCCATGGTACAACAGGACGGCGAAGTTGACAAGGATGTCATCAACCGTATTAAAGTAGGCTGGCATAAATGGAGGTTGGCCTCTGCTGTACTTTGCAATAGAAAGTTCTCATTAAAGTTAAACGGAAAATATTATAAGACGGTAGTGAGACAGGCAATGTCATACGGTGCAGAGTGTTGGCCAATGAAACGCCTTCATACACAAAAAATTGAAGGTAATAGGGATGAGGATGTTGCGGTGGATTTGTGGACGCACAAGAAAAGATAGGATCAGGAATGACGTCATAAAAGGCAAATTGGGCATGGCCCCCGATCGAAGATAAATTGAGGGAGCAACGTTAGGGGTGGTTTGAGCATGTTAGGAGGAGACCAACCATTGCCCCTGTCAGGAGATGCAAACAACTCCATGCTATGCTCAGGAGGAGAAGGAGAGACAAGCCAAAGAAGAGATGGATGGAGACGATCCAACACGGCTTCATCCAACCTACCCGACAGGAGGAGATGGCCTTAGATAGAGCTTAGTGGAAGGCTGGCATAGGGGTAGCTAATGTAGTGGTGTAGAATAGAGGAGCATATTTTGGCTAGCACTAGTGCCCCTAGGCTTATATGTCTGCCCGTTTGGCTTACTTGATATGTCCGGGAGCTGTTGTATCTCCTATTGCTGCTCCATGCTTTCTTTATGCTTGCTCTGTCCTATGTTCTACACCTATGCTTTTATGCTTTTATGCTTATGCTTATGCTTATGTCTTTATGCTTGTACGCTTTTATGCCTCTTAGGTTGGGGGTCCTTGAACACAGCCTCGCTTTAGGGTAACACCTTGAAGGGGTAAGGCTACGTATATCCCTACCCCCAAGACCCTGCATATGCGGGAGCCCGTGAGGCACTGGGTTGGTTGTTGTTGTTGCTGTAAGATGATCTTTAAAAATATAACCCAAGCATTACAATATCACATACCTCAATACATATAATGTAGTCTTGTATACGTGTTTTCAACTCCTGTGCCAAGGATCCCTTAAAAGCTCCAATTGAGAAGAGAAATGCAACAGCAACTCCTTGCCACCAAGTCAAGAATACTATCGACTTGAATGTCAGAAATTTGGCCAAAGGTTTAATTGGCTCAAGTTTATCCTTCGTGATAGAATAGAATTGAACAAGGCAATATAGAGCCCACGTCTGACTAAAATTAAGAACAGCAGCCAAATATGGATAGCTGCAAAAAACATGGAAAAAACAGTAAGTGCGTGAAAGTAGAGATTCTAATGTATATATCAATTTTGCTTCCAACATTATGCGCTCAAAACTCAAAAGGTGGACCGTTGAGAAGACTCTAATCTAAGAAACTCCAAGCAGATAACATCTTACCCATAATTCCATTGGAATTTCCCTTCCCCATACACACCACAAGCTTGCAAAACCATTGCAAGAAGAGCACATATCATCTTCACTATCATCTGAAAAAAGTAAAAAATATGATATGATAAACTTGTGAAATTTATACAAGGTAGCTATTTGTTCAACAATTAGATCATCATATTTACACACATATTGAACTATGCCAATTTTCACAGCATGATAGAAGTCTTCTCCGAGATACCATTCTCTCAGCAAGCAATTTAGTGGGAATGGATGCTCTACAACCCCATATGAATAAGCTTCTTCCAGAAGAGGTGCACTGGAATTTATAACACTTTGACGTTCCATAAATTCAATAGTGCTTTCCTCACCACCTGCAAGAGATAACAGTTCGATAAGGAAACATGTTAGAAAGACAGCGCAAAACTTTAGGCACCTAAATATGCAAAAGGGACAATGTGAAACAAGAACATATCCTAAGGAAAAAAATGATTTTTTTTTTTTTTTTTAATAAAGGTAATGACAAACAGCCTTAGGACCGTCCACAACGGATTGAGAATCCCAAGGCACCAACACTGACGAGAGAGGAAGGCTCTGTCTGACAAACTATGCCACACTGAAAGACCAGATCCCATAAGACCATAATTTGGTAGCCCCCCATTTGCTTCCTAAAAACAATGATTAAATGTGGCCTGAATATACTGATGACTGATATTTTAATATTAACAAATAAATGTGACTTGAAAGCAAAATTAATATTCACAAATAAATAAATATTGCAAAATTTTCCAACAATACACAAAGATATATTAGTTGTGGCGGCCACAACATGATGAATGGGACTCAAAATCATGGCATCCTTCGGGAAAGCTGTAGATATGGAGCTATCACATCAAAAGGTTTCCTAAGCATCTAGCCAGCAGAAAAAAAATCTCAGGCATCCCATACAAGCTGGAAATGAAATTAGATAAAGTGCAGAGTAATCCTAAATACTACACAACTGATTCTGAAGACAAGTTGAAGCTAGTGACAATGGAGACCAAGCACCAATAAAGTCCATTGACACAATGCCAAGACATGAGATGGTTAATCTCCTTATATGATAATATCTGCAATGATCCAGAGATTCAGGCAGTATTTTCAGGTCAGCAGTGAAAAATCCTCTACAAAGTTAAATCATAGAGAATTGCTTACACATTAACATACAACATAAGTTTCATATGATTTCAGTCATCACAAAAAGGCGTGCAGTTTAGTTGAATCCTCCCTTTCTTTGACAACCATTTGTTCTTTACGCTATTGATAACATCCAAGAAGTAATTTGAGATTAGGAATCAAAAGCTGCCCGCAGCCACAGAGATATCACAGGTCAAACCAAATCCCAACTGCTCTGTTATTGTTGAAGTCCAATAATAGAGTGATATGTGAGACTCATTCACAATTTATAACCCATAAGCATCTCCTTTAATATTAAACTCATCACAGCAAATCTTCCACAGAAGTCACCAATGTTACCAAATTAAACAACCGTTGCTCCTGCAACCAAACCATTCAAGTAACAAACACAAATGACTGTTTCATCCCACAAGAATTCTGTATCAATCATACTGCATCCAATAAATTGAGCGACTTGAACATCCAACTCATTTCCACATTTTCAGGATCAAAATTCAGGTAACAAGAACAGGATATAGATATTGAAGTAAAAAAGAGATATATCTTATCAGCAACGTGCATCTGAAAGCAAAAATCAGTCCTGCCTATGGGTGAACTGACCCAAATGTGGCGTCCAAATATACAATTTTCTGCATAAAATTCTCAATTTCCATCCTGTCTCCTACATGGATATTTTCTGCCTCTGGAAGTATAAGTTTTCTCCAGCATGCCGGAGCGGAAGCTAAGTTGAAGGAAGAGTCGAAAAGTCAACACACAATTCATATAATCAAACTCAAAGTTGACCAATGGATGTCCACACAACTGCCACGAAGATTAGCAGGCTCAATGAGCCCGTCCCCTAATTGCATGCCCCAGGCTTTCCCTCATAGCTTCGCGTTCCTGAACTTAGCATACTATAAAATAAGGGTGTCTGTGCTCCACATCATATTCTCTTCCATTCTCTTATTAATTCAGTATATAATGATGTTCATCATATTGCCTGCTAAGCACTCACCACAGCACCAACACACATTTTCCACAAGTCAAGCCTGGCTAATATGTAAAGCCAACATCATTGGAGATTATATGTATCACACTCATGGCATTTATAACATGGTGCTAATGTTTGCAGAGGCCTCCAAAAATAAATTCAAACCTTATCAATTCGATGACTTTATTGTCACTCGTAGGGGTGTAAACAAGCCGAGCCGAGCCTAGCCTAGCCGAGCACCCCCCCTGTTTGAACTCGAGCTTGGTAAGGCTTATTGAGCTCAAGCTCGAGCCAAGCTCTTATCGAGCTTTCCCAACCCTTGTTCGAGCTCGGTTCGATAAGATTTTAATGTGCTCGATACTCGGCTCGGCTCGGCTCGTTAGGCTTATCGAGCCAAGTCGAGCGCATTATCAAGCCGAGTCAAGCGCATTATCGAGCCCAATCGATCTTAAAATCGAGCCGAACTCGCTATCCAGTCGAGCTCGGTACCAAGCCAAGCTTTTCAAGTTACTATTGAGCCATTATTGAACTACTTTCGAACCAATATCAATTGTTAAAGAGCTCTTAACAAGCCCTTAACGAGCTTTTAATGAGCTCTTATCAAGTCCCTTAACGAGTTATTATCGAGCTGTTCGCAAACGTTAACGAGCCGAGCACCCCCCCCCCCCCAATTCGAGCTCAGTTCGTTAAGCTTATCGAGTATGCTCGAACTCGACTCGATAGCTTAATGAACACGATTAAGCCCTTATCGATTTCGAACACGAGTAATTCATTGAACGTCGGTTCGTTTACATCCCTAGTCACTCGACACAGCCTCCCTTTAGGGTAGCATCCTGAAGAGGTAAGGCTGCATACATGTCACCCCTCCCAGACCCTGCAGTGGCGGGAGCCCCTGAGACGCTAGGTTTTTTATTGTTGTTGTTGTTGTAGTAGTTGTATTGTGCAACCCGACCATCACTGATAGACTTAACAAGTTCACAAGTTCTGAGACTGAACTTTCACTGCAACATTCACATCAATGCACTTCGGTGTACTTTATTTTGCAACTCAACAATCATTGTTAGACTTTAGAGTTCATAAGCTATGAGACTGAACTTTCACTGCAACATTCTCATCGAATGCACTGTGGTGAATTTTATTACGCCCAACTTTAGATATGATATTACTGATTAGTCCCAGATGCAGCTCTTCAAATACTTAATCAACGACCAAACTACATAACTCACTTCTTCGAAAGTGTGCCAAGGGTGTGGACTAAACAACAAAATAAGACACATTAAAATTTTGTCACATCAAAGAATAGACCTGTTCAAGAGTACAGAAGTAGGTTAGTGTAAATCAAACAGCTCCAGAAGGACAGGAATCCTAAGAAGTTACAAAGTCAGTCCTCCAAAGTATACACCTATGAGTAAAAATAAATTTTACATGGGATCTATAATTGCAGCATGAAGATTTGAAAATGTCTACAACATATACGAAGGAAATCTTCCTTTACTTTGGCAAGTGGCATCAAAACAAATCCTTGCATAAGCTGGGTAAGTGTAATTATCAGATTCAAGCATCTGTAGAAGGGAAGCAGTGACCCCCTAAACTCTATTCCAGCCTAGACAATAAATGAAACACGTTTGAGGAAACTTGCATGTGTAATCAACAAGGGAAGGCCATAAACCCAAAAATCTCAATCTAGATAGAAATCAAGCAAGCTAAAAACAAACAAAAGGTAACAGAAATTTTCGGTCAACAAATAATCAGAACATATATAAATCAGATGAAACAAATTTTACGGTCTTCTTTTGGTTGGGGACAGGGGCAATACCTAAGCAAGCAATGAGATATCTCTCAAAGCAGTATAATGCAAAAGCTTCATAACAATCGCGAATTACTTCACAGTTGAATGCAGCCTTTGAATCCAACAGCGACAAGAACTACACAGGAAACAAAAGATAAACCCATAAGTAACTCAGGGTGTAATTTAACCTCAATAACAAAGTGTAGGGGTGATCAACAACAAGATTCATTGTTGTCAAACAATCAAGACATCGAGTAAGGGAACTAAGATAGACAGCACCAAATAAGGAAGATCCCATAACAAACAAATGGGAATGAACTTCTATGTTTGACATCCATCTGCAGGCCAATAACAATATACCACACAAATACTGTAAGAAAGAGCAATCATTTATGGGGAAAAATTATCAAAACATTTGTAAAGACGGCAGAATACAAGAATCTTTAGGGTGATTTGTAAGGACTGCAGTGCTGGAATTATACCTCCGGGGAATCCCCAGCCCAACTACCCACCAGACATCAGAAATTGATTATTCTCAAATTGTATAGTTAAATGCTGAGATATTTTCTCATTGTCTTTCTTTCTCATCAAAAAAATTTACCTCAGCTTTTCAGAACGCCAAATGGGATATGATAGAAAACAATTTGGTGACATCATAGTCTTCATATTCAAAGACAGAGACAACTCCTTTTCCAGAGCTACTATTGGGTAGCCATATGGAGTACTCCAGAGGACAATATCTTCTGGTATCCGAGCATCCCCATTACTAATTTCATTTTTGTCATCCAGCAAAAATGAAGTTATGGTATTGATCTGGTGAAATTTTAAATTCAATCAACTGAACATTCAATCAATCAAGTTAATTTCATTTTCGGAGAATGTTATAAAACTTAGCAGTGAGCTTTGACCAATACAAAAACTAGCAGACATAGAAATGATGCTTTTATTTAGGAAATATAATGCTTATAAATCATTCTCACATTCATTATCAGTTCGATCTCCCTTTCATCTAATATTTAATATCTTCAATCTCACCTTCAACTCCGATACATCCAATGGATTCATTTTCTCTAAATTTTTCCATTCGCGCATCATATAACAAGGCCAGGCCAATATTCCAAGGCATTGGCTACCATCACAAGGAACTGCTACAACCTCATCCGAGCCCCAAAAGACGCTACACAACGAGGTTTCAGTTGCAGCATTGAAGAAACTTTTCTTCTCATGAGTGCTTCGCCAAAATCAAGTTTGGATGTTGCAAGTGAAAATTAGAGAAAGAAACATGTTTTGCCAACTCAGCCAATAAGTGTATATATATACATGTACATATACGTACATGTATATATATACACATATACATTCTTATGAGAGGGTGAGAGCGTGAGAGGGGCAAATCCTAGTCCTCTATTGTAATGGACATCCAAGATTTGTTAAACATTAAAAAAAATAACAATTTATAGTCCATACCCCTTCATGGGGCAAAAAGAAAGAAGGGGTAAGAGAAGGAAATTGTTTTTTTTTTTTTTTTCCCCCCAATACTCAACAAAATATTGGCCGTAAATTGTTATTTTTTAATATGGTCCAACAAATTTTGGCCATCCATTACAATGGAGGGTTAGGATTCGCCCCTCTCACGTTCTCACCTTCTCATAAGAACGCCACCTTTTATATATATATATATAGCAATCTGAGCCGAAAGTCAAAGATGCCATTGCAAAGAAATTTCGCGGGTGTTTAAACTGAATAAACAAAGACATCAAAGTGGAAAGGCTGAATACAATCATATAATTTAAATATCATTCTTACATATATCCATATTACATTTTTAAATAACTATGAGATCATTTGCCTCAAGAAAGATTTAGATTGCAAAAGCTAGGAAGCTTTTTCAAGACGTGCATGGTCACAACTTCAACCTTAAACATTGTTGGCACATCTAGAGGCACCTTAATTTGTGAGACAAATGGTATCCAAAAGGAAACAAAAATGTTCTATCTGCTGACATCCATGCATTATTCTATCTTCTGTTAATTTCATAGTACGATAAACCGACATCGTAGGAGGAGAAAAGGCTCCACGACACGAAGATTGACATACCTATGGATAATGGATCTATTCAAGTTCAATCTTCAACAACTAGTCGAGGCGAGAGAAAAACAAATGTAGGTTCTTAGAAGAATGCAATAAGTAGCTCATATTTTGATTTATTTTATAATAACCATATTTTGTAATTATTGTAGTTGAAAATTATGGTAATGTATGTAAGCTGGTCTAGAGTTTTTAACCTTTTAACTTGATCAATCTACTTCAATCAATCAAGATTATCAGTTAACTAAAAATTCCCTTGATCCTGAGTAAATAAGAAATCTCAAATGTGTGCCTCTTTCATCTCCTTCACATTGCCGCATCATCACCAACAACCTTCAAAGTTTACCCCAACCTTCAAATTCATGACGTATCTAAAATGCTCATATTACAAGTAGCTCATGCATAGGTACACAGCTGAGACACACATTTTAAGGAAACAAAGTTCCATATCACCTCTTGTTGCTCAAGAAATGTACCATTCACGTACTTATTCTATTTTAGATCAATAAAATAATAGCTAAGAAGTGGTTGAGTTGAAAGTTGTAGAAAATGGACTTCCAGTTTCAGGAGATTATCCTAACTGGTCAATAGTTGAACCAGGCACTTAGGATGACAGATTTAGATTCAGGCTGATAAATCATAGTTGCAGGAGTTATGCTTCAGGATTCTCTTCTTTAGCAAGCCACCTCAATCGATAAATAATATAATTAATTTTGATAATGAATCACAAGTTTATTAGCAAGATATCAAACAAGACATCATCAACGTCCATAAGGCAAGAAGCTTAGAAATAGCCTTCAGTACTAACATTTGATGTAGAAATTGAGTTGCTCGCATCTGTCCTCTGTCATTCCTTTTTCTTAGTTCTAAAGAAGGGATAGACGACATATCCTAGTGACATGCTGAATTATGACAAGCATTCACTGCCAACCCATATCCTGGAATCAGACACTGGTTTATCACAGTTTGTATCTC
Source organism: Simmondsia chinensis (assembly GCA_018398585.1). NCBI lineage: Eukaryota > Viridiplantae > Streptophyta > Magnoliopsida > Caryophyllales > Simmondsiaceae > Simmondsia > Simmondsia chinensis. The sequence continues at coordinate 14,227,396 of JAGTTD010000018.1, read as the reverse complement.
ATGAATGCTTGTATTCACAACTGCAGCACTTCTCAAAAATTCAAAAAGGTTACACCAAATGACCCCATACTTCACTCACTGTGTCAATTTAGTCATTGTACTTTTAATTGTGTTAATTTAATCCCTCTAGACTTTTATATTGTGTCAATTTAGACCTATAGTCAAATTGAAGTTAATGACATAATTTTTAACGGCACAATCAGGTTAGATGCAAGTACCACTACAAATCTACCCGTTGACTCAATTTAACCCAACCCATGGCCGATTCATTAAAAACTTCGTTGACAAATTGACATAAGTTTTACTCTAAGGACCAAATTGATATCACTTATAGAGTGACTAAATTGATACAATTAAAAGTATAAGGACTAAATCGATATGATAGACAAAGGACCTTTAACGTAAATAACCCATTCAAAATTGCACAATAGCCTAGCATAGAATGTTAATTGTCAGAACACCAAACCATAATTTAGACAACGGAAAATACTGAAGTCATCAAACGTGAAGCTGAAAACACAATACTGAAAGGGCTGCTGTACGGAGAAACTTATCCATAGGAATAATTGCATGACTACAAAAGCATACAGAGACCTTTCAACATCTCCGATAACCAAGGCCACAATGGCAAGATATATGGAGATCATCTTCTTACCGATTCTAATGCATACACAGGAACCATGAGTATGAGTCCAATTAAAAACTTCTGCTCCTGAAATTAGAAATGCAGAAAACGGATACTAATATCAGAGCCAATACAATAAAATAATTGGAAGACATAGTTTTAGCTAAGTTGAATAAGAGTACAGAATGCATAAGTGACCCAATTTAACAGAATAACCAGTATTCAACGAAAAGTTACTATCTCGCTGAAGGAAAACTACGGAAGAAAAATCAGAATTAATACTCCAAGACTCCATGAACATAAGGTCAAGACCACAGTCGGAATAGCTTCATGATTTATGGACACAAACCTCAGGCTGGTTGTAGGCAGCTAAATGCTCAAAGATAAGATATATGGACAGGACAAGAGCAACGACTACAAATATGCTTGCACTTGTGACTGTCCAGCTGTGTAAAGATGATGGCCCAGCACTGAGATTATGAAACCACGTGTCTGCAGATCTTCCGGTAGATTCCACCACAGTCAGCAGAAGAAAGGAAAAGTAAAAGACGCCTCTCCATCCCATTCAGAGACAGTGGAATAAAATCTGCTTTGATGCTAAATCAGGAGGATGGCAAGATTCGTCTGAAGGATCAGAAGCATATGAGACAGCATAAATGTATCTGCAACCTTCAACCTTTCACTTCACAAGGCCACTTCTCTGGAGAATATTGCAGCTAGAAAAGGAAAGGGTAATTTCTGCCCAATATGCAGCTTTCCAAGAGAAAAAAAATACTGGATAAAGCAGGGCAGAAGATTGAATGGCCAACAGAGATGCTGCAATCATTTCAAGAAGTCATAAGGTCAATATGGAAATCCACTACCGCTGATTTATAAAAACTGCAGGAAAGTCATAAGTGAAGCAAGTAAAAGGAAAGGAGAAATCGATTTAATGACATACATGAGCAGTACACTGACATCAGGGGTATATGTTTGCACAATCATACAAATGCAGGTCATGATATGACAATCAACAAAAAGTACCATAGTGCATGCCCTTTCAGATGATCTACAGATCAGCACAATGAAAAAGAAGGCCGCATTTCTTTCATTCATATTATACGCAATAATGTATGCAAGATGCAATTATCTCCTTTATCATTCAGCATATATGCAACCCGCAAACAGAATATAAGGTATGGATGTAGAACAGGGACAAATAAAAACTAAGTAGTGCCATAAGCCCAGTCTAACAGCAAAGAAGAGATAAATCTCACTTGTGAAAGCAACTCATTCATTTGTATTTATGCATATGCTTGTATTAAACTCATTTAAAGTTATATATTGTTTACAATAAAAGCATCCCTATACCCTCATTCTGGATAGATGTAAATGTCAGTCTATCAGGCATCTTTAAATGTTAACTCTGAGAAACAGATCAGCCGGACAGCACAAGTGGAGGAAATATTTACATAATATCTTGACCGGAGATAAAGTTGTTCGACCATCTAAAGATGACACAATAGAATGCCCTACAGACAGGGAGCGAGGGAGAGCAGCTCAAGATGTTGCAAAGAACAAGAGTTTAAAAGCAGCAAAAGAAGAGAGAACATACTAAAACCTACAAATAGGTCTTTCGGATGCTCTTCCGGGAGCCCTTGGGACACTGGGAATGTTGTTTTTTGCTTTTAGGCTAACACCATCAATTCGTACTACATAATTACGTAAAAAAGCTGTGCACTCTCCTTAATTCCATGCGACACAGCTATGCACTCCTTATTTCCACAATAACGAATATTTTCCTTTTATCATAATGTAATCAATAACTTACAATCACATGCTATTTGGATATTATGAATCAACAAAAATAGCCTCTTTGCGAGTCAAAAACTACTAAAGGGTAACCCATTTTCCTCCCTCTTTAAGCAACTCATATAGTTCACCCACTTCAGTTAAGTTCATTCATAGAGCATTCTCAAGCCCCAAAATCTTCCTCTTCTAGTATATGCATTTGTGGACAGGCAAGTTTGAGATATTTCATCCAGTAAGGTGCATTTCATCCTTTCAAATATAATCATGGGCTAATTCAAGAAGTGGTGCAGTAGATTTCATGACCTCCGTCGTTTTCAGTAGAATAAAGGGGCAAAATAGCAGGCCTGCATGCTGCTAAATCTCTACGTCCACCCTTTTCCTCTTTTACCCCCTTCTCGGAAACAAAGGAAACCACCATTATTGACCAAACCAGACTAACAGCAATCCAAACAAATCAGAAAACAAACAAAGACAAGCAAAGCACAAAATACATTCTACAGGGGGGAAAAAAAAATAGCACACTCCTAACCAGACACACATTGTTGCATGAAAAATAAATTATTCACTTGTTAGGCATGCAACCTACTAGGATTTAAATAGATAGTTTTATCTAAGTAATAATTTAGGTAATTTTTTCATTATTGCTAGTGGGTAGTTAAATTGGTAATGATGGAGTGGTGGGTTATATAGGTGGAATACCCTATTGTAAAAGGGTATTAAAAAAATGTTCTGACGGAAATCTCTCTCTCTCTCTCTCTATTTCTCTTCTCATGCCCCTCTCAAATCCTTGTTTATTTCTCTCCGAATTTCTATTATCAACCCTAGCTAAATTCGAAGAGGACAATCTAGCTATTCTTCTTAGTTTTAGCAATATCATTGGTATCATAGCAGTACTAACCAATGTTCAATCCATAGTTGAAATTCGTAGCTGAAGAAACAGCGAAGGAAAACAATATTCGGGGTAAGAATTAGGAAGAGCTGAGTAGTGAAGGATCCGAAATCAGCCGAGCTATTTCGGAAAATGGGTTTCCAAGGTCTAATAATGGATCACCAGCAGTTGAATCAGCAAAAACATGGATGACCTAGTACGTATGTTACAGCCCAAGTGGGTTCCATCCCAAAACCAATTAGCAATGGGTGGAATAGCCTAATTGGTATATAACTTGGTATCATTCCCTTATATTTTCCCATGTGGGACTATTTCGAACTTTAACAAACCACCACACTCCACAACCGTCATCCTCAATAGCTTCACACTCAGTAGGTGGCCTTTTTCTCCCATAGACGCCTCCACTCAACTCTAGGTAGCCCTTTCCAAATCCTTGGCCATTAAATGTGGCTTGTCAAGCACGGCCATCAAGCATGGTCCGACCAATACCAAACTAAGCACGACCCACCGCCCCATACCAAACCAAGCTCCTTAGAATCAATTTGATGATCGACGGCTTTGATACTATTCTTACAGCCCAAGTAGAGTTTCATCCCAAAACCATGTATAACTTGGTATCATCCTCTTGTATTTTTTGATATGTGACTATTTTGCGCTATAACATAGGTATAAATCCAGACACACCCAATTACCAAATGTTAACACACCAAGGGTTCCTCCCAAAACCAATTGACAATAGGTGGAATAGCTCCTTACAAATATAAATTGGATTTCCCACGTGGGATTCAACTTTGTTTTAGCCCAATATTTTTGACTGCATCACCAAAGATTTGGAAAATAAAAATACCTATTAGATAAGAAGCTAACCGACTGGTGGGTCGGTTGTGTGGGATGTACCGGCGGAGAAGAAAATGGAAACGGAAAAGAAAATCGAAGCCGCGCACAGTGAGAAATCGACGGCGATGATGGTGACCGAGTTGCCACTCGGGTGGCTCACGGGGCTAGCGGTGCACTGGTGGAGACGCAGACTATGCGGCGGTGCCCGCAGGAGAAAGGTGGGCCAGAGAAGACGATGCCGTCGCCGAGTTGCTGGCTCACGATTAGGGTTGCTTGCGAATGTAACAGGCAATAGTAGCAAATTACAAATTTGCCCATGAAAAATTAATAAATTTGGCTGGTGAGTTTGACTTTCTAACAACAACAATAACAAGCCCAGTGCTTTAAGGGCTCCCGCGAAAGTAGGGTCTGAGGCAGATAGAATGTATACAGCCTTACACCTTCAGAGTGATGCCCCCTACGAGAGGTTGTTTCCGAGAACCCCCAACCTGAAAAGCATGAATATCATAGAAGACATGGGAAGCATTGAGATCACGAAAGCATGGAAGCATGGAGGCATAGAAGCAACAGCAAAAGTAAGAGCCAAAGGTGAAAGCAAACAAGCATCTATGGGAGAGTGCCTACGTAGTGTCAAAATGCAAGCATATACAGAGTGTAAGTAGTGAGTAGCAAGGCAAAACAACGTATAAGCAAACAGGCATGCAAGAGCTCTCATAGCACTAGTACTAGCTTATAAATGCTCTTCGCTCCCAAACCACTCTATCAGTTATACCTATGCTAATCCTCCACTGAGCTCTATCCAGGTCATCTCCTCATTTTGGTTGAGATAAGCAAGGTCCTGTCAAATCACTTCCATCCAACTCTTCTTTGGCTGGCCTCTACCTCTCTTCTCGTCTGTAATATGGAGTTGTTCACATCTCTTGACAGGTTTAGTAGTCGGTCTCCTCCTAACATGCCAAAAGCCGTTGCTGTCTCACCTTATCCTCGATTGGGGCCACACCTAATTTACTTCTTATAACTTCATTTCTGATCCTATCCTTCCTTGTATGTTTGCACATCCATCTCAACATCCTCATTTCTGCCACCTTCGGCTTCTACGTGTGATGTTGCTTAACTGGCCAGCACTCTGCCCCGTAGGACATAGCCCGTCTCACTATAGTCTTATAGTATTTTCCCTTTAACTTAAGTGGGAACTTCCTTGTGTGTCTGCACATCCATCTCAACATCCTCATTTATGCCACCTTTAGCTTCTACGTGTGATGTTGCTTAACTGGCCAGCACTCTGCCCCGTAGGACATAGCCCGTCTCACTACGGTCTTATAGTTTTTTCCCTTAAACTTAAGTGGGAACTTCATATCGCATAGTACCGCCGATGTCGTCCTCCATTTATGCCAACCCACTTTAATCCGGTTGTTAACATATGCGTCCACTTCCCCGTCTTGTTGCACTATGGAACCCAAGTATTTAAAGCACGCTTTCTACGGTAGGCACTCTGATCCAATCTTGACGTCTTCCACACTTGGCATGGTAGAGGTACAAAACTTGAGTTCCATATACTCGATCTTAGATCTACTGAGTCTTAGACCTTTCGATTCTAAGGCCATTCTTCAGAGTTCTAGCTTCTCAATCACCTCCTCCCTGGACTCTCCTACAAGGGCTATATCGTCCGTGAAAAGCATGCACCAAGGCACGTCCCCTTGGATGTGCCTAGTAAGCTCGTCCGTGACCAGAATGAACAGGAAGGGACTCAAGGCCGATCCTTGGTGTACCTCGACTATAATTGAGGAAGCGTCTGTCTCTCCATCCGTTATATGCACATTGAGTTTGACTTCCTAACATGGTTATTAAACCCCCAATCCGTATCTTAAAATCTTATAATTTTACGATTCTAAGTAAAATCTTCATTTTATAGAATATTAAGATTCATTGATATTAAACAAAAGTAACGGATAAGATTATAATATGATTTTACGATTGTAGCGAGTTTATCTTGATCCTACTTAAGAGGGTACCAACATGCAAGCATCGGATCCCATTAGAACTTCGAAGTTAAGCGTGCATGGACGAGAGTAGTACCAAGATAAGTGACCTCCTGGAAAGTCCTCGTGTTGCACCCCTCAGGTTGGGGGTTCTCAAGAATAGCCCCCCTTCAGGATATCATCCTTAAGGAGTAGCACTTTAAAGGGGGAAGGTTGCGTACATCCACTCCCCAGGCTCTACTTAGGTAGGAGCCCTTAGGGCATTGGGAATGTCGCTTCACCTTGATCCTATCAATGCATACAAATAAAGCTAAAGAAGTAAAATTGGAAGCATATATTGAAAACAAAGATGGGTGAGAGTAGCACCATCACGCAAATACTGGATCCCATTAGAACTCTGAAGTTAAGCGTACTTGGGCAAGAGTAGTACCAAGATGGGTGACATCCTGGGAAATCCTCGTGTTGCACCCCTCAGGTTGAGGTTTCTCGGAAGTAGCCTCCATTCGGGGTACCTTGAAAGAGGAAGGCTGTATATATCCACCAACCTAGACCATGCTTAAGCGGGAGCCCTTGGGCACTAGGAATGTTGTATATTGAAAACAAACTTACTTTTGTTGAGGACTCCACACGCGAGTCTTGTGAAATCCCACATTGGAGTTGAGAGAAATAATAGATTACTTGATAAGCCTAGTGGATTACTCCACTTAATGAAAATTAGTTTTAGGATGGAACCCTATTTGGGCTTGTATGTGGATCTGATATATACCAACTCTGTGGGTCAGGTCTAAATGCCAGGTAAAATTTAACAACTTTCTTACCTTGAAGTAAAAGAAAGTTACATTAAGCATTTATATACTCTTCGCAAAACTTAAATTTAGTTTAGTTGCATTAAAGTCTTGTACATTAATTTTGTGAACCATGTAAATCCAAAACAATTATACTGCACATTCAGTAGAATGTCCCCACATGTCCCCCCATGTCGCCTTGCGCATGTATTATCTTATTTGATTACATTTTTTATATGCCCTTGTAAGTTAAGGTATTATACGTTAATTTTGTGAACTATGTAAATTATACAGTAAAGGTATATTTACGCCAAAGGTCCCTATACTTTATCCACTGTGTCAATTTGGTTCTTGTACTTTTAATTGTGTCAATTTAATCCCTGAATAATTTAAAGTGTGTTAATTTAGTCCTTTGGTTTGGTCAAATTTAAGTTATATTAATGACGTAATTTTGAACGGGTAAAATTATGTTAGATGCAAGTTTTTATTATAAATTCATCTGCTTACTTAATTTAATCCAATTCATTGCCAAATCATTAAAATTTTATTAAAACTTAGCATACCTTTTCTCTAAGGACCAAATTGACACATGTTGAATTATACAGAGACTAAATTGACATAATTAAAAGTACAATGACTAAATTGACACAATAAATAAAGTATAGGGACCTTTGGCATAAATAACCCCATAATATATTTAGTAGAATATTATGATTTTTGATTTGATCCTACGATTCTAATTCTTAAAGCCCCTGATGATCCTAAATAGAATCCTGATTCTAATAATCTTGCTTCATGAAGCCATTTTTTTAAAGTTTAGGAGAACACAGAGATTGCTACCTAAAATGTAACTTAACCTTGTGATTCAATGAGTATCCTATTTAAGGTATGGACTATCAATTATAAATCTATCCCTATTAATGGTGAGGGTAGTCTCATCGCTGCTCCTGATTTGCTGCCTTTTTTTGCTTTTCGATAAATATGAGAAACTTTAACCAAAACAAACCTCGGAATCATTTGCCAAATATCTTCCATGATAATTCTATCTGCCACAAATATTTGACATCCTTATAGATTACCTTAATCACAATTGTTAGGAAACACAATGATTAAACAATGAAAGATTCGAGGGGAAAAAACAAAAAAAAAAAAAAACACACACACACACACACAGAGAGTTTTATGTGATTCGGCCTAAAATGCCTACTTCCACAGAGTTGCAAGGACATTTTATTATTTTGGAATTATTATAAATAGTTTTTTCAACTCATTATACTCTCTCAAACCCTAGAACCGAGCCTATATAGGCGCACACAAGAAACCCTAGTATGTTTAACTGATATAGCCAAAACAGGCCTAGGCCTTATCCGGGGCCCAAATCAAGGCCCAAAATTTTTTTCTCTACTTCATGGACTTTGCCTATAATAGTATAAAACAAGTTTCCACACATGAAGCCCAACAATAACTAAATTATCTTCAATGTAAAGACAACTGACTCCTAAATGCAGACACTTCTTTACACCATCATCGTTGCAATAGCCTCAGCTATGAGTACCAATGCATTATCAATCCCTCTAGATTCAGAAGAAATGAGTTGACCCTTGTTGTATCGAATGCCCAAACTCACTTACTGAATCATTCTAATTCTTACCTCGGCACAACCACGATCCAAAGGATGCCAATTGTCCAAGTGACGTTAGTCATCCCTTGATCCTACACTTCCTGTATCTAGTTCTTATTTGTTGTCTAATTTCCAAGTTTCCAAACTCAATCTTGCTTATCTATTTCATAGAGCACTCTCCTCAACTCTGCATGCTAACCCTCGAAACACAACCTCCTCATGCATTCGCCATAGGTAAAAGTGATAACCTTACTCATATTTCCGTAAAATCCACTCCTTAATGATTCCATAATCCTTGGAGTCACTTCCTCACTGAGGTACTAGTAGGTCCTGACCTCACCCCGCTATTAGCTACTATTCTTTCCCAACATTGTTAGGAGAATTTGCATCAAACTTATGTTGGGACGAATTTCAAAAATTTTTCCTAATTTAATAAATTTAACATTGCGGAAGGGTTTAAAATTCTTAATTTTAAACTTAAGGTTGATTTAAAATTACTAATTTTAAATCTACTAATTTAAATTTCTAATATAAATTTACAGGCCTCTACTTTAATACATTTATAATAATCACATGAAATATAAGTAGCATATCAAGAAAATTATAAATAAACAGAAAAGCGAAAACTTAAAAGAGAAGGAAAGAAAGACATACCTGAAATTGCTTCAAGTAAAGAAATCCAAAATAATAAACTCCGAGAAAACTGAGGCCAGGCGGCCTTCTAAGCAATGACCTCAAAACGCCCGGAGAATGGGCTCCAAAAAAATATTAACTGAGGAAAGAAAATTTTCAAAGGAAAAACTCTCCAATTAGGTCTCTAAAAGTCAATACTTTCAGAAACCCTTAACTTAGAATTGGATGCCAAACTTTAAAATAGGTACCTTTATTTATAGTAGTATACCAGAGCGAAAAAAAATCAAATTTTTAATGTGGGATGCGCAGATAAAACGACAAAATGCAGTGTTTCATTCAAAAAATCAATTGAAACGACACGTATCAACACAGTTCAAACCACATCCTTTTGACCTCTCTCTGCGTGCACGCAAATAACCACGCGCTGGTTCATCCGATTCAAAAGGCGCGGATTGTACTATGTAAACCTGATTTTTCTTTTCTTTTTTTTTTTTTTTTGCTTTGTTTCCCACATTGAAAAATTCATCCCATGAATTTTTAATTTAAAAAATTATTTTATTTTATAATTTTTATTTTTTTATTCATCCCATGAATGATGTTTGGCAAAATTAAATTTACTCATCTTATAAATTCTATAATATTTTTCTAATGGCAATAAATACAAATGTTTGCGTAGAGACCTCAGTGACAGTTTAAATCTAGCTCCAAATGGGTTTAATTAATTACCATCTCATGATAAAGTTTAATTACCTATATGGGACTTAATTTCACTAAATAAATCTCGTTACTCTACACTTAAACCATTTATTGGATATTTTTCAAATAGACTATATTGATGATAACAACCCCTCCATTAGATGCCCATGACAAAGAATAAATTTAACTACTACTATTATCCTTCTCACAGTTTTTCCATTAGTTATCGACTCGCCTTTTATTGAATAATTCATTTATACTTGAACATATTCATAGTATAAACTTCAAATGTCAAACTCCTTGAACACTTTGGCCAAAGATTCCGAATCATTCAAACACTTGTGAATCAATTAAAGGGACATTTGTATCTCGTAAGAGACTGTAGATTTCATATTGAATACCTGATCCTTGTCACATTGTATGCTGCTGCCCATTGTACGTGAGAATTCAGTCATTTGTCTAGACGTTACTTATAGTACACCAAAGTAACTAACATTCCATGCACAAATCCAGAATACTCTTAGGATTTAGAGTTATCGTGCAAACAGTATAACATGAATCACTCATCTCCCGTAGTAACAAGTAACTTACTACATGGACCAACTCAGTGTATCAATTTTATTAAACACATCAACATAACACTTTTGGATCACCATCCACACGACAAAGACAGGTAATCTATAGTGTCACTTTATAGTCTTAGCATACAAGTGGTCCAAACTTGTCTTTGACTACGAGTTTTTTAAACAACAATCCATACCATTTATTCCATGTCTATCTATGGGTTAATCTCATAAACCACTTAAAACAAACATGGAAATTGTAGTTTGTGGACTAAACCCATCTCATGGATGTTACCAAAAAAATAAAATCACATGCAGTATATATGCTCACTTACACAAATTTATCAAGGAAACGACTGGAACTTCAATTTTATTCTTTAATAAAATGACATTTGCAGGATAAATCTGGATTCAAGACATTAATCATAACAATCTCCCACTTGTCCTAAATCTAATTTATTACAAACTTTATACTTATTCCTTCTATGTATGATCCAAAGGTCTACTAAGTCAAAGCTTTTGTGAAGTCAATTATTTTATCTGAACCAACATACCCTCTTTACAGCTTTTGAAGCTGTAACGTATGCAACCTCTATGGTGAAATCAGCAATACAAGACTGCTTAACACTCCTCCCACTAATAGCCCCTCCACCAAGGGTAAAGACATGCCCAAACATTCGAAAGATCAGCATATAATCTCTAATTCTTCTCAAGTACTTGTGAATATGCTTTACTGCCACCTAGTTCATCAGACCTGGGTGAGACCGATATCTGCTTACCATACCACCAACATAGCAGATATCTGAGGCTTCCCATTACCAAAGCATATGGAACACTTCTCATCTGCTCCTCCTCTTGAGGTGTCATAGGACACTGCTCTAAAGAAAGAGGGACTTCATGCCTGAAAGGCAAAAACCCTTTCTTGAAGTCCTTCATGCTATACCTTGACAACATCTTTTCAATATAAGTGGCTTGAGAAAGATCCAATATCCTACTCTTAGGATCTCGCAAAAGCTTAAACCAAAGAATATGGTTGGCTTCTCCTTAGTCTTTCATATCAAACTCACTCGACAACAAAAACTTTACAACTGATAACACCCCTACATCATTCCTAATGAGTAGTATATCATCGACATACAATACTAAGAAAGTCACTACTTGATGTCATTTGTATATGTATGGTTTATCAACCAATTTCTTAAAGCCGTAAGACATAAGCGCTTCTCTGAATCTAATATTCCATGAGCGCGATGCTTGCTTCAGTCGTATATGGACTTCTTCAGTTTGCATACCATATGCTCCTGATTTTTGCCAATGTCTGGTTGCACCATATAGATGTTTTCTTTAAGATGACCATTCAAAAAGGCCATTTGGACTTCCATTTGCCAAATCTCATAATGATCTGCAATAGATGGGATTATCCTTATGGACTTTATTATGGCTACTGGTGAGAAGATCTCATCATAATCAATTCCTTCCTTTTGGGTAAAACCCTTAGCAACCAGTCTTACCTTGAAGGTCTCTACCTTTCCGTCCACTCCTCTTTTCCTCTTGTAGATCCATTTATAACCAATGGGCTTAATGCCAATAGGCGCTTCTACAAGATCCCAGGCCTGATTAGAATGCATAGATTGTATCTTAGATTTCATTGTTAAGACCCAACGGTCAGCATTTTTGTGTTTAATTGCCTCATTGTAGCTGAGTGGATCAGATTCAATGTCATGGTCAACCATTAAGGCTCTCACCATGAACCTGTCAGGTGCCCTGACAATCCTCCTACTACGCCTAGGCTCTTATGTACCTGGAACATTCTCGTCCCTATTAGTAGGTGCATCTAATGCGTCCACTGTGTCCTGAGTTGTGTCTAGCTACTCAAAGTTAGCGCCGTTTTCTTTTAATTCCTCTAACACTACTCTACTTTTGCTTTTGTAGTTTACTACGAAATCCTCCTCTAAACATTTCGCATTTACATTTACAAAAATGTTTTGATCGAAAAGATTATAGAAAAGATCACTCTTGTTCCTTTCGGATAACCCTAAAAAGAAATTGGTAAAGTAGCATGACTCATCATGGACCTTACCATCTCAAATAATGTCCTATTCCTTCTTTGCAACACCATTCGTCTGCATTGCATCCGGAGCAGAAAGCTGAGATTTCATCCCATGTGCAGTTAGAAAATCCAGAAACTCACCCAAAAGATATTCTTCACCTCGATCTGATGGAAGTGATTTAACTTGTTTACCTAATTGCTTTTCAACTTCAGTTTTGTGCTCTTTGAACTTTTCAAAATAGTCCGACTTATGTCTCATTAGGTAAACATATCTATACATTGAGTGATCATCAGTAAATGTGATGAAGTACTTATACCTACCTCTTGCCTGGACATTCATTGGTCCATGTACATCTGTGTGAACTAGCTCAAGCAAGTTACCAACCCTATTGCCTTTACTCTTAAAGACAGATTTGATCATCTTGCCTTCTATGCAGGATCTGTAGACTCGTAATGACTTCAAGTCTAAAGGCTCTATCAATCAATCTTTCACCAGTGTTTGGATCTTGTTCGAATTAATGTGACCTAAACGTTGGTGCCATGTGTAGGCATTATTCCTTTCAGGTCGTTTTCTTTTAGAAGATTGAACAAGTGAGCTTGTTTTAGATTCATTTAAACAAATATGAGAGTTTTGAACAGGAAACAACATAAATAATCCATCAACACATGTACCTTTACAAATAAATAATTTATTTCGCATATTAACTGGTTCACAACTAAAACTAACTGAATAACCATTATCCAAAAAACGTGATGCAGAAATCAAATTCTTACGTAATGTAGGTACAAATAAATAATCCTTTAACATCAAAACTCTACTACTAAATACTAAGCTAACATCTCCTACTCTTAAGACCGCTACCCTTGTACCGTCTCCAACCGTTAGGTACAGTTCTCTATCATGCAGCCTCCTGGTTAGCCTGAGCCCCTGTAACATATTATAGACATAGTCAGTTGAACATGAGTCCATACGCTAGGAACCAGGTGGACTCTCAACTGTGCATGACTCAACTAAGTGAGATATCAACATATCTTTACCATATAGCTTAGCAGTCTTTGGATGAAGAGAAGCTAAGTACTTAATAACAGTTCCTCTTCCAATGGCCAATTTTCCGGCAAAAGAAACACTTTCTTTTTGTTGGCTTCTTTGTGGACTTGGTTGCTACACTAGCAACCTTGCCCTTTTCTTTCTTTCCATAAGGTCCCTCGTTAGTAATACCTAAGTCCAACTTGTTTTTTCAGGCAAAGTAATTTGGTCCAGTGAGTACATTATACATTAGAATCGAGTGAAGTTCACCAGCCGTATCCATTTTAAAACTTTGTAAATGCAAACATTTGTGTAACTATCTAACATGAGTCATGTATAATGCGGTGATATCTATTCTTTTATTTTAGCAAACACAATCAGTCAGGTATCCACAAAACTATACTATCATGTATGCAATGATGACCCAAATACACAACTCCTTACTCCCCAGCATCAAGGTCATACAAAATTAGTTTGGGTAAGGTCTATTCTCAATTAGCATGTTTGCTTGTAACTCTTACTAAACATGATTAACTCACCACTTTACCTTAGTCTCTAACATAACACAACAAAGCTCATCAGGGAGGCTAATGTATCATGCTAGTCAAGTGTAAACCATTACCTAAACCTCCATACAAATACACGTAATACTCTATGGCAGCGTGGTCGCATTGCTTTTTTGCACTTTTGTTTATCCTAATAGAAGTCTAACCCTGTGACCTGCAAACTGATATCCTTCACAGGGAGGTTTATCAATCTACTATATTGTTAGATTGGTAATGGAGACCGCGAAGTTTCAACAATTGAACCTTGCTCTCACTTGATTTTTATAAACTAGTGGTTTTTTATGAACTGGTATTTACAACGTATATTTCTCATAATCTCCTTTAGAATTACATTCTAAAAATTAAATTAACTAATAAATTAATTAATTATTTTTTATTTAAATCAGTACAAGCTTACAACTCAGATTATCTCATAATCTACTTTAGAATTTCATTTTAAAGTTAAATTAATTAATAATTATTAATTAATTTTTTAATTTAAAATAATACTGACTTACAACTTAGAATATCTTATAATTTACTTTAGAATCTCACCATAAAATTAAATTAATTGATAAAAAAATTAACTTTTAATTATTATGTAAATCAGTACTGAAGTCTACACGTCCCCAAAAAAGTTTATTAAATAAATTTTTTTTTGCTGACGTCAACGTCAGACTTTCTCTTTTTCAATTAAAAATAATTAAAAGTCTAATTGAATCTAATCTCATTAGATCATTTATCCAATTTCATAAATCTTGATTAAGAATGTACAATTTCATCATACAAATAACATAAGCGCAAATTATAATGAATCTATGTTGATTAATTTGAATTAAATATTAATTCATTATCAATTTAAACAATTTAAATTATTACCTTAAACAATCTTTCCTTTTTCATAAAATCTCTTTTATTAAATCATAATTCTATTTATTTCGATTTTATTATACCTATTCATGTATATTATGAATGTAAGACAAATTTCAAAATTTTTTCCTAATTTAATAAATTTAATACAGTGGAAGGGTTTAAAATTTTAAAGCTGCTTAAAAATTCTAAATTTTAAATCTACGAGCCTCTACTCTAATACATTAATAATAATCACATGAACTATAACTAGCATAATAAGAAAAACAGTAAATAAATGGAAAAACAAAAACTTAAAAGAGAAGGAAAGAAAGATATACCTGAAATTGCTCTAAATAAAGAAATCTAGAATAATAAACTCCGAGATAGCCGAGATAACCAAGACACAGTGACTTTCTATGCAATGACATCAAAACACTCGGAGAGTGGGCTCCAAAAAATATTAACTAAGGAAAGAAAAATTTCAAAGGAAAATTTTCTTTCCAATTAGTTTTTCGAAAGTCAACACTTTCAGAAACGCTTAATTTAGAATTGGATGCCAAACCTTGAAATAGGTACCTCTATTAATAGTAGTATACCGGAGCAAAAAATAATAAAATTTTTGATGTGGGATGCGCAGATAAAAAAACAACACGCAGCGTTTCGTTCAAAAAACCAATTAAAACGACGTGTATCAACATAGTTCAATCTGCGTCCTTTTAACCTCTCTCTGCCTCCCACGTGGTGGGTCGTGATTGGCCTGAGCGCGTGCATGCGGATAACCAGCGTGGGACGTCCCAGTGCGCAACACGTGATTCAAAAGGTGTAGATTGTACTGTGTAAACGTGATTTTTTGTTTTTGTTTTTGTTTTCTTTGCTTTGTTTTCCACATGTGAAAATTCATACGGTGAATTTTTAATTTAAAAAATTATTTTATTTTATAATATTTATTTTTTTTATTCATCTTATGAGTAATATTTGGCGAAATTAAATTTACTCATCTCATGAATTCTATAATATTTTTCTAATGCCAACAAATACAAAGGCTTGAGCAGGGACCTCAGCGATAATTTAAATCTAGCTCCAAATGGGTTAAATTAATTATCATCTCATGATAAAATTTAATTACCATTTAATGGGACTTAATTCCACTAAATAAATCCAACTACACTCTAGACTTAAACTATTTATTCGATATTTCACAAATAGACTGTATTGATGACAACAACCCCTCCACTAGATGTCCATGACAAAAAATAAATATAACTACTACCATTATCCTTCTCACTGCTTCTTCATTAATTACCGACTCGCCCTTTACTGAATAATCTATTTATATTTGAACATTTTCATAGCATAAATTTCAAATGTCAAATACCTAGAACACTTTGGCCCAAGATTCCGAATCATTCAAGCACTTGCGAATCAACTAAGGGGACATTTGTATCTTGTAAGAGACTGTAGATTCCGTATTAAATACTTGATCCTTGTCACATTTCACATTGTTGCCCAGTGTACGTGGGAATTCAGTGATTTGTCTAGACCTTACTTATAATACCTCAAAGTAACTAACATTCCATGCACAAGTCTAGAATACTCTCAGGATTTAGAGTCATCGTTCAAACAGTACAACATGAATCACTCATCTCCCATAGTAGTCTAGAAACAAGTAACTCATATGGTCCAACTTAGTGTGTCAATCTTATTAAATACACCAACATAACACTTTTGGATCACCATCCACATGACGAAGACAAGTCATCTAAAGTGTCACGTTATATTCTTAGCATACAAGTGGCCCAAACTTGTCTTTGACTACGAGTTTTTTAAACTGCAATCCATACCATTTGTTCCAAGTCTATTTGTAGGTTAATCTCATAAACCACTTAGGACAAACATGTAAATTGTAGTCTAAAGACTACACCCATCTCATGGATGTTACCAAAATGAAAATCACATGCAGTACATGCTCACTTACACAAATTTATCAAGGAAACGACTGGGTCTTCAATTTTATTCTTTAATAAAATAACATTTGTAGGATAAATCTGGGTTTCAGAACACTAATCCCAACAACTAATAGATGGTCTATACTTCTTTCATGCGTACGACAAAACAGGCACCAAGGTTGCACATGCATACGTCTAAAGACCTGCTGATCGCAAGTAGGCAGCACCTAATGAAAACATTGCCAAGCGAAAATCTTAATTTTTGGAGCGATTTCCAATTTCTAAATCCATCTTGTGGCCATTGCTTTTTGTTCTCGCCACAAAATGCCATGAGCAAGCCAAGTTTCCTTCTTATAGAGAATTCTCCATTTGACGTGAGCCCCTAACAAAAAATTGCCTTATCGGTTATAAAGGGGCACTGGCAGCCTAGAACAAATGGAACAATGTCGCCGGTTTGCAACTTGGCTAATTCTGTAATTTTCCACTTTTCCTCGATGATGAAATGAGGTTTTAGATTTGAGTCTTTGGATCCACTTCTGTCATCGATTCTTTCCGCCAGAGGGGTTTTCATACACTATGCATCATATCAAAAATATCTAGCGGATTTTCTTCTTGATCAATTCCTTACAGCCAAGGATTTGCTTCCATGCCTATGAATCTCTAGGTTTCAAGGCAATAGCTCATGAAGTCACTTTGTCAAAGATATTTAATTTAACCACTTTGACTCAAAGAATGTCTGAATTTTTAAGAACTCTAGTCAAGTTTACAAAGAAGCACCTTTTTTATGGCTATAGTTCTTCTCAACCCAAGGCCCCTCTAGTTTCTTTAAGCCTGTAAATTTTATCTCAAGCAACCAAAGGAATGCCACCGGATTGTCTTTCATTTGTCTAGAAGAAGGTACTACTAGTTTTGTCAAATTCTCCGTTCATAGATGTTGATATTTGGAAGCATTATATTGAGTGGGAAGGAATCGTCCCAATTTGGATTAAATAAAATTGTTCTTCCCACCTTAGACAAAGTAAGAGCTTTCCAAGGGCACCAGTTTGTGAATACGTTCACATAGTCTATGGCAATCTTCCTTGGTCAGAT
The DNA here is from genome assembly GCA_018398585.1 of Simmondsia chinensis. Taxonomy (NCBI): domain Eukaryota; kingdom Viridiplantae; phylum Streptophyta; class Magnoliopsida; order Caryophyllales; family Simmondsiaceae; genus Simmondsia; species Simmondsia chinensis. Next base: position 14,209,468 of record JAGTTD010000018.1, on the reverse strand, counting down.
GACCACCTCTAAGAAAGCAGTAAAAGTATCTATCAAAACTTATTACCATATTGATGCCAAATAAATCACTAAGTTGCCACTGCAACGTTGATGAGACAGTCCTCAAGAAACCAATGTTTGATTTGTGAGAATTTACTAATTGACCTAAATGAGATATAAATTTGATCCAATAAGTCCTTAAGTTTGGTGCAAGCTTCAATGGAAGCCTTATAGAATAACAAATAGTCATATGTAAAAGTAGAAGCTAATTGACTAATCTTAACCACCCATACCCTCATTCCCAACATCTATGCTCCTCCTACTTCTTCTCACAAGAACATTCATACAAATAATAAATAGAAACAGAGACACTAAGTCTCCTTGACAGAGCCCTCTCGCCGGTTTGAACTAATTAGTAAGCTTATAGTTAATCAAAAGCAGGTAGGAGACCGAAGCACACGTTCCTTAAACCACCCTACCCATTAGCGAAGAAACTTAGGTGGAGGGCTAAAATTTCATTTTACTCTATCATATGCTTTTTTTTTTCTCTCTCTCTTCCACCCGGAAGGGGGAAGGCTGCGTACATCCACCCCCCAGACCCCGCTTTCCCGGGAGCCTTTGGCACTGGGACTGTTGTTGTTATTGGTGTCTATCATATGCTTTTTTCATGTTCAATTTAATCATTGCCCGCGCTATTTTACATTGCTATTGATGAAAGTAAGACATGATTTCATAAGCAATTAAAATGTTAATGTGAATTGATCGGCTTGGCACGAATGCCCACTGAGTTAGGTGTATTCATGCACCCAAAATGGCCTAAGACAGTTTGCTAAGACTTTAGCTATAATTTTATTTATAAATTACAAAGGCTAATCGCCTGAAATATCTTGGATATTCTAGAATTTAGACTTTGGGCAACAGAGTGATAAAAATGTGATTAACCTTAATTAACATACAACTACAGTGAAGAAAAAGCATTAACATTATGTAATCTCCAAGAATTGCTGATAGAATGAAGCTCCTAATCAATTTGGGCATGGGGCCTTATAAGGGTTCATTTGAAAAGTCGCAATTTTAACTTCCTCCATAGTAGCTACTTGAGTTAGCGTAGAATTCATTTCTAACGTTGTCTTTGGTTCAACATCTGCAAGCTGACATGATCTAATGCAGTTTAATGACTCAAACCTCTTATGGTACTCTCTTTCATATAGTCTCCCAATTTCTAACGTATAATCTATCCAAACACCTGAATTGTCTTTCCATTGAGTAATGTGTTGCTTCCTTTTCCGATTAGATGTTATAAGTTGAATGTGCCGGACAATCTGAATTGGCTAAGCTATTCTTATGATCAATTAGTCCCTATAGCTCTTAACTATAAAGAAGTAATTGTTTGCATCATTTGAGAAACCTGATTAAACCGATGTTTTGTCCCTTTTGTCCTAGAATCACATAGATGACTTACAATGGATGACACTTTAGATGACTTGTCTTCGTCATGTGGATGGTTTATACGAAAACTCACAACATAAAACTGTTGTGACAAACTGCGTACGTAGTATGGACAAGAAAATACCTCTTCTGGATAATTTTTAAGGTTAAATAGATATATAGTTCCTCACATTCTTTCCTCATACTTCCTAAGTATAGGCTAACACCATCACTTAGTTCTACATAACTGTTAGACTATATTATATAGGTCTCAATATTGTATGTATTGAGCCCATTGGGCTTGCTCTATGTATATTGTATAGCCCATTTATTATTCTATAAATATACGAGAGGGCCACTGCTCTAAGTGTGCTTCTCATTCTTTCATGGTATCAGAGCTCTCCCGAGCCCTCTCATAAAGGCAAACTCTAGCCTCCGTTTCAATTTTCATTCTTTCCACACAAAAAAAGGGTTACTGTGCAACGTAACCCTAACTCCCTCAGCCCTCCATCCCCGCCACCCCTGCAACCCTAACTTTCCCTGTCGCGCCGCCACCCCTCCAACCCTAACTCTCCCTGTCGCGCCTAACCCGCCACCCCTTTCCTCTCCCTCGTGCCCCTGTCACCGATGCCCGCCGTCCACTCCTCTCTCTTTCTAAGCTATGGCTGACTTGACAACCACGACGCCGTCTCTGTAGTAATCTCCGACGCACTTCTAGAAGAAATAGTCATCGCCATAGCCGCTGACTTCTCCCAGACTGTAGGAGTACCTCTCCCTCGTGCTCGTGCTGGTATTGTCAAGCCTCTTCTCAAGCCTTCTATGATTGCTCATAGCTCTTTGCCCGAGGTACATTTTTCTTATAAGTAGGCCCTTACTAATGATAATTGGAAGCATGCCATGCTTGAGGAATATAATGCCCTTATTCTTAATAACACATGGGATCTTGTTCCTCCACCCCCTCATGGTAATATTGTTGGCTCCAAGTGGGTTTTCCGTATTAAACAAACATCTACAGGTCAGATTGAATGCTATAAAGCACGGTTGGTTGCTCAGGGTTTTACACAGCGATATGGCATTGACTACGGTGAAACTTTCAGTCCCGTTGTTAAACCTGCTACTGTTCGTACTGTTCTGACTATTGCCGCCTCTCGTCACTGGCCTATTCATCAGCTCGATGTCAAAAATGCTTTTTTTAATGGTACACTTAATGAAGAGGTCTACATGAAGCAACCGCCGAGTTTCATCAGTTCTTAGTATCTTGATCATGTTTGTAAGCTTCGTAAGTCTCTTTATGGTCTCAAACAGGCACCTCGTGCCTGGTACACTCGTTTTGCTACCTTTTTACAAGGGTTGGGTTTTCGCAACTGTACGTCAGATTCTTCTTTGTTTGTCTTACGTCGTGGGCATGATATGGCTATTTTACTTGTTTATGTTGATGATATCCTTCTCACGGCCTCTTCTCATGCGGTCCTCCATGATCTTCTTTGCTTTCTTCAATCTGAATTTGACATGACCGACTTGGGACGCCTCAATTACTTTCTCGGCATCTCGGTATCTCACTTATCTTCAGGGTTGATCCTTTCTCAATCTAAATATGCTCATGATCTCCTGGACTGGGCCGACATGCTCTCCTGCAAACCTGCTGCTACACCTACATATTTCAAGTCCACGCTTTCCTTGGACGACGGTGAACTTATGACTGATCCCACTTTATACAGGTCTATTGTTGGTGGCCTTCAATATCTCACCTTTACTCGTCCTGATATTTCCTATGCAATTCAGCAGGTGTGTTTGTTTATGCATGCTCCACGATCATCGCATTGGATGGCTGTTAAGCGCATCCTTCGCTATATCAAGGGCACTATTGATCATGGTTTGACTCTCTCCCCGACACGTTTGGACCAACTTGTGGCTTATTCAGATGCTGATTGGGTTGGTTGCCCAGACACCAGCCGTTCTACTTCAGGTTTCTGTGTTTTCTTCGGAAGCAACATTATCTCATGGTCCTCTAAGCGTCAGCCCACCGTCTCTCGTTCAAGTGCTGAGGCCGAGTACCGTGCAGTTTCCAATGTCGTGGCCAAATGTTGCTGGTTCCGGTCTCTCCTCAGTGAGCTAAGTATTCTTCTACCACGAGCCACTTTGGTTTATTGTGACAATGTTTCTACCATGTACATGTCTACCAACCCTGTTCAGCATATTCGCACTAAACATATCGAGATTGACATCCATTTTGTTCGTGAGCGCGTTCAATTGGGTCTTGTTCGAGTCCTTCTTATTCCTTCCTCACAGCAAATTGCTGATATCTTCACGAAGAATCTTCCGCGTGCTCTTTTTCTTTTATTTAGACCCAACCTTCGCATTTGCTTACCTCCTGCTTCGGTTGAGGGGGGATGTTAGACTATATTGTATAGGTCTCAATATTGTATGTATTGAGCCCATTGGGCCTGCTCTATGTATATTGTATAGCCCATTCATTATTCTATAAATATACGAGAGGGCCACGGCTCTAAGTGTGCTTCTCATTCTTTCAATAACTCCATTGCACAACTGTGCACTTTCCATTTCAGTATGACACAGCTATGACTCCATATTTCGGCGTAAACTAGTGTTTTCATTTTACCATAACATAATCAATAGTGCACATTCACATATTATCTAAACGATGAATGAACGAATGTGTTAGAAGCATTCAATGCCATTTAATAAAAACGTTATATTTAATTTAGATACAAATTCTATTCAGAATAAAAAGGATATACTTTATACATACGCATTATTTGCCCTTCTCCATTAGATACAAAATTCTATGTAAAAAAATTTGTACTACATGTAAAGCATTTTATGAGTAAAAAATATCAATACACAACATCTTGAATGTATGAAGTTGTTTATTTAACCATCCGGAAAATTTAATAAATTAAATTATGATATTTTTAAGATGTTAAAAAAGATACGGTAAATAAAAGCTAATATAGCATGGTCAATAGGACAGAATGTTTTAATACTTGATAGTTACCTTATCATGCTTAGATTCAGTATTCTTTTTTATCAAAAGATTCACTATTCAATTATATAACATAGCATTGTACAAACTAAAAAAAAATGCATCATGATCATAAATTAAATTTATAGCGAAGACCAAACAAACAAAGAAAAAATAAATAAAAGATCCATGCATCACAAACAGTAGCACGAGATTTTATAAATTTACCTTAAATATTTGAAGTATTTTACTTTTAATTAAGATTAATTTAAAGACTTTTATTTTATATGCCTCAATAATAGTACCCATCAATATTCTTTTAATAATTTTGTAATTAACAATAGCCAATTAATATAAATTTAAACTATAGTTAATGCTTGTGTTAAAAAAGAGGCTATATTTAATGCTCGTTAATAACCCGGTTAAAAAAAAGAGCCTTTAACAATATGAAAATATTATTTAATTTTATGAATTATATGCACTATTTTACAATCAAAATACAATGTATTAATTGCGGGTTCAATTTTCAACAATTGAGTGATAAAATAATAAGAAGCAATAAAATTGAATAAAATAAATGTGCCTTAACATGAGCTAAACATTAAGTATATGGGTTTGTGTACTTAGTCAAGGCGCATGTTAGTAGCACATTAATTACATTATGATAGTCTTCTTTTTAGTTAATATCAAAAACACTATAATAATTTAATAAACTATATATCATGTCTTCAACTTAAAATGCAGTACATTAATTGTGGATTCAATTTTGGACACCAATTGATTGGAAAAATAACAAAAACAATTAAATTAGATGCAATAAATATCCATGAGCCCAAAGGGCACCTATCTTATAGGAAATTTTGCCAACAACAATAAAATGCGTTGTTAGCATTCTCTATTAGTACCAATTTGGCCAACAATAATACATGAGCTTATTTTGAAAATGTCATCCATGTGGGAAAAATCTAGTAAATATTTCTTGAGAAGTTTATAATTTTAAAAATAACAATAAGATTATTTTTATATTATATAGGAAAAATCTGTTTAATATACTAATTTAGAAAAAAAATTATAGACATGAGAAAAAAATTAATATTAGCATTTAATATTTAAAAGAATAAAATTAAAAATAAATATCATTAAAATTATGACTAATGAAAAGGTGAGAAATTATGATTTTTAATTTGGAAAAAGTGAGGATAGAGGAAGAGAGATATTAACTAAAAATCAAATATATCTAAATAAAAGATTAACAAAATTATTAGAATATAAAAGTTTAATAATTTAATAACTCGATTATAATTTAATAACTTGATTATATTTTTTCTCACAATATTTTATGTATGAATAAGATACAATCATTTAATACATATTGAAATTTTCTAATTCAAATAATCAAAAAGAAAAGAAATGAACGTTAATTAACCATAGTTGTCTTTGATTTTTTCTTTGTTGCTTATTTACGTAGAGTTCTTATTATCATGATATGTCACTGACATAGTCAGTGACGCTAGTGAGTAGCGGCAGCAGGGCATGAGTTTGCAACACACCTGTTGCGACAGTGCTGCGTCACATCTGGGTAACGCGAGTGCGTGACAATCATGACTACTAATGACAATAATAGCTAAATAACCGATATACAACTAAACTGTAGTTAAATAGTGTTGTATAAAAATAATTAAATACTGTAAAAATATTGTTGTAAAATTACTGCTGGAAAAATACAGTAAAATTATTTTTATAATATTGCAGAAACAAAAACAGCAATAAATTACAGCAAAAAATACAGATAAATTATCTGCAAAATTTCTAGCAAAAACACCAGCAACGAATTCCAGAAAAAAGAAGTGAATTTTTATGTTAAATACCAGTAAAATACTGCAGCGTAATTTCCAGTAAAATGCAGTAAGTGACCTAAATAAAACAGCAATTAAATCGCAGCAACATTCAGTAAATATTTCAGCGAATAAGATGCGGCGAGGTACTTAAACATAGTAATCAAATAATACCGGAAAGAGAGAGAGTTGATTATAATGCCGAAGATACTGTGTCGTGGGAAATACCACTGTCCTAAAAGACGATTTTGTCGCTGCTCCGGTGTAGATAGTTGTATCGGCAACTGTCTTCCAGGATTAACACGATTCGACTAGTAACGTGCACTCATTAATAGCTGAATAGGAGAGTCTTGAACTTTGCCCAAAGTTAAGAAGACAGAGAGAAGTATGGACTGAGAGAGAGAGAGAGTTAATGAGAGAGCTGTTGATGTGTTTTTTTGATGATTTTCCCTGCTGAACAAAGCATCTATTTATACTGAATGAGAGGATAATTTGCAGAAACCGAAAGCGGAAAAAATTGGCTTCAATCATGCGTAGGACAGATAAATCTCAATGGCTAAAATAGTTACCAAAGGCCGAAATTCAAGCAGCCAATATCTTAGTAACAGTTATTTTATTTGGACATTAAGGCTGTGACATTAACAGATTTATTTTTCCAAAAAATAAATGTACCTATTTTAAAAAGATGACCCACACCCTCCCCCAAGCACGGCACGGCGGACGGGTGGTGCGCGTGCGTGTAGTGTGCATTCTCTCACCCATTACTTAACTTAAATGTGAGGGTTTACATATACCTATTTAAATCCTTTGAAACTCTCCTCTTTTTCCTATGTGGGATAGCACCCTAATTTTTTTCAATATGATTATAATTTTCGTATAATACTTATGTTTAGCTTGTATAATTTTTCCAACAACTGCGTCATTGGCGGAGCGACACATTGTCGAAACAGTGTTGCATCACAGGAAGGGGAGTTGGTTGTGCGTGGATCCCAAGATTTTTTAGATAGTTTTGTGATAGCTGATATTTTGTATAAAATGAATTGTAAACTCATTGTAAAAGGCATTCAATGAAATAATACTGAATTTTTCCCTCTTCTCATCTCAATTCTCTCTCGCATCTCACTCTCTTAAGCCGTCACATAGCCTGGGTTTGTGCCGTTCGGTATCAGAGCTAGTGATGAATTGGGAAACGCTGGTTAAGAGACGTAAAGCTATAGCCTTGTTGTCTTCTGAAAAAGAGACATCGGGTTCACATGAATGCTTAGCCACTTTGGAGAAGCATTTTGACACTATTACCGCTGCCTTGAAACCGAACATGGAAAAGAACAAGAAGGCAATCAAGGATCAAACAAGAACCACAGAAAAGTTATAATCTACGATCGAATCTTTAACGAGTGCTATTGATCTTTGATCGTCTCATGCGCAACCAAGAAACGAGGCATGATCATGTCCTTGAATCTGTCCCTAAAGCTGCAGTGAATGGTGAAACCGTTGCGACTAGAAATTATGTGCGGATAGGTGGGTATACATGCGCGGCTAAGCCCATGAGTGGGCCATGAACCCATGTTCCCAACTTGAAGGATGGAGAAAGCATCCTTCGTAACGGCAATGTACATTCTTTGTCCCCAAACTTCAACCCAAAGCTGGAATTCCCAAGACTTGATGGGATTAAACCCACGCTTGAGTTGGGAAGTGTTTGAAGTTCTTTTGTTGGTATAGCATCCCTTTAGATTAGTGGGTAAATATCGCCTCTCATATGCATGAGTATAGTGATGTTGGGTGTCAAGGATTGGAGTTAAAATATATGCAGTTAAAATATACGCACTTAACATGGACCTTCTTTGTGGACGAGTTATGTAAGTGCTTTGGAGATAATCTCTTCATGAAATAGGGGAGGAGTTCAGTAAGGTGGTGCAAACTAGCACCGAGGATGACTCCTAAATCCGCTTTGAGGATTCGAAGGAGTTGATGCTTGTACGTCACTTGGGATTGCGTGATGCGTTCTTCATATCGAGTTTTGTGAGTTGGCTGGAATAGGAGATAGGAGCTATAGTTAAGATGGTGAAGCCCCAGGATCTAAATACCGTGTATGACCAAGCTAGGCTACAAGAGATAGCTATAGCGGAAAGTAGGAATTCCACGGGTGTGAAGCAGTCAACATACAAGCAGTCCTATGTTCTCAAACTAGGTGTCACGTTCAAATCTGGAATGTCATCCTAGTCATAGCCACCAGCACACCCACAGGCTTCAGTTGCAAAGCCCATTATGTCCAAGAATTGCCCCATAGTGTCCACTGGTTTACCACAACCCAGGCGCGAGCCTGGGTAATGTTATCGATGCCACGAGAGGTATTTCCCTGGACATGTATGCAAGATGAAGTAGTTGAATAGTATGAATGAGAAAGGAAAGTTGGAGGTAGAAGAGTTGATGAATATTGAAGAGGAAATGCCCCCGAGAAGAAGATAGTGGGGTCATGGAAATTTCACTCAATGCTCCCTCGAGCCAAATCACATGCTATATCTGGAGACTTAAAGGAATGATCAAGAAATGCAAGATAATGATTTTGGTGGAAAGTGGCAGCTCTAATAGTTTCTTAGATGCGAGCTTGGCCAAGAAATGAAGCTTAAGACATTTTCTATACAGTGGTGATGACAATAACTATAGCAAACGGAGAGAGTTTAATCAGTTATCAAAAGTGCCCAAGCTTAAAGTGAAAGGTACAAGGTGTGACATTCTCGGATGACCTAAGCGTACTTGATTTTTGAGGAAGTGGTATGGTCCTCGGGGTTGACTGGCTTCAAAGGTACAGACCCATTACAATTGATTTTATGAGCGAAAATGTTTCTTGCTACAAAGATGGGTATCAGTGCTTTTGCAAAGCACTTCAGAGCAAGCCTTGTTTTAATCATTATCACAAAAAGGGATTAAGAAATTCATCAAGAAAAGGTGGGAACATTGGGGGACACTTGTTCATGGCTACCGCAACTGAGACACGAATGGATATGGTGTACCCTAACATTGCACGCTTACTTGACACGTATGACAATGTGTTTACAACACCCTTAGCGTTACCATCTTAGCACATCCATGACCGTGTGATACCAACAGTGCTAGGAGTAAAACCTATGAACATTAGGCAATACTGTTACCAACACAATCAAAAGCTTGAGATTGAGTGCCAAATCAAGGAGATGTTGACAACCTCCATCATACGGCCCAGCCGTAGCCCATTTGCATCACCGGTGTTGTTAATGGGCAAGAAATATGGCATGTTTAGGTTCTGTGTTGATTACTGCCAGCTGAACAACATAACAGTGAAGGATAAGTTGCCTATTACTGTGATTAACGATTTGTTGGATGAGTTTCATGTACAGGTGGCCAACAGCCCGGCCCATGGCCACCTCAAGTTGCATGGTGTAACAATATTCTCTAAGATTGATTTGAGGGCTAGATACCAGCATATTCAGGCCAAGAAAGAAGATGCACAAAAGACAACATTTAGCAGGCATCAAGGGCATTATGAGTTCAAGGTCATGCCTTATGGATCGACCAAAGCACTCGCTACCTTTCAAGCACTAATGAAAGAGGTATTCGCGCAATGCTTGCGCAAGTTCATACTAGTGTTCTTTGATGACATACTCGCTTTTAAGTCATCTTTTTCAATTCATTCGTCTCATTTGAAAGCAACACTTGACATCCTTTGTGCGCATTAGCTCTATGCTAATTGCAGTAAGTGCTTGTTTGGGTAGAACCTTGTGGAGTGCTTGGGTCATGTTATTTCTCGGGATGGAGTGGCGATGGATCCAAGTAAGGTCGAGGCCATGCGCAACTGGCTAGTGCTTAAGAATGTTAAGGGGTTGAGGAGATTCCTAGGGCTAGTAGGCTACTATAAACAGTTTGTCATGAATTATAGTGCAATTAGCAAGCCCTTGACAAATTTACTCAAGAAGGGTGAATTCGGGAGGTCATCCATAGTGTAGGAAGCTTTTGAAATGCTTAAAGAAGCTATGTCTACAATGCCGGTACTTCCATTGCCAAATTTCAGTAAGCTGTTTGTCCTAGAAACAAATGCATGCACTATGGGTTTAAGCACTGTGTTGATGCAAGATGGCAGGCCACTACTTGCTTGATAGTCATTTCATTATTAAGACGGACCATGAGAGCTTGAAGTATCCCCTTGAGCAGTGCATTACAACACGCTTGAAGCAAAAAGAGCTGACAAAATTGATGGGCTTGAGTTACATGTTGTTGAAAGGATACGGAGAACTAGTTGGGGATCCGCTATCGCTCCATGATGAGGACACAGGGTGTAGCGATACAATCGTAGACATGACATTAGGATAAGTGAAAGTAGGTAGAGACAAAGACACTGGTGTGAGCCGTGCGCTCATGACAGCGGTAGTGCCTAGTTGGGTCTTAGAGGTGACTGACAGCTACAATGGGGATGTGCTAGCCTCTGAACTTTTTTGATACTTGTGATTGATCTTAATGGCAGAAAACCCTATACGCATGATGGTGATGTGATTCGCTATAAGGGAAGGATATATATGGGCACAACTTTTTAGTTGAGAAGGCAATACGAGCATTGCATGACTCACCAATATTTGGGTACTCCAGAGTCTATGGCACCTATATATGGGTCAAAAAGGTTGTTTTGTGGTCCAACAAGAAGCATGATGTGAGTAAAATGGATGGAATAATGTGATACTTGTCAAACAGTTAAAGGAGAGCATATTCTGTATCTGGGTCTCCTATAGCCTCTATCTCTGCCAAATAAGGCATGGGAAAGTGTGAGTATGGATTTCATTGAAAGGTTTCCTAAGTCGCTTGGGAAAGATGTTATATTGGTGGCGGTGGATTAGTTTACGAAGTATGCTCATTTCTTATCCCTAGTGCATTCATATACCACATCATGGGTAGCGCAGCTATTCCTTGACCATATATAAGGGCTGCACAGCCTTCAGAAGGTCCTTGTGTAGGATTTTGATAGCGTGTTTCAGGGCCCGATCCTGAACCCGTTCAAGACCTACATATTTCGATTCATGCCCTTGAGGACATTGCGTAGTGCCAGACCATGCACACTATGGGATACTGTGGCCACTATTCCTTGAGCATTCTCATTGGTAGTGGAAGTACCCACAACTTCCTTGATGTTACTTTCACTCCGCTTCTGGGTAGTTCTATGGATATTTCTAGTTATCCTATTGTTACTATTGCCGATGGGAAACTGGTCATTTGTGTCGGTATTTGCCTTGATTTTGTTTGGACTCTTCAGGAGGCCTCTTTCCATTCAGATGTGCTTTTTATTCCCTTATCGAGCTGTGATATGATTCTCAGTATACATTGGCTTCGCACTTTAGGCAAAGTTTTGTGGGATTTCAATGAGTTACTCACGGAATTCACACGTCACGGTCGCCAATATGTCCTCCACTGTATTCGTTCTTCTCCCTTGAAGACAGTATTTGAGCACACTTTATCCTCCTTGCTATCATCAACTTCTTTCTTCGCTATATCTGTTTCGGACTCCACAACACACCCCTCTCTGTTTTTGGTTGCTGGAGACTGAACAGATGCTTCGGTTCTAGCTGAATCACTGACTTTACTTGCTGAATTTTCTAACATATTTGCTGCAATGTTGGGTCTGCCTCCCTCTCATCCTTGTTTCGATCACCGAATACCTCTAAAAGAGGGTAGCAATTCGGTTAATCTCCGACCCTATAGCTATCCCCTTTTTCAAAAGGATTTTATTGACACATTGATGAAAGAAATGTTGAATGTCAGCGTCATTCACAGCAGCACATCTCCTTTTGTATCTCCCCTCATGTTGGTAAAGAAAAAAGACGTCTCATGCAGTCTTTGTGTTGATTTTCGTGCTCTTAACAAGATGACGGTAAAGAATAAATTTCCTATACCTATAGAGGAGGAGTTACTTGATGAATTGGGTGGTGTCTCTTTCTTCTCCAAATTGGACCTTAAATTCGGGTATTGGCAAATATGTATGGTGACCAAGAATATTCATAGGACGAGGTTTAGGACCCACTCTGGCCATTACGAGTTTACCGTGATGCCTTTTGTGTTGTCAAACGTCTCTTCTACTTTTAAGAGCCTCATGCATGATCTCTTTTAGCCTTTCCTCCGACGCTTTGTCTTAGTCTTTTTCGATGATATCCTCATTTATAACACTTCATGGTCTACTCATTTGGATCATCTCCGTTGTGTGCATGATGTTCTTCGGATGAATTGCCTAATGGCCAACCGTGAGAAATGCACTTTTGGAGCTTTGCCATATCAAGTGCTTGGGAAACTTTGTTTTGGGTACTGGGGTTAAGACCAATCCGCGTAAAATAGTCGTTGTCACTAGTTGGACAAGGCTGACATCGTTGAAACAACTCCAGGGTTTCCTCGAGCTCTCGAGCTATTATCACCGATTTATTACTCACTGTGGTCTCATCGCTACCCGCTCTGACCAATCTCCTAAAAAAAAAAAACCAATTTCTTATGGACTCCAGTTGCCGAGAATGCCTTTGAGCCCCTCAAACGTGCGCTTACATTAGCTCCTATCTTTGCTTTTTCAGATTTTTCCAAGACATTTATAGTGGAGATTGATGCCTCAGGCACTGGCGGTTCTTATACAAGAGGGATGACGCTTGCTTTCATTAGCCGCATGCTTGCACCCTATTATCAGGGTCTCCTTGTCTATGAGCATTAGTTGCCTGCTATCGTGTTTGCCGTTGAGAAGTGGGAGCAATACCTCACGAGTCATCATTTTATTATTCGTACCGACCAACAGAGCGTCAAGTTCCTTCTTGGGCAATGCCTCTCCACTTCCCTTGAACACTTATGGCTCTCGCGCCTCATTGGTTTCAATTATGATATCGTGTATAAGAAGGGGTCCGATAATAGAGCCACCGACGCTCTCTCTCGATTGTTCAGTACCAAGGTCCTTTGCATGGCTTTATTTTCGATTTCATCTGACTTCTTTGATCACCTCCAACTCACATGGACCACCGATCCCACTCTTGCGCGCATTATTTCCAACAAAGACTCTAATTCTTTGTCCCACCTGCACTATTCATGGCATCGGGGGCATTTACGTTTCAATGTCCACCCTGTCATGGTAATGATATCGACCCTTGGCACTCTATTTTCTTATGGCTTCACGGCTCGGCCTAAGGAGGTCATTCCAGAGTTGAAGCCATGTACAATTTCCTTCGTACCTTGTTTTATTAGAAGGGTCTTTGACGTGACATACATCATTATATCCGGCATTGCGCAGTTTTCCAATAGAACAAGTACGATACCTCGGCACCAGCGAGTCTTCTACAGCCGATCCTCGTCCCCACGACAGTTTGAAGCAGCATCTCTTTGGATTTTGTCGAGGGGTTACCACTTTCGAGTGGACATTCAATTATTCTCATCATCATTGATCGGCTCACGAAGTATGCTCATTTCCTCTCTTTAGCTCACCCATATATTGCCACTAGCATTGCCCAGCTCTTCGTGGATCAGATTTGTTGTTTACATGGTCTTTCGAATGGTATCATAAGTGATCATGACCCGGTCTTTACTAAAATCTTTTTGCGCGAGCTCTTCTCCCACTTGGGAACTCACCTCAACCTCTCCTCCTGTTATCACCCACACCTGATAGCCAAACCGAGGTCCTCAATCGTTGCCTCAAGACGCATTTGAGGTGCATTGTGAGCAAGCAACCCATCAGTGGCACCGTTGGCTTCCGTTCGCCAAGTGGTGGTACAATACCACATTTCAGTCTGCCGCTCAATCCACCCCCTTTGAGCTTTTCTATGGCCAGCCTCCTCTAATTCATTTACCTTACTTGCTAGGAGAGTCATCTGTTGAGGCCGTGGATTGTAGTTTGACTGCCCGTGAGGAAACCCTTCATCTCCTTCATCATAACTTATTTCACGTTTAGACTTGCGTGAAGCAACAGGTCGACTGACATCGCGTTGACCGCGAGTTCAATATCGAGGTCTATGTTTGGTTGAAGCTACAGTCCTATGGAAAAAGCGTATTGCCTCTCGTCGGTTCCACAAGCTCACACCTCACTTCTATGGTCCTTTTCGTATTCTTGACTATGTTTGGCCCATTGCCTGCCACCTTGATCTCCCCACTCATGCATCCTTTCATCACACCGTCCATGTGTCTCTCTCGAAGCTGTGCCTCTTAATCCCCACAACTAGCATTCTGCTACCCGATGTTTGGCCCCCAGTAGCCACCCCACCTAGCCACTTGCCATTCTAGACCATCGGGTCATCAAGCGTGGCCGCGTTGCCGGCACTCAGTTTTTGGTTCACTGGTTCGGTCAGCCATCCAAGGACGCTACATGGGAGTATCCACATGATTTCCAACCACGCTTTCCCACCTTCGATCCTCGAGGACAAGGGTCGTCCTGTGGGGGAGTTATTGGTACAGATATTCCCGGGCCTAACCCGGAACATCTTATTACACAACTGTGCGGTTTCTTGCCTTGCGATCATGCCACTTCACTGTTGAGGTGGCTTGCCTAGTCTTCTACTCTTTGATATTTCATATTTAAATAAGGATTAGGATAATCACTTGAGTTATGTTAATTGTGATGTAAGCTCTCTCTCTTCCCCTAGTTCATCTATGTCTCTCTCCCTTAATTCCTTAATCATACTTGTAATTACTCCAAGCTATTGAAGATTATACATACATATATATAAATTATACAACGGGGCAGCCGTTTACTGCCCTGTAGGCCTCTGAATTCGTTGTTTGTGATCCGGATTGGCTGATTGTTTTGATTGGTGAGTCAATTTCTTATCAGTATCCCCTGTCATAATCCAATGTATTTTTGCTCATAAAATACTAATATGGAACATAATTTTGATAATAGATAGGTAAATTTTGTTCTAATCTACTAAATTTTTAAGGGAATTCAACAAATTTTCTATCAAAATGCTAACATCGCAAATATATATTATAGTTATATGTGCCACAGTAACAATTTCTATGTAAAATCATCACATTTTTACAAAAACATGGCAAATATATATTGCGGTAATTGATGTCATATTAGCAATTTTTATCTAAAATTCATCGTACTTTTATTAAAACTTAATTATTGGTCAAAATCAAAATGACCTCATGAATGTTTCAAAGAGACCCTTGAATTATTGGTCAAAATCAAAGTAACCCCTGAACTTCTAATAGCATCAAAGACACTCTCGAACTTTTAATTATAGTCAATTTAACCTCTAACTTCAAAAATTATATCAAAGACATCTCAATAATTTAAACATTCTTTCAGGTATTCTTAGATTAAATAATATAATTTTCAGGTGTACTAAGGTTTCAAAATATTTTTACAATATATGCTATCCACACAACTCTTTCAGGATTCCGTTAAATTAAACTAACTTGACACTTCAAAAATAATATAACTAAAATTATTTTAAATACAAATGATATCTAAATTATGCTTGTGGTATTTGCTTTTTGTTTTACTTGTTACATTGGAATAATTTAATAGAATCCGATTGGAGTCATAAGAAAAATATTTGAACAAAAGTTACGAAAGCTTATGATATCTCAAAAAATATTTTAAAGCCTTAGTGTTTTATAAAATATGTTACCAAATGTTAGAGATCCTGACCTAATTTTTTTTTTCTAATTTTTAGTATTTTGGATGTTTTTGATAGAAAATTAAAAAGTTAAGGGATCAAATTGATTTTTTGTAATAGTTCAAGGGGTGTATCACATGCAGAAGTTGAAGGTGGCAAAGATGAGGATGTTGAGATGGATGTGTAAATACACAAGAAAGGATAAGATCAAAAATGAAGTTTTAAGAAGTAAATTGGACATGGTCCCAATTGAGGATAAGTTGAGGAAGCAATGTTTGCGGTAGTTTAGGCAAGTCAGGAGGAGATCGACCACTGCTTCCGTCAGGAGATGCGAACAACTCCATATTATAGAGGGGAAGAGGGAAAGAGGCCGGCCAAAGAAGAGTTAAATGGAGGTAATTCGATAGGACGCTGCCTATCTCAACCTAAATGAGGAGATGGCCCTAGATAGAGCTCGGTGGAGGATTAGTATAGGTGTAACTAATATAGCGGTTGAGGATCGAGGAGCACCTTTAAGCTAGCACTTAGGACCCCGAGGCTTTTTGCAGGCCTGCTTGATTTTTACACACTGTTGAAGTATGTTGGTTGCTTTGTGTTCTTATTGTTTGTCGCCTTGTGGTTCTAATGCATTCTCGTTGCTTTATAATATCTATATGCTTGTTATGTGGCTATGTTGTTATGCGGCATGTGTTTACTCTTACTCCTTGATGCCCATATGCCCTTTGCTTCTATGCTATCCATGCTTTTCAAGTTTATCAGGTTGGGGTTCCTCGGAAATCTCTCGTTAGGGTACCACCCTGATGGGGTAGGCTGCGTACGTCTCACCCCTTCCAGACCCTGCATATGTGGAAGCCCTTAAGGCACTGAGTATGTTGTTGTTGTTGTTCCTGCTATAGTTCAAGGGGTGTTCTTGCTATAATTTAGAAGTTACGAGGGTTATATTAATTTGAGTTAATAATTCAGGGGCATGTTTGATGAAATTAGAAATTGAGGGACGCCGCATTGATTTTGACCAATAGTTCAGGGGATGTCTTTGATGAAACTAAAAGTTCGGGGTGATACTTTGATTTGGACCAATAGTTCGTAAGGTCTCCAGGAATATTATCTATTATTTTTTATATATTAAATGTACTCATAATTTCTTGTTTACTTGCAAAGTGGCAAGTGGTTTCAAAGCCTATCATGGGTGCTAAAAAATTACTCCTTCGTAATTCGAGGCCAAAAATATGCATTGACACTAGTACAATACATTTATTTTTTTAACTTTGTAAGCACAGTGCTAAAAAAATTTATATAAGCTGATTTTAGGTTTTTTTTTTTTATCATTATTCATATATATATATATATATATATATAGTAAGAAAGAGTAAGGAGCAAATTTTCCTTTAGTTCAGCAGATCTTGGACACTCATTGAATACCGAATCACTCCACTATTCACGCAGCCTCCCATCTCTATCAACAGAAATCTGTTTCGAAAAATTCTAGAAGAATTCTTTTTGAGAAGTGTATTGAGGGGGGAAAAAAAATGTAATTGTAATATAAATATGGCTATTTTAGGATTTAAATATTTGTTACTTAGATATTTATCGTGCACAATGGGATGTTTTGAAATTTAAAATCGAGAATTTAACACTCAGTTATATGAGATTTTGAATATCTATCATTTGCTTATTCTAAAATTTTAATATATATACAATGTGGTATCTTTGAGGGTTAAAAGTTTTATCACTCACATATATTAAAGTTTAAAAATTTTATCAATTATATATTTTCTTCCACACTTTAAATGGAAATTGTTAATGTGAAACAAGAATTTTTTAATCAGAAAGTACTAACATGACACATTATTTTGATAATAGAATTATTTATATTTTAGTACCTCGACGTTTTTGAAAATAATAAAAAAGATCCTAACATTTTTAAATTAATGAAAAGGCCCTTTTTGACGTGATTACATCATTTTCTATCGATAGAGTTGACGTGATAAGTGATTTTTTATTAATGTACATTAAAATGACAAAAATACCATTAAGCATCCTTATTCTTACTTTATAAACATGGACTTTGAGAAGTTGTATTATGTAAAAGCTATCTATTTTCGTTTAATTTATTTAAAAATATGGTTATTGAAGAGTATCTTTGTCATTTTGCTTTAACACTAATAAAAAAGCATTTTCCACATTAGATCTGTTGACGGAAAATGACTTCATTACTCTGAAGATGGACCTTTTTATTGATAAGACAAAAATTTACGAGCATTTTTACTAATTCTAAAAGACGGGATCCTTTTATTACTTCTAAGAATGTTAGAGTGCTAAAATGTAAATAATCCTTAATAATATATGTGTAAGTTTTGTTTTATCAAGCTAATTGTTCTGTAACGTCTTGGAGTTTCATGAAAACCTGCTTAGATAGATATCTATATATTGGATATTTGGAAAAAAGTTAAATTCCAAGCAATAACACTTCATGAGTGATTAAGTTGCATAAATATTAAAAACTCAATCATATATCGCATGAGGAATGGCTAGTTTAATTTTTAATATATAGTTAAAAATATTTTTAATATTTAAATATTTTAAAATTATTTAATGTACTTTTTAATATTTAAATATTTTAAAAATATTAAATTTATTTTAAAATATTAAAAAAATTTAGGTATATAAGATATTTATAGATTTTTTGGATGTCTAGTATATTTTAAAACATATAAAATTTTAAATATTGATGATATTTCCAAAAATATTTATATGTTTTTAAGATAATTGAAACATTTCTTTATGATTTAAAAATTCTTTCAAAAATATTAAAAATATTTTCCAATTTTTAGAATTTTTTTAAAACGTAAATATCTATTTTTTAGGTATACTTCTTTTATTTTTAAGTGTCACATATTGAAAAAAACTAACCTAACACTGACGAATTAATGCAGAAAGTATGTAAAAGAATAGTTTACCAAAATCTATTTTTATATATCTATATATTAATTAACAGTTCTATCACAAAAGCCTTTGCTTCCCCCATTTTTTAATTTCTATGTATTACTTCAGCCTTTTTTCTTTTAAATCTTAACTTCTTGTTTATATCAACATATCTATTCAAGAGGTTCAATTATTAATCAACATTCTTATCTTAATTTATATGTACATAAGGCAAACTTTTTTTTTTTTTTTTGATATTAATTATATAATTTATCAATTATAATATATAGATATAATTATTCAAAATTTAATCACACATCATACATGACACGAAAAATGTTTAGTTAAAGGTATGTCAAAACCATTATAAAATATCATAAAACTAAAAAATATATGGAAAATTATAACTTAGGTACCCCAAGATTTGACCATTTATTACTTTAGTATCCTAACATTTTAATATATATATATATATATATAATAGAGTACTTGAGATTTAAATATTTTATTATTTAGGTACTCTGAAATTTTATAACTTTATAGATCAAATAACCTTTTGTCGAAATTCGATGAATTTTTGTGGGAAAATGCTGAAATTGAACATGATTCCTATAGTATATTAGGCCTCGTTTGGTATACGGGAACTTGCAGTTCTTGGAAAGTGCAAATTTGGGCTTCGGTATGCAAAAAATAGGCAAAATGGATGAAGTGGAAGCTGCTAAGCAATTTCCAATTGCCTCAAAACTCAGGAAATAACTTACTTAGCCTCTCTTAGGTAAATTCTACTTCATAGTGACTTTTAAATTGTATTACAATTCTATCCCTCATAATTTGTAAATATGACAACTTCACCCTTGTAATTGTGAGTCCCTTCATCAGCTTTACCCTTCTTTAGTGGAAATTGGAAGATTGGTTATGGGTACAATGGTCATTTTAATTATATTTCATGAAAGTTGTTGTGTCAGCCAAACAGAACGTAGGAATTAAATTCTCAGAAAATTCTATTTCCTATATGGGCAACCAAACACTTTTATATTAATTAATGGAAAGTTACAAGGGAAGTGAATTTCTGAAAAGTATAACTTTATGTAGCAATTCAATTCTTTTCGAAACCAAACAAGACTTTAGTATCTTAATTAGGATTTGTTGATTTTGTGCCAAAAATGGGAGCAGGACACATAAGTTTGGCAAAATTTAAGTAGTTTATATCAGTGTTTGGTTAATATTTATGAAAATTTAATAATTTTTTAATGAAAATATTGGTATGACTTATATATATTATTATAATTATGTAATACATCAACCATTTTTATAAAAAAAAACTATGTCATATTTTTTACGAAAATTCATCAAATTTTAACATAAGATAACTAAGTGAAAAATATTCAAACCTTAGGGTACCTCATTCTCATTATATATATTAAAATGACTTGATATCTATTTGATAAATTATTCAAACTTCAAAGTACCTTATTATATATAATTAAATGTCAAAATACATAGATTGTAAATACTGAAATTTTAAAATACTTAAGTGATAAGTTTTCAAAATATATATTCAAATATTAGGTACCTAAATCAAAAAATTACTGCTCTCCGGGTTGAGCTTTCTAGGGTGTCCTCTGCCCTCCTTTGTTTCGAAACCCTAGCAGCATTTTCTTCCGCTCTTTATCCTTTTCCCTTTTGTCTTTGATCAACCCTCTCTCTCTGTGTTCTTTCACATATTGTCTTGCGGTGGTCATGACTTTTCGGTTTGAAAAAGGGAAGTAGATTGCCGACGTTGAAGAAGCTCTTGCTTATGAGGTTAGCAAATTGGAATTGGTTGAAGTTGACTCCATTAATGCTACGCTCAAAGATTTGATGCTGGTGGTTAAAATCGTTAATGATAAGCCCTTTTGTGTGGGTCTTGTACGTGCTATTATTTGGAAGGCCTAGGCTCTCTAGGATAGAATCCAAATATAGGAGGTTAGTTGTAATATCTTTATTTTTCTGTTTTAATCTAAACAAGATAAAGCTAAAATACTTGAGGAGGGGCCTTAGTCTGTGAGCGATTCCCATCTTGTGCTTAGGGATTGGGACGGGGATGTCACGTTCTCTAATATTTATTTTCCAAGTATTGAGTTTTGGGTTTAGATCCATGGATTACTCTGAATCTTATGACCGAAAGTAATGCTAGGAGGATTGGGAATTTATTTCCCACTATTGTGAACATTGGTAGGGCTCATTTACCAGGTACTAATGCAACCGGATCCCATTAGAACTCCGAAATTAAGTGTGCTTGGGTGAGAGTAGTACCAGGATGGGTGACCTCCTTGGAAGTTCTCATGTTTCCAACCCTATAAAGTTGGGGTTCCTCGGAAATAGCCTCTCGGTAGGGTTAGACCCTGAAGTGGTAAGGTTGTGCACATTCACCACTCCAAGAGCCTGCTTATGCGGGAGCCCTTGAGATACCGGGTCCGTTATTATTGTTGTCTGTTGTTGTGAAGATTGATAGTGAGATGGTTAAAAATAGTCTTTGGTGCATATTCTGCAGGCTGAAGGTTGTGATAGAAACAGGTGTTCCACTCCGAAAAGGGTTTTGACTTCAGAGGATGAACAAGGAGGATATTTGGATCTATTTTAAGTATGAAAGATTACTGAACTTTTGTTATAAATGTGGTCGTTTAGATCATACCAAGAACAGTTGCCCCCTGAGAGGATCTTCTCTTATAGATTTTCCATTCGACAACTCCTAGAGAGCTATGAATTCTAGGGCGGAGAAAGTGAAGTTTAATTTGTTTGGGGATGAAGGTCAGTCTTTTAATGCTAAATCTCAAAATTATGTTCCTCTAGAGTTGATTATAGTTGTAAGGGATAAACAACATGATGAATTTGTGTCTTGTAAGATTATGGAGAAGAACGTGTTAACATTATTAAGATTTGCTATTCAAGAAGTTGTGAACCTCCCTTTAAATATTCCCTTAAATGATTATAGAAATGTTGTTTTGGGGGAGTCGTTGGGTTGTAAGGAGAAGTTGAGGTCTGATAAAGCAGTGGATCCGGCTCGGGAGTATGAGCTTTTGGGCTATAAACGTGCCGCTTCTGGTCCGGACTACAATTCATTGAAGAATCATACAAGGCTTGCAATAAAGGAGGTTATGAGCTCTGCAGTTAGGCAGGATATTTATGGGAATTAGGTCTTTTTCTCCTCGTGGTCTGAAGATGAGCAGGGCTCTATTAATTTAGTGTTTGATAATGACGATGACCTCCCTTTGAATTTGTGTCAACTCATGCCGTTCTGCGTTGCTTTTGTAGCATTAAGGGAATTGCAAGAGCTAGACTAGAGAGATATATTGTGGAAGCGAATGATTCTATTGTTTTGGATGCTATAAGGAGGAAGGAGTCTCGTTTGACGGTTGACGAGGTGTCTAATATAATTGTTGATGATGCTCAGGGGTTTGCGGCAGTTGTTCCCAAACAACCGCCTTTGGATCAATGAATATTATATGTGGGAACTGTCAGGGCTGTGGCCAAGTCTGGACGAGCTCTTAGGGAGCTCAACACGCTTTATAGTCTAAAGGTGATCTTTCTCATGGAGTCTAAACAGAGGGAGGATAGAATAATTAAACTGGCGGAAAGTTTGGATTATGTGAACTGCTTTTGCGTGAGTCTGGTAGGTGCGTAGGGTGGTTTGGTCCTTATGTGGAGAGATTCGATGAAAGTTGATATTTCTAGTTATTATGACCATTTCAGCTGCTACGGTTGAAGATCTTCAGTCAGGGAAAATTTGGAATCAAGTTTTTGTACATGGGGAACCAGATTGAAGCAAAAGGCGTGATTTTTAGTTGTCCTTGAGATATTTGTATGTTGATGATGTTAGTCCGTTCGCTATTCGGGTTATTTTAATGCTATAGCCCTCTCGTCAAACAAGTTCAGTGCTATGCCGGCTTCTGTTTCTCAGTTGAGTTGCTTATAGACTTTTTATGATGATAGTCCTTTCTTTGAGTTAGATTAGAAGGGCTGTAGATTCTTTTGGTCTAATCGTCAAGATGGATCTAGGCATGTGAAGGAGAGGCTCGACAAATTAGCTGTCAATATTTTGTAGTTGTCTCTTTTCCTAATGCATTTGTCTCTCTTCTTCCAGCTATTGGCTCCGATCATTCTCCATTACTTCTCTTCCTCGAGGGTGCTAGGAGAAGACATAGTTACAGCTTTAAGTTTGAGTTTAAGTGGTTGCTTCATCAAGAATGTTCGAATGTAGTTCGCAGTGGCTGGGGTTTGCTATCTGATTGGGTAGGCCTCAGGAAGATTCAGCATAAGTTATCCCACTGCCGCTCTTCTCTTGTATGTTGGAGTAAATCACTTACTTGCTCTTCCTCTGCTGAAATTGCTCAGATCTCGGCTAGACTTGAAGAGATTCAAAACCGCTCGCAATTCCCGAGTGATAGAGCTAAAGAAGTTGATCTTATTGCTAAATTAAACCTAATTTGGGAAGGGGAGGTATTGGAAGCATTGTTCTAGAATTGACTGGTTGAAGCTTGGTGATAGGAACACCAGGTTCTTTCATGCCTCGACCCTTGTTAGGCGGTGTTGTAATCGTATTCTCAGACTTAGAGATAATGTAGGCAACTGGGTTGTTGAGGAGAGGAGAATTCATTAAGTGGTGCTAGATCACTTTCTGTTGCTTTTCGGAACTAGCGAAAGCGTGGGCCTTGATCATGCTCTTTTTGTTTGTCTTGCAGTGATATCTTATGCCTTAAATTGTGTCCTGTCTTCTCGTATTATTATTGTTGAAATTAATGCTATGATTAATTAGTTGGGAGGGCTTAAGGCTCTGGGTCCTGGTGGCTACTCAGGTATCTTCTTCAAAGAAATTCGGAACTTTATTGCACCCTAAAGAGGCACGGCTGCATATTCCCCCTTCCCCGACCTTGCTTAGGCGAGAGCCCTTAAGGCACTGGGAATGTTGCTTTTGATGTCTATGGTGCTGTGCTTTATTTTTTCAAGTCTGGGGTTATGTTAGAGTCTATTAACCAGACTAATATTGCCTTGATTCCTAAAATCACTAATCCTGAATTTGTTCACCACTTTAGACCTATTAATCTATGTAACTTTGTTTATAAGATTATATCGAACATCATATCTAATAGGCTTAAACCGTTATTACCTTCCATTGTCTCCCCGTGTCAAGTGGCCTTTGTTGCCGGTAGTAAGGATTTAGGATAATATCTTTATCGCAAATGAGGTTGCAAGAAGAAAGGGAGAAAAGCTTTTATGGCCATTAAAATTTCTCTCTCCAAAGCTTATGATCAGGCGCATTGAGATTGTTTGGAAGGTGTTCTGAGTTGTTTTGGCTTTAAGTCATCCTTTGTCTCGTGGATTATGGCTTGTGTGAGATCGATCTCTATATGCCTAGTGGTTATTGGTAAGAGGTTGAGTTCTTTTCATATTTCTCGAAGCCTTCGCCAAGGAGATCCCCTCTCTCCTTATCTTTTCATCTTGATTATGGAGTTCTTTTCTAGACTTATTGATAATGCTATTGCGGCCGTTCTCCATCTCGGCTCATGCAGCCCCCCCCCTCTTCTCTCTTGTTCACTGCGGATGATTGCTTGTTGTTCTGTGAAGTTAACATTGATGTTGTTAGAGAAGTGAAACGGGTTATTCATTATTTTTGCGGTGCCTCAGTTCAGTGTGTCAACTTTACCCCCCCCCCCCCCCCCCCCAAAAAACCAAAAACACTCCCTCTAACCTTTGTGTCGAGTGCTTATCGGAATTGGGGATGTCGTCTCTTAATCTGGATGATCGTTATTTGGAATTCATGTTTTATGGGGGAGAGATAAGAAAAGAATGCGTGCCTACTTATTTGGTCGAATCCGGAAAAAGGTGCAAAGTTGGAAGTCCTCTCTTTTATCTCATGTAGGTCAAGAGGTTCTCATTACGTCAATTTTATCTGCTATCTTTCAGTATATTTTCCATTGCTGCAAAGTCCCTAAAATCATTAATATTAAAATTCATAGTTTAATCGCTAAGTTTTAGTGGAAGGGAAATGTTAATAATGAGAATCGTATTCATTGGATTAATTGGAAGAAAATGGCTAAACCTAAGGGGATGGGGGGTATGGGTTTTCGGGACATGGAAGAATTGAATTTGGCCACGTTAGCCAATCAAGCTTGGCATATTCTTGAAGAGCCGAATGCCTTATGGATTCATGTGTTGAGAGGTCTTTACTTTCCAAATGGTGACTTTTTAGGATCCTATATTAGCTCTCGTCCTTCTTGGTTTGGGCGTTGTATTCTTGAAGGTCGTGATCCCCTCAAAAAAGGGCTTAAATGGAATGTTAATAATGATAGGAGAATTACAGTCTAGAAAGATGATTGGCTTCCTAAGGGCTCGGGGATGCAGCTCGGCCTAGGTCTGTCGGGATGGATGGCCTTCGAGTTGCAGATCTCATCAATCCTGCAACGCGTTCCTGGAACATGGCCGAACTTCGTAAATTCTTTTCTCGTGATGAGGTGAATGTCATTCGGTGTATTCTTGGATTGAGGATAAATTGATTTGGTCTCTTGATTCGAAAGGGGTTAATAGAGTGAATCTATGCTTTATGGTGCCTGTCAGCTTCTTCTGATGATAGATGATTACAAGCTTCCCCATTCGATTTCCCAGAACGTAAATGCCTTTCAAGGATTTGGAATACCCCTGTTCCTCCTGGAATTCGTGTTTTCCTTTAGAGGTTTTTAGTTGATGGCCTCCCTACTTATGTTAATACAACGAAAAGAGTTTCTATTGCTTCCAATTTATGTCCTCGTTGTAATGGTGAACCGAAAAAAAACTGATGTGGGGCCCCTAGTAGCCACCCCACCTCAACTGCTTGCCATTCTAGACCGTCGGGTCGTCAAGCGTTGCCGCATTGCGGCCACTTAGATTTTTGTTCATTGGTTCGATTAGCCATCCGATGACGCTACATGGGAGTATCTACATGATTTCTAGCTGTGTTTTCCCACTTCGACCCTCAAGGACAGGGTTCATCTTGTGGGGAGGTATTGATATAAATATTTTCGAGCTTAACCCCGAGCATCTCATTGCATAGCTGTGCGGTTTCTTGTCTTGTCATCACGCCACATCACTACTAATGTGGCTTACCTAGTCATCTACTAATGTGGCTTACCATTTAGATCCACTCTCTCTCTCTTCTCTCTCTCTCTAACGGCTACTGACGCACCACAGCTACTAACCACCTTTTCGCTGACAACACTGTCGGCCACCTCGCCGATGCACCTCCATCCCCCCCCCCCCCCCAGCGACACTACCTCGACGGCGATGACCCACCGCCGGGCAAGCGCTGTTCCTCGGACCTTGCACTCCTCCACCGCACGCTCTGACGCCCCACACCCAACTCAACCACACCCACCCCGACACCGAGCCCAACCACCACCCAGCCCCACTCAACCACCCACCACCATGGTGGTAGGACCTCGCACCCGGCCACCGCCTCGCCCCAACCTAGGACCAGCCTCACCCAAACCCCAACCCTGACCTTGCCCGAGCCACCCACCGATTTTCGCACCCCCTCACCACCACCTCGCCCCAACCACCCGACACCACCTCCCCGACTACACACCTGCTCTGACACTGGCACCACCACCACCGCACGCTCTGACGCTCCACCAACAACATCACACACACCCACACACAAACCACACTACACCTCTTCTGTTGCACCACCACCGTTAGCCCCACCCCCACCATAGTTGCCGCCAACAACCCTAAACCGGCAGCCAGTAGCCGACAAGCAAGAGAGGGCCCAGGTAAGTTTGCCAGGTCAGAGTTCCATTAACGCACCGGTCCCAGGTCTTCGGTTGATGGAGTCCGACTTTCTGCTTTGGCCGGGGATCCTAGGAAACAACCTCTCTTCAGGGTAGCCCCCTGAAGGGGGAAGGCTGCGTACATCTACCCTCCCTAGACCCTGCTTTTGGTGGGAGCCCTTTTGAGGCACTGGGTTTGTTGATGTTGTTGTTGTTGTTGTACTTGAGTTATGTTAATTGTGATGTAACTCTCTCTCTTTCCGTAGTTCATCTATGTCTATCTCCCCTTTCATTCCCTAATCATACTTGTAATTACTGCAAGCTATTAGAGATTATACATACATATATACAAATTATACAATGGGGCGGTCGTTTACTGCCCCGTAGGCCTCTGAATTCGTTGTTATCCGGATTGGTTGACTATTTTGATTGGTGTGTCAATTTCTTATAAGTATCCCCTGTCCTAGTCCAATGTATTTTCACTCATGAATTACTAATATGGAACATAATTTTATACAATATATAGGTAAATTTTGTACTAATCTAGTAAAGTTTAAAAGGAATTAAGCAAATTTTCTATCAAAATGCTAATATCGCAAATATATATTACAATTGTATGTGCACAAGTAACAATTTCTATGTAAAATCCATCACATTCTCACAAAAGCATGGCAAATATGTATTACGGTAATTGATGTCATATTAGCAATTTTTATCTAAAATTCAACGTACTTTTACTGAAATTTAATTAAATTAAAATGTACCTAGATAATAAAACAATGAAATATCATGATAGTTTATTATATATTAAGATATGATGCAGCCGCACTTTTGGCATTTTACAGGTTAGACGGGTCTAGGTGGGTTGGCGTTGGCAAGCTGAGAAGCTTGGCAGGTTGGAATAGGGGAGATAACAAGCTTGGTGAGTTCTCTAGAAAAAGCGGATGGAAGATGTTGACGTCTAATAGGATACTTAGTAAATAATTATTAGTTATTTTGTCTTTGATTTTAGCCTTTATTCTAAATGAGCACTCGGATAGTTAATCTCTGCTATTGATCTTTAGATAGAGATTTAATTTAAAATTTGTTTTAGCTTCAGTCAAGTCAGGAAAGCTCCTCTATTTAAAGATATGGTTAATTAGGGTTTTATTTAGCATTCAATTTCTTAGATATATAGGAACTCAAATGATAAATCATCAAACCTCAAAGTACTCATGGTATAAAATCTCTAAACTAAATATATAAAACATCAGGCTTATTGAGTTGAATCAATAACTCAAATATTAACGTAAAATATAATACTCAACATGTTATGATCGAGATATAATCTCAAATCATAACCTAGGGAATAATAGAATCCAAGAGAGTTGAGATGAGAAGAGAAATGAAAGGAGATGAGATAATAGAGAAAGTTAGATGAGAAAGAGAGAAATATCTCAAAGAGATAGTTTGTGTTTTCATTGAATGCATGACATTACAAGAGATTAGCTACTTATACATGATCTAGGAACAATGCACCTAGACCAAGCTAACCAACTAACTAAATCCAAGCCGCCACTATTGACCACGCCTTGACCACTAGCCGACTCAACTAACTCTTACTACCGTTGGCGCCAACTCATCAATTCAAACATTACAATTAAAGAATAAAACGCAACACTTCACTAAGGCCTTATTACAGAACTACAGCACGACTAAACACAGCCTTAAAACTTCAATTGCTTTGGATCATAATATTCCTCCCTCCTTGAGAACATTCTTGTCCTCAAGAATGAAAGTTAGGGAATTGACCCTTCAAGAAACGTAGCTCTTCCCAAGCTGAGAACTTTGCTCCCAAATTGCTCCAAGACACTGGAATTTTTGAAATCCTTCTGCCATCAACATTCAGCTCTCGGGAATCAAGAACTGTAGCCGGTTGCAGCAACAAGGTTCCACTTGAACCCACTTCCGGAGGCTGCAAAGAATGCTCCTGATCCTTCTTGACCTACTTCTTAATAAAAGATACATGGAACACAGGGTGAATGTAGGCATTAGGAGGTAACTCAAGTCTATAGGCCACCTTGCCTATCTTCTCCAAAACCTTGTAAGGACCAAAGAATCTCGCACACAGCTTCACATTCTTTCTAACAGCATTAGTTATTTGCCTATAAGTCTGTAATTTCAGGTAAACCGTGTCCCCTACTTCAAAGTTTCCGTCCACACGTTTTCTGTCAGCATACAACTTCATCCTTGCTTGAGCTTGGTGATGATTGTCTTTCAACAATTGCATCAAATGCCACCTCTGCTAAATCAGATCAGTGACTTCTGGAACTGATGATACAAGTCCTTGCAAAGTCATAGGTGTTGGAGGATCATAACCACAAAGAGCTTTGAAATGAGTAGTTCCAATGGAAGCATGAGCATGTGTGTTGTACCAAAAACTCAGCGAGGGATAACCATTTGCTCCATACCTTTGGATGATTGAACACCATACACCTGAGGTACTGCTCGAGGCACTAATTGAGTCTCTTGTTTTGTCCATCGGTTTGAGGATGATATGATGAACTAAGAGCAAATGTTGTTCCCAGAAGACTAAACAATTCCCTCAAAAAATGACTTGTGAAGATCCTATCTCGATCTGATACAATAGAGTGTGGCAAACCATGAAGCTCATAGATCTTGTCCAAGAAGCTTCTTGCCAATTTCTCAGCTATAATAGGTCTAGCCAAGCCAATGAAATGACTAAATTTAGTGAACCAATCAACCACAACCCAAATAACCTCCTTTCCTTCAGATTTGGGCAAGCCTTACACAAAATCCATGCTAATATTCTGCCATGCTCCCTCGGGAATGGGCAAGGGTTGGAGAAGACCTTGGTATCTATGATCACTAAGCTTAGTTTGTTGGCAAACTGCACAAGCTTGCACGAATTCAGTCATGGATCTCTTCATCCCAGTCCACTTGAAGGGAGCCTTAAGCCTTTGATAAGTACCTTCCACTCCAGAATGACCTCCCCAAGCTGAATCATGGGAAGCACTAACGATCTACTGCCTCATATCAGTGGTTGAGCCAATGTACAACTTGCCCTTCAATCGAATGACCCCCTTTACCACAGAAACATCTGCATCAGTAACAAATTATCCTAAACGACTCACACTGAATGCTATAATGCATTCTTGTGCAAAAGGATCATCTTCATAAGATTTATACACCTCTTCAACCCAAGAAGGAAGTATCATTGATATTGCCCCACAAGACCCTTGCTCACAATCTTCCAACCTGTGTGACAGAGCATCGACAGCAGCATAGTCTTTTCCTTTCTTATACTCAATGATATAATCAAGGCCCAACATCTTCATCAACCCTTTCTTTTGAATCCTTGTCACAATTTTCTGTTCAAGGAGGTGCTTCAAACTTTGATGGTTAGTCTTAATCTTGAATCGATGTCCATCCAAGTAATGTCTCCATCTATTGACATCTAGCAATATTTCTAAGTATTCTTTCTCATACGTAGACAAAGCTTGATGTTTAGGACTCAAAGCCTGAATAAGGTAGGCTATTGGTCTACCTTTTGAGACAAAAAATCCCCAATTCCATTCCCACAAGCATCTGTCTCCAAGATGAATTCAACAGCAAAATCCGGCATAGACAAAACTGGAGCTCCACACATTGCAGACTTCAAGCCTTCAAATGCAGCTTGTGCTTTTTCTGACCAATTGAATGAGTCTTTTTTCAATAGATCAGTTAAAGGTTTGGCTATAGAACCATAACCAACAACAAGCTTCCGGTAATAACCCGTTAAGCACAAAAAACCACATAATTGCTTCAAGGTCACTGGCTGAGGTCACTCCTTCATGGCTTGAACCTTAGATGGATCATAGAGACTCCTTCTTGAGAGATAACATGGTCCAAGTACTCCATTAGGCTCTGTGCAAAAGAACATTTAGATAACTTTGCATATAGCTTATGCTTGCGCATGGTTAAGAAGACTTCCCTTAGATGCTTCAAATGGTCTTCAAGTGAAGAACTATAAATCAGTATATCATCGAAGAAAACCAAAGAAAATCTTCTCAGGACCTACTTGGAAACATCATTCATCACTGCTTGAAATGTAGCTGGAGCATTAGTTAAGCCAAAAGGCATAACCGCAAACTCAAAATGGCCGTGATGTGTCCTGAAAGCAGTCATGTATACATCTTGCTCCAATACTCTGATTTGATGATACCCTTGCCTCAAATCAGCTTGGAAAAGATACTAGCACCATGAAGCTCGTCTAACAGATCATCTATGACCAGAATTGGAAACTTGTCTTTCACTGTCAATGAATTAAGCTGTCGGTAGTCCACACACATCCTAGCTGTTCCATCTTTCTTCTTAACTAGGATGACTGGTGAAGCAAATGGGCTGTGACTTTGCCACACAAAGAATGTCTTGAGCAGCTCATCTACCTGCCTCTCAATCTCAGTCTTTTGAGCATGGGAATACTTGCAAGGCCTAAGCTTAACAGGCTTAGAATTAGACTTAAGAGGAATAGCAAGGTCCAATTATCTCTTAGGAGGTAAAGTCTTTGGTTATTTAAACAAATCCCTAAACTCTTCAATCAAGGTTCTAACTTCAGGTTGAAGAATGTCTCCCAATTCAGTAGGAGATATAGCAAACAACTGTCCCACCTCATGGCAAGCATTCTTCTTGAATCCTCCTTTTAACTTCTTGCCTTTCATTTCTTGCAACTGAGCTTGATCCGTCATTCCTTGTAATACAACTTTGGAGCCTTGAATCTCAAATGCCACAATGAGATTTACAAAATCAAACATCACAGGGCTAAAGGATCTCATCCAATCCACCCCTAAAACCATGTCACATCCTCCTAAGGGCAGTATTCTGAAATCATAATCAAACTTGCAATCTTGCATTGTCCACTAAAACCCCTGGCACTTGTTCTAAGTCAAAATGGAATTCCCATCAGTGACAGTCAATGCTAAGGGATGATTTTTGATCACATCATGTCCTACTTTCTTCTCCACTTTTGGATCAATGAAACTATGAGTGCTTCCACTACCAATCAAGATGATCAAAGACCTCTTGTCTGCCTTTCCTTTGATCCTAATTGTATTGTGAGCTCCATTGCCTGTTAAAGAGTTCACTAAAATCTCAGCTTCATCCTCAATCAACTCATCTTGAGATTCCTGATCTGAACTATCATCCTCAGCTTTAGATTCACCACTTTCAACATGCTCTTCAGCATTGATTCTGTGAGCAGCCATGACAAATTTTGGATTACACTTGAGTCCAAACTGATATGGCTGATTGCACTTGAAGCAAAGCCTTTGAGTTTTCTTTTCATGCAATTGATTGAATCTGGATCCAACTGACTTCTTCTGTTGTTGGGAGCCACTACTTCTGTACCTGGTCCCCTCATTTGAAGCAAGAACTATTGCTTCATAGAGTTTAGCCTTAGCATAAGCCTTGGACAATGTTTTGGGACCAACCACCTTAACAAGATTCTTAATTTTGGGCTTTAAACCACTTATGAAACTCGAGACATAATATGCCTCAGTGGCTTGAGGGAAAGCAGTTATCATACTAGCTCTAAGGTTCTCAAACCTTATCATATACTCCGTCACGGATGTTTCTTGTATTACTTTGTTAAATTTATCAACAATGTCACTAGAATCTTCATCACCATATCGCTCGCATAGTTCTTTCACAAAATCGTCCCAAGATAGTGTTAGATTGCTTTTGAACAAACTGTATAGCCATACCTCATCGTCTCTAAGAAGATAAATAGCTGCAATCTGAACCTTCTCTACATTATCAAAATGATAGAAGTGAAAATAACGATCGCATCTTCTCAACCATGAATGAGGTTGTTTCCTATCAAATGGATCAATCTGAACTCTTGGCTGCCTGTAACCATTACTTTGGTTATCAGAAAAGGCTTCATTACTCCATGATCGTTGCTGATGCCACTGATCAGGTGGCCTGTCTAGCTGTTCTACATTCAAACTTGCAGTTCCGAGATGACTTGATTGATCAGGAGAATGATTGCTTTGTCTAGGATTCAATCTTGCAGATCGCGAATGAGTTTGATTAAGTGACTGAGCTTGTGCTCTGGCAGTTACTTCAACCTCTTGAATTCGATCTATAACTCTGACTTCTACTGTTGGAGCTCGATCCTGATGTCTAACTGTCACATTAGGCATTTGCTGATTCATTTCACCAATAGGCCTTATCTGTTGATTAATCGGCAACATACTAGCAGGAATCAAAGGTTCTGGAACTGGTGGTACATTCTGTCCCTTGAGCTAACTGCGTATTTCAGTAAACTTTTCTTCAAAAATGTGCATTTGTTGATTCAATCGATCGGCAACCTTTTCTTCAAACACTAGTGCTTGTTGATTGACTCGATCAGCAATCCTTTCCTCTAATTCCAGAGAATGTTAAGCAAATCGTTCCTCATACTTTTGATCCAGTTCTTGGATTGATTTATTTAGTGATTCACTTGATTCAGCCTGTGAATGCTGACATTTCGCGAACATTTCTTTTATTTGCAAGCTTAATTGAGCTAATGTGACAACTTCTGGTTCTGTTGCAGTGCTAGCTCAAGAAACCTTAGCATAAGAAGGACTTGTAGCATTCCTAGCTGCACTTAACCTTGTTGTAACACCAGCACCTGCCATAATTTCTCAATTCTTGCGATGTAATCAAGGAAAATTGATACCACAACAACCAAAATCAAGCGGATACAATCGAATTGAAGCAATTCACATAAACGATAGCCTACAACCTGGCTCTAATACCAAATGTTATGATTGAGATATAATCTCAAATCATAACCTAGGGAAGAATAGAATCCAAAAGAGTTTAGATGAGAAGAGAAGTGAAAGGAGATGAGATAATAGAGAAAGTTAGATGAGAAAGAGGGAAATATCTCAAAGCGATAGTTTGTGTTTTCATTGAATGCATGACATTACAAGAGATTAGCTACTTATACATGATCTAGGAACAATGCACCCGGACCAAGCTAACCAACTAACTAAATCCAAGCCGCCACTATTGACCACGCGTTGACTACTAATTGACTCAACTAACTCTTACAACCGATGGCGCCAACTCATCAATTCAAACATTACAATTAAAGAATAAAACACAACACTTCACTAAGGCCTTATTACAGAACTACAACACGACTAAACACAGACTCAAAATTTCAGTAGCTTCGGATCATAACACAACAACGCAATCATTCTTTTACGTCATGCCAATCAAGCATTAGGAGAGAGATACCAATCAAACATGTGGGCAAGTGTTAGACATTATGTAGTGCTCATGAAACATTAGTAAAATAATTTTTGGCTAGTATGATTTTATTTTTTTGGCAAGTATAATGCTAAAAAGATTCACACAATAAAAGCATGGTGTTTTATTAGTTATTTTTGAGTAATATTCTGTCGTGATACTTGTAATAAGTTGGTTAGACTATTAGTTAAGTCTAACTAACTAATACTTAAGTTGTTAAGCTGATTGTAACAATTGTATAAGAAGGATAGTTAGGTGATGTATTAGAGATCCAAGAAATATTACAACCGATTCTTTCTCTCTCTCTCTCGAATATTCTACTTCTTCTCTCTCTCCCTTTTCTCTTCCCTTTCTCAGTATCATCTTCTTCTTCTTTTCCCCTAAATTCTCCCTAACTATTGAAACCGCGTGCATGGACCTCTGTTCATGACAATTGGTATCAAAGCTCGATCTTGTGCACCAAATTGCATTCCTTCGAATCCTAAGTGTGCAAAACTGGCTCGAGGTAGGCGAAGCCCTACAATGGTAGAAATCAGAAATCAAGTCCACGAATTGGTTTAGAAGGTGGTAGAATCGCAACAATAAGTAGGTGAAAAGCATAATCAGCTCCTTGAGGTAATTCATCGCAAGGAGGAGCACAAAGTCGGATGATGGAGGTCCTTCAGCAAAATAGTACACAGATGCTGGCACTGATGTAGCAACTAGCTCTAAATTCTTCACAATCAACAGACCTTGCAAAGAACAATGAAAACGAGGCAAGATTACAGGAGTCCAGAGCCAACGTAGGGCAGAACAACTTTGGAAAGCCTCCAATTTTGGGTTCATGCCCTGAAATTGGTGATAATGGTCAAAGCGGATATGCATGCAGAGGCAACAATTATCTTCCCAAACCGAAATCGATTTCCCATCATTCAGTGGCAAAAACCCTAGAAGTTGGTTTTGCCGATATCAGAGATACTTCTCGCTTTATCAAACACCAGAGGACATGAAGCTTAAGATAGCTGGAGTTTATCTGGATGACAGTACCGATACATGGCTTCAGGGGCCATTTATGACAAAGGCTCGCTGAGTTGAAAAGATTTTACGAAGGAATTCTATGAGAGGTATGAAGAGAGCGACGAAGCTGATGTAGTGAGAAAATTCAACAAGTTGAAATAGACAGGGCCGTTGAAGGATTATCAGGAATGTTTTGAGGAACTCGGGTCCCATATACTCTCAACGGATAACAATTTCAGTGAGGGTTACTTTCTCTTTTCTTATATCACTGGCTTGGACAGTGAAATCCTGCCACTAGTAAAGGCAGCTAAACCTAAATCCCTATCCCAAGCCCACTCAAAAGCTAAGCTATACTCCCAGTCTTCTGAAGTAGTGTTACAGAAAGCTAGAAATCTTCTGAAGAACCCCAATTCAAATTCTTCCATCCCATATTCGTCCCATTCACAAAAATATGACCCCTCTTTCCAAAAATACAACTCAAACGGGACCAAAAATAATGCAACAAGAAACTCTAATATCTGCTACAAGTGTAACAAGAGGTACTTCCTTGGACATAAGTGTGACAATCAATCCCTGCATAGCATGGAGGTTACAAATCTGGACCTTGACCCTGACCCTAAGTCAGACAGTGAACAGAAGACAGTGGAAGAAGATCAATTTATTGATGCCAGCGATGAAAAGGCTGAAGAGGTCTTTGTACACACTCTCACTGGAGGCTCATCTTCTAGCACCTTGAAGATTTTGGGACACTTCCACAAGAGATCAGCCATTATCTTCATTGACAGTGGAAGCACACATAGCTTCCTTGACCCGAGGTTGGCTAGAGAAGCTAGGTTCTCTGTAGAAGATAGAACTCCCCTGGCAATCACCGTTGCTAATGGTCAGACAATGATTTTGCAGGCAGCAATGCAAGGCTAGATGGCAGATGCAATCCCACACCTTCACTGACAACATTAGGCTTATGAAGATTGGTGGGTATGACATGTTATTAGGTGTGGACTGGATGAGATAGTCCAGCCCAGTCTCATTTGATTTCAATCAATTCAAACTCAGCTTTGTAATGGATGGGAAGATGGTGGAGCTTACAGGTATCCGGGAATCTGGCTCTCTTCAGTTGATGCTTGCAAAGAAGTTGCAGAGTCTCTATCACAAGAAGGAAGAGTTCTATATGGGCACCTTGTGTTGGGAAAAACATGAATTTTGTTGGAAAAATAAACTCTAATGCCGACTATTGGGTTCACAGTTCTCAACTATGGTCACAACAATAGGCACTTATTAGAGCACTTAGAATAGGAGACTCTTCTCTCTACCTAAGCCCCCGGTCGGAGAATCACGCTTCGTGACACCTCACGTGCAAGAGTTCCCGGGAATAGGTTTATCTCTATAAAGCCTATGCCCAAATATCGGTTGGACAACTTTCAAAAATTCTCCCTAGTTTTGTAAATTTAATGCAGCGGAACAGGTTTAGAATTCATAACTCTAAACCTAGGGTCGATTTAAAATTCCTAATTTTAAATCTACTGACTTAAATTCATAACTTAAATCAACAGATCTCAATTCTTAATTTACATCTATAGGCCTTTTACTCTAATACATTCATAACAATACATAAACTTAAATAGGTATAATAACGAATACTGTAAATAAATAGAAATGCAAAAACTAAAATAAGAAGGAAAGAAGGTATACCTGGAATTGCTTCAATAATAAAGAAAACCAACAAAATCGAGACCCCGCGATCTTCTACGCAATGACCTCAAATTGCCCGGAGAGTAGGCTCCGAAAAATATTAAACTGAAGAAAAAAATTTCAACGGAAATTTTTCTCTCCAACTAGGTCTCCGAAAATATTTTCAGAAACCCTAAATAATTTATTTTGATTGAATTTCAAACTCTTAGAATAGGTACTTCTATTGATAGTAGTATACCTGGGCGAAAAATAAAAATAAACGTTGTGGGACACGTACAAAATAATTCCAGTTACAATACCAAATGCAGCGTATCATTCAAAAATGAAAACAAAACTACGCGTTTCAACTACTATGCACATGACTTTTAGCCCTGTAACCACGTTCAGTGCCTGATGGCACGGATCGTCATCTGTTGTCGCGCGCTGCTTGGTTGCTACGTGCGCACACGATTTTCCACCACTATTTTCGCGATTTCCCCTTTTTTTTTCTTTGTTTCCCCCATGTAGAAATTTATCTTATGAATTTTAATTTTTAAAATTATTTTATTTTATAATTTTTAACATTTATTAATCTCATGAATAATGTTTGGCAAAATTAATTTACCCATCTTATGGATAAATAATTCATCTCTTGAATTCTTTAATATTTTTTCAATGGCAATAAATACAAAGGCTTGCGCAGGGACCCCGGGAACAATTTAAATCTAGCTCCAAATGGGTTAAATTAATAATCTTATAAAATAATTTAATTACCATTTAATGAGACTTAATTCCACTAAATAATCTCATTGCACTCCAGACTTAAATTATTTATTCGATATCTCCCTAATAGATTATATTGATGACAACAACCCCTCTATTAAATGTCCATAACAAAGGATAAATATAACCACTACTATTATCTTTCTCACAGCTTCTCCATTTGTTACCGACTCGCCCTTCACTGAATAATTCATTTATACTTGAACATATTCACAATATAAATTCCAATTATCAAACACTTGGAATACTTTGGCCAAAGTTTCCAAACTATTCAAATATTTGCGAATCAACTAAGGGGACACCTGCATCTCATAAGAGACTGTAGATTCCCTATTGAATACCTGATCCTTGTCACACTTCACGCCGCTACCCAGTGTACGTGGGATTTTAGTCATTCGTTTAGACCTTACTTATAGTACACCAAAGTAACTAACGCTCCATTCACAAGTCCAAAATACTCTAAGGATTTAGAGTCGTCGTTCAAACAGTACAACGTGAATCACTCATCTCCAATAGTCTAGAAATAAGTAACCCACATGGTCCAACTCAGTGTATCAATCTTATTAAACACATTAACCTAACACGTTTGGATCTCCATCCACATGACTAAGATAAGTCATCTAAAGTGTCACGTTATAGTCTTAATATACAAGTGGTCCAAACTTTTCTTTGACTACGAGTCTTTCAAATAACAATCCATACCATTTGTTCCAAGTCTATCTGTAGCTTAGTCTCATAAACCACTTAGAACAAACATGTAAATTGTAGTCTGAGGACTACACCCATCTCATGGATGTCTCCCAAAAGAAAATCACGTGCAGTATAAATGCTCACATACACATATTTAACTAGAAAACGGCTGAAACTTTAATTTTATTTATTAATTAAAATAATATATTCAGAATAAATCTGAAATTCAGGACACTTTTCCTAACAATCTCCCACTTTTCCTACATCCCATTTATGACAAAGTCCATACTCACCCCTTTTAAGTTTGAACCAAAAGTCTATTGAGTCTAACCCTTTAGTGAGCACAGTTACTCTATTGTGAAGTCAGCAATACAATACTGCTTGACATTCCTCTCACTAATGGCTCCCACTTCAAGAGTAAAGACATGCTTAGACGTCGAACGTCTATCATTTTAATCTGACTGGAAGTCTTAAATCAGTATAGCCAATTGGAACCAGCTCGTCACTTTGAAAGATCAGCATAGGATCTCTAGTTCTTCTCAAGAACTAGAGAAAACACTTCACTGCTACCTAGTCCATTGGACTCATGTTAGACTAACACCTGCTTACTATACCATAGCATAGCAGACATCAAATCCCGTGCACATCATGGCATACCTGAGGCTCCCACTGCCAAAGCATATGAAATATTCCTCAATTGCTCCTCCTCTTGAGGTGTCCTAGAACACTCCTCAAAAGAGAGAGGGACTCCATGCTATACCTTGACAACGTCTTGTCAATATAAGTGGCTAGGGAAAGACCCAACATCCTGTTCTTACGACCTCGCAGAAGCTTAATCCTAAGAGTAAAGCTGGCTTCTCCTATGTCTTTCATATTGAGCTATCATGACAACCAAGTATTTATAACTAATGACACCCCTACATCATTCTCAATGAGTAGTATATTGGTGACATACAATACTAAGAAAGTCACTACTTTCTCTTAATGTCATTTGTACACACATGGTTCGTTTAATCAATTGCTCAAAACTATAAGACTTAATTGGTTCATGGTGGCTAAAAGGATCAGATTCAATGCCACGGTCAACCACTAAGGCTCCCGCTATGAACCTGTCAGGTGTCCTGACAATCCTCCCACTACACCTAAGCTTTCGTGTACTTGGAACATTCTCGTTCCTATCAGTAGGTGCATCCAATGCATCCATTATGTCTTAAGTTGTGTCTAGCTGTTCAGAATTATTGTCATTTTCCTTTTAACACTATTTTGTTTTTTACTTTTGTAGTTTATTTGCAAAATTCTTCTCTAAGTATTTCGCATTGTTCACGTATATAAGGAGAACAGCATGAATAAATCATAAACACATGTTCCTTAGTAAATAAAAAATTTTATTTCTTGTAATAAAGGTTCACAACCATATTCAAATTGAACAACAATTATTCTTCAAACCACATAAGTCAAATTCTTGTCTAATGCAGGTATAAGTAACCAAAACCTTTTAAAATAGAAACTCTAGCACTAAAGACTAAGCTAACCCCTCCTACTCTTAAGACTCTTACTTTTGTACTATCCCTGGCCATCAGGTGCAGCTCCCATCAAGAAGCCCCTTAGTTAGCTTGAGCTCCCTTCATCGGATGGCTTAACAGTCTTTGTAGGAAGTACAGCTAAGTTCTTAGTGCAGTCACTTTTCTAGTGGCCCATTTTTCCGCCAAAGAAACACTTTCCTTTGACTTGCTGACTATTGCTTATCCCCAATTCGTGGGCGCTCCTCGTGTCCCGCATCAAGTCCTCTATTACTTGTAACTCCTTCATTAGTTCAGGTAGTGAATACTTTTCATTGTTCATGTAAAAATTTAGCTTGAACTGAGTGAATGAGCTGGACAGAGAACTGAGGATGATATCCTATTTTGTTTGACTATCAAACTCAGCTCCGAGGATTTCCAATTCAGAAAAACATGACATCAGATTCGTGATGTGTCCTCAACTGGTATTCCTTCGGACATCCTCATGTTGAGCAACTTCTTTATGAGTTCTTGCCTCGCTGCTTTGTATTGCTCTTCAAACATTTCTTGCAAATGTTCAATCATCTCAGCTGCTGTTTGTTTCTTAAGCATCTGATGCCTGAGCACTTCTGACACTGAGGCCAATATATAGCACTTGGCTAACTCATTATCCCCTGCCAGCATTCGTAGCGCTCTTTTTCAGTGGCTGTGCAGTTAGTAGTGGGCATTGGTAGACAAGCTTCAGTAAGAACAAACTCAAGTCCCTTGTGAGTGATAACTAAGTCCAACTTATTTTTCCAGGCAATGTAATTTGGTCCATTGAGTGCATTATGTATTAGAATCGAGTGAAGTTCACCAGCCGTATCCATTTTGAAAAACATTGTAAATGCAAACAATCGTGTAATTACCTTATATGAGTCATGTATAATGTAGTGATATATATTCTTTTAATTTAATATACACAATAAGTCAGATATCCACCAAACTGTACTATCATGTATATAATGATGACCCAAACACACCACTCCTTACTCCTCGGCAGCGGGGTCGCACAAAGTTAGTTCGAGTGAGAACTATTCTCAATTAACCTGTTTTCTTGTAACTCTTACTAAACATGATTAACTCACCACTTT
Organism: Simmondsia chinensis; assembly: GCA_018398585.1. Taxonomy (NCBI): domain Eukaryota; kingdom Viridiplantae; phylum Streptophyta; class Magnoliopsida; order Caryophyllales; family Simmondsiaceae; genus Simmondsia; species Simmondsia chinensis. The sequence continues at coordinate 14,168,891 of JAGTTD010000018.1, read as the reverse complement.
ACCGTAGTCTCTAATATGACACAACAGAGCTCCTCGGGGAGGCTAATGCATCACGCTAGTCAAGTGTAAACCATTACCTAAACCTCCATACAAATACACGAAATACTCCACAGCAGCGTGGTCGCATCGCTTCTTTGCATTTTGGTTTATCCTGAAAAAGTCTAACCCTGTAATCGGTAAACCGACATCCTCCGCAGGGGGGTCTATCGATCTACTATACTGCTAGGCCGGTAATGGAGACCGTGAGGTTACAACAATTGAAACCTCGCTCCCACTTGATTTTTAATACCAGTGGTTTTTAATTAACTTGTGTTTACAACCCGAATTATCTCATAATCCCCTTTAGAATCTCATTCTAAGATTAACCAAAATTAATTAATTAATTTATTTAAAATACTAGCGTCTTATAATGTAGATTATCACATAATCTTACATTAGAATATCATTCTAAAATCGAATCAATCAAATTAATTAATTAATTTTAATTAAAATAATACCAACATTTAATTTAGATTATCACATAATCTACTTTTAAAATTCTGATTCCAAAATTAAATTAAAAATAATTTTATTTAAAATCAATAGCGATTTTGTGCTTAGATTATCCTATAGTCTATTTTTAGAATCTGATTCTAAAATTTAGTTAATAAAATTTAATTTTTATTTTAAAATTAAAGATAACTTAGACTATCATATAGTCTATTTTAGAATCTTATTCTAGAATAATTTAAAATAACTTTTATTTAAAGTACACTGATTCACAACATAGATTATCACATAATCTAATTTAGAATCTTATTCTAAAAGAAAATTAATTAATAAAATAATTAATTTATAATTATTATGCAAATCAGTACTGGAGTCTACACGTCCCAAAAGTAAAATTAAAAAAAAATAAAAACTTAAAAAAAAATTTTAATTGCTGACGTCAGCTATCAGTAGCAGGTGCTGATGTCGGCATGATGTCAGAGTCCGCTGACAAAATATATATTTTTTTAATTTTAAAATAAATTGAATCTAATATCATTAGATCAATTTTATCCAATTTTTTAAAATTGGAATATAATCTTATTATATTAATTTTATTCGATTTCATAAAAATTAATTGAATCTAATTTTATTAATCAATTTTATCCATTATTGTTAAAAAAAAAAATATTTGAATCTAATATTAGTAGATCAATTTTGTCCAATTTCATAAATCATGACTGAGAACGTACAATCTCATTATACGAACAACTCAATCGTAAATTTATAAGTTGTTCCGAATTAACGATTAATTCATTAACGATTTAAACATTTTAAATTGTTACTATAAATAACCTAGTTAACTATTATATCTTTTAACCGATTTAAACAATTTAAATTGATATTTTAAATAACCTAATTAACTATTAACTCTTTTAACAAATTTAAACAATTTAAAGCTATACTTTAAAAAATTCTAATTGACAATTAACTGCTTTAATGATTTAAACAATTTAAATAACTAATTCAAACAAGTTTTTCCTTCTTAATAAAATTGCTATTTTATTAAATCGCAAATCCATTTATTTGGATCTTATTATACCTAGTCATGTATATTATAAATGAAATCAGAGGCTGGCTTTGATACCAATTGTTCGGAAAAACATGAATTTTATTGGAAAAATAAACTCCGATGCTGACTATTGGGTTCACAGTTCTTAACTATGGTCACAACAATAAGCACCTATTAGAGCACTTAAAATAGGAGACTCTTATCTCTATCTAAGCCCCCGGTCGGAGAGTCACGCTTCGTGACACCTCACGTGCGAGAGTTCTCGGGAATAGTTTTATCTCTATAAAACCTTTGCCCTTATACCAGTTAGACGAATTTCAAAAAATTTTCCTAGTTTTATAAAGTTAACGCAGTGGAAAGGGTTTAGAATTCATAACTCTAAACTTAGGAGTTGATTTGAAATTCCTAATTTTAAATCTACTGACTTAAATTCATAATTTAAATCAACAGATCTAAATTCTTAATTTAGATCTATAGACTTTTTACTCTAATACATTCATAACAATACATAAACTTAAATAGGTATAATAACGAATACTGTAAATAAATACAAAAGCAAAAACTAAAATAAGAAGGAAAGAAGGCATACCTGGAATTGCTCCAATACTAAAGAAAACCAAGAAAATTGAAACCCCACGATCTTTTATGCAATGAACTCAAACTTTCCGGAGAGTGGAATCCGAAAAATATTAAACCGAGGAAACAAAAACTCAACGGAAATTTTTCTCTCCAATTAGGTCTCCGAAAATATTTTCAGAAACCCTAAATAATTTATTTTGATTGAATGCCAAACTCTTAGAATAGGTACCTCTATTTATAGTAGTATACCGGAGCGAAAAAATAAAAATAAACGATGTGGGACGCATATAAAGTAATTCCAGTTACAATACCAAATGCAGCATATCATTCAAAAACGAAAACACAATAACGCGTTTCAACTACTGCGCACGCGTCTTTTAGCCCTGTAACCGCGTGCCACGTGGCATGCGGTGATTGGTCCGTGCCTGATGGCACGGATTGTCATCTGTTGGCCCAATCGTGAGCTGGTTGGCTGCTACGAGCGCACATGGATTTCCACCGTTATTTTCCCGATTTTCCCTTTTTTTGTTTTTGCTTTGATTCTCACATGTAGAAATTCATCTTATAAATTTTAATTTTCAAAATTATTTTATTTTATAATTTTTGACTTTTATTCATCTCATGAATAATATTTGGCAAAATTAATTTATCCATCTTATGGGTAAATAATTTATCTCATGAATTCTTTAATATTTTTTCAATTATAATAAATACAGAGGCTTGCGCAGGGACCTCAGGGACAATTTAAATCTAGCTCTAAATGGGTTAAATTAATCATCTCATTAAATAATTTGATTATCATTTAATGAGACTTAATTCCACTAAATAAATCTCACTGCACTCTAAACTTAAATTATTTATTCGATATCTTCCTAATAGACTGTATTGATGACAACAACCTCTCCACTATTTGTCCATGACAAAGGATAAATATAACCACTACTATTATCCTTCTCGCGGCTTCTCCATTAGTGACTCGCCCTTCACTGAATAATTCATTTATACTTGAACATATTCACAGTATAAATTTTAAATGTCAAACACTTGGAATACTTTGGCCAAAGTTTTCGAACTATTCAAATATTTGCGAATCAACTAAGGGGACACTTGTATCTCATAAGAGACTGTAGATTCCTTATTAAATACCTGATCCTTGTCACACTTCAAGCCACTACCCAGTGTATGTGGGATTTTAGTCATTCGTTTAGACCTTACTTATAGTACACCAAAGTAACTAACGCTCCATGCACAAGTCCAAAATACCCTAAGGATTTAGAGTCGTCGTTCAAACAGTACAACGTGAATCACTCATCTCCAATAGTAGTCTAGAAATAAGTAACCCACATGGTCCAACTCAGTGTATCAATCTTATTAAACACACTAACCTAACACGTTTGGATCTCCGTCCACATGACTAAGACAAATCAGCTAAAGTGTCACGTTATAGTCTTAACATACAAGTGGTCCAAACTTGTCTTTAACTACGAGTCTTTCAAATAACAATCTATACCATTTGTTTCAAGTCTATCTGTGGCTTAGTCTCATAAACCACTTAGAACAAACATGTAAATTGTAGTCTGAGGACTACACCCATCTCATGGATGTCTCCCAAAAGAAAATCACGTGCAGTATAAATGCTCACGTACACATATTTAACTAGAAAACGACTGGAACTTCAATTTTATTTAATAATTAAAATAATATATCCAGAATAAATCTGGATTTCAGGACACTTTTCCTAACACCTTGATGCTCGCACAAGGACATGAGCTGGAGATGGTAAATTCTGAAACATTTTCCCCTATAGTTCAATCTTTTTTTGCTAGTTTTGATGATGTGTTTCAGGAACCTAAGGGGCTACCTCCCTCAAGGTCAGATGATCACCACATCTCGTTAAACGAGAGCCATAAGCCTATCTCTATTAGACCTTATAGATATCCCTATTTCCAAAAGAATGAAATTGAAAAATAAGTTAAAGAAATGCTTCAAAACTCAATAATACAGCCCAACCACTCACCTTTTGCATCACCTGTTCTGTTAGTAAGAAAAAAAAAAAAGATGGCTCTATGAGATTTCTTGTGGATTATAGGCAACTAAATGACATAACCATCAAAAACAAATTTCCTATTTCCTACATCGATGATCTGTTGGATGAATTGACTTGAGATCTGGTTACTTCCAAGTTCGAGTCCATGAGCTTGACATACCAAAAACAGCCTTCCAAACACACCATGGGAATTTTGAGTTTAAGGTAATGCCATTTGGCCTTACCAATGCTCCTGCCACTTTCTAGGCACTCATGAATGACACATTTGCTTCCTTCCTTAGGAAATACGTGCTTGTGTTCTTGATGATATACTTGTGTGCAACCCTTCCCTTGAAACTGATCTATCGTACCTTAAAACAGTCCTCCAAGCACTTAGAAATCATAAACTGTTTGCCAAAAGATCAAAGTGTACCTTTGCCCAACCCCAAGTACAGTATCTTGGGCACATCATCTCAGTTGAAGGGGTGGCTACAGGCCAATCCAAAATTGAAGCCATGTTTTCATGGCCAAGACCCCAGGGTGTTAAAGAATTAAGGTCCTTCCTAGGGTTAACTGGATATTGTAGAAAATTTGTGTATAAATATGGTGTCATTGCCAAACCATTGACTGAGCCCCTTAAGAAAGGAGGGATTAAGTGGTGTGACAGGGATGAAGCAACCTTCTAGCAGCTCAAGCAGGCTATGAGCATTGCCTCAGTGTTGGCACTACCTGATTTCTCTCAGCCCTTCACTCTCGAGGTTGATGCTTGTGCCATAGGGATGGGGGCTGTGTTAATGCAGCATGGCAGGCCAATTGCTTTCTTAAGGAAGGCCTTTAGGCCTATCCACGTATGAGAAGGAGTTCATGGCTATTCTTATGGCTATGGTCAAATGGAGGCATTACTTGGAGATTGGATGCTTTGTGATCAAAACTGACCATCAGGCCCTTAAGTACCTGTTGGAACAAGGGATTACCACTACTATATAGTAGAAAGGTATGTCCAAACTGTTGGGACTTGACTATAAAATCACTTACAAGAAGGGCAAGGAGAATTTAGCTGCTGATGTCTTGTCCCGAAGGCATGAGGGCTCTTGCAACTCTTGTTGGCTTCGACTGTTCAACCTACCTGGATCAATGAGGTAGCCAACAACTATGAGGGGGGTGATCATTATACTCAACTACTTACTGAGTTTTTGGTCCATCCTAACAGCCAGTTTGAGTATTCCCTCAAAAATGGTGTATTAAGGAAGCAAGGCAAGTTGGTTATAGGCACTGAGCATGGCTTGAGGCAGCAGCTGGTGCAGTCTATTCATTCATCTCCCATTGGAGGACACTCTAGCATTGTTGCTACCCTACAAAGACTTCATATGCTATTCTACTGGCCAGACATGAAGCATGATGTTCAAACTATAGTCATAACCTGTGACATTTGCCAACATAATAAACCAGAACACCAGCCCTACCTAGTACTGTTACGGCCCCTTCCAGTTCCAGACCAATGCTGGTCCCATGTCACTATGGACTTTATGGAGGGTCTTCCCTTGTCAGAGCACAAGGATACTATACTTGTGGTTGTAGATAGGTTGACTAAGTATGCTCACTTTGTCTCCCTATCACATCCATTCATTGCACCTCAAGTTGCTAGATGTTTTATGGATAACATCCATAAATTACATGGCCTCCCCGTTAGCATTGTTTTTGATAGAGATAAAGTGTTCTTGAGCCAATTTTGGCAAGAACTCTTTCGTTTGCTTGGTAGTTCACTTGATCTTACTACATCCTATCATCCTCAATTGGATGGTCAATCTGAAAGAGTTAATTAATGCTTGGAAACATACTTAAGATGTTTCAGTATGGATAGGCCTAGCAGGTGGCATAACTGGCTTGCTTTAGCTGAGCTGTGGTATAGTACTAACTTCCATTCAAGCTTGCAGATGTCTCCCTTCTAAGCTTTGTATGGTTATTCACCTCCCCAGTTGCACATGGAAGACTCTGTCAGCCTTGTTACTTCTGTTGCAGAAGTAGAAGATTGGCTTACTGAAAGAGCTCTTATGACTCAAGGGCTCAAACAGACACTCAGTCATGCTCAGTCCAGAATGAAGTACTTTGCAGATCGACATAAATCTGAAAGGACACTTGAACTAGGAGATTAGGTATACTTGAAACTCCAGCCATACAGACAGACTTCAATAGCTATAAGGAGGAACTTGAAGCTTGCTTCCAAGTATTATGGTCCATATTTTGGTGCTTCTGCGTGTTGGAAAGGTGGCTTACAAGTTCCAACTTCCTGCAGATAGTCTGATATATCCCACATTTCATGTTTCTCAGCTTAAAAAGAAGATTGGAGCACTTGTGTAAGTCAGGCCTTCACTGCCATAGACTTCTCTACAAGGCGAAATCAAGATTGAACCTGAAGCCGTACTATCCAAAAGGATTGTGGAACGCAATAATGTAGCTGCAACTCAGTGGTTAACCAAGTGGTGTAACTTGGACACAAGTGAAGCTACTGTCCAAATGAGGCTACTTGGGAGGATATTGGAACTCTTAGGTCTCAGTTTCCTGCATTAATTAGTCAGCATTGCTCTTGACTTTACCTGTATTCTTTCATTGTTTGTACATATAATTAGCAAAGGCATTCAATTGTATTCAAGTCTTATTGTATGTCTTACTTGCTTGTATCCTTGAGGACAAGGATCCTTTAAGGGTGGGATAATGTCATGATACTTGTAATAAGTTAGTTAAACTATTAGTTAAGTCTAACTAACTAATACTTAGGTAGTTAAGCTGATTGTAATAATTGTATAAGATGGATAGTTAAGTGATGTATTAGGGATCCAAGAAATATTACAACTGATTCTTTCTCTCTCTCTCTCTCTCTCGAATATTCTACTTCTTCTCTCTCTCCCTTTTCTCCTCCCTTTCTTCCTCCCTTTCTCAGTATCTTCTTCTTCCTCTTTTCCTCTAAATTCTCAAATCCTAACTATTGAAACCCCTTGCATGGACCTTTGTTCATGACATATTCATAGATACCCCTAACTAATGTTCAAAATCAAGTGCCTGAACTTTCAATTACATCAAAGTGGCGCCCCAAACTATTAGTCAAAATCAAAATAACATCCCGAATATTTTAAAGAGACCCTTGAATTATTGGTCAAAATCAAAGTAACCCCTAAACTTCTAATAGCATCAAAGACACTCCCGAACTTTTAGTTATGGTCAATTTAACCTCTAACTTCAAAAATTGTATCAAAGACATCTGAAATAATTTAAAACATTCTTTCAGGTATTCTTAGGTTTAATAATATGATTTTCACGTGTACTAAGTTTTTAAAATATTTTCACAATACTTAGAACTTTGGTAATTTTTTTCATATGCTATGCACACAACTCTTTCAATATTTTTTTAAATTAAACTAACTTGACACTTGAAAAATAATATAACTAAGATTGTTTTAAAAACAAATGATATATAAATTATGCTTGTGGCATTTTCTTTTTATTTTACTTGTTACATTGGAATAAGTTAATGGAATCCTAGTGGAGTCAAAGAAAAATATTTGAAAAAAAGTTACGAAAGCTTATGGTATCTCAAAAATATTTTAAAATCTTAGTGTTTTATAAAATTTTTACCAAATGTTAGAATACCTAAACAATTTTTTTTTTCTAATTTTTAGTATTTTGTATGTTTTTGAGGGAAACTTGAAGTTAAGGGATCAAATTAATTTTTTTTAATAGTTCAGGGGTTGTCCTTAATATAATTTAGAAGTTATGAGGGTTATATTGATTTGAATCAATAATTCAGGAGTATATTTGATGAAATTAGAAGTTGAGGTGGTCACATTGAATTTGACCAATAATTTAGGGGGTGTCTTGGAAAAGTTCAGGGTGACACTTTGATTTGAACCAATAGTTCGAGGAGTCTCCATTAATATTATCCATTATTTTTTATATATTAAATGTGCTCATAATTTCTTCCTTATCATGGGTGCTAAAAAAATTAGCTCATTCCTAATTCAGTGCCAAAAAGAATTTATTAACAATAGTACAATATATTTATTTTTAATTTCACAAGTGCAATACTAAAAAAATTTATATAGGCTTATTTTAGGGTTCTTTTTATCATTATATATATATATATAGAGAGAGAGAGAGAGAGAGAGAGTAAGGAGCAAATTCTACTTTAGTGCAGTAGATCTCGGACACTCATTGAATACCAAATCACTCCACTATTCACGTAGCCTCCCATCTCTATCAAGAAAAATCTGTTTTGAAAAATTCTAAAAGAATTCTTTTTGAGAAATGTATTGAAAAAAAAAGAATATGTAATTATAAAATAAAAATGGCTATTTTAGGATGTAAATATTTGGTCATTAGGTATTTATCGTATGTAATGAGATGTTTTGAAACTTAAAATTGAGAATTTAACACTTATTTATATGAGATTTTAAATATTTATCACTTGCTTATTCTAAAATTTTAATATATATACAATGTGGTACCCTTAAGGGTTAAAAGTTTTATCACTCACATATACTAAAGTTTAAAAAATTTATCAATTATATATACTTTTTCAGACTTCAAATGAAAATTGTTGATGTGGAATATGAATTTTTTATTAGAAAGTACCAACATGACACATTATTTTCATAATAGAATTATTTACATTTTAATACCACGATATTTTTGAAAATAATAAAGAGGATCCTAGCCATTTTAAATTAATAAAAAGGCTGACATTATTTTCTATTGACAGAGTTGACGTGGCAAGTGCTTTTTTATTAATGTTATATTAAAATGACAAAAATACCATTCAACATCCTTATTCTTACTTTATAAACATGAAATTCGAGAAGTTGTATCACGGAGAAACATCTATGTCACTTAATTTGTTTAAAAATATGGTTATTGAAGAAAATTTTTGTCATTTTACTATAGCACTAATGAAAAAGTTGTTTCCATGTCAGATTTGTTGACATAAAATGACTTCATCACTCCAAAGAGGGGCTTTTTGATAATATGACAAAAAATTAGGTGCCTTTTTATTAATTCTAAAAGATCGGGATCCTTTTTATTATTTTTAAAAATATCAGAGTGTTGAAATATAAATAATCCTTGATAATATATATATATATAAGTTTTGTTTTATCTAGACAATATTGCTGTAATGTTTTGGATTTTCATGAAAACCCGCTTAGCTAGATATCTATATATTGGAAATTTGGCAAAAAGTTAAATTCCAAAGGAGTAACACTTCATGAGTGATTAATTTGCATACCTAAGAGGGTACATACATGTAAGCACTTGATGTCATTATAACTCCGAAATTAAGCGTGCTTGGACGAGAGTAGTACCAAGATGGATGACCCCCTGGGAAGTCCTCGTGTTGCACCCCTCAAATTGGGGATTCTCGGAAACAATTCTGAAGGGATAAGATTGCGTATATCCATCCTCCCAGACCCTGCTTAAGCGCTGAGAATGTTGCTTTAGTGATTAAGTTGCATAAATACTAAAAATTCAATCATATATCGTGTGAGGAATGGCTAGTTTAATTTTTACATATGTAGTTAAAGTTCTGTAATATTTGAAACATTTTTAAGTATTTTAAAAATATTTTTAATATTCAAATATTTTAAAAATATGTGCTATATTTTTAAAAATTAAAAAAATTGTCTGAGATATTTATAGTTTTTTTGGATATCTAGTATATTTTAAAACATATAAAAGTTTTAAATATTGATGATATTTCCTAAAATATTTATATGTTTTTAAGATATTTGAAAATTATTTTTATGATTAAAAATTCTTTCAAAAATATTAAAAATATTTCCCAATTTTTAGAATTTTTTAAATGTAAATATCCATTTTTAGGTATACTTCTTTTGTTTTTAAGTGTCACATGTGCAAAAACTAACCTAACATTGACAAATTTTTGCAGAAAGTATGTGAAAAATAGTTTACCAAAATCTATATATCAATATATTAATTAAAAGTCCAATTGCAAAAGCCTTTGCTCCCCCATTTTTAAATTTCTAGCTATTACTTCAATTCATTCTTTTTTAAACGTTAACTTCTTATTTATACCTACATATCTATTGGAGAGGTTCAATTATTAATCAACATTCTTATCTTAATTTATATGTACAATGTACATAAGGTAAGCTTTATTTTTGTTTATATTAATAATATAATTTATCAATTATAATATATAAACATAATTATTTAAAATTTAATCACACATCATACATTATACGAAAAAATTCTAGTTAAAGGCATGTCAAAAACATTATAAAATCTCATATAACTAAAATATATGGGAAATTATCACTTAAATACCTCAAAATTTGACCATTTATTATTTTGATACCTAATATTTTAATATATACAATAGAGTACTTGAAATTTAAATATTTTATCACTTAGGTAATTTGAAATTTTAAAAACTTTATAGAACTAAATATCCTTTTGTCAAAATTTGATGAATTTTTGTAAAAAAATGCTAAAATTGAACATGATTCAGATAATATACTAGGCTTCGTTTGGTATGTGAGAAGTTGCAATTCATGGGAAGTGCGAATTTTGGCTCTTGTTTGGTACGCGGGAAGTAAGAAAAATGAATGAAGTCTAGTTGCCTCAAAACGCATGAAGTAACTTACCTACCTTCTCTTAGGTAAGTTCTACTTCATAGTAACTTTTCAATTGTATGACATTCTATCGCGCTTATAATTTATAAATATGAGAACTTTATCCCTCTAATTGTGAGTCCTTCATCAACTTTAACCTTCTTTAGTAGAAATTGGAAGATTGGTTATGGATATAATAATAATTTTATTTGTATTTAATGGAAAGTTATTGTGTCAATCAAACAAAACATACAAATTAAATTTCCAAAAAAATTCTATTTCCTATATAGGCACCCAAATACTTATATATTACTTAATGTAAAGTTGACAAGTGAAGTGAATTCCTGAAAAGTACAATATTATGTAGAAATTCAATTCTTTTGGTAACCGAGCAAGACCTTAGTATCTTAATTAGAATTTGTTGATTTTGTGCTAAAAATGTGAGCATGACGTATAATTTTGGAAAAATTTAGATAGTTTATATCAGTGTTTGGTTAATATTTACGACAATTTATAATTTTCTAATAAAAATATTGGCGTGACTTATATATATTATTATAATTATATATTATATTAACTATTTTTGTAAAAAAATATGTCATATTTTTTAAAAAATTAATCAAATTTCAATATAAAGTACCGATGTGAAAAATATTCAAAACTTAGGATATCTCATCCTCATTATATGTATTGAAATGACATAGTATCTATGTGATAAATTATTTAAATTTGAAGAAATTTTATTATATATATTAAAATATTAAAATATATAACTAATAAATACTCAAATTTTAACATATTTAAGTGGTACTTTTTCAAAATATATATTCAAATATTAGATACTAAATCAAAAACTTTTTTATATTTTTTTCTCAGAAAAAGGGTAATTAAAATTTGCACGTCATTCTGGTGTGGCTGCAGCCTTTATTTAATGGGACCAATAAGGGGTAGGTGGTGGGGTTACTGAGTAGTACTAGGAAGTGGATAAAAACAGTTGCGCCTCATAACAAAAATTCACTATTCATTTTTTAATTTTATTTTATTTTATTTCTCATCGTATATACCGTAACCATAACCAAACCAATGGGGAGAGGCGGCGGCGGGGGGCGGTGGGTGGCGGCGGCTGTGTGGTGGTGCGCGGTGGTGATGGCCGCAAAAGTGTACCCAGGAGAGGACCTGGTGGTGGGGTTGCCGGGGCAGCCGAAAGTGGGGTTCAGGCAATACGCAGGGTATGTGGATGTGGATGTTAAGGCTGGGAGGAGCTTGTTTTATTACTTTGTTGAAGCTGAGCGTGACTCGAATCTTATGCCTCTCACTCTCTGGCTCAATGGAGGTACGTTTCTAGTTTCCTCTCTCTCCCTCTCTCTCTTCTCTTTATGCTGTTCGTTTTGTTTTGGGATGGGGAACCCGGCTCATGCCATGGCTCACACACCACTTGAAGGAAAATATAGGTAATTGATAAATGTAAGGTTTACTGAACATCTCGATTGCAGAATTGGGCCATTAGAATCATCTAGTTTTCCACATCACATAACCACGAGTCAAAGATAATGACTCTAGAGAGTGTTGAGTATCAGGAGAGTTATTGATTTCTTGATCAAATGAACGAATGAATATGGGTAAAGGAGAGGACTCTACTTATCGGCACTAAAACTGATCTCCTCTAAATCATTGCTTCCCTACAAAAGGAGGGAGCAAATCCTCCTAGTACATGTGGGATAATCTCCATTATTCTTAACTTATGAGATATTAATAAATTAGTGGCTAACCAAGTTAGCGTCTAATACTACAGAAGTTAATTAAGTCAGGATTCCTTCTAAATTGAAAGTAGTACTCTATTCCTTTATTTGTCGAGCCAAATTTGGGTATATAGTGTTATTTTTATCATTTACTCTTTTATTGGTTCAAGGACGGTATTTAAATTGGTGTATTGGATATGTGATTTGGGGCGGGGGGGGGGGGGGGGGGGGGGAGGAATCATTCGTTGACATAAAAAGTAGTACAATGATAAATGAAAATTTATAATGTTAAAACTAGGAATTGTATTGAAGGAAAAGTTGTCGAATTATGGATTGTTGTGGGGTGGAAACTGAAAAAGACTCCACTATGCTCAATTCAAAGTTTAAAATTTTTATTTGATAATAGAAATTCAAATTTAGTCAATTTTAACAATCTGGACTAGCTTTCAGGTTATACACACAATCTATTTGTAAGTTTTCTTATTTATAATAAGATAAATTGGGGCCACATACCCACTAGGTGGACCTAAGAAAGGTTTTGCACTTAAATGCAAATATATTTGAATTTCAAATCTGGTGCGTCATAAGTGACATGGGTCCAAATATCTTATAATTTTACCTATTTCATTGTGTCAGTTTAAAATCTGAAATTAGAATTAGAATTAAACTCTAAAATTATACGGAATTGGATTTAGGATATAACTAAAATTCTGTTGCCTGGGTAATTAAATGATTTAGAAGTTGAGAGCGTAATTACATAACTATTTGAGTTATTTTGGGTTTCAAGTTATTCTAATTGGATTATTTCAGGTTTCAATTCAATTATGGTGGGATTTAGTCGGGTTGGTATTTTGGATTTCAGTCATTTTGAGTTTTAGATCGACTTGGATCGAGTTCTGCTTAGGTTGGATCTTTTGAGTTTGAATAACCTCAAGTTTTTGGTCTACTTGAGTCGAGTATTAGTCAGGTATGATCATTTTGTGTTTGAGCCATCTCAGATTTTGGATAAATTAGGACAGGTCATTTTAGAATATGAGTTAGCAAGAGCAAGGTTTAAGTCAGATCGAGTCATTTCGGGCTTAAGTCACCTTGGCTTCAGGTCAATTGGGTCACTTGTTTCAAATTTTGAGTTATCTCGAGTCATTTTGAATTTAGATTGAGATTGAGTCAGGGTGGGTCATTTTTAGTTTGAGCGATCTTAGATTTCATATTAAATAGGTTTAGTCATTTTGGATTATGGGACAACTCGATTGGGTCTCGTTCAAGCTAGGTTTGAGGCTAGACGGTTCATTTTGGCTTTATTATGTTTGGGGTCAATCGTGTTGTGTTATTTCCAACGTAAAATTTAGATGAAATTGAGTTTAAGTCGGTCATGTCAATTTGGGTTTAAGTCATTAAGGTTGGGTTATTTCAAGTTTTGAGTCAAATTAAAGTCACTTCGGATCTTTTGTTTTCGAGTCATTTTGGTTTGACGTCCTAGGAATTAGATCATTTTAGGTTTTATATGAGTGAAATTAATATAAAATTGCAAAATGTCCCTCCATTAGTATTGGAATATTTGATTTTTAGTTAAAATTCTATTTCAAGAAATTAGATAGTGGAATCGCAACTAGAATTTTAGGACAATAAAATTGAACAAGAAAAATTGAATTTTGAGCCCTATTCTAATTTCAACCGCAATTTTAAACTCTGATTTGATGTACTGAACTAGACGTTATTGTAATTGTGAAATTTTGAAAGGCCTAGGACTATAAATAAAGTTGGCCTATCAAAATTACAAGTCCTGTCAAGTGAAGTTTTATTCTAAATTCACTTGAAAATGTCAGAGTAGAATGTTTGATTAATATATTGATTTCTTTTTTTATTGCAATTTGCATTTGGATTGTTTCCTATAGATATATGTAGAGTCCTTAATACTTTCTTCATACTACATTTTGACATCTCTTTTCCCTTAAAAACCCTTAATTTATGTCATAGAAAAGAAGATTATTATTCTTTTCTTTACCTGCTCTAATATCATGTCAAATTTTATTGTATTTGAAACTTTTTTAAAGACTTGACAAGGAGGTCCATATATAAGTATTAGAAGATTCAATACCAAAATCAATCATACTTGCACCCAATATCAAAATTCGGATGCCTATAACCAAATCAATAAAAGCATTTGCAGTCAACTCCAATTCCTTTTAACCTCATTCCCTATGATAAAGGCGAGATTTGATACTAGGTCCTGGACATCCCCTCCTAGAGAAATTTTATCAGTTGAGCTAGCTGACACCTTCAAGTGTTTTTACCACTTTTCCTCTTCTCTATAGTTGCTAGAATAGCATGCTAAATGTATACTTTTTATCTTTTTATGGCAACTTGCATGTAGATTTTGTTACTATAGATATTTAGGAGCCCTTTTCCAATTCTTATGCTTCTTTTAGTTTATGAAAATTCTTTTGTCCTATTTTTATGTTCATGTATCTGAATCACAAAAAACAATTATACAATAACAAAATTATCTTCTCGACAAGTGCAAAATTGAGGTAAGCCACATTACTAATTCCTTCAAAAGTATAACATATGTCAAAGACAATAAAAAAGTAAAATTAAATCAAGGTTAGATGATGCAAATCGCGGTTCCCCAACCCATCATGGTTTAAGATGTGATGCACAAAGGTAGGCATAGGCATCAATCTCCCTTAAAAAATGCCGGCATTTCGCTCTTGCCAAATAAGATACACAAAGACGGCCAAAATAAGTCTCCAAGCTTAATATTCCTACATTACCATTGAAATGTGGCCTTCAAATTGATCCCTGTTACATTCATGTTGTCCAGCCTGCAATAAGGTTCTAGCCAAGAGAAATTGATCTTCTTTTAAGAAAAAATGAAAGTCATTTTCCTTTAGAGAAGCAAAAGCGTTTTCTACAATAATCTTATATATATATCCTCAATTTTGGATTAACATCAAATTGACTAAACACAAATCTTACATAAAGTATAAAATAGAATTGATTTCGTAGCTAGATTAAAAGAAAATGCTTTTTGTTATCCAAAAAAAACAAAAAAGTTAAAGATATCTTTTTAGTAAAAAGTATTTAGAAACGAAATATTATTGCCAAGTCAAATGGAGCCTTAACATATTATGAATTGAATATTTACTCTTCCTTGATTCGTGGGCCCCAGTACCTTGTTATATTCTTTTTTTTTTTTTTTTTAGCACATTGTTATATTCTTCTTTAAACTATCTAAAGATCCACATATAAATCTACTATAAATTCTAAGGTTAATCATATATATTAATACTTAGAGGTTTGACAAATTAATTATTTTAATACATAAACTTTGTGTTTGAGATTTTTTAGTTCATAGGTTATAATAAAATAAATTTTCAGTGCAACCATCAGTGTATTCTTCCATCCAACCTTCCCACTATTATCATTGGCCTTGGTCACATTGCTGTCAGTTGGCCGCTACAGCCACAACAACCATCCCTCCCCCTTCCTTCACATTCTTGACCCTTATCGACTCCCCGAAACCCCCTTTCCCCTTCCTCCACCCTTCGTGTCCTCTGACCATTCTATTCACTCCTGCATACATGCTTCCTCTCTCTATCCTCCCTAACTATCTAAGCAATCACTTCTTTCTCTCCTTCCTACTTATGCGGCTCCAATTCTTCCGCTAAACCATTGCCTTTCTCTATCTTTCTCTTCTGATTGTGCAAAGGCGGGGGGCGTTGGAGAGAGGGTCATCGAAGGTGTGAGAGGGAAATTGGGGTGGGGGCTAGGGCCACCCGTAGCAAAAGCAATTGCTACACTAGGTGTAGGAGGGAGGGGAATTGGGCAAGAGGGCGTCACGTGAGGGGTAGGGATATTTTAGTTAGACTCAAAAATTTAAATTAAAAAGATGATATCATACATTAGAAATATAATGCTGTAAATCAAATTATAAAATAAATATTATTTTACCCTACTTGAATTAAAAAATTCAATTAATAATATTGTGGGTCACAAAGTTAACTCATCAAACTGTAACCATAAATTTTATCTTAAAATCATAGAATATAAGATAGAATAAGTTTTTAAGACATTATTTTTTTATTTATCACAACTATAGTATAAAAATTGTTTTTTTGTGGGGCAGGGCACCTAGCAAGTCCTGTGCAATAATTGTGGTGTCGTCTTTCCCTGAATTGTCATGCTCTATATCAGACTGCAGTTGTAATTGTGGTTGAAATAAGTGATTACAGAATATTTTTTTAAACTTACTTTTTTAGAAAGTTAGTACATTATCCTTTTTATGTGATCTCCTTTTATAAAAACAATTTTTGGCGAGAATTTTTTTCTCTTAAAAAATTTATAAATCATCCTCCAACAAAATTTTAACATGACATCATCTAATGTTTTTGTATTTATACCTTGCTTATTTTAAGCATGTACCAAAGAGGGCACCAACACGCTGTCACCGGAATCCATGAGAACTCCGAAGTTAAGCGTGCTTGGGCGAGAGTAGTACCAAGATGGGTGACCTCTTGGGAAGTCCTCACCCTCAGGTTGGGGGCACTGGGAAACAACCTCTCTTTAGGTTAACACCCTGAAGGGAGAAGGCTGCGTACATCCGCCCCCCCCCCAAACCTTGCGTAGGCGGGAGCCCTTGTGGCACTGGGTATGTTCCTTTTTCCTTACCTTGCTTATTTTAAGCATCATCATTATAATAGCTATTAAACTTACTGATAATTATTTTTTAGCATTATTAAAATAGCTAAATTTGGAATTTCACAAAATATTTTTCTCATAATTTCTATTGTAATATCACTAATTGAAATGAATGCTCATTTACTTAAAAATAGAGGTGGCAATTGGGTCATTTGGGTCGGGTTCGGATATACTTGTCTGGGTTTGTATCATTTCGGGTTGACGGTAAACTCGGGTCGGGGTCGGTCTCGAGTCACTTTTGGGTATTACCTACACTCGGGTCAGGTTGGGTCTAGATCAAGTTATTCGAGTTCGAGTCACTTTAATTTCGAATGTTCTCGAGTTCAAGTCAATCTTGGGTCGACTTGTATGGATTCCGGGTCATCATAATCCTACTATTTGGTACCTTGGTGGCATGAACCATTTACAAAAGTTTACGTTATACTTGAAATAATTTATATTCTTGCCAATGGCGGGTGGGTCGGGTCAAATTGGGTGTCGAGTTATTTTCGGTTTAGGCAAAGAACGGGTGGGGTTAGTTGCAGGCTGGGTTATTTTAACTTCGGGTTCAATTATTTACAACAAATCTTCGGTTCAGTGAGGGTCGGTTTACGGGTTTTTAGGTCGGTTTTTCAGGTTGGGTTGGATTTGCCACCTCTACTTAAAAATAATGTAATCTAACGCTTTGAACTGATTTTGAGGATTATAAATTATTATAAATAACTAGAGTAAATAATATACTCCAATATATATTCCTTAAAATAGTGAACTTTATTATGATTTTTCTTTTTTCATTAGAAGTAGGATTATCTAATAATGAAAATAGTAATTTTAGTATCTCACAATATTTTCATAACAGTTCTACCAAGATTTATCAAACATCCTTAGTACTTCTCTTATATAGCACAACATTTGTACGATAAAACTATGAACATTTCCAACATTTGGGTAGGGGCTCCTTACGCTGACTTGGCTAAAGTACTGGTGTTGTATAATAGCAAATCTAATACAATTCAAAGGTAGAAATTCATTATCAATGGACTTCCTTCATGAAGCTCCAATTGTAAGTCGAAGATTCGTCATATCTTATTAAAGTATAAAATTATTCATATACCTTTAACTAATAAATTAAATCTTTAGTATATTTGATGATGTAACATGATGTTATATCTCAATCACCGAGAAAGGTGAAGTTCAAATTCTAACCATCACACCCTTAAATGATACTAACATATTCAATCATCTCTGGACTTTTTTTGCAAAATGGCCCCATTTGAAAAATATATAGAAAAATGGCCCCATTTACTGTAGCAAGATGGGTGCACGACGTACGGAATGTCGTGCACCAGTGTTGCACGACGTTCCGTACGTCGTGCAACATAAGGCCACTGTTGCACGCCATTCCATACGGCGTGCAACAACAGTTTTTTTTTTTTTTAAGTCTTAACTCTTTAAAATTAAAAAAAATTAATAAAATTTCTTTTTAATTTAAATTATTTTAATTTTAAAATAAAAATATCCCTGGGGCACTTATCGGCTGGTTTATTTGCTTAGGTTCAATCACATACTATTGACCTTGTACTATTTTCCTATTATGTGCCTTGTATTATTTTAAGTGCCCGTGCTTATGCTTTGTGCTTTTGCTTATGCTTTCAGGATGCCTGCTCCCATGACGACACAATATTCAGGTTGGGGGTTCTCGAAAACAGCCTCTCTTCCACCCGGAAGGGGGAAGGCTGCGTACATCGGCTCTCCCCAAATCCCGCTTTCGCGGGAGCCTTTGGCACTTGGACTATTGTTGTTGTTAAATTATTTTAATTCTTAATTTTATAATTTGAATCACTAAATACGTATACATTTTAAATTAAAAGGTATATGTATATTATTATAATACTATTAATAAGGAGGATATAAATGAGGGATACATTTTAAATTTGAATCACCATCTCCTTATTCAAATGTGTCCCTCATTTATATCTTCCTTATTAATAGTTTAAATAATAATATACATATACCTTTTAATTTAAAATGTATACGTATTTAGTGATTCAAATTATAAAATTAAGAATTAAAATAATTTAACAACAACAACAGTCCCAGTGCCAAAGGCTCCAGCGAAAGCAGGGTTTGGGGAGGGCCGATGTACGCAGCCTTCCCCCTTCCGGGTGGAAGAGAGGCTGTTTTCGAGGACCCCCAACCTGAATATTGTGTCGTCATGGGAGCAGGCGTCCTGAAAGCATAAGCAAAAGCACAAAGCATAAGCACGGGCACTTAAAATAATACAAGGCACATAATAGGCAAATAGTACAAGGTCAATAGTATGTGATTGAACCTAAGCAAATGAACCAGCCGATAAGTGCCCCAGGAATATTTTTATTTTAAAATTAAAATAATTTAAATTAAAAAGAAATTTTATTAATTTTTTTTTAATTTTAAAGAGTTAAAAATTAAAAAAAAAAAAAAAAACTGTTGTTGCACGCCGTATGGAACGGCGTGCAACAGTGGCCTTATGTTGCACGACGTATGGAATGTCGTGCAACACTGGTGCACGACATTCCGTACGTCGTGCACCCATCTTGTTACAGTAAATGGGGCTATTTTTCTAAATATTTTCTAAATTTGAATCACCATCTCCTTATTCAAATGTGTCCCTCATTTATATCTTCCTTATTAATAGTTTAAATAATAATATACATATACTTTTTAATTTAAAATGTATACGTATTTAGTGATTCAAATTATAAAATTAAGAATTAAAATAATTTAACAACAACAACAGCCCCAGTGCCAAAGGCTCCCGCGAAAGCAGGGTTTGGGGAGGGCCGATGTACGCAGCCTTCCCCCTTCCGGGTGGAAGAGAGGCTGTTTTCGAGGACCCCCAACCTGAATATTGTGTCGTCATGGGAGCAGGCATCCTGAAAGCATAAGCAAAAGCACAAAGCATAAGCACGGGCACTTAAAATAATACAAGGCACATAATAGGCAAATAGTACAAGGTCAATAGTATGTAATTGAACCTAAACAAATGAACCAGCCGATAAGTGCCCCAGGAATATTTTTATTTTAAAATTAAAATAATTTAAATTAAAAAGAAATTTTATTAATTTTTTTTAATTTTAAAGAGTTAAAAATTAAAAAAAAAAAAAACTGTTGTTGCACGCAGTATGGAACGGCGTGCAACAGTGGCCTTATGTTGCACGACGTACGGAACGTCGTGCAACACTGGTGCACGACATTCCGTACGTCGTGCACCCATCTTGCTAGTAAATGAGGCTATTTTTTTAAATATTTTTTAAATGGGACCAAATTACAAAATTTTTTTTCAAATGGAGCCATATTGTAAAAAAAAAAAGTCTCATCTCTGCATATGATTTTATTCTCCTACTGCAGGTACTTTTTGCAAACGCGCCCCGCCCCGCGCCCCTCCCCCCCCCTCTACCTCTTCCTTTCTCTTTGCTGATTTAAAAGATTTAAAAAAATTCAAAGGATTCTTAGATGAGTGCCGCCTTTCTCACTCTCTGTTCTCAATTTTCCATTCTATCTTTTAATTGGTGATTAAGTCTCCGTTTGCTTCGAGGGAAGTAGTTTTCCCCCGGAATATATTTTCCTTAGGAATAGATTTTTTACGGAAAATTAAATTCCAATTAATATTTTCCCTTGTTTGTTTTGGTGCAAAACATGCTCTCGCCTTATAATATTGCTTATTTATTATAAAAAATAATCTTCTATCAATCATACTATACATTGTTATAAGATAATATAAAGTGGCGAATAAGTTATATAAGGTTCTTTTGATTATGAAGAAGTTGTTTTTAATGAAAAAATATAGAAAATTTATCATTTAGGGATCTCAGGTTTGACCATTTATCACCTATATTACCTACATATTTCGAAATATACAATGGGGCCCCTTGATGTTTTAAAATTTTATCATTCAGATACCGAGCTTGGAGAATTTTTATCAAAATCTAATTAATTTTTACCATAGAGCATTGATATGATACATAATTACAATAATATATATATAATTATATCAATGTTTTTCACAAAAATTCAGTAGATTACAAAAAATTTCACTGAATCATGATAGAATATATCTACATATTAGTTAAATAATATGTCATATTACGACTGACGTATACCCCAAAACTTTTTAAAACACTTGGAATGTTAACTTCCCTTTTTTTACAAGGGAAAACATTTTCCTCACTTGAGAGGAAAAGCTTTTCCTTAGGAAAACGTTTTCCGTCAAAAACTTGGCGCCAAACAATGGAAAGTAGGAAAATCATTTTCGAGAATCTCTTTTTCCTTCGAAGCAAACGGAGCCTAAGTGTAATGTATACTAATACTTTTATCAACTTGCCAGTTAAACTATAAAATTATTTAAGCCAATCAGTTTACATACCTATGGGATGCTTGCAGCTATCATTTTTTAAATGGGTCTTAACCATTTGTACGACAACAACTCAGTGCCTGAGAAGCTTCCGCTGAGGCAGGGTTCCCGGGGGTGTATGCAGCCCAGGGTGCAACCTTGAAATGAAGCTGTGTCTAAAAGGGTCTTAACCATTTGTAATGATTAAGAAATAATAAAATGACATATTAATCTCTTATTCTATGAAGTTTTCAAAAATATAGTTGTAGGTATTAATTTTTTATTTATTTCAAAAAACAACAATAACCTATTGCCTCAAAGAGTCTCCCGCCATGAAAGGGTCTGGGAAGGATTAGATGTATATAATCTTACCCTTGCGGGGTGCTACCCTATAGAGAGGCTGTTTCCAAAGGGCTCCCAACCCTAAAAGATGTTAGTGTAAACTCCCAAAAGTACCGGGAACCGGGTAACCAAACATTGTTGGATCAATCACTTGCAATTCGCAAGTAACGGGTATCAAATCGATCCACAGGTTTCGAGGCGTGATGTCACTTTCCTTAAGACTTATTTCAGCATATGAAATAGTCTCGGGGATACAACGATAACCTAATGTCAAATAGAGTGAGTGTATGTAAAGGGAGATATAGAAGAGATGTATGAGAATGATGTTTTCAAGAACAATAAAACAAGTTCTTTCTAATCATTTGATCCATGTCTTAATCAAACACATGAAGGGAATATATATATGAGAAGTGGTGTAAAAAGACGTCCCAAAACATGCCTCAAAGAAAGGGCGTGAAGGCCAAAAGTTAACGGGCAAAAACTGGTAAAAAACTGTCCTTGTGTGTAGACACACAGTTCTGCAGACAAGGTTTTGTTGATTTGTGTGTTGACACACTGGGCTGTGTGTCGATACATAGTTCTGCAGACAAGGTTCTGTTGATTTGTGTGTCGACACACAGTTCTGCAAACAAGGTTCTGTAAGAATGTGTGTCGACACACCAGCCCTATGTGTTGACACACATCCTAACACACTTCAAAACATATCAAACAAACTTCGGGACCAACTTATTCACAATTCTTATAGCATTATTTTGAAATTACATCAACAAAAGAACTAACTCTTTTGATTGAAATCATAATATTAATTTTTGATTGAAAACCTCAATCCACACCCGCTTAATGTGAAAAGCATATGTAAGTGCTAATTAATGTACGATTTCAATTTGTTATGTATGCTTAATCTGTCATATTAGTATACAAGAAATTGAATGATAGTGATACACTTGAATAAATACGTGATTAAGAACCAATAAATAAAGTGATAATTTCTCATTTGCGCAAGTGTTCAAAGATACATGGACAGGTGCTAGTTTTCTCACTTCTTGTTTGTTGTGTTAAGGTTTTACATTCAAACATTCAATCAAAATCTTAGACTGAGCTCAACATACACAAACACAAAGGAAAAAAACAAGAAGCAAATAGAATGATACAAAAAAATAATAATACTACAAAGATCAAACCTGGATTTACATTGGTCCATTTATGATGTACCTACAGTCCTCTGTCCTCAGAGATGTCAATCCATTGTAAAGAACTCAAGGTTACAGCTTAGATGAGCGGCTAATGACCATAACAACCCTCAACAATAGCTCCAGAGAGCAATATAGCGACTAGTGGGAAAAATTCTTATCGGACAACCGCTATCTCATAGAAAATCGCTAGGATTACAAACTCATACCCTCAAGACCACGAAAACAGAAATTGAAAACCCTAGACCCAGAATGAATGAGGCAAAGAATAGAAAAAGGTGAATAGAGAGAAAACAATGGGTGTTTAAATAGCCGTGAAACGAAACCCTATAGTAGTCCCGTCTGGTGACATGTAGGCTCCGTTTGTTTCGGGGGAAGTACTTTTCCCTTGGAAAATATTTTCCTTAGAAAAAGGTTTTCCAAGGAAAATCAAATTCCAATTAATGTTTTCCATTGTTTGTTTCGACGGAAAAAATTCTCCCGCCTCATAATATTGCTTATTTGTTCTAAAAAAATAATCCTCCATTAATCATACTATACCTTGTTATAAGATAACAAAATGTAGCGAAACTATATATTATAAGCCATATAGGCTTCCTTTAGTCGTGAAGAAATTATTTTTAATGGAAAAATATGAAAAATTTATCACTTAGGGACCTAAAATTTGACCATTTATCACCTAGATAACCTACGAATTTCTAAATATATCATGAGGCCTCTTGATGTTTCGAAATTTTATCATTCAGGTACCGAGCTAGGTGAATTTTTATCAAAATCTATTTAATTTTCATCATAGAACGTTGATGTGGTACATGATTACAATAATATATATAATTATATCAATGTTTTCATCAAAATTCAGCAGACTACGGAAAAAAATTCACTGAATTATAACGGAATAGGTCTAGATATTAGTGAAATAATCTGTCATATTATGACAGACGTATACCCAAAACTTTTTAAACCACTTGAAATGTTGACTTCCCCTCTTTTATGAAGGAAACATTTGCCTCAATCGGGCTTAATTAAAAACAAGATTAACCTTATATATCGTCATCTAGTGGATTTCCAATTTCTTAAGATCAAAAATCGACAATTAACTTCCAGAAAATTGCAATGACAATAGTACACTTTCTTTGGAAATAGACAAGCATAACATAAATCAACATAATACAATCCATCAGATACCCCAGACCTCAACATAATACAATCCATCATATACCCCAGACCTCAACACAAACTTAAACAGTCTTTTCACATGTAAACACTTTGTTCAATTAGCAAACACTATGCACTTAATTCTTTGTAGGACCTTATGATAATTACGCCCACACTATGTAAAACTCTTTGATTTCTTTCGATCCAGATCTAATATACTGTAGCTGCTTGGATCATTCTACATATTTTACTTGGCCATTGTCTGTTCTTGATGCTGTTATTATGCCGCTGTAGGATCTCCATTAGCTTAGTAACAGCCTGATTGTTAATCCAGGTCTGCACTTTGGACCAAACTTGCTTTGAAAATTTACAAGTAAAGGGCAGATGGTCCAATGAATCTTCCCCTTTCATGCTCAAGTAGCATCTGTTCGCTAGACCTCTTCTTTGCATCCTTTGTTATGGTTGTATGCTCCTTAAAGCAGCAAGCCATACGGCAAAAGCATGTTTAGTCAGATCTTTTTTTCCCCCTAAGAAAGTGTTTTTTAGGGGGGGGGGGGGGGGGGGATTTTTTTTTTAATGATATAGTGGCATTTCACTTTGAAAGAAAAGTGTTTTTAAATAAAAGTATAAGTTTTTTTTTTTAAATGTAGAAGCGAAAAGTATTTTTTACAAATTTTTCAAATAAAAATACTCCTATTGGAATCACTTTTTATAAATTAGTTATACAAAAAGTGCTTCTAAAAAAGAAGCTTTTCAACAATTTAGCTAAATAGACCGTAGGTTGTTGTGACCTAGAGAAGTCACAATAGCTTAACATTTTCTTCCATTTCTAGTACGCTCAGCCTTCTCAACATTAAGATTTGTAGTCTTCAATAGTTGCTTCCACTACCGTACAACAACAGCTCAGTGCTTGATAGGTGCCCGCTAAGATAGGGTTTGGGGAGATGAAATGCATATAGCTTTATCCCTACAGGACGCTATCCCGAAGAGAGGCTGCGTATGAAGAGCCCCCAACCTAGGAAAGCCAAACGGATCAATATTTATAAAAAGATAAATACCCAAGAGAACCCCCGAACTATTGATTAATATCAAATTGACCCCCAACTTCTAATTTTATCAAACGCACCTCCGAACTATTGGTTAAAATCAATATGACTTCCCATCTTCTAATTTCATCAAATACACCCTCCTAACTATTAATTAATATCAATTTGACCTCGGCTTTTAACATTTTTAAAAGATTTCAAATAACTTATTTAAATATATAATTTGCATATCCAGTATCGTGATAAAAAAAATTACTAAAGTCTAAAAAATGATATAAATTTATTTATTTTCTTATAAACTGATGAAGTTTATTATATATATATATATATATTAAATATATTTTTTAACAATTAAAATTTTACTAAAGAAAAAAATTGAACCGCCATCTCCTTGTGCAGTATTAGGTCATAAAAAATATAGGGTTATTTACATGAAATGTCCCTTTACTTATTGTGTCAGTTTAGTCCTTTTACTTTTAATTGCGTCACTTTAATCCCCGTACTATTTACTTTGTGTCAATTTAGTCTTTAGAGTAAAATTAGCATTGAGTTGGTGATATAATTTTTAATGCTTAGGTAACAGGTGAGTTTAAATTGAGTTAGCGGATAGATTTATATCGGGTCATTTGCATTTTACACAAATGTCATTAATTTAACATCAATTTCCGTTATAGAACTAAGTTGACACAAATTGAGTTGTACAAGGACTAAGTTAATACAATTAAAAGCAAAAGGTCTAAATTGATACAATGGTTCAATTGCAGGAAACTTTCGTGCAAATAATCCAAAAATATATTAAAAAATTTTAACTATTAAAAAATATAGTTAACTATTAAAATTTTTTCTTTAGTAAAATATTAACTATTAAATAATATATTTAATTTTTTTATTATATATAAATATAAAAATAATTAGTTTATGGAAAAAACAATTTAATATTTTTTAAAATTTAATAATTTTTTTATCATGATATTGGATATACAAATTATATATTTAAATAAATTATTTTTAATCTTTTAAAAACGTTAAAAATTGGGGTCAAATTGATTTTAATTAATAGTTTGGGGGTGTTTTTGATGCAATTAGAATTTAGGGGGGTCAAATTGATTTTAGTTAATAGTTTGGGGAGTATTTTTGATGAAATTAGAAGTTGGGGGGAGGGGCTCACATTGATTTTAACCAATAATTCGGAGGTGTGACGAAATTAGATGTTGGGGGATCACTTTAATATTGATCAATAATTCGAAGGGTCTCTATGATACTTATCCTTTATAAAATTAGATCAAGTCAAGTCACGTGAAATGATTGCTTCCCCTACCATGAAGTAGTAAAATACGTGATAATTTCTCATTTGCACAAGTTTCAAAATATAATGCAACGTATTCATTTCTCATTTCTTAACGATAAAAAAAAAAGTAATAATAACGGTGCATTTTGCATAAGATGTGATTAAGAAACAAACAAAATGCATGAAACATTTTCATTTGCACAAGTTTTCAAAAATATAATGAATGGCAATAATACACTTATATTAGGTCATTCATTGTGAAGAATGAGTAATGCATTATTTGTGTTCCCTTTGCAGGTCCAGGATGCTCATCAATTGGGGGTGGGGCCTTCACGGAATTGGGTCCCTTCTTCCCCAGGGGAGACGGCAGAGGCCTTCGAAGAAACTCCATGTCTTGGAATAGAGGTTCCAACTTAACCCCATTTTTATTTCTTGTTGATCTAATTGTTTGATCAACAACAAGAAGAAGAAGAAGCTCAGTGCCTCAAGGGCTCCCACGAAAGGAGGGTCTAGGAGGGGTAGGCTGTACGTAACCTTACCCCTTGAAGGTGGTATCCTAACGAGAGGCTGTTTTCGAGGACCTCCAACTAATTGTTTGATCCATGATATCAAATTGCGGTTCACAGTTTTGTTTTGGTCTCTTGCCCTTGAAGTGGAGTTACGTAACATAATGCAGTAAACTTGTTGAGTTTCTTATAAGATATGAGTCGTTTTTAAACTTTATGTTTACTAAAATATTAATGGAAAATTATACAATTATTTAATTTAACCTGCTTGAATAGTTTTGAACATATAAACACCTTGTAAGTATGTTGTAAGAAACAAAGTAACAGTGTTGCAGGTGTTCTCACTCGCGTAAATACCAAAACTGTGGAACTAAATAAAGGCTATTATATAACAGATTTTGAACTGCTATTATGCCATTAGTCATTGTGTAATGTTGCTCTTTATGACGACATATCTAATACGTATATATTTATTCTATTTATTAGAACATATTCGTAATTGTATTTACTTATTAAAAGTTATCAACCATAATTATGTGGTTATCTATTAAATGCTTGTAATTATAAAGGTTAACACAATCCTTTAAAAGACCCTGACACGATCATCATAACTCGTTGTGCGACATCTAAGACACCCACTTCTATGATACCGCAAACCTAAAGCGTGATTTAATATAATATGATATACAAAGAAAATCAATTCTTTAAGATTGCTTGGATACGTCAAGCATTTCTTGATTAAACTACAGTAAATATAGTTCATGCAAGCCATTGCAATAATGTTACTGTGCAACAACCAATCATATAATGATGGGCTCAAAATCTATTATATAACCGCCGCTATATTAAAGTACATGGTCGCGTCAATTTTTTGACACTTCATTTCTCTTTTCCCTAAAAAATCCTCTTGCAGCGTCAAATCTGCTATTTGTGGAGTCTCCTGCTGGAGTGGGGTGGTCATACTCCAATACATCGTCTGATTACAACGCTGGAGATGCCTCTTCTGGTATACAGACATTTTCTAATTTTCCTTTGGTTCTTCTATGCTTTCGAAGTTTTTTTTTTTTTTTTTTTCTTTTAATATTATTCAGCGCTTGTGAATTCATTGCTTTAAAGATAAAAAACCTATTAGGATTTGTATTAAGAATGGGAGCAAATGTATGACTTGAAAGGGAAGAAAGGAAAGAATTGATATACATTTAAAAAGATGAAATACGAGTAAATTGACTATAATGCAATGTTGTATGGTTTAATGCATAACTGAAGCAAGAGGAAAACGAAGAGTTGGCAATTCAACCCCATATAAAGGATTGCTTATGTTGACTTTGAATGCCTCGTAGGGAAGAGTTGGAAGTCTATGTGTTTGTAAGTGCGCAGGCTTTGAGCATGGGAGATGTCTCAGCACATGGATGACATTTCCATCTTTTATCTATCCAATAGTTTCATATGTAATTTGGTCAGATGAGGTGTGCGTGGTTCAGCTCAAGAGTGGGTGGCATCTTGGATTGTAAGTAGAGATTGTAATCCAGAACTTAATAGTGAGAACTAGACATCTGAGTGGATGTCCTAGTATTTCCCTCTTCTAAGAGACTGATTTTCAGGTAAATGTAATGTCTCCTAACATACTTAAAAATTTGTGTTGGCAGCCAGGGATATGCACCTATTCATGATAAATTGGTACAAGAAGTTCCCTGCATTCAAATCAAGGGCGCTTTTTCTAACTGGAGAGAGCTATGCTGGTTCGAAATTTAGTACTTTGTTTCCTGGTTTGTGTCCATTTTGTTAGCCAAGCATGAGCTATAGTGATTTAAATATGTTGATCAAGAAAGTAAAGACTCTTCAGCTAAAAAAGTTGGGCCGCAACTTGGTAACGCTTTTTTTGAAGGCTTACAATCCAAGATTGAGTTAACTTATGAGCCAAAAAAAGCTGCGTTTTGATAATAAAAGAGCCTACAGGAGTTGAGCTGATTCTAAACAATTTGAGCTCTGAATTGGACAGGCTTCAATGTGCTTAAATGAATTGTGCTTGGCTTGGACTTTGATGAGCTAAGTGATTCAAGCTTAAGCTTAAGCTCTCTAGGTTTAACGAGTTTTGAGCCAAGCAAAATTTTCCCGAGTTAAAAGTAAACGGTTGGCTCATTTTTGGCTAAGTTAGTTTGCTCATTGATGGTTCAAAATTATATCAAGTTGCTCTCTTATAAGTTTGGCATATTTCACTCAAGTGCAAGTTTTACTATCACCAAATGGGAAAAAGCAGAGTATTTCTGAGTTTGCTGTACACTAAAGGTAGTTTCGTGTTTTCTGGGATTTTCAGGGCATTATATACCACAACTAGCGGTTGCATTATTGGATCACAATGCTCGTTTGAAGGATCTCAAGTTCAAAATAAAAGGAGTTGCGGTAATAAAAACTGAATACATGTATTACTTGCTCTTTCATTTGCTGCCCTGAAAGTTTGTGGGTTTATTGGCATGTGATAGCTGCATATAAGTTCAAGTGAGGTTCTATTCTAAAGCAATTGTCATTAGGTGGAAGGACTCGCTAGACATGTATGCTGTTGATCTCTTTGATATCAAAACTCAGATATGAGAGCGAGACTTTGTTGCTAAGCTCACATCTTGGCCTTGTATTATTAACTGATCTATTTCTTCTTGTTTTCTTTCTGTTTTCCGGTTTCAGATTGGCAACCCACTTCTGAGACTCGATCGCGATGTTCCATCGACATATGAGTACTTCTGGTCGCACGGGATGATCTCCGATGAGATTGGCCTGACAATAATGAATGAATGTGACTTTGAGGACTATAGTTTTGCAAGTCCTCACAATGTTTCAGGGTCTTGCAATGAAGCCATAGGGAAAGCAAACCGCATTGTAGGTGACTACATCAACAACTATGATGTCATTCTTGATGTTTGTTACCCTTCTATTGTGGAGCAAGAATTACGGCTTAGAAAAATGGTAAGATTCATCATCCTTGTTTGAATTGCGTAGAATCAGATAAAGGCCTTGTTATACGATGGATTTTCAGCTAGCTATTACTATAACAATACTTTTGTAGCAACTTTTATAGTGCATGGATAGTAAAATGTATTTCTAAATGTATTTATGTGTTAAAAACTATCAAATGCGTATCGGAAATATTGCACGTTATTTATTCAAAATTTTGCAATGTAAAGCTTGAAAGCAATTTATATTTTATTTTATATTCCATGGGATTACCATGGAATGTTCAGGATAATTTGGCTTTAGTCGCACTAAAAAAAAGGGGACTTGTTACACAACCGTGAACTGCGATTTGGTTCTATAACAGGAGGGGAATGGAAGGGAGAATAGTTTTTTTCCAAGGACGACCTTGATGTATTTATAAGTTGTATTTGTAAAACCATTCTTGAATTATCATTATGACACCTTAGCCTTTTCAAATACTAGTTCCACAACGTCTCCAGCCATCTCAATTCCAGGCCTAAGGCATAAAGTACGCCTGAGAGATATTCACATTTTAAGCCATTAGACACGCACATGAAAGGGTATTGTTGGATTATAAAACCAGCCTTCACCGAGCATTTTAAGATTTTGGAATAATTGATTTGTAATACTGATTCAATTATCTGTAATATGTCATTTGCAGGCTACTAAAATGAGTCTGGGAGTTGATGTTTGTATGAATTTTGAAAGGCAGTTCTACTTCAATCTCCTGGAGGTTCAGAAGGCTTTGCATGCAAACCGGACCAATTTGCCGTACCGGTGGTCTATGTGCAGTAGGTATGCACTTTTTCTAGATCACTTGTTATTTTTTGGATAGTTAGGGTGTCTAGATTAGGTTGGACACCCCGACTGATGCCTGGAATTTTGTATCCGCTGTCCATTCTAAACTTTCCTGCATATTATAAGGTAAGTTGGGGCTGACAGACCTAGTGGGTAGTGGGTGGCCTAAAGGAATTATTTGCACTGAATAGCAAGATTCGAACCTAGACCTCTTGTCTTGTGATGGACCAGGTCCAAAGCGTTGCCACTTGAGCCAGTCCCTTAGGATTGACTCTACACTTTGTATTCACAATTGATTACCTGCTATTGTATCTAAAGGAATTTCAATGAAGTGCATCATTGATTTAAGCAGGTGGGTTTTTGTGAGATCACAAATTAAATAAAGACTGTTACATGAAATACGTCATAACTGTCAGATTTTGAGCTAATCGATATGGAAAAGACTGTTAATGAGAATTGTAGTTTTGTATTTGCCTTAAAAATGAACATTTATTATGACATACTATAACTAAAATAATCTTACAAATGTATTTAAGTATCATAAACTATCAAAGAATGTTGAACTTTATGGTGGGTTGGTTAAAGTTTGGTAAATAAAAGACTTCAAATAACTAAGATTGCTTAAAGAAGTATAAAGGATTGTTCTGAATCACTATGTACTATCCATGATATATAACTTAGAGGGCACAGCTATCATAAACCATAATTATATTCCAGGGATGCAACAGGCAGGCCCGTAGGGTGTCTTTCAGCTGAGGTGAGCCTCAGTTTCCCAAAATCGAGGTTTGACTTATTTGTATTCAACTTGGCTCAAGCTCAACTTGGGCTCCATTAAGCTTGAACGTAGCTTGGCAAGTTGCGAACTAAGCTTGCGGTATTTAGCCTCAATTGAGCTTAATATAGGCTTGCTTTCACTCATTTTGGCTCTTTTAACTCAAACATGGTTCGGTTGGCCATATTTAAGCAAATATATTACATCAAGATAGGCTTTATTAGGCTTGTTTAGGGTCGCAAGCCTATAAGCTTGAGCTTCAAGCTCAGCTCGGTTCAGCTCAAGCTCATTTTCTCTTTATATTCTTGCCATATATATATATATTTTTTTTTAATAACTTTGAAACTTTCTTCTATATTGTTTTCCCAGCAATGATGATGAGTGATTTGATTCCATGAAATGTAAATAATAGACTAATATATGAATGTGTTTGCATATGAAAGCTTTCTAAACTACAGCGACACAGATGGAAACATGGATATCCTTCCCCTACTTAAACGGATCGTCCAAAATGGCATCCCTGTCTGGGTTTTCAGGTAACTCACTAGCTTGTTTCTCTTTTCTCACTATTACTTATATTATCACATATGATCAAGTTTTAGAAACAACCTCTCTACATGGTAGTACCTTGTAAGGGATAAGACTATGCACTTCTTACCCTGTCCAAACCCTACCTTGGTGGGAGCCTCTTTAAGCTGTGTTGTCGTCATATAATCAGGTTCTAGTTTAGGGGTAAAAATGTTGTCAAAGATTGAGGCCCACAGCAATGATGTCCTTGTTGGTAGGGGTGATCATGGGTTTGGGTAAACCCAAGACCCACCCAACCCGTTAACATTGGGTTGGGTTGGGTTGGTTCTTTAAAATAGTTGGGTTTCATTGGGTATATATATGTATACCCATGGGTCTTGTGGGTATTATTGGGTAAACCTATAAGACTCATTATTACCCAACCTATATCAAACTTATATAAACTAAACACGCTTATATTTAAGGGAAATTATTACTTATGTACATTGAGGTTTGAGCATTTATCACCCGGGTACCCAAATATTTTCATATATTTAACGACGTACGTTGAGATTTGAATATTTTATCATTTAGGTATCCTATGTTGGAATTTGATATATTTTTGTGAGAATATGACTGATTTTATATAAAATATCCTGATATAATACAATAATTTACATAAGCCATACTAATGTATTTAATGAAAATTACAAATTACGATAAAAAATTCATGGAATGTTCATAAAAACTATCTAAATATTGCCAAAATCATGTGTTATGTTAGCATTTTTGGCAAAAAAAAAAAATCAAATTCTAACGAACATACTGACCTATAATCGGAATCTTGTTCCATTTGAGCATTTTTGAACGAAAATACATCGAATTTTGACAAATAAATACCTAAATGATAAAATTTTAAAACTTCTGGGTACCTCAATGATAAAATGTTTAAATCTCAAGGTGCCCTATTTTATATATTGAAACTTTAGGGTATCTAGGTAATAAATGGTCAAACCTCAAGATACCTAAGTGATAACTTCCCTAAATTTTTATTGGGACCAAAAGTTAACTTATATTCAGGCATTGTTTTGCTTGATGAAAATACTGCTGCTTTTTTACAAAATAGAAAGCAATCTTATAAATACTACAAACTTCAAGCCAAATATCTTTTACACATAGTAAATGATATCATTATTTTGAAAAGTTATCGCTTGAATGCTTTGAACATTTATTACCTAGGTTTTATATTATGTCAATGTATAAAATGTGGTACCTTAGGATTTAAATTGTACCAATCAGGTACCCATTTCTGCCAAAATTTGGTAGATTTCCGTAAGAAAATTTTAAAATGCAACACAATTTCAATAATATATGAGTAGCTTTGTTAGAATTTGATAATTTTTTGCCAGAAATGGTAACATTACATACGATCTCAACAACATGTAGGTAATTTATATCAAAATTTAGTGAATTTTCATCGTAAGTCGCTTTGGTCTTTCCTATTTGTGCTTTTTTATGTTATATTTGAAGCGATGCCCAAATGAGGTTCAAATTTTAGTTAGGTATATTCTTTTGTATACTTGGATAGACCATGTGATGAATGTTTGAATATGGGTCACCATGGGTTACCCAGGACCCATTGGAACCAGAATTAGAACCAGAACCAACTAAAGGCTAGTAATGGGTATGGGTGGGTCTTAGACCCATAACTACTGGGTCTTCATGGTTGGACCCAAACCCGACCCAACCTACTCATTGAACACCCCTACTTGTTGGCCTGTTGCACTAGAGTTGTGTGTGTGATTATAAATATGCTTTAGAATTGTGAGAGCAGTTTCGATTTGAGATGTTTCTTATACTCTCGTCTGAAATATAGAAAACTTGTGAAATAACAATAAAGAGATGAATAAAAGTGATTCTATTATTGATGATGAAAGAGTACATGAATAGTATCTATTTATAGAGAGTAATGAGGAGAATAAAGACTAAACTAGTCCTATGCATTATATTAAGGATGAAGGGTAATTATGTCATTGTAGTCAACCTTAGAATGCTTACCATATTCTATTCCTACAATTATGCCATGATCTTCTCCTTGAGTATCCTTGCATCTCTTTCAATAAGCTCCCTCAGTTTGAGTGAGAAGTAGCAATGTGAAGATTGTTTTTGTGGAGATGAAAGGAGTTGGCAGGGAGACCCTTTGTGAAGATGTCAGCAATTTGGTGAGTTGTAGGAGTGTATTGAACTTGAAGCTCAACCTCGAGAACTTTTTCCCTAACATAATGAGAATCAACATCGACATGTTTGCTACGATCATTTGAAACAGGGTTAGCAGCAAGATAAGAAGCGGATACATTGTCATAGTAAATGATGACTGGTCCAGAGTGGCGAAGGCCAAGGTCCTGCATAATGTAGTGAACCTAGTCACTTTTTGCACAACTAGGGCAACTGCACAGTACTCTCACTTGGTGGAGGACTTGGAAATCGTGGCTTGTTTCTTGCCACGCCATGCCGAGGAAGAGCGCATATCTCGTGGTTGAGCATTGAGTATGGGGCCAACCACCTCAATCAGCATTGGCATAGACCATTACAGAGATACAGAAGCCTGGTAGGATAGACAAACCATGGTCGGGTGTACCTTTGAGGTATCGTAGGATCCGCTTTGCAACCTGCCAATGACTAGTCTTGGGGTCATGCATAAATTGGGAGACAAGATTAACAGTATAGCATATATCGGGACGTGTCATAGTAAGATACTGGAGAGCACCAACAACACTATGGTATTTGATGGGGTTAGGTAAGGCTTCTCCCTCGTGTAGGGAGAGATGCGTGCGTGCGGGTAGGGGTGTCTTGAGTGGTTTGGAATCTTGCATTTGATGTTTAGTGAGAAGGTTGATCGTATATTTATGTTGTGAGGGAAAAAGGCCGTTGTTAGTTCTTTTGGCTTCAATGCCTAGAAAATAGTGTAAAGATCCAAGGTCCTTCATGGCAAATTATGTTGAGAGCTTATGGACTAAGGTGTCTAGGGATTGGGGGTTGGATCCAGTGGAGATCATGTCATCAACATAAAGTAAAAGGCATATTATGTTATTATTGTTTCGAAAAAGAAATAGAGAAAGATCTGCCCGACAACAAGTGAAACCAAGATTACAGAGGAAACTACTAAAGCGTTGGAACCAAGCCCTCGGGGCCTGCTTTAGGCCATAGAAAGCTTTGCGTAGACGACAAACATGAGTTGGAAATTTTGGGTAGATGAACCCCTTTGGTTGGCGCATATACACCTCTTCCTTTAGATGATCATGTAGAAAGGTATTTTTCACATCCAATTGTTTGATAGGCCAGACATTGGTAATGGCAAGTGAAAGTATAAACCAGATGGTGGAGAGTTTGACAACAGGACTGGAGGTTTCCTTGAAAACAATCCCTTCACATTGGTGAAAACCTTAAGCGACAAGGCGAGCCTTGAAGCAATCGACAGAGCCATCCGCTTTATATTTTACTTTATATTTCCAAGTACTTCCTACAAAGTTCGTGGATGGGTCATGGGGAATAAGGTCCCAAGTATTATTTTGGAGAAGTGTATTAAATTTATCCGCCATGGCTTCTTGCCACTGAAGGTTCTTTACAGCTTGAGAATAGCATGTTGGTTCCTGAATTACAGTTATAGATGAAAGAGAAAGGGGATGTTTTGTTCTGCAAATTCCACTTTTAAGTCGAGTTTGCATGTGATGGGTGTTGTGGGCAAGGTTTGCGGACTCAAGGATGCTGGTTCGAGATTGGGGCAAGGGAGCTTCGATTCTGGGCTCGGGTTGGCTGCATCCACCAGCGGTGGTGTGCCAGGAGGTGTTGGAGTGCACTGTGGCAATGGCTCAGTGAGCCGGTCCAGACAGTGGTGCTGAGGAGGGGCTGGCAAGACGGTTGGTACAGGTTTGGGTGAGTCGTAGGTTATGGGAATAGGGCTGCGGGTGTAGGTCGTCGGTGATACGTCAGGAAAATGGGTGACAAACGAGGAGGGCACCGATTGGGGTTTGGGCAGGTAGGGTTGGTGTTGGCCGAGTGGACCACCGATGGCAATGTCTAGAGATGTCGTGTGTCGGGGTCAGGGTCGTGGGCTGCTGTGGGAGCTATGGCAGCCGTGATTGAGCCAGGACAACCACGCAAAGGTGATGTCTCAGTCAGGGGACGGGAGACGAGAAAGACGGGGAGGGGGATGGGTAGGTCAGTAATGGTAGTTGTGGATCTGGGAGGGGAAACCATGTTAGAGTTTACAATGTCATGGTAGGGAAAGTTAGACTCATCAAATTGGACATGTCTATTTACATAAATTCTTCCATTTTTCGGGTCTAAGCATCGACAGCCTTTGTACCGTGCTGCATAATCAAGAGAAATGCATGAAATGGACCGAGCGGCCAATTTGTGAGGGGCACAGGGTGTGAGGTTAGGGTGACATGCACACCGAAAACTGTGTAAACTTGAGGAGTCTAGGATCTTTTGAAATAATTTTCCGAAAGGAGATTGTTTTGCTAAAATCGGTGTAGGCAAACTATAAATAGTAAAACAGGCGTAACAGGTCGCGTCATCCCAGAAAGAGTAAGGAAGTTTGGATTGTATGGGAAGTTTTCATGCCATTTAAACAATGTGCCGAAGTTTTAGTTCCGCCACCCCATTTTGTTGTGGGGTGGCGAGATACAAAAGTCAGAAGTGTATGCCATGTTGACGATTAGCATTCATTCGTTCATGATTGGATTCACGCCCTCCATCACCTCGAAAAATTTTAATTTTTGTGGAAAATTGATTTTCTACAAGTGACTTAAAAGTTTTAAAGATTTCAAACACATCCAATTTATATTTCATTGGGTAAAGCCAAGTAAAGCGCGTAAAGTCATCGACAAATGTAGCGTAGTACTTATGACAAAAAGTTGATGACACCGGTGATTGCTATGCATCGGAGTGAATCAAATGCAATGGTGTATTAAAAGAATGCAAAACACTTGGAAATGGTAATCGATGAGACTTGCTTAAATAGCAAGACTAACAAACACTAGTAAAACGAGAACTGGGAATGAGTTTACGATTACATAAGATATCCATAGCGGGTCGCCCTAAATGACCTAATCAACGATGCCAGAGATCACCAGACTAGGTGCGGGCCATGAGACCAGGGAGTGAGGGAAGAAGCTATATAGTGGTCCATTATCGCGAACCTGAAGCAGAGGGATCCCCGTAGCTTTGTCCTTTACAGAAGAAAATTGGAATTAAACTCAACAAAGTAGTTATTGTCATGACATAAGCGCTTAATAGAAAGCAAGTTGTGAGTTAGTTTAGGAACAACCATGATATTCTTTAGATGTAAGGGTCTATTTTTAGTTTTAATGGTTGAGGAACCAGTGTGAGAAATCGAAAGTGAAGCACCATCTCCAAACTAAAACACTTTTATGACCATTATAAGGAAGAGGGTTATAAACGATACTTGAGTTGGGGATCATATGATTCGAAGTGCCTGAGTTAGGGTACCAACTGTAGTCTTGTGAGTCACTTAGTGTCATGGCAGCAGGGGAGTATGAAGGATTTGGAAAGGTAGCTTGATCAAAGCGGTGGGGACATGAGACAGCACTATGACTTGTGTGATTACAAATTTGGCAAAGTGAGGGTCCTGGATCGAGAATTCAGGGATGAGTGGAGAGGCATGGTTGGTTGTCCAGTTTGTCCCGATGTTGCTGTTGATTTTTTCCACTGAAGCGTCCCCCTCGATTGCCACGGCGGCCATTGTTTCGGCCCTTATTACCTCGTTTGTGATCACATCGACCTTGATTGGATCCATGAGACCCTGTTTCTCCAGCAACAAAAGCGTGAGTTTGTTCAGGGGGGTTGCATGTGGTAGCGGGAGTTGGGGGCTATTCTGGGTAAGAGTCCCAAAGGCAGCATATTCAATGGGGAGACCTGAGAGGGCATAGTGGACTAGTTTTCTATTTGAAATGGGGGAAATCTATGGCAGCTAAATCATCGGCTATGCATTTTAGTTCAGAAAGGTATAGTTCCATAGTTTTGCCATCTTTTTGAAGGTTGACAATTTGATTCTTAATTCGAATTCCTTGGCCATCGAATGATCTTGGAATCTCTTGACAAGGGCGTCCCATATAGCTTTTGATGTGGGTTGTCGGACAATGTCATTAATTAGAGGTCTAGAGAGAGTGGCAGCGACACATGAACGTAAACTTTGGTCTGTCCTAACCCAGTTTAGATGTTCAGGGTTAGGAATAGAGGTTCTGTCATGACAAGTGAGAGTGGTTGAGGGGCAGGGGTGGGTACCATCTCTATACCCCATTAATTGGCGGGCAATTAAAAGCATATAAAATTGTTCTCGCCATGTCGGATAGTCAGTTGCGTTTTCAAGTTTAATTGTGACGAGATTTGTAATACTTGAAAGAGGAAGAAGTAAGGGTGAATTATTATAGAAATTAGGGTTTGTGTTTTACGGTGCAGGTAAGAGGTGGTAGGCCCCACGCAGCGGCAGACCCGCCCCCACCCTTGCTAGGAGCGACACTAGGCAGAGGGCCAGGGGTGGCCAGTCTTGGCTGTCCTATGCCAGGGAAAGACGTAACAGGGGCTGCGCTCCCCTAGGAAGAATTGGATTAGGGCTGCCAGTGGTTGACTTGCGGTGGTCACCGGTAATGGGAGGGGGGAAGACTATGGTAAATTCCTGAGCCAAGAAATTAAGAAAATGGCGGCCTCACGGTGTCTAACGACGCAACGGAGATGGCGACGCCGGTGTCCATTAGTCCGTTGAGGAATAATCCAGAGGATAACAACCCGATATGGGGAAGATTGGGCAATATCTGATATGGGATTTGTCATCCTTCCACTTAAGCGACCACTGGAATGGAAGATCCGGAATTGGTGTTAGTGGGTGGGACGTTAGGGGGTGGGGGAGAGATGGGGGAGGGAGGAAGATTAGTATTATAATTAGCTATCATAGACCAACAACAACAACAATCCCAGTGCCTTAAGGGCTCTCGCAAAAGCGGGGTCTGGGGGGGTAGATGTACACAGCCTTTCCCCTTCAGGGTGTCAACCTGAAGAGAGGCTGTTTCCGAGGACCCCCAACCTGAGGGATATGTCTTCATCGCATCATGATGACTTGTGAGCAATGAGCTGTGAGCAGTAGGGCAAGAAAGCAAAAGAGTAAGCCATAGCATAAAAACGCCCTAGAGGAGACTACGAGGAAAAACCTTCCCTTCAAGGCAGCTAGTAAAAGCAAATAGGCCAAATAAACAAATAAGCAAATAAGCATATAAGCAAATAGGCCGATAGTAGACAGATAGGCGTATAGGTAATAAGCCTATACGCCTATGAACACATAAATAGTAGGATAAGCAGCGGTGTGAGGCCGCTACCTCTGCTTCTCCTATGCTAGTCCTCCCTCGAGCTGTAGCTCTATCTAAGGCCATCTCCTTCCGTGGGCTTAGGTGGGTGAGGTCCTGCCGTACGACTGCAGACGTCCCTCCTTTGGCCTGTTTCATCCTCTTCTTCCTGGCGTGGTACGAAGCTGATCGCAATACCTGACTGGAGCAGAGGATGGTGTCCTCGTGGCATGCTTGAACCACTTCAAACACAACTTCTTCATTTTATATTCTATCTTCTATCTAGGCCACGCCCCACTATGCCACATACCACATCCCTGGTGGCTGCTCCTGGGACCACAAGTCCATATGCCCAAGCTGTGGAATAGGCATACCGTACAGTCGTGGCACTAGATCGAGCTTACGAGTGGACAGATGCTCCTACACCGCTACTTCGGGTACGCCTATCCTAGTCCTCCACATAGCTCTGTCTAGAGCCATCTCATCATTTAGGTTAAGATAGGTAAGATCCCGTCATATTATCTCCATCCAACTCTTCTTTGGCCATCCTCTCCCTCTCTTCCCGTCTGCTATGTGGAGCTGTTCGCATCTCCTGATAGGTGACACCTTCTAACATGCCCAAACCACCGCAGACATTGCTCCCTCAACTTATCTTCTATTGGGGCGACACCCAGTTTACTTCTAATGACCTCATTTCGGATCCTGTCCCTCCTTGTGGGTCCGCACATCCACAGCATTCTCATCTCCGCCACCCTCATCTTTTGAGTTTGGTGACACTTTACAGGTTGGCACTCTGCCCCGTAAGACATAGCTGGCCTCACTACTGTCTTATAGTATTTACCCTTTAATTTTAGTGGGAATTTCCAATCACATAGTATCGCCGTTGCCTTTCTCCATTTGTGCCAACCCACTTTAATCCTGTTGTTGACATCTGCGTCCACTTCGCCATCATTCTGCACCATGGAACCCAGGTATTTAAAGCATGCTTTCTGAGGTATGTGCTCTGATCCAATCCGTACAACTTCTGCGCTTAGTGTGGTAGAGGTGCTGAACTAAAGTTCCATATATTCTGTCTTAGATCTATTGAGCCTTAGGCCTTTCGATTCTAGGGCCAACGTCCAAAGTTCTAGTTTTTTATTCACCTCCACTCTAGACTCACCCACTAGGACTATGTCGTTCGCGAAAAGCATGCACCAAGGTACATCCCCTTGGACGTGCCTAGTGAGCTCGTCCATTACCAAAATGGACATAAAGGGACTCAAGGCTGATCCTTGGTGTACTCCTACAGTAATGGGAAAAGCGTCTGTCTCCTCTTCCGTAGTGAGGACACTAGTATGAGCATCTTCGTACATGTCCTTGATGACTCGTATGTGGGACTCGTGGATGCCTTTCCTCTCTAGGACCCCCCATAGGACTTCTCTCGGCACTTTATCATATGCCTTCTCCAAATCAATGAAAACCATATGAAGGTCCTTCTGTCTATCTTTGTAGTACTCTATGGACCTCCTCAGGAGATGGATGGCTTCTGTTGTTGATCTATCTGGCATAAATCCAAATTGGTTAACTGAGACTCCTGCTTGGTGGTGAAGCCTTCCTTCTATGACCCGCTCCCATAGTTTCAGAGTGTGGCTCATTAGTTTGATTCTTCTGTAGTTGGCACAACAGTGAATGTCGCCTTTGTTCTTATAGACGGGGACTAGTATGCTCTTCCGCCAATCATCAGGCATCTTTTTTCCCTGGAGGATTTGGTTGAATAATTCAGTCAACCATCTTATACCCGTTTCTCCAGTACATTTCCATGCCTCAATGGGTATACCGTCAGGGCCGGCTGCTTTACCCCTGCCCATCTTCCTCAATGCTTCCCTAACTTCCTCGGGTCTAATTCTGGTGCAGTGGTCGTGGGACTCTTGCACTGCTGTTGTTCGTAGAACCTCTAGGGGAGTAACTGTATCTCCCTTCTCATTGAACAGATCGTGGAAGTAGGACTTCCACCTAGCTTTGATTTGTTGCTTGTCCACGAGCACTTGTCCTGCTGCCCCCTTTATGCACCTTACTTGGTCCAGGTCTCTAGTCCTCCTTTCCCTTGCCTTTGCAATTCTATAGAGGTCTCTAGCTCCCTCATCTGTATCCAGCCTTTTATAGAACTCCTCAAAGGCTTTGGATTGTGCGTCTCTAACTGCTATCCTAGCTTCCTTCTTAGCCTGTTCATATTGTTGTCTCTTGTCTTCATCTCCACTACGCTCCCATTCCTTGAAGCAGTCTCGTTTCGCCTTAATCTTCTCTTGGACCTCCCTGCACCACCACCAGGTCTCTCTGTTGTTTGGTGCCCTACCTTTAGATATGCCTAGGACTTCTCGTGCCACATCTCTGATACTTGGTTCCACAGGTGGTTTAAATCTCCCTCACACTTCTCTCCAAGCTCAGCCTCAACTCTTTCCTTAAAGACTTGAGAGTTTTCCCCTTCAGCTCCCTCCATCACGTGCGTGGATGTGATGGTTTGATGGCTTTCTTGTTCTTTCCCTTGATCCTAATCTCAGCACACACTACTCTGTGTTGTGTTGAGAGGTCCTCCTTAGGGATAACCTTGCAATCCTTGCAATCTTTTTGAGTCCTCATTCTTAGTAATATGTAGTCAATTTGGGTCTTTGCTCCACCACTCCGATAGGTGATGATGTGGTCCTCACGCTTTTTGAAAACCTCAAAAAATGAAGAAAACCTCAAATTTAAAGAACAACAAATAGAGAACTAATAAACAGAGAAAAAAATTGTGGGAAAAATAAATGAAGATCGAGAAAGAAAGAAGAGGCTCTGATACCTTGTGAAATAACAATAAAGAGAAGAATGAAAAGTGATCCTATTATTGAGTCAATGAAAGAGTACATGAATGGTCTCTATTTATAGAGAGCAATGAGGGGAATAAAGATTAAACTAGCCCTATGCGTTACATTAAGGATGAAGGGTAGTGATGCCATTGTAGTCAACCCGAGAATGCTTGCCATAGTCTAGTCCTGCAATTATGCCATGATCTTCTCCTTCAGTATCATTGCATATCCTTCAATAAAACCTTTAGACCTATTTTGTTGAACCACATAAATTTTGGATAGTGCCTTTTCTTTTCTTGTATAATTTTTTGGGGTTCTATATTGTTTTCCCCAACAATCGTCTGTTCAAATCTATGCACCTCTAACCCCACTTAATAGCAGGCCAGAACTAATAACCAAGGTTATTAGAATCGGGATTCTACATAGGATTGTTGGGGGTTCATAGAATCGAAATCGTAGGATCGAATCAAAAATCGTAAGATTCTACTGTTAGAGTATAAAATCAATCTTGAGCCTTCACCCATCAGTTTAACCTTTTTGGTAAAGTTGGTTCTTTGACATAGTATCAGAGCCTTCTTGACCAAGATGTCACGAGTTCAAATCCCAATAACCTCTACTTTCAATATGAACACAATTTAAGCGTAAGATATGAGGTGAGCTTGTCTAATAGCCACGTTAAAGCCTAATAAACATTTGCGTGAGTGGGCATATTAGAGTACAAAGTCAATCTTAGGCCTTCACCTGTCAACTTAAGCTTTTAGGAAAGTTGATTCTTTGACATCTACTACATGTATGGTATAATTATTTTGGTATTAAAATTCGTTGCATAATTCATAAGATATGCTATAAGACCTCAACTTACAAGGGTATGTATAAGAAATGCAATCAAATATGATAATACATTATCATATAATATTGATGTATCATTATATGCTCAAAAGATCATGAGAGCTTTCAATATATATGTAGCTAATCAAACTTTATACGGTTATAACTTAAAATTGAGCTTAATTTAAGTTTCACGAGAATGTATAAACATTATATTTAACTTTATTTAAGTTTAGGATAAGAAAGTATGTTCGTTTATAATATATGCTTGAAATTTTTACTTTTTAACTTTTTATGTATGCATTGGTAGAATTGAGATAGGATTGGTAGAATCATAAAATCGTATTATGATCCTATCTGCTAGTTTTGTTTAATATTAATGGATCGTAAGATTCTACAAAATTGAGATTCTACTTAGGATCCGGATCGATTGGCAATTGTGGGATCGTAGAATCATAAGGTTCCAAGGTCCGGATTGGGAGTTCAATAACCATTCTAATAACTAGACCCAGCCCAATTTACCATCACCTAGTGACATGTGGAAGATCGGATATATGACCCACCAACCACCAACTACCAACCAAAATTAATTCGTAATAGGTGGAATAACTGACTTGGCATAAATATTAGCATTCCTCCTTTGATGCTTTAGGTATGAGATTCTTTGGCTTGTATGATTACTTTCTTACAATAGAAAGGAAATTTATCACTTAGACACCTTGAGATCTAGTATTTTAAAACTTGGGTACCTTTTTTTGAATTCGAGGATTTTCATAAGAAAATGCTAATTGGATATATGATTCCGGCAACATATGAGTATCCTCTAACGGAATTCCATAGATTTCGTCTAGAAATGGTAACACAAAATATGATTTCGGCTATATATAGATGCCTTTTCTCTCAAGTCGTGATTTATTTTTGGAATCCAGAACATTTTTATCAGAAAATGCTTAGAAGACATTTATTACAGTAATCATGTGCTAATTTAGTATTTTCCATCCAAATTCTCTCCATTCCCACTAAAAAATCATCTGATGGTGGAGGGCAAGAAGATAATAAAGTTATGGAATTTAGCGGTATCTCATTGTATATATTCAAATATCATATGATATTTAGATGAGTAGTTAGGTGATAAATTAAAAATAGTAATAATAATAATAGTAATTT
The DNA here is from genome assembly GCA_018398585.1 of Simmondsia chinensis. Taxonomy (NCBI): domain Eukaryota; kingdom Viridiplantae; phylum Streptophyta; class Magnoliopsida; order Caryophyllales; family Simmondsiaceae; genus Simmondsia; species Simmondsia chinensis. The sequence goes on along the minus strand of JAGTTD010000018.1, from coordinate 14,124,583 downwards.
CATTGTTCTAATACTAAATAATTTTTGATGACAGTGGAGACCAAGATTCAGTAGTACCACTGCTGGGATCCCGTACACTGGTGCGTGAGCTTGCCCATGATCTGAAGTTTAAAGTTTCAGTGCCTTATGGGGCTTGGTTTCACAAAGGCCAGGTACTTCTCCTTTTCTACATGTTCTCCTAAGCCCTATTTAGTATTGTTTTCTACTTATAGTTACAATACCAAATTGGCTGGTGTATTTACATTTCGTAAGGATGATAGAGAACACTTAAAAAGTAATGATACAAAACTAAAACATGCGTTTTCTGAGCTGTGCAGTCCTACTTTTCTAACTTTAAATTTGACGTTTGACAACTAGGATAATTTTTCAAAATTCTCATTACTTAGCAAAATTGTAAAATACAGAGATCCCTCTGGAACTGCAAAATGCCTTGAACAAGGGCGTCCAAAATTGGCCCTTAGGAGTAGAAAAATGTTTCTCATTTTGCAAGACATTTCTACGAGCTTCACAGAACATACTGTTTGAAAAAATTTACAAAAATTGGAAATTGAAAATCAAAAGCTTCAAATGTTGCCTGTGAACACACAGGTCTCTAATATTTGTTTCTCTAGTTTTTTTTTTGGTTTTTCGTTTTTCCTGGTTGTAATGCATAGTTTGTATTTAAAATGACATGTCATAAGCAGGTAGGAGGTTGGGCAACTGAGTATGGAAATTTGTTGACATTCGCAACGGTGAGGGGTGCTTCACACATGGTTCCCTATGCACAGCCATCGAGGGCTTTGCATCTCTTCAGTACATTCGTTCGAGGTCGCAGACTGCCAAACACAACGCACATTGAGATGGATGGATAGTTTAGTTCAGACAATCGCATAGGATGTCTATAGTTGTTTCTATTTGACATATGGCCCAAAGTTTTTCTATGTCAAATGCAATAAACTAATTTGATTTGTTTAGGGATAGTGAGGAAGAAGGTGCTAGGAAATTAGCGTTTGTAGTTCTGGAATTGGGACTTCATCATGGCAATTTGGTTCAAAGGAGCCTAATTTGGGCGTTCCTTAAATTCGCTTTTTAAAATCAGAAAAAAAAAATTTGGGGGTTTGTTGTCGTGTATAATGTTCATGATTTCGTCTATTTAATCTTGTTGCATAGAAGAGATAACTGGAGACTCGGATTGGCAAGATGAGACTTATCAAGCTAAACAATAAACCACAATACACCATTATTGATCACACCTTATCTCTCACGTGAATGGTTAAAATCATGAAACGATTCATGTATGCAAACCAACAAGTTTCATGTGAGATAAGGCTTAAGAAAAGGTTGTTCAGCGTGAGTGAGATAAGCCTAATCTTGATCACACATGAAGTGGGATGAGGTGTGAGATAAGGCAAGATGAGCCTAATCTTGTTGTCAAACGACTCATGTTAGATTATACCAATTTTATCTTGTCGTGAAACTTGGCCAAAATATGGTGCCTCAACGTGGGTTTTATGCTCAACACCCAAAATCCTCCCTTCACCAAGGAAGAAACCCTTGCAAACTGACGATTGAAAATAAAGTGGGAGAATGATGACTACATCTGTAGGGGGCTGCATTCTCAACTGTATGACATAAGCTCTATCTGATTTATCTGCCGCAGAACTTTGAGAGGCTCGTTAGACGAGCTAAATGACAAAAGATCTAAAAGTAAAAACCTTTTATTAGTTAATTCAATAAAATAGTGGATGAGACGTCGGGTTATGGAACAATAGGATGAACTTGAACATTTTAAATTTTAAATGACATAACATTAACTAGAAAAACAACTGCCCTCAAGGACGAAAAAATTAACGAATTGGCTTTAATGAGGCCAATGGTAATCTCTTTTGCCATAGTTGTTGTCCTCTTCCCCTTTAGGCGAAGCAAGTTAAGCGTCATTGCTCTAAAGCTTTGACGGTCAAGCCTCGACCTTGATAGCATTGGTCTTAGGTCAGTGACACGGCTTGGTGAGCCAGGTGAAGTTAGGTTGGAGTTATTGTTTAGGGCTTTAATGGCCAACCCTCGAGTTTGATAGTGTTGTAATAATTGCGTTACCAAATACGATTCTCTCCATCTTTCTCTCTGTCAAGTTCAACCTCGAATAGGTTACTTTGAGTCAAGGGCGTCGAGCATAAATGTAATGAATGCGGGCTTAAGGCAGGTTGATGAGCTCTTAAAACTTGTCTCCACTTCAATTCCTAGCCCTTAAGTATATGTGGTAAGGTGCCTATTGGCTTTGCTCTATCACGCTAAATTTTGCTTTGCCCTAATCCATATATCTTTCAATTTAACAAAACAACTTACAAAATAATTAATGAAGTCTTCTTACTTCGAGCATTAGTTGAATCCACATATAAATTGCAAATTGAACCTGAATTCACCAAAAATATCAACCTTTTGCTTAGAGAGTTTCATTTTGTGTGGTTAGAAATTTACTCACTCACAAATCGTAGTAAGTCCCTTTAATATGTTGTTTCTATTTATTTATGATGGCCATATACAATACAAAAACAAACAAAATAAACTTTTTTGATGACTACAATGGGAGGCCAAAATATAACCCAAGACCATATATAAGTGGTCTGAACTAGAAGAACAACTGCAGTCAAGGACCAACAAATTGATGGATTGGCTTCAAAGGGTCGAAACACAAACACCCCATTCGAATATGTGCCAATTTCTCAGGATGTTGAGAGTAGTCATAATCACAAGTTTTATAGTGGGGATGATAAAAATATTCCTAAAGATGAGCAGATCGATCTTAATGTCTATTCTTGAAACCTATTCTTGAATACGCTCAACAGAAGGATCCAAGGTATTAAAGATAAAACACAAAAGTACGTGAATGGCTTCTTAGAATGGCATAATTCAGAAATTGAGCATATCTTCTTGTTTAAGTACTCATTCATAGAATTATTCCCTACTAAAACATCTTAATATGTGGGGTATGGTAAAAAATTAATAGTAAATGAAATAAACCCTTCGCTAGTTTGAAGACAATAATAATGAATTCAACAGAACGATCTAAGAATAACCTCATTGCATAAAAATTTGAAGAACTTGAAACTTCTAAAATTTGTACTAAATATGATTCACATTAATTCATAGCTAACCTGCTAGAAATTCAGCCAATTTAAAACAAATCATATTAAAAAGACAAGACAAAGATAAAAAAATCGAACTACTCATGTCATTCCGAAAACCAAACCTTCCATTGTCCTCAATGCAAACTATATAAAAATAAACAAAGGCAAGGAAAGAAAAGAAACAACCTAAGTAGTAAGGTGCGTTCATCAATCAGGGTCGGCTGCGCTTGGTGAAGCTAAGTACATTTGAAAAAGGGCCCTCAAAGAAACATAGCTATAAAATAAGAGAAACAAAGACAAACTGAGCAAGCAAACTTGTTAAAAGTATTAGGAAAAGTCCATACTCTAAGTGCTCAATGTAACAAAGAAACAAAGTGATCAAGTGGGTGAGAAAAAGACAAAGAGTCTTGAAAAATAAAGCGATGTTAATTAAAAAAAAAAAAAAATTATGAAATGAAAAAAAATAAAAGGTTAGGTTGTCTCCTAGGAGCTCTAAGTTTATCATCTTCATCTAGATGCGGTTTAAAGCTATCAGTTATCCAAAATTTGAGGCAACGTCCTCGAAGTGAAACATGTGAAGCTTGTGAGGACAGTGACCTACCCAGCTGTGCTCTTAGTCCAATGGTCATTCAGGGTGAGAATGCGGTTCGCATTTGGGTCTTGAACGTATATCTTGTCATGTTTAGGTGATGACTTATCAATTAACACACAGTTACTGGGCATAAACAGGGATATTACTCAAATTTGCATTTTTTTTTATAGATACAAGTGCACCTAGGTCTACCAATAGGTCAATATTATCAACCCCGTAATACTCTAACTTATCCTTAGTCTCAGGGTGTCAAGCAACATTAGAGACATTCAACTTGCCTTTCAGATTTCTGAAAGAAACCTCTAACACTCCCATCTTACAATGAATCACAACATCGACCATTGCTAAAAACGGTTGACCTAGAATAATAAGAGTGTTGTTCTCCTGCTTAGAAATAGGATCAACATCTAAAACAATAAATACAACCGGGAAGACAAACTTGTCAACCTTGAAAGGCACACCCTCCAACACCCAACGGGGTACACGTTATGACTTATCAGCCAACTAAAGTGTGACACTAGTTGGCTTAAGATCTCCTATACCCAATTCTTGAAAAATTGAGTATAGAATAAGGTTTACACTCGCTCCTAGATCTAACAGAGCTCGACTTGTGTAACGCTTTCCTATGACACATGAGACCATGAAGGCTCTGGGATCTCTCATCTTGGGCGGGGCATCCAATACCAAAATGCTACTCACCTTTTCTGTGGGTCGGACCTTCTTTGGAGTATGTGTCTGTGCTTGCTTCTTTTTTGCACAGAGATCAATGAGGAACTTGGCATATATAAGAACATGTTTAATAGTGTCAATCAACGCCAATTTAATTTTCACATCCTTGAATAAGTTCATGAGTTCATACCTCTTGAGGTCGTCCTTCTCCTTTGGCCTAACTAAGGTTGAGGGAAAGGAACATTGAGTTCATACACCTTATCTCCTGATCCCCCTCCATCAGTAGTGGAGGGGAACCATGTCCTCCTCAATCTCTACCTCAACATCCCTAAGGTTTTCCTTTTTTGGCACTGACACAACTTTAAATTGCTAGTGAATGAGCAAGTCAAGGTTATCATTAGTTGACCCTACTAGGTTTGTTAATGGCTGGAAGGGTAACCTCCCTTCCTCTCTCATATTTAATGCTTGGCCTAACTGCCCTATTTAATTTTCAAATTGTATGATGGATTCAGAGTGTGACCGAATTAGTTGTGTAGTGTCTCCCATAAATTGGAGCATACACTCCTCAAATTGGGAAGAATAGGCAGTTGTTAGGGGAGGGAGGTTAGCATGCGTAACATTGGAGTGAGGTTGAGCATCATACCTTTTCCCTTCCTTAAAACTAGGAGGGTGTGCATTACCTTGTCTTGTGGGTTAGTTTTGATGATTGTTCCATCTCCACGGGAAGTTCGAGTGGTTGCGCCATCCCAAATTCTAGGTGTTCGAATGCGTGGTTCCTTGTATAGCCCTATGCTGCATATACCTAATCTTGCACATATTAAGGGAATTGTGAGGCATATGGACAATCAAACATTGATTGGTCATCGCTAGAATATATATCACAGGGGTTAGCACCATTCAACAACTCAGCTGCAGCCGAACACACATTAGTATGATTGACTTGAAATGACACTATTCAATCTATTTCTCTTCAAGTTTAAGCGCAATGTCATCGCTTGGTGTCACCTCGTAGCACAATTGATTAAACCGACAGCTCATATAGTTTAAGGAGACTGGGAGGCTATTTTGTGGCATCTTCCTTTAGGGCATGTGCGTTTTTTAAGCTTTCTGTTTGTCTGCATTTGAATTTTCCAGTAAGGCTGATTTAGTGTTTGACCTATGTCATTGGGCATAACGAACTCAATTACCTTTTCCCATTTATGTTTCCAAGACTCTCTGTGTTTTGAACTGATTCATTGTGACATTTGGGGTCCACATCGAACTTTATTTATGACTTAAGCTTGGTATTTTTTTTGACTATTATTGATGATTTTAATTGATGTATGTGGGTCTACTTAATGAGGGATAAATCTCAAGCTCATCAGTTGGCTCTTGATTTTTGCAATATGGTGAAAACATAGTTTGACATGCATGTGAAGCAAACATAGTTTTATGTACAATATGGAAGGCAAGCTCTAACAACCTCTTGGACTGGTATGCCTAAGCAAAATGGAGCTGTGGAGAAAAAAATATGGGCATCACCTAAGTACATCTTTTGGTTCGTTTTTGGTGTGAGTGTATTCTAACGTTGGCCTAATCTAATTAATCTTACTCCAACCACATAGGAGTCCCTACAAGGTTTTGCTTAGAAAAAGGGCAAGCTATGACCATTTACGTGTTTTTTAGGTGTTTATGTTATGTTCATAATAGAGATCTATCTATTTAGAAATTTGGATTATGCTAGTATGTGTTTTGGTACAGGTTCTTTTAATGGAGGGCCGAAGCTCAAGCCCTTTATCTTGAATTAAGTTTTCATTAATTAACGATTTTATTGCAGGGTTTTATGAGATTAGAAGAGAAAAGGAAAGAAAAATGAGGGGCATAGCTGCTCTGGGGGTCCTTCAGATATGAGTGAAGGGAGAGAAGTGAGTTTATCATTTCTTTAGGGGTCTGAGCCCTATTTATAGAGATTTCCCCCTGAAGAGCCGTGCCTCGTATTAAGAGGTGTATCTCGCCCATTACGGAACCAGGGGCGAGATACCCTTGGCCGTTGGGCCTATGACTTCGGGTCATCGTCTATCTGACTCATGGAGCCAGGGACGGTTGTTGGCAGACCTCCGGGGAAACGGGCATCTCGGGGCGGGATGCCTTCTGGGAGTCAAAGTGAGCATCGCGTTGGGGTGCCGTCGCGAGGCTCTTTGGGTACCGTGCTTCGGGCTGTCGTTGGTTCGAGTTAAGATGTCGGGTAGTTGATGTTGCTTGGTGTTACAAATTAATAAAGTCTACTTGTAATACATTTTAATTTCTTAGTATTACTTTTAATTTTGAGTCTTTATGATGTAATAAGCAAAGTTGTATACGATTAGAGATTGATTTAGGCGCCAAAGCTGCAGAATCTTTCCCACACACTTGCTGTGCTGTTCGGCTGCAACCCTTGGCGGGAAATGCAGTTCAGTTAGAGCTTTGGGCGGTAAAATGGATCAGATCAGCAAAGTCTGGATTCAATGGATCAAACTTGTATAAATGTAGTGCTTTTGATTGTAATTGGGCATCCAAAGAAATTAATACAAACTCCTACAAAGGAAATTCTGATTTTCTTATCCCCTTCTCTATTTTCTCATCTACTTCAATTCTTTTTTCTTCTCAAACTCTCTTCTATAAGGTTAGGTTTCCAAATTAATTTTGGGAAGTTAACAATTGGTATCAGAGCTGTTTTTATTAATCAAAAGCATTGATTAAGCTAACAAAAAAAAAAAAAAAAATGCAAGGCAATATGGCTGATGGTGTTCGCACCCGATCAGGAGCTGGTGGTGTTGGTTCAATTGTAGATGCTTCCAATGACAAGCATTAAGTGCTGAGTGATCAAATAAAAAGCATGGAGGCCAAATTTGATCGAGAATTTGCTGAACTTAAACAGCAAAGTACTGGAAGTTGAAACCAAACTGAGTGAATTCATCAAATCCTGAAGATGCTGGTGGAAAAAGATGAAAAAAAGGAGGATCGGCTGCAACAATTGGAGAAACGACTTGAAAATTTGCAAGATCAGATGAATAAGCAAGGAGAATCAAGTGTTGATGCCATTTTGAAGCCGGCTAGTCAGATCTTTTCTCAACCATGATCTGATCAGCAACATTCTGGTACAAGACAGGACACAGCTCTTGCGCAGAACAGAGAAAAAGCACCAGAAATTTAGACCGATGTAGGGCCATCTACCCACTTCAGATCAGCTAAATCTCAGCCTATGCAACATGATCTTGAGGTGGAAAGTCCAATTCGAGTCTCAAATCATGAGAAAAACTGTTCTGTAGCAGCCCAAAACCCACCTGACAGTCAGCCCCGACTGTCTGTTCTTCACCCAAACACAGCAACCGATGAGGTGGAACCGGTTGTGAGACCACCGGAGAGACCTTATCAACAAAGAACCGAGACTAATGACAACACTCTTGGGGGTAGAAGTGGCTCGTACAGACAGCCAAGGGTGGAAATCGACCCTTTCGATGGAAAGCAACCGGAGTCGTGGTTAAGAAGATGTGATCATTTCTTCTTATATTACAATATACCGGAGGAGGAGAAGCTCCAACTCGCAACAGTACACTTACATGGAGATCACGAGGTTTGGTATTACAGTTTGTTGAAATCCAAACCAAATCTTTCTTGGGGCCAATTCGTAGAGGAGATGTGTGAGAGATATGGAGAAGGAGAATCTACCGATGTTGTGGATAATTTTAATAAGCTGGTCCAAACATCAACCGTGAGAGAGTATATGCTTAGATTTGAGAACTTGAGAGCAAATTTGATGTCCGTTCTGACCATTGCTCCCGAAGATGCCGAGTCCTACTATGTTTCATGCTTTGTGAGTGGGCTTAAGCCTAGGATCAAAAATATGGTGAAAGCCATTGGTCCTAAGGCTTTGTCCGGCGCTTACAATAAGGCAAAGTTAATAGAAGCAACTCAAGCCCCTTCACATGACAAAGGAAAGCAGTTCGGTAGTAAACCGAGACCAATGCAGCAGAACAGAAGTACCAGCAGCAGAAGCAATGACAGAATCTCAGCACGGCTTTGCTTTCGTTGCAACTAGCCGTATCAGCCCAGACATAGGTGCAAATCACAAGCACTTATGTGTGCAAAGGGAGTCCGAGTTTCAGATGAAGCTGACAGCACCGAATATGATGCAGAACTGGAAGAGACCGAATGTAATTCACAAGGCAACTCGAGTGATGACGAGGTAGAAATCTCCATGAAGGCTCTAACCGAAAGTGAGGCTCATAACACGATCAAAATCAAGGGAGGAGCTGGGAAACACTCCATTATTGTCCTCATTGATAGTGGAAGCACTCACAGTTTCGTTGATCCGAAGTTGATTAAGAAGGTCAAGCACGAAGTGACGAAAACTCATCCGTTGGCGGTTATGGTAGCGGATGGAAATTCCTTGACAACACAAAATAAATGCATAGCCTTCCCTTGGTCTATGCAAAGTCATCATTTCACCTTTGATTTCCGAGTGATTCCTTTGGGTGGTTGTGACATGATGCTCGGAGTAGATTGGATGAGGACCTTCAACCCCGTTGTCTTCGACTTTGATAAAATGACCGTGGCTTTTGAGGTTCATGGCACCAAGGTATCCTTGCAAGGCATGTCCGAGGAAGCTCAGCTCAAATTGATCGAGGCAAAGGATGTGCAAGGTGGAATTAAGAAGAAGGCGATACAATGGATCGGGCATTTATTCATGGTGAGCTCGATTATGCAGCAACCGATTCACCCTCCTGCTGTTCAGACTTTAATTGATGAGTTTGGGGACATCTTTGAAGAGCCTAAGAGCCTCCCTCCTCAAAGGAGTGTGGATCACACCATACCTTTGCCAGGAAATGCCGATCCGTTCAAAATTTGGTCATATCGGTATCTGCATGGCCAAAAAGCTGAGATAGAGAGGCAAGTGGAGGAATTACTTCGGTTGAGCTTCATTAGACCAAGCCGAAGTCCTTTTGCTTCACCCGTGATCCTTGTTAAGAAGAAAGATGGGACAGCCCGTATGTGCATCGATTACCGCCTATTGAATACTCTAACCGTGAAAGACAAATTCCCGATACCGGTCATAGATGACTTGCTTGATGAGCTTCATGGGGCATGCTTCTTTTCCAAGCTGGACTTACGGCAAGGGTATCATCAGATCTGAGTTCTCGAATCAGATATATACAAGACCGCTTTTCAAACTCATCATGGCCATTTCGAGTTCGTTGTTATGCCATTCGGTTTAACAAACGCTCCGGCCACTTTCCAAGCGGCTATGAATGATGTCTTCAAGCTTTATTTGAGGAAGTCGGTGCTGGTATTCTTCAACGACATACTGATTTACAGTCCGACATATGAAGCTCACCTCACACACCTTCGACAAGTATTCATCTTAATGCGACAACATCGATTTTTTGCAAAATTGTCCAAGTGCTCATTTGCTCAAAAGAAGCTTGAATATCTGGGTCATATCATCTCATCAGAGGGCATAGCTACTGATCCTAACAAGATCCGAGCAATGCAAGAATGGCCAACCCCGATCACCTTGAAGCAATTGTGAGGGTTCTTGGGATTGACCGAAAATTATCGAAAATTCATTAAAGGTTATGGTTCCATTGCCAAACTTTTAATGGAGCTCTTGAAGAAGGATGCTTTTGGGTGGAACGAGAAGGCCAAGGCCGATTTTGAAGCTCTCAAAACCGCCATGTGTGCAGCATCGGATTTGACAATGCCGAATTTCGCCGAAGGCTTCGTTTTAGAGATCGATGCAAGTGGTACTGGTGTTGGGGCTGTTCTCTCTCAAAGAGGAAGACCCATTGCATATCTAAGTCAAGCTCTAAGCCCCAAACATCAGGCGATGTCGACTTATGAAAAGGAGTACCTCGCAATTCTCTTAGCCATGGATAAATGGAGGCATTATTTGGAGGGTCATAAATTCACCATTCGGACGGACCACCAAAGCCTCAAATATCTCCTCGAACAGAAGATCATGTCAAGAATTCAAAAGAAAGGCTTGATGAAAATGTTAGGCCTTGATTATGACATCGAGCATAGAAGTGGCAAAGAAAACGCAGCTGCAGATGCACTATTAAGGCGTTTCGAGGACACTGTTTCAGGCACGTGCTCAGCCATTTCGGTGGTAATTCCTTCTTGGGTCGAAGAGCTACACAAGTCCTACTAGAAAGGCCCATTTTCTCGGGAAAACATCGCCGCTGCAACTCTCCAGACAGGCGCGAAAACGGTTGCATATAACAGCAACCTGTCAGTGCACAGTGGGCTGTTACGGGTCCAAGGCAAGTTGTATGCGGGTGCTGCTACCGACTTGAGAAAACAGGTCATCCACGCCTCACACGACGCTGCTTGGGGAGGTCACGAGGGTGTGGAAGGCACCTATCAACGAATTAAAGCTTATTTCACATGGCCGAGCATGAAAAAGGATGTAAGCGACTATGTGAAGTCTTGTGAAGTTTGCCAACAAACAAAATTGGGAGATCCGTGATACAAAGGACTTCTTCAACCTCTTCCCATTCCGGACGGTGCTTGGGTTCACATTAGTATGGACTTCATTGAAGGACTATCGAATTCCAAAGGCAAAGAGGTCATATGGGTCGTAGTGGATCGATTCACCAAGTACAGTCATTTTATTGCACTTAATCGACCCGTCAGTGCTGAGAAGTTGGCTAAGCTCTTCCTCGACAACATCTACAAGCTACATGGATTGCCTTAATCCATCGTGTCGGACCGAGACAAAATCTTCACAAGCACCTTTTGGAGGGATTGTTCAAGCTAATGGGAACCACGTTGGCTCTTAGTTCTTCCTACCATCCTCAAACGGATGGAAAAACCGAACGAGTCAACCAATGTGTGGAACAATATCTCCGGAGTATGGTCTTCTTAAGGCCCAAAGAGTGGAACCGTTGGCTTTCCTTAGCCGAATTTTGGTTCAATACACATTTCCACACAACCATTGGCACCACACCCTTTCAAGCATTGTATGGATACTCTCCACCTTCTCCTATGATGATCCAACAGCCGAGGCTTACTGATTCTGCAGCAACCGAGTTGGTGCAGCAGAGGAGACAGATCGTGCAATTGCTTAAGGATAATCTCCAACAAGCTCAGGCCCAAATGAAGCATTATGCGGATAAGAAGAGGGTAGATAAGAACTATGAAGTAGGGGACATGGTCTACCTTAAATTGCAACCTTATAGGCAATCGACTGTGGCTGTTCGACACAACGTCAAATTGTGTGCCCGTTACTTCGATCCTTACAAAATTTTGGAGAAAATTGGCAACGTGGCATACAAGCTTGATTTACCATTGCATTCTTATAGTCACCCCGTGTTTCATGTGTCCCTCCTTAAGAAACAGGTTAAGAGAAATGCGGATGCAACTCAAAATCCTCCCAAAGCTGAAACAAATGGGATCCTGCTGCAGCAACCGAACCTTGTCAAATCTAAACGAAAGATGCAGCTCAACAACCGGAAGACCCACGAAATTCTAGTCACTTGGAGCAACTTAAACGATCACTTTGCAACATGGGAGGACTACAACTTCTTGAAGAGTCAATTCCCAAGCTTCACTTCTTGAGGACAAGAAGTTCCTCAAGGGGAAGGGAATGTTACAAATTAATAAAGTCTACTTGTAATACATTTTAATTTCTTAGTATTACTTTTAATTTTGAGTCTTTATGATGTAATAAGCAAAGTTGTATACGGTTAGAGATTGATTTAGGCGCCAAAGCTGTAGAATCTTTCCCACACACTTGCTGTGCTGTTCGGTTGCAACCCTTGGTGGGAAATGCAGTTCAGTTAGAGCTTTGGGCTGTAAAATGGATCAGATCAGCAAAGTCTGGATTCAATGGATCAAACTTGTATAAATGTAGTGCTTTTGATTGTAATTGGGCATCCAAAGAAATTAATACAAACTCCGACAAAGGAAATTCTGATTTTCTCATCCCCTTCTCTATTTTCTCATCTACTTCAATTCTTTTCTCATCTCAAACTCTCTTCTACAAGGTTAGGTTTCCAAATTAATTTTGAAAAGTTAACACTTGGTCGCCTTTCCGGGAAGAGGGCATCTTGGAACGAGATGCCCCCCTGAGCTAGGGTGCGTGCTTCGTTGAGGTGTCGTCACGAGGCTGTCCGAGGGTCGAAACGCTCACTGTTGGCCGGATGCGTCCCTATTTTCATGGGTATTGCTAGAGTTCCGGAGGCGAGCTCGGAGGGTGCATCTCCGATCGAGATGCACTTGTGTCTGGGCGGGCATGCTTCCTTCTCCTGCTCGGATTCCGGGATGTGTTCCATTAGTGAGATGCGCTTCGTTCTCTTAAGTTGAAAGCGGAGTTCCGGAGGTAGCCTCCGGGGGTGCATCTTGGACCAAGATGCTCCTATGTCAGAGTGGGCATGATTCTCCCTTCTTCTACTCGGATGCGTCCTATGGGCGAGATGCGCTCCTTCCTTTCAGATCGCAAGTAGAATTTCGGGCCTGGCCTCCGAGGGTGCATCTTGGCCCGAGTTGTGGCCTCGTCCCTAGTGGCCACTTGTCGCTTATACGGATGCCATTTTTTGAGTTATCAGTATGTATTTTGATTCGTATATTGTATCAGGAGTAATTAACAAGTAATTAATTTTTAGATATGAACAGGTGAAACAATGCATGCTCTTCAATGGGATCGTTTCTCTTTGCCCCATTATCGGCCTTTCAATGGATTTCATGGCCATCATTGGTACTTTTATTTCTTTGTCTAGACTTTAATGTTTTGTTTGGTGTCTTAAGTTATTGCAAGTCTTTTTGTTTTCTTAATTGCATTACAAATAAGTTGTTCTAAGCAATAGGAATATCATCCAATGTATTCTAGTTTGTTTGTGTTGTTTTGTCTTAACTAAAAATTTTACTCTATGACCCTCTGTTTAAATTTATATTTTTATTTTTGTTTCTATTGTATATTTTATATTCTTAATTTTATAACAATCTAAATTTTCTCCAATAATTTCACAAGTAAGATGTCCCTTTTCTCCATCTATAGTTGATGCATGTGGTGCAAGTCTTGTCATACATTATTTATAGGTAAGAATAGAGGTATACCTGCTGAGACAGTGTGACAACTGAGCAATTAAACATTAAAATCTATATCTATACTATATATTATTGCAAAACCTTCCTATCACAAAAGCCTTCAATATCCAAACCAAGCAATTTTAGGAGGCTATTATTCAACTTCCTTTTAGAGTACTAAGAGCATGTTTGGTCAAGCTTATTTTTTTAAGAAAAATCTTTTACTCATCTTCTTAAATATTTTAAATCTATCATTTACTTTCTAAAGATTGTATATGTCAAACTTCAAATATATATACTAATGACCTAATTTTAATCAAATAATTTCAAATGTAAAAGCTAAAATACCCTATAAAACTAAGGATCAATATTATTTAAAATGAACTAAATTAAGAATGCAATTACAACCATAAAACTATGATTAAATTGAAGAACTAGGTATTATTTGACAATGAATATTTGACTAACATAATTACAATGACAATATATAAAAAATAGAGAATATCACAAATCAGTGTCATGAACCTTAAATTTGAATTAAAAAATAATCAATGCCAAAAACAATCATATCCACAACTTTCATCCACCCAAAAATGTCATACAGAAAAAAGTCAACGGCATCAAAATCAGGTGTTTCTTGAAGAATAACACCACACTGAAAAACAACTTTATTTTTCAAAAGCGAGAAGCCTTTTTTTTGACACGAGGTAAGAAGCCTATTTAAAGTAAAATATATATATATATATACACTATTACATCTATATATATTATTGCAAAGCTTTCCCGCCCCAAAAGCCTCCAATATCCAAACCAAACAATTTTAGGAGGCCATTATTCAATTTTCTCTTAAAGTACCAAGAACATGTTTGCCTGTGCTAAAAAAAAAAAAAAAAAAAAAAAAAAAGAACATGTTTGGCCAAGCTTATTTAAAAAAAAAAAAAAATATTTTATTCATCTTCTTAAATATTTTAAATCTATCAGTTACTTTCTAAAGATTGTATATATATTAAATTTCAAATATATATATAAATGAACTAATTCTAATCAAATAATTTCAAATGTAAATGCTAAAATACTCCAAAAAATTAAGGATCAAACTTATTTAAAATGAATTAAATTAAGAATGTAATTACAACCATAAAATCATGATTAAATTGAATAAATATGTATTATCTAACAATGAATAATTGACTAACATAATTATAATGATGATGTATAAAAAATAGAGAATATCACAAATAAGTGTCATGAACCTAAAATTTGAATTCAAAAGCAATCCGTGCCAAAATAATCATATCCACAACATTCGCCCATACAAAAATCCTACAGGAAAAAGTCAAAGGCATCGAACCCAGCCGTTTCTCGAAGAACAACACCACACTGAAAAACGCTTTATTTTTTCAAAGGCGAGAAGCCTATTAAAGTAAACTAAATCTATATTTCGATATTGTTATATTTATTGCAAAACCTTCTCACCCCAAAAGCCTCCAATATCAAAACCAAACAATTTTACGAGGCCATTATTCAACTTCTTTTTAGAGTACTAAAAACATATTTCGCCCAGCTTATTTTTTGGGGAAAAAAAAAACGTTTTACTCATCTTCTTAAATATTTCAAATCTATCAGTTACTTTCTAAATATTGTATATATTAAATTTTGACTATATATACAAATGAACTAATTCTAATCAAATAATTTCAAATGTAAATGCTAAATACTCCAAAAATTTAAGGATCAAAATGATTTAAAATGAACTAAATTAGGAATGTAATTACAACCATAAAACGATGATTAAATTTAATATATATGTTTTATTTGACAATAAATATTTGACTAACATAATTACTATGATGATGTATAAAAAATAGAGAACATCATAAATCAGTGTTATGAACCTAAAATTTGAATTAAAAAACAATCAATGCCAAAAACAATCATATCCACCATTCACCCACCCAAAAATTCTGCAGCAAAAAGTCAAAGGCATCAAAACTAGGCGTTCCTAGAAAAATAATACCACACTGAAAAATAACTTTATTTTTTCAAAGGCTAGAAGCCTATTTAAAGTAAACTAAATCTATATCTATATCTATATATACTATATATTATTACAAAGCCTTCCCACCCTAAAAGCCTCCACTCTCCAAACCATGCAATTTTAGGAGGCCATTATTCAACTTTTCTTTTAGAGTATTAAGAAAATATTTGGCCAAACTTATTATTTTAAAAAATATTTTGTTCATCTTCTTAAATATTTTACTCATCTTCTTAATATATTTTAAATCTATCAGTTGCTTTCTAAAGATTGTATGTATCAAATTTCAAATATATATACTAATGAACTAATTCTAATTAAATAATTTGAAATATAAATGCTAAAGTACTCCATAAAACTAACGACCAAAATTATCTAAAATGAACTAAATTAAGAATGTAATTATAACCATAAAAGCCACATTAAATTGAATAAATAGGTATTAATTGACAACAAATATTTGACTAATATAATTACAATGACGGTGTATAAAAAATAGAGAAAATCTCAAATTAGTGTCATGAACCTAAAATTTGAATTAAAAAACAATCAGTGCCAAAAATAATCACATCCATAACATTCACCCATCCAAAAATCCTACAGGAAAAAGTCAAAGGCATCAAAACCAGGCGTGTCTCGAAGAACAAAACTACACTGAAAAACAACTTTATTTTTTCAAAGGCGAGAAGCCTATTTAAAGTAAACTAAATCTAGGAGTCCATTATTGAACTTCCTTTTAGAGTACTAAGAACATGTTTGGCCAAGCTTATTTTTTGAAAAAAAAAAAAGGTTTTACTCATCTTCTTAAATATTTAAAATCTATCTTCACTTTCTAAAGATTGTATTTATCAAATTTCAAATATATATACTAATGAACTAATTTTAATCAAATAATTTCAAATGTAAATACTAAAATACTTCATAAAACTGAGGATCAAAATTATTTAAAATTAACTAAATTAAGAATGGAACTACAACCATAAAACCATGATTAAATTAAATAAATATGTATTATTTGACAATTGTAAAAGTCAAAGGCATCAAAACTAGGCATTCCTCGAAGAACACCACCACACTGAAAAACGACTTCATTTTTTCAAAGGCAAGAAGCCTACTTAAAGTAAACTAAATTGTAAGATATATTTACAACCACAAAATCGTGATTATAGCAAATATAAAATAAATTGGATGTATTTACAAAGCTTATAAAAAAGAAAAATAATATAGGTAACAGAAACAGTTCATGCGCTTTAAAAAAAAACGATATAAATAGAACCAACCCATGCTTCGCACGGGAAAAAACTAGTCTATATTATCATTGCCAAGTTCCTTCCCCTCCCAAATGCCTTCCTACTCCTAATCCAACAATTCTAAAGCATCTCTATTTTAATTACTTAACATCTTACTTTTATAATGTACTTAGTAAGTTCATTAACAATCTAATAGAAACAAACTTGTCAATAATTTTGATACAATACAAAACTACTATAACATATAATACAAATTAAGATAATAATGTTATTTTCGATCTTAAATAATGACAATACATAAACTAAAACTAATTAAAATATATAAACACCTTCCCTGTAGCGAATGGGGAGAGACTAGTATGTGTGATAGTCAAGTAGTGGAGAGTGAATGATACAAGCCAAAGAATAGAAGAAAAATGGGAATCCCATATTAGTAGGTTAGAAGAGAAAATAGCAATTAATATACTTATAGAGTTACTCTACCCATTGCCAATTGGTTTTGGAATGAAACCTCATTTAGTATGTAATAATGGTATCAGAGCCCTCGATCCTCGGATCAATTCTAAGGAGTTCGGTTTGGTATGAGATGGACCTTGCTAGTACTCGATCTAATATGGGATGGGCCGTGCTTGACAAGCCACATGTGACGGGCCGTGCTTGACAAGCCACATGTGACGGGCCTTTGTTTTGGAAAGGCTACTTAGAAGAGAGCTACCTATAGTAGAGTGAAGCCGTCCATGGGAGAAAAGGGCTACCTAGTTAGAATGAAGCTACCTAAAGTGAAGCTGTCGAGAATGACGGTTGCAGAGCGTGGTGGTTTGATACGAGGGAAAGAATAGGAGAAAAATGGGAATCACATATTGGCGGGCTAGAAAAGAAAGATACCAATTTATATATAGTGCAAATTGGTTTTGGAATGGAATCTCTTTTGGTATGTAACAACAATGCTTAGTGAATTCAGTAATTGATGTAAGCGAAATACTTTAGCACATACATGAAATAACCATACATAAAATAAGTTAGGCAGTTTTAACTATAACAAATTGTTGCAAACAGGCAGTTGGTTTTCACTTGTTCCAAGTTGCCTGCTTGTGGTGGCGTTATCTTCTTTCTGCGCATGGATTCTGTATTGTGCATCATGGACAACATTTGTAATTTCCGGATGTGTTGTGAGAAAAATCATGTGTTGATTGTGATTAGTTTTGATTTGGGTATTCATCTATTTAATTGCTAACTTCATTCGTAATTGATTATGTCACTTGAGTTGGGCATTTGACTAGTTGCCTTACGAGAAAGTTGGATTTGGGTAGTGGAATGTTTTGGGAGAAAGGGCAACTTCTCTATAACAAAAGTAGAGATTAATTGCTAACTTCAATTTTTTAATTGATTATGTCACTTGAGTTGGGCATTTGAATAGTTTCCTTATGAGAATGTTGGGTTTGGTTAGTGGAGAGTTTCGCGAGAAACGGCTACTTCTCTATAATAAAAGTAGAGAAGCAGAAATAGATTATATATCAAAATTTACTTTCTTATGTTATGAATTATAAGCCTTACTGTTCATAAACAAGAATTATATTCCTTATCTAAATTGTTTTCATTTAATTTCTTTTCTAAATTCTATTTAATTCCTTTAAAGTAGATAGAGTACTCCCAATTTTGAAAAAAAAAAATGATTTACCTATTTTCACTCTACATATTCTATAGTTCTTTTCTAATCAATAATTTTAGAATTTATTTTTTATTCCTCTATATTTATCTTATCATATTCAACAATTGCTAGTAGGTACACGTGTGATGCACGAATGACTTTTAAATTATTAATAATAAATCTTTTATATATATGACAGAATATATATATATATATACAGTGTACTAATATATTTACAATTACTTCATTAATTTTAAACAACTTATATAATTCACAGTTTGAAGTATAAAAAAAGCTACATATTCTATAAAGTCAATCAAATATTCAAAATATAATAAATAATTAAAGAGTTCAAATATTACAAAAATAATGAAACATCAACTAATTAATCCATGGTTACAATAAGAGGGATCAAATATAAAACAACAACTACTATCAAATACGAAACAACAATTTATAAAAAGTTCATGATCTATTTGTCGCTTTCATCTACATGGTCTTCAGTAGATAGATCAGAGTGATGACCATTCAAGGGTTTTGGAGGAGGAGGAGGATAACCAATTCGCTTAACCATATTTTGCAATATGCTCATCTTCAGGTTCATATGTAGTAAATCAGTCGTTTCTTATTGTAATTGTTAGAATTTGATCTTCATGCTGACATACAAGGCTAGCTTTCTCACAACAAGTAATTAATTAGTAGAACATATTAAGAAAATGATAGAAAACCCCCTTCTAAACAAACAAACATGAGTTATTTATACACTTATTTGTAATTTTTTTAAATTAGTTCGCATTAGTTCTATTTTTTCTCATGTTTCAAATAGTCCATAATGTTTGTAAATTTATTTGAATTTGTTACTCTTTTATTATTTAAAATAGTTCTTTATATTTCATGACAAAAATTGTCTCCTACTAGTGACCAACATTAGGTAAAATCTAAACAAACTTACATGAACCAACAAAAGAACTTTTGTCAAGTAAGATAAAAAGGAACAAAAATACAAAATCCAAAATGAAAGAAGGAAGAAATCATATATATATATATATATATATATATATATCATAAAAAAGGAATATCAAGTAAGATGAAGATTGTGACAATAATCTCAACCGACAAGCATTGACAAACAATAATCCCAATTCACAAGCATTTGCAAATAAGCTATGCTTTATGATAGCCTTAACATTGCATACACTTACCACTTTGAATCAAGACATGTCAATAAATGGAAGAACGATAAGATCATAGGAGCAATATCACATCCATCGAAATTATTGTACTCGCTTTATTACTTCTAGAAACATAAACTAGGACTTTATTAGCAATAGCACAGCTAGACCATGAAAATTTTTCCTTTTTTCATTAAATGAAGATCTTATCATACATTTAGACATTGGAAATTCTAAAAACTTACATCTATGGAAATATATTCTTTGAAATTTTACTTTTATGTAGCCCACCAAAAGTGTATCAACGTTCAACTTTAACAACCTAGATCCTAACTAAATATTATCATAGTCCCAAGGAATTCTATCCCAATAATGAATGGAGATAGATGATAGTCAATCATTATAAAGCTTGAATGCCAAGCACAAAATAGCCTCAACTCACTTTCTATACAATCATTCACAATCAATGCTTTATAATAATATGAGTATTATCTACATTTGTCTCTTCAAATCATATAAATATATTTCTCTCAAAAAAGGAATTTAAGCTCTTAGCAAATAAGGCACAACAAAGATATAAACCATTAGAAGTGTATCAAGACCATCCATACCCCAAATTTCACATCACCATTCACAACAATCACCAATCCCATTTCCTTATATTCTCCTCATTCACCTCATGTATCATAATACAATAATTAATAGAACGGTTACAAATATCAATATGTATTGTCACATAACATTGGGGGAAAAAGATTAAGGGAGTTCTAAATCAACCATACATCACTCACCATTGTCAACATTCAACTACACCGCAATACCAAAACTTATTATCAATAATGCTTAAGCTACACTTACTAAGTCCATCTACCCTTAAGAGATACCTACAACAAAAAATATCAAATTTAAGATCATTTTCAAAATAACATCAATGAAATAAATTGAGACAAATCCATTAATTGAAATCACAAATGTATGATGACAATAACCAAAAAAGGAAGAAATTCATCTTGCTTCTTATAGGATGACTCACTTTTGGAAAAGGCGGTATTTCTCGAATAGGATTTCCTTCAAAGTTCCACTAACTCTTATTTTATTTAGTTTTCACCCCATGATGCAAGTACCTAAAGCAAAATATTAAGCACTCTTCCAATAAGTAACTCCTGGATATGGACCCCTTTGGATGAGCCCTATTACCAACATATGACTTCAATTTGCCTAAATACCTCTAAATATAGAACATCCATCTATATTGTATTGGTTCACCAACTCTAATTTCGTTGAATCAATGAAAGGAAAATGAACATACCCAGTGTCTCAAGGGCTCCCACCTACACAGGGTCGGGGGGGGGGGGGGGGGGGGGGCGGATGTACGCAGTCTTCCCCATTCAGGGTGTTAATATGAAGAGAGGCTTCTAGTAAATATCTCATTATATTAGCCATTTCACCATTAAAGGCTTGTTTTGATGAATAATATCCTCTAAAAATGACAACTCCTTTTCGTTTATGCAACCTAACTTCAGCAATGACTAACAATGTTATATTACCCTATATTGTTCCCAAATTTATTCCTTTAACCTCACACTTTTTATCATAATTAGAGTCTATTTGACAAAAAGGAAAAAAAAAAAAATGGTTGATTTTGAAAGCTAAAAGCAATGTCTAGTTTAGTTCAAAATTAGTTCTCATTTTTTTCCCTGGTTTTAAACCTACCCTAATGTTCATAGATTTATTAAAATTAGTCACTCATCTTTTTTTTATTACTGAAAATAGTCATTCATATTTTGTGATCAAATTAGCCTCCTATTAGTGACCAACATTGGGTAAAACTTAAATAAATTTAAATAAACCAACAAACCAAAAATAAGTTATATATATATATATATATATATATATATATATATATTCTTAGCCTCTTCTAAATATCATCAATAGTGTCGAATAGTTTAACACAATATAAGATAGTATTTTATATGAACCACAAACCTTAGAGTTCCTAATAAATAAAATCAAAAACCAAATATTGTTCTCAAATATGGCTCAAGAAATGTTAATATTAGAAATTATTGTCCACCAAAAGCCACATTGGGTTCAAAAAATAAAATCACACCAAAATCACTTCAGCAGAACAAAATCACACCGAATCATACCAAATTAGGAAAACCAAACAAAAATCCCACATAAATCATACCAAAATAAAAAAAAGTTTAGGGTTGCACAAATCTAGGTGGAAGATGAATCGCGGGGTGACTTTCGTTCAAGAACTTCATGGGCCTAATGATTGACGGTGGCGGCGCTCGCCGATGATGGTGGCAGTGGTGGTTGAGGGGGCGATAGTTTCGTTTGTGCGGGAAGAATTTATGAGAGGAGAGTTTGCGAGGGGGAAGGAGCGCGGGGGGGGGGGGGGGGGGGGGAGGGGGGGGGGAGGATAGATTTTTTGCGTTTTTTTTTTAACAAATATTTTTAGGGGAGTTTGCGAGGGGGAAGGAGCGCCGGGGGGGGGGGGGGGGGGGGGGGGGTGGGAAGGAGGATAGATTTTTTGCGTTTTTTTTTAACAAATATTTTTAGGGGAGTTTGCGAGGGGGAAGGAGCGCCGGGGGGGAGGGAGGATAGATTTTTTGCGTTTTTTTTTAACAAATATTTTTAGGGTTAGGACATGAAAAGTTATGAGTGGAGTTACTAAAGGTATTTATATTAAAAAAATTATAATAAATTTGCAACAGATTTGAAATGAGTTACTAACACTTAGAGGTGGCCAGTGGACCAGGCTGGCCCGATTCTTTAGTAAACCGGGCCAGGCTTAGGCCACCCTCAGCCTATTAGGGGGCAACTCCCCCCCCCCCCCCCCCAAGTGGCTATAATTTTATTTTTTTGGGGGGGGGGGGGGGGGGGGAGGGGGGAGGGTCGTCCCCAAAATTAAAAAAAATAAATAAATAAATTTTTTCCTATAAATACTAATCCAAGTTTCTCATTTCACCACAACAATCTCTCTGTCCAATTCTCTCTTCTCTACATTTGCTCTAAATTTTTGAAGTTTGAAGTTGCAACTTGTTTTGCTCATAGAATTTCGTAGAAGTTCAAATTTTAGTTTTCGCTTTGGTAAATTTAGTATCAAAATTTTATTTGTTTGTCATTTTTATTTACTAAACTTGCGTTCTTAGTTGCATTTTTTAATTAATAATCAAAATACTAGCATGGCACACAATTCATCTTCATCTGCGATGCAGACTTTGCGTATGCATTAGCAAGTGCACTAGTAGTACCAAGTAATATAGAAGTGAGTAGAGTATCGTTCCTACGAGGATTGTATTGAGTGAGTATCAAAAGTAGTAGCTTCAATACTATTTGAAAGATTAAAAATTAAGGTGTTTCGCTAAAATAAAAATAAAAGAAAAAGAAATACAAATAAAAATTTAATTGTTAATTAAAGTTGTTGATTTTTTCTTTGGTTTTTATCAGATAAATAAGGTCTAAGGCATCCGATTTACCTAAGTTGCATCAATACGCCTTTCTATTCTCGGCATTCATGTTGTTATTACATGTTGATAGTTGAAAATCCTAATTTACTAAATAATCTCCCTCGAGCAACATTTAGCATACCCTTTTACATATTAACCCATCACTTTCGTGCATGAATTTAAATAAGAAAAGAGTTTTAAAAAGCTCTATGATTTTCTTTTGAAAACCACACAAATCACCTTAATCTCTGTCGAGCATTCGCCCAATTTGTGGTGCTTATCACCTCAGCAATCATCATAAATCTCCTCTCAGACTTATTATGAATCATTATAGGCCTTAAATGGTGATCAGGCATTTAAAACTCATGAAGAACAATGATAAACACTTCAACAACACAATAACATAAACATTGAATACTTTGAATTAGAAATAAGCGTATATTACAACTTAGGCTACATCGTAGCCTTAGATTAACAAAATTAGTTCATGATAAACTTAATATAATACATAACAAACACAAATTTCGTGAACTTAAACAAAAAAATCAGCAAAATATACCAAAAACAAGAAAACAGAGGCTGTTCACAGTGCACAACCAACCAATTTCGACCCTCTCTTAGACCTCACTCTCGTGTGTTTTTGGCTCTCAAAATTTAATTAACAAACATCAAAACACACCCCCTATTTATACAAGTAGATATTGGAATAAAAAACCTAGGGAAAATCTCAAACATCAGCTCCCATTGGAACTTCCTGCGGCAAGTTGCAGACCAGCTGTGTTCTTCCCTTTTTTTTTGATTTTCAGCTCAAGCACCGCCCAAATCTTGATTATAACTGGTTAAGCTTGTGGTTGATGCATAAATGGAGTTATTTTACATTTTTATTGTAGCTGAACCGCCCAAATCAGCTCAAACTTCCTCTTCATTGGTTAATTTTTGCAACAGCTGTTGTGTGTGCTTCAAGCCACTTTCACAACTAAATATCTTGCTTTTTCTCTTCATACCGCGGCCCGAATTTCAGCTATGATGATTATTTACATTCTAATTAAGCTTTATTGAAAATATTACACTAAAAGAGCATGAATAAAGCTTCAAAACGCATCCCCATTGGACCTTCATGCTGCACAGTCCAATTTCTGCAGATTTGATGTGCTTGCTGATGTTTTCAATTTTTTTTTTTACTTTTCACCGCACAAATTCAGTCCTAAAATCAACTTTAACATGTGAATGATGTGAGTGAGAGGTTATTTCACTTTATTCGTCCATTTGGCCACCCCAAATTGCAAGTTGAAGTGAATTGTGCAAGTTTCTGGAACAGATTTTGTCAAGCTGATTTCTTTGCCATTTTTCTTCATTTTTTTATGCAATCCTCCACTCAAATACTGCAATAACATGTTAAGAAGATGTTAAATAACTTATTTAAGCTTTGATTCAATGTATTTAGCTGAAAAAATTAAGAAATATTGAGCTGAAAATTTGCCTTCCATCTGCAAGTTGCTTTGCAACTTGTGATTTTTTATATTTTTTCATTTTTTTTCTGATTTTTATGTAAAAGAATGCTTAAAATAGCTTTAATTAATGTTTAATTGTATTGTACAATGCATAAAAGCTTGAATTTTAGCTGAAAATTTATGCAAAACTTGTGAATAGGGTGTAAGTTAGGTGTTCTTGGTAATTTTGTATAATTTTTTGTTATTATTTTGCAAACTTTTTTATTTATCTTGCTTTTACTTATTGATATTAATGATAAAACTTGCAAGATTTAGTACAAAATTGGTGTTTTTGTAATAAAGTAGCAAAATAGTCGAAACCGAGCAAAAACGAGCAAAAGCGAATAAAATTTGATGCAAAATGGCTAAAAATGTATAAAAATGATATAAAAAATTATATACTAATTTAGACTTATCACTATACCTCCAAACTTAAATCTTGCTCGTCCTCGAGCAAGGCTAAACATTAAAGCGCAGGATCTCATGCTTTTTAAGAATTTTACCACAAGTTAAAGCAGGTATACTTCAAATTAGAGAAGAATAACTGAGGCTTAAAGTTCAGGGTTCTAAAGGCAAAACTATCTTCCCCAAGGAAAAATCTGTCAATTACCTAGGTAATCGAATTCAAAAGTTAGCTAAGCAAATCAAGTTTATCCATTATTTCTAATCTTAAGATATTCAAACCAAATAAAAGGACAAAAATTATACCACTCATAACAAAACTTATCAAGTATGCCCAAAACTAATTATTTTTGTGCCATTTTTTTTCCCTTTTTTTTTGGAGGAATTTATTCACTCAAGTTAATATAAGCATATCTGCATCGAGAATCAAGCTCCAACTCCTGGGCGATAACCCATAAGTAAGAGAAGCCACCACTGAGACGCCCTCTTAACGGGTAGCACATGTCTTATTTATGTGGGATAGCGGTGCTAGAGATCTTCTTTTCTTTTTTTTTTTAATTTTTTTATTAATTTTTTTTTCCGGTGCTTAGTTCCTTGTTAGCTTTCTAAGTACCCCTTGTAGCGAGCTTTCAATGCGGCAACTCCCGTTCCAGTTGGCCCAAGGTACTAGGTGTTGAAACACCCCTACGGATCTACTTACTCGAGGTACCAAGGCACGAAACCATCACACCATATCACATATCTAGACATTTTTACAGGATAGTGGTGCTTAGCAATTCTCTCCCTTTATTATTTTTCTTTTATTTAGACTTAGGCATAACTTTTCAAAATCTATTATATAAATGATACTCTTTATACAATCTATTCAAATTTTGGCATTTTTTAATCAGAAAGAAAAGTAAAACAGCCATGCTAATTAGTGAAGTCAAATACCATGGTTTTATCAAGATAGTGCCTTAGATTAGATCAGGTTTTGCAATTAGAACACAAAAATAACTGATTATCAGGTTATTCAAATCTAATTAAAGTAAACAAGCTAAAAAGAGTAGAAAAATTGCCTAAAAAAGCATGATTATAAGTTCTTTCTTTTTTTTTTTCTTTTTCTTTTTTAATATATGAATTTTTTTTGAAAGATTAATGATAAAAACTATAGAAAACAAACAATATTTTTGTTGGCCGACACTATTTACATTCCCATACAAAGGTTCGGAACTCTGGGAGGCACTGAAGCCGACTCTAAAACAGACAATAATAGAAAACTTCATCAACAATTTAAAAAAATAATATTCATTAAAATTTTAAAACTTGACTCTCCTACCCCAAACTTAAAAATTACCATTATTTTTAATGTTAAAAGGAATAGAAAGAACAAGTGGGAGAGAGGTACTTCCCCGATTTGAGGATTGCTCTTTGATAGTGCATGTGGACATCGTGCCACCCGCAAACTTTTTTCCAAATACCTGTTACACAAAAGAAACACAAACATGAGACAAAATAAAAATATTGAAAGGAAAAATAGGATAAATAAGGATAGAAAGACTTGGGTTGCCTCCCAAGAAGCGCTTTTGTTATAGTCGTTAGCTTGACTCCCTAAGTGGATCATTCGACATTGTTGAGATGAATGTAAGTTTTCTATGGTTCGAGCTCTCCATCAATGTAAGGTTTCAGTCTTTGCCCATTGACTTTGAAAGTACCCTTTTTCTCATCTTGAATCTCAACCGTGCCATATGGAAAAACACGGGTCACAATAAAGGGTCCTGACCATCGAGAGCGCAACTTTCCTGGGAAAAGTCGTAAGCGGGAGTTAAACAGTAAAACTTTTTGTCCCACTATGAATTCTTTGATCAAAATGTGCTTGTCGTGCCATCTTTTGGTTCGGTCTTTGTAAATTCGAGCATTTTCATAAGCCTCATTTCTGAACTCATCCATCTCATTGATTTGCAGTAACCTCTTTTCGCCTGCAGTTGCTAAATTGTAGTTTAAGATTTTTATGGCCCAGTATGCTTTGTGTTCCAATTCTACTGGTATATGACATGCTTTCCCATAAACCAGTCGATATGGAGACATTCCAATAGGTGTTTTGAATGCTGTTCTATATGCCCAAAGTGCGTCGTCTAACTTTTTCGACCAATCCTTTCTAGAGGCACTAATTATTTTTTCAAGAATAATTTTCAATTCTCGGTTTGAAACTTCTACTTGTCCACTCGTTTGAGGGTGGTATGGAGCACCCACATAGTGTGTGACTCCATACTTACTCAATAAAGCTTTAAGCTGGCGGTCACGAAAATGTTTTCCGCCGTCACTTATAATTGCTCTAGGAGTTCCAAATCGAGAGAAGATGTTTTTTTTAACAAAGTTCACTACAACTCTAGCATCATTGGTCGGAAAAGCAGCTGCTTCAACCCATTTTGACACATAATCTACAACAACTAAAATAAATCTGTTAGAAAATGATGAAGGAAAATGACCCATGAAATCAATCCCCCAAACATCAAATAATTTAACAACCAAAATGTTGTTTAGGGGCATTTCATGTTTCTTGGAAATGTTACATGTCCTTTGACATCTATCACATTTACTAACAAATTTAAAAGCGTCTTTAAAGAGTGTAGGCCAATAAAACCCAGACTGGAAGACCTTAGCTACAGTTTTTGTCTCACTATGATGACCACTAGTTTCAAGAGAGTGACAGTGGCGGCAAATGTTCTCCATTTCTTCCTCAGGGACACATCTTCTGATAGTCTGGTCTGCACAATGCTTATACAAGAATGGTTCTTCCCGAAAATAGTGCTTTAAGTCAATGAAGAACTTCTTCTTCCGTTGATAAGTCATGTCTTCGGGCAATTCCTGTGCAACTAGATAGTTAACAATGTCAGCATAGCATGGATAATCAGGATTCTCACTTACCATCATCAGACTTTCATCCGGGAAGTTTTCGTTGATAAAGGGACTTTCGTCCTCTCGTTCAAGACGTGACAAATGATCTGCCACAACATTTTCTGTACCCTTTTTATCTAGGATTTCTAAATCAAATTCCTGAAGCAAGAGAATCCATCTTATCAGTCTTGGTTTTGCATCCTGTTTTGCAAAAAGGTACTTCAGAGCAGAATGGTCAGTGTAAACGATTACCTTTGAATTGAGCAGGTAGGAATGAAATTTATCAAATGCAAACACTACAGCTATTTTCTTTTTTAGTAGTAGCATAGTTAATTTGTGCATCTGTCAAAGTTCTACTAGCATAGTAAATTACATGAAAATTTTTGTTCCTTCTTTGTCCTAGCACAGCCCCTACAGCATAGTCACTAGCGTCACATATAAGTTCAAAGTGTAAGGTCCAGTCAGGTGCTATGATTATAGGTGCTGACGCTAATTTTTTCTTCAGGGTCTCAAAAGCTTGCATGCGGTCACTATCAAAGTTAAAAGGGACATCTTTCATCAGCAAATTGCAAAGAGGCTTAGCGATCTTAGAGAAGTTCTTAATAAACCTTCCGTAGAAACCTGCATGTCCTAAGAAACTCCGAATGCCTTTAACATTAGTGGGGAGTGGTAATCGTTCAATCACTTCAGTTTTTGCTCTATCAACCTCAATTCCTTTTTTCAAAATCATATGTCCTAACACAATTCCTTCCTGTACCATAAAATGACATTTCTCCCAATTCAAGACAAGATTAGTGTCAGTGCAATGGATAGGTTAGCTAAACAGTCATCAAATGAGGCTCCAAAGACTGAAAAATCATCCATAAACACCTCTATAAAATTTTTCACCAATCACTAAAGATTGCCATCATACATCTTTGAAAAGTCGCAGGAGCATTGCATAACCCAAAAGGCATTCTCCTATGGGCAAAGGTACCATAAGGACAAGTGAAAGTGGTCTTTTCCTGATCTTCTGGGGGCTATGGCAATGTGATTGTAACCTGAATATCCATCAAGAAAACAGTAATACGAATGACCTGCTAGTTTTTCTAACATTTGATCAGTGAATGGTAAGGGGAAGTGGTCCTTTCGGGTGGCATTATTAAGTTTTTGATAATCTATGCAAACCCTCCACCCTGTGACAGTTCTAGTAGGGATGAGTTCATTGTTCTCATTTTCTACTACAGTTATCCCCCCTTTTTTTGGTACTACATGCACTGGGCTAACCCATGGGCTATCAGATATGGGATAAATGATCCCAGTATCTAATAGTTTGACAACTTCTTTTCTTACCACTTCTTTCATGACAGGGTTTAACCGCTGTTGAGGTTGCACAGAAGGTCTGAAGCTATCCTCCATTAGAATTTTGTGCATGCATATGGAAGGGCTAATCCCCTTGAAATCAGAAAGGGTCCATCCGATTGCTAATTTATGCTCTCTTAAAAGTCTAAGTAACCTTTCCTGTTCTATGTTGCTCGATGAGGCATTAATAATAACAGGATAAGAGCCAGAGTTATCAAGATAGGCATACTTGAGATGTGGTGGCAGTGGCTTAAGCTCAAGATTTGGAGGTTCGTCTTCTTCCATTTTTTGCTGAATTTCAATTGCTTGAATGTCTTTCACTCTGATTTCGCTGTGCAAATCAAGAGGTTTGCAGCTTTCCAGGTGTTGGGCACATTCCCTTATCAACTCGTCTTCCGTGTCTATGGTCCCCGATTTTGTTAGACACACTTCAAGGGGTAACTTGGGGAATGTGTTCCTGAATGTCTCAGTGACCAACTCATCCGTAATGTCTACCTCAAAACAAGAATCCATGTTAGAAGGAAATTGAATGGCATTAAAGACGTTGAAGGTTACCTGTTCATCTTGTACCCTTAGGATCAGCTTTCTTTGTTGTACGTCTATCAGGGTCCTTCCTGTAGCAAGGAAAGGTCGGTCTAAAATGAGAGGTATCTCACGGTCCTCTTCCATGTCAAGTACTAAGAAGTCAGCCGGGAAGATGAATTTATCGACCTTCACAAGGACGTCTTCAAATACACCTCTAGGATACTTGATTGATTTGTCAGCAAGTTGGAGAGATACAGTCGTAGGCTTCACTTCTCCCAATCCAAGCTTCCTGAAAACAGAGAGAGGCATTAGATTTATACTTGCACCTAAATCACATAAAACTTTATCAAAAATAATAGAGCCAATGGTGCAAGGTATCGTAAAACTCCCTGGATTTTTTAACTTGGAGGGGCAACTTCTTTTGCAGCATGGCACTGCATTCTTCAGTAAGTGCTACCGTTTCGAACTCTCTCAACTTCCTTTTGTTAGACAAAATTTCTTTCATGAATTTTGCATATTTAGGCATCTGTTCTAACATGTCAGCAAAAGGGACATTAATGTGTAACTTTTTAAAAATGTCCAAAAATTTAGCAAATTGCTCGTCCGCTGTTGTCTTTTTCAGGCGTTGAGGAAATGGGACCTTTGGTTTGTAGGGTTGAGGTTCAACCCTTTTTGGTTTATTTTCATCTTGAATTTTTGTCCCTTCCTCATTTTCCGCTTCCTGATTTACATCAGTAGATAGGTCAATTGTGGGTTGTTCATTTGGCATGGTTTTCTCTACCTGAGTTGGTTCTTTCAAAATTTTCCCACTTCGTAATTCTATCGCTTTTACTTGCTCTCGTGGGTTAATGACAGAGTTACTGGGTAAGGAACCTTGAGATCTATCAGAAAGGTGATTTGAAATTTGCCCAATTTGGGTCTCAAGGTTTCTAATGGTAGCTTCTTGATTGCGAATCAAAGTTTCTTGATTTTGAAGAGTTGCTTCAGTGTTTTGCATAAACTTACTAAACAATTCCTCGAGATCAGTTTTTCTTTCAGGGGGCTAAAAAGGTTTTTTTTTGTATCCCTTGATTGTTCCATGAAAAATTTGGATGGTTTCTCCACCTGGGATTATATAAGTTGGAATAGGGATTATTTTTTTGAAAATTTGAAACAAAATTGGCTTGTTCATGGGTTGATGGGGCAAAAGGATTTCCTGTTTGGTATTCTATGCTAGGATGATTCCTTGCACAAAATTCACACGTTAGTATAGGAGAATTTATGGCATTCACTTTCATGTTACCTACCTGTTTTTCAAGCGTTGCAACCTTAGCAATTAACCTTGTTATTGCATCCAGCTCGTATATTCCTGCAGGTTTCTTTTGCTCTGCTGCCCTTGCATAGTTATTGCTAGCCATTACTTCTAGCAATTCATATGCATCTTCTGGAGTTTTGAGGTTCAGTGATCCTCAAGCCGCCGCGTCTACCATCGTTTGAGTGTTAGGAGCCAACCCGTTATAAAAAGTTTGGACTTGCATCTAGATAAGTAAACCATGATGGGGGCACCTTCTCAAAAGTTCTTTGTAACGTTCCCACGCCTCATGCAAAGATTCCGTATCGTATTGTACAAATGAGGTAATGTCATTCCTCATCTTAGCTGATTTGGCTGGTGAAAAATATTTTGCTAGAAAGTTTTGAGCCAAATCATCCCAGGTGGTAATGGTTCCTGAGGGTAATGACATTAACCACGCTTTGGCTTTATCTCTCAGTGAAAACGGAAACAACCTTAAGTGGACGGCATCATCACTAACACCATTATGCTTAAAGGTATCGCATATCTCTAAAAAGTTAACGATATGTAGGTTTGGGTCTTCACTGGGTAGACCGCCAAATTGAACAGTTTGTTGAATCATTTGTATAATAGCTGGTTTAATTTTAAAATTGTTCACTTGAATTGGTGGACGTCGGATGCTAGAAGTGCACCCTCCAACAGTAGGTACAGTATGAAAAACTTAGAAAAAATCTCAAAAATCAGCTCCCAATGGAGCTTCCTGCGGCAAGTTGCAGACCGTCTGTGTTCCTCCATTTTTTTTTGATTTTCAGCTCAAGCACCGCCCAAATCTTGATTCTAATTGGTTAATCTTGTGGTTGATGCATCAGTGGAGTTATTTTACATTTTTCTTGTAGCTGCGCCGCCCAAATCAGCTTAAACTTCCTCTTCATTGGTTAATTTTTGCAACAGCTGCTGTGTGTTAATTTTTGCAATAGCTGCTGTGTGTGCTTCCAGCCAGTTTCACAACCAATTATCTTGCTTTTTCTCTTCATACCACCACCCAAATTTCAGCTATATGATTATTTACATGTTAATTAAGCTGTCTTGAAAATATTACACCAAAAGAGCATGAATAAAGCTTCAAAACTCATCCCCATTGGACCTTCATGCTGCACAGTCCAATTTCTGCAGATTTGATGTGCTTGCTGATTTTTTCAATTTTTTTTTACTTTGCACCGCCCAAATTCAGTCCTAAAATCAACTTTAGCATGTTAATGAAGTGTATAAGAGGTTATTTCACTTTATTCGTCCATTTTTCCACCCCCAATTGCAAGTTGAAGTGAATTGTGCAAGTTTCTTGAACAGATTTTATCAAGCTGATTTCTTTGCCATTTTTCTTCATTTGTTTATGAAATTCTCCACCCAAATACTGAAATAACATGTTAAGAAGATGTTAAATAACTTATTTAAGTTTTGGTTCAATGTATTTAGCTGAAAAAATCAAGAAATATTGAGATGAAAATTTGTCTTCCATCTGCAAGTTGCTTTGCAACTTGTTATTTTATATATTTTTTCATTTTTTTCTTATTTTTGTATGTAAGAGAATGCTTAAAATAGCATTAAGTAATGTTTAATTGTATTGTACAATGCATAAAAGCTTGAATTTTAGCTGAAAATATATGCAAAACTTGTGAAATAGGGTGTAAGTTAGGTGTTATTGGTAATTTTGTATAATTTTTTTGTTATTATTTTGCGATTTTTTTTATTTATCTTGCTTTTAATTATTGATATTAATGATAAAACTAGCAAGATTTAGTACAAAATTGGTGTTTTTGCAATAAAGTAGCAAAATAGTTGAAACTGAGCAAAAACGAGCAAAAGCGAATAAAATTTGATGCAAAATGGCTAAAAATGTATAAAAATGATATAAAAAATTATATGCTAATTTAGACGTATCAATATGGAGCCGATAAATCTAGTTCAAGTTCTTCACGACTACTTAAAATTCCTAGGACGGGTAGAGTTGTCGAACTTAATGCCCAAGAACGAACATTTTTAGAACCCGATCCGTCACCTCCCTACACTGACACTTTAAATTGGGAGGAACAATAACAATATTATCACGACCAGCATTTTCCTAAATCGGGGGGGGGGGGGGGGGGTGGGCGCTCAAACTTCACAAATCGAAGAATAACCCACACCCACCACCGCCGAGACTGAAATCCACGCCACCACTAGTAGGCATAATACTAGTGAGGTGTGGAAGCACTTCACACTAGATCGCCCACATAATAAAGCATATTATAAATTATGTGACCCCTTGAAAGTTTTTGGTCATTCATGTGGTGGTGGGACAGGCACGTTAAAATGACACCTAGTGAGAAGCCACCCCGAACTAGACCCAGATAGATCGCAACAACATTTAGTATAACAAATGGCCGGTGCACTTGCTAGCTTCAGGTTTTCACAAGAAAACGATAGACGAGAATTAGTAAGATATGTCATTGGGGCTGAAAAACCATTTAATACAGACCCTAGATTCGTCCGGTATTGCCAAAATGTGTTAAACCCCGCTGTCGTAAGGGTTCTTTGGAACACTTTCAAGCGGGACACATTAAAAAAAATTTATAGAATGAAAAATGAGCTTGTAGATATTTTTAAGACGAACACGAGCATGTTCTCGTTGATGTCCAACACGTGGAGGTTGAAACCTGCTGTGCCTTTCATGTGTATGACGGCACACTGGATCGATTCTTCCTTTATTATGCAAACAAAAATAATTTATTTTTGCCATTTAGATTATCCTCACATTGCTGAGATAATTACGGGTACTATTATGGAGGCATGCTGCGAGTGGGGGATAGATCGTAAAATTTTTAGCATTACTTTCAACAATGCCACAAATAATAATGCATCCGTAAAATAATTAATTAGGCACATCAGACCCATGTTAGGTGGGAAATGTTTTCACTTACATTGCACATGTCATATTTTACATTCAATGGTAACTGATGGTTTGGAGCTAATACAAAGAGTGCTTAAGAGAAGTAACTATAGCAATCAAATCATCCGGATCCAGAAGGAAAAGATTTAAAAATCTTTGTGACACGCATGGTATTCAATGTGAACAATTTAAATTAGATACATAGAATAGGTGGTCATCAACAGTGGACATGTTCGAAAGAATATTACCCTGTAAAGGTATATTAATTGAATTTGTACAGAATAGTCGTTCAGATCTAAGGGCTTTTAATTTGAACATAGTAAATTGGGATACAATTAGCAAAATCTTTAAATTTTTTGTATGTTTAGAGATGCTGCGACTTTTTTTCTTGTTGTTATTATCCTACCATGTCACAAGCAATATCTAGATTGGTAGATATTGTTGCTTGTATGGCAGATAACCAATCTAACTCTGTGTTGGAGGCCTCTGTTGCTGCAATGAAGGTAAAATTTGTTAAATATTATTTTCAACTATCTCTTACTTATTGTTTTGCCACCATTTTGGATCTCCGTTGTAAACTTACGGGTTTGCAATTGTACGCAAAATGTTTTTAACGAAAAATTAAATCCAACTTTTGATAACGCATCTTTTATTACAGAAGTGGATGCAGATTTACATGACTTATTTTTCTTATATTCTAGAAGATTATCAGCTGATTATCCACACGCTTCTTCCGCATCACGTGGTTGTTCCACATCTAGTAATAGTTTCGGAGAAAAATCATATGCGTGGGAGATGTTGGACCGATTCAAGCCCAAAGAAAATCTCACGTCACATGACAAGTTAGATTATTACTTGCATTCGCCAATGCTCCAGTTCTTCTTGACACCTGTAAGTCCGCACTTTGATATTTTGTAATGGTGGTGTTCCAATCAAACCCAATATCCCATACTTTCTACCACGGCATGGGATATACTAATGTTTTCGGTGTCTTCAGTAGCATCGGAGCGTGCTTTTAGTGTAGGTGG
Source organism: Simmondsia chinensis (assembly GCA_018398585.1). Lineage (NCBI taxonomy): Eukaryota > Viridiplantae > Streptophyta > Magnoliopsida > Caryophyllales > Simmondsiaceae > Simmondsia > Simmondsia chinensis. Next base: position 14,089,751 of record JAGTTD010000018.1, on the reverse strand, counting down.
CAGGTTGCTTGGAACCAAAAGAGCGAAGCTATCATCATCCAGCTTGGAAACGTCAGTGTGCTTGAAGGATTGGCTGTACGCAGCGGATAGGGAGCAAGACCAACTTTAGTTGGGTTCATCGAGCGAGGATGAAGACAACCGTACTACCAATACATCAAGTCCAGGCGCACCAACCCTGCCAGCTTAGGCTAAGTTCTTCATATTATTGTAATTTTATTTTTTTTATAGTATATTTTTATTTATAGAATATATTTATAATTTTAAATGGTGTAGTTGTATTTGTTAATAATTTATGATACATTTTATTTTATTAGCTATATTTACCATTATTTATGATTGTGTTGTATTATTTTTGTATATTATATTATGTGTTGTATTATCTTTGTATATTATATTATTCTTCAATGAATTATAATTATTTTTTAGACAAAATAAATGTGTATTTTATATTTTTGCAAGTTGTATTAAATCAAAACAAAAGGGTTGGACCAGAGGGGGGGGGGGGGGGGGGGGGGAGCCGGGTTGGATGGGCCAGGGCAAAGCCCAGGCCCGGCCCGGGCTCGGTTAAAAATTGGGCCGGGCAGGGCGGCCACCTCTAATTTTGTTCAAATTAGTCCTTAATCTTTTATTTTGTTCAAATTAGTCCCTCATCTTTTACTTTGTTTAAATTAGTCCCTCATCTTTTTAAATTTATTAAAATTAGTCTCTCATCTTTTTTTTGTTCAAAATGGTCCCTCTTATTTTATTTTAATATAAAGTTGGTCCCTCATCTTTTTAATTTTTACCTAATTTTGATCACAATATGGGAGACTAATTTTGTCAAAAAATAAAATATGATAGAAAATTTTGAGCAAAAAAGATGTGGAACTAATTTTAATAAACTTAAGAAGTTGAGGGACCAAGTTGAATAAAGTTATAAAGATGAGGTGACCAATTTGAACAAAAAAAAAATAAAAATGATTGAGACTAATTTGAACAAACTTAAAAAGATAAGGGAGTAATGGTGCAAATAACTCGATGTGAAACATGTACAGCGGTTGTAAATTCACAATTACAAGGATTTGAAACACAAAGTCCATTGCAAATTTGAGTTTGCAATGGATTTGCAATGATTTTTATAGGTCAATTTATTACTATGTTTATTTATTTGACAACAAATTTTATTTATTTATGTATATTTTATATAATAATATGCTGTTAACGAATTTATAATATTTTTAATTTATTTATGTTTCTTTGTGTCAACGTAGTCATTTTACTTCAAATGTGTCAATTTCCTTATTGTTCTACTCATACTATGACAATTTGATATTTAAAGTACAATTTATGTTAAGTGGATGAAATTTTTAATGATGAAAGTTGTGCAGCCTCTCATCAATTAGCTCGACTCGTCAAAACCATATAACTGATACGAAAAATAGGTACTACCATAATAGAAACAATGTACATTTGTACTTCGATAACAAGTACTGTATGTTATGTATTTATATCTCGTTTAGAGCAAAATCATAGATCAATTTTTATATAAAGCATTCCCCGTGGACAAATAATATTGGTAATTAACTTTCACTATAAACATTGATTAAAAAAAATTCACTATAAACATTAAGGGCGCTACTGATCATCCATGATCGATAATATGATCATTCTTTATATATTATGACTATGTACTATATTGAAATATATAGTGGCTATATTGTAAACATCGTACTTCATATCCATTAGGTTCATTGTGTTTAGATAAAATTCACTGTCATACATAATATATTGCGTGTGGGCATTTGTCTGCTTCTAATTTTACAATCTTAACTTGCACATATCATAACTAAGATTTTCATTATTTGCTAATTATAATGAATATTTCTTGTCTACCTCAATACTGTGTTGTTTTGAAAGCCATGAAATTTTTCGTTACACTATCGTTTATTAATTTGTATCATACTCACTTTTGTTAAAATATATGTTAATCACAATTTTAAAATTTTAACAGTAACATTGATACAGTGCAGAGTCGTTGCTAATACGAAGCAAATGAGTATTTGCTACAGGTTAGTAATTGATCGAGTTGGAGCAAAGATGCAACCCTTGCTGCCGTCACTTTTCCCTATCAAACTGCCACGGATTTGCTACTGAAAACATCACAACAATTTGCTTCGATTTTTGCCGTCGCAAATTTGTAGCAATTTCTTTCGATTTTGCAATGAGTTTTGATGCATTACAATTTGATATGGGTGGACCACCGCAAATCTGTAGTATTTGCTTATTCTGAAGCAAATTGATTCACCCTTAGTTGTTGCAAATCTATAGTTAATGCATTGAATTTGCAATGACTAAGCAATTGGATGAGGTCATATGAAATTTTCGTTGCACCCTCCTTACTATGTCGTTACAAAATGTTCTAATATGTTAATTAATAACATGTTTATTTTTTTAGAGTATAAATTTATTCTCACACATTTGATATAAAAATATCAAAAACTTTGTTGTGGAAATAACTATTACTAATCGGAAGCAAATGAGCAAGTGATACAGATTTGCAACAGGTTTAGCTGCAGCAAATTGCAGCAAACTGTATTGTAGCAAAATCGGAGCAATTTCTTTCGAATTTGCAAGGGACTTTGGCATTAATAATCTGCAACAGCTATACCATTGCAAATATATAGCAAATGCTAACAAATGCATTGAATTGCAATGGCTAAGTCAAGAGACCATGTTGTATGAGAGTTCCGTTTCAATATTGTTATTATGTTGTTGCAAAATGTTCTTGTATGTTAATTAATTTGTTATAATATCAAATTGCTTTCACAAATTTTTTAGAAAATGTCAAAAACTTTTCTATGCAAAACAAGTGTTGCTAATCCAAAGCAAATGAGCAAATGCTACGCCTTTGCAACCGGTTTAGTCGTAGCAAATTGCAACGGATTGCCCTGTTGCAAAATTGAAGCATTTTCTTTCAAATTTGCAACGGATTCCGTTACAATTTGCTACAGCTGTATTGTTTCAAATCCATGGCATTTGCTAAGGATTAGCAGCAATTTTGTCTCAAATTTGGCCGTATGAAGCCGTCGTAGTAAATTTTGTCTATTTAAGTTTTGTTGCAAATCCGTAGAAGATCTGTTACAATTTTGCTACGGATTTTAGCCGTTTCAAATTTTTGTTGCTAATATCATGTTCACTAGTAGTGAAGACTTAAAATAAATGACATGAAATGAATTAAATTGAAGGGTTTATTATAATTTTTTTTTTCACATTTTAAACTTCAATAATGCATGAAGCATGTATAAGTAGATGGTGATATTAGTATATTAGTTTAGGATATACTTTATTTTCTTGTTATATCCCTCAGGGACTATATTATAATTTCCCTTATTGTTATTCCTCTATATGGTGCAACAAGATAGTGAAGTTGACACAGATGTCTACAATTAGATTAAAGTAGGTTGGCATAAATGGAGAATGGCTTATGCGGTACTATGTGATAGGAATCTCATTAAAATTAAAGGAAAAATATTATAAGACGGTAGTGAGACCGGTTATGTCTTATGGTGCGGATTGCTGGCCAGTTAAACATCATCCCATGCAAAAGTTGAATGTGGCGAAGGTGAGGACGTTGAGATGGATGTTTGGACACAAAATGAAGGATAAAATCAAAAATGATGTTATAAGAAACAAACTGGGCATGGCCCCAATTGAGGATAAGTTAAGGGAGCAGCTTTTGCAATGGTTTGAGCATGTCAGGAGGAGACCAACCATTGCCCCTGTTAGGAGATGCGAACAACTCCATCTTACAGATAGGAGGGAAGGGGGGTCCGACCAAAGAAGAGTTGGATAAACGCGATTCGACAGGACTTCACCTATCTCAATCTAAATGAGGAGATAGCCCTAGATAGAGCTGAGTGGAGGATTAATATAGGCGTAGCCGATATAGTGATTTAGGATGGAGGAGCACTGGTAAGCTAGTACTAGTGCCCTGAGGCTTTTATGCATGCCGGTTTGATTTTAAGCACTTTTGCTGTGCATTGGATGCTTATTATTTTGTCACTTTGTTGTTTTATTGCGTAATTATTTTTGTCTATTTGCTGCTTTATACTCTCTATATGCTTGCGATGTGTTGTTGTTTATGTTCCTACACTTTGATTCTTGTATGCTTTATACTTTCATGCTTTCATACTTCTTAGGTTGGGAGTCCTCGGAAACAACCACCCATTAGGGTAACACCCTGAAGGTGTAAGGCTGCATACATCCCGCCCCTCCCAGACCCTGGTTATGCTACTGGGTTTGTTGTTATTTATATTCCTTTATTGAATGACATGCTAGCAACCCTGTTGGGTATGCTTCCATCTTTATTCTCTCACATGATATTAGAGCAAATAAACCCTAATTTCAAAATATAAAAGAGAAGAAAAGAAAAGAAAAGTGTTAAACTAAACTAAAACCAATGTCGTCGCCCTTGTTCGAACTTCATTTTCTCTGAAGCATCGCTGCTGGCAACCCCACCCTGTCCACGCAGTGCACCACTACCACCGGTCGTCATCAACCCCAGAAAATGGCCTTCATTCTCTGTACGACCGAGCCCCTTGCATCGCCATCCTTCTCTCTCTACGGTGGTCCCTTGTCCCCTTTTCTTCTCTCTCTCTCTAACTCCAGTGGTCCCCTATTTTCAATGCGCTCTCTCTCTCCTCAGTCGCACCTATGGCAGCATCCTGACCATCCTCTCCTGCTCTCCAATCCACACACAAATGCCTCTTCCATACCTACGATAATACCATTAGATTTGCCCCTCCCTTCTCGCGCCACTACCATCCCCAATACCGGACATCTAACTTCAACGAAATTCCTACCCCCACAAACCTTTTGTGCTCTATCCGTGGGTTCTCACCTAAGCCCATTATTCATGTCCTACCCTCTCCAACCTAGTGTTAATGCGGGCCCATACACCAGTCTTGGTGCGGGTCTCAGCATCGGTGTGAGTGCCGGTGTTGGTCCTTCCTTCCTTTTCCCCTATCCAAAACTTTCACTTTCTGTTTCTATCTCCACAATAACCAGCCTTATCACTATTAAACTCGAGTCTTCGATAGACTATACTACCTGGCGTGAACAAATTTCAATGATCTTCAAGCTAATCATGTCATGGGATTTATTGATGGTACAATTCCCTGCCCCTCCGCTCACATACGACATAATGACGGTGCTCTTATTCCTAATCCTAAACAGCTAGCCTGGTTCTACACCAATCAAAGCATACGTTCTTGTATCCCTGCATCTCTTGCCCAATCTGTTCTCAATGACGTGATTCATCATCTTACCTTTAAGGATATGTGGGATGCCCTTGCTAAACACTTCAAAGACCATTCATTAGCCAAGGAAGTTGACCTTCACTCTCAATTAATGAATCTTCGTAAGGAAAATAAAACCATGGACACCTATTTGATCGAACTCAAAACCATAGTCGATAACCTAGCTGCCATAGACTCAGCAGTATCTAATCCGGAGCTGATGCACTATGCCCTCTTTGGGCTACAAATTGAGTGTGGTCCTTTTAATACCTTGACCCCCAACTTCTCACGGAACTTCATGTTTGAATAACTTAAGACCTCTCTAATTGATGAAAAAGCTGCTCTCGCATGCCTTGAGGGGTGCAGTACCCCAGATCAGGGTCACACATTGGTCACCACTACTTGCTCTCATGATTCCTCTAGTGGTGGGCGTGGGCATTGTGATCGTAGGCATGGGGGCTGAGGATGTAACTCCAAAGGTAATGGTAAACGTGGAGGCCAACACGGTGGACACAATTATTAGCAACAACAACATGAGTTGCCACCCACGGGTGGTCATCTCCCTCATGGTTCGGTTATAACTGTGACTGGACGATGACTTTCACACTTCCCACCTTGGTCACAATCTGCATGTACATTTCCTTATCAATTTACTGATGGTATACTTGGTTCTGGCCTCTTGTTTGTCAAATTTACTATCAAGCAGGTCATGCTACTTCCCACTGCCATCATCGCTATGTTTAGATAGACCTTTCTCACTCCTTGTTAGCCAGTTGGTTTATGTTCCTGTTGAAAGTACATGGTACCTGGATTCTGGAGCATCTAATCATATGACTTCCAACTCCGGTATTTTAAAAATAGTCATTCTTATAATGGATTTAAATTTATTCACGTTGGCAATGGTTCACTTTTACCTTATACACATGTTGGTTCTACTTCTATTCGGGAAGGCTGCGTACATCCACCCCCAGACCCTGCTTATGCGGGAGCCCCTTGGGGCACTGGGACTGTTGTTGGTTCTACTTCTATTCGTACTAGATCTCAGCCCCTTTCCCTACCTAATGTTTTAGTTGTCCTTGGTCTTACTTATAACTTGTTATTTATGAAGCAATTATTTCATGATAATAATTGCATAGTTGAGTTTGACCCTAATTCTTTTTGTGTTAAGGACAAGGTTACAGGAACGCCGCTCCTCAAGATACAAAGTGATGGACTGTTCTATGGCTTTCCCCACATCTGATTTGGACTTGTGGCATAGGCAGTCATCGTTGAATTTTGGCATAGACGTTTAGGACATTTAGGAAATCATATTTTAGATACTTTATGTCGTTGTCATTTAATTTCATCTAGTTCTAGTGTTAGTTTTATTTATTTATATATATATTTTTTTAACACCAGTTCTAGTGTTAGTTCGTTTAAACATTGCAAAGTTTATTGCTTAGAAAAATCTCACAGATTATCATTTTCTCATGGCTTACATACTACTACTGCTCCTTTATAGTTAATTAAATTTTAATGTTTGGCAAGCGCTACCTGTGTCTGATTTTGAATTTAATTATTGTTATATTTTTGTTAATGGTTTTTTTTGTTCTTCTTGGCTTTACTCAATGTGCAGGAAAGATGAAGTTTATTCCATATTCTCTTATTTTAAAACATTTGATGAAATGTAATTTGATACTAATATTAAATATTTTCAAAGTGTTGGTGTTACTTATAACTTGTTATCTATCAAAAAACTGTTTCATGATAATAATTGCATAGTTGAGTTTGACCCTAATTCCTTTAGTGTTAAGGACAAGGTTACAGGGACACCGCTCCTCAAGATACAAAGTGATGGACTGTTCTATGGTTTTTCCCCACATCTGATTGGACTTGTGTCAGGGGTTGTCACCGCTGAACTTTGGCATAGACGTTTAGGACATTTAGGAAATCATGGTTTACATACTTTATGTCATCGTCATTTAATTTCATGTAGTTTTAGTGTTAGTTCGTTTAAACAGTGCAACATTTATTGCTTAGGAAAATGTCGCAGATTATCGTTTTCTCGTGGCCAATACACTACTACTGCTCCTTTATAGTTAATTAACTCATAATGTTTGGCAAGTGCCACCTATGTCTGAATCTGAATTTAAGTATTATTATATTTTTATTGATGATTTTTCTTGTTCTTCTTGGCTTTACCTGATGCATAGGAAAGATGAAGTTTATTCCGTATTCTCTGATTTTAAAAATTTGATGAAAACCCATTTGATACTAAAATTAAATGTTTTCAAAGTGATGATGGTCGTGAGTTTGACAATCGGCATATGGGTGCACTTTGTTGATCTCATGGCATTCACTTTCATCTTTCCTGCCCTGATACCCCATAACAAAATAGGATGGTGGAATGCAAGCATCAACATTTAAGTTAAATGGTAGGAACGCTACCTTTCCAGGCTTGATTACCACCTAAATTTTGGGCGGATATTGTATGTACAACCTGTTTTATATTAAAATCGTTTACCAACAATAGACTTACAAATTTTTCACCTTTTGAAAAATGTTTTCACCATGCTCCTGATTATACATCTTTTCGCGTCTTCGGGTGTGCTTGTTATCTTAACATCACATCTCGTACCTCTTATAAACTAGCCCCTCAATGCCATACCCTGTGTGTTTCTCTGGCATGCAGTGTGGTACAAGGGCTATCGTTGCTTGGATCCTACTAGTGGTTGTCCTGTGCATTTTGTAGAGGACCTGTTTCCATATCCTAATCTTGTGGCCAGTTTAGTGGTCACCACAAGTGCTTGTTTGACTGAGCTTCTTCTTCAAGTCACTTATGTGGCAAACCCACGTCTTGCCCCACATCTCGTGACTCGACTCATTACCGATGTTGTCAATTCTGTTACTTCCACACATATTGTTCCCGCTGTTATGATTGACACCATAACCACCAGCTCTGATGTTGGGCCTGACCACTGCCCCCTCTCTGCACACCACACCTTTGATACTAGATGGTTCACCTGGTTTGGACCCACAGGTTATTAGTGTTGCCTTGTCGGAATCAGAGGGTAGGGACCCTTCATCCCCATGATCCAATCCTAGACTAAGCGATGATGGAACTGCACTCTCTTTTGAAGGTGTGGTTACACCATCACACATCCCATGCCAATTAGACTCAAGGATCGTATAAGTAGATCTAAGTATATACTATCTCTCTCCTCTGTCACTATCATTTAGGAACCCACTTTCTTTCCGTTGGCAATTAAGAACCCACAATGGCAAGAAGCCATGGTTGAGGAATTGAATGCCCTCATTCAAAATCAGACTTGGGACTTAGCTCCACCTTCACCATGTCAAAATGTCGTAAGAAGTATATGGAAATAGAGGGTTATATATAAAGCTGATGGGTCGGTTGATGGTTTCAAAGCACATCTTTTAGCTCAAGGCTTTCATCAACACGATGGTCTTGACTACTTTGAAATTAGTTCGGTTGTCAAACCAACTACCATCAGTTTATTCTTTCCTTGGCAGTAGCAAACAAGTGGTCTATTTGCCAACTTGATGTCAAAAATGCATTTCTACATGGGTTTCTCAATAAAGAAATTTATACGAAAGAACCTTAGAGGTTCATACATTCTAAATTTCCTAACAATGTTTTTCGCCTTCGCAAGGCTTTGTATGGACTCAAACAAGAACCTCGGGCTTGGTTTCATAAGTTTAGAACATTCCTATACAGTCTCGGGTTTCATTGTAGTAAAGCTGACTCTTCCTTGTTCATTCATTACTTTTCGACTCGTATTATTTGTTTATTACTTTATATTGATAACATCATACTAATTGGATCACATTCCTTACTTTTTCATCGCCTAATTAATCTATTGTCATCCCAGTTTTCAATGAAAGACCTTGGGGATCTTCACTACTTCCTTGGTGTAGAGGCTAAATTCACACAGCAATGGCTTATTTCTCACTCAACATAAGTACACATTTTATCTCCTTAGAAAGCATGACATGCTTGAGGCCAAACCAGCTCAAACTCCTTGACCTGCTTGGGTCCAACCATCAATTACTGATGGTGAGCCCCAAGCAGATTTTACTAAGTTTCGAAGTGCGTTAGGTGCCCTTCAATACATAACCATGGCTCGTCCTGACATATGTTATGCTGTTAACCATGTCTTCCAATTTATGCATAATCCCAAGTCCTCTCATTGGTAAATGGCAAATCGCATCCTTAGGTACCTTAAGCACACTCCTCATCATAGCCTCACCATCACTCTAGGCTCCTGTACGACCATTGTTTGTGGTGTTTAGTAGGTGATTGGGAAGAAGCTAAACTCTAGTAACTTCTAAAGATTATCAAGATCCCCTTTGTTTTTCATGTCCCTCTTTCTTCCTTCACTTTCTTTATTTATAATGTTATAGTGGAGCTTAAGTGTTATATGTGGTATGGGTGAGAGGGCAGTTGTCCTTTCTTCTCTTGCAAGTTAAGTTTTCTGTTGTTTATCTTTATCTTTATGTTAGATGTGTCTTAAAAGAAGTAAAAGTGGGTAAATTATATTGTTTTATTCTTATCTGGGCGAATTACGTTGATTTTTATCCTCACTCGGCGAATTATGCTGGTTGTTCTCCTACTGGACGAATTGTGTTGTTTTTACCCTTTACTGGGTGAATTATGTTGGTTTTTTCCCTACTGGGCGAATTACATTAGTTTTATCCCTACTGGGTGAATTGTGTTGGTATTCTCTCTCTAGGCGAATTATGGTGGTTTTTCTCCCACTGGGCAAATTGTGTTATTTTTTTTTATCCTTACTGGGTGAATTAAGTTGATTTTTATCCCTACTAGGCGAATTATGTTGGTTTTTCTCCTACTAGGCGAGTTGTGTTGTTTTTACCCCTTACTGGGCGAATTGTGTTGGTTTTTCCCTTACTGGGCGAATTACTTGGTTTTTCTCCTACTGGGCAAATTGTGTTGGTTTTTCTCCTACTGGGCGAATTGTATTGTTTTTACCCCTTGTTGGATGAATTATTCTGGTTTTCCCGTACTGGGCGAATTATGTTGGTTTTTCTCCTAATGGGCGAATTGTGCTGCTTTTACCCCTTATTGGGCAAATTGTGTTGATTTTTGCCTTTTTTTTTCCCTGAATTAGAAACAACTATAAAGACCTATGTTGATGCTGATTGGGGTGGATGTCCTGATACTCGATGTTCCACTACTGTATGTGCCTGATTTATGGGTCCCAACCTCATCTCATGGCATGCTAAGAAGCAATCTACCATTGCCAAATCCACTACAGAGTCTGAATACTGTGTTGTGGCTAAAGTCGTTGCTGAATGTGACTGGATTTGATACCTCATGCGTGATCTCAAGTTATGCCATTCTTGTTCAGTACAAGTCTTTTATTATAATGTCTCCGCTACATATCTGGCAGCCAATCTCATATCCAATGATCATAGCTTACATGCAGATGTTGATTTTCACTGTATCAGGGAAAAGGTAGTCAAGTGTGATATCCACGTTCGATTCACTCCAACTACTAAAAGGGTTGATGACACCTTCACCAAGGGATTATCCACATATCGCTTTCACTGTCACAAATCCAATATGCATGTTTGTCCCCCGCTTAGATTGAGGGGGTGTATTAGTATATTAGTCTAGAATATGCTTTACTATCTTATTGTATTTCTCAGGGGGTCCTCGGAAACAGCCTCTCTTCCACCTAAAAGGGGGAAGGCTGCGTACATCCACCCCCTAGACCTTGCTTCATGCGGGAGCCCCCGTGGCACTAAGACTGTTGTTGTTGTGTATTTCTCAGGGACTATATTGTAATTTCTCTTTTTGTTATTCCTCTATAAAATGACATGCCAACAACACTGTTGGGTATGCTTCCCATCTTTAATCTCGCACAGGTGGATTAGAACAAACACTAATACTGTGAGGTTATTGTTTGCAGGGGTAATTTGATGATAAATGGTGGGGTGGTTAATTTTAAATAACATGGAAAATGGTGCGCCTGCGTAGTGGGTAGTTAATTTCATATTTTATTTTTAAAATTTAAAGAGGTGCAGATCATTTTGTATTTTTGGGTAGGCGAATGGAAATTTATGAGCCATTGATCTCGGTTATCAACTCGTAATTTAAATATAGATATAGATTTATTATCCTTTTATATCTTCCCTAATTTCTGTCTATGAAAAAGACTATAAGTAGGGGTGTTCATGGTTCGGTTAACTATAACCAAAATACTCAAATATCTCTAACCGTTACCGTAACCGAAAAGACCGGTTAACCGACTTTCGGTAATTCGGTTCGGTTATGTCGGTTAACCAGTAACCGGAAAAGTAATGCAACGCCTCTTTTATGTTACATGCTCTATCTCTTTAATGGTTTGTAAATGTCCAAAAATACATTAATTGTGAGAATATTCAACAAATTATGAGCTTATAATACAATTCTAAATAATTAAACGTATAATATCTTATTTTAACCAATATGTGAGCAAGCGAGTAGAGCTAAATTGTAGCAACGTAGTGCTTAATTAGTATTTGAGATATAATAATGAGGCAAAAATACTCCATGATAGGGGATGAACTAGGAAAAAGATAAATTAATCATGTATTATAGAAGAGTCATTGATATGATAGAAAAACATACTTAGTAAACAATATAATAGTATAAACATGTGAAAATATATACATGATATACATTATTTCGGTAAATCGGTTAACCAAATGGACAAAATCACTAACCATTACTGTACCGAAATACCTCAAAATTTTTCGGTTTGGTTAACGGAACCGAAAATTCGGTATGGTTAACCACATTTTCGGGTCGGTATTTCGGAATTTCGGTTACGGATTTTTTTGAACACCCCTAACTATAAGTTTATAATTTTCTTTTTGTGCTTTTGACATTTGCTACGTTGTATTCATTCCGTTTTTTGATCTAACTCTTGCTATTTTTTTTTGTCGATTACGTTAGTTTTTATGTACCACTTATGTCTTATTTTAAAATTTTGAAGTTTTTTTTACTTCGTTTTGATAAATTGGATTTCATATCTTATTATTTGTACAATTATAATTGGTATATTAAGAATATTGTACTAAAATAATCGTCAATATAAATGAGACATCTTTTTTTTTTGTTTTTTTTGGCTTCTTATATTATTTCAACCACTTTTTAAAATCCTTTGTCAAAACCTTACAAATAAATAAGGAAAAAAAAAACTAGAAAAAAGTAATAAAAGGGGTTAAATATAAATCATAAAGCAACAACAAGCAACATTCTCTGTGCCTAAAGGGCCTAAGCAGGGTCTGGGAAGGGGGTGAATGTACGCAGCCTATCCCCTTCAGGGTGGTACTCTGAAGAGAGGCCGTTTTCGAGTACCCCCAACCTGAGGGGTGAGGACTTCCCAGGCGGTCACCCATCCTGATGCTACTCTCGCCCAAGCATTCTTTGGTTAAATATAAATCATAATAAAATAAATATATCAAAAATTTTATCTCTAATATTATTTAAATACTTAATCATTAATCATTATATTGACAAAATCTTGATCATTATTCAATATCAAACTTCAGAATTCATCCATCTACATCTCCAATCCATGAAAATTATTATTCATATAAACCTTAAGAATACCTCAATTCTTCGATCTATATCTCAAA